>CM060066.1:47205806-48574140 GCA_030533445.1 Cyprinodon diabolis
TGTGACCTTTAACAAACTCTCTCTTGTCCTGTACATTCCGCTGTAGACTCAATGGCCATGTCTTTAATAAATCATATTTAAGTGCGAAAGATTTTTCTTTTTTTTAAGTGACTATAGATCATTTCCTTATTGTTTATTGTCTTATTGAAAAATAAAATCAAATGTGTATTAATCCTACAAAGGACTTAAATCTACTAAATACCACATTTTAAGCTTTTTTTTTTTAAATCCTGATACAAAATAGAGACAAAAAAAACAAAGACAACGAGACAAAGTTCATGACTTTATTTTGTGCTTTCTTCATATTTAAGTGAATAATCTCACTTTTGTCTTAAAAGTATTTATATAAATAACATTTCAACAAATCACATTAAATGTCACCATTTACAAAGTCACAGGAATATGAATTCCTATTCCAAAAATAAATAAGAGAAAATTCAAAGTCTAAGTACATCTAATTAAGAAAAACACAACTATGCAAAGCAATCAGGGTGCACCTTATCATTTTTGTAAATTACAAAACAAAAACATATGTAAGAACTGTTATAACTCATGCACGCAACAGAAAAGATGTAAAAATCACATAACACTGGAGGACAACTAACTACAACTGTGCACTCCCAATGAATAGGGAAAGAATGTAAATATAAGGTGCCTAAACTGCACTGTGCATAAGGTGTCTACAGTATATAGCCACCAATCCAATGAAAAGAAGCTGCCAAGACAATACGCCCCGTCACATTTTAATGCTCAGCCACCAAGAACAAATTCATGTATTCAAGTCACCAGGAACAATACAAAACTTAAAAAAAGTGAGGTTCAATTCACAGATGGTTCATTCTTCTAACTGTGAATGTGAGCAAAGAGCGAGTTCATCATATCCAGCTCACCCAGAGCTCGGGCGACGTCTATTGCTGTTTGACCGCTGACGTTTGCATGTTTCAGGTCTGAGCGGGGAGCTAAGAACTCCACGACCTCCCCGTGGCCTTCTCGTATGGCGATGTGGATGGGGAGGGCGCCGTTCTGGTCCTGGAGGTTAACAGAAGCCCCGTGCTCCACCAATACCTCCAGGGTCTCGAGGAACCCCGTCTGCGCTGCGTCATGGACCGGGGCGATACCGTGTTTGTCCTGAATGTTGGGTTCAGCTCCCTTTTCCAGCAGCAATCTTGCTACTTTAGAGCTTCCCATCATCATCACCTGAAAGGAGACAGGGTGAATATAAATACATGAAACTTGGAACATTGATTTTCTCTGCTTTATGCCAGCAACACGTGAAAATATCCAACCCTTTTAAATAAAAGACATTTAATCGTTTTCCTTTAAAAACATACAAACATATTTTCTGCTTTTTTTTAAAATGACAATCATAGATAAAAAAAAATAGAAACTATAACTCCGGTGTTTTCATCATTTAAAATGTAAACATGTTAAATCTTGATAACAAGCCTTAATATATACTATAATATAAACTAAAACTTTTATTTAGAAAAATCATAAGACAATACATGAACTAAAATGCCTGGCTGTGTGTTTCCTGGACAGGGCTGCCTTTTACAGCTGCTTTTTGTATCTCTGTTTCTGTCTCATTGAACCCCGGTCTGCCTTAGAAGAATGCCGCTCACACTGAGCCTGGTTCTGCAGGAGGTTTCTTCCTGTTAAAAGGGAGTTTTTCCTCTCCTCTGTCGCTACAAGCATGCTTAGTGCATGGGATGGCATTGGAGTTTGGTTTTCCTTAGATAGAAAACTTTGAATCAATTTGACTGTATGATCTGGTGAACTGTAAAGTGCCTTGAGATGACTTGTGTTGTGAATTGGCGCTATATAAATAAACTGAATTCAATTGGAAAAACTAAAGGCATTCAGTTGAAGATAAGACTTTTCCTGCATTTTAAAAAACAAACCTGTTATTCTGCAAAGAGTGTTGCTTTTCTTAACAAAATAATAATAATACAAGAGAAAAAAAACATAGTAAAATTAAATCAACCCTATACTAAGAGCAATATTTTTATTTTTGAGACTTTATTTACCTTATAGATCGGTAAATGCTGCAGCTTTCACTGGATGTCAAAGTGGTTATGTCATGTCTTTGTAGTTTTGGTCAGTTAAGAAACTTCTTTAAGTTGGGAAATAGCAGCTGATTGCACTTGATAATGTATGCCTCGATTAATCAAATTTGATCAGCTTTGAAAAAAATAAATCATTCACAAAGCCTATTTAATATAATGAAGTTTAACTTTTCGCAGCCCTGTACACTTGCATTCTAGGGATTTCCCTGCTATAAAGAAAAATAGACAATTTGTGACAACCTGCTCCTTCTTGTAGCCGAAAATATCGGATACAAAAAACCACAAATACAAAAGGAACGAAATGATCAGACGTAATTATATATTTTTTTAAATTATTTATAAAAAAAAATCGACACGATATCGAGGAAATACGACATAAATAAAACCATAAATATGAATGTGGAGTGGGGACTATGTGATCCCCGATAACAACAAGACAACAGGGCGGACTTTGGTAATAACTCCTGAACATAATGTCTAAATGAGCGGCTCAGACTGCGAAGATAACCCTAGAAATGATTGGTGATCATAAATAAAACACGGAGCTCACCTGCAGCGCGGTTCGGCCGAACTCGTTGGGAGTATCGGGATGAACTCTGCATTCTTCCAGGATCCTCTGCACCTCATCGGCATTCCCTCTGGCTGCTGCCGCCGTCAAAGCTTTCCCCGCGTCCATCTCACTCAGGACCATTCTACTCTGCTTTCCAGCTGCTTCAAAAACACATGAAACACAAATAGAAACCACACACACCCCGGTTACATCAAACTTCACGTTGAAATCCCATCAGACATAGACAGATCAAAAAGCCGGGGAGGGGGAGGAGGAGGGGGGTAATGTCGGCTACACCTAGCTAATGTTACAACAGCATCCGGCCAACGTAAATGGTAGTTCTCCGCTGACGCCATGTTACTGAGCTACTGCGCACGGCTTCCCCAACGGGCGTTTTAAAGAAAACGCGGTTAAATCGCCCTCGGTAGATACTTAACGTCACGAAAAAGAGATAATTCCCCCGTTAAAAACAAAAATAACATCGAAGCTACAAGCTAACGGTTTATCAGCCGTAAAGCTACTACGCCTACCTTATCCAGTTCGTTGATATCCCAAGCGTCGTCAAGCTTTTCGTCCAACCCGTTGTTGCTAGTGCACAGTTATTTTTAAATACAATTCAAACGAAAACAGTTTATCAACCTTTAAAAAATACATTTGCGCGCTGAGATCCAAACAGCGGTGTCCCCCCCTCCAAGTCTAAAATTTACAAACATTGGAAAGAGAAATACGCTGGCCAATCACATTCCTCGTAGTGGGCGTGGTAGGTCCATATTTGGTAAATGGGGAGGAGCTACGAGCTTGTTACTACACTCCGGCAGTGGCAACATCGACATCTGACCAATCAGAGCACGGAGCGAAGAAAGCGGGCGATTTGTATACGTTGGTGCCTTCAAAGATCAGTTCATTCAGATTTCCATCCTTTGCTTGTACTTCTGCAGATCAGAGTGAGGGGGAAAAAAGGCGGGTGCGGGTTTGTAATTTGGGCGGAATTTATCGGCTGTGATTGCACAATGGGTGTCTGCAGGTATGATGGAAATATCTCCAGTTAAACAGCAGAAAATACAAACAAAAGGAAAAAAAATATATACTAAAAACCACTCATGACAGCTTCAAATGAATAAATGATTTAAATTATTTTAATGTAATACAACAGAATTCACATTATAGTCTAAGAAGATTTGAAAACATTTAAGAAAATTTTAAAGTTCATAAAAAACAAAATCTTGAAACAGGAGGATCAGTAAAACAGCTGGTGATATTTTAAAAGATGTTTTGTTTCAGTGCAGTAATAGTGATCTTTATGCTCCTCTGGAAGTCCTGGAGGAATACAATAGAGCCTCTTCAAGGTTTACACATTGGTCCTCAGCTGGTAATCTAAATACAAAGAGAACACATGTAAAGTTATTTTAATTTATAAAAAAAAATATTATATACTAATAATAGGCAGTAAACAGTGCCTTCTAAATACTATTAGAGAGCTCTTATAAGAAATGTTGCAACTGTACCTCCACTCTGCGTGATATAGCGCACCCAGGGTAATGCCTGGTATCCGCTTTTTTCAATTATCTTCATATATCGAACCTAATAAAAAAACATGCATCATTAAACCAATGAAATCCCATTGATTTTTACATGAACTGACTTGAATTTTAAAGTCTGTCTACTCTAAAATGCCTAGAGGCAAAACAAATGGCTAATTGAGTAACAGTAGTATTAGTAACATCTTACACACCACAAATGATCCTTAAACATTCCCCCTCCTAAGATTAACTTGATGCTCTACTCTTACCTCATCATAGACACACATGTGTTGGCACATACCTGAATGCCTGAGACTGTAAAGTAGGGGATTTCAAATTTGACGGTAATAGGTGGTTTTCCCTCAGCCTCATCGTTCTCCACACTGGGCAAACCAAAGTGAGCTCTCATGAGAAACTCTTTCCCCCCCTGCATTGACACAAACCCACAGACATGTTATTTAAAGAGAGAAAGACGCTTCGTCAGCATATGTATGTAGCACTCCGCAGGGAATTGCTTACAGGGAATGACTTGATAGTCCACACCACCAAGTTCTTCTCTGGTACATATTTAGCATTGCCTGTGCTGGTTTTGAACTTGGGTGAATCAGCATCACTGGGGACAGGAACCCTCACCTCCACATTATTGGCCACAGACTGCTTTTTAAATTGCCCCTTTGCCTAAAACAGAACAAAGAATTGAGGTTTTCATTAAAAAAAACTGTCCCTATACGAGGACAGGTTTAACACTGAAGTGTAAGTAAAGATAAAACCTAATGTAAATGATTGATATCAGGCATTTTAATTCAGCTTATATAGATTATAAATCTATATTCCCAAACTGTGGATATATGTAGGAAAATAAGGCACCTTGCAAAAATATTACCTTCCAATAAACCTCCTCATATTACAACCACAAAAGGGAGGGAAAAAAAGTGAAGTATTTACAAATCATTTAAATTCAGTATGCCTGCTTTCATAAAAAGATTTTTGTTTTAAAAAAGCTGTTTTTAATGTAATGGCTGCAACCATTAGCATTAGTAAAGAACTACTTAAAAAAACTCAAAGTCTGAGCTCTTTCAACCACTTAACCCCTATTGCGACTAAAATGTTGTTTTTGAAGTAGGTTTGAGGACTTCCCAACTAGCACTGCACCAGAGGCTTAAATATGACCTGTTTTCTGAAACTACAGCAGATGGAAAGTTTAAATTAGAGCCATGTCTAAAAAAAAAACAAAATGATTTTTACATTATGAATAAATTCTTATGTGAATTCCTAAAGGTTAAATTATGTAACCAAAGATGGATTTTAAAAAATTGCCATGTCCTCCATGCTTACAGCTGCCATTAATTAATATTACTTGACTAAATTGATAATATAAAACTAGTATCAATATGTTCCATAACCACAAAAAAAAAAAAGTTTAACACCAGCAATCTAATTTGAGATTGGACTGAATCAGATAAAAAAACAATAGTAAAAAAAAGGATTCTAAATTGGATTAAGGTCATTGACTGGGACATTCTAAAACCCAGATATGTTCGCAACCCTTTGGAACTGGAGTGGGACTAAACTGGCAATAGTGGCAACTTTCCGAAATGCAAAAATGAAATCACAGAGACTCAGTTTTGGTCACATTATCTTTAAACAGGAGTAAGATACTGTCTTTCTCAATCCAGCCCTTTAGGAGGAGTCAATAAGCTTAAAGTGGGTTTGTTGCCACATGGTAGGGAAGCCATTGTTCCAGCTAGAATCCAGATCCAGACATGCGAGGAGAAGTGAGCACTTTTACAGGCACCAATAAAGTCATCCAACAGTAGACTCTGGATGAACAAGCTTTCAAGGTCATGAAAACAATGTAACATCTACATGGTAATGGTCAGTGATAACATGTAGCGAAGCTATTAGTTTAACTACATGTTCCAATAGCTTGACCGCAGCCTGGCTGCTTTATTTATCAAGTAACTTTCCTGTAGTGCCGTTATTGTTTTTATCAAGTAGCGACGTAGCGTCCACAAACGCTACAAAATCCAGGGCATAACTAAGTAATGAAAGCAGGTTTTCTATTTTGAAACAACAATCAGAGTTATTCGTTGGACATTCACGCATGAGCCTCTATTCTGCCTCTTCTGTGTGTATTTACCGAAACATGCGCATGCGTACTGCAGTGGAACTCAAAGAATGACACACACAGACACACACACACACACAGAGCCACACACACAGGATGGAGGAGGAGGCAGGAGCAGAGCGAGAAGAGATGCCAACTGTCCCTACCACACTGTGGCCTTATCTTCAGAGATTATGAAACTTGTTGAATTCTCAGATAAAAAAATAAGTGTACAGATGTCTGCTTTGCAATAAAAAAAAAAACTGTTGTCAACGTCCAGGACATCCAACACCAACCTGAGAACTCACATTCAGGTGAATCACTAACTTCCCTCCTGCAGTATACAAGTAAAAATATCTAGCGTCAGTATAAATCCCAACTCACTTTAGCCAAATGCTGTATGTAAATTAGTAAAACGAAAGCTACCCACCTACCAACAAGCAGTGTGTGATGGGAAGTGACTAGCCAAGTGGCTAAGCAGAAGTGTTTTTAAAAAAAAAAAAAAAAGCATGAGTGATTTTCAAGGTTCTTGGCCATAGAGAGCTCATGTGGCCAAGATTAGCCATTTGTTTTACATAGCCAAACACTAATTAAAACAGTCAACTACAGTATATTTTTTGAAATAAAAATGTGAAAAATATATCAGCTTTAACTTTTTTGGTACCTTCAATTTCCAGATAGTTAAATCTGATGAGTGCCACTAAGATACTCAAATTAGAGAGCAGTAGTGAAACTTCGATATTGTATTTTCATGGCCTAGTTTAACAGACAGGATGTTTACATAAATCTGTTTTTAGGCTTTGCACAGATAAGATTTTTTAGGTACGGAGGAACAGCTTTACCATATATAAAATAAATACATAAATAAATAAATGCTCAATAAATAAATAAATAAGCATTCAATTAATTGCCCCCCAAAATACAATGACTAAATATGTAGGTAGAAATTAAATTATATGGTGAGACATAAATATATATGTATCACTTAATTACCTTCTTTATTTTTTCACCTTCTTATGTAAACAGTTTCATTTGTTACTTGAATCGACTGTTTAATTGAGGTCTGAAGAAGTTTTCTCTAAGGGAGACCCTAAAGAAATAAGATGCCTTTTGTAGGGTTTTGTTTTCCCTAGAGATGTCCATTGAATGCAAACTCATAGCCATGTCTCGATGTGTAGAACACTACACAGTACCTTTAATTTGGTTCCAATAACAGCAGATTGTTTACTAGTTTGTCTATTAGTAATTACTTTAGTTGTTTTTATTATGCTGATCATAAAGCAATGTTTACACTGTGTTATGTCATTGGCTGATCTTTAATAAATATTTTAACCAGTGTGTCAGACTCATTTTGAATTGACATTAGCTTGGTACAACGTTAAGTAGCTTCTGATGTAGTTAAGCTACTTTTAACACATTAGTGTAACTTAGCTTGCTATAATTCTTTCGGTGGTAGCTTTGGTTTAGTGAAGCTTAATTTATTGTTGAGTAACTGATAGCTTAGCTCACTACACTGGACAAGTAGCTTGCCCAACACTGGTAATGGTTACTGTAAGAATAAATAAATTGCATGTTTAGCTTTGTTGTCCTCCACCTCAGTTTCAAACCTTTGTAGCCTCAAACAAAGATTTTACAAGATTTGTCCTGCATCTATCCAGCAGAGACAAACCCCTCAGTTTCACCATGGGATGGTTTGTTCAGGAGGATGTCCACTGTAAATGTTTCCTCAACAAAACTTGTTTTGTATGTAGATCAGAATGCTATATTGTGGTTAAATGTGATTTGCATGACTTCTTCCACATTTACTGCATCTCTTAAATGTCTTGTATCAAACTGAAAAGAGGACTCCCTACGTCTGTCTTTCAACAATCACATTATTTCTTCAATCTAATCTGTGGATCTCTGCAGCTCCTCCAGATACACCATGGGCCTCTAGGCTGATTAATGTTGTCTTTGCCCATTCTGTCAGCTTTGAAAGATGGCCAGTCTAACCAACTCTTGACTTTCACAGTGATTACATGGAAATCTAATTCCAAGTTTCTTTCAACCACAAATTAGACTAAAGGTAAACTGTTTCACTGAATATATTTAGGTGAATGTGAAAGAGATGTATAAGTATAAGCATACAACTCTGTAATATACCTTCACCATGATCTCAACTCTGCTGTGAGAGAATTTCTCAATGACCGACTCGATCCATATCAGAGGTTTCACCTGTAAGACAAAAAAAGTCATGATTTCCCTGTAGTTTTTGTTCACACTCTAATTGATACAAATTATGGAGATTATCAGATAGCTGGAGATGAACTGCAGAGTGTCATACATGCGTGTTGATGCGGTAAGACATCAGCTCAGATTCTCCATCCGGGGGAATAAAGGAGATTGTCCGATCGCTTTCAAAGCGGGACAGACGGACACATTGATGAAATTTTACGTCCTCCATCACCACCGTCTTCCCCTTATCACCTAAAAATAAAAATAAAAGTCAATTCACTTCCACACAGGGTGATCTGATCTAATACACAACCAGTGTGTTCACCAGTTTTTTGTTTTTTTTATCAGTTTAGCTTAAACATGAAGAGCAGGCCTCCCCAAAGTCTGTCCTCGAGGGCCGCTGTCCTGCAGGTTTTATGTAAAAATGTGCTTTCTAGTTTTACTTTGGTATTTTTCTTGCCACTTTGAGGACTTCTGAAAGGTCCACTTTATCCCCAAACTCCTTCTCTCTGTGCTCCGGTACTATTCCCTGCTGCCCTCGTCCAATGACAAACACCCCACCAAGGTCAAAACCTTCCCCTAGAACATTCCCAAAGGAGCCCTTTCTAAACCTTACAGCTTTGTTGCCTGATGAAGAGGCATTCCAGACAGAAGCTGAAGAGAAGTCAACACTCTTTAACTCAATTACTTAAGGAAATCTTTATAAGAATCTATAAAGCAGTCATCTATTTTTTTCACAAATCAATAATATTGATTTAGAATAACAACACCAACTGCTTGTAAAGGTGCATTCAGACTGAGCGTGGTGTGAGCGGGGAGGGCTGTGGATTTACATAGTATCCCTATGTAAAGTGCATTGAGAACACTAGAATTAAGTACAAATTTCTTAAATTAAGTGTATTTTTCCTTAATTTGAATAGGTAAATGAGATAGTTTGCCAATTAAATTAGTGTTTTTACTCTTAAATACGATAATTAGATAATATGCACTTGAAATAAGACAATGTAATTTTCTTATTTTAAGTGTAAATGATCTTGTTCCATTGGCAAAATGTCTCTTTTACCTCCTCAATCCAAGAACACATGCACTTATTTTAAGAAAAAATGACTGATCAAGATTTCAATATTTTCCAGTGAAGGGTGGTGAAGTAGCCAGCGGAGAAGTAGCTCGAACTCCACGCTATTTCTGACATTTGAATTGAAAAAGCTTCCTGGATGGGAAGCGAAACATCTTCCAACTTGGAAACCAAGTCCAATGGATTGTTTTTTTACTTTTTTGGAATTTATATCTGGAATGACCGCAGCAATAATGTCCACTGGGATGGTGATGTCGTCGGCAGACATTTAAAATGATTCCATCTTAAAAACTAAATCAGTACAAACAGTTTTTCCCTACATATCAAGTAGTACTGAAAAAGTAGGCGAGATAATTTTTATTAAATTCGGAGCTTAAAGGAAGCAGCTCTTCCAACCGTTGCATTTCCGAATTCTCCCGAGTGGCGCCAGACTTTGCACGAGTGAATAAAGTGAATACTAATGGTCGATTATCAAGGGGGCAGGATTGTTGTGGCGGAAGGTTCGCAAGCAAGTTTGGTTGTGGCCGGTTTCTCAGAAGCATCTTGCTAACCAGTTAGTAACTTAGTGCTAGTAGGTTCCCAATGGGAAATTCCATTGGGACCAAGTAGCGCTAAATCGGTGACTTAGCAACGACACTGTCAAGGAACGCTATGGACAGAGGAAACATGCAAGAGGAGGAGAGTTTTGGACAGAAGTCGTGGATGAGTCTCCTCCGTCGTACATTTTTTATTTAGAGGAGGAAAGCGGAGACGAAGTTGTTGTGAAAGAGGACGCCAGGGCGGCAGAAGCTTGGTTTGGTGTAGAAGGCTTACAGCTGTACATGTTTGAGCCCTTGCCTCGCAACGCTGCCAGTTCTGTTAGCTCTACGCCTGCTGAAGACACAGAAGTCCAGCCCTGTGAACACTGGGACGCAAGTCAATGGTAAAGCAAATTATTCCTATTTCAACTGTTGCGTATATTAGCTGCAACATGAATCAAGATGCTATGACAGAAAAAATTTGATTGACAGATGACCGTTGATATGTGTTTGGCCGAATTTAGGTGTACAAGCTGATGTATAACTAACTGGCCTGCATAACATTAAAAAAAAATATGGTCTGATAAAGAGTACATTTATATACACGTTTAAGCAAGAATGATTTGAAATTTAAATATGACTTCCCTACGACTTTAAAGCTGGTGCTCCTCCCATTTGATGACGCGGCGTGTAAACATTGCACCTGAAATGCAGAGTGGTGCTGATAGAAATCACCCCAGACACTGTGCTCGGTCTAAATGCACCTTTAGGAGTTAAAGAAAATCCAGCAGGTTACAGTATGAGTATCTAAAACATACGTCCAGTGAGGGCAAAAAGCACACGATCATTGAGGCCGAGGCGCAGTTCAGGCATCCCAGACAGCATGGTCTTCAGTTTAATGCTCCCCACAATGTCACTGCTCATCACACTGCCATTGGCATTCACCTGTTAAAAGAACATGTATATTACTTTTATTTTCAGTACTTCAAACAACTATTTAGAAAAGAAAGAAAATGCATAATAAAGATCAGGGCACCGCTCCATAATTCCAGCCCTTGAGGTCAGATGTCCTGCATCTTATAGATGCATCTCTGCTTCCACACGCCTTTATCAAATGTTTGAATTACCTCATCGGTAAGTATCTGATACATTTCAACTGTAGCTCCTAGCTCCTGTTTTTTAATTTTTTTAGGTCAACAGTAAGAACTCTGCAATGGGTAGGAAAGGAACTCTGGACTGTTGTGCTGATTTCTGTTTCTTCCAGACGACATTGTGCGATGGAAATGCATGAAACAAACGATAGTCAAATGAGGGACTATAGCCTCATAAACATAAGTTTAAACAAACGTAGTGAACGACTAAAGCTCTCCATTATTAAACCCCAAGCATATGAATGGGAGTACATTTGCATGCATCGCACAGACAAACATCTGCTTTGGCTAAAGAGTCCTTACCTAAAGTTCTTTAGAGTCTTTGTAATTCCTGATTATTTGACTCAGGTGTGCAGGAACAGAAACTAAAAGCTGCAGGACACTGAACCCAGAGGGCTGGAAAAAGAACCCTGCATTAGGCTGCAACCAGGCCAGCAAATGTTTTGGACCATTGGTTTAAAAAAAAAATAATAATTCTTATGAACGACAAATTTTTGGTGTTATACATATAGCATATCCCCCCTAAAGAATGAAAAACATCTTTTGCTGAATTTGTTTTGCAAATGTTTACAGTCTAGGCCAGGCATCTTTTGTTCTGCCCATCGAGGTCTGGTGTCCAGCAACTCATAGATGCGTCTCCAGGCTCGGACCAGTGTTGCCAACTCCTCAGAAAGGAAAGTAGCTATTGGCTGTGCTATAAGTCGCTAGAAGTCGCTGAATGACGTCATTGCCTAATTTGCATAATATATTTTTTTTCAACTTTTTTTTTTATTTAACTTTTTCTTTTTTCCCTTGTGGTCCACGAAGGACCTTAAAAATCATGCTAAAACATGAACATTTACAATAACAATAACATTTTTTTTTTTACATTACATTAACAATCTAAATGGGGAAAAAAAGACTATAAAGAATCAATGACAATGTGAGAAAATGGTAATTTTTTTTTTTTTTAACTAATAAGAATTCCCTGCGCACACACAGGCTGTGCTTGCCTGCTCACAGAAAGAGTGGATCATGGTCATGTTGGTCAAGGCTCTCTATGGCAGGCTCAGCAACTGAGGGAGCTGACTCCAGAGTGATCAACCTGTGCCGTCAAACCCGGCGCATGCGCGCGGTTCATTTGCCGTCTGGACGCTGAGGGAACACATCTGTGTCTCTGACTGTAGCGCTGAGAGGGACATCTGCGGAAACGGGAGAACGGGGTTGGGACGGGGGGAGGCGCCCCACGGCAGACACCAGAAAAGTCGCTAGATTTGTCGCCAGTCGCTTTTTTGAAAAAGAGTCGCTGGAGGCGTCTGAAAAGTCGCTAAATATAGCGACATAGTCGCTGAGTTGGTAACACTGGCTCGGACTGGGAACGATTTTCGGCCCTGGCATTTTTCCATCTACACCGGCCCACTTATGTACCCCCCCCCAAAAAAAAAAAAAATAGAAGCACAGTCAAACACATGCATCTCTAACGTGAAACACAATAAGAATACACATTGTGGATGAACCGATCTATCTTCAAGCATCACATGACAACCATCACCAAGACCTCCATAATGCGGTTTTACTGGCTTTGGTTATTAACACGGACGCAACTGTGACTGCTGCTGCGTAACGTCCGCACTTCTAATGCACGTAAGACAGGAAACATTAGTCTTTAGATGCAAAACCCCATAATATGCCATCCGTCACAAGGCTGTGCATGACAAGGAAGGGCTATATATACTGTATGCATCGTTTAGGTAGTAAACATTGTATTGCTTCTTGAGTTCTTTGAGTTATTTACTGTCACAGGTAGGAGCTTCGGCCTGAGAGTAAGTGCTGTGGCCGGTATGATTTAAGGAGGGCCGGCCCTCGCATGCTGAAATTAGGACCGGCCCACCGGGCAAATGCCGGGGATCACAGATTACCAGTCCGAGCCTGTGTGTCTCTAATATTAGCAGAACTCCAGAAAACTAGGCTCGATCTGAATACCTCAAATTAATCAGGACACGTAAACGTGGCCATAATAAGGGCAATCCAAATAGAATAGTGCTGGATGTTAGGGAGGAGCTAAGACCAGGAAGTAGGATCCTTCCTAGAACGGCTAAAGTTTTTGTATTGACTTCCAGATGTCCCTAACTGCCGCTAAGAGTTATACGGCTGCCCACAATACTTTGCTTTACAGACGGGATAGGTTTGACCAACTTCACAGAGTTAAAAACAAATAATTTTTCACATGTATTCGGTGTACCTCATGCAAATATCCTCCCCCTCATATGCTGTGGTCTTTTTTAAACAGGGAGCTCCATCCATTTACTACTTTTATGTTTTGTATTTCTTTTCCAAGCATCATACATGCGTGTGTCCATCGTATAATGATGCCTGAAAGGCTGACTGGAATCAGCACTGGATAGTGTTCTTACTGTTGACCTCGCAAAGGGTGAAGGGATAGGAGCTAGGAAGAGGGAGTAGGAGCCTTAATTAAAGGTATCTGGATGGAGCCACTGACGGCATGCTGGGGAGGTGAGTAAGCCACTTGATTCATTATAAACATTATAAATTAAAGGTCTAAAATTAGGGCAGTCTATTGGTATAAATGAAAGTGACATTGCGTTAAGGATTTCAGTGTTGTAGTATTGCTCCTCTCTTTTGCCTGCTTTATTTCCTAAGGAATAATCCCTGCTGATATTTTCGTTCACTGGACCAAAAGAGAGAAACCAATAAAGCTGCTTTTGTTTGGTTTTATTTTGTAATTTTTGTGATTGGGGGGCAGGAAGTCATACTAACCACCCCAGTACTGGAGAACTGAACCTCATTACTCATCTTACCAGGACATTGATGGACTCAATGACGTCGATGAAAACCTCGTTCTTTTTGTATCTGATGCCCTCAGACCGCCAGGAAACGGCGTTGGTGACGGTGGTGGGGACCTTGGTCTTTGCCACCTCAAGCTTAGCACCTTCCTGAGTTATGTATCTGGGATAAAATAAAAAGATTATTATAAAAACACTTTCTTTTAATCTTTGAATATCTGAGGACTCTCACTCTTGCAGGATTTTGCTTTCAGTGGTCTGAGGAAACCCAAAGTCCATCAGTTCATCAAGCAGCTCGTAAACAACAACAAAGTTATCCTGAATGCTTTCTTCTTCCAGCTCTTTGAAGTACTCTGTGAACACCTGCGGAAAATATCAGAAATGGAGTTCATCTTTGCAAACCGCATTTGGTTTTCGACTTGATCAACTTTATAAAAGAACAATATACTTTTAAACCTTCTTGTTCAACGTATAATAAAATAAACTGCATGTCTCACTTACCTCAACTATTTTGTAAAGAAACGAATAAACCAGCGAGGCGTTAGAGTTCTTATTGGTGGTGGCCACAACTGAGAGAAGAGCAAGTCAAGGATTATTCTAAAACTGTGCTGTACAATGGCAAGGCTTGTCATGTTCAAACCGATAACGCAGACACAAACATTTAGAGGATACGGTAGAGGTTGCTGTGCTTGATCCACATGAAGTGAACGTTGCCGTGGGACATCACAGGACTGAGAAGCCCTTCCTCTTCATGCTGCATGAGTAATGGCATAAAGTGGTCGATCTCTGCCATGTCCACATCGCCTTTGTAGTTACGACAAATCAGCACCTGAGCAGTGAGAACAGAGAAAACCACACAATGGCGTAAATATCAGTAAGCAGATACAGCAGTTGCTGGACACCTGGAGGGTCCCCTACGCAATTGTAGACTAGGATGTCTCTTTGCAGATGTAACGGTGCGAAAAATTCCTCTCAAACCCACCTGATACTGAAGTGACTGTTTAAACACGATACCAATAGCAAAGCTGACAGTGGTACTTTTAATAACTATGTTAATAACTGTGTATAGTTCATTAGACGGCTGGTAAAAAATACACTCATAATATGTTTCAAACCCCAATAAAGATCTTAAAAGAACAATGTACTTTAGTATTTTATTTTCTACACTATGACTTGGAATTATGGGTAATCCAGAGCGTAGATTAAAACCATAACTCTTATGCACAATGTGTTAGCAACAACGGATATCAAAAAGAGGTACTTAAGCAGATTCCAGAAAAAGAGAAAGGAAAGAAGAGCTGCTGGAAGAACGCAAAAAAAATTCCCAAAATAAACATGTTCTTTCAAAGAACCGAAGAGGGAGAGGAGGACATTGCTGCTACGGTGAGCAGTGGGTGAGGAGAGGGGCTGTAAAGCTGAAGGTAGCCCCATGGCTTGTTGTGATGTGGTGGTGCGCTGTCAGCAATAGTTGCATTCAAGGTGCGCAGTCACTATTTTTCCGTGTGTGATGTGTTATCATATACTACTGAGAATTGCATAATTCTATCTTCTTGGCCGATTTATGGAACCGTATCCTTATCCTTTAGCACGTGCTGTACTTTAGATGGGGCCCACCCAGATAATGTTGCTTACGAGCCTACTGTTGTGTCGTTACGCCATTGAAACCACTTCGTAGATTTTTAATTTGTGGTCAGAACTGGTTGTATTTCTTATTAAAAAAAACAATAGGGGCATGGGTTTAGCCATGTTGTTTTATTGTAAGTAGCACTCAATAGCAGCAATTGGGATGCAGGAGCAATGTTTAAAGCAGAGAATGGGAGTGATGCTTTTTAGCAATGTCTGAGGATATCTGGAACACGCCTCCTCGGCAGACCAATATGCTATGGCTAGGGTTCTTCTTAAAGGCACACTATGCAACATTTTTCAGTTAATTAATGTGTTCCATAACGTTTTGGATGATTAAATGAGTCATTTCAGGTTGAACAAAGGTATTCTCGGCCGCCCTGGTGGTCTGTGGGGGAAATACCGCACTTGCAATTGCAGGAGCACCGACCCGCACCCATAGGCTCAGAAGTCTCGCGAGAGTCGGTCTTGCTTTACGGCGAGAACTGCTACACGCCCCCAGTTAAAAGCATGCTCGTTGCTAGCACAGTGGCGATATTTGTGCAGTGCTGCTTTCCCACCGGACGCAGCAAAAGCAGCAAAATCGCGTCTGCTGCTTCATTTTTACTGCTTGTACCGTTCTGAAGCGCGGCTGAAGCAGCTGTGCTGCTCTGGCTGCGCGGTGCAAAAGTGTGTCTGACGCGCGTTGGGCGGAGCTTCACTATCCTTTACACTATGCAACCGGTGTTGATTTTCCAGCAATGCTCCCCCCAGAGGGCGAAAGTAAAAGTGCACTGTCGTAAATATGCTCAGCTGTTCTCCTGGTTTCTCCGTCAAGCCAGGCGCGGTTGTTTTGAGCTTAGCAGACAGGCGAACACAACAAATGACTAATGCTGCGTTCACGCTGGACGCAGCTGGCGCGACAGAAGCAGCGAGTTTACATGCAAAGTCAATGGTTGACGCGCGTCAAGGCGCAGCAAAAGGTCCCGCAACGCGTTTTGAGCAGCAGTCGCAGCGCGTCTGAGCAGCTGAAGCAGCGCGTCGGGCGCGTTTAAGCATCCGCGCGTGACGCGCCGCAAAAGCGCTGCTGCTCGAGATGGAAAAATTTAATTTTTGCTGCTCGACGCGCCGCGTCAACCAATCAGAGAGGCTGATCTGGGAGCTGGCAGGGAAAGAGACACAGCGCTGATGATCAGAGCGCTATGATCACTCCTCTTAAACAGTTTATTGACGCCTAAATTAACTTAAAATGCAGAAATCTGCCGGCAGAATATGTTGACTTTTATTATCCTGCTGCCTGCAGTCTGGATTATTTAGATGAAAAACACCTACCAGCTGCCGCGGTGAACCGCGAGGAGGCGACCCGGCCAGAGGCTGCTGATGAAGGGATTCCTACTGTCGGCGCACCGCTGGTATGTGGGGGTCTGAGCGGCTCGGACAGAAAAAATATTGGAAGGCAGGATTATAATCTGAATGAACTGACTGCACTGATTACGTTTTCAGGTGTATTTTCTCACTTAAAAACATATTAAAACTACTTTATTCCCACTGATCACAGCAAATATAGCTGCAAGGCAGAGAAAGGATAGTGAAGCTCCGCCCACCGCGCGTCAGACACACTTTTGCACCGTGCAGCCAGAGCAGCAAAGCTGCTTCAGCCGCGCGTCAGAACTAACTGGTACAAGCAGTAAAAATTAAGCAGCAGACGCGATTTTGCTGCTTTTGCTGCGTCCGGTCTGAACGTAGCACTGCACAAATATCGCCACTGTGCTAGCAACGAGCATGCTTTTAACTGGGGGCGTGTAGCAGTTCTCGCCGTAAAGCAAGACCGACTCTCGCGAGACTTCTGAGCCTATGGGTGCGGGTCGGTGCTCCTGCAATTGCAAGTGCTGTATTTCCCCCACAGACCACCAGGGCGGCCGAGAATACCTTTGTTCAACCTGAAATGACTCATTTAATCATCCAAAACGTTATGGAACACATTAATTAACTGAAAAATGTTGCATAGTGTGCCTTTAAAAGCCTGTAAAGCTGCGACTTTTGCTCCATGCAGCACCACCAATAGAGCCTTGCCCTGGTGAGGGTCAGCAAACCGTCCGGTTGCAAACTTAACAAGCTTATTTACCTCCTTCACCAACCGATTAGTTCATAACATAACGTCTTTCACGGCCTCTACCAGGCACCAAGAAATTGTTTA
Organism: Cyprinodon diabolis; assembly: GCA_030533445.1. Taxonomy (NCBI): domain Eukaryota; kingdom Metazoa; phylum Chordata; class Actinopteri; order Cyprinodontiformes; family Cyprinodontidae; genus Cyprinodon; species Cyprinodon diabolis. Next base: position 47,223,590 of record CM060066.1, read on the forward strand.
AAATGCAACAAATTAGAAAAAAAAATTAAAGAGTTTAAAGTATCTTAGAAGAAAGATTGTTGAAGAAATTGGATCATCACACATTTAAAGACTAATGATGGCAGTTACATGTAAACTAGAACAGCGTAATCTGTTCCCTGCAACTGATAACTCAGAGCAGTAAGCTACAACAGCAATAACTTGTGCAATGTATAACGAACCATTACTATTTAATACCCTGTGCAATAACCCATTTGTTTATATTTGAAACCCAGTGCAATAGCTATATATATATAAATATCAATCTATAAAAGTAACCATGAAAATATCCTGTGCAAAATAACCTTGAATAATATTCCTGCTTTAAAAAACAAAAGCTGTGATATGTGGACGCACTGTATATAATGTATATATCACATGCACCTTTTTCTTCCTTTGGCACCTTCTTCTTCTCTTTTTGACTATTTGAGCCGATGTAACGAGTACATTTCTCCACTGTGAGATCAATAAAAATCAATCAATCAAAGTTGAGGTAAATCATGTTTTTCTTCCCCCATCTTTTTTGTGCTATGGCCTTCAATTGTGTCCTTTTTCCACATACATAAAAATATAAAATGAAAAAAAAATACATCTAGTCTATTGTTTTTCAGGTTTGTTTAAATATAAGCAGACTTTAAATTGTTATTTAATTGCACCCCTACAAGCTCAGCCACTGCCTACCCATTCTTAATGTTTTGTTTGATTTTTTTTTAAAGAAATGTTTCTTTTAGGTGTCAACTAAAACTCACATTACATTTGTTATCATTTTATCAATAAAATCATGTAATTTAAAGAAGAAAAAAAAGTCAGCAGCACATATTAGGGATCAGTTAGACTGATGTCAAAATAATCACTATCAGCATTGAAAACCTGTATTGGTCGATCTATATATATAATATTGGTAAATATCAGTTATTAATCCCAGTGGCAATAGCAGTATTAAATATTTTGAAATATAAAAAATATTATTAGCTATTATGCTAAAATACAAAAAGTTATTTCCTTCAACAACATTCAATAGTTCTGATGTCAAAACAGTAAAAAAAAAAAAAAAAAAAAGAATTAAACCTAATGGTTAAAATGCATCTGATTTTTTGTGTTTAGTATAAGCACTTTTTAATGGACAGTTTAACCTACACAACTTTTTACACAATTGGTCTAATGTCATTTTTCCTAAAAATCCTGGCATAGCGACACCTTCATCCAAAACGAGAAAACTGGAATTAAGCTTCTTCTCACACAGAGAGACCTGATGACACAGAAAAACCATAACAGTTTTAATCAATTAATGTACGACCTGAAACTGTACGCGGCGTTATTTATGAAGCAGGAAAACAGCTTTACAAGTTTATTTCAGATACTTAAAAAAGCATTTCTGGAAATGCTTTTTCATTTTTTAATTTTACATTTCAAATTTAATTTTGGTATGTATTTGCTGGGGTACATTTTGAAAAATAAATCTCAAATTTATTTTTCTTTTTCATTTTCATTTTAATTAAGTAAAAGGATGAGCCGTGTTGAAGAAGAAAATGAAAATGCAAACAGGATTATTGATTACTAATTTAATTCATGAGTCAAATGATGCAGCCACATTCTTAAAATGAAAAAGCATTTCTGAAAATGCTTTTTCGTTTGAAATATGGTAACGATTTGCTTCCACAGCAGGACCATGATGCTGATGCACCTCCAGGAGGAACAGGTGCTGTACCTCTCCGTGTTTTTTTTAACGTTTTTAACACAATCCGGAAGTAACGAGAAAAGGGCCACTAACTGTCGCAAGCTTTCCATTAATTTTTAACGGCACCATTAATGTTTTACAGCTACAGTACAAGAAGTTGGTTGGAGTTATATTTTTAAACTCCAACCAGCAGTCAAAAGGAACATTAAAAGTGACTGTTATTATCAACTCCGGCGATTAACTTACCTTCCCCTTCAAATCCAGCACAAATATTGCGGAGGCAGACATTGTGCTCGGTGCGCAGGTTGGATATTTATTTAAAAGACAACTCAGAGTACAGTTCAGCTCGGCTTGTCAGACCTCGGTTTCACCATGAAAACCAGAGAAAGGCATCCGACCTGTGGGAGCACAGAAACCAGCGAGGTTTCTTTCCTGGAGCTAACGTGACGTGGTGTTTTCCAGGTGAAATATTAAACAGCTTCACCTGAGCGGAGGAAGGCTGGCCGCGGAGGCGGTAATGCTCCCAGCTTCCGCTAGAGGGAGCCATTGGTAAATATATTATATATAATATACGGGGTGGATGTCCCTGTATGTGGAGCGCCAAAACAACAACAACAAAAAAACATTTAAATCATACAATTAGAGACTCAAAAACACAAACAAACAACTTTTTAAATCGTACATTTTATAAATAATTATATGCATTAATCCATTATTAACTATTGCGAAAATTCGAAATATAAATATATAGGCTATAATATAATAATAATTAAAACGAGTAAATAGAAATAATTCTAAATGAAATAAAATAAATAATTCGAAAATTTATTTTCAAGCCCTGTTTTTAAATGGAGATTTAACACTACAATTCATAAATCTGGTTATAAACACTTTTCTCAAGCACACAGAAACTTTATTTTGTTATATTTTTTTACACTTTACAGTACAGTATGTACTTTTTAATCTTTAAACTTGTCACTATTATGTTATTCTTATACATTTTTCTAAGGTCCACATTTATGTGACAAATTTTTCTATAATTTTTTTTTTGCTATAAACACCAGAATTCATGGGCATAGGTTTGATTTCAACTTTGGTAGGGACACTATTGGTCTGATGTCAATGGTCCTAGGCAAAAACACGCATGCTCGTTTTTTTATGCTTGACGTGAAAATCAGGGTGTATTTTGTTTAAAGAGAACAGCAGCATTTCTTGCTACATTTGTACAAATTTTATAAGCACTACTCACACTAGATGCTGTTTATCAATGTTTGAAGCATCACCGGCTCTGATGAATGTGGAATTAGGACTTTTTTCCACTTTGAAAAGGTTTGCATTTGAAATTACCAGCGACTAATACAGAAAGTAAATCTGTGCCTATTTAACAAAATATAGTCTAAATATGTCTGTTATTTGTGACTTTATCCGTTTTTTTTTATTTTGAATTGTGCAGAGGTAAACAGACGTAAAACACACTCTTATTTTTTAAATAAATAATAAATAAAAATAAAAGATTCAAGGGACACCAAATAAAATTATGGTATTTACAAGAGCACTGGAACTGACACTGAGGATTTAGAATGTTAATTTCAATCTAGAAGTCATCTAGGCTGTAGTTACTCTATTCAACCCATATTATGTATTTTATCTTGCTATGAAAAAATTCATCGGAACAAACGATTATTGAAATGTCAACAAATTTAGTAATCAATTAATCGTTAACTGGAGTATAGAGACTCTAAAACATGTCTTTAGCTCACAGAGTGACCCACTTACAGCAGGAATTATACCAAAATTGTAAAAAAAAAAAAAAATATATATATATATATATATATATATATATATATATATATATATATATATATATATATATATATATATATATATATAAACATTTTGCATAAAAAAAATAAATATGTTTTTGTCTGTCAATATTATCCATCCAAAACTCCTCTATGCTGCAACAAAGCTGTATTGTAAATTATAAATATGTTATTCACATCTAATTGTTGGTAGGGACAGATAGGTCGGTCCAAAATGTTGGTCGGGACATGTCCCTATGGTCCCTATGCAAAACTTCGCCCCTGCCAGAATTTTCCCATTGTGGGACAATAAAGGGATTTTCTATTCTATTCTAAAAGGGTACATTTTTTTCCATTGATATGTTCTTTTTCACTTTGCATTTTACCCTCTCCATTTGCAGTTTCTATCACATTTCTGGTTCCTGAGCACGAAAACAAGCTAAACCAGAGTGTGCCTCAGATGTAACTAGCCCTCTTATTGGTAAGTTTGCCACACAGGGATCACAAAATAACCAATGAGTGAGCTGGTTACAACTATTATATTATATTTTTACCTCTAAGTTTAGTATGTATACTTATAAAATGGTGTGCAAAAAGCCATTTTATTTTTCACCTACTTGAATTTTTCCAGTTTCCTTAATATTATAAACACAAACATGGATAAGAAATCTGAAAAAAGTAGCTGGCATTTCTATCCAGCCTCTTTTTGTCCCAGAGCCAAAAAGAAAATCAAAAGCAACAGAATACCAAGAGGATTTATTCATTAAGTAAATGTAGTCCACCACGCATTCATCAAACATCACAAAGACTAGGAGAGACACCACACAGGTAAGGGGTAAAGTTGCATGGAATGTTAAAGAGGATTTGGTAATAAAACAATACCAGAAGCAAAGATTTGATCATGAACTGGATTATATCATTCACAAATGAAGTTAACACAAATGCAAAGTGATGAAAAGGTGGACATTAAAAGAAAGCATGAATTCACAAAGTATGCATCACCCGCATTGCGACTCTGGAGAAACTACGAAGTTCTACGAATCAAGTGGACTTTGTCGACAGGACAGCTGTTAGATGGGACCTGCACATTTCATGTCTTTATGAAAGAGGAGGAAATGAGAAGAAATCTATCAGTGGACGAAAATTAGGAAATAAAAGGTGCAATTTACAGCCTGCCCCATCAAGGAGATACACCACACATGAGAAAGACAGAGTTGCCATTAGATGAGTCCAAATGTGAATGTTTTCCTTCAGCAAATGGCTCGATGAATCACATCACCCTGAAAAACAACATCCACATTACAAACACGGTCATGGCAGCATTATGCCATGTGTATGCGCAAAAGACTGTAAGCAGTAAATCATTTTCAAACCGGACAACTAGCCTTGTTAAATTCTGGTCTTTTGCAAAAATCTAACTTAAAAATATGAATGTGTGATTAAATCAAAAATATAAACAGGGAATTTATAACCCGCATTAAATTCAGGACAATAGGTTACAGGCTTAGATGCATCGGCGTTTATCTGCTGAGGTGTCAGTCTGCTCATCCAACAATGTTTTAGTCATAAAGGGTCAAATAAAGAGGCTATTTTACAGATATGTTTCTTACTGTACATGATTTCGCTTTAGGAACGAACCCAGAAATTCCTCCTGATTCTGATATTGCTGAACAACAAAATAGATCCACCCACAATAAGCTGTATAGTTAAACAACTGTGGGAACAAACATCTGTAGCACATAAACCAAATTTCAACATAGTTTTATTATGTCAGTAGATGAATTTAGCCTGTTCAAAGGAAAGGTTATATATATGCACTAACCTTAACCTTTACTTGTGAGCCCAGCCTCAGGCCATTATCCTCAACTTAAAGAAATATTTTCTACTCATAAACTCTGTTTCTTCCTTAGTCATAAACCTCTGATAACCTCTCTGTTTTGATCATAACCCAGATGCTGGGCTTTTCTTCTTATCAGTGGTGTGTAGTAGAGCTATCACGTTGGAATTACACATTTTGCTGGGTTTATAATATGTGTGTCTCTAATAGGACAGTATGATCCAGATGGAGACCTGTGTCTTCCTGAGTCCCACTCCTTTGGTCCATATGAGCCAGGCTACTGTTATCGGACCACTGTTTGTCTAATGAGTCATAGTTTATCTGGGTTGTAAATGACACATTATTATGCCTTTACTCACATGGGATACAAGCTAAAGTAGATTAAACTAAAACAGATCAGTGACCTCATCTGTAAGATATGAAAAACTCTGAATGTACGGAAGGAATATTTTCTTCACTCTTAAGTCAGTATTTACCCTATGACTCAGATATATCTGGACAAAATAAGTAGAGTTCCTGACAGCAGGAAGGGCAGGCAGGGGGCTTGTTATGCACTGGGTTTGTTCGGAGTCGGTGCCGCAGGCCGAATGCTTGCTAAGCCAAGTTAATGAGAAAAAGTTCAAAATGAGGTCATTTCTGTCTCACATTTTTCTGCAGTCCAGAATTTCTAAAACCTACCTTTTTGATTTATTTAAGGGTCAACGAAATGAAACAGACTGAAATGAAATAACAAAATAAAATAAATGTGCAAAGCAAGATCAATTAAATTGAATAAGGTCTAATGGATTCATCTGAAGTGATTATAGGAACACGAGATCTGTTTTAGAAAGAGAGAAAGGAAAGACACAAAGTCGTGAGGGAAACACAACTTATTCTTCATATTTACACAGAAATACCTCAAAGCTTCTTCAATAAAAATTAAAAAATATAGATTTTCTTATCATCTGATTTCCTGATTTCAAACCGACGAGATGTTTGAGTCCATCTGATTGGGCAGGGAGCAAAAGATTATACCCAACATTGATGGTCAAAGGATATTTGATACAAAAAAAAGTAGGAAATACCATGACTACCAGAAGTTGATTTTTTTTTTTTTACATGGTGAAAAAGTTTCCTTTCTATAACACTATGTTTAATTTATTTGGAAACAAATGTACTCGCCTTTGTATGGATGAAAATAGAAGTTTGCGAAGAACGCGATCAAGATGAAGGACTTAATATCAAATTCAAACTTTCATCCCAGCTTTTTGGCCTTAACAATTAAAAAACAACAACACACAGTTCAGGATTAGGAGGATAAATAAGCTATGGCTGATAAATAAGCTGTTAATTAAACTCAATCTGTTTGCTGATCTAGAAAGCTTTTCATGGGGTTATTGTAATGTTGTGCACTCAATGATATGTGGAAAGAAGAAAAAAAATATAAAAAAGGCCCTGAAAACAGATTTGACTTCTTGTTTCGTGAGGATTATCTACTATGGTTCCCATGAGCTCTGCGTCCTGCACAGATGAAATCCCCTCTCTTCATTTCAGGGTATTAAATTGAGCAGCAGTCACCCACCTGCTGGGACCCCAGGCAGTCCTGATGAGACCAAACATGGGATCAGTGTTACTTCTCATCAGGGCCTTTTGTTATTCTGTTGGAGATTTAACAATGGAGTATCAATCCTCCATCCTCCGCCCCATCTCATCCTGCTGTTAATTTCGGAGGACACTCCCCTTTGCTTACGAATCGGTGGTGTGAGATGCTGCTCCACCCTGCTATCTCCACCTGGCCAATGGGAGACCCAACAATCCAGTATGTAAATAATGAGGAGAGCATGCATGACAGTCACCAGGCGACAGGTATCGTTTGTCACCTGCAGGAAGTCTCCCTGGTAGCTTTCCTTAACCTCTTGAGTGCTACCAGTGATGCGAAAATCCACTTTAAGCCCTAAATTCAACCTAAATTGTTAATAAAATAACTATTAACTAAATACAAGGTGAGCAAAACTTGTCATTTTATTTGTCCTGAAGTGATGGGCGTGGAGTTTCTCACACAGGAATGTGGAACCTGTTCTGGAAAGGCACCATTCCATCATTTTCCAGATGGCTCAACGTGTCCCCAAACAAAGCACACCCAAGATTAAAGCGTGCCTGTTTGGTTTGTGTAAAAACCTTCTTCTGACTCAGTAAAAACTGCTATTCATTTTTAAATGTCACCACCTCTCCTGCATGAATGGATGGCATGCTGAAGAAAACACTCTTTCCAACTCTGTTCTTCAATTCAAGAAACATAAAGAAACTCTTTTATAAAAATGGAAAACATATCTATGAAGGAACTAGCCATTCACAGTTGAATGATTCACTCCAGATTAGACCATAAAAGAATTACGATTGTCCTAATCTGAGGTCATCGAAACAGACACATAGCATATTTTCTTTTTTTTTTGTTTCGTTTTGTTTAAAAACCAGCATTTGTATGCAGACGCTCTGTTTTTATGTAGCACAATCTAGTTCTATCAGTCTGATTATTTTAGCTTCTAAACTAAAGATGATCACTGGAATTTTAGATAACATTCAAAACATTAAAATACCAGGTCATTTGAGCAACAAAAGATTTAAATCAGGTGCTAATCTTTTTTTAGCCAGCAGTTGTGCAAAACATTATGTTCTAATATGGCCTACACTGGACATCGCAAAGGAGGACGCCCACCTGCATCAACCCGACATGTGGTTAATTGCTACGACTGTTTCCTGAAGTACTGCAAACATAACTCGCTTGTGCTTCCCATAAAAAGCATGGCGCCCTGGGTGACTACCTGCATGGCCCATATCTTATATCACTATAGGACACAAAGTAGTAGTAACTAAATCCAATGCAGGGGACAGGAAGCATAGTTGTTCCTTATTTGCATTTACTGTGTAAATATTTATTGGTGTGAACTCTGACTCACAACATTTGAAGAAAACACAAATTGCAGCCATAGCACCAAAACCCTTTACCCCGGACCAAAGTGAAAAAAATAATACAAATCGTTTTTTAATTCTTTATTAATCCTCATAAATGTGAATAAACTGATGCTAAAACCTTTTCTTCTTCAGCCACTGCTTTCAGAGCGCTCAGAGCAGGGCTGTTACAGGCAGCCACCACCATAGACATTAATTATACAGAAGCTGTATTAGATTAGGGAGGCAGCTGTTGGATGCCGAAGGCACACCGAGACATTGAAGACTTCTCTGACAAACCTGCTGCCTTTTCCTTATGGATCTTTTATAGCAACATGTCTATAAAACAACATGTCGATATTTGCTGTCGCTGTTAACTATAGCTGTATATCATCTGCAAGTCTGCTATTATCTATCCTGTATTATAGCCCCACTAATATGTATATATATATAATCCATATCCTAACTTTCCTGTATAATCTGTATATAGTTTTTCATGTTTATTTATCTATATATCTATAGTCTTTTACATTTACTCTCTGTTTATAAATACCATTTATAGTCAACACATACATAGTCTCTGTGGACATGTAAATAAATAAATATTTATATCCTGTATAGCACTTCTAGATAGATGCAAACTACATTTTGTTGCTTTGTACTTGTGACAGTGTAATGACAATAAAGATGAATTCTATTCTATTTCTATTCTATATATCCATGGATGCTGGGCATAGCACACACTGAGCAGGATAATTAAGGAGTTAATAAGCAGATATCCACAGCAGACAGTAGCTCCTTGAGTCTCCAAGCTCACATAATAGCCTCTATATCTACATCCCAAGATGTTATGAGGGATCTAAGAAAAAAATGTTTTCTGCCCTTCCCTCCCCACCTAAACATCACATTTACAAATCTACACTACCGTTCAAAAGTTTGGACAATATCTACACCTATGTAGATATTGCACCAAAAATCAGACATTTGTAGCTAGAATAGTCATTTACCACATTAGCAATGTATAGAGTGTATTTCCTTAAAGTTAAGACTAGTTTAAAGTTATCTTCATTGAAAAGTACAGTGCTTTTCCTTAAAAAATAAGGACATTTCAATGTGACCCCAAACTTTTGAACGGTAGTGTAAGTAACTGGACTGTCATCATATTACGTTTTTTTAGAACAGCCATATAAACAACTACAATAGTTTAATCAGTGGATTTTTTAGCCCTATTTTACAGTAAGTGTTTTAGTTTTGACTTAGTTTGCTGCAGAGAATGAAAATAGCCTCTCCACTGATCAACTGTTGGTTAAGAAACACAAGAGGAATCGGAAAGTAAAATTGACATACCCTTTGGTTCTCAGTTTTATTTAGTTTGTTAAATGAGAAGAAAGGACGTTAATACCAGGCAAGATAAGTTTAATAATCCTTAGTTTTGCCAGTGAAGAATATCCCTTCTCTGTCTGTTAATCAGCTTTTCCCATTGATTAAACCAATAGGATCTGCAGCCTTTCAAATCCACTCTGAGCCCAGGAAAATAAGTCATTTAGAGCCAAAAAAAAACTATACATATATATATATACACTCACCGGTTACTTTATTAGGTACACCTGTCCAACTGCTCGTTAACACTTAATTTCTAAGCAGCCAATCACATGGCGACAACTCAGTGCATTTAGGCATGTAAACATGGTCAAGACAATCTCCTGCAGTTCAAACCGAGCATCAGTATGGGGAAGAAAGGGGATTTGAGTGACTTTGAACGTGGCATGATTGTTGGTGCCAGAAGGGCTGGTCTGAGTATTTCAGAAACTGCTGATCTACTGGGATTTTCACGCACAACCATCTCTAGGGTTTACAGAGAATGGTCCGAAAAAGAAAAAACATCCAGTGAGCGGCAGTTCTGTGGGCGGAAATGCCTTGTTGATGCCAGAGGTCAGAGGAGAATGGCCAGACTGGTTCGAGCTGATAGAAGGGCAACAGTGACTCAAATAACCACCCGTTACAACCAAGGTGGGCAGAAGAGCATCTCTGAACGCACAGTATGTCGAACTTTGAGGCAGATGGGCTACAGCAGCAGAAGACCACACCGGGTGCCACTCCTTTCAGCTAAGAACAGGAAACTGAGGCTTCAATTTGCACAAGCTCATCGAAATTGGACAATAGAAGATTGGAAAAACGTTGCCTGGTCTGATGAGTCTCGATTTCTGCTGCGACATTCGGATGGTAGGGTCAGAATTTGGCGTCTACAACATGAAAGCATGGATCCATCCTGCCTTGTATCAACGGTTCAGGCTGGTGGTGGTGGTGTCATGGTGTGGGGAATATTTTCTTGGCACTCTTTGGGCCCCTTGGTACCAATTGAGCATCGTTGCAACGCCACAGCCTACCTGAGTATTGTTGCTGACCATGTCCATCCCTTTATGACCACAATGTACCCAACTTCTGATGGCTACTTTCAGCAGGATAATGCGCCATGTCATAAAGCTGGAATCATCTCAGACTGGTTTCTTGAACATGACAATGAGTTCACTGTACTCAAATGGCCTCCACAGTCACCAGATCTCAATCCAATAGAGCATCTTTGGGATGTGGTGGAACGGGAGATTCGCATCATGGATGTGCAGCCGACAAATCTGCGGCAACTGTGTGATGCCATCATGTCAATATGGACCAAACTCCCTGAGGAATGCTTCCAGCACCTTGTTGAATCTATGCCACAAAGAATTGAGGCAGTTCTGAAGGCAAAAGGGGGTCCAACCCGTTACTAGCATGGGGTACCTAATAAAGTGGCCGGTGAGTGTATATATGTATATATATATATATATATATATATATATATATATATATATATATATGTGTGTTTTTCTTATCTGCAATCTGAGATCTGTTGCCGTTTTATAAAAAAAAAGTCAGTTTAGTTTTCAATCCTTTAACACCAAGTGTGTCAAATTTGAGCTTTTGAAGACTCCACATGATCAGCGAGATTGGTATTTTCTTGAAAAACCTGATTTATACAATGAGACAAAAATAAAAAAGCAGAAAATAAATGAAAAAGAAACGCTTAATGTATTAAAAAGGACATAAATAATGTCTCTATTTTAAGTTATTTAGAATTAAAATATTTTTGGGTGTGAGGATGTTCAGCAAGAACTCTAGTTTCAAAAAAATTAACCCTTTTCTGTCAATTGTTTAATGGTTTAGGTTTTACAGGGTTGAAAATAAGGATAAAAAACTAATATTTCATAAAGAGGAAGCATGGATTTTCCTCTTTAGGATATTATTTTATGTCATAATAATAAACAGTTATTTATGAAAATCTGAAAAAGCTTCTAAGAATATTATTTGTTAATATGCTATATTTAAAACCATTAGCTATTATGTTAAGAGCCTTTGTAGATGGTTCAAAGAGCAACAGGTTGCAGACCCCAGCAATAGACTAATCATATTAGACCAATGAACCGTCTAAGATCCCCATAGGGATAGGACTCATCCCCTGTATGATGACCAGTATTTAAGGACCCAAGAAAACAGACCCAGTAAATATTTAAAACTCTTTTATTGAAAACAAATTGAGCAAAAGAACAAAGTGACATAAAGCTGAATGCTGTGCATCGACCTCACAAAATTCAACTTTCATTCCACAGTGAAAGCAAACATCATGCTTTGAGAAAAAGCAACATCTTATTTTACATTTGAGTTCAAATTTAGAAGTAAGAACATCCAATTTCCAACCTAATCCTCCATTAAATTTGTATATCAACCAAAACTGGTATGCAAACAGTTTTAAGGTTTTCACATGCCTGCTGTGCATGTAAAATATAATAAAATATTCTCTGCTGTACTATTTCTGTTTTTTTAGTTGTTTTTTTTTCCATGCTTAATTTAACAGATGTAAGCCAGCAGGATAAGAGTTGCACTAAAGGCTGGTGTCGCGTCATTCCCAGAACATTACAGTAACAGAACAGAAGAGGCGCAATAAATAATCTGAGTCATGAGAGAAAGAGACGACAAACAATGGAAAGAGGAACAGGAGGTCTCTTCATTCTCACTGCAACACCATACAGAGTCGCTCTTTTAACCCTCCTGCATTCAATCAAGCATTCAAAGCTTCCACTGACATAAGTTAAATTATAGCTGCACAGTGTTCAGGTCGGACTTCACCTTTCGAGATAATATTTACTCCACTTACAGACAACTGTGAACCCTCCATTAATAAATAAGACAATCACAAATTTACAAAGGTGAACAATGGAGCAGAGCTGACTTTTTACAAAATATTATATACAGCTATTAACAGTTAACAAAAATGAACATTTTCTTCATTTTGGTTGATGTCAAAAAAAAAAAAAAAGACTCAGCAGCTTCTTCATTTCAAAATGTAAACCACCTGTGGCTTTAAACAGCTGCAGGTGATTTGGAGAATGGACAAAATGAAAACAAAAACAATAAATAAAACTAACTGGTAAAAACCTAGAGGCTGTGCAACTCGTGAGAAAATGAAAATTCACAACCCTGTTTTTCCAAGTGAGAAAAAAAAAAGTCCGGAGCTTGAAAGGCAGACGGATTCATAAGGCTTCTGATTCATTCCTTCCAACTAATAGTGTCATTACAAGGCACACAGGAATTGGTAAGACTTTGCAGTTGAGGACATTCAAGTCTGCAGTGCAATAAAAAAGGCGTTGGGTAATAAATAGATTAAAGGTCATATGTGAGTTTCAGATGTCTTCAGATCAGATCACTCCCTCCCCAGTCCAGGAAAACCTTATCAGACCCACGTCTTCTCATTTAGCCCGTACGTCTGTTTCATTCCCATAAACAAACCAGTTTAGTTTTTCATTTATTAGATCTAATTCAAATGCTCAATTCTCTACTAGAATCTAATTGAATGTTAATATTATTTTCTCCTGTAAGATTCAGATCAAACCCTTCTTCAGAGAAAACTATGAGAGGAGAGAAAATTTGAATTTAAATGAAATAACTGGTTGTCAAAGTAGGTATGAAATATTACCACTGACAAATGGCCAAAACGAAACGTACGAGGAAAACTTTTCTTCAACGAACCCAAAAGTCGGGTCGATTACTGCAAAAGTATGAAACAGAGATGAAGAGGATCTTGCAGAGATGAGAGCATCCTTAAATCACATCAAAAGAGTCAAAGCTTCCTGATAATAAGCATCATCTTTTAATGTTGTGCTCCTCTGCAGGGTTGGGCGGTGGGGTGCTGAGGTTGGAAAAATGAACCATTAATCTGAGGTTCTGGGAGGCAGGATGGGAGAATGGATTTTAAAGCATCCATTTATTTCACCCAGAGGTAAAACATTAAATCTTCTCCAAGTCCAAAAAGTTCTTCAGGTCATTGAAAATCGTCGTCTATGTTCACAATCTGCCTCTGCAAAAAAAAAAAAAAAAACAAGTAGATAAAGGAGATAATTTAGAAGCTTCCAAGCTGAGGCCGTTAACAAAGACCAACGTAAACTACCTCTGGATAGACGTAGCCGTCAGAACCGTTCCTGCAGATGTGCACCTCGTCCTCGGTGGTCTTCTGGTACACGGGGTTGGAGAAGTGGATGGTGTTGGTGTTCTTCCTGTGCCAGTGTCTCCAGAAAAACACTGCTCCACACACCAGCACTATGGCCACTGCAGGAACAAAAGAGGAGAACACATCCATGAGGCTCAGATTAGAAAGAAAGGCAGGCAATAAAAAAAGCCGCCTACACTAAATCTTTAGCTTAGCAGGTTTAATAAGGGGCAGAAGAAGAGTGAAACTTACAGATTGGCAGAAAAACGTACAGAGCGACAGGGTGGGATGCAGGAGCTTCTTCAGGCATCACTGCATGTTGGAAACCTGCAAACGAAAGCAAAAACACTTTGTCTTTACTTTTCCTTTATAATAAATAAAAACATGGGACATTAGGAATTAGAGCTTGTGTTATTTCCATGGTTTTAATTTTAGTCTTTTTGAATAGGTAATTTATTCCTCATTTATCCTCCAATCTTCCTTTACCTTGAGCGGTACCAGCAGGCGCCTCAGTGTTCTGCCTGGACTGTACAGACGAGCTCGTTCTGGGCATCTCAGCAGCTTTGGTGGTTCTAGATGTAGATGGTCGGCTGGTGGTCGTTTTGGACGCGACAGTACTGCTGCTAGCAGGAGTTGCAGCTGAGCACATAGGAGAAACCGAAGTATGAGAGTTATTCTCAGCATGAAAGGCTTTTTAAATGTTTGTAAAGAGGAAACATACCTGTCACACATTTCTGCATATCAGCAGCCAGGATCATGTTGTCTGGACAGGCACAGGTGTATTTAGGAGAATTCTCGTAAAGCAGAGGAGCAGGAAGGCACAGGAAATCACAGCCACCGTTCACACTGCTGCCCTCTTTGCACCAGTTTACACCTAAAGGAAAACATTCAAATGAAAGCATGTTATGGGATTGATTTCACAAAAAATTAATCTATCAGAAAAACTTTGAACTTTTATGGCTGAAGCAATTAATCAGATTAATCGCTAAAATAAACGTCAACCAATTTAGTAATCGATGAACCTCCAAAACACGCCTTTAGCTGACAGAGCAACCTATTTAGAGCAATATTTATACCAAAATTGTAACAAAAAATAAATAAATATTTTGCATTTAAGATAAAAAAAATAAAAAAGAACCCTTTGCTATACGATTATTAATTGAAATCATATCGAAACATTAATTGATTAACAAGATAATCGTTAGTTGCAGCTCTATTCAGAATATTTTATTTGAGTTTCCCTGCTATGAGTGATATATAACAATGATCGAAATCTAATTTGAATATTACTATGTGTACAGACCGGATGGATAAATGTAACAGGCTCCATCTGTAAAATATGATCCTGTTTGGTGGGTTTGGTTTGATCCGCGGCTATTGCTGCTATTGCTTTCTATGTTATCCTGCTTTGGATGTTACTGCATTTGGTTGTTTGTAGTATATTTTAACTGTAGGCTCCTGTCCATAAGCATTGCACTTCTGGGGATTTCCTTTTACAAAAACAGATCTCAATATCAACAAAACTGAACCATGATTTAAACTGTCACCTTTTGTAAATAAATGAATAAATACATTATTATTACTATTACTAAAAGCTCAAATTTAACTATTTAATTTACTGCAGAATTATAACAGAGTTGATTTTTAGAACTGTTTATTAACAGCTACCTAGTGCAGTTGGGTGTCCGATGAAATCTCTATTCCCTAACCTTAATGTTTACATTTCTAAAGGCCATTAATATGCTCATATGAAGCATGTTAAATAAGACACAGAAGGTATAATCTAAAACTTATCTCTTTTGAATCTAGAATTCAACTCTCTTTTTACCTGACAGTCAGAACCCCTCTTTGGAAATGTAACGAGAATTTGCCAAAGCAAATAAATCGTATGAAATAACTCAAATATACCAAGAAGATGAAGGAGCAAAAAAATAATCGATAGGCTACAATAAGGCCTAGTTAAGGTCAGGAATAACCTACAGCACAAGAATGTTTTTAGACAAAATCAGCACAATTTCGACAGCTTGTTTTTTTCTTACATGAACTTTGTTACTGTTATTTGGTTAAATATATCAGCATAAATGCACGTACTGGGGGGGTATTTGAGTCTGCTACAAGTTGCCGCAAAACAATGTTTGCTTAGGTGTACGTGGCGTCAAACTAAAAATATATCAAAACCGAAACAGAGCTGCTCTGAGCATAAGAAGGGACATTTTATCATATCCTACTTTCAGAATCGCGAAAAAAAAAAAAAGAAAAAAAAAAAGAGAACAGGGAAGGCTGAAACAACCAATGCAAAACTGAAATAATTTTCCTAAATCTGCATCTGCAAAAGTTTTCAAGCAATTGAAATGTTGAAAAGAATCTTTACCGATTGGCTGCTTGAGATTGTGATAAAGCACAATGCTCTCTGGCTGATGCAGACCAGTCACCATCTCAGTCATGTCCCTTCCTGTCAGACGGTTGGCACTGAAAACACTGCCTACGTTGCTGTCCGTCCAAAATACTCTCTCCTGTTTTAGAAGAAAAAAAAAAAACACGGCTTTGTTCAATTCATGTACTCATCTGTACTAAATGATAAAACCATGCTTAATACTGTATGAATGATCACAATCAAAGGGTGATTTAACGATAACATGCAAGGTTCAGTAAGGTGGAGCACTTGTTTCATCACTAACCTCAAAGACAGTCAGTGAGAAAGGATGTTGGATCTTTTGTGCATTAAATAAGACGGTGTGTCGGCTCCCACCGCTCACATCAACGCTGAAGATTGCATGTAGCTTAGCGTCGGCCCAGTAAAGACGCTGGTTGACCATATCTGTTTAGAGAAAAGGCACAAATGTGGTTATCAAAGCTCAATAGACAGGGAAATGACGCTTTGTTTTGACTAGGATTTCCATGGAGCTCTATTTACCAAGGGTGATGCCATTAGGCCATTCAATATTCTCTGTCACCAAGGCAACGCGGCCAGCTCCATTAAGTCCACACTTCTCTATCTTAGGCTCCTGTCCCCAGTCGGTCCAATACATAAAGCTGAAGAGGTTACAAAAACACAAGCAATTAGCAAAAAGCTTGTTTTTTCGGGGAGGAGTCAAATTGTCGGACATGTTTCTCACTTATTTTCAGGGTCAATGGTGATGCCTCTGGGCCTCCCAAGTTTCTCACTGATGAGAGTCTTCCTCTTGTCGCCTTCTGTTGTTGCCACAGAGATGGTCTTCAAAGCGCTGTCGGTCCAGTAGATGTTGCCATGGATCCAATCCACTGCCAGGCCTTCTGGGGCTTCAATGTCGCTTTCAATCACCACTTTGTGATTAGCAGAGTCGCTGGCAACGTCTATATTTGAGCTATGGGGAAGAAGAAAAAAACAGCACGGGTTTATTGATTGACTTTATTGATCTCAAATCGCAGAAATTTTGTCCCTACATCAGAACAATAGTCGAAAAGAAGAAGGTGCTAAAAGGAGGAAAAGGTGCATAGGGTATATACACAGTGCATCCACACATATCTATATATATGACAGCTGAAGTCTCTTATTTAGCAGTAATAAAATGGGTATTCATACATATATATATATAAAAAGCTTGGTATCATATAGAAAAAAAACAGAGTATACAGGGTATCAAGTAGTAATTGCACATTAGATATCGCACAAGTTATTGCCATTGTAGTGTCGCATTTAGAGAGGGGTCAATTGATAGCAAACTTTTCTTAAGCAAACAATAATATTTCAAGTTACCTAAAGAT
Organism: Cyprinodon diabolis; assembly: GCA_030533445.1. NCBI lineage: Eukaryota > Metazoa > Chordata > Actinopteri > Cyprinodontiformes > Cyprinodontidae > Cyprinodon > Cyprinodon diabolis. The sequence goes on from CM060066.1 coordinate 47,241,115, forward strand.
CTTTTTCCGAGACAGATCCGACCAGAAGATCCTCTTGTTGGGCATGTCCAGATCGAGAGCCATGGCGTTTTTCAGCTCCGGGATGAGCCGGACATACTCACTGTGGTCCACTGCGAGTTCCCTGACCTCATGCTTGGTGGTGAAGAACAGCGTGGCCACTGTGCCTGCGGAAAATGCAAACAAGCAGTCGTTTTAGCTTTCAGAGAGAGCTATCAAGTGTTTGTGTATTTTGTACAATGGACTTTAGGGAAAACAGAATATGGTTGTACAAGAGAACAGCCTGGTTACCTGATTCAGCTTTGCATGTTTTGCTCACTGGATCAACCTCATAGCCGGCGTCACATTCACACTTGTAAGTTCCAGGCAGGTTGATGCAGATCTGACTGCAGGTGTCTGGCACAATGCATTCATCAATGTCTGCAGATGGACAAACACATTTTCCAGAGATTAGTGCACTGGAGACATATATACTAGAGATAGTGTTGAGAACAACAGATTTATTCAATAATCCAGTTTGGAGATGTTTATGCATTTAGCAGACACTTCTATCCAAAGCGACTTACAAGGTAGACACAATTTTACAGTTATCATAAACATGACAATAAGTTCTCAAGAGGAAAATCACTAAACAAGCAAAAAGAAAGAGTGTGAAGTGCAAAAAGGGTAGTAGAGTGGTACAGAGGTATAGGTAAGAGTTAGGATAAGATATGCTATTTAAAGAGGTTGGTCTTTATAGGATTCCCAATGATAGACAGGGACGGGGCTTGGTAGGTCATTCCACTATCTTGGACCAACACATGAAAACAGTCTTGATTGTCTGAAGCGAGGTGTATTTAGTCGCTTTTTACACCCTGGACCTTAAAAACACTTTCTTTTTGTACCTTCACATGTTCTGTTGTCACTCTTCAGTCTGTAACCAGCAGGACAGGAGCAATTGTAACCAATCTTCAGATCATTGCATTGATGAGAGCAGCGGTTTTCTCCCATTAAACACTCGTTTTGGCCTGTGGACACCAGTGGTTAAAATAAATACGTCAGGTAATTCCTCATAGCAGCTGGTTGGTAACTATACTTTTTGTGTTTGGAGGATGTTTGACCAGAAGGTAACTTACCACACACAACTGATTCATCAGACTCGTCTATGCAGTCCCTCTTTGAATCACACACTTGTTCCATGCTGATGCACTCCCCACTGCCACACTTGAAGTTGCTTGGGCCTTCGCACACATTGTCTATGGAAACAAATCACAAAAGTGGGAACCTTTAATTAAGTTTCATAACGTGAGGTTGCAGAGCGAAAACTGGGGACATTCATCAGGCCTTGAGAAGAAAAACATTTGCTTCCTCTTGTATACAGATATGTTGCCTTGCAAAAATACTTTTAATCGAGAGCCTCACCTGTTGGGCAGCTCCTCTCATCACTATTGTCTACACAGTCATTCACCGAGTTACACCTCAGGTTTTCCGTAATACAGACACCATTGGCACACTGGAACTGACCGTCATGACAAGTGGGCCGACCTGAAAATTCACATATTCGCTTAGAAAATTCCACAAACAAAAAAAATAGTTACACTAAGAGAGATCAAGTATAACTCAGAGCGGTCAGACTTACTGCAGTTCAATTCATCGGATTTATCCGAGCAGTCTGGAGCTCCATCGCACTTCCATCCGCTGTGTATACACTCCCCATTCATGCACTCAAACTCATGAGCCGAACATCTAGACTGCTTCTTCTCCGTCTCCCTCCCCTGGCAGTTCACCGGCCACTCGTCAGACCCATCCAGACAGTCGCTGTCTCCGTCGCATTTCCAGTTCAATGGCACACATGCAGAATTGTTGCACTGGAAGGAAGAAGGGCTGCAGGTGGGCTCGGGACACGTCGTCTCATCTGAGCCATCAGTGCAGTCGTTGTCTTTGTCGCACACGAAGCTCTTGGATATGCACTGGCCGTTGTTGCACCTGAACTCCTCCGGTCTGCATTGTTTTGCAGCTGTGTTAAAGTTAAAGGGAGAAGAAGAAATGAATGAGATGACTGATTTATTATTTCAACAGAGGAGAAATTAAAAACTTATGCTGTTTGCTGAACATTAGATTTAGGGTACTTTTGAATTAAAGTACAGTGCTTTGTGGTAAACCTACAGGTACCATGCAGACATTTTATTGTGAACCAGTGCGGCAATCTAAAAGCTCAATTTTTAAAAAAGCATTCTGTTGCAGCTATGCATCCAAATTAGCACACATAGCACCCCGGGCAAAACGTGGAACATTTTTAAAGGATGCTACACTTCGCTTAGGTTCACAATGGCTTAAACATTTGGGGAATCCTTCACCCTCCTCCTGAATAACTGTGGGCTGCGCTTTATCCTCGCTTATGTGTCAGTTTTATGATCTGACATTTCTTTGTCTGTAGTTAATGGCAGATTTAGGTGAGTACCGGTTTTCTTGCAGTTTCCTCACGCTTGATGATAACCAGCCTGAAATCTCATCTTACCCAATTTCAAAAGTGAAACTATATAAATGTTTCCTAAATTAAGTGTATTTACCCTTAATTTTAGTAAGTAAATAAGATCATTTGCCAATGAAATTAGTTTTGTTTTACTCTTAAAAAAAAGATAAATAGATAATATGCACTTAAAGTAAGACAATGCAATTGTTTTTTTCTTTTTTTAAATGTAACTTGTCTTGTTCCATTAACAACGCGTCTCACTTACCGCCTCAATTGAAGAAAAAAAACTGCACTTATTTTAAGAAAAAATGAAAAATGTTTTTTGCAGGGTTGCATAGAGAAAAAGATTGCAGATAAGTCATGTTTGCACCGCACACAACAGGAAATCCTGAATTACTAATTTTATGGCTTTGTAATGGGGATTTTTTTCCCGACTAATACCAATATTGACCAGATACAACTCTTACATACTTTCATTGCTTATTTTACATATTTTTATTGCTTATTTTATAGCGTGAAATCATAGAAAATGTTTGATCAAGTGGTATTTCTGAAATGCACTTATCAGGTATGAAAAAAATGACCCATTTATTGCTCATCAAAAAGTGACATAAAAGTGACATGTTAAACAACAGTGGATAGAAACAAAGTGTTTCTATCAACTTTTTTAGTATCAGATTTTAGAGGCAGGCCAGTATATTCCAATATTCTTTTTTTTTGTCTGACATCAGACTGATTTAGAAAATCAATATCGGATCAAGATAGCCTTACTTTTTGTGTCAGTTAAAGTTGAGTATAATACTACTAAGGTAAACGTTGGATGCATTTAACTGCGTCATGGTTAACAAAGGGCAGCCAGAGATCATGGAAACCACTTTATAAGTTGTTTAACAGAAATCCAGAGTAGAAATATAATGTTCAGTGGATTATGTAATTTCCCCAGTTTGACCAATGTCTTTACTGGAAATAAATAAAGTCTGTCTAAATACCATTTACCTGTAAATGATCTCTCAATCACTGTGACTAATTCAGTGTTATTGATTAATTTGCTGTACTTTGTTACCTGATTAAAAAAAGGTTGTTTTTTTTTGGTGGGATACTTACTGCAGTTCGTCTCATCAGCTCCGTTGTCACAGTCGGCTTTGCCGTCACAGTGCCAGCTCTTTGGTATACACTGATTTACAGGAGCCCCGCAGTTGAACTGGGAGTCCATGCAGGTTTTGGCCGCTGAGGAGGGAATCAACAATTAAGGTGGAAATTTGTAAACGTTGTTCTATATTGACAGCAGTGGTGATAGGAAAAATGAACATACAGCAGACAGATGGTAGCTCATCAGTCCCGTCGCCACAATCGTTGGTTCCATCACAGATCCACCTGCGGGTGATGCATCTGCCATTTCCACACTTTAACTGAGCAGAGCTACAGGTAAAGGCTGCATCTGCAGATCACAGGAGACGGTAATGTCACAGGAGGACAAGCCAACACATTTACATTTACAGACTCTAGATGTTATCAGCATGCTCAGCATGGTTTCCATCCACCTGATAAAAGGCCTCTTATAGCAGCATTAGCTTGTGTCAACACGCCTCACATCCTCTTTGGGTTAATGTTTCATTCAAAACTGCACACATTAGACCAGTTTCAATCGAAATGGTCCAGAAGTTCAGATAAGGAAGGAACAGTGTAAAAAACCACACCTTTAAATTGTTGCTTAACTAAATGGAGATTACCAAATTATGTTATAATATGAATCATGGTTGAGCAAGATAAAATTAACATAAAATCATGGGAGAACCTAGAAGGAGAAGCTGTGCAATAGATTTAAAGGCAGAAGGAGAACATTTACAGTTTAAAGTTGGAAAAATCAACAGACCAGAACTCAACTGAGTTTCAGAGCAACAACTACTTTTAAAGTCTGCAAGTAAAAGTCATCTTCTAAACCAGCGGTCTGCAACCTTTTATATCCAAAGAGCAGACAGTCGGAGTAGGTGAAAATGATCAACTTTAAACTATTACATTACTTTTTAATCAAACAAAAGCTTTTTTTTTTCAAAAATCTTTCAAAGGGAATCTGTTGAAATCTTGAACCACTGAAAGTTTATTGCCAGTTCTAGCTTTTAAAATAATGAGAAAACACATAATTTCCAAGCTAATTAAAAGAAAAATGGTTCTTAAAACATATCTGATTCTTTAAATGTCATTCTGTTATGAAGATTCAGGTCAAATATTCTTTATAAAAACCACTTAAGCTCCTAAGACTGGTATTTATAAGTAAAATCATATTAGTTAGTTCTTTATATCATTTTTAGAGGCATTTAGAGAGACATATTAAGAGGCATTATAGAGGGTCCAAAGAGCCACATGCAGCTTTGGAGCCGATCTCTGATTTAAACCCTCTAGATTTGCCACTGCTTGAAATAACTTCCATATTCCTCAGATGGAATAACAACAAATTTAATGTGTATTTCTGAAGAAAATAAGTTCAATAATGGAAATTAATGTAATTTAGGAGCAAAATGAATCCAATTCTACAGATACTTTACCTTCCATGCGACTAGCAAACCAAGTCAGTCGATAGTCATTGCCTCCCTACATTTTTTACAACAGAGATTTCCTTGTGGAAAGTTTTTTTTTTTCCCCATTTAGGATGATCTGTATTCAGTTTTTCCATGGAAACAATTCATCCCAACCTTTTCTGGCAGCTGAAGGGAAACATGCTTGGAGCATAACCGCGGTGCAGCATGTTGATGCCCCACTAAAAAAAGACAACCTGACCTCAAAGACTGTGGCTCGTCTTTGAGGTGGGATACTTTTTATCCCAGGAAAGGACCACAGAATGGAGGCTTTACGTTGTCATGGACTCCTCATTGAAAACATTCTTGGTTCTTATACAATCCATATTTTACCTGTTGCTGCCCTTTAGCTTATATTGTCTAACTGTCAATTCGTTCATGTTTACTTTGTCAATAATGAAATGAAAATATTTATTGAAGAGCAGCTTGTATTTTTACCACGGTTGGGGAACAAAGCACCAACTTTATTGCCGGTACGGAAGATGAGTTACTTTTTAACCAGGATGTTGTAGCAATAGACTCACTAACCAGGGGTAAAGTTTAAAAGTTTATGACTTAAAGTGCTTTATTTCAAGTTTGAAGGACTTATCAGGAGTTGATCGCAGCAGGCAAAGCATCATCACCATCATAGCACAGGTGAAACAGACAGGGACCGCGCTCATCGTCCTCCATCACTGTTTGCACTTCCTTTTTCATGCCTCCTGTTACTTTGGAGGCTGGGTTCATAGTCAGATTGTTCCTTTAAGACAATAGCATGGGAGGAGTTGAACCATCACACCACCAGTTGCTGATTGGCCCCGGGGTGGCATTCCTCACAACAACATCCCTGCAAAAAGCCTATAGAGACCAGGTCGCCTGTCAAGCCGCCAGCATCGGTGTGGCGAAACAAAAACCACGAGACAGGTTTGACAGCTTCCTACAATAAATGACTGTTAGAGGACGCTTTCACAACACTGCCATCAAGAAATACCTCACTGCTTCTTAGCTGCATTCCTCTGATTCATGGAAATAAACTTATTTCCTCTGTCAAAAACAGTTGTTTGCTTTTTGAGGAGCCTGAAACACACAGAGACGTGCACATCCGGTGGTGATGGTAGTTGGTGGGTGGGGGGAGTATAAGGAGCTAGATTTACACATCAACTCCTTCTGTTTTCAAATTGAAAAAATCTTTCCACTCTCTTTTCCCTTTTTTGGACTTCACCAGGATGAAGGGACTTAAAGTGGGTCACATATGTCGTCACGGCCAGGAAATATAAACCCCGAACACCAACTTTTCTTTATTTCCCACTGCTATTCATGTCAGCTGCTATTTTAAACTCTTCCGTTTTAAAGCTCTTAAATCAAGATTAAATTGCTCTTTTTAATTGTAATTAACCTCCAATTTAGACTCTGACACCATACATGTTTATAAAATGTACTGTTCAGAAGAATTCATGTAATGTGGCAAACTTTTAAAACACCAGAAGCTTAATTTGAGACCATAAAAGTGCTGCTTAAATCATCACCTTGAATGGGATGCTGTAAAAATAAGCGCTTCATCTGCAGAAGAAATTTTACAACCTATAAAGTCATTACATGGCATGTAATAACATTTCTACGTCCAGGCGCTAACTCCGACCTTCAGTTGACTAAGCATTTAAGCCGCGACCAGTTTGACAGCAGAAACCAGTGGAGTGGTTTGACAAGTTGTCTGGACCTTACGCCCCAACACTCCTCCCTAATATCGGCACAATCTATTCCTGTTATTCAAAGACAAATGTATGTAGTATGCTCACACTGAGCCCTTACACAAAGAGGTGCTTTTATGTTGTCAAACACACACCCAGCAGCTAATAAATAAGCAGCAGGTGTATACATTACGCTGGGTAAGCATCTAAGCTGGGCTTTTATTGAAAAGTTTACAGAAGTCACTGATTAAAGAGTTCATGCTAATGAATGGGAGGATGAAACTGAGGGTTTTTTTTTTGTCTTTCCAGAGCCTTTCAAGCTCTAATATGTGGTTGATTAAGAAGAAAACAATTAGAGAAGGTTTGCTGACGAGTTTTGGATAAAATATGGATCCATCCATTTAATGCATGGTTTTGAGGTTCGAGTTTAAGCCAAAAGAATAAGTTACTCTTTGTGAACGATTGTGCGTTTTTTTAATTATCCAGACAAAAGGAAATTAAGGAATTGCAAGGTCTAAAGGTTGGTGCATTTATAGAGTAAAAAACGTGATAGTTTGTAGTTTTTATGTATTTAATTAAATAAAACATTAAGATAAAAAAATTTCCAAATTATGTCTACTGATTTTCACTCAGAGCCTATTAAACAAAACAGGTTTCTGGTTAATTGGTAAATTTCTAGTTCTAAGCGACTCATAACATTATGGCTAAAAGAACAGCAATTACTAAAAAAATGTATATTTGGATTAAAATAAAGATTATTTGTCTCAAATCAGTAAAATAAATAAAGTAAGATATCCAACAGACTGTTAGATGACATTAAATAACCTGAGCTAGATTTGCCTCTCTCTAGAACACAGATTTGAAAAGAGCAAAACAGAAAAAGAGAGACAGTCTGGAAAATCTGATGACTGGAAATGAGGGGCAGCCAAGCAGAATAGAAAAAGACTGGGAAAAATTCCTGCAAGAGAGCAGAGATCATTAGGGGATAACTGAAAAGCAGCTGTTAATATGGATCAATAGCAACCAGCTAAAGACCATTCACCCCTTTCACATACAGACTGATGGGTTGTCTTCGATTTGATAACCCTTTATTACTTAGATTACTAATAATAAACAATTTCAGCAATGCATGATGGATTATGCAGCCTGAAAAGATTGCATTTTATTTTGTCCTTTACATTTATCAATCATCTGTATCATCTGTAATGAAGTCATATATTTTAGATATAAAAGCTGCTAAATTTACTGCTCTAAGTCACAAAAAATCTGTCATCCACTGCATCTAGAGTTTTTACATACAGTGAAAATAAATATGGTTGAAAAATAATCTTAATCTATATACAATTATCTGTTTAATATACATTCAACCATCTATCTCAAATACATAATTGGGGGTTTTAACTAATAATACTGTTTGAAAAAAATATTTATAAATATTCTTCTCTGTATTTAACGTTTTCTTTATTACGTTTTCTTCTACATGTTAAGTTGCATTGCCGAAATAAGTGCAGCTAAAATGGGATGCCTGGTTTTCTAGCCACTTCCTTCCTTAGAAAACTGTCAAAGTTTTTGTTCCGCCCACTTTTGAAATAAAAACTCGAATCCGTGAATCTGATTGGCTACAGGGAGAATTCGATACCGGAATGAGACAATCAGAGTGCTGTGCGTATGTTTCATTGAAACACAAACCTCATCAAGGTCTTTTCGCATTATATTTCGCTTTCTGCTGGAAATCCACCACATAAACGCGTATAAAACATATAAAGATAAGTAAAACTTAACTGCCATGCAGTGTTTAATTCATTACATTCAAATTAATTCAATTCAAAATAACAAGAATGAGATTTAATAAATACTTAAATACTGCATTTTATTTATAATGTGCATGCGGTTATTTATTCGGCATCAGTGAGATTTTATATAAAAGCCTGTAATCATTTACAAAACGATCTTCCTTTTATATAAATATTTATATAAAATGTCCTACCTGTTTGAGCCAGACTGTGAATCAGCATCAACAGACACCAGCATGTGGACAGTCCCTTCCACACCCCAGACATGTCCTGTTCTTTCTCAGAGAGCAAAAATAAACAAAGAGCGAAGGTTTGAAGATGGAGGGGAGATATGGGGCTTTAGCGGTGAGTTCTGTCGGTTTAAAAGGTCTAGTTGTGGAAAATGATGGCCGGTTTGGAAGCCGGTAAAAATCCTCTGTGCTCTGTGTCGCATCTCAGGACATTTTAAGTAGCTGGCATTGGGCGGGGCTTAGAATAGTGGTGTGATGTTAGAAATTAGGCGTGATGAGACGGTGGGAGGGGCCACAATGTTGCTGCATCACTCACCAGTATCTCTCCATCATCCTCCCAAACCTGTGTTTCCTGAGCCCAGCTTGTGTGTGTCATAAAACACTTAAATTAGAGCATATATATGAAACATTTTAGAGCATTTAAACCATAAAAAAAAACATCTAGCCTTTATTGGAAGTAATGTTAAGGTGGATTTTTTTCTCTCTCAAATGTTTACCTCTTTTTTTTATAAAGTTTGTCTGTTTACAGGTGCTGGTCATAAAATTAGAATATCATGAAAAAGTAGATTGATTTCAGTAATTCCATTTAAAAAGTGAAACTTGTATATTATATTCATACATTACATACAAACTCATATATTTCAGATGTTTATTTTGTTTAATTTTGATGATTACAAATGACAACAAATGAAAATCTCAAATTCATCATATCAGAAAATTAGAATATTGTGAAAAGGTTCAAAATTGATGGCCCCTGGTGCCACACTCTAATCAGCTAATTAACTCAAACCACCTGCAAAAGCCTTTAAATGGTCTTTCAGTCTAGTTCTATAGGCTACACAATCATGGGGAAGACTGCTGACTTGACAGTTGTCCAAAAGACGACCATCGACACCTTGCACAAGGAGGGCAAGACACAAAAGGTCATCGCTAAAGAGGCTGGCTGTTCACAGAGCTCAGTGTCCAAGCACATTAATAGAGAGGCGAAGGGAAGGAAAAGATGTAGTCGAAAAAAGTGTACAAGCAAGAGAGATAACCGCACCCTGGAGAGGATTGTGAAACAAAACCCATTCAAAAATGTGGGGGAGATTCACAAAGAGTGGACTGCAGCTGGAGTGAGTGCTTCAAGAACCACCACACACAGACGTATGAAAGACATGGGTTTCTGCTGTCGCATTCCTTGTGTCAAGCCACTCTTGAACCACAGACAGCGTCAGAAGCGTCTTGCCTGGGCTAAAGAGAAACAGGACTGGACTGCTGGTGAGTGGTCCAAAGTCATGTTCTCTGATGAAAGTAAATTTTGCATTTCCTTTGGAAATCAAGGTCCCAGAGTCTGGAGGAAAAGAAGAGAGGCACTTCATCCACGTTGCTTGAAGTCCAGTGTAAAGTTTCCACAGTCAGTGATGGTTTGGGGTGCCATGTCATCTGCTGGTGTTGGTCCATTGTGTTTTCTGAGGTCCAGGGTCAACGCAGCCACATACCAGGAAGTTTTAGAGCACTTCATGCTTCCTGCAGCTGACCAACTTTTTGGAGATGCAGATTTCATTTTCCAACAGGACTTGGCACCTGCACACAGTGCCAAAGCTACCAGTACCTGGTTGAAGGACCATGGTATCCCTGTTCTTAATTGGCCAGCAAACTCTCCTGACCTTAACCCCATAGAAAATCTATGGGGTATTGTGAAGAAGAAGATGCAATACACCAGACCCAACAATTCAGAAGAGCTAAAAGCCACTATTAGAGCAACCTGGGCTATCATAACACCTGAGCAGTGCCACAGACTGATCGACTCCATGCCACGCCGCATTGCTGCAGTAATACAGGCCAAAGGAGGCCCAACTAAATACTGAGTGCTGTACATGCTCATACTTTTCATGTTCATACTTTTCAGTTGGCCAACATTTCTATAAATCCTTTGTTTTTATTGGTCTTCAGTAATATTCTAATTTTCTGATATGATGAATTTGAGATTTTCATTTGTTGTCATTTGTAATCATCAAAATTAAACAAAATAAACATCTGAAATATATGAGTTTGTATGTAATGTATGAATATAATATACAAGTTTCACTTTTTAAATGGAATTACTGAAATCAATCTACTTTTTCATGATATTCTAATTTTATGACCAGCACCTGTAGTAGAATGGGTAGAGAGCAACTGATATGTTTTTAAAAAAGTTATGTTCCCACATTATTTCTAAATACTGAAAAGATGACTGGTGCTGCTGGTAAAAACATAAAAAAAATGTTACACTTCACTTTAAAATATTTCAAAACTAACCAATATATAGATGAATTAAAATCTGGGAAATTAGGAGTACCAGAATAACTGGCATCTGGCTCTTAACAAAACTTTGCAGAGGATGATTGTTTTGTTTTTTTTCCAGATTTTTTATTGTCATTACACTGTCATAAACCTAAAATCTGTAGTCCAGAGAACATTTATTCTGTATTTTTAAGTCAGTTTTGAAGAGTTATAGCTGTTTTTATTTTTTCTATATTTGTATTTTTCATTGTAAACTGCTTACTGTTGTATTTTCTTTAGGTAGACAATTTTAAGATCTGTCCAGGGACAACAGATGAAAAATAGCCTTTTGGCTAATTGGGGTGCATTTGCAGGAATACTTTTTTAATGAAATATGTCCCTGTTAAATAAATAAATTAATTACATTAAATAAGTACAGAGCAACGAAATGACCTCTGCATTTATCCTTCCGTTTGGGGAGCAGTGGGCTGCCATTGTGCCACGCCCGGGGAGCAGTATGAGGTTAAAGGTCTTTGCTCAGGGACCCAGAGTGGCAGTCTGTGGAAGTGGGGCTCAAACTCACAACCTTTGGATTCCAAGCGCAATGCCCTACCCACTAGGCCGCCCCTCCACCACAAAAAAATTTCACTTATATTTCTTCACAAGGCTCTTTCTGTATGTTTTCCATAATATTGGTTCTTATTTGACGCTATTTTCCTTTTCTACTCAGCCCATGTTGAACGACATCCATTCCATTACTGGAAAGACCATGCGTCGGTCCAAAACATGCAGGTATTTTTAAAGTCCTTCCTGCCATGCACTTCCATAGCTGTTGCGTGGCTTTAGGAAAGGAAAGAAATCCCACAGCATTACAGCTCCTTAGTTGTTTCCTACATATCAAGGACACCCATGAACTTACATTTTAAATCTAACTGGGTCTCTAAAGTCATAATATTAATACAGATATTACTTTTCATTCATTCACCTTCCTTCCCAAAAAGTTTAACTTTATTCCCATCCTTTTACAGTAGCATTTAAAGTCTCAGTGGAGTTTGGCAAACTTCATGTTTGTGGTTTTGATGGGAGGAGCTATAGGCCATGCCCCCAAAGCAGCCAGTTGCTATTATTTCGTAAGTTTTTTTCCTGGGAATCCCACTCTTTCTTTCTCTTTCTCTCCCTAAAAGGGACTTTCTGACATTTGCTTACCTCACTTCCCATAATGCCGCCAGCGTGTGGTAGCTAAACATCTGGCTCCCATTCCGGCTTGGTTTGTTCCAGATCCAGCTGGTTTGGATCAGTTAAATTACTGCCAGGGAGTATAAAGTCAGATAGCTATTTTATTGCTACCTCTTCTTCACTTAAGATAAACTCACATCTAACAGACTCTTGTTTTTAACGAAACAGCTCCCACTATAGCTGTGGAAAAAGAAAGTCATAGATTGTTAATCATAAGATGCTGGGCGGCTGTATGGTGTAGTAGTAAAGCAGACGCACCATATTGTATGTGGGACCTTTTAGTCCTTCAAAAAACTGGGGTTTAAATCCAACCTCAAAACATTTGCTGTATGAGTCACTTTCCCTTTTCAATCTGGTAACTTTCAATAATCTTATGAGGTCCATCAAGTAAAAAAAACTTTTTTTACATTCTCAGTAACAAATAAAAAGTTAAATAATTAACTGTGAGAGTTGTTTTAATTAAAAGAGTTTTATTAAGAGGTTATTTTTACACTGAATAGCAAGTGTGCTATTTGTTGTTGCACTGGTATGTTTTTTTTAAATAACAATTAAGTGTTTATGAATGAATGTTTTAATGAATAACGATAAAATTAATAGCAGGAATAAATGTTGAGGAGCCATATCTACAATTGCATGATCAGTTCCTCTCAAATAAAGTCCCCAACGCTTTATATGATAAATCATATTTGTGACATTAACCTATTGTTGTCATACTGATTAAACCTGCCTGAGTGTTTTAGTAGTATATGAGGAACACCGTGTAGCAGGGGATGCTGATAAATGGGTTCTTTGTTTCTTGGAAGCTGCACAGATAATAGGAAAGAGCAGAAGAACGGTGTGAAATGTTTTCCTAAAAAACATTTGACTTTTACAGAATGAAAATGGTGGAGCTACAAAACACTCACAGCTTTTCCACTAAACTCAGCCCTTTTTCCTACTTTGTTCTAGATGAGGTTATAAATGGGAATATTCCTCGTTGAAATGTATTTACCTCTTGATTTGAGCATTAAAGACGCTCACAAATGCATTGTTTTTAATCTGTCAGGTTCATCTCCAGATCTTCTGTTTCATCATTTCTGTTTGGAAATATACTAATTATACACCGAAGGTTCTTTTCTATCTATTTAGGTACAGATTGGAAAATGCATTGAATCAAATCCTTCCCTGATGCTCACTTCTTATAGCTTATCTGACTCTGACTAAAAGCTTTAAATGATCCATATTCAGTCTCTATAAAAAAAATATCAAGGTTGTAAAGACCCAAAGATACAAAGAACTAATCAGCCACAGATTTAGCTATGTCTGACTCCTTTTTAATCTTATACATAAACACATGGAGCGCCTGGATGGTTCAAGGAGGAAAGGCTTGAGTGGGAGGAGTGTGAATCTCAGTCAAATCCTGGAACAGCCAAGGAATGAGCGTTCTCAGATTCTCCGGGAATGTCAGAACTGCTGCTGGATTACATTCTTGGCTCCACCCGCCACACACTCACATAGACACACACACACTGTAAGACGGGGTGACTGTTGTAGTCTCACAATGTTGATGTTCAGGACTGCATTGGAACAACAGTTCAAATATTTTTATCAAGTATCAGCTCGGAAATGATAGAAAAGGTCTTTAGTATTACATGAAAGTTTGTGTTTATTTTAGCATTAATGACAAGATAAACTTGTTACAGGTTAAAAAGTCAGAATCTTCCTCTCAACCCCAACATCAAACTCCAATATGTCTGACATGGGTTTAAAACATAGTGACAGCTGCCTTTAGCATCGCTAACGTTTAAGCTCCTGATGGTGGCGGTATGTTGGTGTGGGAGATATTTTATCGCCACACGTTGGGCTCTTAATTCCAAATGGGAATTTAGTTTTAAGCATCTAATAAAGTTGTTGGTGAGAAAACAAAGAAATAATTGATTGTTTTGTTAGATTTGACATTAAGGCCACTTTGTAGTTTTTTTGCAAAATGATCAGCAACACTATGCAAGTGTTCAATGAGGCTCAACAGTCTTTATATTGGAAGAATAATACTGGCCTATTTTACACAAAAATGTAGACAGATCTTATTTTTCATTACTCAAAAATCCCTAAATAATTTTTTTATGCATGCAAAACCCTGCGTGGTAAGTCAGTGGGTCAAAAGGGGGACGTTATCTTGGTAAAATCCGCCATGTTTTCTGTTCATGGCTGTTATCTGTAACAGTCTATAATCAGTTTCAACATGTGCTCACTGTCTCTGCTCTGGCCAACATCAGCACTTCTCTGCTGCATCGTAATCACTCTGATAATTACCCAAACTTTGTTTATGTTCCATTTCACTTCCCTTTTGAATTTTACGATTATTCTAAAGTGATAAATAGGAAAAGAATTCTGTATGCTTGATGATTATTACTGACATTAAAAATCCAAACTGACAGCAATAAGCTATCTGGAAAACAAAAAGTTTGGATTTAGGTTAAAAAAAAAAGGCTAACTTCAGTGTGATGCACTGTATAGAATTACAATCAAGGGTCACATAAAAGGTTATATTTTGTTTTGCACGATTACCACTGATAGGCCTCTTGTACGAAAGATATACTTTTGTAAACCTTTTGGGACAGATGTACATTTATTTGGACTGATCTGTTCATCGGATATCCTCTAACCAAATCTTTGTTTAATTGTGAATTGGACCGGCTCAGTTCTTAACATCTTCAAAACAACGTTGCTTCTTAAAATTCCCCTTATATGTTATATCACTGGATATTTTCAGATTCAAGCCAAAATGTTTAAAAGTGCTTATCTTCAATAACAAAGGAAGCTGGAAGAGAACAGGAAGAAGTTTTCATCAACAGCTGATATGAAGACATTTCTCGATCATGAGTAAGACTCAGAGTTACTGTACAGCATGTACTCAGTCATCTGTAAATCACATCACAGGTTAAAAAACCTTAACAACCCAACACTAAAACATCCAGGTCTCTGGGACAGTTTTGATCATAGCGATACCAGCATTATCAGTAAAGGCCCATGAGCAACACCACACCATCTTAGAGGGATGCACCCAAACAAACGTACATTACTGTAAGGCCTGCTTTTCCAGGTGTACATATTAATGGTTTTGAGAAGTTTATGCATTAGAGAAAACTAAATAAAACCCTAAAATGTCTCAGTTGCCTTACAGCAAGTTCCTTTCAAATATTTTTCTAAAAAGTCTGCCCTGATCAAACGCAGAAGTACAGAGCTAATTATGAGGCTTGTAGAGGGAAGCCCTGATGGTTATAACCGTCTTGTTATTAGTGTTTTGCTTACAGGTTAGTCCAGCAGAAACGAATTAATGTCATAGAGATTAAATCTGAGCAAACATAGGGGCCAATAAATGTTGGTGAGAACACGTATTCCTTTTTTAAGGCTATTAAAAAGGGCAGAGGAATAATTAAAAGTACAATAAATCAAAAAAGTAATGAAAGTTATCCAAAAATGTTTTGAAGAATCTGTTAACTTAAGATACCTTCAACAGACATTAGTTTCAAAGTTATAAGAGCGGCTGCCTTCGTGTTTTAAACCTTTCTCACATTTGACCATGTTACAATCCCAAACCCTCTTAATGGGATCAAATTCAATAATGCAACACAGAGTAGAGCCGTGTGTAAAAGAAAACAACACATGGCTTTAATTTCTAAACAACAAGCTTTACTTGTCCTTCAACAATGCAATATTTGCTTCACAAAGCTGTCCTTTATAGATTTTTGGTAACAAAAGGAAATAAGTTGTTATAAGAAAAGATAAGAAATGGCCTGTATTTATATAGCACTTTACACCACATTCAGACAGTGTTCCACTCACACGCCTGCTGTAGTGAGCTGCATTGTGGCCATAGCTGCACTGGGGCAGACTGACAGGAAGGAGGCTGCCATACATTGGTGACACCAGGCCCTCTGAACACCAACAGCAGGTAAGGAGGGGGAAGTGTCTTAAACATCAACGAGACAGAACAGAGAAGAAGGGTCCAAATTTGGATTAAAGAATATTTAGCTGTTAGTAAGACCTATTAGGACTTGTGAAAAGGGTCACAAACTGTTGTGCACACATAACTTTAGCTCAAATATGAGCTGAAATTATTCTCCTAAGACGTTGTTACAGCCTCTGGATGTATCGAGATGGAAAAGCCTAAAAGACGTGGTGCGAAAAACAGAAAAGGTCTTTCTACAAAGTGATGACTCAATAAAAATGTAAGCCATGGGTTCCCCAGGTTTCTGTTCAATCATCATAAAATATAAAGTTTGTGGTTTTAACTAGACAAAATGTTAAGAAAGCTCAGGGGGTGTGAGTACTTTAGCAGGCTGCTGGGATTTGTGGTTCCAGGGAAAGCCAAAACATTTTGGAAATGTAGTCCTTGCTGTCCCAGTCCTCTTCAGGATGACGTTAAGTGGAAAAGCATGGAGTCTATCTTTCTAGAAATCTGCTCAATAAAAGACTTTTTTTTTGTTTTGGGGACCTCGACTCTGCAGACGTTTTAATGAAAACCAGCATGTCAAAACTCAGGAAAGCATAATTTACTCTGATTTAGCTAACTTTATGAAAATATATTTATTTATTTAATATATAAATATATTATTAATATTTATTTAAGACAACTGACTGATAAACAGGGTGAAGGAAGGCAAAAGACAGAATATATTTTAAAAGGATGTTCAGTTCATCCCTACAATAAAGAAGTCTTTTGAAGAGAGAAGAAAACAGTTTTTTTCTGTTTATATAAGGACTCCCCCCAGTGGACAAAAGGGATCATTGCATACTAGAGCTTAGAATTTGTGTTTGAGGGCGCCTCTCTCCACAACCACTATTGAGCATTTTTCCTTTGGATAAACTTTACATGCACAAGTGCACTCTCACAAACAACTACAGATGCTTGGTTCCAGGTACTCAGAGATTCACTTCCATACAGAAAGCCAATATTCTTATCTTCAGGTAACACAGAGTACATGTTAGACTAAATAATACTACTTTAGCAATAGTATCTAGGTGTTCCTTTATTGTATGTCTCGTTCTATGTCTGTTTCTTGTGTTCTTTTTACATCTCTTTGCAGGTGATGAAGCAGACTGAAAATGTTTTATCATTATCTCCCTTTTATGTCATTTCTTTCATCTTTTCTCTTTTTTTCTGTTTTTCCTCTTCTGTTCTACTTACATTTCAGTGTCCATATAATCTGTAAAACTCCCTGCATAATTATAATAAAGCAATTTATATGCACAAAACAAGCGGAACACTATGGCAATAGCCGTACTGCTACACTTGTGAAAGTAAAATCTGTTGGACTCTTTTAGGGATCAAGACAATTATTCTTATTGCCACATCGCCAGACAGGACACTATTAAAAAAAAAAAAAAAAAAAAGAGAGAATTTGTGTTTTCCCTAAAACCCTAAAACTAAAATTCAAAAATAAAAAATGCAAACCATGACACAACATCAACGTTTTATTGTTTTATATAAGTATGAGCAACAGTGACACAGCACAGCACAGACACATGTTGTTAACTCCTTAGAGGAAACATGGATGCTTTGGTTCACTCTGGTTACCTAGGGTGATGAGGACAAACTTACAGTACATGAGTTGCAAGCTGTACATACGTGCACCGACATTATGCTCTTATATAAATAGTCTTCACAGTATATCCAACACCATTCAGCCTTGAACGAGGCAGTCACAAGCAGAGAGGAGCCACTGTCCCCCTGGTCCTTTGTCTTGTAAGAGAAAAAAAGTGCAAACCCTCCCCCCCAACACACATAATAAACAGCTTTGAAATTCTGAAATCACTACGCAACAACAGAAGAAGGAGAAACAATTAAAGCTACAGTACTCATACAGACTAAAAAAATGATTCAAGTGTACCATTAAAAGGTTTCTGTGAAGCAGCAGCTGGGTTGTTTTAATGCTGTGACCTGAACTCCATTAAGCCTCAGTCTATTAACCCTGGAGGATCGCTAAACATCTCGCACCCATAAATCGGACGTTTGTTCGAGACAAACACCTGATTTATACACAATCTTTAATTCGCAGTGGCTCTGGGGGTTTGTTTAGCTGCTCCAGGTTATGTCCTTAGCTTTTTATAAGATGCATTCATTTTATGTCTGCAAACATTTAGACTCAGCATTGTTAACATGACCTTACACAAATACCCAACAGGTTCTACTCCTCATGATAGTAAGAAGGGCATGTTTGACCAGTTCTTGGAAGAAGAAAAAAAAGAAAATCTTGAACATTTACAGAAAATTTTGACTCCTAAGAAAGCTGAACTTAAAAGTATAGAGGATGATGTTTTTTTTTTACACGTGGATCATCAATAAGTGGTCCTCTTAATTGTCAATCATTCTGTTGATATGTTTACCTTAGGCCGTCCTACGTGCTCGTCCCCATTTCCACTTAGCGGTGGTGAGTCTGACATAGTGGAAAAATTGCAAATCTTCTTTTGGAAATAAGTTTGTATGAGCGATGCAGACAGCAACTTTTAAACAGAGCCTGCATCAGCAGAAATGGGCTCTTGCACGTGTTTAATGGGCATTCCCTCTCAAGAGGGGGGTACAGGGTTGTGCATGTGAATTTTTCTTTTTAAAGTGGAGAGGGTGTGTCTTTTCAGAAATTCTCCACTATACATTTAAGTTTTTCAATTCCTTAACTCTTATAGTGAACAATCTTCATTAATTCCCCCTTCATAAGCCTTATAAACCATGTGAAGTCCATAGCTGCTGTATTTACCTCGATAAATAAAAGATTGGCACTCAGATGTTCAGTCTAGAAACATTAAACAGCAGGAAATTCAGTTAAAACTGCATAACTAGGACTGCAATATAATTAGAACTGCATCCTATTTAATCATATTAATTACACAAATTAAAAGTAAATAAATAAAATTTGTTTAAATAAAAAATTTCAAATTCGAATTAAATATGATCCATAAAGGGACCTATAAATAGAGTTAAACAATATGTTAATAATGAAAAAAAACACATAAAAAAACTACAATCACATCCTGGTGATATAATAAAGGTAATAAAAGACCACAGTATCCATGGAAGGACAAAGATCAGTGTTTTTTAAAGCTTATAGCAGTTGCACATCCCTTGCCTGTTCAATCATGTTTAATCTGACTCACTGGGCGTCTTCTAATAATCCAGGCTGCCCTGCTCCATCCCCTGGTCTAATATGCAATTATCCAAAAAGCTCCAGAGTCCATAAAAATATGCTTTTTTGTCCCTTGATAAAACCTAATTTGTTATAGAAGTTGTTTTTACTTTTAACCAAAAGGAGATGCTGCAGTTTTCCAACCTGTGCTTGGACGATTATTCATCTGGAAGCAACATAAACACACTGCACTCTACACTGTTTAAAGCTTCTTCACTCTACTCGAAATGTAGAAGAAAACAGAGTTAGAGGAGAAATCATTTTTTGATAACTATTGCATTAATCAAAAACATCGATACAATTGGCCTTACTTGAACTTGTCCTATTATCTTTCCCATTTAGCAAAATAGGCCTGTTTGGTCTTATTATTATCATCATACCCCAGAGCAGGGGTCTGCAACCTTTAAAATCCAAAGACCCATTTTACTCTGAGTCCGGCTGAGTAAAAGTAATGCAAATCTTAAATAAAACCTTTCAATACATACAACTTATTTTTGTTGATTGTCTATTATAGGGAATCTGTTACCACTTAAATACATTTGTATTTTTAGCCTCTAAATGTGGAAAAAATAAAGCAATTAATAAAGATGAAGCATAGATTTTCTTATATAGGATATTTTTTATGTAAAAAAACAAACAAATCCAAGCTAGCAATGAGAAAAGTAGATCTAAAAACATATATTTTACTTATATTAATATCATTCTGTTGTGAAAATGCAATCAAATATTAAAAAATAAATTATATATATCTTAAGACTGGTGTTGTATTATGCTGCATTAATTCTTTATATATTTGAAGGTTCTTATTTAGAGCCATTCTAGATCTTCGTAAGAGCCACTCGAAGCTTTGGAGCTGCAGGTTGCAGACCTCTGCCTTAAAACAGGGAGACGTGGAAATATCTTATTTATTATTATTCAGGATTTATCAGAGGTGTCAATAACTGTGCCACTTAAAGAGAATAATTGTTCAGTATTCTTCTTTAAGGTGGATTTAAAAAAATTAAATGAATGCTTTAAAATTAAATAATTGGATATTTGTGACAGATTCTGCTGCAACAGATTTACTTTCAGCCTGTTTACACATCTTTACCAGGCCAGCCAGTAAATGGGGATGTATACAATACAGCTCATATATGAAGTTTGAACCTTTTCTGTCTCCTTCCTATTTAAGGTCCGAGTTGTTTGACTGAGGCTGGATGGAGCTGAGTGTGGCTTGTTTGTTTCGATGATTATATGCGCTATTTGACTTGTTGGAATCTCCCTTTTTGTGCCTCCTTCTCTTTAACTCCTGTAAACAGTTCACACCTCTTCATCGGTGCCGCTGGCCGAGCGCTCCTGGGAAACAGACAAGCAGATTATTTTAGACTCTGCTATATTCTCCATCCAACAGTTGCATTATATGAACAGAAACACATTTCATTTTCTATATGTTCTATAGTTGTGTATCCATTCAACTGAAACTTGAATTTTAAGTGAACTTTTAAAAGTTTGAAAAAAAGGGAAATGCAAATTACCAGTGTTTCCATTTGTTTTGAACGAATTAACAAAGCATTGCAAAGGCGTTCTATGTTCTTGTCCACATTACGTCGTCAAGCAAGTAAACAGGAAGTAGAGAATGTTATTTAACAATGACCTCATGTCGGTAATGGAGGAAAGTTTTAATGAATGGGTTGCTATCGGGCAAGTTGTTCTTATGTTAAGATGTCAGTTAGTAATGGCGATGCACATTGATGTAATTTGGGGGGGGGTTTCACTTTTTCAAATGTCCATTTTTTGTCCCCTGGACGTTTTACTGTCAAAAAACAATGTTACGCTACAGTAAACAGACAACCGTCAAGCACCTGGACCAAGCGGAAAACTGCTGCTCAAGCTGAAGCACGCTTCCCTGAGTTTAGACCGCACAAAAGCTCCTGATTGGCCCTCCGTCATTTGTGTGATCAGCTGTCACCGCTGTCACGCCTGAGAATCTTACTTTACAAACATCTGATGCATTACTGAATCGGGTCTGTGATTGGATGGTCAACCACGCTGAAATTAGTTATATCAAAACATAGTTGCGTCCCCCCCACTTCTGAAATCAAAATTTCATCCATGGCGATGTTGCTTCTAGTCATGTTTACAGACATAATAGGAACATCCAGGACAAAACAACTGATCAGTCATGTGAGGTAAAGGTTCGCTACGTCAGAGATGATTCGGTTAAACTGTTTCCATCTCTCGTTTTGCGCATCAACCATTTTTTGCCAAACACTACCTCTAGCGAGTACAAAAATTTAATTGTGAATTGTAGGGAGTTTATTAAAATTTTTTGCCATTTCATTTAACAGAAAGAGTTGATGCTGATGTGGATGATTGCTTTTTTCTCTTTATTATTCCCCTTTATACTTCAGGTTCTCACTGCTAGGAATGTATGAAGTTTCTTTCTTCTTTCTTAAAAGAGAGCTGGACCCAGCCCAGAGTTACCTCCTCCTGCTCCTCCTCAGAGTCGTCGTCGCTGACGACCGGTTTGGCCCTGGTGCGTCCTGTCCGCCTGCTGCGTCCTTTACCTCGATCTCCTCCTTTATCCTTCCGACTCAGGCGGATTTTCACTTTGACTGAGCGAGCTATACACAAAACACACAAATACAGAGAAAGAATTTAGAATATCAGTAAATGGAGGAATAAGAGGATATATTATGAAGCTTAGTAGCAATAAATGCATATAACTAATACCAATCTAAACACCACAGGACTGTTTTACTAATTGTTTCCACTAGGTTTTCAGGTGAGGCATCAGGTTAACAATGAACATAAAACCATGCCACACTTTTCAGACTTTAATGTGTAAAAAAATAAGTAAAAACATGCATCATATCTGATCTACTTTATAGCTATGTGCTGCTTTAATACTCTGAAGTTTGTTTTTCATGTGTTTACATTTGAAATAGTTATAAGTATGAATACTTTTGCACTGCACTATAAGTTTAAACTGTTGAGTGATATAAAAAATGTTACAAGACATTAAATAGAAACAGTTTCTGTTTGTTTGTACATCAGCGCTCACATTCTGACTCTGATCCATCCTCCTGCTCTTCCTCCTCTTCTTCGCTGTCCTCTCCTTCACTCTCCTCCTCCTTCTCAATCTTCTGCCTCAAACTGGTGAACACGGACTGCAGCACAATGGAGTCTTCATATATCTGCCAGAAAACAAGCACGTCGTCATCTTCGCACCTTGAATGATGATGTGGTCCCGTCTGGGACAAAGATCCCGGGGGGACTTACCAGGGAACCCTCTAGGTTGAAGGTCTGAGCGTTCTGGAAAAGCAGCATGACGTCTCTCTCCAGGTCACCCAGACTGCGGTAGCGATGACTTCGAATCCTCTCCTGCAGGAAAAAACACATCACATTAATCGTAATGAAGGGAATAATCATTGATCTCACACTCAAAAATGATCCAACCTTGATCTTCCTGAAGTCCACTGGCTTGCGGATTAGCTCATAGTACTCAGGCAGTTCCTTACGTGACGGCAGCTGAATGAAGACCTCACTCAGCTGACGCCCGCTGGTGCTGCAGGACATTACACCGTCAGTGAGAAACTAACAAGCTCTGGTCCCCTATTGGTCTTACTTGCTATTGGTCTTATTTGGATTTCTGGAAAGTGTAAATTATATTCAAGCTGAGGAATCATCTCTATATGCATACCTAAATATATTACAGGTAATTTGGAAAACAGGTACAACAAAACAAAAGAGATTGACTTTTGCTTTCAAAAACAGCTTACTGATTTTCAGATAAAAAATGGGGTACCTCAGGGCTCTTATTTAGGTTTCAGAGCTTTTTCAGCTCTTTTGTGGAATCATTTCTTTGAATTTACTCAGATGACACCAAAAGTGAATGTCCTTTCTTTTAAGATTTTTTTTTTTTAGGTTGGAAATAATGATCCGCTAAATGTAAAAACCCTTAGCGTGTACAAAGTTGATCTACTACCCAGGTAAACACAGAGTTTGCATCTGTAAAATGAGCATTCATTCTACACTGATTAAATCAGATTTCAGCCTTATTGCGTTGCTATGTCAATCAGATCTGTCAAGGCCATCAGAATCAGCAGTGGTGGCTGATCTTAACTTAACAATATTGGTGAGGAACGTTTTCTTCAACCAATCAGATTTCAGATTTACCCAATAGGGCCAGCTAGAGGGCCCGCCCAACATCAGCATTTTCTGTCACCTATTTGGTCAGTTAAAGCAAAAGGTCTACTGCAATGTTAAGCTAGCGACAATCTGCACATTAGATTTCCTTTTGTTAAAAGATTTTCTGGCCTCAATTGCAGATACTAAATAGAGATACTAAGATTTAATTCGGACTAGAGAAGTGTGGTCGGAATGTAACTAAGAGAGGGAAGGTAGTCCACACAATAGCAGACACTGAAGATGGCTACAAGTACCTTGGAATTCCACAAGCAAATGCCAACCTCGAAGAGGTAACAAGGAAAGTGGCTACGGCCAAACACCTCCAATGAGTAAGGCAGATCCTAAGGAGCTAGCTCAATGGCAAGTATAAGTCTCTGGGAATAAATAGCTACACTCTACCAGTAATCAGATACCCTGCAGGAATAATAAGCTGGCCAAAGGAGGAGGTACAGGCCACAGATGATAAGACACGAAAGCTCCTAACCATGTATGGATGGTACCGCCCCAAATCCAGTACCCTGAGACTGTATGCTAATGAGCGTAAGAGCCACTATCCAGGATGAAACATCCAAGATCCATAAGTACATCAAGGACAAGGCTCCAACAGATGACATCCTCAGTAAATGTCTCAGACAATGGGGAACAGAAGATGAGGTGCCAGAGACTCCATCATGGGAGGATAAGCCCCTACACGGGATGTACCAATGGAACGTAATCGAAGTGGCAGATATCAGGAAATCCTACCAATGGCTAGACAAAGCCAGACTGAAGGACAGCACAGAGGCACTCATCATGGCTGCACAGGAGCAGGTCCTTAGCACAAGAGCAATAGAAGCCCAGATCTACCACACCAGACAAGACCCCAGGTGCAGCCTGTGCAAAGAGGCCCCTGAGACAATCCAGCACATAACTGCATGGTGTAAGATGCTGGCAGGGAAAGCTTACATGGAGCGCCATAACCAAGTAGCTGGAATAATATACAGGAACATCTGTGCAGAGTATGGGCTGGAAACCTCAACGTCAAAGTGGGAAACACCTCCAAAGGTGGTAGAGAATGACCGAGCCAAGATCCTGTGGGACTTCCAGATACAGACGAACCGAATGGTAATGACAAACCAACCGGACATTGTGGTGGTGGACAAAAAGCAAAGGAAAGCCGTTGTGGTTGACATTGCAATACCAAGTGACTGCAACATCAGGAAAAAAGGACATGAAAAACTATAGAAGTACCAGGGGCTCAGAGAAGAGCTGGAAAAAACTTGGAAGGTCAAGGCATCAGCGGTACCTGTGGTCATCGGGTCCATCGGGGCAGTGACCCCCAAACTTGAAAAGTGGTCACAGCGCATCTTTCTGCATGGAGTTTGCATGTTCTCACTGAGCATGCGTGGGTTCTCTCCGGGTACTCCGGCTTCCTTCCACAGTCCAAAAACATGACTGTTAGGTTAATTGGCTTCTCTAAATTCTCCTTAGGTGTGAGTGTGTGAGTGAAGGGTTGTTTGTCCTGTGTGTCTCTGTGTTGGCCTGCGATGGACTGGCGACCTGTCAGGGGTGTACCCCGCCTCTCGCCCATTGACGGCTGGAGATAGGCACCAGCACCCCTCGCGACACCATTTGGGACAAGCGTGTCAGATAATGGATGGATGGATATAAATTCGGATGTCAAGGGGTTTAAGAAGTAGAAGTTGAGGGGTGTCTATTTTGGGACATGTTTATTTATTTAACTGAAATTAGTATAAATGCTATTATCATTTGATGAAACAAAAGACTCAAGACTGACTCTTTTAAAGAAATAGATGGAGTCCTAACTATTTAAAGTTCAATGGTCCTTGCAAGAAGATTTCCTCTAAATATGCCTACTATTAAGAAAAAATCTAAATGTTAACAAGATATTGAGGAATAGATTCTAGTAAAGATGTAATATCCCAAACAATTCCTCTAAAACTATTCTTCTACTGTTTGTACCTCTCTCTGAGGTAATTTCTCTCACCTGTCTTTGTATTTGATGACAGCATCCACGATTTTCCTCATCTTCTTTGTCAGACCGGGAGGATTGGGGGAGAGTTTCTCAGCAGGCGGTCTTCCCCTCTTCCTCTGCCTCTTCCCATCATCATCCCTGTCCCCCCGTCCGCGGCTGCCAGAGGAAGACGACGGACCTGGAAGATCCAGATCACGATCCCTCTTCCTCTTCCGGGTTGTCTTTTTGTGACGCACCTCTTCCTCCATTTCCTCGAGTGTCCCCTCCTCAATTGCCTTAACATAAACAAAAGCTCATTAGAACCTCTGGAATATAAATTCTCTGGAAACTTTGATTTAATTTTTTCAGGTAGTCACCTTTAGCCACTGTTTCTCCGTCAGTGAATCGCTGTAGTCTACTTCCTTACGCTGTCGGGAACCTCGCCCAAACATTTTTTCCTCCTCTTCCTCACAGGTCAGACGCTCAACTTCAGCATCATCCTTCATGATCCAGGTGGGCAGCTCGTCCTCCTCCATCAAACGAGGTTTCCGCCGAGGATTGCGAGCCTCCTCACGGCGCCTGTCCAGGTCCATACGCTGGGAGAATGAAAGGTCTGTTAAGAGAAACCACAGAGCAAAAAGGTTCTAAGTTCTAATTTTGGTTTCAGGGACGGACCATAAACTGCTCAAACTCCTCTTCACTCCTGGCAATCATTTGGTTGACAGTTTCATCGTCTGGCACCTCGTCCTCCTCCTGAAAATAGCAGACACACATTGGCGAGCAGAGCAATAAGAGCACAGGGTGCAATGTAAATCCAGCCGGTGCAGGCACACACATTCACGAGCTCTTGACCCCAGACCTCGTCTTGCTCCTCGTGCTCCAGGATGGCCTGCAGGAAGGCCCGGCGCTCATGGCTGGAAGACTTCTGATCGAACATGCCTGCCTGGATGACCTTCTGGTCCACATTCAATTTGTACTTGGCCGCAGCCAGGATTTTCTCCTCCACGCTGTTGACGGTGCAGAGGCGCAGCACTCGTACCTCGTTCTGCTGGCCGATACGGTGGGCTCTGTCCTGAGCCTGCAAGTCCTACAGATAACAGTTTGTTTTCTAATTTGTCATTTTCCTGCACAAATCAAAAACTTAGTTCTAAAAGTAAAATGAAAACATAATGCAATATTTTTTTAATTATATGTGAGAGAGTAACGAACCTGATGAGGGTTCCAGTCAGAGTCAAATATAATAACGGTGTCTGCAGACTGCAGGTTGAGGCCGAGGCCTCCAGCTCTTGTGCTCAAGAGGAAAATAAAATACTCCGACTCTGGGTCATTGAACGTCTTCAGAAGCATTCCTCTATCTTCAGCCTTTGTGGTGCCTGGTGTGAGGAGAGGAAAAGGCAGTAGGGGCAAGAACATCAAATTGTTAAAGGTAAAACCTTCAAAACCTCTGAAATTTCTCCTGTTTTTTCACATTACAACCAAAAACATTCAGGTCTTCAGGTCATTAGGATTTATATGCAAAGCAAACACAAACAATCCCAAAAAGAGGAGGAAGGAAAATGATACATGTTTTCTTTTTTTTTTTTAGCAATAAGAACAAATAATCTATGAGAAAACTTTATGTAACCATCTTTCTGCACTAGCAGATTTGAAGACAATTGCTCATTCCATGAAAAAACTAAACTCAGATTGGACACAGAGCTCCAGTGAACATCAATGTTCAAGAATGAGCAGAGATCCTCAGCTGGTTTTATTTCAGAACTTTGACTAGGCCCTTTTATATACACTAGTCATCCTTTCTGGGAGATAACCGCCCTGTATTTATTTCCATCCTTCTTCCCATCCAGTTCAGCTTCCCAATCACAGCCGAAAATAGGTATTTCCACAGCATGATTCTGCCACCACCATGTGTAAGTGAAGAGGTAGTCTTTTCAGGCTTGTGTGTAAAGTTAGTTTCCCCATACAGCAAAAGGATCAACTGTTGACAGGTCACATGAGGTAGAGCTGTGAAAGACTTTCTGTTCTCTGACCTAACCTTTCTGTTCCACTGACCAAACCATGTTTCAAATTTCTCTAAAACGCTCACCCGGGCAATTTCCAGTGTTTTTTGGTCTTCATGACGTTTTTGTGTCATAATCTTCTCTAACAAACCTCTGGGGCCTTCGGAGACCAGCTTCGATCAGAGGTGGGTAAAGTACAAAAACATTAAACCTAAGTAAGAGTCGCACTACTTCAGCATTTTTTTACTCAATAAAAGTACAAAGGTATTTAGTAAAGAGGCCACTCAGATATTGAGTAATTGTTGTATGATAACATCTTTAATATATTTAGAAATGATGCAGTTAGACAGACATTATGTGAAAGTCCTGGTATTTTTAAGACTAAAATAAATAGGAAACGTACAAATAAATAGCAATATGACAAAAATACAATTTCCTGCAGAAGAAATCATTATTTTGAAATCCATTTTCTCAACAAAAAAGTTATGAAATCAGTCCTTGCAGTGAGAATTATACATCTGTTAGGACAGGGTAAGACATTTCCACTTCCAATATCCATCTTTTCTATTTTCTCTCTTTATCTCTGTTTGGCTCGAGTTACTTATGGTGGAACGTGTAGCCTTAACTTTTACTCAAGTAAATGTAAGAATTACAACACATTTAAACTACTTGTAAAAGTATATTTTTCGCAGGTTTACGCTATTACTTTAAGAATTAGGTGACTTCTGGAAGTGGTGGTTTCAAAACTTAACTTTAACTTAACTTAGTGTGAACCACCACCAGCAGAGCAACACAACTTTATGTCGCTCTGCAGATTAAAATCCCTAAAATATTATCAACAAGGCAGAATATGGAAACATTCAGAACGTATGACCTCCATGACTTCCTTTAGTGAGATTAACAGAAGGTAAATTCCCATAGTTAGTAACATTATTCTTGAGGGATTTTAGGATCTGATCTAAGTCTTCTGTATGTTTTCAGCCCAGTGGAAGTTTTAGAATATGTTGCTTAGAGTAACTACTAAGCTCATAAAATCGAAAACACTTTAAAATTAGCTAGATTTAAAGCTTTCATGGTGTAACGTTTCAGGATGTTTTGTTTCGACAGAATATTGTT
This sequence comes from Cyprinodon diabolis, assembly GCA_030533445.1. Classification (NCBI taxonomy): domain Eukaryota; kingdom Metazoa; phylum Chordata; class Actinopteri; order Cyprinodontiformes; family Cyprinodontidae; genus Cyprinodon; species Cyprinodon diabolis. Next base: position 47,269,710 of record CM060066.1, read on the forward strand.
TTTTAAAGGAGTCCTTTCAAAGTTCCCTCTGTGCTTATAAAGACATCGGAAAAGACGTCTTACCATCCAGACGCAGGTATTTGAAGCTGCGGTAGGCAAAGTAGTCCTCCATGATGGTCATGAGGGAGGTCATCTGACAGAAGAGCAGCACTTTATGGTTTGTGGCCCTCAGCTTTGGCAGGATCCGATCCAGCACCTCAAACTTTCCTGAAGCTCGATAAAGGTCAGGACTAACAAACAGGAAGAGAGTTAGAACGGAAAGAGCTGATGTGTTATGCAAACTACGATATAAGAGCTTCCTTACCCCTGGACTATCCCACCAGAGAATCCTAAATGTTCTGAGAAAGATTCCTAAAAACACAAACAAACATTTTCTGTCATTCATCCTGATGTTGATCTTTTGATTGACATCATTTATTGTTAAAGGCCGAGGCATGCACCTCAATCTGCTGGAACATATATGGATGGTTACAGATCTTTCTCAGCTGCATGATTGTGTTCATCAGAGTCTTTGTGCCTCCTTTTCCCTGTGCGAGAGACATAACATAAAGATAAAGAACATTTAATGAGTACAGTGTGATAGTTCCATCTTACTGCATACCGAGGTTCAAACTATCTAGAAGCACAAGACCTTGAGTCACTGTAAAAAAGGTTTCTAAGCCTTCACCTTCTTATCCTTTTCTGATCCATCAGTGAGCAGGACTCCTTTGGCCTGCATGTGCCGGTACAGGACCCTCTGGAGAGCCGACATGTCACACTTGATGACATATTCCACCTGATTGGAGGAGAAAAAGGTTAAATCCACCAAATATGCTCTTTCTGATCAATAAAATGCTAAATAAATACTCAGGATTTATCAATGAGATCTCACAATGCAGATTAGGAGTTTTGATCAAGAATTAATTTACTGTTTAAATTTACAGCAGATGGTTTTTAACACGCAGCTTGCTCCAGTTAAAAGTAATGAAGGTAAAACATGATAGGATTCCCTGGGTGACTTGACTGTCAATAATGACAATAAATCTTGAGCAGAGTTTAATAAAGGGGTTCTATTATCGGACCTGAATAGATCTACAATATATGGCCTATAACAGGCATCCCCAAAGTCGGTCCTCAAGGTTTCTCTGCTTTAGCACAGCTGATTCTGATGGTTGCAGTTCAGCAAAAGCCTGTTTATCAACTATCAATATAAATCAGCTGTGCTGGAGCAGGGAAACCGCTAAAACCTGCAGGCCCTCGAGGACCGACTTTGGTGATGCCTGGCCTATAAGAACCCCTGCTAATGATGGGTTATGGCAGGCAAGTCTTGAAGTAAATGATTAAACATGGGCGGTTTTCACTACCAAAATGGTCCAAAGCATGACAGGTCTTCCAGCATACCTAACTGTATGAAAAACAACCAGCCTTGTTTGTCAAAGATTCAGTCATTCTCAACTTTATTATCCTATCCCTGACTGCAGCTTCAGGACAGCAGATATTTCCTAATAATATGTTTACCCTTTCGAGGAAATATGCAAATATGTAAATCTCAGAGAAAACATTTGTCCCAGGCGACGTGCCTCATTACTTTGAATAAAACAACAATTTCCTGAGTTCATATTTTTCTTGCAATGCAGGGATCGTAGTTTTCTGGTCGATCACTGATCTTGAAAGACTAGATCTGCTGATTGATTCTGAGTTGAATTGATACTGATTTATAATTTTTAATGTTCCAATCAAATATATTACACATAACAACCCAAACATGTTTTAACTGCACATGGGGTAGTGCTCCCAAGTATAAATGAATAGATTAGAAGATTAAGAGATACGGAGATAGATAGGGGTATAGAGTTGGTTTCATATCTTATTTTCAACAGATCTCACAGCACCGATTGATCAGTGCAACCTTATTTTTTATCACTGATTAATAAATCCTCTTATATGATAATTGAAGGATCTATGTTGCATATTTTTATCAGTAAAGGTAACAATAAGGGAGGCTTTTATTGTGGCGAAAAGTAGTTTGTATCTGAAATTTTTTAATGTGCTGAGAGAAGAAACTCGTGCCTTCTCAGGAAGCTGAGCCTCCACTTCCTTCTTTAGTCTTCGTAACAGGAACGGACGTAGAACTTTGTGCAGGCGACGGATGATCAAGATGGTCTCCTCTTCATTGAGATCCACCTAGAAAGGGAGAGTGTTTGACAAAAAAGACACCTTGTTTTAACATCCAACTAAAAACAACACCACAAGCTGTCTAAATCCAGGATACATCAGCAGGTAATGCCCACCTTCTCTCCTGTCATTGCAAATGGAGCATTGAACCACTGCTCAAATGTGCTGCAGCTCTTGAAAATGGTGGGCAGCAGGAAGTTGAGGAGTGCCCACAGCTCAGGCAGCTTGTTCTGCAGTGGCGTCCCAGTCAGCAACACTCGCCTTGGAGCGAGGTAGTGGGTGTTTAGGACCTGGGTCAGCTTGCAGTGGTGGTTCTTCATACGGTGGCCTTCATCCACAATCATGTATTTCCAACGAATCTGGACGACACGACGATAAAACCCATTTTACTCACGCTACAGCTTCGCAGACCTAACCCTCGGCGCTTGTAATCAAACACATCTGAAATTAGGAACTGCTTTAGAGGACGATTTCTTGTCCACTTTGTCCTTGAGCTTCCTGAGTCCTGAACCAGAACCCTCACCTAACCCACCTGTCAGCCCGTTCTGGAACCCTATAAGACAACATGAATGCATGGCAGCATGATGGCCACAGAGGACAATGGGGAGAGGCCATGCCAATGTGTTGCAGAACCTAGGAGAGAGAACTGAGACGCAGCAGAGGCGGGGGGGTCAGACTGGCCAAACTCAACAGCTTACAGATGATTTGGGGGATTTAAAATCTAACAAATGGAAACACAGCAAACAATAGCGTCAAAATATAATAAAACAGGGTATAAAAAGCTGCGTGCAGCGTATTAACATGTGATGGTGGAACTCATTATGTCAGCTTGAGTTGGAATGTGTTTTGTGTCTGTCTTTCTCTCCTCTACTCACCTTGGCCAGCACTTGTTTGTCCTTGATGATGTACTCGTAAGTGGTGAGTAAAACGTTAAATTTGCCGCTGCGCAGCTGGGGGACAAAAGCTCTTCTAGCAGCGGGAGAACCCTAAAACACAAAAAAATATATTTTTTTGTCCTTTGAAAACTGCAAAAGACTACACACATGCTGAAGGTGTCTGCGGGCGAAAACTCACTTTGTAGGACACTTTAACAACCGATGGGGCCCACTTGTCAAACTCATAAACCCAGTTAGACAACGTTCTGCCAAACAGATTCACCTCAGTTTTCATGTGAACCAATATAACAACCACATGGTTTCTAAAGACGGAAGTTTATTCAATATCTGATCATGGAAGCAAGGATTAACTCACGAGAGGGGAACAATGATGAGGTAGGGTCCATTGAGCCGCTTGTGCTCCATGAGGTAGGTGATGAGGGCGATCGTCTGGATGGTTTTTCCCAGACCCATCTCATCAGCTAGGATCCCATTCAGATTGTTATTGTAGAGAGAAACCAGCCATTCCAGACCTTTAATCTGAAAGAGAAACATTCACCTGCAATTCAAAAAATAATTTCATAATCTGAAACACGCAATAAATAAATGAAGATTAAAGAAAATAGGGACCGGGACCCTAATCACATAACAAGAGCCATATTTGGTGTGACACATGAAAGCTGATGAGTGGTAACTGTTTTTTATAATCATTTTCAAAATGTATTTAATTCATATTTCAATTAGCCGGACTTTTTAGTTAGCTATTTGCAGTGAACACATTTAGTTAACTTAATTTTTTAGTTTGCTAAGTTTTTATTTAATATGCAATGGATTAATTTATTTCTCTTTGAGTTGAGAGTTTCCTTTGGAGCAGCTGCTGGAGGGCTCCAATGAGCTCCAGCTTACTTCTGCTTATATGGTCAATGCAGCCTCCTCAGCTGTAATGGGAGAGGAAATGTGTTTATCATATGTTTAGGTATTCTTTGTTTTGGAAAGTTGCGTTATATTTGTTCACTTTAAAAAAGTATTTAGTGTCTGACCAGTATTTGTCTGTTCAATTGAGTTTATTTGCATGTTAGTTTGTTAGTCAGTTACCCCCCTTTTTGCGTCCACAATTGTCTAATCAGCCACTATTTAAGTTTACATCTTGTCTTGTTTGGTCTTTTTGTGCTTGATTTTTTTGTCTTAGTATCTGAATTGAAGTGTGGTTTGTTGACCTCTCTTTTTGGGGGTATTAAATTAAGACCTTTTTTGAAACTATTCAGTTTTCTGGCTGGTTTGCAAATCCCTCATATTTGGGTTCAAACCAAGTATTTTCTTTTTTGTCAAATGATTGGTATCGATATTAAAACTCATCTACCGAAAGCTGCTGTTTTAACTGTAGTAAGACAGTTTATTCATGTCTCGTTTTGCAGCACCTGAAGTAATTTTCCATCTGTGAGGCAAAAGGAGAAAAAAAGTTACCTTGAAAATACTTTTATGAAAAGTCTGAGTGCTGAGGGCTACAAAACTCAAATGGTAAAGTGTTGTGAAAATAAAAAATACAGTCTAATGCGATTTAAAAAAGGGGTTCGTAGTCTTGATTAAGAGGATGAATCAAACCCAAAGCCATCAATGTGCAGAGTCTGCCCCAAAACAAATTAACACAAATCTCAGCTGAGACTAAGTTCATGTTCCAGAGAAGCTGGTTATTGTAGTAAAAAACATCAGATTTACATGTTAATTTGAGCATTACGCGAAAGTTTTAAAAACATAAATTAATGTCCTAAGGTAAGGTTAACTTATATTACTTTGCTTCTTCATAAAGCTATGGAGCTTTCAAGAATATATATATATATATATATATATATATATATATATATATATATATATATATCAGGAGAATATACCAGGTGTTCTCCACCAACCCATTCAAAGTGTACTCACAGTGGCAGGGTAATTCAAGATCAGATCCACCCAGGACTGAGACTGAACAGTACTGGAGAAACATATGGGAGAAGAAGGCATCCCACAACACCAATGCTCAGTGGCTAGAAGATCTTAGAACAGATCAAAGCAATCTCCCAGAACAAGAACCAGTAACCATTACAACGGCAGATGTCCAAGAAAGAGCGGCAGGTATGAAGAGCTGGACAGCACCAGGCCCTGACATGATCCACACCTACTGGGTGAAAAAACTAACCGCACTTCATGCACGCCTCGCAGCACAAATGAACCAACTGCTGATGGATGGGACCCACCCAGAATGGTTAACCCAAGGACGGACAATCCTGATCATGAAGGATCCCCAGAAGGGAACAACCCCATCCAACTACCGGCCAATAACTTGCCTATGTACAACATGGAAGCTCCTGTCAGGCATCATAGCGGCTAAGATGAATAGGCACATGGCTCAATACATGCACCCTTCCCAGAAGGGAATAGGCAGTAACACCAGAGGAGCCAAGCACCAGCTACTAGTGGATAGAGCAGTCACTCGAGACTGTAAGACCAGGCAGACAAATCTGTGCACTGCCTGGATTGACTATAAGAAAGCCTATGACTCAATGCCACATACATGGATACTGGAATGCTTGGAAATGTACAAGATCAAGAGGACCCTAATAGCCTTCATCAAGAACTCAATGAAGCTGTGGAAAACAAGTCTGGAAGCCAATGCAAAGCCAATAGCACAAGTAACTATCAAGTGCGGCATATACCAGGGTGATGCACTATCCCCACTGCTGTTCTGCATAGGCCTGAACCCCCTTAGCCAGATCATCACAAAGACTGGCTACGGATACATATTCCGAAGCGGAACAATCATCAGTCACCTCCTCTACATGGATGACATCAAGCTGTATGCCAGGAGTGAGCGAGACATCGACTCACTGATCCACACTACCAGGATCTACAGCAACGACATTGGGATGTCATTCGGACTGGACAAGTGCGGTCGCATGGTCTCAAAGAGAGGGAAAATGATCAGAACCGAGGGGGTTGAACTACCAGAAGGCCACATTACAGATGTGCAGGACAGCTACAAATACCTTGGGGTGCCACAGGCTAACGGAAACCACGAGGAGATGGCAAGAAAGACTGCCACTGCTAAATACCTACAAAGAGTAAGGCAGGTCCTGAAAAGTCAGCTGAATGGGAAAAACAAGATCCAAGCCATCAACACATATGCCCTACCAGTCATCAGATACCCCGCTGGTATAATAAACTGGCCAAAGGAGGAGATAGAGGCCACTGACATCAAGACAAGAAAGCTCCTCACAATGCATGGAGGGTTCCACCCCAAATCCAGCACCCTGAGACTGTATACCAAGCATAGCGAGGGAGGCCGAGGGCTAGTGAGTGTCAAGACCACTGTCCAGGATGAAACAACTAAGACCCAGGAGTACATCAGAAAGATGGCCCCCAAAGATAAATGGCTTGGTGAATACCTCAGGCAGGAGAAAACCGAAAGCGAGGACAAGAAAGAGGAAGGAGAACCATCATGGAGGGACAAGCCACTGCACGGCATATACCACAGACAAATAGAAGAAGTGGCTGATATCAAAAAATCCTACCAGTGGCTGGAAAAGGCTGGACTGAAGGACAGCACAGAGGCACTAATCATGGCAGCACAAGAACAGGCACTCAGTACAAGATCAATAGAGGCCAGGGTCTACCACACCAGGCAGGACCCCCGATGCAGACTGTGCAGAGATGCCTCTGAAACAATACAGCACATAACAGCAGGGTGTAAAATGCAGGCAGGAAGTGCATACATGGAACGCCACAACCAGGTAGCTGTCATAGTGTACAGGAACATCTGCCATGAGTATGGGCTGGAAGTCCCAAGGTCAAAATGGAAGACACCTCCTAAGGTAGTTGAGAATGACCGAGCTAAGATCCTATGGGACTTCAAGATCCAGACTGACAAACAGGTGATGGCTAACCAACCAGACATCGTGTTGATCGACAAACAGCAGAAGAAGGCAGTAGTGATAGATGTGGCAATCCCAAGCGACAGCAACATCAAGAAGAAAGAACACGAGAAGCTTGAGAAATACCAAGGGCTGAAAGAGGAGCTAGAAAAGATGTGGAAAGTAAGAGCAGCAGTGGTGCCAGTGGTAATTGGAGCACTGGGGGCTGTGACCCCCAAACTGGGAGAGTGGCTACAGCAGATCCCAGGTAAAACATCACAGGTCTCTGTCCAGAAGAGCGCAGTCCTAGGAACAGCTAAGATACTGCGCAGAACCCTCAAACTCCCAGGCCTCTGGTAGAGGACCCGAGCTTGAGGATGACACATACCACCCCACGAGGGGTGAGAAAACAGTTTTTGTTATATATATATATATATATATATTAATTATTATGTGGTATGTAGTGAAATACTTAACCTTAAATTACATGGATTAATAGAAAAATCAGATGGAGAAGACCTTTAGATTTATGATTATACAGTAAGATAGACACTATGTTGTCTCCAGATGGTATTTCGACATTTGCAAATAACCATCAGAGTGGCAATAATTTAAAATCAAACACAGGGGACAGAAGCAGAACTGCTAACTTGGATCCAGTTTGCTGAGGTGTTTAAACAGCCTATTAGGTAACTCAGTATAACCGAAGAATCCCCAAAACCCACTAAGTACTTGTGTTTACCTGATACTGTTTGAGCTGTCCATTTATCAGTAAAGTGGACTGTTTCTCCACCTTCTCTGTGACAGCGTGAGCCACAGAGTAATATGACTGGAGTCCTCGAGCAAAAGCCGCCCCGCTGTACTCGTCGTCCACATCCTGTTTAGCATTCCTGCACAGTACAGGTAGGTAGCTTCACTTCAAAGGCAGCAGGTTAAAGTCATCTAACCGTATCGTAGCAGGAAAACTCACTCTATGATATGTCGGACGTCCACCTCTGACACGTCTTCACTGTCAGGGTCTGTAATCTTCTTCTTTTCTTCCACAGGAGCTGATGAAGGCTGAGGCTCCTCTTCTTCCTCCTACCAAACAGTTTCCCAGCTTTAGGTTGTTGAATTCTCAACAGAAGTGAGAATATGTATAGTGTGTAGATTGTAAGTTTTATATTAACCTTAGAAGCGCAACCCACCTCCTCCTCTTCCTCCTCCTCGCTGTCTTCACTGTCTGAGCGAGGAGCTACCTCGTAACTAAACAGACACAAATGATCAACAATATTAAATCAAACGATTTTTCTCTTTCTAAAGTTATAATTTTAAAAGCTTTTTGACACAAAAACCTAAATGGATAGAAAATGTACAATGCTGCCTTGTTGGAACGGAAGAGGAACTCCATATTATCACCCAAAGGTCCAAAAGTAATTAACCTTACATGTTTCTAAAAATTAGTTAATATATTAGATTTTGCTTCTTTTTTTTTTTTAGTTTTCAAGCAAGCTAATTAACCAAGAACATGTAGTGTAAAAGCTAAAAACCTACTAAAAAAAGTGTTTTATACAATAGAAAAACATCTTAAAAAGGCTAACTATTACTATATTGATTTTTTTTTTAGAGCGTTTTAAACTTGGCTGGGAGATGTTGGATGATTCCAAACCTTTTTATTTCTAATTAAATGATATTTTTGAATGTTTTGTTTGTTGGGGCTTATTGGAAATTGTCCAAATAGCATTTTTACAAATACAGTATATTCTATAATAGACAGACAGATATTAAAACCAAGAACATTTTCAATAAGACTTAAATAAAGCGTCTAAAGAATCTGTGAAGTCACTCCCAAACCTCTGAGCTTTCCTGGTTTTCATCCTTCATCTATGTATTATTTTTTTCTCACCCTGGGTTCATTTCCAGCCATGTCTCCAGCTGTCCAGCCTTGGGAGCATCAACGCCTGTCAGGATATTCCCGCTGTCAACATGGATGACCTTAACAGGCAGGTCACTCATCTGGCTTGTTTCATCCAGGGGCTACAACAGAAGGTATCCAGGATTTTCAAGTCATTTTCATTAGGCTGCATTGAAATATTGATTATTGTTATTGTTCATAAAAAACAATAAAACTGCTGTTTGTATTGATACTGTTTATTTAAAAGATGCGGCTGTTTTATTTTCATGCCATAAATGGCTCACCTCTCCATCCGGCCCGAGAGCTGGAGCCTGGCCCTCTGCGTTCTCTAACTGCAACACAAGAAAAATCAGCAGCAGACAAAGGTTACTGGTGGATATAACTTTCAAAAACATATATAGTTATTATTATTTTTTCTTTACCTTCTTCTTTTTCTTCTTCTTCTTTTTCTTCTCCTTGAGAGCCTGTGCAGCTTTGTGGGCTCTAACCAGCTCTGTAAGGTTGGCAACATACTCGTCAGTTTGCTGAAGCAAATAGGCCAGGCGCTTATCCTTCTTCTGGTCGATCAGTTTACGGTAACCTTCTTCATCTTCAGCCTGTGAAAAACAAACAGGTGAGAATCAAAGGGTTCCCATATAGTTATTGTGTGAATTAAAGGTATACCACAGGTCCTAAGCAAAAACAATCATCATTAAACTGACTGAGTATGGAGAGCAGCCTAAAGACCACTTTAACCAGCAGTGTGTTATCAATAAGTCATATTAATATAGATTTTCATGCTAAAATTAGCCTAGCATTTAACCAAGCAATTAAAGCGTGTTTTTGATATCTGACTTTAGTATTATTATGCTCCATTAACACACTACTTTTGTTGTGATGGATTTGTACAATATGTTATATTACATTATTTATAGACTTCATAATGACTGTGCAATGTTATGTGCCTATTTTTTCTTTTACCATAAATTACAGTAATCTAATGATGCCATGAAACAGCAAGTGTGTGTTAAAGTGATGACTTTATTTTAAAAGTCTTAAGCCCCCCTGAAAAAGTGAAAATCATTGTTGTTTGATGCTGTAGCACATGTATTGTTTACATTATGACCAGTCTGACTAGGGAGTACCAATATGGCCGCTGGTGACCTCATAGCTATGCGTGTTACCGATGGCCAATCACATACAGTAAATAAATAGAGATCAGTGGTCTACACTTAGCTGAGATAACACAGGCTTATATCACATTAGATAAAATATATTACCAACTAATATGTTAACACATGATAAAGCTATTACCTCATTGAGGTATATTCTCTACTTTTTTTTTTTTTTTAGATTTACTTTCCTTATGTGTATATAAATGCTTTTATTTGCATTCAGCGTAGCTGCTGGCATGCATGACTATCTCCACTACAAATGTTAATTCTATTCTATCCTATTCTATTCTATGCACATATTTTATGTTAACTTTAATGTGTCATTGGACTTGAACAGGTATCCGCTCCTTTCCTGGGATATCTTTTCTAGGTAGCATTCTTTCTGTCACTTCTTACCATAAGCCTTCTCATCCTCTCTTTCTCAATGCGCTCATTCTCCTTCTTCTGTTCCCGCTCAGTGTTAGCATGGTAGGTGGCCACGGCTTTGGTCAGCTTCTGAATCTTTCCGGTGACTGAACGGTGATACTCTTTGAAGTCTTTGGCATGCGCGAGAATGCTGTTGAGGTACTCCTGTTATCAAGTAGGGCGTAGATAGGTACAAGTGAAAGAAATTAAGAAATTATCTGAGAAATACTATATGATGATTATCATACATTTAAATTTAAATTTTTTTTCTTTACCTGATGTTTTTGTCTGCGTTTGCGCTCTTGTTCAATCTTCTGCTGTTTCTCCAGCTTCTCCGTGATGCGGGCCTCTCGCAGCGACTGACGTTTACTCCGTTTGTAGGCTTTGGCATCCAGGGCGGTCTCAAGAGCTGTGTCGCGTCGCATGCACACCACCACCTCCTGACGCAGCTAGAGGCAGCACAAAGTGTTCCACCGAGAATATTATTTGAAAGATATCATCTTTATGTTTAAAGTTCAACATACTTTATTTCCTACCTGTCTCTGAAAGTTCAGCAAACGAAGAGCTTTGAGCTCTATTGTAGCTTTGGTACGTAAATCACCAGCCAGAGAACCCGGCAGGTTCTCCAACTCAGCAATTCGGTGAGCAATTCGAGCCTGCAACCTGAAAAACAAAAAACAGTACATGATCACTTCCTTTCATAGATTTAATCCAAACACTAAAGATGTCTGGATTAAATCTAAGGTATGGTTCGGTTTATCCATCAAATCTTTTACAAATCATTGGAATGCAGAAACAAGACTCAACTTCAAATGTTCATCATTAGTGTGTCAATTCTGTGCATTTATGCAACACCAGCAGTTATGTGGCCACAACTCTCCCATTATTATTTTTAAGAATTGCTCTCTTTTTGTGTACAGTTGTTTAACAATAATAACAGGCTATACATTAGTTTGTGAGTCTACTGAAACAGGCCTTCTGCAGAGAAAACAGCTCTAACATTGCATATTACATTATAAATTGCCTTTTCAAGTCAGAGGACTCCAAAAGCGCTTTACACTACCTTCAGTCATTCACACATACATTCACAAAGTAATAGTGGTGAGGTGCATCATAGCTACAGCTGCTATGGGGCACGCTGACAGTAACACACATTGACCACCATCAGTGAGTAATGCACATGAGGTGTCTTGCCCAAAGACACAACAAATTAGAAGGATGGAACTGGGATTCAGACTACGCTCTGGTTGCAGAACAAAGTCCTTTATTCTGCACCGCTGTGATCCTTCATGTTTACTGTTCAAAGAAAGCCCCAAATATGTTATTTATGAAACTGATTCTCTAAGTTTTGTAAGAAAACAAGTAGGTGGAATCCCACCAATAAAAAAATGGCAAACATAAATATAAACAAGCTCTATCAAAACAACCTAATAAGGCTATCATTAGCCTAGCACCTGTAAAAAAAAAAAAAAACAGAAAAACTACCATGCAAAGAATCAAGGTTAGCAGCAGCAAGACATTTTAAATGAAGGCTGTAGATATATCTTAAGAAACACGGAACTGTCCAGCAGGAAGTTCTTTTGGGATTAAACCCCTGGTCTTTTTGGGGAAAAGAGATCCTTCAATGTTTGGGAGAAAATTTCTGCTGAGTGAGATTAGTGGGAAGGAATCTTAATATTAAAGTTGACAATTATGCAACTTATACCACTGTTGGTCATACAAGTAGTGGTAATATCTGTAATTGAACTAAAATGTCCTGTTACGTAGTTTTATTAAAAATTATGCTCTACCTTTAAAGAGGCATTTTCTAATGATACTGCCACCTGTGGCTAAAACACAGAACTACAGCAGTAATTTAACACTAATTTCAAATAAATCATACTGATCGACAATAAACAAACCTACCTAGGAGATCTAAAATAATCATTATTCATCTCACTGCCCATTTGTTTTTAAAATAGTTAGTGGTAAACATGCATAAAAGCAGTGGTGCCAAGTTAAATTGCCTGTCAAATCTCCAGGAAACTTAGGCCGTTTCTCAATTCACAAGAACGCGAGTATGAACTCGTGCTCTTGCCAAGTATATTCTTGACAAGAACACAATAAAGTATGGATTCAGGGAGAACAGGAGCATGCAGAATCGGCTATGCCAAGAGAGGTTGCCATTAGTCTCGGAGGTACACTGGTTGCCCTGATTCTCTCAACATTTGCATTTTTTTTTTTAATGACGCATGAAAAACAGTAAATAGGCAATATAATTAGTGTTGCGCCAATACCATTTTTTGGCCACAATACCGATACCCTGTACCTGGCTGTGCAGTATTGGCCGATACCAATACCATCTGTTTAAAATTGATATGTGTGTGTATATATGAAGTACTGCATACTACTTGGATGTAAAATAATTACCATCATGGCTTTGTAAAGCTGCTGCCTACCTTTGTAAGCAGGAAAAAGACTAATACAAAGGGAATCCAGTAGAACCTTTTCTTGCCTACCTGCAATGGGTGACATCTCATGTTAGGGGCTGTGTAACCCACATACGTTTTAAATTCTCCTTGAAACATTGGTTGAAAACTAACCAGACATGTGTTCACAGGTAAATTCATCTGTTTCCATGGGCCTGATAACCTGATTTTATTGTGATTTTATGTTATTGGCATCTTATCTGTTTGTGTCCACTCTGTTCTCTCCTGTAACGTCTCGTTTAATGTTCACTGTTTTTACCTGCCTTAGGACAGCGGATGCAAATTAGCTGTTGTGCTAATTCTGGCATATTTACATTGATGCTTTATGCTGACATGTTGATGAATGTGCATTGTCCTAATTCAAAAAAAAAAAAAAAAAACCTAGTTAAACTTTTGGCTCTAAAAATGGTATCGGTGCCCTATTGGTTGGTACTCGCCGATACCACCATTTTAGTGCTGGATCGGGGCCCCGCCCGATACTGGTATCGGTGCAACATTACATATAATGATGCTTAAAAGTATAATGTTCTTGCCCCAGATGATCTTAAAACGTATTTTTGTAGAACCACAGCAACAGAAAAGAGAACTTTTAACTTATATACTCTGAGTTCTGTGAGCTCTCCACTGGAAGCTGCTGCTGTCGCGGTGCATGCTGGGACAGCTGTCAATCTCAAGAACGGACAAGTCTGCTCTGAAGCATGCTGGGTAAAGAGGGAGGGGCGAGAACAATATCCGGGGACTTTGTCTGTTCTTGGTCTTATGTTTTTTTGAATTGGAACAGTACTAGGTCTGAGGCTGATGACATTTAATGAGCACATGAGTACTTTAGACGCACAAGTACACATATTGAGAAACTGCCCTAAATTTAAAAGCAAACTTTTTAGCTCCACCTAAATTTAGTTATGATTTACACCAGTAGACTACCTGTGAGCTACTTCAGATAAAGTAAGATGAATCCCTATAAGGCTGTAATACCTGTACTCCCTCTCCTGTAGTATCTCCACGGGGTCGAGGCCGCATGGCTTTTGGATGGGAGTAATGCGGCTCTGCTTGGCGTGGTAAGGCATCATGGGAGGAGGCTGAGCTGGCTGACCAGGAGACTGGGTCTGTGGGGGCATCACAGGAGAGGCAGCTGGGGGAACCGATGGGGGAGCAGGAGAAGGCCTACCGGTGGGCTGAGGAGGGATCAGTTTTTGGGGTGCATTGGAAGGCGCTGCTGCGTTCACCATGGGGCCTGAGGGGAAAGGAAAGGTTAACATAAAGCTCTGCCCCTCCCACCACAGCACACAAACACTTTAACAGGTTTCTGCTAAACACACAGGAGGGTCCGGCATTTTACAACAATAAATCTTTGACAACATAAAGCAGCAAATTACATTGTTTAACATCAACTCAGCATTCATTTTTTCAATTTTGTTTAAAATGATCATAACTCATATCCTAACCCATAATATAGATCTTTATTTAAGTGTGGGTACAGCTGCATTTAGACATTTCTAAAGATTAAGGCTTTTGATGAACAGATTTAAGGATAGATAAGCGCAGCAAGAAACAACTTTATGTGTTCTTTAACAAATGCTCAGAATAAGAATATAAAAAAAAAATTAGTAGACTATAGAAATTTATTATATATAGATATATATAGAGCTTTATTGTTGATTGCTCAAGTGGGTAGGAATTGCAGCATAAAAGAAAATAAACACCCTTTAAAAGAAAGTATGATTTTGAAATGTGTGACACTATCCTGGAGAGAAATATCAGCTGTTCTGCTGCCATCAACACCTTTTTTTCTAGATCTGACTGTGACTGGCTTGATTTGCTCTCCTCATCCTCTGACATGAGACCTGGCTCTGAGCTCGTCTGCCTGGCTGTGTGTTTCCTGGACAGAGCCACCGGTGAAGCTGGTTTACATTTGCCTTTTCTTTTTTCTCTGTTTCTTTTTCTATGTCTGCTTCTCTCTCCTTGAACCCCATTCAGCCTCAGCAGATGCTCGCTCACACTGAGTCTGCTGCAGGTTTCTTCCTGTTAAAAAGGAGTTTTTCCTCTCCACTGTCGCTACAATCATGCTTATTGTATGGGATTGCCTTTGAGTCAATGAGTCGATGCAATCAACTGGTTTTCCTTAGATAGAAAACTTTGAAATGACATGTATTGTGAATTAGTGCTATATAAATAAACTGAATTGAATTGAAATTATGATAATTTTGGAGCCATAATTAGCTCTATTAAAGTGAGTAAATGCATTTATAAAATAACTAGTTTAGGCACTTCATTTTTTCAACAGCATCTATGCGTAAGAGAACTGTTTGTCAGTTACACTGCAACAGATGTTAGTCCATAGATACACACATAATTGGTGTGAAACTTGTACACATTATTAAAGCTTTATTATAGCAAAGGTATATAAAACCGTTAATTGATCAAAAAAACTACCCAAAGCAAATAGGTTGTGTCTGAAAAAGGTATTTTTTGGAAAAAAAAAAAAAAAACAGACTAAAATGTGACACAGCATCATTCATCATCAGAAATGAATTAATCTTTTTGGTGCAGAAATATTTTCTTTCTGCCTAAATATAATACATTTCACATTTATTGTTTTTTCTAGATGTATCTTAGGCAGTGGGATCAAATTTGAGACTCTGGTATGTTTATCTTTTGGTTTGGTTGTTGATTCTGTTACTTTATTGCTATACCTGCTGCTTGTAGTCAAACTCCTTTGCGATGGTTAAGGTCAGAATTCATCAGCTAAAATATTTTTAAGGGGATGGTTTCATAGATTTTCCGAATAGTACCATACATAGAATAAGATTTTGGTGACAGAAATCAAAATAAGTTGCTTCATTTTGTAGTCTGACAGGAAAACGACTAACCTTCAGGCCATGACTTGGATGGTCCATTCGGATTCGGTCCTTGCATCCCAACTGGAGTCCCTGAAGGACCAGGGGGAGGCATGTTGGGACCCATCATACCTAAGGTATACAAGGATATATAACACCTGTGCTTTATTGGTTGACTTTTACTAATTAATTTAATATCAGAAAAAATACAACAACATCTGATTGTTTTTAAGTTTTTTTTTTTACAATTTGAAAAGATCTACATCAGTATTCTGCACATTCTACATGGACACTAACCATGAGGGCGGCTGTAGCTGGAGCCCATTGGCCCAGGCCCTGATCCGGGTCCTGTTGGACCACCACCTGGTCCTCCACCAGCTCCAGAGACCAGACTGGACATGGGCTGCTGCTGCTGCATCCCTGGCATCGGCCTCTTTCCCTGTACAGCCATTTGGAGATGGTCAGGCAGGGGTTGCCCCCGGGCTAGCATTTTATATGCCATGATCTGGGCTCTGAGCTGGTGAAGCTGATTTTGGTTAAAGGGAGTCGGACCACCAGGGCCACTACCATCAAGGCCAGAACCAAGACTGGGCATGCTAGAGCCAAGACTAGGCCCAGGGCTTGGGCCAGGTCCAGAACTCCCTGTTGGTCCAGAACGATTAGGCCCCAAAGAATGCTGATCGACACTGGGGCCATCCAGAGAGGCTGAGGCAGAACCAGCAGAGGAGGATGAAGAGGAGGTTGATGGCATAAGAGGACCAGATGGAGGGCCGTTTGAAGCGACAGGGCTGGAGTGGTCGGAGCCACCTAGAGGAGAATGGTAACCTGGAGGACCCAAACACAGACGCAAGGAGGGAGCAATTATAACAAAACAATGGTGACTGCAGTCTGGTTTCAGCCTCAGTAGATCCGTGACATACATATTCTGAAATATCAAAACCATTTTGTGTTCCACAGCCTGCAGCACACTTAAACAATGAATCACCACCTAACCCTCATTAAATCCTGCAAAACTCCTATTTCAAAAGCTTTCTCAGACAGACTCCCTGCGTTAAACCCAAGACCAGCTGTCTTTTAGTCCGTGCATGTCTTTCTAACAGAAGGAAATACCACACAGCTGTTGTTTGATAACAAACTCTTTTCTTTTTTGTTTAAGCTACATTGAGTTGTGAATTAATGATTCCCATTTAGTACGCACAAAAAAAGAAAAGAAATGAACAGAGTGAAAACAATCCTTCATACATTGTAGGGTGTGACAACAGCTACACTGCCTGTGAGGAAATGCAACCACATCGCCCCCAATTCCACCACTCCTGTTCTTACACAACCCTGGAAGGAATGACATTACTTCAGATTGTTAAATTACCTTGTGAGTGTTGGTCCAGAGGGCTGGGTGGGGGCCCCATACCGCTGTGCCCGCCCTGTCTCATCGACAGCCCCTTCATCTGACTGAAGCGACTGTCCTCACACAAGCTCTTCTCGTGCATGCCCTCCATCGGCTGTAGGAAATATTCAAAGAGAAAATGAGACATTAAATGCAGAATGAAATCCATATGGCATGTGTTTATAATCAGCCCCCTTTACTTGGAGACCTCCAAATGAAATCATGTATGAATACAGTTGACCTGAGAGTAAGTTAAATCTGTTCTGTGAAGGCCTCGGAGGATCGTTAGTGAACATTAGTGAACAAACTGCCCCTTAAAGACCAAAAGTTAACAGCAGATGGGTCAGGGAGAAATCTTTAGAGAAATTTAAAATATAAAAGAATATCCTTGGTTTTAAAAATCATTCAGGGCTCTATTCAGTCCATCATTTGAAAACAGAAGTAGACACAACCAGTGTCTCCTTGGCCAGTACACCTGGTCAAATAATCAGAAGAGGAGCTGCAGAGATCTACAGCTCAGGTGGAAGAATCAGTTCACACAAAATTCTACAAATCTGACTTTTATGGAGGAACGCTACTGCTGAAATGGAGCTGTAAGAAGTTCAGTTTGCCATCAGCCACGAAATGGGCACAGTGATCTGGGGGAGAAAGGGTTTTATTTGGATGAGACCAAACCAGAACTTTCTGGTCAGGGGTGGTGACTGGAGCAGTAGGCTGAGGATGATTCTTCTGAAGGAACAGGGAAGCCGATCAGAGTCCCTGGGAACATGGATAAACCTATGAGGCAAAGCTAGAAGGAAACCAATGGCAAACTTGACTTGATTCAGGAAACAGGTTCAACCTGCAGCTTAACAACCACCATAGACTTACAGCTAGAATGGAACTGTTCACGTCTAAGGATACTGATAAGCTAGAAGTCTAATTGCTGTTCCACCCAATGTTCCGCTGCGTTCCTGAGCTTGAGATATTTTGCAAAGAAGAACATCGCAGCCTCTTGATGCACCAAACTGGTGGAAACATACCGCAAAAGGCTTTAAGTGATAATAAATAGAAACACACCAACGCTAATTTATGGCATTTCCTAAAACAGAAAACCTGTAAAGTAATAGGCGCCTATATATTATTTTTCGTTGTTAAAACAATTATTACACTTTAAAAACACTGTAAGCAGGTAGTGGACCTCGTGAAGCAGATTATAAGACAAAACTAGTCTAAATGAGGAAAATGCATCATGCAAAGATTTCCTGCATCTTGGATGGGGATTAATGTGTGCGTTAATAAAACTTTTCAACTGGAGTTTAAAGATAAATGAAGCCTAGACAATGCAGTGTAACGTCCATCCATCCATCCATTTTCTAACACGCTTATCCAGAGTGGGGTCGCAAGGGGTGCTGGTGCCTATCTGCAGCAGTCAGTGTGTGAGAGGCAGGGTACACCCTGGACAGGTCCAGTCCATCGCAGGGCAACACAGAGACAAACATAACAAACAACCATTCACACCTAAGTCTGTAGAGAAGCCAATCAACCTAACAGTCATGTTTTTGGACGGTGGGAGGAACCCGGAGTACCCGGAGAGAACCCACACATGCTCAGGGAGAACATGCAAACTCCCTGCAGGAAGACCCTGGGCCGGGAATCGAACCCAGAACCTACTTGCTGCAGCAGTGCCACCCACTACTCCACTGAGCAGCCCCGCAATGTGAAGTAATGTAGAGAATAAATATATCATATCATCTGCCTCAATAAATGAATAGATCATATTTTTTCATTAACATTGTAATTGAATTGTTAGAAATAATAAAGGGTCAGAGTAGGACGCCCTGGACTGACTTGTCCTTACTTTGTGCAGAGGGTGCATGTTTTCCTGGCCATATCCAGAGGGCCCTGGCTGGGAGTGCCCAGATGAAGGAGGACCAGGATTGGGCCCCATCATGCTGTGAGAGGAGCCAGGGGAAGGACCTGGGCTGGGGCCCAACATTGCGTTTGGGGAGGGGCCAGGACCGGGGGAGGGACCCGGACGGGGAGTACCCCCCATGGGAGGATCAGGTGTTGACATCGCCCTGGATCTCCTGCTCCTGGGAGAAAAGGAGCAGAGAGAAAAAAAAAAAAGGAAAATAGTCTATTTAATATATAGAATTAATTAAGTCTGTTTGATCTGTTTTTAATATAAATAAATTGATATTATAGCAGAATTTTAAATGCAGCCGCGCGGCAGTTTAATTTTATGATATAAAGAAAATAATGATTCATTTCCAGAACAGAGGGGATTTCTCCAACGCTTTTCAGGAGATTCTCTGCTGCCCTGCACCAAACCGCTCGATTCTTAAAAAAATCCCACCAGCGCTGAACTTGATCTGAACATGGACAAATCCTCTCAGTTCTGCACAGGAGCCCCTGCGCTGCCAATTTCCTCCATCAATGCATGGAAGAGGGTCTGGTTAAACATAAAATAAGGGGGAATGGCGGACTGTGCTTGTGCTGACTGACCTACCGGCATCAACAGAACAGGCAGTCTGGGCCGAACCTGTGCGCTCCCAAGCCGATATTTTTGGGGAGACGAAAGAAGACGCTGCAGATGTCGCAATTAGTCTCCTCAGCCTCTTTGTAATCCGCCTTCAAGCGTTGATTTGCTTCATGGACGTGGCTCGAGCGCCCCCCTCCACCGCTCCTATGACCGAATGTCTAGTCACTGCCGCGAGGCAGCGCGCATGCGCGCGCAGCGACGCATCGGGACAGAACCATAGTGGATTGAGGAGCGCTTACAGTTCACCTTAAAATCACGATCATTAACACACCTGCTTCTTTAAGGGCGCATACATAGCCTTCGGGGACCTAGACAATTTTCTTCTTGCAGGGGGACCACAAACACTTGATAAATTAAACAGTGAGAGTTTTAGGCAAGGCAAGGCAAGGCAAATTTATTTGTATAGCACAATTCAGTACAAAGACAATGCAAAGTGCTTTACATGATTAAAATATAGGAAAATAAAACAGAATCAAAACAAATAGGAAAAAATAAATAAATAGAAATGCAGAAACAAAAAAAGAACATTAAAAACAGTTGGACTAAAGAAAATAAAAACGTTGAACTTGATGTTTCAGTTGAACTGTTTAACTAGAACAGTGGAAGGCAATCCTAAACAAATGTGTTTTTAGTCTTGATTTAAAGGAACTCAGGCTTTCTGCACTTTTACAGTTTTCTGGAAGTTTGTTCCTTATTTAGATGGTTCATAAAAGTTTCAGCCACTTTGGTAGTGTGATGCAGAGTCCAGTTTAGGGTTCAACAGTTCAACAGTCTTATGGCAGTGGGGAAGAGGCTGTTGCAGAACCTATTCACAGATCTTTGCAGAATGGATGCATATATCTTAGAATTACATTTCACACAACTGGACTCAATCTAGTAATCAGAATCAGAATCGGGTTTATTGCCATTGTTAGTGAAGGAGTTCACAACTAGGAATTTTTTATGGTACAATCGTGCAACATGAAACATATAATATGAAATAGGTAAATAAAATTATAAAAATCTCTAAAAACACTGGGGTATAAGGCATGCAAAAAATATACTAATATATACACTTAGGATAAAAATATGGATAAATAAAAAAAATATAAAAAGTATTAAAAAAAATATATATAAAAAGTATAAAATGTACAAGGTTATACATAGTGCAAATAGAGCAGTGTGCAATACAGCAGTGTAAATGGCATGGGCAGGTTATAGAGTCTGACATATAGTTATGTGTTCATGAGTCTTACGGCAGAGGGGAAGAAGCTGTTTTATGGCGGGAGGTTCTGGTCCGTATGGACCGTAGCCTCCTCCCTGAGGGGAGAGGTACAAACAGACTGTGTCCAGGGTGAGAAGGGTCGGCTGTGATGCGACCTGCACGCCTCCTGGTCCTGGAGACATACAGGTCCTGGAGTGATGGCAGCTTACAGCCGATCACCTTCTCAGCGGAGCGCACAATGCGCTGCAGTTGGTATCTGTTCCTGGTGGTGGCGCCAGCGTACCACACGGTGATGGAGGAGGTGAAAATGGACTCAATGATGGAGGTGTAAAACTGCACCAACATCACGGTTGGCAGCCTCAGATTCCGCAGAAAGAACATCCTCTGCTGGGCCTTCTTGACGAGGGAGCTGATGGTCGACTCCCACTTGAGGTCCTGGGTGATGGTGGTGCCCAGGAAGCGGAAGGACTCCACGTTGGAGATGGGGGTAGGGCTGTCTGTGAGGGCAAGGGGGGACGGTGGGGCTGTGACCTTTCTGAAGTCCACGATCATCTCCACTGTCTTTTGGGCGTTCAGATCCAGGTTGTTGCTGCTGCACCAGGACACCAGCCGGTCCACCTCCCTCCTGTAGGCAGACTCATCACCGTCCGAGATGAGCCCGATGAGGGTGGTGTCGTCCGCAAACTTGATCAGTTTCACGGACTGATGGCTGGAGGTGCAGCAGTTGGTGTACAGGGAGAAAAGCCAGGGGGAAAGGACACAGCCCTGGGGGGGATCCGGTGTTGATGGTCCGTGTGTCCGAGACAATTGTTCCCAGCCGCACGTGCTGGTACTTTAGTACTGAAGGAAATTGGTTGCACTGACATACAGGGGTATACGATAAGCAACTGAATACAAAATATAGATTTGAAGTTTGTATTTTGACCGTGACATCTGAATATTTCAGGAGGTAAGAATACTTTTGAAAGGTTTTTTCGACCAGAACTTGATTTCTTTTTAATTTTCTATTTTTTAAAATAGTTTTTCAATTTAGAAAAGTTTCTGCTTTTGAATTCCAAGGATAAATTGGACCATCATTTCTGAAAGAAATGAGTTGACTGTTACATGGATATTTCAATAAATAAATAAAATCAGATCAGATAAGATCAGAATGAGTGTGCGAGGGGCATGTAGAGTCTGCATATTGATTTTTATTCCCTTCACTATCATCGTAGATTGTAATAAAAATCTAAATCATCTATCAGATTTATTCAATTAACGTGTTTAAGTCTCCTTGTACTTATTTACTAAGCAACAATCATCTGCAAAAGTTCCTACAATGGTTCTCGACAAGTCTTGTTATAACATATCAATTCTAAATCACTACCAGTTCCTTTATTTTTCTTATTCATTTGAATACAAAGTTAGTTTTTAAGAAATTAGTTCAAAATGTGTCTAAGAAAAAAAAGAGGTATCAGATTTTCTCTTCAGCCAAGCTAAACATCAGTTTAGCTGGAAAGATAAAGTGCTCTGTGGAGAAGTGCACTGAGGGAGGCTAAACTAAAGCAGGGAGTTAAATCATAACAAGTGTGAATGGCTATAAATTAAAACTGAGGGGAAAGGATCCTCAGCGTAATCGTCAAGTTCATTAACTGCTGGGATACACAAACTGCTGAGTTTAGCAAAAGAACAGAACAGAAGCCAACTGTGTTTCTTTGCATTTTATTCATTTTAAGACTTGAGAGGAAGAAAATAACCTGCAGAGCATTTCTTGGATGAAAGGGTTAATTAGATAGAAGTGATATAAAGTGCAAAGATACTGGCAGCTATATTGGACATTACAGTCAGGACAGGTGAGTAGACTAAATTATCCCCTTCACAGAACTTTATTTTTCTTTTTTGAAACTTTGATAGCAGGATAAAAGCGTTGTTTTTTGTCTCTCTTCTCTTTCCCCCTGTTATTGAAGGCCTTTTTTGTATTATTACTATTGTTGTATTGATAAGAGTATTTTTTTTCTTAGACACTAATTTTTTAAATATATGTATGCTTTATACTCCGGTGTGATTTTTGTATGTTGCACTTTGAAAACTTAATTAACATATATTTAAAAAAATGAAAAACTAAGCAACATTTAGTTCCTATGCTCCACTTATCTGGAACAAACTTCCAGAAAACTGTACATGTGCAGAAAGCCTGAGTTCCTTTAAATCAAGACTAAAAACACATTTGTTTAGGATTGCCTTCAACTGTTCTAGTTAAACAGTTCTACTGAAACATCATTAGTTCAACTTTTTTATTTTCTTTAGTCCTACTTTTTTTAATATTCTTTTTTGTTTCTACATTTTTTTTTATTGATTTTTTTTCCTACTTGCTTTGATTCTGTTTTATTTTCCTATATTTTAAGTAATGTAAAGCACTTTGCATTGTCTTTGTACTGAATTGTGCTATACAAATAAATGTGCCTTGCCTTTTTAATAATGTCAGTTTGGTTGTACCTGGAAATGCTCGTATTCATTGAGGAGATACCAGCTGTGAAAGATCCTAATTTAAAACGGTTCCTACACATTAATAGAGCAAGATTTCTACACCTATAAATCCTCCACCATTTAAGTTCATATACATAATATGCTGAAATGAGAGGCTTTATTAAAAAAATCTGAAATCCAGAAACAATTGGGAAGGAAGGCTTAAGATGGGAGATAAATTAATATGGGAAAGTGTGGGGGTTTTATTCTTTTATATTGCTGTCAATCATTTGTTTTTCTATATGTTACTCTCATCATTGGAAATAGTGTATGAAGGCCATAAGACGGTCAAATGTTTTGCAAGAATGCTTTCCTGTTTTTGAGAAGCAGAGAAGTGAAAAGTCATAACTCAGACACCGTGCGTGTACTAAAATCAGACAAGTTTCCTATCTTAAAGTTCATGCTATGTCTAAGAGACTGCGTAATCGAAACTAACGCCTGCTGTTGTAATGTGTTAACTGCTCAGTAAAAAGCCTGGCAAGTGTTGAGCCAAGCGGAGATGCAGAGATTGACAGTTCAACTCTGGACTCCCCTTTGCAAAGCATTTCAGGAAAAATCTTACACTGTCTGTTTCCATTTTTTTAGGTTAAGGTTGGGGAAACTTAGCAACCCTAACAGAAAGGATGGATGTGTGGAAAAGATGAAGGGTGAAAAGGAGAGAAGTAAATGAAGGAAATATTGACACAAGGAACAAAGGATAGGGAGGATGGAAAGAATTAATAAACAAGGAAAGGGAAATGAAAGGCTGAAAAACACTAGAATAGTAGGAAAGATGTGATGTAAGGACAGAATGGGAGGAAGATATGCAAGAAATAACGTATCCCAATCCTTCAGAATCCTTTTGATGTCTTACCTTTCCAGGCTACTTAAGAACCATTTATTCAATTGTCACCTATTTTTCCTTTTCGACGAGGATTGTAACTCATGTCCATGAAAATGATTTACAGCAATGAGCTGAGGAAGGATTTTTTTCAGCTATTGGGAAATATTAGTGTAACACAACCTTAGAAGAATGGCATTTATGAACTTTTGAAATATAACATTTTAAATTTTACTGAGGGTGCCAAAGATGAAACACTAGCTCAGAGGGGACTGAGCTTTTTTCTGTTGCAGCCCCTAAGCTATGGAATGACCTTCCTCTGGCCATTAGGCAGGTCTCTTCACTTTCTGATTTTAAATCTCTTCTTAAGACCCATTTCTTTTCCTTGGCTTTTAAGAAAATGAGATGTTGTCTTTGTCTTACTGTATTTTATTATTCTATTATTGCTTTTTATTTTATTACAAATTTTATACACTATTTTTTTATGAGTGATTATTTGTATTTTATGATTGTGTATGGCACTTTGATCCTGTTGGGTGTTGACAGTGCTTTATAAATAAATTTGGTATGGTACAAATGTACAACTATAATAAACCATAAAATTAACTGAAATTTGGGTTTAAGATGCAGAGAATGGGTCTGTTTTATATAATTTTTCCCCGTAGGAAGGCTAAAGTCAAAATAGCAACTCTTAAAACAATCAAATAATGAAATACAAGGAGAATATTGTTCCAGTGCTTGCATTTAATTTGGACAGAAAACTAGGCAACAATAGTAGTGCAACTTCCAGTAATAGTCGTCATGTAAAAACAAATAAAAAAAAAAAAAACAGGAACAGGCCGTGGGAATACTTCGAAAACCTCAACTCTGCATGGTCAGACTGTATGATGCATTAGCACATTAAAACCTGAACCTTAGTGATTAAACAGACCTGCTTTAGGTTCACTTAAATACATCCAGCTCGCTTTTTAAAATATGCTTGATGAGACATGTCTATTCAGTAAAGATAAATATCCATGTTCAACAGCAAAAGAAAAGTAACAGATTTCAGAATTTGTTTTTAATTTTCCTGCAGATAAATAATGAGATGAGTTTCAGAGCTCGAGAGCTCCAATGAAGCTGTCCAAAACCTCTGGGAGATAAACCAGCAATGATGTTTAAAGCTATCTGGACAATCAGGGACAAATAAATTATACAAACTCAGTATTCACACACACAGCGATAAATCTTATAAATAAACCTGAAACAAAATGAAACATCTTTTAAAAAAAATGTGTGCAGCAGGTGGTTTGCTATATACAGGAATAATATAGGGGAGCTACAGCTTTTATTAATGGAGGTTTTGATTTATTAGACCTACTTGATAAGAAGAAAAACAACATCCTATCCAATCAAAATCAACCTCCATTAATCAAGTGATGAATCGTCTTTAATGGCGTCTTTGATGACAAGTAGATAAAGAGTTGCAATTTCACTTTAAATTGGTAGCTGCACCATCAGAGCAAGTCCTTCAGTTATTTTAGGAGAATAAACAAAAAGTCTGCCACCTAGTGGAGGAGCATGGGAGAGCCTGGTTCCCAGGGGCTCACAGGAAGACAAACTCCTCACTGCTCCTTCTGGTGTTACTCCTGCTCAATGGTCCTGGAAGCAGAATGTGGGCCAGGGGTCCACTGTGGTTGCTGCTGGGGCCCTCAAGTCCATAGTCCTGCCCCTGCCCCTCGATGAAGGTAAAGATGGGGTATTTCTCCTTAGATGAGGATATAGCCTGGATGGAGAACAATATTAGAGAACATAAAACCTAAATAGGAATGACAAACAGGCCTGAAACACAAAAAAAGAGTATTAAAAAAGGTTATAATTAGGGCTGGGTATTTTCGCCAAAGTCCTGAATCAATTCGATTTTGATTCATACAGTTCTAAATCGATTAATTTCGATGTGTTTTTACCATAATTAAAGTGGTTCAACTGCGTTTCAAAATACTCATGTATTTTATTTTTTCCTGTCATATTAAACACAAAGTGCAAGTTTGAACTTGAGATGTGAACAAAACTGTCTCAAAAGTGCAAACTTGTTTGTGAAAAGTGAAAAAGTGAAGTTTCACTCGAGCAAGCAGACCTGACACAGCAGACATGCATGAGCTGCATTATCTCCACTGCCCAAACCATTTTTGCAGCGTTGTCTGTAACATCTACAGGGTGTTTGCTGGTCAGCCCCCATTTGTTAATGTCTTCAGTCAACCTATTAGCTACATTTGCAGCTGTCTGGCTTGAAGTCATCCTGAGTGCATCTTTCCTGCTCAGTTGAATGTGAACGTCACACGTGTCACTATAAAACTAATCAATCTCATTATCTAGACATAGATTTTGCAAAAATGTAAAGGAATTGATTCAAAATCGATTTTTTTTACCCAGCCCTAGTTCTAATAACAAACAAGCATAAAAATTTTAACTATTAACATAAAGTAATGCATAATTGTGAAGAGAGAGAGGGAAAAAAGGGCTTAAAGGGGTAAAAACTGAGCTTCTTATAAGAAGTAAAAAAAACTCACTGTGCTGACAGCAGAACATAAAGATTCAAAGTCCTTCTTGTTCTTGGCATAGAAGCCGATGGTGCAGCTCGGATCCATGCGGCTGAAGGGCATCTTTTTAGGAGAGCTGCAGTGGAACGACTGCAGAGGGATACAAGGTGAATTACATCACAAGAACTGTGTCAAATGGTGGGAAACGATATCTTATTACTGTAGGAGCAGATTGATTTTTAGATTCTGCAGTGTAAGATAAACGTTAGGACCCTGAGGGGGAGCTGCTCCGACGGAAAGACATGACAACTGACCTCAAGTGAGAAGTCTGCTTGAGCGACGTCGACGGTCGGCTGGCAGAGGTGAGGGTCCAGATAGAGCAGCTGGTCATCTGAACATTAAAAAAAAGTCACAGTTCTTCAGGTTATTCAAAGTCAACAAACATCACAATGGAAAAACAATCTAGAAATACAAAAGTAGAAGTACAAATTTACTTATGTATTTACCCTTAAAGGAATAGTACACCCAAAACATGATTAGCCTTCATGTGAACAACACTCTGGAGTACTTTTTTGATATCTCAAATGCATCTGGAGATCTGGGAGGCTTCTTGCTGTCTGCTGACATTCAAATAATGGAGGTCTATGGTGCCCGAGGCAGAAAGGTCCATAAAAGTCCACAAAAAACGTGTCAATATTCCTCCATACTGCTCGTCCAATGTATTCCAAGTGTCCTGAGTGGGTAGCGTCCATAATTTACTCGAAACAAAGTCATTTAGAATGTTTTTAGAGCATAAACAGTAGTGTATAGGATTTCCTAAAAGCGCACGCCTTCGAGTTCACGAGCCTACGGAAACCGCGGCAGACCAAACCAGATGAAAGTGCGCATTCAGCTCGGCAAAGAACTCATGCTCTTCCTCAACACTGAAGTCCTCAGACATTTTTCTTTCGTTGTTTCTTTCTTTGCACAGGTAAACAGCACATTTCTTCTTCTACGCTTGCATTATCGGCAGAGCAGACGCTGAATGCGCACTTTCATCTGGCTTGGTCTGCCGCGTTTCCGCGTAGACTCGTGAACTCGCAGGCGCGCGCTTTTAGGAAATCCTATACACTACTGTTTATGCTCTAAAAACATTCTAAATGACTTTGTTTCGAGTAAATTATGGACTCTACCCACTCAGGACACTTGGAATACATTGGACGAGCAGTATGGAGGAATATTGACACGTTTTTTGTGGACTTTTATGGACCTTTCTGCCTCGGGCACCATAGACCTCCATTATTTGAATGTCAGCAGACAGCAAGAAGCCTCCCAGATCTCCAGATGCATTTGAGATATCAAAAAAGTACTCCAGAGTGTTGTTCAGCATGGGGCTGAGTAGAAAATGAAGGCTAATCATGTTTTGGGTGTACTATTCCTTTAATTTGAGTAGGTAAAAAAGATGATTTGCCAATTGAAAGAGTACCGTAATTTTCGGACTATAAGCCACCAGGTTTTCCCCATTTTTCGACCTTGCGGCTTATATAACAATGCAGCTTATCTATGGACTTTTACAGCTAACGGCCACTAGGGTAATACCTACATCTATGGATTTTACCATCCACCATGTTGACGTCACATTTGCTTCAACACACAAGTACGGCAGCCACATGCGCGGGAATGCAGAGGTCCTCCGGAAGCAGACTTCTACCGCGAGTGGTACGAGACAGAACGACAGCGAGAAAGACGGACATTGCGAGCGCAAGACAGGGCTTGTATATGTACAAATCATGCAATTTAGCTTCTGCGGCTTATATTCAGGTGCGGCTAATAGTCCGAAAATTACGGTAGTTATAATTCTTAGAATAAGACAATTAGATAATATGCACTTAAAATGTAAATTGTCCTGTTCCGTTGGCAAAGTGTCTGCCTTACCTCCTCAAGTCAATGAAAAATGCACTTATTTTAAGAAAAAATTACTTATTTAGATTTGAATTTTTTGCAGCGCAGCTTTGTCTCAGCTCTTTGGGATTTACTCTTCCTCTGATGTGATCATTTAAGCAGCAGCTGGGTCTCACCTTGGAAGCCGATAAAGTACAGCGAGTGCTTTGGTTTCCCTCCAATTACTCCGATACAACAGTCCAGCTTCAGGATGTTCTGAAGTGGAACACAAGTGCTTTCAGAATACGGTGGAGCATTTTTAGCAAGCAGTGAGTAAATGGGGTGTTTGGTTGGTCAAAATATTCAGACCTTGACGCACTCGATGTAGGACGGGTTGAGGGCTTCTCCTCCGAGCCGGACCGGCACAAGAATGATAACAGACTTCCAGGCTTGGTTGGATGGGTCAGCAGGTGTTAGTGACGGATCACAAAGACGCAACACGTCCTCTTTGTACACTTTATACCAGGATAAAGATATTAAAGAAAGAAGAGAAATATTCTGTAGTAAAAATGAAAAACATTTACAAGAAAAGTAGAGAAAAAAATCGCTGTGCATTAAACCTTACCTGTACAGTCCTGAGCAACATATACAGCTAGGTTTTGTGCCACAGAGTTTTTGGCCACAGCTTTCCTGCAAACACCAAACAAAAACAGGCCTTTAACTGACTGCAGGATATTTAAATAGCACTGATCCAAACATAGAGCACTTACCGAAGTATATGTGCCACTATGGAGGGCCCATACCAGTCGCCAGCTTTCTTCCCTGAACTTTTCCCTATTTCCACCAGCTGGTGGACCCCGAAAGGTGCTGGAGGTTGATCTCCAAACCAGGTAATTAGCTTGGAGTGGATGGGCTCAGCCTGCTGGTCCTTTGTACTATCTGGTCTTTTTCTCGGGCAGAATCTGGGAGCCTGACTGCTGGCAGGGATTTTCTCTGGGGTGCTGGATCCCCGTAAAGATCCAAAGGAAGGGATGGGGACCCCTCCAGCCCGTACTGGGGAACGAGGGCGGAACACCTCAAAGTCCACATCAGTTAGCTGCTGAGCATCTGGCCAGGCCCAATCTACCACAGGAACAAAAAAAAAACAACAACTCAGAAATAGTAATCTAAAGTTAGGACAAGCCCTGAGAGATTTATTTATTATTATTATTCTAACAAATACAGAAAATCATCTGTTGACTGTTGTGTTTTTTTAAACATGCTGACCGTTTTACAAAAATATGAGCATAGCAATCAATCAACCAGAGAACAAAACATTTACTTAATTGTAATGATAAATAGCTTGTATATGTAAATTTTTAACTTGGGAATGCCAGTTATTTTATCTGTTATAGTAATACCAGCAGGAGGCAAAAAATCTATAATTATTTAATGAATATTCTCAACATGATGCAAATGGCTAAAGTCGTTTTAGAGCCAAGGATCCAGCAAAGAACAGCAGTTGTAAATCCCGCTTTTTGCACTGTACCTTTAAGCCCAATGAAACAGCGCTACTATAATGCTACGTTTACACCAAAAGCAGCAAAGGCAGCAGAAGCGGCTAGTTTACATGCAAAGTCAATGGTTGACGTGCATCAAGGCACAGCAAAAGGTCCCGCAGCATGTTTTGAGCAGCTGAACCAGTGCGTCGTGGCATTTGCAGCGCATTCCGCGCCAATCACAAAAGACGGTCCGTTGTACACGATTTGTTCCTGACACGTCAATCATGGTCATCTGCTTGTCCCTCCCCCCTGTGCACGTACCCTGACACATGAACGAATCGACCCCCTAATGCTCGTGCAGGACGCCCTTGCTGGAAGCTAGCTACTGTTATACTACGTTCACACCTGAAGCAGCAAAAACGCGTGTGCTGCTTCATTTTTGATCCTTGTACAAGTTTAGTTCTGAAGCGCGGCCGAAGCATCTGCTCTGGCTGCGCGATGGAAAAAGTGGGTCTGATGCACGTTGGGCAGAGCTACCCTATCCTTTCTTTGCCTGTAACAATGGCAGCCGTATTTGCTGTGATCAGTGGGTAAAACGTAGTTTGAATCTCTTTTGAAGTGAGAAAATCCACCTGAAAACATTCTCTGTGCAGTCAGTTCATCGAGATTACCATCCTGCCTTCAAATATTATTTCTGTCCGAGCCACTCAGACCCCCACATACCGGCAGTGCGCTGTCACTAGGAATCTCATTTAACAGCAGCCTCTGGCCCGGTTGCCCGCGGTTTGCTGCGGCGGCTGGAAGGCGTTTTTTTATGTACTTAATCTAAACTGCACCATGTAATAAATAAACTGTTTCAGAGGAATGATCATAGCGCTCTGAATCATCAGTGCTGCCTGTCTCCCTGCCAGCTCCCAGATCAGTGACGCACTGCTTCAGCTGCTCTAGACACGCTGCAGACAGCATTCGCGTTCATGTGTTTTCAAGGCGTGGTTTCATGGAGTGGTCTGAAGGGAGAGGCATGGTTGTGTATGTTCAAAAATATAGCTTGCTGGAACCATTCTTCCAAGATCTCCTACTGCACCTTAAAGGATAAAATCCTAATCACCATCTTCTCATTTGCCACTGTAAAAGTATGGTTCATAAAAAAGGCCAAAAGTTGCAGCACTAAGGCCAAAGGTTTTCTAATTTGTACAAGTAGAACTAATTGTAAGAAAACAATCTTTGAATTTATTTACACTTGTTCACATTACCACCAATCGTACAATTTATGTTAATGTGATTTTATGTACGAGGTCATTAACAATAAAGAGTCACAAAAATATGAGTTTATATATTCCTTGCTCCTGATGAACAAAAGCTTCCCCCCAAGAATGATGCTAACCCCATCATGTTATATTAGGGGAATTTTGGCCAGGGTGATTTGCAGCTTTAACTTTTAAATACACTGAAGGCTAAAACTCTTATATTTGTTTGCTCATTTAAACAGAGTACCTTCCGCCACACGTTTGAATTCTTCTGGCTTTCTTTAAACAATGTCTTTTCTCCAAAAAGAAAATAATACATGGAGCATGTGGGTTACAAATATATAAAATTTTGAAAAAAACACGAAGGCCTCCTTTTCCATTCTACTTCCCTATTATGTACTTTATGTCCTCTAAGTAGCAACATCACTGAAGTTTATAGTTTTACTTGGAGCAGAAATTATCAGGTTAAAGGGCAGTTTCTTCGAAAGGCAAATATTATAAATAAAATATTGTTCTTTATAAAATGTGGGTGTGCAGATGCTTAAAGAAATAACAAAGCTAAATTTGATGTGTCTGCAGATACCAGATTCGTTTGGACACATTCTAATCACTCCTTATTTAATAAGGTCATCTCACCTTAGTGGTGGCAGTCAGGGCTGCTTTATGTAAAAACCTATAATTTGCTGAGTGGATGACATAAAAATCCACTAAATCGTGGATCATCCAACCAGTCAAAGGAGCCCGATTTGCTTTTAATTACAGAACCAAAGTATAAAACACAAACCTCTGGTCATCAGGTGGACCACCAGCCCCTGTGCCAGCAGCATCTGTCCGCTGCGCAGCATGCAGCCCCAGCCACAGTCCGTTGTCCAGGTAGAGCCGTCCAGTGGAGGGAACTCCCTCCGGTAGGTCAGCCATATTCTGGACACAAAATCCCGACGGAATCTCTCCACCTCATCTGAGAGGGTAAAAATTAAAAAGAGGGGTTAAACTAAACAAAACAAGTAAATTAACTAAATTAAGCTTCTTAATAAGGTCATGAATCTTCCATAAGAAACAGTCTGCAAACATACCTTCACTGTTGAGCAGATAGGAGTGTCCCAGAATAGTAACAGGAGAGACTTTATTGAAAGAAGTTTTTGTCTTAATAGTCCAACCTGAAAATGACAGAGAAACCTGTGTGATCTCAAAAAGCTCACTCTGCTGGTCTAAACTTCAGCGGAGATGATGTTACACACCATATTTAACGTTGTTCCATGCAGACATCAGTTTGGCCTTTACTTTCTCCATCTCATCAGGCTCTCTGGCTGCCTCTCTGCTGGAATCTGAAGCTTGAGGCGTTCTGAATCCAAAGCTGCGCTGCCGCTCCAGAGGCGGCTGCCTCCAGCTCTCCACCTGCTCATCCTGCATCACTAAGCCCACGTACTGCGCTGCACTGGGGGACACCGAGTTCATACCCTGATCCCTCAGAGGTGGACCCTGCAGCTCCTCATCGCAACATGGAACTAAAATGGAAGAAATAAAACAACTTTTTTTATATAGGTTAAAAGATACCACCTATTTAATTTACCGTTGGGATCAATTAAGTAATTTTAGGTTTAATCATAGTAGAAAAAAAAAAAATCAGTCTGAAAAAAATATCCATATCCTGCATACGAATTGAAGTACTTTTACTTAGATGCAAGATAATGTGGTGGAGAGACCAGAGTTTAATCCAGGTGTGCAGAGTATAAAGTATCACACACAGCTGCACATTGCTGGTCAGAGTTTTAAACCAATTGTTTTTTCTTTTACTAAATATCTAAAATGTATATAAGCGTATATACAAACTTCACAGAATGTCATAAGTTTTTACTGGAATGTATTTTGTGTAGGTACTGGAAATATATAGTATCAACCATAATAAAAAAATGTGACATGAGTTTTGGTCATATTGTCCAGTGTTATAAAATGCTATATTTTTAGAAGAATGGAAGCTGAAATTCCATTATATTTTAAAAGGTTTTGTACTGCATTTGAAGGGTAAAAATTTTATATTTCTTATAATATAAAAGGGACATAACCTTCAGAACGGAGACAGGAGAAAAATTAACACTTGTTTCCTTTTATTTAAAGCTCCAAAACTAAAACGAAATAAAAGTGGTTCTTAGAAAAAGACCTGCTTAGACCTGAAGTGAGGGAATGCATGTGAGGAAATGCATGAAAGCCCTAAATTTAAAACCCTGATGCTGCCCCTATGTATTAATCTTTGCTTTCTTGGTTTCTTTTCATTTCCTTTTCTACTTACACTGCAGTGTCCATAAAATCTATAATACTCCCTGCATGAATTATAATAAAGCTATTTAAATACATAAATCAATTGGAACACTATGGCGACAGCCGTACTGCTCCACTTGTAAAAGCAAAATCTGTTGGGCTCTTTTTGGCATCAAGACAATTATTCTTATTGCCACATTACCAGACAGGACACTGTCAAAAAAAAAAAAAAAAAAAAACTGATGCTGCTCCTATGTATTAATCTGTGCTTTCTTGGTAATTATTTGAAAGGTCTTGAAGTAATCTCCAGTTGGTTGTTTTTGACAATTAGCTACAATTAGAAGTTTATACATCTATTCAAATAAAGAGACATGAAAACCACCCGAAAAACTAGAAAACTTTAGACGGATTGTAAATATAAAGAGAAAAAAAAAGAGCTAGAATGGAATTTAAATAACTTGCCTGAATATTAACTATAACAGCCACACAATGAGTGTAAACATGAGTAGAATTTAATGGATTATTTCAAAAGAATTGCACAATAAATGATTGTCCCACCCTGAAACTCATGAGTAGTAGTTTCAATAAGGAACATACAGTTGTACAATGCTGGAAAAGTAAAAAAGAAGCACAGGCGTCATGTGATAAGCATTTGACAACCGGTATGTCAGGCTTTTTTTTTTTTTTTTTTTTTTAGTGCCACAGAAAGTCATCTGATCAGTCCACTGGCATCCATGCGGTTAAGTCTCTTTAACATCACCAGACAACTCATAGCAACAGCTAATAAGAGACAGAGGAGTAAAACATGTATGGTTCCTGCCAATAGGTCAAACCGCTTTACAGTATTTAATTACACCGCAGTATGGTCTTACGACATTAGGTCCAACCCGGACCTCTTTAAAACCACACTTTATGTAAAGTGTTTCAGTTGGGGACCTACCTGTCCGAGCTCCGGGTTAAGCAGGTCGGTGTCTGGTCGCACATTAACTCATTTTGGTGGCTTCCTCGAGCCTTTCACTGAAACTAGAAATAATAAGCTAACTTTAGCGCTAGCCCCGGCGTTAGCTTGGTGACATTTAGAAGCACGCAACAAGCCTCGTTATATTCCAACAAACCACAGAAAAGAAAAAAACAATTCGGAAACGGTCCTCCCTATACAAAAAACAAAGCAAGATATTTTTTTACAGCTTAATAAAACTACAGCAACACTGCCCGTCCAACAACCTGCCCACAGCTTCTGGGTCCCTTATCGGTCACAATATTTACTTCCTGTTGTCCTTTTTTTTTTTTTTCTACGTGATTGGTTAAAATAGCAATTACGAGAAAGCTGATTCGCTGGCTAGCTAAACATTGACTTCAGACCTTCTCATTGGCTAACGTTAGCCAATGAGAGTGTTTGAAGGCTGTCAGAAGACCAACGTTAGCCAATGAGGGTGTCTGAAGCCACCCACATTGGCTAAAGGCTGTACGTTAGCCAATAACTGAAACTCATACCCTGAGATTTATTATATGCCTTATATGTGCTCATTTTAAAACCAAACTGAATCTGCTATCAAGAGAATTAAGTTATAAAGAAAAAAGAATAACCATAAAAGTTTGTCAAGGTTTTTAAAGATGTATTAACTGAATGTATTAATTGAAAATTACCATTTTGTGGTACAAAACCTTAATTGCAATTGAAATGAAAAGAGGATCACAGACTACTGCATAATTGTGAGGATACCTGATTTATATGAGTATCAATATGGTGTTCCCTTGAGAAATTATCCATACAGGGATGCGGGATAAAAATAAACAATGGAATACCCAAGTATATATAAACAGTCACTGAAGCAGCAGCTATAAAAGCATCAGTCCATCTTCTCCCACTTCTGGTGCCTATCTTCTGCAGTTTACGGTTGACAGACAGGGTACACCCTGGATAGGTTGCCAGGCAACACAGAGACACACAACCATGCAACACACACTAACACTTAAGGACAATTTAAAGATGGCAATTAACCTAAAACATGTTTTGGATAATGGGAGGAAGCTGGAGTACCCGGAGAGAACCCACACATGCACGCGGAGAACATGCAAACTCAATGCAGAAAGACCCCGGGCTGGGAATCAAATCATAAAAGCAACAGTGCTAAAAATTGCCTCTCCGTGCAGCCTGCTATATATATCAGTTAAGATAAGCTAAGCAACAAACCAAACCCAGATACCTTTTAAATGTCTGAATGATGGCCTGGATGGGCTGCCTGGATCTCCTCCCTGATGGTGAGTAGCTCAAATTCATCATGGAGTGGCTGAATTGAAGAGTGAATTATGGGGTCTGCCTTTTATAGGACTCTCTTCTTAACTGGCTAATCTAACTCCTATAATTGTAGCAGCTTTTGTAGAATTTGCTTGATCCTGTTCTTGTCTCAAACAGATTCCCAAATGAGGTAATAAAAGCGAACGTGAGGACAGATTCTATCAAAGTTACAGAAAATGGTCCTCAGCTTTTTACACTCTCTAAACATTTAATTTACTGGAGGAAGTGGCATCTGTGGTGAGTTTTTTTACTCATTTCATCTGTATTTTCACAGAGTGGGAACTCATTGATGACAGCCCAGATATTTATAAGAAAGAACCCTCTCCACAGGTTCATTATTAGTGAGAAAAGAAGATTCTGTAGTCGGCTTAATTCTAAAATCTGTATACGTCTATGTTTAAGAGACTATTAAGGTCAAATATATCACACCGAAAAATGAAATCCTCTATTACCTGACCAGGTGGATTCGCCCTCTCCCTGCAGGCTGATGATAAGTATATCATCTGCAAATTCTAGGATATGTGTATCTATATACTGACTCCGGCAATCTTTAGTGTAAAAGATATACAGCAGGGGAGACAGAACACAGGCCTGAGGAGAACCAGTAGAAAATAAATGCCTAAAATGAGATAACCATCAACTCTGACACGCTGTGATCTATTTACACGGAAGTCTGACATCCCTCCAACGATAGCACACAAGTTAAAATCAATCAATAATTTACCAACTGAAATGTTAGGCTGGATTATATGAAAAGCAGAGGAAAAAAAATAAATAAGTGAGCGTATTTGCCAAGGCCATCCAGTGCTTAAAAATCCAATTAAGAAGTGTTATCAACCTCTCTATTCCACCTATAGGCAAATTATAAAGTATTCAA
Organism: Cyprinodon diabolis; assembly: GCA_030533445.1. Lineage (NCBI taxonomy): Eukaryota > Metazoa > Chordata > Actinopteri > Cyprinodontiformes > Cyprinodontidae > Cyprinodon > Cyprinodon diabolis. Next base: position 47,306,366 of record CM060066.1, read on the forward strand.
TTTCTCCTCATCTGAATCAAGCGACTTCTTAATTTGTTTTTCAAGGGTTTTCATATTTAAAAATGTGAGAGCCACATTTCTGAATTTTTTTTGCCCTTAGGGGACTGTTCTTTGGCACAGGAAGTATTATAGAGCTTTTTCACAATGCTTGAACCAATTGCTGCCCCCATGAGTGCTTAAAAAATATAATGAAAAAAACAAGAATTTGGTCTGCATAGTGCATAAGAAGGCCCCCTGAAATACTATCTGGAACTGGGCTCTTGATGATTTTAGTCATACTAAGCACTTCCTTAACACAGATTCCACAGAAAGGGAAGAACTATCTTTATTTCTCCTAATTTCTTGATGATTCATATTCAAATTATAGTCTTAAAAGTGCTGAAAACATGGAAGCATAACTCAGATGAGTTTATACTGGGTAGAGCCAACTTTCACTGGAAGGGTGTTTCTAGTCCTTGTTCTCTTTAAAACAGCACCCTTCTTTGCAAAATAGTTAATCATCATTAAAATTGGATAATCATTGGTGAACATCAGTTCTCAACAGTTTGTAAATATTCCACATTGACAGCAGCTTTGGAATCTGACTATTCCAGTCCAGGGGTCTGCAACCTGTGGCTATTTAGACCCTCGGCAATGGCTCTTCATCACTTTGGCTAAAAATGATAAAGAGCCAGTTAGTTCTTTAAAGTAATTTAAATGCATTCATTTACAAAAAATGAATAAATCCAACAGACATATATTTTTGATCTTTTAAAATGAGGAAAAATTAAGGATGTTTTTGTTAAATCATTTTCCACAACACACATTTTATTCCTGCCTTTGAAAACCCAACATTTGAAATGGCACAGTGGTTATTTAAAAAATGAAAAATGTCCTGTGGTAGACATTTATTAAATACAAGTCATCTTTTCATTTTTGTTCAACAAAATAAAAAGGTAATCAACTATTTGCAGCTTTTTACAAGTTGAATTGGCTGGGATAATATCATAAAATGGGTCTTTGGATTGTGCAGGCAGCACACCCCTGGACTAGACCTTTAACATTAATATGATTGGATCGTAACTATTATTGTGGTTCTGCCTAAATGTTGTGTGTCATCCTGTGTTAGAAGCGGCACACTTGCTCGTCTTTCTTCTAGGATTGTTGTATCAACTCCATCAATTAAGTATAAATCTTCTAACCTAAAATAAATGCACTCTTCATTTTCCTACAGACATACTATCTAGCAAGCAAGTTTTAAAAAAAGTTAATTTTCGTTCAGATGGACCTTCTTTTACATGTGTGTCCCTCATAGAGATTCTTGACAGAAGGTTCCAAGATGTTTTCTGCAATCTATATAATTTTTTGAGGGTTTACGACCAATAGTTTATTTTCCTTTTACCATATTCTTCCAACTTAGAAGGCAGCTTTTCTCCTCCCCTCCAAAAGTATCTGGGCTTCTTAACTGCGTCTCTGATTATTCCTTTCCTTACACACCCCGACAGTTTAGGCGTACATGCAGATCTTACTTTGTAATGTAATGTGTGCAACATTCTTGGTTTTTAAATTATAAACCCTAATAGTGGCAATTTCACAGTGGGCCTCAAACAACATGGATTCTAAGTGTCTTCAATCTCCCTCCAGACTCTGAGGCATTGATTTAAGAAATGAGTGCCTCACCTAAAACAAGACTTTCAAAATACTGATGAAGATTCTCAGTCATCTAGGTGTTCATCATCCATGTTTCCAAGCAATACAAGGCCTTATCTATATAAAGCCTCAAACTCACTGTGAATCCAGACATTTGAATTGAGAAAGCTTCCTGGAGGGGAAGCAAAATGTCTTCAAACCTTGGAAACCAAGTCAGTGGATTGTTTTTTTTTTTTTTTTACTTTTACGGAATGACTTTCGAAATCTATTTTCTTCTGGGAACATGATTTTGGACCACTGAGCACTGATCCATCCCTTTTCTGTTTTGCCTAAACCTCAGTTATTCCTTTTTTTTTTAGAAGTAGCTGTAACAAAAAAACGTATAAAAGTTGTAAAACATCTCTTGGATATGTCTGTTTGGCTCTAACGGCTGTCTTAGTCCACGTCATGTAAAGCCAATTAAACAGCTTGAATAGACTTTTCCTCACAGTCCTCTCAGCTATACTTTTTTCTTCCTCTAAACTTTCCACCAATAAAGTTGAGATTGTATTTTCTTTTTTATTCTCAGTCTATAATAACTTACATGGACTGAAATGAATCTAAATCATGTTTGGTTAATCGCCTTTTTAAATTGAGTAACTAAAATTATATTTAGCAATACTTACATCTACCTGTAAATGATCCTGATTACATCTGACACAGTTAGGGAGAAGTAAAAAAAAATATCAGAAGATCAATAAAGATAAATGAAAATTCAAGAGAATAAAAGTTGCAGACAGAAGGAAGGAAGGTTTCAGAACAAATCTCTTCACTTTATTCAACATACTGCACTTCAGGTGTCTGCATCTACCACGAACAAAAATACCCCAGTGGAACAGCTAAACACACTGAGTGAACAGAGAGGAGTGGAATGTTATACTCGGATTACTGTGATACATAGATATCTGTTAGCATCTGGTAACCTTAAAGCATTGCCAATAACAAGGATAATCATCTGTCAAATAAAGTGCTTGGATGGTATTCTCTCTGTCAGCGTAAAAATACAAAAACCTTTTGGGATAATGATAAGGCCTGATTATGTAAAAAAACAACAACAATCTTTTACTTTTATCAGATCAGTTATTGACAATGCTTTGATTGTTACATTAAGATATAGGAAGCAGAACTTCCTGACAGAATTATGCATACGCTATATTCAACAACTGCATCCAAATATAAAGGTAACAGCCACAAGAAGAACATCAGGGAAAATTTTCCGTTCCAAGTGTTCAGTCGATAGGTGCTGCAGGTTTTCGTTTAGAAACATGAATGCATATTTTAAACAATGGTTGGTTTGTAGCATCTAACCTGCAACAATTCAGTGATCTCAGCATTTTTAAACATGCTCAACAGTCGTCGCTAGGAAACCAGTAGGTGGCAGCAGAATACTACATAAAATGTAAACTACAAAAGGTATGCTTTGTGAAAGACAGAAATCAGATTTATTTTACTCTGGCATCCGGCAAATTTATCTCTGGTTTGGAACCATGAGGCTACCCAAGTGCTATAGAATAACAGCTGAAAAAGGGAATTTAAACATAAAAGTCGGCTTTTAAACACTGCTCGTTTTGGTCATATTCATATGCCACTCATGGTTGATTGGATGTTGGATTTTTTTGCATAACATATGTTGAACTAATTCCAATAAATCAAAAAGGAATTGCACAAATTACACACAAAGAATACGTCCTTAAAATGGGTAATGCTTCCTTATATTTCATACGTCTTTTGCATCGAATTGAGCATTTTTATTCAGACACGGTTTCATGTCCGACGCTGCTAACATGACACAATTTTGTTTTCAGTGGCAGTATTCATGCCCTAAGTTTTTCACATTTTGCATTGTTACATTTCTAAACTGCAATGTTTTTATTTTATGTACCGGTAATAGAACAAAATAATGTACAAACTGGTGAAGTGGAAGGAAATATGATACGGACGAGTTTGATTGATAATCTAAAAGGTGTGTTTTTCTATCCTAGTCCAACCAATGAAGTCCGAGGTTAGCATTATGAATTGTTTTTAAGAGTCAATGAGAACATTCAAGGCTTGAATGAAAAATCGCCAGGAAGTATGAAATCAAATTTTTAAGGTTATGAAGACTTCAGGAAGTCCAGAAAATGGAAAGGGGATGGGATGGGCTGACTGTAAACCAACTAACCAACAATAAAAGGCCTATCAATAATCTGATTTATCCAAGCAGCTGCTAACAGGGACTAATCTGGGCTCTCCAACCTGCTACTGACTAGTATGGAGGAAAGTGGCAGCAGTCAAGGGTTCAGTTTTCTAGGTTTTATGCATGTCTCTAATCAGATAGATGCTCTAAAGAGGTGCATTGTAGGTCTCTACCTGCCCTTTACTGCTCTTTTGCATAAGCTTTGGCTGGATTAAATAGTCAATCATTTGAATTAATTTGAATTGAAATGGTCAACCACACAATAAGGATTAGGCCATGCTTCTGTAAACAGCCCTGTAACAAGTAGGCAACATAATTCCCTACATGTTAAGCCTGAAATGATGAGAAGGGACAGAAAAACAAGACACCAACAGGTCTATGGTAGCTTTGGAGAAGCTGCAGAGATCCACTGCTAAGATGAATCTGAATTATTTTAATGTACTTTACAAGCCCGACTATTATGGAGGAAGCAGAAAGCAATAAGAAGTCATATTTAAATTTGCCACAAGGCACATTGGGACTGTAAGAAGGGTTTCCGTCAGTCAGGAAAAAACCAAAATGGAGGAAAGACATGAAAAACGCTGTTTTGTCAGGTTTTTCTTTCCTTTACAGCAGAGCTACAACTTTGTAGGTTGTAGCTCTGCTTTATTCACTTTCTAGGTTTGTTAATACGACTTAAGTCCAAACATTAAATCAATCAAAAGGCCATATCCACCCTGGATAATTATTGTTTGTAAGCTCTGCATCTCAAATTTAAGTTGTGCTGGTTTGCAAAGGTAAAGCAGGGAGTGACATCTGGCAAAAAACTAACAGGTGTAACTGCAGCGACAAGCGGTTCTGAAAAGTATTGATTTAAATGAGCTGAGTACAAAGGAACGGCACATTTTTCTGATTTAATGATGGAAAACATGTTTTTTCCCCCCTTTCACATCAAAAATATTTGCTAGTTTTTTTGTTGTTGTGACGCAACAAAATGTGTAAAAATTCAGTAGATAGTTGATGTTGAGCCACTGCCAGATGAATCTTTTGTCCTGTGAGAGACTATCTGAATTATGACTTCAATCTTTAATTTTTCTGGTGTTGCACTAAACTGCTAGCATCGTGAGACCATCCTGATCTCATGAGCTTTCAAGGTTTCGCTCGCTAATCAGTCTGGAGACTCTCCGTTGAAGAAAATTTGGAGCCGTTCGCCAAACGAACGTCCAATCAGCGTTGGCTTTGAGGCGGGTTGAGGTGTGACGCAACGAGAAGCGCGACAGTTCAGTCTAAAGAACATGGCGGCTTCAGCCGATGAAACTAGCGTTAGCGTGGCTATCAAGCAAGTTTTATCGGAATTACAGAGTATTTCTTCACTGAAAGAAGGGCAAAACACTGCTCTGGAGGCTTTTCTCAGAGGAAAAGATGTTTTTGCTCTTCTCCCGACTGGTTTCGGCAAGAGTAGCCTGGCTGTTAGTACGTCATATGCTTCGTTGATCTGATTGGTTTATTTGGCCCGTCTATCACCAACATAGGCCAATCAGCTAACCAGTATTTTCGCCCCTTCCCAAAATTACTTCAACCGAAGGTTTCCAGATGGATATGCGGAGCAAATCCATCTGGCGGAGTCAGGTTACTAAACTGCTGCTTTAATTTGGAAAAAAAACTGGACTATTTCAGTTCTATCTGCACAACCTGTACTTTAGCCGCAGAGCCCTTCAAGTTAAATATGCTACATCATTAACTGCCTGGCTTAAAACTCTTCACTTTACTCAATACATGTGCTTATATGATATATAAGTATTCTACTCTTCCTACAGTCTTATCAGCCTGCAGTGTGTGTGTGCGATAAGTCGATTAGAGGTTTTTAATCCTTCTTGTGTCCCAATTATCCCTGGAACCTAACTACAGATTTCCAGGCTGCCTTCTGTCACGCCGCCTTAATGAGCATAATGGCTCCCAGAAACCACAAACATGTGTTCAACCTTTTTTCAGACACACCTGTCTTCTGCTTCACAGACCACAACAGGAGTATGGATTAAAAGAGTATTAAATCATCTGCTGACAGAGCTGTCTCCTGCGGCGATGTAAATGCTTTCTGAGTGTTTGTGCTTCTGCGCATGGCTGGACGGAGAGGCTGAGGGAGAAGAAAGGCTGCTGTGGCCTTCCTGTGAGAGCGAGATAAGCACTGAGCCCCGAGTTCAGTCCTTCTCTTTCTGCTCTGGTGCTTATCAGAATCCTTAATACAGGAGGACAGGATAAACACAAACAGTTATGACAGACAGGTCCTAATGTAACATCCGCTGACAGAGGATCGCCGTGGCTTCGGCTGACCGTTCAGGGAATGAGGAAACAGGCCTAACCATGCCTCTGCTTTTATCCAGACGCCAAACCGATGCTGTGTGCAATATGTACTGCTCGGAGCAAATACTACAACTTGACTGATTCACTATACGGTTTGAACAAATAAAAAAAAAACATCCTGGTTTGGTAAAAACAGAGTAAAAGAATTTGGTATTCACAGTATTCAGCATGTTTTGATCAGTAAAGCACTTTTTGACCCTCTTGTACCTATTATGCACGTACAGTACATAGCATGCATTCACATTGACCCACACACATAGATATTTATCTGATAAAGTGTTCCACTTTACGTGACTATGTGTCTTCATAAAGTATGCATCATAGAAAACCAACAGTTAATGCACCTTTACGGGTTTTTCTTTTTTTTTCTGCTTTTACATTAGAATTGTTCAAGGATTTAATTAATAGATAAGACTTTATATACTATGAAACTGGAATGTACATCTTTAAGTGCCGTTTTTATTTTGTCCCTTCCAAAATTTTTTTTTTAGTATTTTCTTCTAGTGTCTGACTTGATTTGAAGATCCTGGGAAGAGGGGGTCACATTTTTGGAAGGTTCCCAGGTGCTGCTTTTTCAAGCGGAGAACTGCCAGGACTTTGAGTCACCACTCGAGCTCCTGCAGGAGGGTCCAACTTCCCAGTGGCAGCCCCCTGCTTCTCCTCTGATGCCTTGTTCTGCTGCTCTTTATTCTTGGCCCCCTCTGTAGAGCCCAGCTTGATTGGTCCGAGGACATTTTTGGCCACGGTGGTGAGCTGGCTGACGAAACTCGTCTTGTCTCCGGGGGAAATAGGTCGCGACTTACAAAGCGAAGGTCCACAGAGGGAGGGCGTGACAGCTGTTGGGGAGGGGGACGGAGAGGGCGAATGCTCCTCCACCACTTCCAGGCGACATTTATCTTCCCAGTCCAGAGTTCCCCTGTAACAGTTAACGGGACCCAAACCTTGCCTCACTTTACCCATTGAGAGTGGCGGCCCATGTGAGGGAACCACAGGAGCCAGAACCCGAGCTTGCAGTTTTGGGCTTTTGGAGCCCAGCTCTGCAGTTCTTGAATCATTGTTGTCAGACTTCCGCTGGTTGTTTCCGATACCTGATGACTTATAAGTCTTATTCATGGCCAGAGAAGCTCCTGTTTTGATTGCGGTTGATTTTTCCAAGGTAGAAGAGCTCTTATTTAAGGCAGCAGTTGTCAGACAGGATCTATCTTTGTTATCTACCTCTTGCTTTGGCTCAGGTTTCCCTCCTTGTTGCTTGAGCTGGAGATCTTTGCTGTTTTTAACTTCTAGTTGTGCAGGAGGTGTGCCTGCAGTTTTGATAGGAGAACCAGGAGTTGTGGATTTTCTGTTTTCCTCACTGTGTTTGGAGTTCATGCTAATGTCACTTGAATGAGATTTTCTCACCAAAGATGACTGTGACCCTGGCCCACCTGCCTGATTTGTTCCCATCTCTCTGTCTTTTTCCCTTTCTCTCCCTCTTTCTCTCTCTTCCCTTTCCCTTCCAGCTAGCAGAGTCTCCCTGCTGAGGGGTGACTCCTGTCTCCCAAGCCTCCTTACAGGCTTCAGCACACCAGTCTCTGGGACAGAGGAAACTGGTGGCGTTGGAATATTGGGAGGCAGGTTCTCTCCTTCCGTCTCCATCAGGCTCTGGAGTCCAAGCTCACAGAGGAAGGCATCTTTGCGGTACTCAGAGTGCTGCACCTCTAGGCTGTGTTTCCTCAGCGGACCTCCAAGTCCTCCGGTAGAACTGGACTGGGTCAGAGGAGAGCCGAGCTTCTCTGCAGACTGCACTCGCTTAAGGAGAGGTGACCGTGGGGGCTCTGCGCTCTTTGGCCTGGGTCGGACCACTGGTGGCGAGGAATGGAGCTTTGCAGAAAAAGACTGTGTCGTGTTCGAACTTCCTATTGTGTGGCCTGGCATAGCAGGAGGGGAAGACTGGGTAGGGGAGGGTGTGTGTGCCAGAGGGGACAGAGGGATGTTTCCAGCAGATTTGCAGCGGGCAGAGCGATACTGGCGGTGAAGTTTTGGGGACAGGCCATGCAATGAGCTGGGCCTCATGTGCTGAGAGGGAGAGGGTGAGTTTGGAGTGCTGGAGGCAGGAGAGCTGCTCTGGGAAGAAGCTCCTGAAAAGGTCAGCAAAGACATGGGAAGAGGAAAAGTTCAAAGTCGCAGCATGAAACCTGGATAAAGCTCACGTATAATTTAGCTGCTGGATGATTAAACAATGCCACGTACCGAGGTAGGAGGGCTCAGGCGTCGAGCGGTGGGCCTGAGTCGGAGACCTGGCAGACAGGCTATGAGTCGGGGAGCCAGGAAGACTCTCACTGGAGGATAGTGAGCGGTTTAAAGAGGAGAGACTGTGGCTGGTGTGGAGGAGGTTGGACTGCTTCGTGATCTTACGGAACAAGGAGCTGCGCTTCTTACTGCAAAAGGGACAGAAAATAGAAACAAATACGAGAAATTCAAAGGTTCAATTAGAGAATAAACATATCGTTATTGTCCTTCAATTCAGAAATTGTTGTGTTACAGCAGCAAAAGGTTACAGCAGCAAAAGCTTAAAGCACTTTCTAAGGTCCACATTGTTTATGTGCTGTACTGTACAGTTTTTTTTTTTAAATATAAATGCTCTATCTGGAGAGTAAATAATCAATAAATAGCTGTGGACTTTTTAAAAGTAATAGATATGAGAAAAATAGCAGCATAATCAGAGATGTGCAAAAAGACAGCAGCATGTTATTTGACTGACTAAGAGAGAAACTGTGTCAAAACTGTAAATACACAGTACGTCCACATGATCCTGTGATACACTTTAAACTCATGAGACTGAGATCCAAGATTTAAAATCTTGGTTTAAAATCTGGAAACTCCTCATCAGTTAAGAGAGTTTAAAGCAGGCGTTTAACTCCAGTGAAGTGAAGGAGCTGTGTTAAAAGTTCCCCAAATTTTGAAGAAAGCCACGTTGAGTCTAGTGACTGACAAAGAGTCTGCTATATGACATTGGTCATCTTATATCCTGAATCCAGGGATTAAAGCTAAAAAAGCCTGAACTTTTTCGACACAGGCAAGAATTTTATAAATATATGTGACGATCTTGGTTCTGTTGTTTTTCTTTAAGTTTTCTGTTTCAAGTTTTGCCAGGTTTTTCATTGTTTTCTAGCTTTTTTGGTGTGTCTGGATTCATTTAAGTTGCTTAGGTTTTTCTGTCTTTCCTCTGCTGCCTCCTTGTGTTCTTTTCCCTTGGCTTCCTCGTCAGCTCTAATCACACCTGCTCCCTATCAGCTCGTTAGCTCTACCTTTGTTCAGTCAGCCATAAATACTCTCCCTCTGCAGTCCCTCTTTGCTGGTTCCTCGTCTTACCTTTCCTCACCCTGGCTCCTTGTTGGTTTTTCCCTGATGTCTCCATGGTTCTGGTTAGTGTTTGATTTTTATGTTGGATTTTTGGATTCCTGTTTTTAACATTTTTTAAGTTGGATTTTTGGATACCTGTTTTTGTTGCCTGATCTCGCATTAAACCCTCTAAGAACTCACCTCTGCCTCTAAGCTTCTGCTTTTGGGTCCAATTAAGAAACGTTAAACCAAATCGTGACAGAAGGAACCAGCCAAACATGGACCCAGCAGAACTCGGCACGGACGCTCTGAGGAGAATCTCTCTCACTCTAGTGAATGCTCTGGACTCCATATCTACTCTCAGTCCACCGTGGAAGAGGGTGAGTGCAGCTGACCAATTAAAGCCGATCTTCCTCTCTAACTCCTCACTTCTATCACCCCCAGTTTTATCTGAGCTATTTGAGGAGTTGGAGTGGAACCGCCAAGCCGCCTTCGCCCAACTCTGCAATAGACCTCCACCACCCAAACCATCCTTCCATCACCTTCCCATTCTGCTGTCTCTTACCTCCGATCCTGTTCCCCCACCATTACCAGCTGTTGGTCCTCCCCTGCCATCTGCTTCCTCCAGGCGTAAGCAACGCCGCCGTAGGAGGAAGACAACCACCTCTCTGGTGGTTCAGCCTGACGCCTCCATTCCCTCTCCGGCGGGTCAGCCTGACTCCTTTTTCAGTCCCTCTCTTAACCTGGTTGGTTTCCCCTATGGTTTTAGTCGCCACTCCCATGACAAACAGCTAGCTTCTCGGGTTGGTAGGTTTAGACCAGCTTCCATAACTACAACCCCCACAGTCAGAGCTCCCCATATACCAGAGTCAGATCTCTGGGGCTTCTTTTATGGGGAGAGGGAAGATCTTTTCCCTTTTCTGCCACCTCCATCAGCTCTTAGCAGTCCAGTTTCCCTAGCTCCAGAACCAGTTAGCCTAGCACCAGAGGCCGTTAGCAGGCTAGTTATCCTAGCACCAGAGGCCGTTAGCAGGCTAGTTAGCCTAGCTCCAGAGACCCCTGAGCCTGCTCTGTGCCGACCAGAGACCCCTGAGCCTGCTCTGTGCCTGCTCTGTGCCGTCCAGAGACCCCTGAGCACACTTTCAAAGAGGCTTCAGAGTTCGGGGTTTGTGGGGGTACGCCTCCAAGAGCCCCTCAGCGGGCGCTCCAAGCCTCCAAGAGCCCTCTGCGGGCGCTTCAAGCCCTCTCTGAGGCTGTACCTGAGCCGCAGTCGGCGGCCCCCTCTGAGGCTGTACCGGAGCCGCAGTCGGCGGCCCCCTCGGAGGCTGTACCGGAGCCACAGTCGGCGGCCCCCTCGGAGGCTGTACCGGAGCCGCAGTCGACGGCCCCCTCGGAGGCTGTACCGGAGCCACAGTCGGCGGCCCCCTCGGAGGCTGTACCGGAGCCGCAGTCGGCGGGCTCCCCTGTTCCTGTCCCTGAACCGCGGTCGGCGGTCTCATCAGTTCCTGTCCCTGAGCCGCAGTCGGCGGCCCCCTCAGAACCTGATCCGGAACCGCAGTCGGCGGTCACCTCTGGGTCTGCTCCTTTGCCGCAGTGGGCGGCCCCTTCGGAGGCTGTACCTGGGCTGCACTGGGCGGCCCCGCCTGAGTCTGTATCTGATGCGGAGCCGCAATCGGCGGGCTCCTCTGTTCCTGATGTGGAGCCACAGTCGGTGGTCTCCTCTGTTCATGATGTGGAGCCACAGTCGGTGGTCTCCTCTGTTCCTGATGTGGAGCCACAGTCGGTGGTCTCCTCTGTTCCTGATGTGGAGCCACAATCGGTGGTCTCCTCCGTGTCTGCTCAAGAACCGCAGTCGGCGGCCACCTCTGGGTCTGCTCCAGAACCGCAGTCGGCGGCCACCTCTGGGTCTGCTCAAGAACCGCAGTCGGCGGCCACCTCTGGGTCTGCTCCAGAGCCGCAGTCGGCGGCCACCTCTGGGTCTGCTCCAAAGCCGCAGTCGGCGGTCACCTCTGAGCCGGTTCCTGGGCCGCAGTCGGCGGCCACCTCTGAGCCGGTTCCTGGGCCGCAGTTAGCGGTCACCTCTGAGCCGGTTCCTGAGCCGCAGCTGACGGCCTCCTCGGACCCTGTTCCAGAGCCTCGGTCCGCGGCCCCCTCTGAGACTGTTGCTGGGCCGCTGAAGAGGGGACGGCGTTCCCCTCTGGGCTACCTGTTGAAATTGGGGCGTCGTCCTCCTCCTAAACTCCTGCAGCGGCGGAGACGTCGTCCTCCTCCGGGGATTCAGCGGAGACGGAGATGTCATCCTCCTATAACCCTCCTGCGTCGCCTGACCCAAGGCCGGCCTTCTGGTCGTCTGCCGTGCCCCCGGCCCCGCGGCCGGTCACCAAGGACTTTGCTTTGCCTCCGGTCCAACGGTCGGCCTCCAGGACTAAATATATATATATATTTATTAGGGGTGGAACGGTTTGGTTCGCTTCACGTTTTCGGTTCAGTATATGTTGATTGTTAGCCTTATGTTGGTCGTGTTGCTGTTAGCATAAACAAAACAGGTTGCACGATGCTTGCACACTGTTGCACTTTTATCCACAACTTTCTTTCCGCCGTCATCGTAGGTCACTCTAAATGCAAAGCGGTCCCATACAGCAGACCTATAAAGTGCTGCTGGCGCGTCTTCCAACTCCTGTTCTTTCCTCCTCGCCATACCCAAACAAAGCTTCACAACAACTGATTGTTTTCTGCTACACCCGGCTACGCTGCTTTGCTTCTTCTTCTTGTTTACTACTGGTGGTTGGCTTTGGTCGCAGTACCGCCATCTTCTGCTCTGGAGTGTACACGCTTCCATTCCTAATGTGTATACATATGTGTGTGTGTATATATATATATATACATATATATATATATATATATATATACATGACTTTTGAAAATACCAAAATTGTTCAGAAGATGGCAAAATTACATCTATATCTAGTGTGAATGAAGGCTGATTTACTTCAAAACTAGGTTGTCTGTGTAGGTGTCACAGTGACGTCCCTGCCCCCTCCGCAGACACTTTGGTGCACCTCTCCAAAATTGTAGGTGACTACAGACAGTGCTGCAGACAGCAGGCCTTCAAATTGGTCAAATCTACATCCCCTCTACACATGCGTATTTCCTGTTTGGTACCTTACTGGCTTGTTTTGTTTGTATGACCGCCATTGCGGAAAACAACTCGTTAAGTTGGACCAGCTAGTCAGGTGCTTGAGAACGCTATGAACCTTTTTCCACCTGGATCTCCGCTCTTTTTTGCCCTTACATCCCTCCGTTGTCGCACAAACTTGCCCCAACTTCCTCACTGCCTCGGCCGTATCTAGACCCCCAGCTAGTTCCTGATTGTCCCTCTTGCACTGTGGCGTGGAAAACATAGCAAAGACCAGGCTTCAAAATTTGGCATAAATCAAAAATGTCTGCGTCATACCTGCTACAGACTGCTGCGGGAGTATAACTAGGCTGTGAGAGGTGGTGTTCGGTGAGGAAAGCACAAACCCTTCTTTTTAACTCGCATACACGGTTGCCCAGGCCGGGCCGGAATACTTTAATCCCTGTGAATGTGAGCCTGAAGAGTAAAACCTGAATGCTTTCCTTTAGTTGATCAAATCAGAACAAACAGGATTTTTCCCTACTCTGCAAACATTTTAAAAAGATATAAAGTTTGAGGAAATGCTTCATTCAGTCAGTGGTTGCAAGTAATGCTATATAGCATCAAATAGCATTAGCTGATAACTTGTTTGAATATCAGTAATGCAAAAATAGCTCCATGTGGCGTTACATCACCGAATGAGATGAGTTTCTGCTTCACATACAGTAGCTCTATTGGATAAAACAGAGAAGCAGCTCAGCCTCACAATGTCACTGCTGGTCAGCAGTAAAGGACTTAGTAAAAACTGTCAGTATTCACTGAAAAGCTTAGGTTCTACCTGTCCTGACTTTCCTTCCCAGCTGTCCTCTTGTTTCGTCGAGCCATCTTGCACTTGTAGCTGGCTTTACGTGCTGGCCCCACTTTAATGGAGGTGTTCTCAAAAGGCGTAGTTGTCACCGTCACCTTGTTGCCACTCTACACAGAGCAACCAAATGATTTCTGCAGTGAGATCTCACAGTGCTGACTCTCTGACAAACAGCCATGCTTCGACATGTAAAGGCCATAAGTTATTTAAATTATAGCACCGATAAAATATCATTGATATGAAATGAAAGTTATACAAACCTTGAGGATGAGCTCCACCACTTCAGTGTGGACCAAACCATGGACCGGCTCACCGTTGACATGCGTTATCAGGTCACCTGCGCACAGACCGGCTTCCTGAGCCGGGCCTCCGTCCTCCACATGCTGCAGATAGACAAATACATTAAAACCCAAAGAATGCATTAACATGGAAGAAAATTAAGTAACACTAAGGAACCAGGAAGACTTCATGCTGGGCTGGACAGTTTATGTTTACCTCTGCATTCTAGCTCCATAGAAACCTCTGGTTACACAACACAACTTATTAAACTAGATCATCAAATGCTGTTTTAAATATAACTAATTAAAGAAAAAGGTCGTTTAAAGGATTTCCACGGACTTTGTGAACTTAAGAGTCGTCGCATTTGAGTTATTTTAAATGAGTCCTTAGGCCAATATACAGTGCTTGACATTGGGAGAAGACGCACCGTCGTTGGCCAGGTCAAGTGACCTGGAAGAACGTATCGCTTTACTGCTACTGCTGCTTTAAGCTACTAGGTGTGCCTTTAAGCTAATAAGTAAATGACGAAAACAAAAAGCTATGACTCGCATGTCGTTATTCAAAATGTTCTTACCCAAACCATGTGATGGACGCTGTAGATGTCACTGTCTCCGATGTAAACTCTGATAGCCCTTAGGGTAAAGCCATATTTCTTCCCAGAGCGATGAATTGTGATCGGGGATCGAAGAACGGTGACCGCAGGAAAGAAGTCTCGGCTCGGTGAGGAGTCACGGGATGAGGGGTTGGAGGAGAAGGAATGAGGTGACATGGGGCTGGCCAGTGGAGAGAAGCCACTGTGTTGCTCCACTGGAGGAAAGGAGAAGATTACGGTTAGAGAAGATATTAATTAGAAAACTGGCAGTGTTTTAGGACCTTCAGCCTTTCACCTGACGGGATGATAACAGACAGAGCTGTGGCCGACGCTGACTTGATGACCTTGTTTCCTTGTCGTGAGTTCCGTTTTTCTCCGTCGCCAGATAAGTGGTGATGGCGTGCCCGGCGGAGGACCAGGTCATTGGTGGCTCTAGCCCCCAAGGGGTCATACAGAGGGGTGATAACATCTCGACTAGGCGCGACAGGACCAGGGGATAATGTCATGATGGCTGAGCTTATGTTGGATGTCTCTGAAAGTCTGGGTGATTTCTCTGCAAGAAGTCCGATGGTTTGATCAATAAATTATCATCAGTTTAATAGAATGTTTGCCTTCTAAATCTGCCAACATACCTGCTCCATTGAGCTCCCTCACAAAGGGCCTGTGCTCCAGGAGGCTTGGTGAAGGGACGGTTGTCCCATCTAGTGAGGTTCCTCTGAACCTCATCAGGTTCTGGCGGGTCAGAGAATCCGACTCCCCTTCAAAAGTTGAGGCGAAACGATGGGTGTCCATCAAAGCTGAGAAGCGGCGCCTGGCACCAAGAGGAGGACTTGCATCTCCTTCTGAGTACAGAGACTCAGAGCAGGACAGCCGCTTCCTGCACAACAGTGAGGTACAATGGTCACTGCAAACCATTTGCTAAAAATCATTTAGCTACCATATATTAAATACAGCAGCCCTGATCTATTATTAACCAGCCACATGCTTCCAACCTTATCTCAGAGAAACATACAGGTTAGTAGTCAAAACAAAAGCACAAATTATGTTTTTTTTATTCACATTTTAAGTTTTGTCAGCTGATGAGCTTGAAAGGAATCCAGATATTAATAAAGGGGAACTATAATGCTGTATTTTCACATTTAGAATAGGCCTATGGGTCATACCAACATGTTTCTTAAATTATTTGCACAAGATAATTCTAAGTTAATTAGAACTGATCTCCTCCATTCTAATTCTAAAATGACAAAATGGCTGCAAATAAAAGCACAAAGGTTAAAAACAGTACATCTTTGACTCTAACTCAGACCCAGAGGAAGAATTGGAGCCTCGTGCTCGGCTTGAT
Organism: Cyprinodon diabolis; assembly: GCA_030533445.1. NCBI lineage: Eukaryota > Metazoa > Chordata > Actinopteri > Cyprinodontiformes > Cyprinodontidae > Cyprinodon > Cyprinodon diabolis. The sequence goes on from CM060066.1 coordinate 47,322,064, forward strand.
TATTAGACACTAGGGCTGAAGGAATTAATCAAATTAATCATGATTTATCAATTATTGAAATAATTTAGCAATTGATTAATCTCAGTGGTGGACAAAGTACCCAACAGTATTACTTGATTAAAAGTATTGATACTCATAGTCAGATCTTACTCAACTATGAGTAAAAGTTAATAGGTGAATAATCTACTCAAGTTAGAGTATTGAAGTGCTCACTAATGAAAATACTTAAAGATATAGTGGAAGATTTTCACGAATCTTTCAATACATCCACCCTCCTATTTAAAAAAAAAACACACAGCACATGCACAACCCTGTACTAGAGACTGACACGGGAGTGGATTTTCATTCCTGTGGTTGTTGGGTCGTGTAGTTTTTTTGACTCGCATTATAGTGTAGGCTTCAAGGAAAAAAACTACAAAATGGCGGCGCCAGTACTGGATTTTTTTCTTTTCTTGCTATTTTATTTTATTTTTTGGCATCAATCCTAGTTTTTTTTTAGTTACTATTGGTTTGCTCCCGCTCCCATCTGCTCCCGTTAATGTTTAATCCTGTACCGTCCCAATCACGTGATCGTTACTAATACTGACTCCCATCCTACGGGAATCCCACGGGAATCCCGTGACCCGTGGGATTCCCGAAAAAATGTCAGTCTCTACCCTGTACCCGCTCCCAAGAGGGATCATCTATTAAACACGTGTGGGAGAGTGCACGAGCCCATTTCTCCTCGTGCACATGCTATTTAAAAGTAGTTGCTCGCATCACTCATACAAGCTGATTTTCCAAAAGGCATGTAGGACGACCTTACGTAAACATATCAACAGAATGATTGACAATTAAGAGGATTTATTTTGATGAGCCAAAGCAAAATGATAATACACTATTGTCTTTGAAATAATTGACACTGAAATTTAGTGTAGTAAAAGTGATAATGACCCCCCAAAAAACGACTAAAGTAAAGTAAAGGAACTCAAAAAAGGTACTTAAGTACAGCAATCAAGTAAGTGGGCTTTGTTACTCTCCAACATTAGGATTAATCGTAAACTGGAGTACAGAGAACATGCCTTTAGCTGACAGGGCGACCCGCTTAGAGCAATTATTATACAAAAATTTTACAAATAATATATAAATATTTAGCATTTGAGATTTACAAAAAAGGTTTCTGTCTGTCAATATCCTTAATCAAGAACTCCTTGAGTATTTATGAAGAATAAGAAAAAAACTCACATCTCCGGCGACCCAGTCCTCCAGCTTTTCTCCCTCATGCCAAAGCTTCCGAGGCTCTCTCTTTTCGTCACCTTGTCCTCCCGTGGGCTTCTGTGTTCCCGACGGGAAACAGAGGTTGTAGCTTTCTGCTCCAGCTGGGAAAGATGCTCCATGCTGCTGTACACCTGCAGGAAGACAAGTAGCTCATTAGACCTTTGGTCGGGTGGGTCGAGTTAAGAATGTCACAGCCGAGTTCTAACAAAGATGTAAATAAATTCTGTGTGGTAATTATATCCACTCTCAGGCCAAATAATTGTTACAGAAAAATGCTCTTACACCTTAAATGGAACTGTCAGCAGTTCCATTTAAGGTTTCACTTGTAATGTTTCTAAAACCATTTGTAATGTAACTAAAAAAGATATGCATACATCTAAAAACTATATGTATGTATATATATATATATTAACCTTTGACCTTTAAATGAAGGAATATTCCTGTCTGTGTGTGTTTTTTCTGTGTTTGTCCCCCTTCCTCCACCAGGAGGCGCCTGGTTCTGGTCTGCCTCTCCACACACATGCTGTGAGTTACCTCATTAACGGAGCGCTCTTAAACTGCTGACTGCCACTACCTTGATGCCAGAGTGTTTTCCTGTTTTGGGTACTCTAGCCAAGCTGAGTTTTGCTGAGTCTAACTGAGTTCTTGTCAACCTGAGTTTTAATCTTGTTTTTGTCTTTGCCTCTCGGCAGGAAGTCATCCTGCAAACTGGATGTTTCAGACCTTCTCTCCCTGGAAGGATCATCTATGCTTGATCCTAAATGAAACTGGAGGTTTGAATCCACTTTCCCCCAAGAGATCATTTGAGCTTCACACTGAGTAAGGGAATCCCCTCCATACGACCTGTTCAAGTACCGCAGGAAATCTGACTGGCAGTCAGCTTCTCCGTTCGCCTTCTAACAACCACATTCTGGGTAAACCCTGTCTGCCCTCCACCGAATCAGACACAATCAAACACTGAAACTTCTGCACACAGACTGGAGTCTAAGAGTAAGCAACTTCTCTGGAAATGTGAGTTATCTACCAAATTCTCCTCTTCAAGTTTGAGAATCAAAATTCCTACTGAGCCTGAACTAACCGCAGTGTCTTCCCCTCACCTTTCAGTTCCGGTTGAGCAGTGTTCAGAGGAACACTTGATTCTTCACAAACTCCTAAATAAACCTGTTAAACCTTTCCCCTGGTCTCTCTGAATTGGTCTCTCTGCATGTGGGTCTGAGCTCTTGATTAAATCATGACAGTGCCAAAGTAATGAGGGATCTGTAATAGCCTCTAACTGCAGAGGCTGATAAGGAGGATGCTATGGTTTTACATGTTCTTCATTTTGTGAAGCATTATGTTTTTGTTAAAATGTCCTCAGGATTCCGAGGAGCCCCCAGAACAGACCCCAGGTCCTTTATCAGCTCTTTCATGGCTCCGATGCTGCTACCTCAACAGATGATGGCAGAAGGGATCCTTTTCTCCACAACAGAATCATTGCGTCCTCTGTTCCATCTCAAATAGCAGCCTTTTTTGTCAGTGGTGGATAGTAACGGAGTAAATTTACCTGATTAGAGTACTTAAGTACTTTTTTTGAGTATCTTTACTTAAGTATATTTTGCGGTGAGTACTCATAACTTTCACTTCACTATATTTCAAAGTCAAATATTGTGCTTTCTACTCCACTACATTTCTAGGAAGCTAGTTGTCACTCGTTCCTTTTGGCTCAGCTTAGTTCTGTAAGCCGCTGATGCTGTTTTTCTTTCCTGAAAGTTCAAAGATCATCCATTAGAAGAGGATGTATAAGTTATCTCTCGTTTTCAACACACCTGTGTCAAATGGTAGGTCATTAGGAGGCATGTGCAGAACTTTGGCATGTAGAGCATGTAGTAACTACCTCCACGGAGAATAAAGAAAAACAAGCAAGATAGCAGCCCTTGAGGACTGATTTTAGATACCACTGTTTTAGAGATTTGCTGTTTACAATTTTAGGTGTGGGTTGTTGCCATGTGACCAAGCTGTTCAGTAGGATGTGTTCTCAAAGCAGAGTTGAGGTTCCTTTTTGGTAGTAGAATTAACCTTAAACCTCTATTTCATAGTGAAAGTGTGAGGAGAATCGAGACACTCCTGATTTCTTTTTCTTTTTGGTTTGTCTTTAAATAGGAAACAATAATCAAAATAGCTGTCTATTTCTTTGTGGGATTTTTATTCTGAAGTTCTTTACAGGTGGTGTAGAAGTTGTAGCAGAGGTTCTAAGCATCAGTACCTCAGGTGGTTTCTGAATGTTACAAGGTTCTTTAAAATTATTCTGAAAATTACACAGAAATGTACCAATACTAGAAAATAACATCTGTACTTTGAATGCTTAAGTACTTTTAAATGCAAATACTTTTGAATACCTAAGTATTTTCAAAAGTAAGTACTTGAATACTTTAACTTGATCAGATTTTTGACCCGGCAAATTTTACTTGTAGTTGAGTAAGATTTGACCATTAGTATCAATACTTGTACCCAAGTACTATAGTTGAGTATTTTGTCCACCGCTGTTGGATAACAGAGCAAAATGCGCTAATTTCTAAGTTTAAGATGAGCTCCACAGAAAATCTGACACAGTAAGAATAAAGTAGATCCTATTTCAAAATGAAAAGCGATGTCAGACGGATACTGTGGACTTCAGCACGGCAGCATCTGTGGTGGATGATGGGGTGGACACGGAATGTAGTGTGTGAAGCTGGTCCTAAAGGAGATATGTAGCATCTTCCTGCAAAAACGTTTCGTATCCAGTTGAGTTTGTTGTCCAGGGGATCTCCCAAATATTTATACCCCTCCCCTTCTTTTCCCATGATAGTAATAACATTCGACTGGTAACCGTCAGGTTGTGTGGAGGTTTTTAGAGGAGCTACTGCAGAGACGGAGGCTGAGGTGGTTTCTTGCAGATTTAAATAAAAAAAAACACCCTAAAAAAATACAAATCCAAAGTCCAGAACTCATCAACAAAGAAAACTCAAGAACCAAAAAAGTTTGGAGACACGAGGGAGGAATAAACCTAAAAGATTGACGAGGATCCAGCAAAGAGTAACTGAACAGGAGGTGTATATATGGGAGACACAAACAATAGGAGGACTACTGTAGTTAGCTGGTAGGGAGTAAGTGTAGACAGAAGTAACTACAAGGAACCGAGGGAAAGGAGACTGGCACAAGGGGGCAACAGAGAGTGACAAAAAAACTTAAATATAACAAAAAAATGGAAAACAGAATAACATAAATCAAAGTGTAACTGAGAACTTAAAAAAAAAAAACTTAAACAGAAGTCCACAAAGGGCACGATCATAACAGGTAACTGTTCCTTCTTTAATCTATAATCATCTCCCTCGTTGTATTAACCTTTTTTTTTTCAATGTATTTACATTTAGGATCATATTATCGTTTTATCGCCATGCCAACAGAGGTTAACCAGCTTCTTTGTTCAGCTTCTTTTCCATCTATAAAACACCTCAAGAGTGCAGAGTTAACTGAGACGAGAATAACAGAAAGTCCCTCATGGCATGTTTAGATCAGGCTTTTTCGACTCTTCTCTACAAGGCACACTATGCTGAATTATGTTTTAAGCTTTAGCACACCCGGTTTCAAGTGATGGCTGATTAGAAGGCTTTGATGAACAGTAATTATCAGAATCAGGTGTGCTAAAGCAACCACGTTTTAGATGTGTCTCTGCATCCACCTGAACCAATTGGTGTAATTACCTCTTCAGCATGCAGTCATGTTCTCTGAATTCCTGCTAATGGCCTGATTGTTTGACTCTGGTGTGTTAAAGAAGCGACATGTCAAAAATCTAAAGGACACTGATCCACAAGGACTTGATATGTAGATTCTGGATCTAAAACATGTGGTGTGCCTTGAATAGCAGGGATGAAAAACATGGGATTAGATTAAATTATATGCGTTAGAATGGCTCAAAGTTTAGACTGAACGCCAAATGAGAATCTGTGGCAAGACTGACATTCACTGACTATCCATCCTATCTAAGGTATTTTGCAAAGATGAATATGCAAAATTTCAGTCTCTAGATGAGCAAAGTTAGTCAAGACTTATGCCAGGACATGCAGCTGTAATTGCTGTCACGTTTTTAAAGAAATAAGAATCGGTTGCTTGGTGGCACAGTTTGTAGCACTCTTTTCCTGTGGCAGGAAAGTTCTGGGTTTGAACCCCGGCCTTCGCTCTATCTGCATAGATTTTTGTTGGTTCTCCTGTGCATCCTCTGGCAATCTGCATTGCTCCTAGTCTAAAAACATGACTTCTAGATTAATTGGTTAATCTAAAGTGCCCTTAGGTGCAGAGATGGGGGATCTGGAGTCAACAAGTCATCTCTCTGTGATATATATGTGTTTTATCCAGCCACTGAACCAGTTGAGTCCAATCTGGTTTAACCTGTGCAGATTGGACTCACCTGGTCACAACAAATACATGACATAGAGATGACTTGATGACTCCAGATCCCCCATCTCAGCTTAGGTGTGAGTGTGTTTGTATGCATGGTTCTGTGTCTCTGTGATGGACTATCGAACTGTCCAAGATGTGCCCCACTTTTTGCCCATAGACAGCTGGAAACAAGCACCAGTCCCTGCCATCATGGAGGACAAGCAGTAGAAGATTTCATTTCATTTCCACTTACAAATTTCTGCAACGTCTTGTGTTAGTGTTATGCTGATGCTATTTTTTGGCCCCAATACTGATACCTGGCTGTGCAGTATTGGCCGATACCATACCAATACCACCTGTTTGAAATTGATGTGTGAGGTGTGTGAAGAACTGCATACTACTAGGATGTAAAATAATTGCCATCATGGCTTTGTCAAGCTGCTGCCTACCTTTGTGAAGCAGGAAAAAGACTAATACAAAGTGAATCCAATAGAACTTTTATTGCCTCCCTGGAATGGATGAATAGTTGAATAAACTTTTTGGCTCTCAAAATTTTATCGGTGTCCTATTTGTTGGTACTCGCCGATACCGATACCACCATTTTAGTGCTGGATCGGGGCCTCGTCCGATACTGGTATCGGTGCAACACTAGTTAGAATATTATAAAATCTCATAAAACTATATTTTGTGGTTCCAATGTGACAAAATGTAAGGAGGAATGAACGCTTTTTGCAAGGCATAGTAAGTATCTCAAGTATTTTTAAGGTTGATCCGTACCTCCCTCTCTGTTTACTATACTTCTAGTTGTTGCTGCATGCTTTAGATTACCCCTTCTTATGCATATCGTATATTGATATCATTCCTGCATGGTTTGCCTCAGCCTGTTTGTTTCCGGGTTACCATGTTAGGAAATCAACAGCTGCTTCTCTGTTCCTTAACCAGCAGCCCTTCAACTTTAATACTGCAACTTGATCTTTCAAAGCTTTTTAAAACCGGGTTTCAAATATTGTGAGTGACTGAGTAGCTGATGTGCCATTTGCTTTGTGCAAAAAAGGCCAAATACTTAAATGTCTGCCAAGAGTTTTACTGCTTGTGTCACCTGTTTGGCTGAGATTAGTAATTAGAGGTTTATTTGGAATACATAAAGCAGTCATTCTGTTTTCTTTGACACCAGGTTGCAAAATGCTTATTATACTATGTCATTTTGGTGAATAATTAGTATAACTTTAGTTCAGGGTTAAATCTTGCTCACATTTTTATTTGTCATGGCTTGTAAGGCTCTCATTATGTGCAGAGTAACACTTTGTGGGGGAGGACAATGAGACGCGCAGCAGCAGTGCACCATGGAAACAAGTACTGCCTGAAGACCCAGCTCAGCTTCAGCACTTGCTCCATTTGTCCTGCTTCAACCACAAACTTCAATGTATTTTATCTGACCTTAGTCTGTATATATTTTTAACCTTTTTTGCATTTAATACCCCTATTAAATGCTGGATAGGACACCTCAGTAGTAAATAGAGTGTAGTTAAATCTTATTATGGATGCAGCTTTTCTCTGAAGGACTCAAAGGTTTGTTAGAGAACATTAGGGAACACTCAACCTGTTACCTGAAAATGTCAGGAGTACGAAGCGACAATAAATCTACAATGTTTAAGTGGCTAGTCATATGTTTATTTGTTCGTAATTGAGCCATATTCTGGATTTTAAAAGCGATTCATGAGATGTTTAAATATTTGAATACTCTCTCCTAATCTAATTCTGCTTTAAAGATTTGTATTCAATTTTAATAATAATTTAATAATTTAAATTATTCATTTTCATTACTTATTTATTTACCATAAAGCCACTGTAATATCCTTTTGTTATATGTTTATTTTTCGTTTTTCGTGTACGCCATATTGAATTATCTTGTAATTAAAATCTGCTTTAAAATTAAACCCTTGCCTTAAACTTTCCCCCAACTTTATCTTTGACCCGTCTGCAGTTTTTGTTGTTCTTTCTAATGTCTTATAATTCCCTGCAGGATGAGTTGTTGGGGTATTTGTCACATACAAACAAAAATTCATCTTGTCCATCTTGTCAACCATCTGAGAGAAAAATCCAAATCGGGTAGCGCAATCCCATTGCAATACTATGGATTAAGATTGGATATATAGCTGTGATGAAAACAAGTGCAGCCGAGCCAACAGCTGAACCAAAATAAACATGGCTGTGCAGGAGGAAATACGTGTAGCTATTGCTGTCAACCGTTTTTTTTTTTTTTTTTTTTTACAATTTCATCTTTAAAAGTGAAATAGTAAGACTACAAAAGCATAAGTTTCAGTCTCCCATGGCCTCTGCTGTTATTATATTTGTTAATGTGCTATAACCAAGCTTTGGTATATGGGTGCTTGGTGTTGCTGCTACCAATCAGCTCAGAGGGCTCTGCCGAAACTCCCTTTTCTCCCCTAATAGATTAAAGATAAGTCACAGGTAATAAAGAGCAAAGAAAAACCGGTCTACATATTATGAACCTGGCTTCCCTTAACTTTGACTTTGTGATTTGATTTATTGTTAGTTTTGTCAAGCATAGTTATCTGTTTACCTGTTTTTCAGCATTTTTGGTCTATATAGATGCCTTTTCAGGGCCTATCCAATTGGGTCAATTGTTGCTACGAAAATAAGCCGGCTTAATGGAAACATGGACACCTCGAAGCATAATTTTTCAACGAGAAGTTTTTGTGCAAATTTTGCACAGCTCTAATGGAAACTACTGCCAAAAAAAGGCAAAGCAGTTGGAGGATGACGTGTGACAAACATATTTCTTGATATGGGATTTAAATTTTTTATTGAATGGAAACTGTGTTTTTGTTTTTTTTACATTAGCAGAATATGGATTACCTTGTTTCCCTTTCTTGTTTTTGGGTTGAGTTTTGGTTTGCATTACTTACTGGTATGTGTTCACTCATATTCATTTACTGTCACCTTCGATGGAAGTTAAATTCCTTATTATTATCGTGTTTGTGGAGTTTTTCCTCCTTTCAAACTTAGAGTTACGTTGGAGAAATACTTTGGTTTAGTGTATAGCCCTTTTTACTCCCTGCTTCCTGAGCCAATCATAACATAATTCCAACGGTTGCAAAAAAAAGAGAACAGCATTTGGTATTTTATGTTTACAAAAGAGCAGCAGCCTGCAAACATGGCAGCCAATGAGAGGCTTCACTGGAAAAATTTGAAATCTAGATAAGTAATTTTTTCTTAAAATAAGTGCATTTGTTCTTGAATTGAGGAGGTAAAAGAGACATTTTGCCAATGGAACAAGACAAGTTACATTTAAAATAAAAAAACACAATTACATTGTCTTATTTCAAGTTAATGTTATCTAATTATCTTATTTTAAGAGTTAAAAATACTCATTCCATTGGCAAACTATCTCATTTAACAACTCAAATTAAGGGTAAATACACTCAATTTAAGAATTTTTTACTTATTTCTAGATCGTTTTTCCAGTGAACGACACTTGAGTTTGCAGCCTGCATTGACAGTGTTGGGATCTGGAGATCTACCACCTGTCTCCAGCAGAGAGCGCCGTTGGTCTCCTGGGCTGGAGCCCTCAGCACACCTGAGGATCATCAGCCCATCAGGAGACCTTCTACATAAGCAGCAGTCAGACCTTCCTTCAACGCCGCAGTGTTGACCAAGTTTGGTTAGCGAAACCTGAGCCTCTGTTGATCTAGAGAATCTTAGTAGACTCTTGAGAGAAACTAGATTCTAACCTGCCTCTGTCTTCTTTGCTCACAGAAAACCCAACTGAAGTCCGAAACTCTGGATGCGCTTTGCCTGGAAACCTGCCTGCCTGCCCAAGGAAGCCAAACCTGAAGATATCAGTCTGGATCCCTCCACCAGCTCTCAAGGAAGAGCTAGGAAACCAAGCCAAGGTCTGAAACTCACAAACCAAAAGCTAGACGCTGCTGCTGCTGAGCTCCCTGCTGAATCTACAGTCTCTGGACCCAACTGGTTCCCCCTCTCAAAGGGATCTGCCAGAACCTCATCAAGGTACATTCTGAATAAAAACACTCGACAAACCATCGAAGCTGCCTGGCTAATCAAACTATCCATCTCTGCGGATATCAGTGATTCCAGTCCTGAAAGATTTTCAGGTACCCAAAAAGAATGTAAAGGATTTTTGTTCCAGTGTCATTTGCTTTTTGAACACTCTCCTGTCAGTTTTCCAAATAACAAGAAGAAAATTGCCTTCATTCTCTCTCAACTCTCTGGTCGAGCTCTAGAATGGGCGGAGGCCAGGTTTTCTTCTGAATCCAGTTTTTCTTGTACCTTCTCTGAATTTTTAACTGAATTTTCTCAAGTGTTCAACCAAGATTCAGACCAAACAATTGACTCCCGAGCCTTGCTCACCTTAAAGCAAGGAAATCTGACGGTGGCAGAGTTCTCCATTGACTTCCGGGTTAAAGCCGCAGCCTCAGGCTGGAATGAGTGCGCACTTAAGAGTGCTTATTTCAAGGCTTTAAATGATAACATCAAAGACGAACTTGCCACAATCGACGAACCAGCTAGTTTGGAGGATCTAATCCGGTTAACCATTAGACTGGATAACCGACTCCGGACTAGAAACATCTCTAGACAAAGAAGCTTAAATTTTTCTGTTTCTGTTCCTGCATCTAACCACACCTCTGTTTTTTCTGGATCCCCAGAGCCTAATACCAGGCCAAGAACTAAGAGTCAAACACCTCCAGCTCCTGTCCAAATCTCTCATTTTTCTTCCTCATACACAGAAGGAGCGGAGGTCGAACCCATGCAGATTGGGCACACAAGACTGTCACCTGAAGAAAGACAACGAAGATTCAAGGGGAATCTGTGTCTGTACTGTGGTGAGCCTGGCCACTTGATTGCTTCATGCCCTGCTAAATCAAAAGCCGGGGTCCGTCAGAGGATGTGAGGAGTCTGACGGACCATCTAAAAACTGAGAAATCTCCTCATTTATTGTTACCTGCAACCTTGTTTGTTTCTAACCAGACTCTACATTGTCAGCCTTAATCGACTCTTGGTGTGAGAGAAACCTCATTGATTCAGATCTGGTTCAGCAGCTGAGGATTGAAACTATACCATTGAAAAAGCCTCTCAGAGTTTCTGCTATTGATGGGAAGAAGCTACATCAAGTCGCTGATGAAGGTTCTCAGTCATCCAGGTCATAGTCATTCCGTAAAAATTCAAAAAATATCCCTTGGACTTGGTTTTCAAGATTTGAAGACGTTTCGCCACCTCTCCAGGAAGCTTTCTCAATTCAAATGTCTGGATCCGCAGTGAGTTTGAGTCTTATATGGACAAGGCCTTGTATTGCTTGGAAACATGCAAATGGTAACCGATGAATGGGTCGTTTAGTTCCATCGTTAGCCTGTAATATCTGAACCTGTCTATGATTCTAGGGGTCGGTCGTTAAAGGGGGGATTGCCATTAAGGGGGGGATTGTCTCCTGTAATACCTGAAACCTGTCTATGATTGTTAAGGGTCGGTCGTTAAGAAGGTATCGTTCACCGGCTGGAGCGGGTAGGTCCCTCGTTCCTCTGTGATGGGGTGGGGGGTTTGGTGATATCTGGAAGGGATCATGTCTATGATTGAATTGTAAGTTTTTGGAAGCTGGAATCTGAGTCCACCACCTCTGTTTAAAGTTGGTTTTCCTCTCTTAACATAGATGGCTTCCTTCACGCCCCTCTCAAACCACCTATTTTCTTTATCCAGAATATGGACATTCTGGTCCTCAAAAGAATGTCCTTTGTCCACAAGGTGTAGGTGTACTGCGGAGTCTTGTCCAGAGGCGGCCGCTCTTCTGTTTTGGGCCATGCGTCTGTGGAGCGGTTGTTTGTTTTCTCCAATATAAAGATCATAGCATTCCTCGCTGCACTGAACAGCATATACCACTCCGCTCATATTCGGTCTGGGGGTTTTATCTTTAGGATGCAATAGCCTCTGTTTAAGGGTTTGGTTTGGCTTGAAATGTACTGGGATCTTGTGTTTGGAGAAAATCCTCTTGAGCTTTTCAGACACTCCAGCAACATAAGGGATTGTGATGTTTTTGCGTTTAATTTTCCCATCGCTGTCTTCTGTTGCGAGTCTTTTGGATTTCCTTGCTGATTTGATAAAAGCCCAGTTTGGATATCCACAGTTTCGGAGAGCATCTTTGATGTGTTTCTGTTCTTTGTGCTTCCCATCTGTTTTAGTAGGGACATGTTCTGCCCGGTGTTTTAAGGTTCTGATGACTGAGAGTTTGTGTTCCAGTGGGTGGTGTGAGTCAAAAAGAAGATACTGGTCTGTGTGAGTAGGTTTCCTATACACTTCAATGTTTAGGCTTCCCTCTCCTTCCATGCTCACCAAGCAGTCCAGAAAGGGTAGTTTGTTGTCCTTGGCATCCTCTCTGGTGAATTTGATGTTACGGTCAACAGAGTTGATGTATTTGGGGAAAGCTTCCACTTCCTCTAGCTGGATTTTGACGAAAGTGTCATCCACGTATCTAAACCAGTGGCTTGGTGGTGTCTCATTGAAAGTGTCTAAGGCTCTCTTTTCCATTTCTTCCATGTAAAGATTGGCTACAATTGGTGATACTGGAGATCCCATTGCGCAGCCATGCTTCTGTCTGTAAAAATTACCTCTGAATTTGAAATAGGTTGTGGAAAGACAAAGGCCCAGTAGTGTGCAGATCTGGTCCGGAGTGAAATTAGTCCTGTTGTTTAAATCACTATCTTGTTCAAGACGTGTCCTGACTGTTTCCACTGCCTCTGTTATAGGTATGCATGTGAAAAGTAACATCGAACAATACCAGGGTTTCTCCTGGTGCCATCCTTAAATGTTTGGCTTTGTTTGCAAAGTCTTTGGAGTTTTCTATGTGATGTGGTGTGTTCCCCACCAAGGGAGCTAAGATATTAGTAAGCTGCTTAGCAATGTTGTATGTTGCTGAGTTAATGCTGCTGACAATGGGCCTGAGTGGTGCCCCTTCTTTGTGGATTTTTGGAAGTCCATATAATTAACAGCACAGCCTATTTCAGATTATATCCAGGGGAGGAAATCCCATGCTTATATGGACTTCCAAAAATCCAGAGACTTTGCAAACAAAGCCAAACATTTAAGGATGGCACCAGGAGAAACCCTGGTACCCCTACCACTACTGGCATCAGCTTTTGAACCTGTTCAAGGAGCGACAGTATTCACCAAACTCGATTTAAGAAACGCCTATCATCTCCTTAGAATAAGGGAAGGAGACGAATGGAAAACAGCTTTTAAGACCCCCATAGGCCAATTCGAGTACTTGGTCATGCCTTTTGGTCTTACTAACGCTCCTGCCTGTTTCCAAGCTCTAGTCAACGACGTCCTCAGAGACTTTCTGAATGTTTTTGTTTTCGTATACATAGATGATATCCTGATCTACTCTAAAAACCTCTCTGATCACAAGAAACACATTCGTCTGGTCCTTCAGAGACTGCTGGAAAACAAACTCTTCATTAAGGCTGAAAAATGTGAATTTCACCAATCCTCTGTTACATTTCTAGGGTTTGTGCTCGAGGACGGGCAGGTGAAGCCATCCGAAGACAAAATACAGGCAGTTCTGGACTGGCCGACACCTGAAAACCGTAAGCAGCTTCAAAGGTTCCTGGGGTTTGAAAATTTCTACAGACGCTTCATCAGAAATTATAGTCAAACAGCTCTACCCCTCACAGACTTCTGTGAAGAAGACATTTCAATGGACACCAGAAGCTGAAACCGCATTTAACAAGCTTAAGACTCTGTTTTCCAGCGCACCCATCCTGATCCAGCCTGACCCCTCTAAGCAGTTCATCTTAGAGGTGGACGCATCTGACTCCGGTGTAGGAGCTGTATTATCGCAACAATCAGATTCAGACCAGAAGACTCAACCCTGTGCATTCTTTTCACGCAGATTTTCTCCGGCAGAACAAAATTATGATGTCGGAGACAGAGAACTACTTGCCATTAAACTCGCCTTGGAAGAATGGAGACATTGGCTCGAGGGCGCCGAGCATCCGGTATTGGTTTGGACAGACCACAAAAACTTGGCTTACCTTCAATCAGCAAAAAGATCCAACCGACGCCAATCTAGATAGTCTCTGTTCTTTTCTCGCTTCAATCTCATCATCTCTTACAGACCTGGTTCCAAAAACATCAAGCCTGACTCTCTCTCTCGTCTGTACTCCTCTGATCAAACTGAGACACCCAAGCCTGTTCTTCCTGCCTCATGCACGGTTGGAGCCGTTTCCTGGGAGATCACTGATCTCATAAACTTAGCCCTGGCCTCTGAACCTGACCCAGGTAACGGACCTCCAAACAAAACCTATGTTCCATCTTCTGTTAGATCCCGTCTCATCCAGTGGATGCACGCAGCCAAGTTCTCAGCCCATCCCGGTGTGAGCAGAACTATCGCACTCATACCAAGACGCTTTTGGTGGCTGTCCCTTCACAAGGACGTGAAGGAGTACGTGCTGGCTTGTCCAATCTGTGCCAGAAACAAAACCACTCACCAACCACCTTCTGGGCTGCTGCGTCCTCTACCTGTTCCAACCCGTCCATGGTCCCACATCGCTATCAATTTTGTTACCGGTCTTCCGGTCTCCAGAGGTATGTCCACTATCCTAACCATTGTTGACCGTTTCTCCAAGGCCTGTCATCTGATTCCCCTCAGGAAATTACCCCCTGCATTCCAGACCGCCCAACTCCTCGTGAAACATGTCTTCCGTCTTCACGGCATACCCCAAGAGATTCTCTCAGATCGTGGTCCCCAGTTCATCTCGCAGGTTTTTGAAAGCTTTTTGTTCTGCTCTCAATTGCAAGATCTCCCTCACCTCTGGTTACCATCCACAGACCAATGGGCAGACGGAGAGAATGAATCAACAGCTTGAGTCCACTCTCCACTGCCTAACCTCTAATAACCCGACTGACTGGAGTCAGTTTCTCACCTGGATAGAATACGCTCACAACTCACAGAAATCTGCTGCAACCGGTCTGTCCCCATTTCAGGTCTCAATAGGATATCAACCTCCACTTTTCCCCGCAGACGAGAGAGAGATAACGGTCAGGTCCGTCCATCATCACATCCGCCGCTGTCACCGCATCTGGAACAACACCATCACCACTCTCAACCGCACCTCTGCCACAACCAAGAAATTTGCCGACTCCAAGCGACGCCCTGCTCCCGACTATACCCCAGGACAAGAGGTATGGCTGTCAACACGGGACATCCCTCTTAAAGCCATGTCCAAGAAACTCTCGCCACGATTCATCGGTCCGTATAAAATAGCCCAAGTCATAAATCCCTCCGCTGTCCGCCTGCACCTGCCACCTGCTCTACGCATCCACCCAACCTTCCACGTTTCACAGATCAAACCAGTCATCACCAGCTCTTTGTGCCTACCTTCCAACTCCCCTCCACCGGCCCTGGACATTGACGGCGATCCGGCCTTCACAGTCCGCCGGATCGTGGACTCCCGTCTGTGTGTGTTTCCTCAATAAACTCTGTTAAACTTTTACTCAGTTTCGTGTGGTGTTCTGCATGTGGGTTAAGTCTCTTAAGCCCATCATGATAGACAGGTCCCTTTGTTTCGTATGTCTTTCTGATTTCAAACACTAGGTGTCTTCATTACTTATGCTCCTTTACATCCGTTAGCTCTAAAGGTTGTCCTACTGTAGATGGCAATCTTTTCAAAGTGCTAACCTAACACCATTGTGTCTGCTCCTTCAGACATGCATACACTCACCGGCCACTTTATTAGGTACCCCATGCTAGTAACGGATTGGACCCCCTTTTGCCTTCAGAACTGCGTCAATTCTTCGTGGCATAGATTCAACAAGGTGCTGGAAGCATTCCTCAGGGAGTTTGGTCGATACTGACATGATGGCATCACAGAGTTGCCGCAGATTTTTCGGCTGCACATCCATGATGCGAATCTCCCGTTCCACCACATCCCAAAGATGCTCTATTGGATTGAGATCTGGTGACTGTGGAGGCCATTTGAGTACAGTGAACTCATTGTCATGTTCAAGAAACCAGTCTGAGATGATTCCAGCTTTATGACATGGCACATTATCCTGCTGAAAGTAGCCATCAGAAGTTGGGTACATTGTGGTCATAAAGGGATGGACATGGTCAGCAACAATACTCAGGTAGGGTGTGGCGTTGCAACGATGCTCAATTGGTACCAAGGGTCCCAAAGAGTGCCAAGAAAATATTCCCCACACCATGACACCACAACCACCAGCCTCAACCGTTGATACAAGGCAGGATGGATCCATGCTTTCATGTTGTAGACGCCAAATTCTGACCCTACCCTCCGAATGTTGCAGCAGAAATCGAGACTCATCAGACCAGGCAACGTTTTTCCAATCTTCTATTGTCCAATTTCGATGAGCTTGTGCAAATTGTAGCCTCAGTTTCCTGTTCTTAGCTGAAAGGAGTGGCACCCGGTGTGGTCTTCTGCTGCTGTAGCCCATCTGCCTCAAAGTTCGACGTACTGTGCGTTCAGAGGTGCTCTGCTGCCCACCTTGGTTGTAACGGGTGGTTATTTGAGTCACTGTTGCCCTTCTATCAGCTCAAACCAGTCTGGATATTTTTTCTCTGACCTCTGGCATCAACAAGTCATTTCCGCCCACAGAACTGCCACTCACTGGATGTTTTTTCTTTTCCTAACCATTCTCTGTAAACCCTAGAGATGGTTGTGCGTGAAAATCCCAGTAGATCAGCAGTTTCTGAAATACTTAGACCAGCCCTTCTGGCACCAACAATCATGCCACGTTCAAAGTCACTCAAATAAACTTTTTTCCCCATACTGATGCTCGGTTTGAACTGCAGGAGATTGTCTTGACCATGTCTACATGCCTAAATGCACTGAGTTGCTGCCATGTGATTGGCTGCTTAGAAATTAAGTTTTAACGAGCAGTTGGACAGGTGTACCTAATAAAGTGGCCGGTGAGTGTACATTTCTGCTTGTTCCCTGCTTATTTCCTCTTGCTGCACATGCACATTTCCAGTCTTTATGTACCTGCTAATAAAGTGGCCGGTGAGTGTACATTTCTGCTTGTTCCCTGCTTATTTCCTCTTGCTGCACATGCACATTTCCAGTCTTTATGTACCTGCTGAGCTTTAGTTTCATCCATTTATTGTACTTGAGCTCTACTCATCTTGTCAGTGATAGAAGACTGACCATAAACAGAGCTGTCCATGAAGTCTACTGGGCTCCTGCAAGCACATTTATAGTGATAGGCGCTCTCCCTTTGGGAGCAGAACAGCATTTAGGATGGACAGAAAGACTGAGCACTATACCTTTAAGAACTTAGCTCTCTCTTATGTCTTGCTGGGTTCTGATACTGTTACCTTTCCGCTCTTTCGCATATGGTTCCTGATATGCAACTTGAACTAATCTTTAGTAGGTAAATACATCTATCTTTTGCATTTAGATTGCTTCCTGTCTGTCTGCTTCAGTTTTCTTTTTTCCACATAAAAAACATTTCTTATCCTGCCGTTAGTCCCGTTTTAAACATCCAAAACTTCAGAACAGCTGGATTTACGCTAAGATCAACTAACAGACATACAGGCTCATTACCATTAGGGTGGTTTCTGAAGGCAACTACTACACAGTTTTTTTTATTAACGGTATTTAATAAAATAAAATGGGTGAATATATACCTTATGTATGCAACAACTTTAAGCCTTTTATAATAAAAAACTAAAAAAGCAATTTATTGTCTTTCTGAATATGAATACCTTGGTTAGATATTGAAAGCATGTAACCAAAACTGTAGGGCTCAAATTAGAAACTGCAGAGAAGACAAGGGGGCATGAAAATGGCTGTTAGAAAATTCACACAGACCTCATTAATACCAGGTACGAAACCAGGCTCAGTCTCCTGGAGCCTCTCACTGCAGATTGACCTACATTTTTCTACCAACCTTTTCCCCTTTCTCATCAACCCCTGTCATGTAGTCTCAAGTGTAAACAAAATATGAGGAGTTCACACAGTAAGAAGAGGGGGAAAAACGCATAGATATAACAACAACAAAGGAGGTGAAAGATGAAGTGTTATACCTTACTAAAGCGAGGAGAGCAAGAGGAGAACTGTCTGATCTCTACGGGCTCATCATCATTGGTGTCATCCTCATCGTACGTGTTGATGTGGTGGTAACGATCTGAGCGGGCTGGCAGACAGAAGAATGGTGTCAGAAAATAACCTAAACTTCCCATTAATGCAGTTAGTGTTGATTACAGCCACATGAACCCAGGAGACATACTGTCAAAGTAGCTGGTGTCTTCCTCAGACTCCAGGTGGGGGACAAACTCGGCTTTCTGTCTCAACAAACTGTTCCAGTCCAGCGTGGAAAAGAAAGAGTGCTGTTTGACCTCAAAAGCTCCACCTGGTGGCAAAAACAGAAACAACACAATCTGTCCCCACTCAATTTCACAGCAATGCTTAGATTTGTAGCTTTAAAATATGTATTTTCAAATTTTTTGGTTTAACTTTAGTTTGATCAATTTGTATAATGACAGTTTAAGAATGTTGATAATTCTTAATAATTAAAACAGTAAATGTATGTGAAGTATAAAGCTGCGTTCACACCGAACGCAGCAGGAGAGGCAAAATCGTGTCTGCTGCTTCTTTTTTGCAGCTTGTACCAGCTTAGTTCTGGCGCACGGCTGAAGCAGCTTTGCTGCTCCGGCTGGACGGTGGTAAAGTGGGTCTGACGCACGATGGGCGAAGCTACCCTATCCTTTCTTTGCCTTGCTTCTATATTTGCTGTGATCAGTGGGAATAAAGTAGTTTTGATATGTTTATGTATAATACGTCAGTGGGAAAATCCACCTAAAAACGTAATCACTGCAGTCAGTAAATCCAGGTTACCATCCTGCATTCTAATATTAGTTCTGTTGGAGCCACTCAGACCTCTACATACGGGTGGTGCGCTGTCAGTAGGAATCTCATTCAACAGCCATCTCAGGCCCGGTCGCCTCCTGGCGGTTTGCCGCGATGCTGGAAGGTGGTTTTCCTGTATGTAATCCAAACTCCAGCAACCAGGATAATAAAAGCAAACATGTTCTGTCGGCAGGCTTCTGCATTTGAAGTTAATTTAGGCGTTAATAAGCTGTTTCAGAGGAGTGATCATAGCGCTTTGTATCAACAACGATGTATTCATCTCCCTGCCAGCTCCCAGATCTGCGTCTCTGGTTGATGCGGCGCGTTGAGCAGCAAAAGTTCCATTTTTCCATCTCGAGCAGCAGCGCGTTTGCGGCGCGTCGCGCATCAGATGCTTAAATGCTCCCGCACGCTGCTTCATCTGCTTCAGACTGCTCATTTTGCTCCACCTTGATGCGCGTCAACCATTGACTTTACATGTAAACTCGCTTCTCCTGCTGCGTTCAGTGTGAATGCAGCTTAAGTTTACAGCGATAACCTTTTGTATACGTTCTCAAATTTGTTTCAGCATGCCTATGAAAACGGATGCAATTGTTCTCTTTTTTTAGCTTTTAGAGGAGTTCACCAATATTAAAAAACATAAAATTTTTTTTTTACATATTTTGAAAATTGAAATATTTCAACAAAGAAGAGCTATTTCGGGATACCTGAGCAGAACTGTAAGCAATCACCAAAGGTTGGACGAGCAGAAACTCTACTCAGAGTTTTTGACGTAACTTTGTGAAAACAATTATAGAGTCTCAGCTGACTGTCATAGTATTATATGTTGTATGCTTAAAAAAAAAAAAATAACACATTAATTTAAATATAAGTAAATTTTCAACCAGGGTTGCTCTAAATTCCAAAAATAAAAAATAAAAATAAAAACACTGGTCTTTCTTTCCCAGTTTAAAGACGTTTCAATTCAAAATGTCATGAATAGTAATGAGTTGGAGGTTTTATACAGTAGCCCAACAAAGCCTTGTTTTTGTTTTGAAAACATGCAAATTGGAACAGGCGAAGTGGTCCACCCATTTGGACTGGGGGTCGTTTGGCTTATTTTGTTAGACTGCAATGCCCAATACACATCTTAGTGTCTGAAACTTGCTTTAAATACAGAGGCAGAAGCGGTACCTGTGCCCAGCCTTACGAGAGGGTTGGTCTGCAGCAGAGCAGAGATGAGGGCCTGGGCGTCTGCAGGCAAAGCCTCATCACCTTCTGGCCAAACTATGTCATCTGCAATAAGCACCTGGGTTAAGGTAAGACATCTTAAGAGGACAAATCAAAAGAAGTCCAGATGAAATCTGTTTTCTCACCACTGATGACCTGTCCAAACAGCTCCTCAGGTGTGTCCCCAAAGAAAGGCACACACCCCACCAAGAATTCATACAGGATGATGCCCATGGCCCACCAGTCCACAGGTTTTCCGTAGCCTTGTCGGAGAATCACCTCAGGAGCGATGTACTCAGGGGTCCCACACACCTGTGAGGAGAGATGGGAGGGATTTTAGAGAACAAGCAAAGAGAAAGATCAGCTAAACATTTTAAAAAATGCAAAATGTTAAGTGCTTGTCATAAAAACCTTTCAAATGCAGTTTAGTGGATGCAACCGTTAAACAAACCCTTGTGCTGCTGAAATCTCTCCCAGTGGGGTAAAAATAACGTTGTTTGTTTACACAGTGGGAAATCAATTAAGAGTTTTCAGGTGATGACATAAGGAATGATACAAATATATACTAAGTGGGTACTAGAAGGAAGACTACAAGCACAAAGGATTAAAAAAAAGCTAAGATTTATTCAATCTATTTTTATAGAAAGAGGACTGATAACCCACGTCAAGACTTTCAATCAAAGTGCGTCCAATAAAGGTTTGATCAGCAGGGTGAGTCGTATCACAGATCAACACAGAAGTTAAAAAAGTTGTGAGGTATTGACAGGTATTGATTGTTGTAAACATGTTTCAATTCTCTGATGACACCAGCACAGAATTATTTAATTTGTGTGAAAAATGGGTGTGGATTCACGTTGCAATTTATTAAAGATTCAAGTTATTTATAGCGAGATTAGCATTTGAGATATAATAAGATTATGTAAACAATCTTTATATAATCTGTAAATCTTATCTGCCATTATTTATCTTGTATTATAAACATACATAATCCTTTTCCTAACATTCCTGTATATTCTGTATAATCTGTATAATCTGTGCATGTAGCTCCCATAATCATATTTATATTTATACACAGCTTTTTACAGTCCCTAACTATTACTTTTTGCTTGCACATACGCCTGTAATAATATTTATATCCTGTATAGCACTTCTGGCTTTGTACTCGTGACAGTGCAAAGACAATGAAGTTGAATTTTAATTCTAATTCTAATGTAATTCTGCATGGTGGAGCAGTTTGTAACACTGTTGCCTTGCAGAAAGAATGTCCCGGGTTCGATTCCCAGCCAGCAGTCTTTCTGCATGGAGTTTGTATGTTCTCCCCATGCATGTGTGGGCTCGCTGCGTTGCCCTGCAATTGACTGGCGACCTATCCACTGCTGCAAATACCAAATATATTCACCATCATTTACTCACTAAATGTTAAACTCAATTTTTTTCGCTCTTGTACCTGCAGTTGCCATTTTCATTAAATCAATATAATCAGCTGGCTCATTTAAAGACGCGATACCATTCATGCATGACATTTATAGTTGGAGTTAGAATGGATTCTCAACTTACATTTGAAAATCACATTAAGCATCTGTTTAAAATCTGTTTCCTTCATCTTCGTAATATCTCCAAAATTCGTCCGTTTCTTTCTTTTTCTGATGCTGAGACTCTCGTTCATGCATTTGTCTCCTCCAGGTTAGACTACTGCAACTCTCTGTTTGTTGGAATCCATAAAAAACATCTTCAGAAGCTCCAATACATTCAAAACAGCGCAGCCAGGATTCTCTTGAGGGCCTGCAAATCTGCCCATATTACACCTATTCTGCATGACCTTCACTGGCTTCCCATCACCTGCAGAATTCAATACAAAATCGCGCTCATCACCCATCAGTGTTTAAACGGATCCTCACCGGATTATCTGAAGGACCTTCTCACTCCACTTTCATCCACCAGATCTCTTCGATCACAAGACTGCAACTTCCTTCACCTTCCTCGCTCCAGATTAAGGTCCATGGGAGATCGGGCTTTCGCTGTCGCTGCCCCCCGTCTCTGGAACTCTCTCCCAGATCATTTGAGAGCTCCACAACCACTGATTGATTTTAAAAGAGGCTTGAAAACTTTTTTATTTAAGCAAGCCTATTCTGCCTCCACATGATTGTGTAGCACTTTGAGATTTTTGTTAATGAAAAGTGCGGTACAAATTGGATTGATTATTATTAATATTATTATTATTTATCAATGAAATTCTGCATGGTTTTGGGATATATTGGCAGGTTCAAACGCAACGCTAAGGTTGCTGCTTTGCTAATACTACCCAAAGGTAATGGGGCACAGGTGTGGTACTAGTTTTGATGTCATGACATGGGGACATCCACACGGAGAGAGGAGGTTTTGCATTGAAAGCAAGAGTGGAAAAATGGCACACAAGACAACTAATAATTGATAACAAATGATTCGAAATAGAATTTAAAATCCTCCTTCTCACTTATAAAGGGTTAAATGGCCAAGCTCCATCTTACATCAGAGATATGATTGTTCCTTAAGTTCCTAACAGAGCACTTCAGTCTCAATCTGCAGGTTTACTAGTGGTTCCTAGAATTTCTAAAAGTAGAATGGGAGCAGTGTTGGGTAAGTTACTTTAAAAATGTAATCAGTTACAGTTACAAGTTACCTTGTTTAAAATGTAATTGTATTGTAACTTTTTCGATTACTTTTAAAAAGTAATGTAACTAATTACTTTTGATTACTTTTTGATTACTTTAAGGTTTTAATGAGTATTGACCCATGTTCAACATTTAATTTTTGAGAACTGAATGTGAACCTTAAAAAAGCACTAAGCTGAGAGGGAACTGCTGACAGGCAATCACAGGATGTCCACAAGAAGAGATGCCAGCACCAGGCATGTAAAATTTTTTCAGACTCCTCTCATCGGGCCATAATCTTTTCTGTTCCTCCCCCAGGCTCTACCATTTACGCAGTTTGCAGACTAACACAAGCAGGTTCAGGTTGATAGCCGTCAAACACTTCTTGCACTGCACGGTTAAATTTGAGCCATTTTCACAGATGTAAATAGCCTGGGTGCCATTCCGAACTTAGTCCCGCCCACAAGGTTTGAGGTCGGGAAGTTCGGTCTTGCACTGCTCCATAGTAGCGCGAGTATGATCGCCCACCCTCTGGCGATCCAATCAAATTGTCAGGGCGGGCTTTATACGATGATGGACAGATGATCAACAGTAACGTAATCAATTGAGTAGGACTACGTCAGGCTAAGATGTAAATGAAATGCTCCTTAAATTTCCAGTGCTGGAGGGCTGTCATTTTTGATGAGCTGCTTGAGCTGAAATAGAACCGTCCGCTCGCTTGCTGTTCCTCAAGGAGGCTCCACCAGCACAGGATGGATCATCAGAGTGGCAATTATGATAGAGACAAGGAGCCGTAGCGGGAAACGGCGATACAGGGCGCGAAGCAATAAAAATATAATTTCAGTAAACCCTCGGTTATCGAGGGGGGGGCGGGGCGTTCCTAAAAGAACCTGCGATAGGTGAAATCCATGAAGTAAAAACATTTTTTTTTTTTTTAAGTTATTATACAATTAAATACTCCATACAACATTGAAATCAAGGAACAAAAACTTTTTACAGGCCCAAGCATTTGTTAAATAAATAAAAGTATGGCATAGACGTTGTTATTGTCTGTTTATTTATTTATTTTACAAATAACTACTGTACTCTACTGTAAAATAATATAGTTATCAATAAATAAGTAATAATTTTAATCATCAATACGAACTGAAGAGTTAATATTGCAGGGATCAGCACCAACCCGCCGTGACGGATTGGAACGGGAGAAAATGAAAAATGATTATGAAAAAAAATACAAAGTACAGTAGGACAAATAGTGACTGACGTGTACAGTACAGTGTTTAACTGCTGTTTGACGGAGCCGCTGCATCCTGACTCTGCTCTGTGGTGTTTTTTTCTTCTAAAGCCTGCGGTGCAGGTGTGTTTTTTGGAGAGAAGAACATAGTTATCGGTAGTTGTTGTCGCTCTTTTTTCTTCTGGGCCAAAAGATCCTTATAAACCGACATGCCACCATTAATTATGTTCGACAATAAAGTTTAACAATGCATGATGCAAATCCGTGAAGCAGCGAGACCGTGAAAAGTGAACCGCGTTATAGCGAGGGTTCACTGTACATATTTCACAAAGGTTTTTCTTTATATTTTTTAAAAAATGTAACTAAATTTGTAATTCTTAATATTTTCGGAAGTAACTGTAACTGAATTACATATTTTTTTATTGTAACTGTAACGAATTACAGTTACTCTGTTTTTGTAATTAAATTACGTAACGTCGTAACATGTAATCCGTTACTCCCCAACACTGAATGGGAGGCAGATCTTCTAGTTATCAGGCTCCTCTCCTGTGGAACCAACTACCAGTTTTATTCCGTGAGGCAGACACCCTGTCTACTTATAAGGCTAGGCTTAAAATTTTCCTTTTTGATAAAGCTTATAGTTAGAGTGGCTCAGGTTATCCCGAGCTATCTCTATAGTTATGCTGCTATAGGCTTAGACTGCTGGAGGACATAGGGACCCCTTTTACATCATTCTGCTTCATTCTATCTCTATTCTCCTATTCTGCAGAATCTGTTAGTTTAATCTCTAACATTATGCTCTCTCTGCTTTTTCTCATAGTAGCTTCATCTGGTCTGTTCCTGTTTGGCTGTGACACCATCCTGGGAGAGAAATATCAGCTGTGCTGCTGCCATCAACTCCTTTGTTTATAGATGTTGGAGATCGTCCTGTTTTTCAGTGTGTTCCTATTTCTCTGACTGTGACTGGCTGGATGTGCGTCTGACATGGGAGCTGGCTCTGAATTTGTCTGCCTTGCTGTGTGTTTCCTGGACGAGGCTGCCTTTTATAGTTGCCTTTTGTATCTTTGCGACAGTGGCGTTGGATGTAGGAGTTTGCCCTGAAAAGGGTTGACGGTTCAAGCCCCGGCTCTGACTTTCATTGTCATTGTGTCCTTGGGCAAGACACTTCACCTGCATTGTCTACTGATGGTGGTCAGAGAGCCCGGTGGCGCCAGTGTACGGCAGCCCCGCTTCCGTAAGTGAGCCCCAGGGCAGCTGTGGCTACAATGTAGCCACAGCTTCAGTGTGTGTGTGAATGGGTGAATGGGTGAATGAATGTAGTGTAAAGCGCTTTGGTCATGTCTCCTCAATTGAAAAAAAGGCGCTATATAAGTACATGCCATTTACCGTTTTCTGTAGATATAGATATGTCTGCTTCTGTCTCCTTGAACCCCAGTCGGCCTCAGCAGATGGTCGCTCACACTGAGCCTGGTTCTACTGGAGGTTTCTTCCTGTTAAAAGAGAGTTTTTCCTCTCCACTGTCGCTACAAGCATGCTTCATGTGAGGGATTTGAGTCAATGAGTCGATGCAATCAACTGGTTTTCCTTAGATAAAAAAATGTGAAGCAATTTGACTGTATGATCTGGTGAACTTAGTGCCTTGAGATGACACGTGTTGTGAATTGTTGTTATATCAATAAACTGAATTGAATTGAAAATACTGCAGTGCCAAAGGGCAATATAGTTTACATTCAAAGGCCTAAAAAAATAAGAGTCAAAAGTGTTGCTTTTGTTGGTGGTGCTGTCATTATTTGGGGGATGTTTTCTTGACATTATGTGGAGACTTAGCGTTAGCCTACTTAAAGGCCACAGCCTACTTAAGTACAAAATATCCACACATTTGCAACCAGTGTACTCTTGTTCTGAAAGGTACTTCCATGAAGAAGATGCACCACCTCACGTGGTCTAAATGGCCTCTGCCATCATCCGCTAGAAAACCCTTAGAAAACCTTTGAGGTGTACTGGAATGGGGGACTTGCATCACAAATGTACAGCCAACATAACTGCATTACCTGTATGGGGCTGTGATGATAATAAAATGTTGATATGGACTCAAATCTATGAGAGATTATTTCTAAAATTTGTTGTAATATATGTCCTTTCAATTCAAATTAGTGGGTTTATATAGCGCCGATTCACCATACATGTCATCTCAAGGCTCTTTACAGAGACAAGTCAACCAGATCATCTAGTAAGATAGGTTCAATGTTTTCTATCTAAGGAAAACCAGCTGATTGCATCGACTCACTGATCCGAAAGTGTTTGGATCTGGAGGTCTGTCCACCTTCCTCCAGCAGAGGGCGGCTCTAGGTCTCCTGGAGCTGAGCTGACGACCACACCTGCGACCCATCAGTCATCAGGAGACCTGCATATAAGCAGTGGCAGGACTACACTCCAGCGCCAGAGTGTTAAGCCAGTTATGGTTAGCGAAGCCTGAGCCAACCAGCCTGTCTGATTCTCTGACTCCCCTAAAACCTGAACTTGAACCTAATCAGTTTTTGTCCTCTCTGCCTCCTAGGAAGAAACCTGACTGAACCCTGGAACTCTGGAAGAGTTTCCTCTGCTGAAATCTGCCTGCCGGCTCTCAGGAGCTCATCCAAAGAATCTAACTGTCTGAACCTGCCTGCCCGCCCTCAAGAAGAGGATCGGAAGAATACTCTGGATCTGAACACTGATAAGTCTGAAGTCGAGCCCTGCCGTTGCTTAGCCCTCTGCCAACTTCAAGCCTCTGGACCCACCTGGTTCCCTCCCTCAGCTGCTAAACCAGAATCACGTCACAGGTACAAACCTGCACAATTCCTCTGGCAAAGATCTACCGCATCCTGGCCAACCTAACTGTCCCTCTCTACAGAGAACCCTGTGTGACCAGTCCCAGATCTGTTTCTCTGCATCTCTCATATAACTTTGTCCTTATTTCAATAAACAGTCAAGCTTTTCATCTGCCTCCGTTGTGTTCTGCATGTGGGTTAGAAATCTGAATCCCATCATGACAGAAAGGAATCCCACACACAAAGGGGTGTTTGAATCTATATGTCACTGTTTCCAAACAAAGCAGATCTTTACTTATCTGTTTCTTTAGATTAGCCTCTGCTCGGTTACCCAAGGTCCTTTTCTTTATGCGAAATATTTTGTGTGACTTTGTTGTGCATTGTAAAGATTCTTTCAGAAATTATGATAATGTCATTACAGATATAAATTCTATTGATTCAATTGACTTGTTCCTTAATACTGAGTAAATTAGTGACCAATTCAATGACTGTATCTGTATTTATTAGCAATTCAGACTTTCTGTTACTGAGTACATGCATGCTCTTGTGTGAGCAAAGTTCTTATTCTTGTGCCCACTACCTTATGTAGACACTACTTTGCCTCTGACTCATTAAGAACCTCCATTAAAAGTCTAAAAAGCACATCTATGATCTGTGTTAGCCACAAATATGAGATGATTACTGTCAGACTAACAGACGCCCGAGGAATCCATGGAGAAGCCAGTCTGACGGATTACAGTTTAATTTGCTGCCTAAATAACTGATTGCAAAATTGATTTGTGATGGAGAGGGAGAGCATTAATGATTCAGTAACTGCAACTAAACAGGAAGCACTGAGATGTAGAATGTTTTAGAGTATTTTGGTTTTTGCAGGAAGACTTGGCATGACCGGCTGGAGGGGCTAAAATGTTTTTTCATATTGCTGTCTACTGCAAAATCTGCATAATGTAAGGACAAAGTAAGGGCAGTAAACTTGATAGACAGAATTTTCAAGGGGCTGAGCTACTGTATAATAATACTTGTATAATAAGAAGGTTCACAGATTGAATGTTGCCTGGATAATTTCTCTTTAGAAATGCCACACCAGTTTTTAGATGATACAGACGACATTACTTCATAATATCAATAATCATTTTAAAGGTACACTACTTTACTTAACAATTAAATGCTGGCAATCAATTTTTACTCCATGTAAGTGTCAACTAAAATCAATTTGAAATTTAGACTCTTTAGTGCTGCTAAAGTGATGGTTCATGTGTGATTTAAAACGTATTATATTATAAAAGTCCTTGAACTAATTTTACACTAAAATTTTAAGAACCCACAAACTAAAATCAGATTCCCTTCTATACAATAACTTACACTTGTTGTTTTAAATTGACAAACTAATAAAGTTACAGTAATAATTCTACAGTCTTCTTGGTGTTTTTGGTTAATTTTCCTCCAAATGCCTCTAGATTAAGGTTCTGTTGTATGCGTTTCACCTGACTGTTGTCCCTGCTATCGAATTAACACATTGACCATTAAAACGTTGCAATAGAAATACAATTAGGGCTGAAACAATTAATTGGATTATTTGTGATTAATCGGTTACTGAAATAATCGTCATCTGGTTTAGTAATCGATTAATGGTTAACTGGAGTATAGAGACCTTTAGATTACAGAGCAACCCCACTTAGAGCAGTCATTATATCAAGAATGTAAAACAATTTTGAATTATAGGTATAGTTGAGGATTTTCTTTTTCAGGGTGGTTCATCAAAATAATTTGTCCTCCTGATTGTCAATCATTTTGGCGATATGTTTATGTAAGGACGTCCTACGTGCTCGTCCCCATTTAAATCTGAAAAACTCTCACGAAGAGAAAACACAATTAGAAGAAATGTATTGATACAATTACTTGGTGTTTGGCTCTCAGACCTAGGTAGGAAACATAGTGCTGAATTTTAAGAGATATGCATTAACAGGAGTAAAGAATAGGGCTGTTTCCCCCCCAGGCCTGAAACTGGTGGTGGAGTGGAGATAGATGAAGTTGGTCAGTATGTAGACTGCTGTTAGAGAGACACTAAGCTGAGCTTTATGGGGAGATCCAATGGGCTGCATGAGCTAATACTAGAGCTTCACTCAGGGACCTGGAAGATGGAAGTCCAGTTGGATAACACAGGTTGAGAGAACCTGTCCATGATGAACAAGCATGAAGCGACAGTGGAGAGGGAAAAACTCCCCATTGGGAAGAAACCTCTGGCAAAACCAGGCTCAACATGGTGGTCTTCTGCCTGACCAGTTGAAATTAGACGCAGAATGCAGTAAGAGTCCGGGAGGAATGTAACTCTGATGAAGTTTTAGCTACGATGGAAGAGGAGGGGCTGGAGGTTGGTTGAAACAGGGTCATCTGAATGAAGTCACACAGCGCATCCACCGCCTGCACACCAGGCAGCAGACAAGTGCGGATCGGAGGCCTTTTAAGATAACTTCAGATGCCGATTGGGTTTCGTGGAGGTGTGGTTCAAAGCTGATTGGCTGTGTCGCAGGTGGATTTAGGCGAGCAATAAGCTTCTTCAGTTGAACTTCCGCCTAGGCACCATTTTCACTTACTGGTGGGGAGTCTGACATACAGTAGTGGAAAAATGCAAATCTTTTGGAAAGTAAGCTTGTATGAGAGATGCAAACAGCAACTCTTAAACAGAGTGTGCACGAGGAGAAATGGGCTTGTGCATTCTATCACACGCATTTAATAGGCATTCTCTCTTGGGTGCGGTACAGGGTTGTGCATGTGCATTTCTTTTTTAAAGTGGAAATGGCGGGTCTTTTCAAAAATTCCCAAAAATCCTCCACGAAACCTTTTAGATATAAAAAACTTTTTCATCTGTCAATATGCTCTATGCAGAACTCCTCAATGGAAAAAAAAGTTTTAGTTCCATCTTGTTTAATTCTGTAAACAAAACTTCTTTAAGGACCCTTTTGTTGTCTGATTACGAATTAATTAATCAAAAAAAATAATTGACAGATTAACCAATTAGCAAAATAATTGATTGTCGAATGCACTACAGCATGCTGAGAGCACAGAACAGCGTCAGCTATAGCAGCCCTACCTTTTATCAAATGAATCTAGCTAATAATTATCTGAGCATTTCATAGAGTTTGCATAGAGCAGTGGTTCTCACTCCTGGTCCTCAAGTACAGTACCACTGCCTTTCACGTTTCGGATTTCTCCTCGCTGCCTCACACCTGAAAGAATGATTAATATTCTTCTACAGCACTGAGGGCTACTAAGGACGTACATGTACCCCATAGTTATGTCAAAGCTTGATGATGTTAAAAATAAGCATGCAAGTTAGATTCAGGTTAAATGCACAACATAAACCCATGCAGTGTGATAAATAACAGTGTGAAGGCAACATTCAAGTAAAGGTAAATATATAGCAGTGCTGGCTTGTCTTACTATACCTGTTTGTCCAGGAATTCCCGAGCGTCTTTCTCTATGTGTCCTTCATATAGGTTAGTGGTGAGGCTCATTAGACCCATCTTTGACAACCCAAAGTCTGTCAGCTTAATGTGCCCCATGGAGGTGATCAGTAGACTGCATGTAAAGAAAAAAAAAGGTATTGACACAGCTGAAGAAAGAAAAATAAGCTTTCTTGCTGATGTGTCCTGAATGTTTTTATTTTTTTAATGCTTTTTTATCCTGATTGGCTGATGTCAGCCAATCATGTGACAGCAGAGACTCCTCTTCCTTGGATGGGAAAACAAATACCACATACATAGAACACGAGCAGCAGCTATTAGCAGTTTTTCTCAATTTTATTTTGAAACCACCAACTTTAAACATGGTAACCTCGTGCTCCGCCTATGGGTGTACCAACCGACAAGCACGAAAGGACGGCATCACATTTCATAGCTTCCCTAAAGACACAGAAAGAGCAAGATGGGTGGTTGTCATGAAGAGACTAAGCTGTCAACCAACTACACCTGGAGAGTTTACAGCAATCACTTTTTAAACGTTTAGCTATTATGCACAATTGTTGTCATAGAGATTTCATTTAAGAAAAATGCGGAAATAGTAAAAACTAAATTGACAGTTTCATCTTTTAACAGGCATGCAGGATTTCCCCAGCATATAATAAGCCTGGAGGGCAGCTAAGCTTCACTCGCCTCATCACAAGGATGAGGTGGGTGTATTCTAAATGCATCGATGTTTAAGAGCTACATAAAACAGTGAGTAAGGCTATGTTCACACAGCAGCCTGAAGTGACCCAAATCTGATTTTTTTTATGCACAAATGCGACCTGTATCTAATCTTTTCATGAAAGTCTGAACAACACACATCCGATTTGTTCCAATGTGACCCAGGCCGCTTGGATTTGTCGTCCTGAATCCAATACGACCTAATCTTTTCAAATACGACCTGAGTCTGAACTGCCAGGTTGCATTTATCCGACCTGAATGTCATTAATACTCAACAGAGGTCACTATACTGCATCTTGCTACGCAGAAGCGGGAAGAAAACAACCATGGGAAACGATAATGCAGATAGCAGTCTTTATTTTCAACCTTCTTTAAAAGATTGTGTTGTTAATGCCTTGGCTGAGGTTAGGAAAGAATTCGAAGATTGCAAGAAGCGTCCCAGTACTACCATCCATGTTTACTTCTGTAAAGGAGCACCCTCGCTTGTGCCGTCATTGTGTCCTCTACTGTGCATGCCGGACACTTGAGTTGAGTGATTGTAGTTCACACAGGAGATCACATACAATATATTTTTGACATGTGAATGACAATGCAAACAAATCCGATTTCACAAAAAAAAAAAATCAGAATTAAAGATTATTGACTTTAGTGTGAACATAGGCCAAATGTCCAGTCCAGAGGAAAACCTCCCAGTCAGAAATGATATTTCAGCGGCACGCAGTGCTCTCCCCGGTATGGTTTAAACATGCATGGGCCTACAGTGACTTTCCCGAAAAGTACGATTGGCGATTTACCAAATAACTATACAAGTCATGGTAGGTGAAGTTGTGGATGTCCTACGGATGGCAGTCTTGAATCGGTGAAAAAAAGCTAGCAGACAAGTTATTAGGATCCTGCACTCCAACATGAGAACGTTTTGCTATGGACCGCTGTTCTAACTTCCCATCTACATATTCCACACATGTAGACAATGTTGGGTTGACAGATTTTAAACTCATTTTATATTAAATCTCTGTAGTAAATCTTTCACTGTATTTTAGGTAGTTTTTATGCCGTCCACCATAGTGGCGTAAACAGACAGAGGTCACATGACTGCACAACGTGCACGTCCTCTATGGACATCACAAAGGTATTCCATTTCCAGCACCTCATCAACTGTCTGTTACGGAATCACTCATGTAACTGTAGTTAACTGAAGCAAGGTAACCACAAAAACAAAAAAGTATGTTAGTGAAAAAATTTACAAATTCACTACTGTAGAACGAAGAACTCACTTGTCAGGTTTCAGGTCTCTGTGAACGATACCATAGTTATGTAGATACTCCAAGGCCAAAACGGTTTCAGCAAAGTACATCCTTGCTAGCTCTACAGGCAGAGCGCCGATGTTCTTCAGCAAAGTGGCACAGTCCCCACCTAAGAGACACACAATCATTTCTTTGACCCAAAAGCAATTTCAGTTATTTTATAACTGTGTAGTTTAATCTCAATCTGAATATATTCAGCGTTTTTCTTGAGCCACAAATACATAGCCTCACACAAGTGTTGGGCAGCGTACGGTTAAGTATCTTGATATTCGCGAGAGAAATGTATCATATTTAATGAAAGCACTTACCTTTCATGAGTTAAGCCTTAATAATATATAAGTACATTTTCTTCTTCAGTCTATATATCCTGACACCTACCAATGATTATATTAATCTTCAGAGTGTCTTATTTTCACACCACCCCTTGAAACCTCAAAGATGACTGTTTACAGTTGCTGTAACTGTGCATCTGAGGTGATCTGATCACAAGTGGACCAAATTGCGTCAGTATGCTCATTTCCATACGTACACGGCCATATTACTGCATCTGATTCAGTTGATGTCAGATAGAACATCAGCATTGAGTCACTGTTCATGTAAATTTGGATGCCAGCACTGTTAAAGATATTTCCACTGCTTTTAAAGTCTTTGTTATATATACTCAGGCTCTGTTAAACTATTTAGTATGCTTTAAATTACAATTATCATGCTTCTTGGCTTATATATAATCAGCAGTTGCACAAAAAATTTGAAAAACTGTTATACTGTAATACTTGCAAAAATATCCACTGGGTAAAGTGTTATATTTTATATTTTTATTTTATTCATAGCCTCAGCAGTGCAGTTTCTAAACCATGAAATAACATGTTAGATTGTCTTCTTTTACAAACAACTAAATAGTTTTGGTGTCTGTCACAAGTGTTTGTGGTCATTGTTTTTCTCTTTCAATAAATTTAAGAAACCATCGAACATTTTTAACAAAAACAGGTTTCTTCTTCTTCCACCACCCGTCTGTATAACAAACAAAAAGCCACAGCAAGTGTGAGACCCCCACAAAGAGTGAAATAGTTTTTATTTTACTTGAAAATGAAAATGCAAGTTAAAAGTATTTTAATGTACTGTAATGGTTATTCAGCCAAATAATATCAGTAGAAATCCGCTGTAGATCGCTAGGATGAGAAACGGAACCTTTCTGTCATAGTCCGTGTTTCCAGGTGCTCACTCCCCTCAGAGGAGTTTTGGGAACGAAAGAGAATGGTTCGGTATTCTTGATCCTGTGATCATTCACTTTGTTTTTCAGAGCCCAAAGCCAGCGAGACACTGAAGACTCATCTTCTTTTTTTCAATATTGTGACGTGGTACCCGGCCCAGCTTGGGACCCGTTACAAATTGTGGGGGCTCGTCCGGGATCAGCACCGCCTTCCGGTTGGAATGCTGATCCAGTGATACCAGAACCACGAGACCACGGTGACCAGTCGTGACAGGCCTGCAATCAGCCAGTGGGTGTCCAGGAGCAGAGATAAGACAAAAGATCTCGCCAGGGAGCCGCACAGCTAAAGTGGAGAGGCACAGCACATCAGTCACCAAGGATCAACGCTGCTGGTTCGTCACACCAGTAGCTACCCCAACAAGACATCGACTCATCATCAGAACCACACACCATGTCCCAGCAACGGAAAGAGGTTGTGTGGAACATCAAGAAGAACTTGTTTCGACTATCAAGTGCCCACCTCTACGAGGTTGCGAGGGACCTCGTATCTGGCAACGAAATCGACCAACTTAGTCCAGCTGATGAGGAAGGATGCCTGGACTACGTCATCGCCTACATGCAGTCTGAAGACCTTCTGGGAAGCGAGGATGAAGGTTTGAGCACACTGCTGATGCTGAATGATGTCATCTGCAAGATATTAGATACAGAGTCCCCCGCTGCCGCCACGCCACATGCCGTGCTCAGTGCCAGCTCCAAACCTTCTCCTTCAGTCCACACATTGACGCCACCCAATCCCCATTCCAACCCCCCCAACAATGCAACCACCCAGCCAGGAGAGGAACTGACGAGAATGTATGAGGAGCTGGGTAAGAAACTGAGACTATTAGAAGCTGCGGCTGCCTCCCCCGCCCCTACACACAACCACCATGGTGGGAGAGTGTCAATGCCCCCTCCACAGACCACCCCGGAGAGGATGATTCCCCTGAAAGACCTCCCCTTTCTCCAGCGCAGAGAGTTCAAGGTCCATGGAGGCCAAATTGGAGACCAGAGCTCAGAGATCAGCTATAACAGCATCAGTAAACAAATCGACGAGGGACTGAAAGATGGCTTTCCGGAAACAGAAGTGGTCCGGGGTGTGCTGAGAATCATCAAACCAGGTACATTCAAGGACATGCTGTCGAATAAGGATGAGCTTGCTGTTCCCGAACTCAAGGTCTTCCTCAGGTCCCATCTTGGGGAGAAGGCAACCACGGAGATGTTTCAGGAGCTGATGTGTGCCCGACAAGCTGAACAAGAGTCACCCCAGCAGTTCCTGTACCGCATGATCGGACTCAAGCAGAGGCTCTTTTTCCAGTCAAAGCAGGCCGACACGGACATTTCTTATGACCCTAAGACCATCCAAGGGGTCTTCCTCAACACAATCTATCAGGGCCTGGGAGCGAAACACGCTGACCTTCGACAGAGACTGAGACCCCTCGTCTCCAACAGCCAAGTCACAGATGAGGAGATCCTCGTTCAAATGACTAAAATGATCAGTGACGAGAATGAACATCAACGCAGACTCAGCCAGCCTCCCCGCCAGAAGAACACACAGGCCCACACTGCCAAGGTGGAGACAGGAGGTGGACAGACGGATGACAAACTGAGACACACCATCATTGCGGACGACAAAAACCACCAGACCATCCAACAGCTCAGTGCGCAGGTGGAGACCCTGACACAGATGGTGGCCGCACTAATGGATGCTAAGGTGAACAACAGCAACACCCAGATGGACCACTCACTACCCCAAACCCAGCCATACCACCCCTTTCAGCCAACCCCCAGTTGCATCCCTCTCCTACCACCACCAGCCCGACCACCTCCCAATCACACCCCCCAGCCCTCCTTCCAAGTGAGGGGGAGGACATCGCGCTGCCCAAAATGTACAGAACAGAATCTGCAGGACTGCACGCATTGCTTTGTGTGTGGAGAGGCAGGACACAGAGCAGTGGGATGCTGGAAGCGAACCAGGTTCCAGGGAAACGAGACCCGGTCTCT
Organism: Cyprinodon diabolis; assembly: GCA_030533445.1. Lineage (NCBI taxonomy): Eukaryota > Metazoa > Chordata > Actinopteri > Cyprinodontiformes > Cyprinodontidae > Cyprinodon > Cyprinodon diabolis. Next base: position 47,357,236 of record CM060066.1, read on the forward strand.
GCCGAGGGACAGCCAGAGACCGGTGCACCACTCCAGTCCCAGCCAGTAGACCCCACCCGCAAAAAACCAACAGGACGGCCCAAGAACCCCAAACCTCAGCCACACACCCTTACCTGCCAGAGCACCATCGGATGTCAAGCACCCCTAATTGGGAAGAAGAGCCAGCTGAAATGCTCGATCAATGGAAACCCAACAACCGTTCTGTTTGACACCGGCTCGCAGGTGAGCATCATTGACAGAGCGTGGGCCGGTGTTCATATCCCCAATTACCCAGTGAGGTCCCTGCAGGAGCTGCTTGAAACAGACCTGAAAGTCTATGCAGCCAACGGCCAAGCCATCCCCTATGACGGGTGGGTAGAACTCACTGTCAGCCTGGCAGGAAATGAAGACCCCAACCTCATTGTCCAGACCCCCTTTCTGGCCAGTCGGTGTCCCCTACCCCAGCCATTGTTAGGTGCCAATGTACTTGAACAGGTCATCAAGAGACAAGAGTCCTCTGGCGCTGCTCTAGTTGTACTGGTCAGCCTTCTACGCAGAGCATTTAGAATGGAGGAAGAGGAGGTGATGGCCATGGTCAACTTCATCCAGGTTCCGCAGAAGACAGACTGGGACCCAGCCATGGTGAGAGTGGGCAGGGACAATGTTGTTATTCCAGCAGGAAGTGCAGTATATGTGTGGTGCCGGGTCCCACCTAACTTCGACGCCTCTGATCCCATTGTCCTGTATGAGCCAGCAGAGGATAACCCGATTTTAGAACAGCTAAGTGTGGGAGAAGGCCTTCTGGAAATTCACCACACATGTCGGCCGTACGTTAAGGTGCCCATCTCCAACCACTCAAAGCATGAGATCACCCTGCCAAAGAGGACTCACCTCGGTGTCATCCAACATGTGACCAAAATCATTGACACTGACGCTGCAGAACCACAGGTGAGAGCAGCAGTAGAGGTTAACACCACCTCTCCCAGTGTGACCTCCAGCGAACCCTGGCTGCCGCCTGTCGACATCAGTCACCTGGACCCTGAACAACAGCAGACAGTGGAGAGAATGCTGTGTGAGGAGTCTGGGGCCTTTTCATGTGACAGTAGCGACATCGGTTGCATCCCCTCACTACAGATGGAGATCAGGCTCAAGGACGACATCCCAGTGCAGAAGGCCTATGCATCGATCCCGAAACCACTCTACAAAGAGGTGAAGGAATACGTTCAGGACCTGATAGTAAAAGGATGGATCGTCAAGTCCCAGTCCCCTTATGCAGCCCCTGTCATACAGTATGTGTGAGGAAGAAGGATGGATCCCTGCGCCTGTGCATCGATTACCGGCTCCTCAACAACAAGACCGTGCCGGACCGGCACCCCCTCCCCCGCATACAGGATCTCACTGACTCCCTGGGAGGATATGGCTGGTTTTCGATACTCGACCAGGGCAAGGCCTATCACCAAGGCTTTATGGCAGAAGGATCAAGGTACATGACTGCATTCACGACCCCATGGGGACTGTACGAGTGGGTCAGAATCCCCTTTGGCCTATCCAACGCCCCAGCAGCATTTCAAAGGAGCATGGAGGAGATGCTTGACACGCTCCGAGATGAATGCTGCATTCCTTACCTAGATGACGTTCTGTGCTTCTCAAAGTCCTTTGACAAACATGTGCAAGTCCTGCGGAAAGTCCTCCAAGCTCTCCAATGCCACGGCGTAAAGTTAAAGCCAGAAAAGTGTGAGCTGTTCCGGAAAGAGGTCCGCTATGTTGGCCGGTTGGTGTCAGCAGAAGGGGTTAGAGTGGATCCTAAGGACCTGGAGGCAGTGCGAATACTAAAACACAGAGCACCAAAGACGGTCGGAGATGTCATACAAATACTAGGCTTCCTGAGCTACTACAGAAGCTACGTGCAAGACTTCTCACGGATAGCCCAGCCCCTGTATGACCTGTTCAAGGAACAGTCTGACAGCCCCCAGTCTAAACCCTCTCGAGGGAAAACAAAATCCCCTCAGCAGTCCTCTCGCACCCCAGTCGAGTGGAACGAGAAACACCAGCAGATCCTGGAGCGTCTGGTCGACATGTTGATGGGACCCCCAGTACTGGCGTACCCTGACTTCAATCAGCCTTTCACACTCCACACCGATGCATCACAGAAAGGCCTCGGAGCAGTGCTTTATCAGCATCAGGGTGGAAAACTGAGAGTGATCGCCTACGGCTCACGCACATTGACACCAGCAGAACAGAACTACCATCTACACAGTGGTAAGCTTGAGTTCTTGGCGTTAAAGTGGGCGATATGTGACAAATTTAGAGACTATTTATTCTACGCCCCTCACTTCACTGTCTTCACGGACAACAACCCGCTCACATATGTCCTAAGTACCTCCAAGCTCAACGCAGTAGGCCACCGGTGGGTGGGACAGCTTGCTGATTTCAGCTTCAATGTCAGATACCGACCAGGCAAAATTAACATCGATGCCGACACCCTCTCCCGTTGTCCCCTCGATATCGACACCCTCATGACAGAGTGCTCCGAGGAGCTGACAGATGAGGCTGTGTGCACTACATGGGAGGGAACCCGAAGAGCCCAACGAGGAGACGTTGCCTGGGTCGCAGCCCTCAACTTAGCATCCCAAACCCAACCCTACATGGAACCACTGCAGGCGATTAGCCATGATGAGCTGGTAAGAGGACAGAGAGCAGACACTGCGATCGCAAAAGTGATGGAGTTGAAGGAGAATAACACACCACCAACAGAGTGCAACAAGGGTAACTGGGACACAGACACCATGCGTCTCCTGAGAGAGTGGAGCAAGCTGCACATAGAAGGTGGATTGCTGTACAGGAAGACAATAGGACGGAAACAGTTGGTCTTACCCGCCACCTACAGGCCACTAGCTCTCACCTACCTGCATAACAACATGGGCCATGTCGGTGTGGAAAAAGTACTGTCTCTAGCAAGAGAGCGCTTCTACTGGCCTTTCATGAAACGAGAGATAGAAGAATACGTCACCAGAAAGTGCCCTTGCCTGAAACAGAAGAAGCCAGCCGTGCATGAAAGAGCACCGATGGGTAGCATTACGTCAAACTCTCCCCTCGAACTGGTGTGTATCGACTTCCTCCACCTGGAGCCCTCCCGTGGTGGATGTGAGTACATTCTTGTCGTAGTCGACCACTTTACCAGGTTCGCACAAGCCTACCCCACCCGTAACAAGGCAGGCAAGACGGCGGCCGACAGACTGTTCAATGATTTTATCCCCAGATTCGGATACCCATCTCGGCTCCACCATGACCAGGGTAGGGAGTTCGAGAACGAGTTGTTCAAGTCACTGCGACAGTTAGCCGGCGTGGGCCATTCCCGGACCTCCCCCTATCACCCACAAGGTAACCCTGTAGAGAGGCTGAACCGCACGCTGCTACAGATGCTCAGGACCTTGGGAGAGAAAGAAAAAGAGAACTGGAAAGATCACCTGCCACAAGTGGTCCATGCATATAATTGCACGAAGCACGAAGCCACCGGCTTCTCTCCATATTACTTGCTCTATGGCCGGCATGCACGTCTCCCTGTCGACCTGCTGTTTGGCCTCTTAACAGATGAAAAAGACGGGACCCACAGAGGATACGCTGAAAAGTGGGCAGGAAAAATGACTGAAGCTTATCGCATCGCCAATGCAAACAGTCAGCAGTCCAGCTTAAAAGGGAAGAAATACTATGACAAGCGGAGCAGAGGAGTGGTCCTTCAGCCTGGAGACAGAGTCCTCGTCCGTAACCTCAGTGAGAGGGGTGGTCCTGGTAAGCTGAGACCATATTGGGAGCAGACCATCTACCTTGTAAAAGAGCAGGTTGGAGACAATCCTGTCTACAAAGTGACCCCTGAGACAGGAGGCCGATCTACTCGCACTCTGCACAGAAACCTGCTGTTACAAGTGAATGACCTGCCTATAGAGCCACCCCAGAAGCCCATCACCACTGCACGTAAGTCGCACAAGAGAGCTAAGAGACGCTCAGAACAGACACAGAGTCCAAACACAAGTGACTCTGAGGAAGAGGATGGAGTCTATCCCTACTGGCTGCGGATACCTGCAGAGAACTCCCAGACCAGCCGCCACGTACCAGATCAAAGTGTGACTCAAGAGCCAGAGAGAAAGGAGGAACAGAATGGAAACTACCAGGATAAGAGAGTCCTTGCTGAACCTGAACGGGAGAGAGAAAGTGTTACAGAAGAGGATCAGGAGGTACTCAGTGAGGCTGAACAGGACGTGGGACAGCCTCAGCCGCATGACAACCCAGCAATAGCCCCACTCGAAGCAGTCGACTTGGAGGAAGACATCCCAGAGCCTCAACCTGACCGACAGCCCCCTCTGAGACAATCTACCAGGGTGAGACGGCCTGGCTATGTGTTTACCTACCCCTCCCTGGGCCAACCAGCCTACCAGCCCCGTCCCACTGTGAATACAGTTGGAATCCAGCCGATACAGTGGCCCCGGTTGTACTACCCCTACCCCCTTCCCTTTCAACCCTCTATGGCCCCCTCCATCACTCACTACCCATTTGCACCCATTCATTGTTTCTGAACTGAGACACACAGAAGATACGCAAACTTCCCAGGCACGCACGCATACTCATATACACTCCAGAAGTGCCATGGACTACACACAGTAGAGACATTCGGTACCTCCCTCAGAAGAACTTTATTATTTTTCATATACACTGTTTACAAGAAGTTTGGACTTTGGGTTTTTCTATTATTAACGTCAGGTGTCAGGAGCCACTTCTGTTTGTCGGGGAGTGTGTGAGAACCCCACAAAAAGTGAAATAGTTTTTATTTTACTTGAAAATGAAAATGCAAGTTAAAAGTATTTTAATGTACTGTAATGGTTATTCAGCCAAATAATATCAGTAGAAATCCGCTGTAGATCGCTAGGATGAGAAACGGAACCTTTCTGTCATAGTCCGTGTTTCCAGGTGCTCACTCCCCTCAGAGGAGTTTTGGGAACGAAAGAGAATGGTTCGGTATTCTTGATCCTGTGATCATTCACTTTTTTTTCAGAGCCCAAAGCCAGCGAGACACTGAAGACTCATCTTCTTTTTTTCAATATTGTGACGTGGTACCCGGCCCAGCTTGGGACCCGTTACACAAGCAGGAGAGTAACATCTGTATGGGATGCAAGGATCTAAAATACAATTATTAAGCAAAACATATTTTCAACTTTTGACTGCAACTAATGTTGTTTTAAATCTAAAATACCTCTGTATGAGTAGAGAGAGACCGATAGAGTTTATGTTTGGAAAAAAAAGACACCACTCGTATATTAAAGTGGAACACTGTTTTTTTTTACATTGACCCCTTGATTTTACGTTATTACATTATGTTCTACTCACCCATATGAGTTTTGTGTCATTTGGAGCCGTTCAGAAGATAATCGGTTTGTAATATCCAAGTAACGTCTTCCTATGGGCAACGACTTGAAGGCTCAAACTGAACTGTTAATAATTTATTGTTTATAGTACGCCAGCATTCATAACATGCAGGCGGATCACTGTCCCCAGGACATCCGCGGTCATATTTTTTATATTTATATTTTTTTAAAAGAAAGCGGCACGTGTATCATGTCATCTGGGCGCCGGACTGGAGTAGTGACAGGCAGCATGTGTCAGGAATCCAGTTTGTGTGGTCTGTTTTTGTGTTTCCTGTTTTCCTCCACCAGGTGGTGCCTCATCCTCATTGGGCCTCCCTCCTTACCTGTGGAGTGTTCTTAAGCTGCTGTCTGCCACAGGCAGCTACGTTCTACCCCTTCTATTAATTCAACTAGCTAATCTGAATCGTTCAATTCCATTTGGAGAGCGAGATCATCTGTGGTAGTAGAATTAGACATCTTCCAGGCATGTGAGGAAAACTAGCAGCAGTTCAGCGGACAGGAAGAATGAATGGTAGCCGGCGCGCACGGATGATGTCATACACACTCAGCTTTGTTTTAAAAAAATATAAATATAAAAAATATAACTGCGGATGTCTGGGGGACAGTGATTCGCCTGCATGTTATGAATGCTGGCGTACTATAAAGAATAAATTATTAACAGTTCAGTTTGTGCTTTCAACTCGTTGCCCATAGGAAGACTTTACTTGGATATAACCTAACGGAATATCTTCGGAACAGCTCCAAATGACACAAAACTCATATGCCCAATGTAAAAAAAAACGGCGTTCACCTTAAAGTACGTTTTAAGACTGAAATATGTTTTATCAGAGTTAACTCCACTGTTCCTGCAGCCCTGAGGAAATAGGGTAGCGAAGTGAACAGTGTTGCAGCACATCTTTAGATAATGTTTTCTAATAGAGGGGTGCAGGAAGCCATGTTTATTAAAATAGAAAAGCCATCACTGAACAGAGGGGGAAGATTGTGGCTTCAGCCCCCAAGCATCTACAGAAGTTTTACACGTAGTCTCATCGTGATTCAAACGGCCGAACACAAATCTCATACAAAACAACAGACCAATGACCCAGATAAACAACTGGTATCTTACTTGACATGTTCTTAAGAGGATGGGCCGACAGTTGCTGAAAAATGCCAGCAATACAACTACAGGTTGCTCTAATGCAAGCTGGCAGAACTGACAAAGAATCCTGGAATGGTGTGGAAATGTTTCTAGAAAACTTTAGTCCAGTTAAATAAAACTAACTATAAGTTAAATAAATCGCTTACTTTAGCCTGCTCATTATCACAATATGCTGCAAGAAGAAACACTTTTTTTTTTCTTTTGCCAAGTAAGCTAAACCTGGAAAAAAAGCATTTTTAGTGTTGCTGTCAGTGAGAGACTAAGAAAAAAAGAATGACTTATTTTCCAAATTGAAAAAGGAGCTTCAAGATTTAGGAAGGTTTCTGCTAAACAAAGGCGTTCCAGATTTATAATTAAATGACCAACAATTCAACAGTCAACAATAATAACTGAAAATATTTAACTAGATCACAGCTGCAGGGCGCCGGCTTTTTGAGAACAAAAGGAAATTAGATTAAATTAAATCAGAGGACATGAATAATCTTTTATTAGTCTCACATCTATTAAACTTTAAAAACTTGTGGTGAGGTTGAGATGTCAGGCAATACCGAAGTAAAACTATAAAAAACAAATACTCTCGTGTGTTTTAAAGACAACAACACCCTGAAAATCTCTCCACATTGATAACTCTTTTTAATGGAAAAACCTTCACAAATGTAAGAAGTTTAATAAGCTTTATAAACTAAATACAAATGATGTATATGTAGCGAAGAAAAGAGAAGGGCAAGCAGGATATGTTCTTTATCTCACTCTATCTCTGACATTTAGTAAGATCCAGTTACCTTCCACATACTCCATAACCATGCAGAGATGGCGGCGTGTTTCAAAGGAACAAAACATGGACACAACGAAAGGGTTCTCTGCAAAAGTCAGGATGTCCCTCTCCACAAACGCCTGCTGGATCTGGTTCCTCAGGATCAGATTCTGCTTGTTGATCTTCTTCATGGCAAACCGCTGACGTGTCTCCCTGTGCCGCACCAGATACACGGCACTGCAGGAGACGAAACAGGGACAGAGGAATAAAAAAATGGGTTGTGTTGAACATAGAATTCATTTAAAGCAGATTTATAAAATGTTTTTTTTTTTTAGGTTCAAGACATTTAAAGCGTTTTTATTTTTTTTATTTTTTTTTTTTCCAAGTACTCCAAGCCTTTCTCTGCCTCCTAAGCCATCTGAGGCAGCTTTTTATCATGCTGCAGCATATGCACGGGTCAGGATAAAAATGACAGTGTGTTATACTTCCCTTTAAATCCCTGGGGGCTGATTATTTCCTGAATCCATTTAAAATTATATAAGATACTTTCAAATCAATGAAAACCTCATTCCCTGACTAAATGTTAGACACGGACCATATAAAATGTCTCCAATCCAAATCCAGTTGGGGTTTTTTTTAACTCCTTGATCCTTTCAATATTTTGAGTGCAAAGAAGTAAAAAAAAAAAAGAAAAGTGCTTTCGATTCTGTTTGCTTTGGTTCTTTTGTCATGTCAAAAATGTTTTGTCCAGGAACTTGGATGCATCTCAGTTTATAAAAAGCATTTTTTTTTTTACTGTAAACCATAAACATAGTTCGGTGGCAAACAAAGGATCAGACTCTGAAAAACCTTTCATCTCTTGGTTTTCTGCTCATAGATTAAAAGTACCACCTTTATATATTTTAGCTTAAATTGAAAAAAAATGCAGAAAGGACCCTGCATTGTTACAAATGCAAATTATTTTCAAAACTAAAATAAAACATTCAAATATTGAGCAATCTAAAAGTATTTATCCTAATCTTGTTTGATAGAAATGTAAACTCTAAGAGAGCATTAATTATTTGTTTTCAATGGAATAAATGATCATCAAATAACAAAAATGCTACATCATTTAAATACCAAAACAGATAACCATATATCAAATAACATTTAAAATATATACATGCTTTTTACATATATTTATTTTGGGCTGCTCAGTGGCGCAGTGCCTTGCCCTACTGCCTAGCAGAAAGAAGATTCTGGGTTTGATTCCCAGCACGGGGTATTTCTGCATGGAGTTTGCATGTTCTCCCTGAGCATGTGTGGGTTCTCTCTGGATACTCTGGCTTCCTCCCACAGTCCAAAAAAAAATGACTGTTAGGTTAATTGGCTTCTCTAAATTCTTAAATGGATGAATATATATAGTTTTCTTTACCCATTTTTTTCCTGATAGTTTTCAAAGGTATTGTTATATAAAGCTGCATTATGCAACGCTTTGGCTGAAAAACCAACAGATCTATTAGGAGCAACAAACACCTGAAGTGAAGTTCAGCAAACACACACACACAGAAAAAAAGTTATTTCACAATATTTGTCATGGAACAGAGAAGTGAAGAGAAGATGGAAAAAGAGGGAGTGAAGGTTGCCAAGGCGCTGAAGGCAACACCAAACAAGCTTCATGAGTTTCCCAACCAGTAGTTATTGTTTTCTCCTAAAATCATCTGAAAGTAATAATAAATTAATATCTTTTCTACAGTTTTGTCAAAAGAGACACATTACAAGGGGAAACTATACCCACAAGGAACCTTTTGGTGGCATAATAAGAGTTTTTGCCGTAATTACTTCTAAACTACAAATAGTCCAGACTGAAACATCTACATATCCGCATCACTAAATATTGGACTTCATCAGAAAAATTAATTACATCTTATAGAGAATCTATTGGGTCACCTGAAGAGGCCTGAGGATAAAAGATCTCCTCCTAATCTGATGCTCTTATAGGACTAGGAAGAGTGGGCAAATATAAAAAATTATTTAAAATTAACTTTTATAGAAATCTTTATCAAAATGCGCTTAAAATGCGATAGATAAGAGTTACAAAATGTGCACACTTTGGGAAGCCAAGTTATTACAGATGTTTTTCTTTTTTATTTTAACCTCTAACAGTTTAGTGATTTCTCATTTCAGCCATAAATCATATGCCACATTAAAAAATATTAAAATGCTACCAACTGTCAAATTTATGTATATACATCACAAGAATCTGATTTTTTTTCTTTTCTTTTTGTTAGCTCCTAGGTTCCCCCCCAAAAAAACACAGATTTTGTCGCCTAAATTGAGTTGAAATCCAAGCTTTAAGTGTAACGATCTTGGTTCTGTTTGTTTTCTCTACGTTTACAGTTTCATGTTTATCCATGTTTTCTTTTCTAGCTTTATTGGTGTGTTCTGGATTTATTTTAGTTTCTTAGGTTTTTCTTTGCTTGTCCTCTGTTGCCCCCTTGTGTTTTCTTTTCCCTTGGCTTCCTCGTCAGCTCAACTCACACCTGCTCCTTATCAGCTTGTTAGTCCTGCCTTTGTTCAGTCAGCTATAAATACACTCCCTGTTCAGTACCTCAGTGCTGATTCCTCTTCTTACTTTGTCCTACCCTGGCTCCTCATGATTTTTTTCCCCTGATGTCTCCATGGTTCTGGTTTGTGTTTAATTCTTATATTGGATTTTTGTATTCCTGTTTTGATTAACATTTTTAAGTTGGATTTTTGGAATACTGTTTGGCTGCCTGTCATCCTTCATTAAACCTTTAAAGATCTCAGCTTCTGCTTTTGGATCCTCACAAAAACCTTAAAACCAAACCTTGACATAAGATATAGTGGAGGATTTTCTTTTTCGGGGTGGATCATCTAAATAAGTGGTCCTCCTAATTTATTAATCATTCTGGTGATATGATTACGTAAGCCCCTCCTACCTGCTCGTCCCCATTTTCACTTACCGGTGGTGAGTCTGACATGGTGGAAAAAATTACAAATCTTTAAAAATAAAGCCAGTATGAGCGATGCAAACAGCAACTTTTAAACAGAGCGTGCATGTGGAATGGGCTCATGCATGCTCTCACATCCGACTTAGACTTAGACAACTTTTGTTGTCATTTTGTATACACAGAGGGCCGGATTTATCAAGATCCAATTTTGCGTGCAGTAATTTGCGCTTGCAAACTGGAATTTTGCGCGAGGGGCTGAACCATGGTTTGCTGGTGATTTAACAAGAGTGATTGCGTAACTGGTGGCAGGTGCAAAACTGTTGGAGACGCCCTATTTAAATGATGGTTTTGCGCGTTTTGTGGTTTGCGGCAAAGTAGTTTGTAGTTTGTGCAAACTAGTGCATTAAGAAATTTGAATCTTACAACAACAAAAAAATTATATATATATATATATATATATATATATATATATATATATATATATATATATATATATATATATTTAAACTTTGGCAACCTTTATTCCCTAAGGTGGTATGTGGCTGAATTTCTACTTCACTGCAGTAAAAAAAACAGGTGTTTTGTATTGGCCTGTAGAAAAATGCACATACCAAATGGCTCACAAGAAGTGACTGTGGATGAGATTACTGCGCGTACGCATCCCCGCAGCATTGGCATGTTGCTTCACAGGCGCAGAGGTCGGGGTTCTCTGGTAGGGCGTCAGGGCGACATGGCATTTAGAACGTCGGACAGCACTTCTGAAAAACGAGATTATGAGATCCCAGCTCTCGCTGCAGCCGTACGCTGGAATGACCCAGATGCAAAAAAGTGCAATGTTGGAAGGAGTTTTGTGATATCTGGTATTGCGTGGGTCCTCCTTGTGGCTGGCTCCAAATCCATTCGGAGTTCCCCCAACAGCTCCAAAATGGCAATGCTGGATAAACGATATGTTTTGATGATCGTTTCCTCGTTCATTCCAAAAATATTCACACGGAGTGAAAAAATGCGTTCTCTGCGTCTCCTTGCTTCATTTCGATGTCTCCTTCTTGCGAAAATAACCGCTGCCATGTGTGCGCAATTACGCATACAGACCATTTGCACCTTCTTTTGAAACGTGTTAAATATAGAGTCAGATACCGTTAGCAAAATTGCTTTCAGGTTTGATAAATCACTTTGCGAGTGCTAAATTAATATATTTACATGTTCTCCTCCCACAAGACGCACTTTTGCGTGTAAACGCCCCATATTGCACATTCATTGCAGAAAAAGTACTAAATGGATAAGAGGCGCTATTTAGCACATTTTAAAGACCAAATCCTTTTAGCACGCTGTTGATAGATCAGTTTGTACATTTTTTAGCGTGCGCAGTGAAATAGCTCACGTTTTTATACACGCAAACCTTTGATAGATCCGGCCCAGAGTGTACAGGTGCTGGTCATAAAATTAGAATATCATGAAAAAGTAGATTGATTTCAGTAATTCCATTTAAAAAGTGAAACTTGTATATTATATTCATACATTACATACAAACTCATATACACTATATTGCCAAAAGTATTTGCTCACCCATCCAAATTATTGGAATCAGGTGTTCCAATCACTTCCATGGCCACAGGTGTATAAATTCAAGCACCTAGGCATGCAGACTGTTTTTACAAACATTTGTGAAAGAATGGGTCGCTCTCAGGAGCTCAGTGAATTCCAGCGTGGAACTGTGATAGGATGCCACCTGTGCAACAAATCCAGTCGTGAAATTTCCTCGCTCCTAAATATTCCACAGTCAACTGTCAGCTGTATTATAAGAAAATGGAAGTGTTTGGGAACGACAGCAACTCAGCCACGAAGTGGTAGGCCACGTAAACTGACGGAGCGGGGTCAGCGGATGCTGAAGCGCATAGTGCGAAGAGGTCGCCAACTTTCTGCAGAGTCAATCACTACAGACCTCCAAACTTCATGTGGCCTTCAGATTAGCTCAAGAACAGTGCGCAGAGAGCTTCATGGAATGGGTTTCCATGGTCGAGCAGCTGCATCCAAGCCATACATAACCAAGTGCAATGCAAAGCGTCGGATGCGGTGGTGTAAAGCACGCCGCCACTGGACTCTAGAGCAGTGGAGACGCGTTCTCTGGAGTGACGAATCGCGCTTCTCCATCTGGCAATCTGATGGACGGGTCTGGGTTTGGCGGTTGCCAGGAGAACGGTACTTGTCTGACTGCATTGTGCCAAGTGTAAAGTTTGGTGGAGGGGGGATTATGGTGTGGGGTTGTTTTTCAGGAGCTGGGCTTGGCCCCTTAGTTCCATTGAAAGGAACTCTGAATGCTTCAGCATACCAATACATTTTGGACAATTCCATGCTCCCAACTTTGTGGGAACAGTTTGGAGCTGGCCCCTTCCTCTTCCAACATGACTGTGCACCAGTGCACAAAGCAAGGTCCATAAAGACATGGATGACAGAGTCTGGTGTGGATGAACTTGACTGGCCTGCACAGAGTCCTGACCTCAACCCGATAGAACACCTTTGGGATGAATTAGAGCGGAGACTGAGAGCCAGGCCTTCTCGTCCAACATCAGTGTGCGACCTCACAAATGCGCTTCTGGAAGAATGGTCAAAAATTCCCATAAACACACTCCTAAACCTTGTGGACAGCCTTCCCAGAAGAGTTGAAGCTGTTCTAGCTGCAAAGGGTGGACCGACGTCATATTGAACCCTATGGATTAGGAACGGGATGTCACTTAAGCTCATATGTGAGTCAAGGCAGGTGAGCAAATACTTTTGGCAATATAGTGTATTTCAGATGTTTATTTTGTTTAATTTTGATGATTACAAATGACAACAAATGAAAATCTCAAATTCATCATATCAGAAAATTAGAATATTACTGAAGACCAATAAAAACAAAGGATTTATAGAAATGTTGGCCAACTGAAAAGTATGAACATGAAAAGTATGAGCATGTACAGCACTCAGTATTTAGTTGGGCCTCCTTTGGCCTGTATTACTGCAGCAATGCGGCGTGGCATGGAGTCGATCAGTCTGTGGCACTGCTCAGGTGTTATGATAGCCCAGGTTGCTCTAATAGTGGCTTTTAGCTCTTCTGAATTGTTGGGTCTGGTGTATTGCATCTTCTTCTTCACAATACCCCATAGATTTTCTATGGGGTTAAGGTCAGGAGAGTTTGCTGGCCAATTAAGAACAGGGATACCATGGTCCTTCAACCAGGTACTGGTAGCTTTGGCACTGTGTGCAGGTGCCAAGTCCTGTTGGAAAATGAAATCTGCATCTCCAAAAAGTTGGTCAGCTGCAGGAAGCATGAAGTGCTCTAAAACTTCCTGGTATGTGGCTGCGTTGACCCTGGACCTCAGAAAACACAATGGACCAACACCAGCAGATGACATGGCACCCCAAACCATCACTGACTGTGGAAACTTTACACTGGACTTCAAGCAACGTGGATGAAGTGCCTCTCTTCTTTTCCTCCAGACTCTGGGACCTTGATTTCCAAAGGAAATGCAAAATTTACTTTCATCAGAGAACATGACTTTGGACCACTCACCAGCAGTCCAGTCCTGTTTCTCTTTAGCCCAGGCAAGACGCTTCTGACGCTGTCTGTGGTTCAAGAGTGGCTTGACACAAGGAATGCGACAGCAGAAACCCATGTCTTTCATACGTCTGTGTGTGGTGGTTCTTGAAGCACTCACTCCAGCTGCAGTCCACTCTTTGTGAATCTCCCCCACATTTTTGAATGGGTTTTGTTTCACAATCCTCTCCAGGGTGCGGTTATCTCTCTTGCTTGTACACTTTTTTCGACCACATCTTTTCCTTCCCTTCGCCTCTCTATTAATGTGCTTGGACGCTGAGCTCTGTGAACAGCCAGCCTCTTTAGCGATGACCTTTTGTGTCTTGCCCTCCTTGTGCAAGGTGTCGATGGTCGTCTTTTGGACAACTGTCAAGTCAGCAGTCTTCCCCATGATTGTGTAGCCTATAGAACTAGACTGAAAGACCATTTAAAGGCTTTTGCAGGTGGTTTGAGTTAATTAGCTGATTAGAGTGTGGCACCAGGGGCCATCAATTTTGAACCTTTTCACAATATTCTAATTTTCTGATATGATGAATTTGAGATTTTCATTTGTTGTCATTTGTAATCATCAAAATTAAACAAAATAAACATCTGAAATATATGAGTTTGTATGTAATGTATGAATATAATATACAAGTTTCACTTTTTAAATGGAATTACTGAAATCAATCTACTTTTTCATGATATTCTAATTTTATGACCAGCACCTGTATACAAAACAAAATTTTGTACAGCTTTTGTGACATTTCCATTTTTTAAAGTGCAGCTGTGATCAAATGAAAACAGTGTATGAGAAAAATTTTGTCGTTCCCACATGGGAGCGGGTGCAGGGTTGTGCATGTGCATTTTTTTTTAAGAGGGGGTGGGTCTTTCAAAAGTTCATGAAAAATCCTCCACTATACCTTTAAGCAGATGTGGCACTTTCTGTGCAGGTTGAGTGAGGTACAAATCTTTCTCTTACCCATAAGCTCCGTTGCTGATCAGTTTGATGGTCTGAAAGTCTTCCTCACAGGGTGGCTTGATGGATTTGCCTTTTCCCTGCGGACATCCGACATCTTCAAATCAAAGCTCAAACAGTAACGTAAGCATTTTTTTCTTCCTGACTGTCCATGTTTTTCATGCCACTCAGTGGGGGAATTCATATGAAAAGTGCATGCCTGCTGATTTAAAAGGGTGTAAGTGTCGACCTTTGTTAGCTGGTTCCTCACCTCGGCTGAGTCATCCGTCTCTGGGGTATGTGGACCCTCACTGTCATAGCTGTCAAGGCTCACGATTTCTGTTGAGAGACATGTTCTTTTAAAGCAAACCTGGTGCTATAATGATAAAAACACATGCAGCCCTGCTTTGCTTTGCAAACCTCAAAAAAACATCAAGTTTGAAAAAGAAGCCCCTAAGTGTCAAATAAAATGCCCTGTGCTATTTTCTTCGTCTTTCCCTCCTCCTTGTTTTGTTCTCTCTCTTCACCAGCAGCACTGCCAGCTAATGATTAACATTCTTGCATTTTCTATGTGACAGCTGGTTGAATACTCTTGATTGTGCCACAGTTTTGACATGGCAGAGAAATAATTAAGGGAGGATTTAGTTTCCAAGACACTGACAATGCATCGCTGGAGTTAATTCATTTCAGATAAAAGTCACAGTGGAGAGAATCCCATATTTAGCCACTTTTCTGTTTAGACTCAAAGTCTTGTTGTTTGTCGCTAAGAAACCGAGAAAAGAAACAATAGTGTGAAAGTAGGAACGTGCGAGCAGCTACGTGGGTGTCCGTGCTTGCGTGCCTGTGCTTGACAATGTGGGTGCTAAAGGCTGTGCAAGATCAAGATATCAAGTGGCACATTGTTAGCAGGGATTAGCTAAAATAAAATTTCTCACCGAGTCAGAAATAAAACCATGCAGTTCTCATTTAGGAATTATTCTGCACCAACCGGGTGATTAGGAGCGCCTTAAGTATTGGAAAAGGAGCTGTTCAGCAGAGATGGACAAAACTTCTGAGTCTGGGAGCTAAAATGTACTTAGAATAAAATAAAGATGCGCAGCAGATCATACTCTTAGAACAGACAACTGTAGTCAAAACATGCTGTTGCCAATTATTGGATCAGGCTAAGGCAAGTCTTTGTTAAAAATATTAATAACGATGATTTAAAGGGGATCTGTAGGGAAGAGAAATGAAGCATTATGTGGAGTTTAAGCCACATTTGTGAGTACTCCTTTAAAAGATGCATAAATAGCCTAAGATAATCTGATTAGAAATGCAGCTGCATCTAAATCTAATATTTTTATTAAAAATTTTCAGTTAAATATTATCTAATTTTAGGAAGTCCTTGTCAAAGACAAAGAAAGCTCTTAAGTAATTTCTTGAACTGTTTGTTAATGGTTGTAATGAATATATTACAGAGCATCCAGACCTTTGAGGACATTCAAGATCTTGTCCAAAAATGAAAACGAGTATGACATCCTTAATTAACCAATGAAGATTGTCGTTGAATAGGATTATAAGGGAGGTAAAACTTCAGAGAAGGATGGCATCTCCTCACTAATGTTTTCTAGTGTCTTACAACCATTAGATGAAAGGCTACAACTAACGATTACTTTAAAAATCAATTCATCTGTCGATAATTTTTTTCAATTAATCAAATAATAAATATATAGCAAAAGGTTCCTGGAAGATTTTTTTTACAGAATGGAACCAGGTCAAACTGAAAATGTTCACTTATTGAACACATTGACAGAGAAAAATTTGTTTTTCTAATCTAAAATACAAAATATTTATATCCTTTTTAACAATTTTAGTATAATTGTTAGGAATCCAGTCTGTGTGGGTTGTGTTTTTGTGTTTTCCCCCTCCACCACCAGGTGGCACCCTGTTCTTGTTGGTCCTCCCACACACCTGCGGCCTGTTGGCTCCTTACTGAGGACTTAAGCGGTGGACTGTCACTACTTCGACGCCAGAGTGTTTGCCAGTTTGGGTACTCTAGCCAAGCTGAGTTTAGCCGAGTCTGAGTCTTTGTTTCTCTGAGTCTAACGTGATTTTTGTCTTTTGCCTTTCGGCAGGAAGTCATCCTGCATACTGGATGTTTGGCCTTCTCCCCTGGAAGAATTGTTTGAGCTTCACACTGAGCAGGGGATTAATCTCCACACGTCCTGTTGAAGTTCTCCTGGAAAGCCTGCAGTCTGCTCCATTGCTCCTCAGGACCCAAACCAAACCAAAACCTGTCCGCCTTCCAACGAGCCTCTCTATCTCTGGAAAAACCCACACCGAATGGATTCTGGGAAGAAACCTTTCCCCGCAAACGTGAGTCCCGTTTATCTCTGTTTTTGCAAGACGTCGCTCAAAGTTCCCACGGACCCTGTATTTCACACCCTGAATATGTGTGAAATACATGATGAGGACTCTATATTGAAACATTTTGATAAAATGAATGGGATTATGAACTCTTTTAAAATAAGAAATCTTATAGACTTTCCCAGCAAACTGATTTTGGTTTGTTCTTGAGTCCTTCAGTAAAATACTGATAAAAAAAAACATACAAACCATCTCAAGACAGAAATGCCTTACTTGAGGAAATTAAACTTATTAATAAACCCTATTAGTTGATCTCAGACCTAAATCTTTAGGAGATCCTGTGAGCTGAGCTCAGGAGCAGATTGAATGGGAGACAACGCCGGGCTCTGAATACCACAGAAACACGGCAAAAACAGCCGACAAGCACCAAAACCAAACCAGGTAACACCTACAAGGTTAACACTTAGACATTGCAGCAGATATGATTATGCAGATTACCGAGACAGATGGGTATAAGAGATCATCATTTGAGAGACAAAAATGTTTACATACAAACGCTGAAACAAAAAAAACGTCTATTTTGGAATTTTTCCATCTGGTGACCTGGTTTAAAAAAACATTCTTTTTTAGTCTCCTAAAATCTTGGATTCCTGTGAATGCAAAGGCTAAATGACTAACAGCCTTAGTGGATACAACCCTCACCCTGAATCAGAATCAAATCTTCTCCTGAACTGGGCCTGAGTATTTAACTATCATTACAGTACGCCAGAAAATGTCTTTTTTTTTACATTTAGTTCATGCTGCTGCCATAATAGATAACCTTATAATTCTGCTCTGTGCAAAAATTTACCAGGGGTCCCAACAGTAGCTTATCATAACCATACAGCAGCACACTGCAGAACAAATCAGGTCCCTAAAACAGATAATCTGCCTCTATCCTACTGCAGTAATCTAACAACTTTTTTTATCTGTATATCATCCAATATGGAGTCAGCATTTTATCCCCAGTTGCTTTTGTTGGGTGTTGGGCTTCATGGTGCATTTCCTTCATCTTCCCAACTATTTTAAGCGTTTATGATGAATTATTTAATCCAGACTCTAGCTCAGCACCAAACAGACTGGTATTGATCCTTTGATTTAAGTCCAGGAAAGAAAGTGAAACTACTGAAGCCTGTCTGCAGCCAAAAAAAAATCCCTCTCTTCGGTCTGCATTGCTTCCAGCTGAGGTATGTGTAATAAGATCAAAAATATTTCTTATTTCTTTACCTTCTAGCGGATCCCGGGTCAGCCCAAGTTGACTGATGATATATCTGGGGATGTCTGCCTTCATTAGTTGTCCCTCTTTGGCGTGATCCTCTGCAGCCTCCAGTAGATGGTAGAACTCCTCTGGATTGAACTCCTGGTTAAACAAGGACAGGCGTTAAAGGAGTACAAAGAAATGTATGCATTTAATGGAAGGAAGTAATTTAGTTTGAACAGTGCTTTGGGGAACTCATAGGAGTTAAATGGCTTCCCTTCACACTTTTTATTTTAAACTCAAAGAATCTCTTTTTTTTACTGTCCAAAATCAATGACTTCATTTACATATGTGCTATTAATGGGTTATCATTACCTCCAATAATATTTACATAAATTTTATATGCAAATAATTTTATATTAGTTTATACATGAGGCTGGTAACCTGTTTGCGAAGCGCCATGATAATTTGCCATCTAAACATTATGCCGACGAGGGATAAAATAGTAATATTGTGCGGAACAAAACAACGCCTTGCAGCGGCGAAGATCATTTGGAGACACTAACCCAACAGCTGAAAGTCTGCTCTTCTGTAGCACAACATAGGACCATGCATAATGCAGCAGCAGCACAAGAAACAGTTTCAACATCCCCCAAAAAGGGAAACAGAGAAATAAAAGACAACAAAACCAGAGACATAAAAGGATAAACATCGGGTAAGCCTTCTCCAGGTGGAAGGAGCTAATGAAGGAGAACGATTTTAAAAGGGAAGCTGAAGTTACTATGTTTCTCTGAGAGAAGTAAGTGAGCTACACTGCATAAATTAGCCTAAACCTAACTTTTAGTGTTGGGTTTATTTAGATAGTCTTAGACAGTCCGACTGACAGCCGGCCTTCATTGTGACAACTGCAATTACTCAAACCAAGTAAACATTAATTCTTTTACTGCTGTGTCTGTGTTGTTGCATTTTTTCTTTCCTTTAATGTTTTGTTATTATAATTATTCAGTTGGATGACATGATTACATCTGCGTTGTGGAGACATTTTGTTACATGGAGGCTACCACTGCAACAATTTCTGTAGTGGGTTATAATTTCAAGAATTACAGCAAAAAAGTATCCTGAGCCTGAACTTTTTTGACATAGGCAAGAAACTCAGGATTTGAAAATACACACACACACACACACATATATATATATATATATATATATATATATATATATATATATATATATATATATATATATGTATATATGTATATGTATATATGTATATGTATATGTGTATATACACTATATTGCCAAAAGTATTTGCTCACCTGCCTTGACTCACATATGAGCTTAAGTGACATCCCGTTCCTAATCCATAGGGTTCAATATGACGTCGGTCCACCCTTTGCAGCTAGAACAGCTTCAACTCTTCTGGGAAGGCTGTCCACAAGGTTTAGGAGTGTGTTTATGGGAATTTTTGACCATTCTTCCAGAAGCGCATTTGTGAGGTCGCACACTGATGTTGGACGAGAAGGCCTGGCTCTCAGTCTCCGCTCTAATTCATCCCAAAGGTGTTCTATCGGGTTGAGGTCAGGACTCTGTGCAGGCCAGTCAAGTTCATCCACACCAGACTCTGTCATCCATGTCTTTATGGACCTTGCTTTGTGCACTGGTGCACAGTCATGTTGGAAGAGGAAGGGGCCAGCTCCAAACTGTTCCCACAAAGTTGGGAGCATGGAATTGTCCAAAATGTCTTGGTATGCTGAAGCATTCAGAGTTCCTTTCACTGGAACTAAGGGGCCAAGCCCAGCTCCTGAAAAACAACCCCACACCATAATCCCCCCTCCACCAAACTTTACACTTGGCACAATGCAGTCAGACAAGTACCGTTCTCCTGGCAACCGCCAAACCCAGACCCGTCCATCAGATTGCCAGATGGAGAAGCGCGATTCGTCACTCCAGAGAACGCGTCTCCACTGCTCTAGAGTCCAGTGGCGGCGTGCTTTACACCACCGCATCCGACGCTTTGCATTGCACTTGGTTATGTATGGCTTGGATGCAGCTGCTCGACCATGGAAACCCATTCCATGAAGCTCTCTGCGCACTGTTCTTGAGCTAATCTGAAGGCCACATGAAGTTTGGAGGTCTGTAGTGATTGACTCTGCAGAAAGTTGGCGACCTCTTCGCACTATGCGCTTCAGCATCCGCTGACCCCGCTCCGTCAGTTTACGTGGCCTACCACTTCGTGGCTGAGTTGCTGTCGTTCCCAAACACTTCCATTTTCTTATAATACAGCTGACAGTTGACTGTGGAATATTTAGGAGCGAGGAAATTTCACGACTGGATTTGTTGCACAGGTGGCATCCTATCACAGTTCCACGCTGGAATTCACTGAGCTCCTGAGAGCGACCCATTCTTTCACAAATGTTTGTAAAAACAGTCTGCATGCCTAGGTGCTTGAATTTATACACCTGTGGCCATGGAAGTGATTGGAACACCTGATTCCAATAATTTGGATGGGTGAGCAAATACTTTTGGCAATATAGTGTATATATATATATATATATATATATATATATATATATGTCTTTAAGATTCAGTTACCTTCCTGTTGCTGGAATAAAATTTTGATTAGAAATCCGAGGGCAGGATGGATCATTTCCGTCCATGCTTTCTCATCTCGCCTCCCCTCGACCAGAGTAAAAAGGGAAGAGAAGGAATTAACCTGCCTCTCTGATCGCTTCCTCTGCCGAGGGATAATATTTTGGGGTGACATTTTCAACAAATCAGACTTTGTAACTGACCTGAATACTAAATGAACTCCTCAGCCATGGACAACGTTTTATCTGTGTTACTATTCTCCTTTATAACCTTAGAGCCACAAGGATCTAGAGCCCCCGCCACATCCTGACTGACCCTATCGACCTCTTCTGACGGTTGCCTTGACGACGGAAAGATGAGCCGCAGGGTTCAGAAGGAGGGACGCCTTTGCCTATGAATATTGGAGGCCATCAATCAACAAGCAGATATACAGGTGTGATTAGGTTTTCTATGTGCACAAAAACTACTTTCATTCCTAAACAATTTGGGGGAATATGTACCAGCATTCCAAGGACACGGGTTTTCCTAACAGATTGGATTTGAGGCTGAGAGAACAGGCAGATCCAGGGGGAAGGAATATTCCAATTTCCATATATCTTCACAGTTTGCAGATAAGCGCAAAAAAATATCCTGGAGCATAAAGTATATATGCTGCTGCAGCGAAGCGTATCTGACACACTGAGTGACACAGTTTTAACAAGACCCTGACCTCTACTGCATAATACATTTACATGTTCCCAGCTTATCATACATTAAATGCACAGTTTTATAATGAAACTAGCAAAATAAATGCTGGAAGCTATTTCTTAATGCAAGGACACAAGCTGAATGCATATCACAACTGAAGAATTATTATTATGGTTAGAATCCAATGATGTTCATTAACCTAATTGGTTGTCTAAAGCCTTTACAATGAAAAAAAAAAAAAAACTATTATAATTTATTAAATTCCATATAAGGAATCTGTGCGTGGGAGCTTCAAGGTAAGATGGAGGAGTTCTCAGAAATAAGCAGATGAATGGTACAAGTTTCCTTTCTTTTCTTTTACATGTCTTACATGTATAAGTTGTAAAACATTTTATACCAAACTTAACCTCTCAAAACCCACTGGGTCACCGGCGAACGTTTTAAAGCGTTTAAAATAATAACTTACACCGGTAAAATGTTTACCAATATAGACATGTTAGACATCATTGGAAAGCTTAGATTCTCCACAATTCAACCACAAAGTTCATTTTATGGAGATAGTGAGCGCCAAAGCACAATTATAGCAGCATGTCGAAATGTAGCATGACAAAGCAGCCACAATAAGCAAGCATGTCTTTATAACTGCTGTTCAAAAAAGACTTATTATTTTCGAAAATAAAAAAACAACTTTGAGTCATGTTTGAACTGATGCAGCTTAGGTGTTTTACTCACCCAATTTTCATGTATAAATTCAGAAACTAGAAGGTGTTTGCTTTCAAATAACGTATCACACATGTAATTGGGGCTTTCATCTTTTTAAAGTGCAGCCTTGAAAAATAGTAAAAAAAAAAATATATATATATAAACAGTAATATAAACATATGACTTACAGATTTACAGTTCTAACATTTTTTTTTTTGAAAGAACAATTGAATTGTATTTATAAGCTATTAATTCTAAGCTATACGCAAGCTTTAGACTTTCACAGAATATGTAGTAAATGAAGCGATGCTTCATTTCTGCTTATAAAAAGTCACATTTGTTTAACACACAGTCCCTTTATAAGTAATAAACTCCTGTAAATCTTTAATAATGGACCATAATACCAGCAAAGTCAAATGATAGAGTTAACATATATACTGTTGGGCGGAACATACCAAACACTCTAGCAGCCTGGCAGGACGAGATATGATGATAAAGAGCTTTTTGACAAGCTCTGTGACGAAGGTAAGCTCCGAACTCTCTGAGCGTTCATATGCCTGCCAAAGAAAGCCAGAAAGTCATTAGGTGAGGTGTAAAGTCACCAAAGATCACTGAGCAATTCCTTCCAATCTATATGATTCATGTCTAACTCACATTGTAGAGCAGTTTCTCCAGATTCTCTTGCAGCTCTCGGAAATAAACACTTGTAATCAGCCCCTCGTGCGATTTGGTCAGGCAGTCTCTGGACATCTCAGCAACCTGGTGGTGGATGAAACTGAGGACCCCATCAGCCAGGGGCAGAACGTTCTCTGGAGAGTAATTCTGGATGAACTCTGCCAGCCTCTCCTCCATCTGAGCTGTAGCCTAACGAAGGACATGAACGACATGTTAGACAAAAGCACAATAATGTGCAGAAGTTTTACTTTGGCCCTCAGGAACACCTGGGGGTTAAGGGTTCTTATAGTAGTTATTGCAGCTGAACGTCTTCATATTTTTAAAACTACAATGTCATTTTTTGTGGATTTCTACAGGCAGTCTGAGAGTGGCCCTAAAAGAAAGACGAGGTTATAAGCCTTGAAGGTATTATATATAGTGCACTTCACTTAGGTAACCTGTGTAAGAGTGCTATAAAAAAATGTAATGTTAATCTAGTTAAATATAAAAATAAATAAATATGCTACAACATGAGAAAGTTGTCTTTGTCTGCTCATTTACCCCTCTACTCCCCATCCCAGCTCTCCTGGACAAAGAAGGAGCTGCACTCAGATTATTAACAGGTTATGTGCTAAAAACAGCTGGATTTATCTCCATCAACTCCTTTCTAGCTACCTCACTCGAAATACTGCAAAACAAGTAAGACCAATAATTTAATGGCACATAACCACACTTTGTGCAGATCTGTTAAAGAACATTAAGGAAAATAAACGCAAACCCTCCTGCCATGAGTAAAATATGCCTACTTTCACGTTATATGTCTTTAAAGGCTTTGCAATGTCTTTTGATATTCTACTTTTGTTATTAACATGCCAAAATATTTAGGTTCCCTCATATTTTTTATTCTGGTTTAATTGCATACTCTGTCTCCCACCCGACTGCATTATCATATTTTATGGACTATCAGTATTACTTTTTTACATCTTTTGGTGCAGATAGGGTGTGACCTATACTCCAAAGTGGCTTAAAAATGAAAATATACAGTTAGGTCCTCAATGAATTTACCATAAGAAAAATGTAATGCATCATGGGCACTGTAGTACGGGGGGCACCCTATATTGTAGGTCACGCTGGTCACTATCAGTCAGAGAATGGAATAAAAGAAAATAAAGCAATTTAACCTTTCTGATAACTTGACAAGACAACGTTGAAGGCCTGAAAAAATGGCACAAAAAAAATGCACGTTTCACATTTTCAGCACTCTGACTAACATGGTTGTTAGTAATGATATCTGTTGCACAACCACATTCAAATATTCTGTCAAAAAAATATGTTTTCCATATTACCTTCTGAGTTGTACATGTTAAATTAGCATACCGGCGTGTCCCTGTGACATATTCCAGTGCAATTTATCTATTGTTTATTTCGCTTTATAATTGATGTACTAACTAGCAGGATTACTGGGTTCGTGAGAAAACTTCAGGTTTAAACCCGAGTTTCTGGTACCACAAAGCTGGATTCATTCTTAGCGAGGCTAGTCACTATGGTAGCACGAATGGCAGCCTGCTCTGGGGCAGGCTAGCTTTCAGGATTGATTTGAATCCTAGAAAAAGCTCAATCCAAGAGCCAATCAGCTGTTCAGGAAACAATGACGTGCCCCTTCACTGAAGACCCGATTTAATCCATCGGGAAAAAACATGTTAAACAAAACAACATCCCAATAAAAGAACTTGAAAACACAAAAGCAGCTAAAACAAAACACGTTCTTGACAAATTTTACCGGTTTTAATTAATTAATTAATTTATTTACTCTGATGTTTTGAAATCTTGTCACTTTACAATCTCCAGGGTGTGCAGTCTACCGAAACTGGAACATCGGATCTGAAACAGAACTACAATAAAGCTGAAAATGAAAAAAAAAAAAAAAAGAAGCTGCAATGTTCCACAGATTGGTCCTAAACAAGGATAATAAACTACCACAAAACTTTAAGACCATCAGGAGTGCATAACTGAAAGAATTACTACAAAACCTACACGAAATACAGAAATTCGAGCCAATATTCTCAACATTTGCAAGATTTTTTTTTTTAAGTTCTTGCTGAAAAAAGGAGGGTAATGTTAAATAACGAGATGTACTTACTTTTTTGCACATAGATTATATTTTGTTTAGATATTTTGGTTCAGTAGGTATAACTAATCTGCTTTTTTTTTTTTCACCCTTGAGTTCCGACTTATACAGGATCATTTCATGAGGCATTTAGAATAAAACCAAAGAATTAAAAAAGGATGTACCTGTTACCATACTAAACTAAAGATGTACCTGTTACCAAACTTCCTCAGCCAGCTTGGGAACCCCTGCATCAGTAATAGAAACATAAAGTGAATCCAGGTCTCTGATGGAAACATAAAAACCAGGACACCTGTCTAGAGCGTGTCTCCTCCCTGAGCTGAAAGAAGCCTTTGATGTCTAACAAGAAGAGTTTGATCGACTGAGCATCAGGAGAAACCCTTTTGACTAAAGCCTTCAAAAAACATCAATACTATTCTTTGTTGTGTGAGTTTACTCTGCACCTTAGTGTAGGATAGCTGAATATAAACTGGAGCGGGCACGTGCAGAGAGCGATTTTCTCCACTCGATGCAGCAGTTTCTCGTGTATGTGTGATTTTGTTGTGCGGTGGTAGATAAACAATGGGCAGAAGTAGTTTAACATACATGTTTATTAGTACATTTATTCTGCTCGCGGGCAATTTAAATAAATGTGACACCATTGTTTTTTTTACATGCAATAAATTTACAGATCACCTTCCCCTGGTGAAAGCAGAAAGGTATGTTTTTTCTGTTCAATTTATATCCTAAAGCCCATATTCATTTTATGTGAATATGATTTAGGATGTTTAGTTTTTACTGTGATCTGTTGACGTCATCATTTTGATGTTGTATTCTAGGGATCCACCAAAAGGAAAATGAAATCACCCGTTCACTACGCTAAATTGTGTCTCCAAAGCCGGGATGTTGCCACACACCCTAACATAAAATAGGTCACATATAAGATAAGTAATAACTATGTAAAACGATGTACCAAGCACCAGGACTGCTAAACAGTGTTGAAATGTTTTGCATGATTCTATCTCATCCAAATTTAGCTGCATTTACCAATAACCAGAAATATCAGACACATGATTCAGAACTCTGATGAGGTAAACTGCTCCTCAAAGTAAACTTCTTTCCATATTCCCCAGATATGCAGCCTGTTCTGGATACTTCTTAGAGTTATGTTGCTATGAATTTAAAACACACTGATATAAATACTGGAACTAATTCAGTACAAAATATAAGATGTTTTTCATCTTTTCAACTTGGACTCTCAGTGTGGATCTCCGTGATGGGGAAAGATGATCTCATTCTGAAGACCTAAGTTTACAATAAACAAATGATCTGATCATTTAATACCTAAAACTAATTTAAACTGGATGTTCACTTGATCTGCACATCTTTGTGTTGTATTATAAACATCTTTTTACAAGTTTTTGACTTCTAAAAACAAAAACCTTGATTTGCCAATAAACAAATATGATGTACTACAGATTGAGATAAGAAAGTTACTGAAACTGTTTTCCTGATAAGTTTTTTTGTACATGATTTTTCTGTTGTTTGATTTTTCTTCCTTTGTGGCTATAGATGGGCGACAGTGGCGTTGGATGTAGGAGTTTGCCCTGAAATTGAAGGGTTGACGGTTCAAGCGCCGACTCCGACTTTCAGTGTCGTTGTGTCCTTGGGCAAGACACTTCACCTGCATTGTCTACTGATGGTGGTCAGAGGGCCCGGTGGCGCCAGTGTACGGCAGCCCCAGGGCAGCTGTGGCTACAATGTAGCTTGCCACCATCAGTGTGTGTGTGAATGGGTGAATGAATGTAGTGTAAAGTCTGCTGACTTGAATAAAGGCGCTATATAAGTACATGCCATTTACCATATAGAAAATCTGCACCCACATCCTTGAAAGCTATGATTCCTTTAAAATGAGTCATGTTGTATCTGTACCTAAGACTTGACCAATGTGCAGTGTGTTGGATTGATGTATGTGAAGGTGGATGTGTGTGTTTGTGTATAAATTAGACTGGCGTATTGGTTTGTGTGAGTCTGACCTTGGGGAAGCGTTCCTTGTAGACATGGTTCATCATCATTATTTCATTGTCATAGCAGGATGGGGAGCGCCCCGGACTAAGGAGGAACAAACACAGACAGCAGAGAGAGTAAAATATATAAATATGTGTACTGATGCAGCCCTGAACAGGAGAATAAGCAGTAAAGTAAATGCAGTTAAGAAATACTGTCCTCTTAGAGAGATTTTCTCTGCCCCATTTGGAAGCAGATCATTATGTTAATACACTCATTAGAAATTCAGCACAGTCTGCTTCTGTAATGTTTTAGGGCAATTCCCATTAACACTAGAATCACTTTTTATGCTAAGTTATCACACAGCAGTAAAAAGTGGGAAAAATCTGAAGTTTATAACTGCTAGGTCTCTATTTTAGAGCTGGTACAGTTATTCAGATTAATCATGATCAATCCAGCTGACAGCCTTGGCTGGCCTCGGGACAAAATCAAAATATGCGGATATCAAAATATTTGGCAGTTTTGGCTTTCCATACCTGCTCAAGTCGCAATTGATCACAAATACAGACTTCATCTGGTGTGGCACGTTTAAATTTGAGCACAAGATGTTATGGCAAAAACCTTTCTAGGCAGTTAAACCTGTACAGCAGCAACCTTTTAACAGTACCCGCGACCCAAAGTAAAGTTAAGCTCTTCCTGCGGGTTGAGTCTATGTTCTGTATTTCACTGTTTTTACCTGTAGCGCAGTGAGTATTATGTATAGCAAGTTGATAAACTTTAAAGATGCTGTTTCACGGAATAACCGTGAGGCACCAAGGAATGCCGCGGGAATTACTTCCCCAATACAGCAGTGGACAATCAGAGAAGAGTAATAACAGGAAAACGATTTTATGTAAATGAAATTAACGCAGCATTTCTTTGCAAACAGTGGGTGTGATTGTGATTAATCAATTATACAAGTACTATATACATATAAGATACATAAACTTGGTCAAGTAGTATTTCTAGGCATTAAATTTAGTTTTTTGAGGGGGATTTAGTTTTGTTTTTTGTCATTTACACTGCATTAGAAGGTAGAAGTTTGTTTGTTTTTTAGGTATGTTGGTTTACAAAATGTTCTCATTTTAAGAATAATCAATTTAATGAAAAGATAAACAATATATTACTCAATTAGTGAAATAATTAAAAACTGCAGCTCTAGTCGATGTACACAATTTGACAAAACTCTCAGTCAGAAACTCATAAATTCAGTCCCTTCCTGATCACCAAACCGAGCACCAACAGGTCACGCTAACCACATCAACCTGAAGGAGTAAGACTCAAGGATGGCTTTATTCTAGGGATGCACGATATTGGGATTTTGGCCGATATCCGATATGCAGATATTTTAAAACGCATGTAGCCGATAACCGATATCGATACCGTTGTTAAAGCTGGACAAAAATAAGTAGTCATTGAAAATAGCAGTTTTGTTATCTATTTCTGACACTTTGAAAAATAATATACTCAAATATATTTTCATATGCTGATATCAAATTGATTTTTAAAAACGCGGTATCGATCTATTTTACTTTCAAAATCTTGTGAAATTTCATCGTTCTGTTACAAACTCTCGTGATATTTTTCAAATTCTTGTGAGATTTTGTTAGTAAAATAGATCGATACCGCTTCAATATATTAACATATAAAAATATGGCAAAATTTTGTGAATTTTCGGGGGATTTCGTAGCATAACGATGACATATAGCAATATTTCAATAGTAAAAGAGATTGATATGGTGTTTTTAAATGGCAATATATCAGCATATGAAGATATTGTGATATTTTAATGTATCAATATTTTCTCCCTTGTCTTTAGAAGTTTTTAAGTCTGTAAAAAAGAAGTTTTTGAGGAAGAAGAAGAAGTAGTATTTTTTTTTTTTTTAGACTTTAGAAACTCAGATGCTGATCAAATATATGGGTTAAATATCGGTGGGGTGGCCGATGTCCGATATTCAGTTTTAAGGCCCATACAGGCCGATACCGATAGGGGGCCGATTATATCGTGCATCCCTACTTTATTCCTTAAAGGAATAGTACACCCAAAACATGATTAGCCTTCATTTTCTACTCACCCCCATGCTGAACAACACTCTGGAGTACTTTTTTGATATCTCAAATGCATCTGGAGATCTGGGAGGCTTCTTGCTGTCTGCTGACATTAAAATAATGGAGGTCCATAGCGCCCGAGGCAGAAAGGTCCATAAAAGTCCACAAAAAACGTGTCAATATTCCTCCATACTGCTCGTCCAATGTATTCCAAGTGTCCTGAGTGGGTAGCGTCCATAATTTACTCGAAACAAAGTCATTTAGAATGTTTTTAGAGCATAAACAGTAGTGTATAGGATTTCCTAAAAGCGCGTTCATGAGTCTACGTAAACCGCGGCAGACCAAACCAGATGAAAGTGCGCATTCAGCGTCTGCTCTGCCGATAATGCAAGCGTAGAAGAAGATATGTGCTGTTTACCTGTGCAAAGAAAGAAAAAACGAAAGAAAAATGTCTGAGGACTTCAGTGTTGAGGAAGAGCATGAGTTCATTGCTGAGCTGAATGCGCACTTTCGTCTGGTTTGGTCTGCCGCAGTTTCCGTAGGCTCGTGAACGCGCTTTTAGGAAATCCTATACACTACTGTTTATGCTCTAAAAACATTCTAAATGACTTTGTTTCGAGTAAATTATGGACGCTACCCACTCAGGACACTTGGAATATATTGGACAAGCAGTATGGAGGAATATTGACACGTTTTTTGTGGACTT
This sequence comes from Cyprinodon diabolis, assembly GCA_030533445.1. NCBI lineage: Eukaryota > Metazoa > Chordata > Actinopteri > Cyprinodontiformes > Cyprinodontidae > Cyprinodon > Cyprinodon diabolis. Next base: position 47,387,115 of record CM060066.1, read on the forward strand.
TTATGGACCTTTCTGCCTCGGGCACCATAGACCAGACATGTTCATAAGTCATTTTTTGCAAGTCCAAGTCAAGTCTCAAATCTTGAGAAGGCCTGTCGCAATAATCAATTAATCGCACAAAAAATTCTAATCACTTGATTCATTAAAAAAGTGCAATCATTTTCGTGCTTGCTTGTTTCTCCTTGTGTTTTTATCTCCGTCACTGAGACGGTATAGCTTAAAGGTTACTTGTGGTTACAACTTTTTCTAGTTTTTTGAATTTTTCCTGCATGTTGGGTTGTTTTGGTTTGTTTTTCCCTTGTGACAATCCATGCGCACTGGACTGAAGTAGTTGTCTGAGGAGGCGGAGTGCATTAATTGCGCTGCGTAATTGCGCTGCGTAATTGCTGCGCTCAGGTTTGAGCAAGGGCTGATTAAAGCCGACATAAAAGGAGTCTGAAGGAAAGGAGAAGGAGAAAGGAATCTGCAGGTGACAGAGACGGACGCGCTGCCGGGGTCCGTGCGCCAGGAGGGTGCACAGATGGCCCAGTAAGGAGTAATAGGGCAGAGGAGGAACCTCGCCTGTAAGTAGCGCTCCCCCTCGCTTAAAGCATAAACAGGAATATATCTTCCGACGGGGTTTTGGCGCGTGGATGCTGGCGTTTGAATTTTAGGTTTTATCAGGAGAAGAAAATGACTGTTTTATTTTGCCACTTTTGCTGTGGCTTTTTGTATAAATAAAACACTTGAACTTGAGTGCTTCACGGTTTGGGTCTTTGAGTTGTTTGCTCCCCCTTGTGTCAACGACTGAGTGTGGGGCCATACTGGCCACAAGTGCTACTTTTTTTTATTTTTTTTTTTACCTCTTCTGTGTGCGGGTAAGGCGAGCGGCGATCAGTCAAGTTAGTAAAACAAACACTTGAATAAGTGTTTTTACACTGGAATAAAATATTGTTCACAAGTCAGAAATCACTAGTCTCCGTCGAGTCTGCAGTCCTTCAAATGCAAGTCCAAGTCGAGTTGAAGTCATTAAATATGCGACTTAAGTGCGACCCGAGTACGAGTCACAAATTCGAGTCCCATCTCTGCCATAGACCGCGATTATTTGAATGTCAGCAGACAGCAAGAAGCCTCCCAGATCTCCAGATGCATTTGAGATATCAAAAAAGTACTCCAGAGTGTTGTTCAGCATGGGGGTGAGTAGAAAATGAAGGCTAATCATGTTTTGGGTGTACTATTCCTTTAACATGTTTTTTTCCCCCCCCACAAATAAAGTCAAGAAAATATTAAAAACTTCAGGCTTCATTCTTTAAGGAAGCCTTCCTTCCTTCATGTCTGCTGCTCAGTTAAGCAGCTGCAATAAGCATGCATGTATTTAGCTAAGAAAGCGACACAAACTCTAATGTAAAATAGAGAAAAAGTCCCGAAGAGAACGATATGTCATCTTGACCAAAAGCTTCTGAAGAAGATTATGACTGAGAAAATATTTACTTTCATCAGGACACCGGTTGGTCATGCATTTAAACTGAAAAGTTTTAATCATGTATCTCAAACCAAGTTCAAAATGTTTCCTTTGACCTGCAGCCATCTTACCTGAGGCTTCTGGAACGAGGGCGCACATGTGGCGAACGTCGCCCCCCGTCATCGTCTGTGATGCTCTCTGTGCTGCCAAAGTGCTTAGACAGAAAGTGCAACTCATCCATGGTTGGCTGAAAGGGCAGCTGGTGCAGACGCTCCTGAGAAGAGCTGGATGACTGGAGAGGGATCAGAGATAAAAAAAAAAAAGTTTTAAAAATGACCTGCTCTTTCTTTGATTTTTCTTAAATGGCTTTGTGAGAAAAAAATCCAAAATTTAGAAATAAGTACCTAGTGATGACAAAGAGTACATCAGAAATAAGAAACATGAAGAAAGGAGAGGAGAATAGGGCACCGTTTGATGTGTGTGGGCAGAAAACAGATTAAAAGAAGTGACTATAAAAAAAAGCAAATAAGAGGTGTAAAAAATCCAGTACTCAGAAGACTTTGTGTAGGAGGACAACCGAATGTGGTTTAGAAACATCAGAAAGTCTTTAGGGCTTTACAATAGTAACTTAAGTGCAAGTTGACTTGCTTGAAATGTTTGATGCCACAGGGGGGCTGAAGGAAATGCTGTTTGGGCTCAAATAAGAGACTTTTCTTCAGCACAGGAGTGGGGAAAAAAAAGGCCCAGATCAATGTTAGACTTAATGAACACGCTTCCCGTCGGGACTTCAAGGTTGGCTTTGGTCAAACAATCATTTCTGCAGTAAAAATCCAATCAAGGCTTAATTCGGGTCTATATCATGTGCAAGCTAGACGAAAAAAGCTGAAATGAGTCAATGAATAAGGAGGTGCTTGGACACAGATAAATACACTGAAAACTTGTTTAATATAATTATCATTATAAAAGGAAGAGTCTAGTATTGATCACATAGTTCAGAGGGTTTGTGTGAGCATTTCTATTCACTTAGATCTGCAACTGCTTTTCATGAGGGGCACAGTTGGATCACCTAGCAGTCAATTTCAAGACTTTGTTGTCTTTCGATGAGGATTCATTGATTTTAGTTGCAAACAAATTGATACACAACATTTAAAGCAGACAAAGACAAGAAAAGTACTGATCAGGGTGGTGTGATGAAACTTTCTTTGGTCTAAGCATCAATATAGATGCTGCTTTGCCACCACAGCCACCTGAGCACTTGTTCACCGCAAAGCGTTTTCTATTATTTCACCAGCAAGATGGCCTCTGTTGCACACTTACAGGGTAAAATGCACTCTGGTTTCTAGGGTAATGCGGGAGTATTCAGCACTCTATTTTACAAAAAAGAAAAAAACAAAACAAGCATGTGTATCTTGTGAGGAAACAACATTGTTAAGAACAGGGATTGCATCGAGTCAATGAGTCGATGGTTTTCGACTGGTTTTCCTTAGATAGAAAACTTTGAATCAATTTAACTGTATGATCTGGTTGAATTGTAAAGTGCCTTGAGATGACATGTATTGTGAATTGGTGCTATATAAATAAATTGAATTGAATTGAACAAGACACACAGCAGTTTGAGGGAAAGACGTAGAGAAGCTTAAAGCACAGCTGGAACCACTCTAGAAAGAGCTTACAAGACATGGCCAGCCTTCTAGACTGACAGGGTAAAGAACAAGAGCATCACCCAGAGAAGCAACCAAGAGGCTAATGGAACTATGCAAGAGCTGCAGAGATCAACCCGGTAAGGAGGAGGAATCTATTGACAGGAGAGCCATTAATGATGCATTCCATTTGATGATTTTTATGGAAGAGTTGGAAAGAGAGGAAAGCCTTTCTTGAATGAAAAAGCAAGAGGAATTTCTGTTTGCAGATGAAAGGAAGAAGGGGCTTTGGTCAGATACATAGGACTAAAATGTTGTCAATGCTCAGCTTCAAAAACCTAAAGAAACAACTTACACTGCATCCTAAACACACCTTAGAAATACAGTGGTGGCAGTATGGTGCTGTTTAAATACATTTAATCTAAATTAAACTAAACAGTCAGAGTACCTTAAAGCAAACAAATTAGAAACTCGCAACTGAAGTGAGGCTTCATCTTCTATCAAGAAAACAAAACTAATCGCATTGTTTTCCAATCAAGCAAAGATTTAAATAATGAGGTGCAAAAATCACCAAAGATTAAAGTGGTCATAGAATGCAAAACCGACTTTGCAATGTCATAGATACAGAGAAGTTCAAATCCCATCGACACCTCTTTTCTATGCAAATCTCACAATTCCAAACTTCCACCATAAAACAGGCGAATCCAAAAGAAGCCCCGAGTTGACGTAAAGTCGGGAGTGCTGCCTTATTTGACTCTGGCCTGTACTTTTGTCACGCCCCGAAATTTACATACTGTACAGATGATTTTATGAGGTGTCGATTGCTGGGCTGCCAACTGGACCGGACGTTAGCAGAGAGCCATGAAGGAAGTACGGGGCCGACGGTGTACAGGCTACCGTTCACCGGGTCACCGCTGGCTCCCTGCCCCTGTCTGCCGGGGTTCCCGGACCAGCCCCGGAGCTGACGGCTCGGTTCTGCTGCACTGTAGTCGACCAAAATCCCGGACGATTTTGAAATTTCCCCCGGACTTTTTTTAGGTATGAAAAGTAGGACATCTCCGGGAAAAGAAGGACGTCTGGTCACCCTACCATATCAACAATTTCAATGTTTAAGTGAGTAAGTGCTTGTTGCTATGATGCGTCTTTGCTCAGCTGCTTTGCGCATTGTAAACTAACCAATCAGCTCACAGCTCATGTAAATATTCATGAGCATACCATAAAAGGAAGAAAACCTGTCTTTCATTCTGGGACTCTTAACCAGGCTTGCATTAGGGTTCATAGAACAGCAAATATGCCATTTTCAGCCCAATCAATGTTACACACCCTATTCAGAGACCTTAAGCACCAGCACCAACTACCCTACATAATAATTCTATGACCCCTTTAGAACTAACTGCCCTATTAGTTTATGTAGAGGTATCTGTGGCTAAGTTCACACTGCAGGCTTTGATAATCAATTCCGCATTTTTGGGTAATTTGATTCTTTTGCATGGCTTTTCACATGTGATCTCTAGTGTGAACCGCATTTGTACATCTCAATGACGTCACAAGTGAGTGTGCTTTGTGTTTACATAAGTAAACATGGCTGGTAGTGTTGGAGCTGGAGCATCTTGCCATCTTTCATTTCTTTCACAACCTCAGCCTGCATTAACAACAGGATGTTTTCAAGAGGGTTGAAAATAAAGACTGCTCTCCGCATTATTGTCCTCCATGGTTTTTGTTTTTCTTACTGCTTCTGCTTCTTGCTACCATTGCAAGATGCAGAATAGTGACCTCTGCTGAGTATTAATGGGTTTAGGTGGGATGGATGCAACTGGCCGTTTAGACACAGGTTGCATTTCATAAGATCAAATTCGCATCGGATTTAGAACCACCTAGCCAAGTGGCCTGGGTTGCAATGGAAAAAATTTGGATCTGTGTTGTTCAGATTGCCATGAAAAGATCAGATACAGGTTGCATATGGGCAAATAAATCAGATTTGGGTCACTTCAGGGTGCAGTGTAAAAGTAGCCTATGAGGTCAATAGGAATGAGAAGATATGTAGCAGATATCTTCAGCTTTTTTTTCTTTTTTTAACAAAAAAACGAATCAGTGAAGTGATTTACTTTGCTTCTAATGTATAGAAATTAGGAGGTAAAAGTAGAAGGGATGCATAAGAAGAAGGGACATTTTTCAGGATATACTGTAAATAAATGCACAGCAGGAAGATTTTGTTAGACATCCACCTGAGCAACACATGCATCACGGTCCATTTTCAAAGTGGACAATTTTCATAATGGTAGTGTTCATCTCCCACAGAAAGCTCTTATGTTTCCAACATCTTGCTTTCAGGGTAAAGTGAACAATGTTTTATTCTCTCTATTTGCATCAAATCAGATTTCATCTCTACCTCACTCTTTCTCATTCGTCTCAGTGAACCATTTCTAACATCTTTCTCTGCCTCTCTGAAGAAAACAGAAATTGTTTGCAAATACAAGCAACAAAGATTGGTTACATTTCCTTTCAACTATGTCGATTGCACTTTTTTCCCTGAAATGCTAAGTTATGAATGGCAGCAAAGCAAGGTTGCTTATATCTTAGCAACTGATTAGATATTTTTAGATCTGCTTTACATGAGCTGCATGTTCTTGCAAGTAAAAACCTTGGAGGAAAAAAAAAAGCACCAGAAACTCACTGGAGAGAATAAAAACTCAAAGAACGCACGGGTGGGCATGTTTGTGTTGCCGTGACATTCGGCTGCAACAGCAGCATTATATCATTTCAAAAGAAAACACAACAAAACTAGCACACGTATCTTCAGGACATGGATTCTCTCATAATGATACTGGCTTTATGCATTAAATGTATGCAAATGAAGTCTTTGAAGGGAACACGTGCAGGATAATGATGCAAAACTTTTCGCTATGAAGTAAGAAAACTTCTAAGATCAGATCTTTTGGAGTTAGAGAGAAAGATTAGTGCGGAGGAAGCCTGGATTTCTCTCACCTTCATGTTAGTTTTCTTCCAGAGCTGTTCTGGTACAAATAGAGATGAAAGCATATGATCCCAGAGAGTTATCATTTTCACACTGTGCTGAGGGAGGAGAAACCGTCTGTTCCTTTTTGAAAGGCAAGTTTTCTATTACAAGGACACAGTCACTAGGATCCTACATTTGATTAAGGATAAGGGAGCATTGCTGCTGCAATAATAAGACAGCAGATGAAGGGAAATTAAGAGTACTTCCTGTTTCCACTGCATGTTGTTGGTCAGTTATCTGGGCTAAAGCTTCTATTTACACTAGTGGAGAAACAGAAGAGCCTATGCCTCAGGTCAGAAAACCAAACTAGACTCATATACAACAATGATTCCTACTCTTCTTGAGCCTGCAAGTCCGTTAGAAATTATAGCAGTATATTTGTACCAAAGGGTGCTGTCACATGAGGATAGCTCAGGAGACTCAATTTCACTTTATGGGGAATGAGGAAAAAAATAACACAAGCCTTTGGTTTGATTCTCTTTTGAACCACCAGTGCAACATTATGCACTTACCACAGCTAGCTCTTTTGTTCGTAGTATGAGCAGGGTCAAGTATGGCAACCCACGTTAGTGTTTAACCAAAAACATACTTATATACCACACATTCAACTAAGACATACTTCTAACAAAGGCTACTATATCAATGTGGTCTACCTACTTTGAAGCTGGATTCTGGATTTAGTATGAAAAAGTTATTCCCACAAATTGGATACTGTTTTCAGATATCCTTTTTAATAGAGGTAAATTACTGTGGCATACATAAGAAACCATCTGCTGTATATACACCAAGGGCGTAGGTTAGATTTCAACTTTGGTAGGGACACTATTCTTCAGTTTCATTGGTCCTTTGCAAAAATATGCATGCTCTTTTTTATGCTTAATGTGAGCTTCAGGGCTCATTTTGTTTAAAGAGAACTGCAGCATTTCTTGCTACATTAATACAAATCTTATAAGCACTACATGCACTAGATGCTGTTTATCAATATTTAAAGCATCACTGGCTCTGATGAATGTGGAATTAGGACTTTTTCCACTTTGAAAAGGATTGCATTTAAATTTACCTGCTACTAAGACAGTGTCTGTTTAACCAAATATAGTCTATAATATGTGGATTTATCCTGTGTTTTCTTCTGAAGATATAGAATTGTGCAGAGGTAAAACCCACTCTTATTTTTTTTTTATCTAATATGCTCTCTCTGGATCATGCAAAATAATACATTCAAGGGACGGCAAATAAATGTATTGTATTTACATGTGCACTGGAACTAGAAGAGGAACTGACACTGAGCATTTAAAATATTAATATTAGAAGTTGTAGATCTGGGCTGTAGTTACTCTGTGTAGCTAATTTCATGTATTTTATCTATGGCTGAAACAATTAATCATATTAACAAATTATTTAAATAATCGTGAACTAATTTAGTAATTGATTAATCGTAAACTGGAGTATAGGGCCACTAAAATGTGCCTTTAGCCGACAGAGCGACCCACTTAGAGCAGGAATTATACCAAGATTGTAAAAAATATGTAAACATTTTGCATTTAAGAAGTAAAAAATATTCTCCATCCAGAACTCCTCCAAAGGAAACGTTTAAACTTTTCTGTTTCACCTGGTTTCATTTCATAAAAGATCTTTAAGGAGCCTTTGGCTATCTGATTAAAAGATAAAATAAATGAAATCCTAACGTTGTTAACTTACATTTCTCAAGTTCCACAAATCAAAAAACTCTCTCCTGCTTCTTTACAGAACTCCAGTCAGAAGCTTTCGCCTTTTTTAGCGTAGATAATAAGTTTTTTAATTTGGACTAGTTTCGTAGCCCAATATAAATTTATTTTAGCGTCTTTTTTTCGCGCTCCAAGCACCCGCGCGTGCGCACATACAGACTAGAAAACACGCAATCAGAAAGAGAGAAGGCGGAACTTAAGGCAGAATAATCAGAGAGTTAAACCGCGCAGCACAGTTGATGCCCTGCTATGTGAAAGGGACAGGAAAGAGCAGGCAGCTGCAGCTACCAGGCAGAGAAGCTGCGAGAGGAAAAGAGGCAGCTGCTGTATAGTAAATTATATGTTGTTCACATCCAATTATTGGTAGGGACAAATAGGTCCGTCCAAAATTTTGGTAGGGACATGTCCCTATGGTCCCTATGCAAACCTACGCCCATGATATACACTGTTGAAAAAATGAATCGAACACTCAGATAACACATGCTACATCTACGTCAATGGACTACTCTCATGGAATACTTTGTTCTGTTCAAAATAAATATGCATCATCAAAGGAAATCAAACGTATTAACCAATGGAGGCCTGGATTTGGAGTCACACATTTAATTAAAGTGGAAAAGCACACTACAGGCTGATCCAACTTTGATGTGATTTCCTCAAAACAGGTCAGAATGAGGCTCAGTATTGTGTGTTGCCTTCACATGCCTGTATGACCTCCCTAAAACACCTGGGCATGCACCTGATGAGGTGCATGCCCAGCGGAAGAGGGATTTCCTCCTAGACTAAAGCATCCACCAACTCCTGGACAGTCTGTGGCGCTATGTGACATTGGTGATTGGATCGAGACATAATGTCCCAGATGTGCTGGGACACCATGTCAGGTCTTTGGAATGGGTGGGCAATCCACAACTTCAATGCCTTAATCTTGCAGGAACTGCTGATACACTCCAGCAATATGAGGTCTAGCAATAAACTGCATTAGTAGGAACCCAGGACCAACCACACCAGCATATGGTCTGACAAGAGATCTGCAGTTCTCATCTAATGGCGGTCATGCTACTGTACCTCACCACATGGAGGGCTGTGGGGCCCTCCAAAGAAATGCCACCCCGCACCTTTACTGACGCACTGCCAAACCGGTCATGCTGAAGGATGTTGCAGGCAGCAGATTGCTCTCCATGGCATCTCCAGACTCTGTCACGTCTGTCACGTGCTCAGTGTAAATCTGCTTTCATCTGTGAAGAGCACAAGGCGCCAGTGGCGAATTTGCCAATCCTGGTTTTCTATGGCAAGTGCCAAGTGTCCTGTCCTGTGAGCACAACCCCCACTGGTGAACATCTGGCCCTCGTATGGAGTCCTTTTCTAACCGTTTATGCTGACACATGCACTTTTGTGGCCTGCTGAAGGTCATTTTCCAGGGTCTGACAGTGCTCCTCCCATTCCTCCTTGCATAAAGGTGGAGGTAGCGGTCCTGCTGCTGTTTTGATGCCCTCATATGGCCTCCTCCACATCTCCTGGAAGCAGGTTCAGTCTCTGGACACTATGCTGACAGACATAGCAAACCTTCCTGCCATTGATGTGTCTTCCTGGATGAGCTGCACTACTTGAGCTTTTTGTGTGGCACTGGCAAGAAAGCACTAGCGATAAAGCACCATCAACATTTAAAAGCGACCAAAACTTTAACCAGTAAGCATAGGTACTGAGTGTCATAGTCTTGGTTTTCCATTTGTTGTCCTCTGCTGCCCTCTTGTGTCCTCTTTCCCTAGCTCTGTTTTCTGCTCTGCCCTCACCTGTTTTCAATCCCCTCGTTAGCACTCTCTTTGTCTCTGTCCCCTTTAAAAGCCTCCCTGTTTGCTGGATCCCTCTGTCAGGATTTGGTGTTGGTTTGAGGACCCAAATGCAGAAGCAAGTAGGCAGAGGTGAATTTAGATGGGTTTAATGAGGTTCACAGGAACTGAGGCAGGAATCAAAAAATCCAACAGAAATAACAAACTGACCAGAACCAAAGAGACATCAGGGGAAAACCAATTTCTAGGAGCCAGGGAGAGACGAGGAAAGCAGACAGACGTTAGACGAGGAGCCAGCAAACAGGAACTGAAGAGGGAGGCTTTTAAAGGGGACAGAGACAAAGAGAGGGCTAACGAGGGGATTGAAAACAGGTGAGGGCAGAGCAGAAAACAGAGCTAGGGAAAGAGGACACAAGAGGGCAGCAGAGGACAACAAATGGAAAACCAAGACTATGACACTGAGAAGTGGTCTGTCGCCCCCACCAGCAGAACCATCACCACGGACTGCTGCTAAATTGTTCTCTATGAACAACCTTTGAATCGCTTTGGGGAGACAACAATTTTTGGAAAAGCTGCAAAAGCACAAAAAAATAAAAAATAAAAATCCACTTTGGTTCATCCAGAGTTGCGTCTGGATATCGGTTGGATTTGGCGGTGACAAGATGGAGTTAAGGGATGATGATTAATAGTCCTGTTAGAACTCTTGAGAGGTCTTAATTTAGTAATTCTACTTTTGTTAACATTATTTTCTCTGTATTCCATTTTAAGTGACAACACTTTGCCTACAACCAGTCCCTGATTGGCTGCTGAGTCGCCATTTCACTGAAAAGTTCAGCTTATTTCAACTTCAGCGATCTCTGCTCTGCTCTCTCCATGCAGTGCTGCTGTTTGGCAACACCTCAGCCTTGTCTAGTAGCACCAGGTGAGGGCGGAGCATGAAACAACCCCTAACCTCGTGATGTTCACCACTGGCTGCTTCACCACCCTTCACCACGGGGTTTGTATAGAATTTCTCTGTAAATCCACCGCACTCGCTATGAACACCTGATCCAGTCTGAACGTACCATTTTTTTAAAGAAAGTTTGTCATTTTTTATCCCTTATTTGTAAAACCAAAACATGGGATCATTCTTTTTTCAAGCAAAAATTCAGGTTTAGGGCAGGAGATTGACCTCATTCTCTTGAATTTAACAGCCTACATCACCTCTTTTTATACATACATGCATTGTTTTCATATAACTGGAATATATACTGGGTGTTATATAGAGTATATCAGGAGGGGAGAATTGAGCATAAAATCCACTGCATGAAGTAAGATAAGGCTGCAGCAAGCCATTCCATTATTAATGTATTTTTTCTGACAACAAAAGTATTTTTTCCTGAATATTGTATGCTAATATTAAGGTTGAAACAATCAAATTTAACGTGATTAATGGATTATTGAAATAACTGTCAACTAATTTAGAAATTGATAAATTGTTAACTGGGATATAAAGACTAAAACATGCCTTAAGCTGAGAGAGCAACCCACTTAGAGCAGCAATTATGCCATATTGAAAAAAAAAAAAAAAAAAAAAGAATATATATATATATGTTAACATTTTGCATTTAAGATAAAACATTTTTTCGCCTGTCAGTATGCTCTATCCAGAACTCCTCAAGTGGAAAAGTTTTAGTTTCACCTGTTTTAATTTCGCAAAAAATCTTTTTTAAAGAACCTTTTGCTATCCGATAATAAATCGATGAATCGAAAAAGTAATTGATAGATTAATTGATTTGAAAAAGTTGTTAGTTGCAGCCCTAGTTAAGATATACAAAAATTCTCTTTCATACACCTTAGAGTAAACTAAATTTATAGTTGAACCTACCGTTGAACTGGGTGTATTAGTACCATAACCTGAGGAAGGTAGAGAGGCCAAAGACCATCTACGACCATCAGCCCTGCAAGAAGAAAAAAGGAAAATCAAAATCAGAAAACAGGTTTACTGTTACTGAGACGGGGATAACACCAACTCCTTGTCGCCTTCTTTTTCTATTTTATTTTCATGGCAAATGCAGTTGGCAGTGATGTCGGCCACCTTCACTTCCTTTCAATCCAATTACACATTGGATTCTTCAGTTCGTCTCCTCCGAGGCTTTCTTCAATTATCACAGAGTCTGACGCCTCCTCTGAGTGAGTAATGAGGGGCACAGTCCTGGCATTTCGCCTGATTCCAACTGTGTCAGCCTGCTGTCAAGGCTTTATCACACAGGCATAGTAGGAGAAGGCCAAGACAAAGACAGGTTTCTTCTCATGACGTATATCTGTGATAGATGATGTGTATGTAGAAGTATTTCAAGGAACAATTTAACTGAGCTGCCTTGAGCTTTTATAAAGTGGATGAGTTACTAGAGATGGTGTGTGAAAAGGAAAAGCCAACCTTCGGGATGAGGCGAAGGAAAAGTGGGCAGGTCCGCTTGGTGAGAAGTTGCGCGGGCTGTCCAGTGGACTGCTTCCTGATAAAACAAATATAGAGAGAACAGTGATACAAAGATGAACAGTCAGTACTAATGACAATGTCTCTGATTGGTTTCTTCTGTTTTTAGCACAAAAGGTAAAATACATTTTTATTTAGAAGCAAATTTTAAATTACAGAGAAAAATAACATGGAGGTTTTATAACTGTATAACGTTTACAAAAAGGTAACACCTCTTCAAATTGTGGAGTACACAACTGTGCACAAATCAGAAACCTCTATCATTCTCAGTTTTGCTCCAGTTCCTGCACTGTAACTTTGGAATTCTTTATTTTATTTCTCTCTACAACTTCAAATTCAGTTACAATGCACGTAGTTCAAAATTACCTCCATAAGTCTAGGGAATCTTAATTCTAACTATAAACAGGTTTATCAAATATATCACAAAAAAGAACACAGGAACTCCATGTTTACTGTTTTTGCTTGTAACTTGTGAGGTTTAGAGATGTTTACAAGCCCCTTTTTTAAGTTCCTTGTGCCCAATGAGTAGTGGAGTATTAAATGACTGAAATAAACATTTTTATTTACTCCCCTACACCTATTGTAATTGTGCACTTTCACAAGGACATTTAAAAATCAACTTTCAATCTTTTAGCATTTAATTACCGTAATCTCTTTTAGAACTAATTTACCGTACAAACATCAGCTAAAGGCTGCTTTATGTTATTTTGAAAGCAGATCAAATGTAATATATACCATTTAAGAATATGTACCTGTAAATTTTGTATTTTCAAATGATTTAGAAAACTGTTTTGTTATGATAAAGTTAGCACCAATGGATAAACAATGTTTCACATAGAGCTGGAAAACTACTTTCTAAACCTACTAACTTATAACTTTTATCTTTTATTCTAGAAAGCAACATGAATACAAACTAACAAATTATGAATAAGTAATTAATGGGTACTATACTTGAGGAGAAAAAGAAAGGAGAGTACTTTTGACATTTTTAAACAGAAATGTCTTTTTCATATGTCAGGGGTGGTTTAATAGTGAGAGAATAGTAGGTAAGTTATGTTTATTTTGTTCTAAAGTTAGCCCAAGTCATTAAATACAAAGTTAGAACGAAGGAGACCTAACTACTTTTACCCAAAGCTGCAGCTAATCTGAACCGTCACATATTAACATACCATAATCCTTCATTAGCACTGGCTCATAACCAAGTACATCTCTTTACATAAAAATAAAAACATCTGCACTAGCTGCAGTCCTTTCACGTCTTTATTACATGAGACAATACTGCTACTAAGACTCAAGTTTCAGTCAACTCTTTAGGACAAAAAATTTATTTCAAGTCCTAAGTCTTATTTTTGCAGCGAAATCCACAAACTTAAGTCCACTCACCTATTACAGGGGATTTGATGTCAATATTTTCTCAAGTCAATGATGGACATTGTGGTGCTCATACTAATAGGCACAGTAGCTGCTGAATGTTTACAAATCTAATTCCAAAAAAACTGATGCAGACAGTTAAATAAAGACAGTAAATTAGTTAATTGCTTTTATCAGGGAAGATGAAAACATATGTAGGAGTCAGATGGTGCCAGAGGACATCTGGTCGTTATATCCCCTGCAAACTAGAGGAAAACTTTATTAAGCTTCCTAAAATATGAGTAATGTAATTTAATTCGATCTAAGCTTTATTTGGGTCCAGTAAAGAAATCCATTAAACATATTATTCATTTTTATATGCATATCCTGAAATTTTGGGAACCCTATTTCACGGTGAAAGAAGTCATAATGTGGAAAAGCACTTAGCATTTTTCTCCTCTACGTTCCATGTCCCTGAGCTGCTCTCATGCTGTCCTATCATGCATTATTAACCAGCAGGATTTTAGCACGGTGATCTTATTATCCATGTCTGTGATTTAAAAACAACATGGGCCCCAAACTAAAATACCTCCCTCAGAAATGTGGATGCAGGTACGAGTTTGAAGATTAAGTGATGCTCACATGACGCCACTATTACAACTGGAGTGTTTTATAGCTAAGAATCCTCTACATTCTGCCATACCTTATACCACTATAATGTATCAAAACTACCACTGTGTGTCTAATGCTTGACCAAAGCCCCTGCATTGACTTAATTAAAGACCATCATCCGCATTCTGGCTGGTTTTACTGGGACACAGCTGGGTCTCCCTCCAAAGTTAAAGGGTCTTTAGAAAGACGGATCTCTTGCTGGACTCCACCAATCAACAAGAAGCTATTTCAAAGCTACCAGAGAGTACAGCTATCAAAGGCAAACTATCCTTTTCAAATATCACAAGTTGGAAAAACACTTCATACAGCAAAGGCTTCGCTTTGAGCTCATTGCCAAACTTTCATGAGATTTTCTTGACAGTCTTTTGAATTTAGATCAGTCTAAATGCTGTTCACCGTAAATAGAGTGCTTATAACTTTAATTATTATTCATATGGACTCCTGATTTTCACTGAAAGCATTTTTACATTCATCCTTCTGGTCGAGAAAATTATATTCAAAACTCTCATAAGAAATAAAAAATAGTGTTTTTATGAATTTATTAAGATCCAAGCCGAAAAAAATGTTTTTGTCCTTATCACAAAACCAGCGGTAAAGGGATTATGAGGTCAGACCTCAGATTATATCCAGTAAATCTAGTACCCCAAGGTCCCAACACTGGGACCTATTGTAGCTGTGACCTCACGGTAGGACTATCGCTGCTCAATATTTAAACACTAGATAAAGAGTGACATTGATGTGTGCTGAGGATAAGATCCAAGGATTGACAAAGAACATTGTCAGCTACATGACAAGTCTTAAAGTCTTAAAAAAATATGTAGCATGGTCCATTTCTGACTTAGCAAAAAGAGCACTTTGCAGGCACTACTCATTATGGCGCTTGAAATGCTAAAATTTTTGATATGTTGACCAAAAACTTCTATAGCAAAACAGGGTTACAAACTGCAATTTAGCTGATTAAAAGAAAGAACCCAACAATCCCTGAAGGCAATGTAGTTGTTATGTTGGTTTGTAGTTTTTATACCAATATGCAGAATCACACAGAGAACCTGTGTATTTTAATGTTTTATTTACAACAAGAATCTGGAATCAGATGACTGGTTGATTTGCTCACTTAAGATATGAATGGGAGGTAGCATGGATTTGGTTCGGCACGCTTTGCAGGCTGTACCCCAGAGCTCCAGGAGATTGTGACTAAGATCCAAGAGCGTTGGTAACTGTAAGAGACGTTGGGCTAGAGGCCGGGCAGGAAGGTAATGAAAATCCAAGCAGAAGACTAGAAAGGACAAGCTTGATCAGAGAGAGACGTGAAAAACAGGATATATCTTTAAATGATCCAGCAGCTTAGGGTCGAACCATGAAGAAACTGAGCACTGCCTGGATTTCAAATGACCAGCCAGCCTGGATTTCAAAAGGCTCCAAATTTGGTGCTTGAAAGAAGTAACTGCAACATCCTGCTCATCAGATGGGTATGGGAGGTTGGTATCCTAGAGAGGACACAAATGGAGACAGACCAATAGCAGAGGAAGTGTGATAATGATGTGCATATTCGACCCAAGGCAACTGAGTACTAAATGATGTTGGGTGTGAACTCAGGCAGCAGAGGGATTCCTCAAACTTCTGGTTAAAGTGTTCGGATTGACCATATGTTTGGGAATAAAAACCTGAACTGTGAGCAGTCTTAGCCACCAAAGAAGAACAAAACTCCTACAAGACCTCTGTCCGAAAGTAGCGTTCGATTATAGAGAGGATGCTGGTGAAACTCTTAGATGGCGGTAGTCCAGTAATGAAATCCATGGCAATATGAGATCTCGGACGTTTAAGAAAAGGCAATGGCTAAAGAAGAGCACTAGGTGACTACAATATGTTGAATACCACCAGAGAATTGTTTTTAGGGGTGTGACAGTTCAGTTGATTCCAGGGTGGCAAGAGAATTTTGCAGTGTGGGTCAAGTGAATGAGGCAAGGTTTACAGGAAATGTTTCTGTTTCATATTATGTATTCAAGGAATGAAGAAGGCTTTAATCCTGCAAAAAGTAAATTAGTGATTAGTTTGGAACGTGCATGGATGCTCCGTTCTTTAGACCAAAGACAAGAATAACCTGATTCATAACCAAACTGGGCTCTGCGATGGTATGGGTTTGTACCATACCAGTTCCCCTGGCAAAGCTCAGCTATGGTGGCATCTAGTGGCATGTTTTTCTGATTGTAGGCTGACAGGAAATAGGGCATGAGAGAGGGGGAGAGACATGCTGCAAAGGACCACAGGTCGTCGAGGACTAAGGCCTCAGTACATGGGTTGTGCGCAATAACCACTGCGCCACCTGCACGCCATGGTGGCAGCCTTAATGCAAAAAGTACAGCAGAGGTTCAAGAGCAACATATGCTGCCTTCGAGACCACTTTTATTTCAAAGAAAATCCATGCATTTTTAAAAAGAATCTGCATAACCATATTCTGCATGCAAATGAAAGACATGGCCGCTGGAGAAATGTGTTCAGGTGCTGGAATGGCTTACCACCCAGCCCCCGGGTGGGGAAACTGGAGAATTTTTAAGCTAAACGTATGATGCTGCTTTTTTATGGCTAAACATCTAATAATATATCTACAGTAAGTTTAAACTAAAAATGTCAAATTTTTTGTTACAGGCTTTAAAATCTTTTTTAATTACATAAATTACTCTAAAATTAATAATGCTGTCAAAGTTTATAATTATAATTTTATTAATATAAAAAAGAGTAATGCAGTTTTATATATAAGTAAGACAATTTGTCTTTCATTGTTTATACAACAAATTATTTCAGTAAAAAAAAAAAATTAAGGAAACAAATAACTTATGTAAATTTTCCCTTATCAAATTATACTTAAATGCTTAAATTAATGAATTCATGATTCAGTACATCTGCAACAATATAAAGATACATTTTCTCCTCAGGAATGTAGAGAAATTACATGCTTTGTTCAGCTATACATGTTTGCATATCTGAACATATTTTTTCCCTTAGTTTGTTTAGTAACAAAGCCTCAGATTTTTGTAAATATTCTTTAAGCTATTTTTCATATCACAAAACTGATACAAATACACTGGAATCAATGACATAAATACAGTGGTTTAGAAGCAGATGAAGTGCATTAAGATGACATTTTAAAATACATTTTTAGCTTGATGGAAAAAATGCTTCTTCTCACCATATTTGGTAAATGACCAGCCTTGCTAATACAGAGAAATTATGAAAGAGTTTAAGGTATTTTGAATCCAATTGGCAAAAAAATAGACTTTTGGAGTTGTGTTGCTGCTTGTTTTGTCAGAAAAGTCACTAAATATTGGAATTATCAACAATACCTAGCTTTTAACACTAGATAATAGCATGAAAACACAGAAAACAACTAATATCTAATAAATCTGAGCACTTTGATTTTCTGGGGCGAGTTCAGGTTTATCTCAGAGACAAGCAACAAATTTATGTTTGGCAGTCAGACTTGCTACTGTACATTTCGCTCAAAAGCTTAAATAATCTTTCCTGTTATCTTTAAATTTGACATAAAAAATGAAGAGATAAATGGGCAAGTTACTCTTAAAGGGTTGATCATTGTAATGTATCCCCGAGGTATATGAGGGGCCAAAATGTATCATGAAAGACATATATATGTGAATAACCCCTTAAATAAATTATATACGATGACCTTTTAGATGGTAAATTTTAAAATTCAAATATTACAGTAAATACACTTTGACATTGTAAAAGGTACAATAAAATAATTAAATGTCCCATTAAATACTTAAAAATACAATTAAAATGATGTATTAAATGTCATTATGAAAAATAAATGTACCCTATTTTTGTATAAAATTCTAGAGTGAAATTTATCTTTAAAGGGTCAATAGTCTGTTAGTTTTGGGTTTACAGGCTAAAAGGTTTGGGTAAGGTTTGGTAAACCGTGAAAAGGTTAAAGTTACAAATTTTTCATTAAAACAAAATGACCATCCACAGAACGTCTTTAGTGGTGGAAAATTTATTCAGTTATCCACAGAAAATGGCATAGAATACAAATAATTGTTACAGTCCAAAATATATTAATATATACTTTTGGATATGATGCCGAGTGACAATTTGACATAATAATAGATTTAGTAACAGTGTTACTAAACAGTTTTTCTTCATAAAAGACATTAAGTGCTTTTCTACAAGGGTTTTAATTTGTCCATGTGAGAAGTTGTACATTTTAGTTTTGATTAAAGGCAGAGTTTTGGAGCAGGAACATTCTGCTTGGTAAACGCACTCTAGACCTCATAGATGTTATACTATAGTTTACTGTACACTGGTGTTCCACCAACTTCACATTATTCTGTGGGGGTTTTTTTCCGTTGATTTTCAGATGCAGTTTATGTCAGCGGGTTGAAACTTGAAATCCTGTTCCAAACTAAGATGGCTAAAGCAGGGTGACATCATTCCTCTGGACCAACCGATTTATCTGATCTCCTCCTATTGCTTCAAGAAGATTGTTTAGATTTTAGAATTATGTCAGAATATTGTTGATGGGAACAACAGAACAACCATTTTGCTAAGGAATAAGATTTCTCTTGTTCTCTTAAGTTAAGGTAATATCCTTATTTTTTACACCTCACTGTAGTTTTTACTTTAAAGTTTTACAATCAATACAGTTACAAAAAAGAAAAAAGGAAACTCTGACAGCAGAATAAAGAATCTGTGGATGAGCTTTTTCTCAATCTTGACATCTAGACTTTAATCAACTATAGCAGGTACCTTCCTAATCCCATGCTGGGACCAACTGTGTTTCTTTTACCATCAATATGTACAATGAAGTTAGTTTGAATTATTTTTTTTTAACCCTTTATGAAACTTGCAAATAGTTTCTTTATTTATTGACTGTATATTCTTTTTTCCTCTTTTTAATATATTGACATTTTATTGTACAACTTGTGCTTTTTTCAGGGACAACAGATGAAAACCAAATAAATAGATAAAAACAAAGAGAGATCCTCTTCATACACTGAGAAGCAGATACACGTCATACTAACCTATGTGTCCAGGTAATGGAGAGTGCGGCCTCGGCAGGGTGGGGGAAGTACTGGTCAGAATGAGGCTCTTCCGGTTACTGGTTCTACAACTGGAACAAGAACAAAGAGTAATAAGTATTTATCTTGAGTACTTCAGTCTATGGCTGAAACAATCGGATAAATCGTGATTTATTGATTATTAAAATAATCGCATACTAGCATTTTAGTTTCACCTTCTTAAATTTCTTAAGGTCTTCTTTTGAGGAACCTTTTGCTATCTGATTATTAATAAATTAATCTAAAAAAAATAATTGATAGATCAGTCCAAACTCATATCCATCATGGACAACACCTCTCACCCCCTGCACCAGACTGTAGAGGAGCTGAGCAGCTCCTTTAGTCAGAGACTTACAGTAGACACCCTGTCTGTAAGAAAGAGCGCTACCACAGGTCATTCATTCCTGCTGCCACCAGACTCTATAATACTGCACTATAACAACAATAACTGCTGTAACAACCACTGTGCAGCTATATTATAGTTTTTTTATTTGTTGAATGTGCAATATTGTGTGCAATATGCTGACTGTGCAATATATGTGAATAATAGTCATACCTATACCTCACCGTTTTCCCTTACCTATTACACTTTAATGTAAAAGTCAATCCACCTGTATATAAGCCATCCTGATTGTACATATGACACCTCAAATCTCTACTACTCCCTTGTATTTTATTTTTTTTATTTCTTATTTTTATTTTGTTTTTTATTTTGTGTGATACATGTACACTTGCACCTTAATCCTTATTTATCTTTATATACTGTATATACCTTAATATACTGTATATATACTGTAGTGTTTATTCTTAATGCACCTTTTCCTCCTTGTTTGCACCTCCTTTAATTATTATGGCAATATGTGACCAGTGAATTTCTCCGCTGTGAGATCAATAAAGCTCATCTACGGAAGAGGATTAGGGCCAGTGAAAAAAAAAAAAAAGTTAACTGATTTTTAAATTTTATTTCAGTTTAGTATGGGAAAAAGTCAGAATTCTCACTTTTTTCTCAGAATTCTGACTTTAATCTCAGAATTCTGACTTTTTTCTCAGAATTCTCACTTTAATCTAAACTGAAATAAAATTTAAAAATCAGTTAACTTTTTTTTTTCACTGGCCCTAATCCTCTTCCGTACTCATCTAATCTAATCTAATCTAATAAAACAAAATAATCAGTAGTTGAAGCCCTACACCAGTCAGCTGCTTAGAAACTATGCAGACTTTAAGGATTTGTCCTTTCATGTCGCTCCAATAGTACATGTAGTAAAGTATGTGTGTAAGCATATTGCAACCATGAGTAAATTATGTTTTTGTGGATTTTACACTTTCAAAACATTTGCTTATTCAGTAAGAAGCAACAAAGCAAGAAGACTATTTAATTGATATTATGTTCCATGACAGCTGCTGTTATGGAACATAATGGAAGGAGTGATGAGGGGAGAGGATCAGGGGAAGAGGGTTGTTCACCGTAATGAAAAACTGAAATTAATGAAGCGTTAAGACTTCATATGTTATTGCAGGAAAAGTAGATGTGCCAGTGGAGATTCTGACAGGAAGGCACGCACACACACATACATACACAGAAGAGTTATTGTCCTTCATAACAGATCATAAAGTGGGAAGTGAATGGTACAGTTGCTATTGTCATGTACCGACTTTGGTTTGCTTACTACACTTTGCAGCTGTTTTTTATTCTGTAGTTTCTGCAACAATGCAGAACCAGTGAAGAGAAAAAAAACAAGTTGCTTCTCATTGCATCAGGCATAATGCCTTCTCACATCTGCCAGGACGAATGGTAAATAACAGCACACAACAGAAATACATCCCTGTAACAAAATTCCATTATTTAATAAATCTCAGACAGTGTGAAGCCTGTATCTATCATATTGTATCGCTTAGAACTCTGCCTGCTTTTTCTCTCTCCCTTTTGGTGTCGCTCCTTTTCTCTGGCATCCTGAGACATCGAACCAGCAGAAGGATTTTCGTAGTGGCAGTCTGCCTGTGTAGGCACCAACTGATGGAGAGCTTGTACTCAGCCTTGCAGAACAGAAGAGGAATATATTGAAATATTTAAGGGAAATGCATTAGGCTGTGTGCAGAGAGAGCTGGAGGAGACTTAACAGCATCCCTCACTCTGGCTCTTTCAACAAGAGCAGACGGGATGGAACAGGGGCGAAAAAGAAAATGCACTGTGAAGAGACATAGAAAGCACATAGTTATCTTATTTGACGTTCCGCTCCAACACCTGCCTGAAATCAGCAGTTAATTTCAGTCCTTAACTTCCAGTGTCGAGAATCCACCTGCTCGTCCTATTCAAAAGCTGAGTCAGGTAAACAAACACAAACCAGCCGAATATATTCCCAGGTTGTGATTCATAATTTATCACGTGTTAGAGCTGAAACAGGCCACTGATATTTACCAATATATTCCAAGGTTAGGCATCTACCTCTTCCAGATGGAGCATGAGTCTTGTCAGGAAACCTACAGTAAATGAACTTTAATCGCTATAAATAACCTTTAGATTAACGACGGTCGGTCTTTCACTCTGTTCTCAGGGTGTTCTCTGACTGAGCGCCATTTTTTTTTTTTTGCTCTCATTCTGTTCAAATGATAAATAATTAAAATGTGTGAAGTCATCATCGCTGCTGTGTACATGTAAGTGCCAGACAAAAAGCTCACAGCTGGGTAGACCTTTTAAAGACAGAAACACAATGAAAGCTCCTGAGGACAAGCCATCTAATCTTCCCATAAACAGAAATCTCTTTTTGCTCTACAATATGGTTATCTTAAATGAGTTCTAGAAAAGGGCATCTTGCTCAAAGCATTTGTACTGTAACAAAGGCTAAATAGGAGTGTTCCTTATTCTTCCTGTCAGTCCATCCAGTGAAGGTCAAACTACAACTTCATTTTAAAATATTTTAGGAAGATCATGTATGACAGAAATACCATGTTTGGCTGTATAAATCTTCTGTGGACAAGCTTTGAAAATCCAAGCCTACATCCCTCCTACATTCTTATCAGAAGAGGTGTTTCAGTGTTGGCTTTGCTGTGAAGAGTGGCTTTATTAGCTGCATAACTGAATATTACCCATAATAGATGTAATTATCTGGACAAATATAGCATCTTTATGTCAAATACATATTTAAGCCAGAGTATTACCAAACATGTTTAAAGAATCTATGTTTTAGCTGGTAAGTACGTTGCATTTAATGAGCGTGTAGTATCAAGTTTCTCGCCGTTCCACCAGTCTAAGGTGAGTGTGATCAGTGGCGGCTCCAGGAAATGTTTTACAGAGAGGTTCCGGCACCAATGTGCACCAAAGTCAGCAAAGGCGCCAAAATCAGTTTAGGGTCAACCTATACTGATCACAATAAACCTACATCTGTATTATCCGAATAAATCACTAAAGATGGAGCAGATATTCCTGAGGCTCTTGCTGATAAAGCTACACACATATTTATACATCTGTGTTGCTTATATTCATTTCTGGTTTTATGTTATATACACATTAAATAGTTTGAGCAGGTGACCTTTATCTTTAAAGGACCGCAGAGATAACTCATAAAGCATAAAAACTCATTAAAAAAGCACAAGTTATTTGTTGGTACTCTTCAATTTTAGTATATTGTTTTGAAGAATCAGTTCCTGTAATTTTTGTCCTTTTTAGGGTGACATACTAACTTCCAAAAATGTCTAAGTAGGATAATCTGGAATGGATTGTAGCTCAGATCCATGCATGCGAGTCCCATGTAAACAGTCCCATATCTAGACAAGACATCGTTCACGACCATAAAACAATAAAACTGGGAATTAAAGACTCTTAAATTAAATTGTAATCCTAAAATTGGCACAAACAAAAAAAATGTTTTGGCAGAGTCACATTGCATAGCCCTAATGTAGATGACTGAGTTAAGGCCTGGTTATACTCCCTCAGCAGTGTGTCACAGTGAGCTTGTCGCAGGTATGATGCAGATATTTTTATTCATGTCCAATTTTGAAGCTTGGTCTGTGCTATGTTATTCCACGCCACAACGCAACAATCACAAACTAGCGGTGGGTCTAGATATGGCCGAGGCGGTGAGAGGTGGGGGCAAGTTTGTGCGTATCTGTGTAAACACACTGAGCCTCTATCTCTCTGGCTCTTTCCCTAAAAAGAGATCACTCGGGACAAACTCTTTAAATAGCATTTCATAACTTAAATGTATTAAGTACCCAAGAGACATGACAACAGATTCTGATAGAAATTGTAAATTGCTTAGGGTTACAGAATGGCAGCTGTTCCCCTCTCAGGAAGTGGCCCCGATTAACAGTTAAAAAGGCATTTTATACATCTCCAGTCTGCAGCATCATCATATTTTACATCATACACATTAGCAGATGATTAGACATCCATGGCTTTAGCCTTATCAAAATAGAACACAGCTCTCATTCCATTTCCAAATCTTTGCCACGTACAAAACAAAGATTATAAAAGTATATCCAGACAGAGGAATTGTCCTAATTAGATTAAAACGTCAGTTCTGATGCGCAACAGGCAGCCCATACCAGGGTGTGATAAATTCAGACATCATCAATGATAACTATCTTAAAAGCGACAATGGAGGAACATGAGGGCGAAAAAGAGCGGGGACCAAGGTGGAAAAAGGGTCCCAGCGTTCCCGCGCATCTCGCTCTTCTAGCTGGTCCATCTTCGCGAGTCGTTTTCCACAATGGGGGTCATACAAACAAAACAAGCCGGTAAGGTACGAAACAGGAAATACGCATAGTGTAGAGGGGATGTAGATTTGACCAATCAGAGGCCTTCTGTCTGCGGATACCTACAATTTGGGAGAGGTGCAGCAGAGTGTTTGCGGAAGGGGCGGGGACGTCTTTGTGTTCCTACGCAGACGACCTAGTTTCTAAGTATAAATCAGCCTTTAGGTCTGCAAGGGGAATCATCAGGGCAAACTTTTCCTTCATTCAAGGCTTGTACAAGTTAAGAGTCAGTAAAAAAAGGAGTTAAAGACTCCTCAGAACCCAGATTTTTATAACAAAAGTTGTTTAGATTTGAGCTTTCTGGTTGCAGTAGGAAAAATAATTTACAAAAACCAGCTACTACAGAGACATTTTATTCCTAAGGCTGTTATCGGATAAATACTAGGGATGCACGATATTGAGATTTTGGCCGATATCCGATATGCTGATATTTTAAAACTCATGTAGCCGATAACCGATATCGATGTTAAAGCTGGACAAAAATAAGTAGTCATTGAAAATAGCAGTTCTGTTATCCATTTCTGACACTTTGAAAAATAATATACTCAAATATATTTTCATATGCTGATATCAAATTGATTTTTAATAACGCGGTATCGATCTATTTTACTTTCAAAATGTCGTGAAATTTCATCGTGATATTTTGCAAATTCTTGTGAGATTTTGTTAGTAAAATAGATCGATACCGCGTAAATATATCAACATATAAAAATATGGCAAAATTTCGGGAATTTTCGGGGGATTTCGTAGCATAACGATGACATATAGCAATATTTCCTTAGTAAAAGAGATTGATATGGTGTTTTTAAATGGCAATATATCAGCATATGAAGATATTGTGATATTTTAATGTATCAATATTTTTTCCCTCGTCTTTAGAAGTTTTTATGTCTGTAAAAAAGAAGCTTTTGAGGAAGAAGAAGAAGTAGTATTTTTTTTTTTTTTGTAGACTTTAGAGACTCAAAAGCTGATCAAATATCGGGTTAAATATCGGTGGGGTGGCCGATGTCCGATATTCAGTTATAAGGCCGATACAGACCGATACCGATAGGGGGCCGATTATATTGTGCATCCCTAATAAATACTTATTACCCAGATTGTTACCAGGCATGTTTGCACTAAGTACATATTATATTACTGTTTTGTATAGTAAAAACACAGTAGAAAACATATTAACAGAATATGTAGTTTGTTTATGTTCTAATATGTATTAATATCTATAATCTCTTTACTGAGAGTAAAAAAAAGTAGAATCAAACTTAGCAGATACTGATGCTTAGAAACGATTTTAGCTACAAAAGGGTAGTGGGCTAAGAGTAATACAGATTTGGCAAAGCAGACCTGTCAGCTTACCAGGAAGAGGTGTAGATAAGAAAAAAAACAGCTTCTAGATGTGCTTGAATGTCTTTTATGCTATCTGCAGGAAGCTGTCTGGAGATAAAACTAAACTAAAACGTTGCAGATTCACCTGACTGAGAAAGCGACGAGTAAATGAGTTCAGTTAGGTTTGCCCACGTGTGTCATGGCTATACAGCTTTAAATCGCTCTTTCACGTTTATGTCCACAGCAGACAAGGCTCGCCACCTGTTAGGGTGGTGTTCTGTGTGTGTGTCTGGGTGGGAAGTTAGAAAAAAGAACAATGCCATCATTAAACCATAGCTGTATGTATCTATCCTGCTGCATACAGTCGACCTCCTATAAATTATTCATTTTGAATTAAAAATGAAAAATAACCTGAGGCTTTAATGAAAAGAGTGAGTATACACTTATATTTATAACCATGTAATCTAATTAGGTTCATTCATCAGGACTCTCCTCCATCTAAAATCAATGGACCAAAGAGGGGAGCAGCCGGAAGCAACCCTACGTAAGGAGGAATGTACAATGTTGCCATAGAAACACATTCAGAGTCACATTTCTAAAGAGAAAACAGTGACAAATGTAACTGTTTTCTCAAAAACTAACAGAGGAATAATGAAGGGGACACGGGGCTAAATGAGCTCTGACTGACAGAATGACGTCACCCTGCAGGGAAAGTGAACAGTGAGTTGTTTTTTTGTGAATCCCAGATTCCTAATCCTTCATAATCCATTGCATAATCCATCATGTAGAGTTGATCTGAGTGTTACAGAGGAGCACCGGGGGGGCTGTTTTTCAGGAACAGCATGATTCACTGGGGTCAGAAGTTTGAGGAGCACGATGTGGGCTTATCTGTTCATACGTTTGCGTGTGAAAGGGTCAGTCTATCAGAAGGTGCAAAAGAAAGTCAATTATTTTAGGTTGTTATGCAGGATTCAGAAGGTTTGTGCATCTTTTCTTTTGCTTGTTTTCTAGGAAACCTTTTAAGAACATCGACAGGATAAAGAGAAATAAGCCATTACGTGGGCAGCAACAACACTGCTACTATTTCTACCCCTACAACTTTTTCAACATTTTATCATGTCAGTGCCACAACAGAAGGAAGGGAAAAAATTGTGAAGATGAGGGAAAAATTCACATAGATGTTTAATAAAACATAAAATGCATTAAGTCCCTCTTTTTACTTTGTTCCCCCTAGATAAAATCTAGTACCACCAACTAGTCTCAGAACTCAACTGATTGGGAAATCAAGTCCTAAGCTGCGCAAATGGGCACTGCTAATGCATTCTCAGGGCACACGAAAATGTAACATTTTTAATCCCTCTATCATTCGTTTTACAAATTAAAGCCAAGAATGAAAATATGAATATCGCCCGATCTCCTGGGGCAAGTAGTTTTTATTGTTGGGAGAGTACAAATTTCATTGCATTTGCCCGCCAGGCTAGAAAAGTCCCATTATATTAATAGTATTATCTTGTATAAACATACCGTGACTCTAAAATAAAAGTTATTCATTTGTGACATTGACTCTTGTGATTTATCTTAAGTTTTTAACCTGTCAAGTTTTTTTTAGATTTTTAACATTATAATTTATATTTTTCCAAGCACACAACAGTTTAAAGCAAAGTTTAGTTTGAAAAGAATGTGCAGGAAGGATTGAAAAGCATGTTAACACGGAAATGTAGGCTTGAGTTCATTATCTGACGCATGCATATACACACCACAAACCTGGAAACTTAAAAAATACTGAATTACAAAAAAAATTTAAAAAAACAAACATGTTTCATTGATATATATACAAAAATTAATATTAGGAACTAAATTTATCAAACATTATATGGGCAAGTAAAGATTGTTTCTGGGCAAATGAAATGTGAAAGTCACCTGCCCAAAGGGCAAGTGGTAAAAACCCTTAATGTCAACCCCTGTATGTATATATATATATATATATATATATATATATATATATATATATATATATATATATATACATATACAACTTTAATATATAAGTTTAGGACTTAGCATGTGTGTGTGTGTGTGTGTGTGTGTGTGTGTGTGTGTGTGTGTGTGTGTGTGTGTTTGTGTGTGTGCTCAGACACATGAAAAAGTAGGGTGAACATTGGTCCCACCTAAATTTAAATGTATTTTAATAACATCCTAAATTCAGCTATCCTTTGAAGGACGCAGATGTTTGTTATAAATAATTAATAAGCAAACAGCATTACTAAGCAGAAGTGTAAAAATGCACAACAAATAAACAGAAAACTCGGAAACATGCTGATCATGCTATGGAAGGGAAAATATTTTTGCAAGCCACTGTGCTTTAATGGTAAAATCATTCTCCTGTACAATTTACTGTTTTGATTTTAAACGTTATGACAGACTTCAACATAACAAGATATAAGAGACCCTGCGGCTGGAAAATAGAGCCCTATGTTCAACTATGTCAGCAGCTGCAGAGTCACACATTTTCTGGAATATTCCACACCTTAAATCACTTATAAACCAACAAAAGGAGAACTATGCAAAAGAAAAAAAAACGTCTTAAAGCTACAGTGTGTAACTTTTAGCAACATCTAACTTAGGGTGGCCAGATGTCCGGCTTTAGGGCGGACAGTCCGGATTTTCATTGCACTGCCCGGCGTCCGGCGCCGCATCCAGCCGGACGTGTATTTGCCCTCCTTTACACCCAGATTCCACATACTCTGTCAGTGCTCCGCTCCGCTCAAGTACGTCGTGCGAAGTACTTGTCTGTCATGTAAATCAATGAGAGCTGTTCCACATCCTCCGCTACTCCTCCGCACGTCTCTGTCCACGTACGTCTTCTCCGTCTTTCACCGTCAAAATACGGAACTGAGCTCTTTTTGTCTCCGCTCCCGTCAGTCCAGATCAAGACCCGCAATTGCAATCGCACCAAACAGGATAAAGAATGTAGTGAAGACCCGGTTTGTCAAATTAAATTATAGTAAAAACAGGTCGGTTACTAGAAATTAGAGCATAGTTCGTATATATTCCCAAAATTAAGAGCAATTAATTAAATAACTGGATGCAGACTATTGGTGCTTCAACAGACCAAAAAATTCTTATTGCAGGAATGGATGAAGAGATGATGAGTTTGGAAGCGGAGAACAAACATAGTTCATACAAACTATGGATGATCCTGTTTATTCCTGTTACAAAAATCCACAGCAGAAAGAGAAAATATTTGGGCAGAAACTGAACATCTGCTGGATGATGATGGGGATTTTTTTTAATATGTCATATTAAATTAAACGTTCACAGGGTTTATACCGGAATGAGGAACTCTAATTTAATGCTCTTTTAATGCTATTAGAAATAATTTTGATTTCATCAACAAGTATCATGTACACAAGTTATTAGTATACATGAAATAAGGAGCTGTAAGCACAGTTCCATGACTCAAGTTTGTGTATATATATATATATATATATATATATATATATATATATATATATATATATATATATATATATATATATATACTATATAGATATATATAGATAGATAGATAACATGGTGAAATCATCTTTACTCTCGACAGGCTGCAGCCATGTCACGAATTCCTCTTTTCCAGCCACTTTTTGACATTTGTATTGTCCTATTCTCTAGCTCTCTCTCCGCCTCAAGCTTCTTTTCCAAACAGCTGCTTTATGATCAATTGCAGCAGTTCTGCTCAAATTAATCGTGTCAAAAAATAGTCACTTTTTAAACACCACAATGTATTAAATAAATACAAATGCTGGGAACCAATTCTTTTTTTACATCTCTTTAATATTTTGTTCTATTCAACTACACAAGCATCATCTTTAAACTACTAAGAATTGTACTATAAATGTGACTTTACCCGATTCTTATGTACACCTTAGTAATTGATATGCCGCACAATGTCCTCCTTTTTGGTGCTATAGAAATGGCCACCCTATCTAACGTCCAGACTGCAGACCGCAGCAACATGAACATCTCCCCCCCACCGCTTCTCCCCCCCAACAGTACGGCGAGCGTTACGGGACAAAATGTCTTCCACGACGTCCGCATCACCTACCTTCTCAAGTGATGAGGTTTGTTTACATAGATAATTTTACAGATAGTATTTCATTAGTCTGTGTGTTCAGTACCGTCTCAGTTCATCTCTCTCAACTTGCCGTAGTTACTTTCGAGCGTAATGGGCGATCTCGCAATCTCTAGTTTGTTGGCTCTGCGCTGCCGTAGCGCAAAGATGTCTGCCTCCATGGCTGCGAGACCCGCTCCTATGTAATTATAAATAACGAATTCTAAGGCAACGCAAATATTAAGGTTAAGAGGCTGAGCTCGTAGATGATGATAAATAACATAGTTATGTATAATATATTACATTTCTGACTGTATATCCCTGTAATTATTACACACTGTAGCTTTAAGAGTTTGTCAGAGGTTAACTTACTGTAGCAAAAAATATGAAATAGTTAATCAAAAAGCTGAACAATATAATTATCATTAAAGCCAAAGCCAATTAAAATTTTCAACATATATGCAACAGTTGCTGAGGCCAGTGCAGAATAATTGAAACATAAACAGAATAAAGAGGAGGGTATTTAGTTCAGTTCAACTCTCTTTTGTTGTATTTCACAACTCTGTTTTACCAGCTGCCCCTTTTCATCACTGCTGCACTTAGTGAAATTAAAATGTCATTAAAGCTGTACAAAACAAAATTTTGTTTTGTTTACACTCTGTGGTGTAAAATGACAATAAAATGTGTCTAAGTCTACGAAGCAAACTAGTTACCATTCCAGCAAAATGAAAGATGAGCTGCCAACATTTATAGATTAGCTGCAATGTTAATTTCATTTTCATGAGGTTAAAAGGCGGTAATGGAGCAGGAACCGCTCACAGATAGAGTGAAAACATTTTCTTCTGCATTCAGCTGAACATTTTGTTAATTATCTGAAGCACGATCACCCGGATATAAATCTTTTTGTGACAGTTTTGCAACAAATGCAGTTTAAATGGTATTGCTTTGTTTTCTGTTAAAATTAGTTAGATCTGCTTTCTTCCCTTGTTTCTTTTCTATGTGTCTTAGCACGCAGTAAAAAATACAAACCAGAAGCTGGAAGTTCCTTATTGCAAAAATGTGAAACTGATCAGATTTTACTCCTGAGTGTCTCCTTCGTGTTTTGAAACTTGATTTTTCTGACAGCTTTGCTTTCTTCCTACAGACTATGAACTGGTTAAGATAAGATAGACTTTATTGATTGCACAGGGTATTAAATAGGTATTTATATAAATAGGATATTGCATTATTGTACAGGGTATTAAATAGTGATTGCACATTAGTTATTGCAAAAGTTATTGCAGTTATAGTACAGCATTGTAAAGTCTGATGGCAGGTGTTGTTCATGATAGATGTAAGCTTGGACAGCACCCTCCTCTCAGTTATGGTTTCAATCCCCCCCCCCACCCCCCCACCCCGCTTTAATGCTGTCTGCATTTGCCTGTTTATGAGCAAAACCTTATTCAACAAAGATTCTTCAGTACAATCTGGTTGATTTATGTTTTTTTACATTGCTACAA
Organism: Cyprinodon diabolis; assembly: GCA_030533445.1. NCBI lineage: Eukaryota > Metazoa > Chordata > Actinopteri > Cyprinodontiformes > Cyprinodontidae > Cyprinodon > Cyprinodon diabolis. The sequence goes on from CM060066.1 coordinate 47,417,978, forward strand.
AAAGTCATCGAAAATAATCCTTCTAGATACCTTTGAAGAGTTCTTTATAACTTTCAACCGTTTAAACCTTTCAGGATTAATTTACAGGGAACAGGACTTAGAATGTAAGCCAGACGAAAATAGAAATGTGTCTAAGTCTGACACACATGATGTGACCCCTGCCTGTGTGTCACTACTGACACAATGTTCTACCGATGCTTGTGTTGCTCCAGTCTGCATGCTGCATGAGGCACTGAGGTTAAAGCTTTGGTAATGACTCAAGCAGAAGCTCTGACGAACAATTATCCCTCCACATGCTGATAACTGGCATTCGAACATCAGTCTCTATCTCACACACAGCAGTTAACTTACACATTTCTTTCATAGGGTGGAGAGATGATGAAGCAATGATAAAAAAGGGTTTTTGAGTGCAAAAGTTTGTAATTTCTCTAACCCGTATGGTGTCAAAATTATTTATGCAGGCCAAAATACATGCAAACACATACCAAAACTAACTTTAGAGGAAAATGTCCAGAGAAAATGTTTGAAAACAAAAACAGCAACATTTTCTGTAACCATTAGAAAATATTCTGGCTGGATATTGGATTGAAGCTCAATCACTGACCAAGACTAGTTAATCAATTATCTGTTGGGTTATGTTTGGCCATTGCAAAAAAAGGGAAAGAAGACTAACATTAAGTTAGTCTTCTTTCCCTTTTTCCAATCATTTTTGCGTCTCTGTTTGGGATCACTGTCATTTCACAACCCACTTATGTCCAAGATTCAAACATCCTTGATTTAGGAATCAGTGAGAGGAATTCAGAGGCTTCCTCCATCTTCATGTTTTCATCCACTTTGTGTAATGCAGTTGTTCCTCTGGAAGCAAACCAGGATGCTACCACCAATATGTGTGACATCTGGTACACCTCTGTCACTGTTTTATTAAGTTTCTCAAAAATGTCTTGATTAATTTCCTTCTTAACAGAAGAGATCATTTGAGTCAGATAAGTAAAGCTTCTGGAGGACAGTTATCACAAAAAACAAAAGAAATAGTTTTACCATGGACAACGAGAACTAACATGATGCTTTACCCATACATCGTTAAAAAGATGGTGTATACTTCAATCCATGCTTGGAAACAATCCAATTCAAATATTCAGACAGAATCGTGCCAGACGTTTATAAATAGATTCAACAGGGGTGGTATTTTTCTACATTTTTTAAAAACATCTATTCAAATATTAGTGGAAGCCTTAGAGCTAAATCTGTGAATCTCAATCTGTGTCAAACAAAGAAAATCCACCAGAAACTCTTAGATTGCAGTTGAAGATAAAATGCATTATTAATTGTATTCTTGATCCTACCTGGAAAAAGAATAGTTCGAATAAACAATTATGAGCAAATAAATCAATATAAGATGTTTAGCAATGATAAGTTCATGTATAAAGGCTTCAGAGGAGTTTTCTTGTAAACCTGTTTCTGTGAGCTGGTAGATCTGTTTGCCCGCACATCTTAGCTTAGGTGTGATCTTGTCTCTGTGCATATCTAATACCCTTAAGTTTATTCATTCTCTGAGTGTGTATTTGGTGTGTCTGTTGTCTGTCAGTCAGTGGTGTCATCTTCTGCACTCAGTGCTGACTCACCGGGGCAGTCAGTACACACAAGGTAACATCAGGTCCTCTTAAAGTTGAATGCATACCTTGCAATGTGTGCAAGGGGAAAAAAAGTGAATGGGATTAAAAACTGTCCCTTTAAAAATTATCCCTCCTCAGTTGGGTTGGGTACTGTCTGTGCATCCAATTACTCAACATCCACTGCTCTTACTGCCACAATCCAAAACATCCTCTGGGACAGGGACTGATCCCGAATCTGGGAGAGGGTCCAAATCAAGCCATGTGGGCAGATTTAACAGGCATTAGACATTTAGATGAAGACTGAGAGGATGACTGATAGATGCTGACAGGCAGCAGATCTAAGCAAACGGGCCAAGCGGGGATGAAAATGATAAGAGAAGAAGATAGGCTGTTACATGTACATGGAAACTACTATTTCCTGTTTGCTTTAATTGGAAAGAGTTTAGATGCTGCACAAGCTTTCAGTTTTCTACATTTCAAGAAGATACAGGTGTTAGAGTCAAGAATGAATCATGTACCCCATTTACACTACCCTTGAAAAACCGATCCATGCAGAGACCGGTCCGAGCTCGGATCAGTTAACCAGAAAGAGGTCGGTTCCGACGGCCGTTTACACATCACGCTATCTCAGTTCCTTTACTCCTCGCCTCCTAGTGACAATCTGCCGTATTACTGCCAGTATTGAAGGAGGAGATCAAGCAGTTGGTGCCGGTAATGCACCAAAAGTTATTTGCCAACCGCCATAAAAATCAAGAAGAAGAAGACAAAGAAGGAGGGAATCAAGCAAATCAAAATGTTGCGTGGAGAAGATTTCAATTGTTGTTTATAGTTGTTCTTCCTCTTCTGTTTTCTGTTGGTTGGCAAGCAACTTCCGGAGGGGCATTACCACCTACAACTGGAATGGAGTGTAAAAGTGATGGAATGGAGTGTGAATGTGACGGAATGGAGTGTGAATGTGACGGAATGGAGTGTGAATGTGGAGTATGACGGAGATGACACGTTCTGCTCATGCGCTCTTGTTATCAGAGAACCGAGCCAGGGAAAAACCGAGCCGAGCCCACCTCTGGAACTGGTCTGCAGTTAGCACGGTCCGGTTGTGTCTAACTCGGTTCAGTTCAGTTTGCTTTCCATTTACACACGATAAGTTATCTCAGTTACTGAGCTCGGACCGGACTCGGCACGGTTTTTCAAGGGTAGTGTAAATGGTAAATGGGGTAATGGTGAAAGAGTCAATTCAGCCAATCAGCTCAGTAAGTTCCTCTTTTCCCAAAACAGCTTCAATGGGATCAGGCCTAGATCGATCATGTGTAGAAATACACCTTAACCTGGCCTGCCAGGTTAGTGAGCTGCAGCCAGATATTAAGATATTTCCTCCACACATTTATCTCTCATTTGCTAAAGTCCTGAGTATTTGTATGACCTCTGTCTTTTGGTTTTTATGGGATTTTTCTGGCTGAGAAATCTATCTGCTGTAATTGTACATGAGGAGCTGAGAAGAGCACCTGAATCACTGCAGTAATGATGTTTCATTTTATTTGCAAAGTGACCTAATTTGCAGTAAGTGATCCATAGTGGTCACCTTACGGTGAATGAAGAAGGCTCCCCACTGTGAAAAGACCTGATTTCCTTCCACATTGAATCTTGCAGCATTTCAACAGAAAGTAAAGCTTTTACCATTGTGGGTAATAGTCTCCCACTTAAGGAAAGCAAAGCTGACGTACACAACATTTTTAAAAGAATGAAGTTAGAAGCAAAAAGGCTGAACATAAAATACTGCTCAGTGTGACACAGATTGTTTAACAAAACCATTAAGGTAGCTCATAAAAGCTGTGTAAATGATTGAATTCCATTTCCCAATGCATCATCCTAACAGAAAACTTGCTTTGTGTGTAAGATAAACATTAACTACCGTAAGTTAGGCTTAAATAATTAACATAAGGCAATTTGCTATGTCTGTGTTTCATTTCTAAAATCATCTGACAGAATGCAGTAGTTACTGAAGGTAGAGATCTCGCCTAAAAAGGCATCTGCAGCATGAAGGCCTCTGCTCTTTCTTCCAATGACAGTTTTTGACATGAACAATATGGCTTATTTCCCAGAGCGCCGTTATGTTAGTGGCCCCACACACAGTCAGAAAACGTTACTATGCCTTGAATTGAAATTGAATAGGTCAGTGGGCTTAAAACATGGTTCTTGCATTTTGAAACACAGAATAACATTTAGATAATGAGATTTCATCTCTTCCTTTCCGCGTATTTTGAGCCTCTTTCAGAATGAGCTTTTTTGGGCTCTGTCACCTTTTATGCAAAAAAGCTTTAGCTGTCACTCTGTTTCTGTTTGCATGAAAATATCCTCACCTGTTTTCTGTCATGATCTTGGAGCTGATGACTCGCTTAATTGCTCCTTTCATCCACCTGCCCAGCTCTGTCCATTTTGTTGTTACTGTTCATTTTATCCACCTGCTCCTGCCTCTATTTAACCTGCATGTCTCCAGTAATGAGGGCTGATTAGTGACGAGCCTTTGGTGAGAGCGTTTCAGCATTACCTTAGTGTTTCTGATTACCTGATCCTGACCTGTTCTGCATCTCAACCACTGCGCCTGCCTGTTCCCCTCTGCTCTGTTTGCCGGACCTGTTTTTGTACTCCTGCTGGATCCTGCCTGTTTAATGAACTTGGAGCTGTTTCCTGTCACCGACCTGGATTTCCCTCTGGAAACCCTTCGGACTTCTGATCTCCTGGTTCTGTATCCTGAGCACATCCTCGACTACGGCTTTGGCTTCGCTCTCTGGATAATCCTCCCCTCCTTTTTCTGAACGGAACTGGACTCCTGCTTGTTCTCCTGCAGCATCTGGGACACTCTGGGCGGTGCCCGCAGCATCTTGTTGGCAGCCCATCGGCTTTAGTCAGTCACGGACTGACTAGTAAACCAGGTTAGTAACTCACGTTCATAATCTACCTCCTTTAGATTTACCTGGTCACTAACCTGTGTTTCCTTTCTGCAGAGGTTCCTGCGATAGATGTCCTAGCCGGTGCTACCACATTGTTTTTTTTAATAAATGCATTTTTATTATTTAATCTGTCTGTCTGCCTTGAACACTGGGTCCCCTGTTCTGAGCCTTGACAGTTTTCAGATACTCCTTGTCCTATTAAGGCCTTTCAGTTTCCTCCTAATGTCTGCTTTCTACTTAAGTACATAACATCAACAAACTGGCAGTGCCCTCCAACTCAGCGTTTACCCTCACACTTTATACGTGTGAAAATGGCAGCGCAAACAGATGCACAATGGTATAACCGTATATCTATAAGTCAGACCCAGAAAGAAAGGAAAGAGGAGCCCTCTGCAATACCAGAAAGGATGCAGCAGGCAATTTCTGATTGTTCAGTCACAGGAATAATGGCAGCATATTGTTAGCCTCAGCTTGGTAAATTATTATTCAAACAACAATACAAAAAAAAAAAGACACATCATTATGTCCATCCATCTAGGGATGCCCAAATCTACTTTTCGTCTTTACTTCCAAATCCGATTCCGATACTTGAATTTGGACATCTGCAGAACTAGATATTTTTCCAATACTGCAGCTTTGTTTCCTTTAATGTTGTTGTTGCTATTACTCTTTTTTTGTTTTAGGGGGCAGCATAGAGTCCTCTCTACACACAACTATGATATGTATGAATATACAAGTGTTTCCCAAAACGAAAATTAATGATTGATATTATGCCAAAAAAGTAAGTAATAAACACAGTTAAGCCTTTTAACAGGACATCCAAAAACAAACGTGCAACAGTAAGTGTTCAAACTGATTGTTTTTATTAAATCAAGGATAGAAGCACATGATTACATTCAGTCCCTGACTCTAAAAGAAGTAGAAGAGACTCAGAAAAGAGAACATTACCCAGATAATCAGCTAGGGGGCCAATTGTAACTCTGGGAGAGATTTAGAGAACGACTACTCAGCTGGGAGAATCTGTTCCTCAAGACACTAAACTGGTCATCCTCCCCATTATCATACACACATGATCGCCACATCTCAACAAAGCAGTAGCAGCATCTTTCTGTAAGGATGGAGAAGATTGATGCTGAAATCTGTACAAGGGAAAGTAGGTGAAAGCATCCAGACTTTTATGGGCCCATCAGAGCCTTCTTTAATGTTTGTATGTTATGCGGGAAAAGAGAAGAGATTTCGCTAGCCTGTCAGTCACAAAAATGTTAAACCATGTGTGCCACTCATTTAGATAGCAGGGTTATGTACCAAGAGACATGATCCCAGATTGGATGCAGGAACCAGAACCGCATCAGATTAAAAGCAGATAGCAATAAACTATGCAGACGCTTCAGTGCTTCCATCAGCAGCAGCCAGTCAGGATAGACCAAGGAAGTGATAGTGACCCAATGGTGAGTTATACAGATGGAACTGAGAGCTTCTGACCATATAATAGTTCGTCTTCATTTATTTCTCTCTTCACTTACACACCTCAGTACCTCTGATGTCTCTCATATCAGTTGTAGCTTTGTTTTATGCTTGACAGATGTAACTACCAGGAGATCTCAGGATGATATTGGGTAAGGGTCTGGGTCACGTTTTATGCCCCAGTATTAAAACACTCCCTCTAGTTTATTATGAACCCACAGATGGAAGCAAAGGATTCAGGAAACTGATCATAAATAGAAGACATACGAGGCCTGTCATCTGTTCTTTCTGTGTCTCTCTGATTCTTACGGTTAGTCATGCATGCATTCTGTGGATGGAATAATTACCAGTCCTACTGGCTATCATGAGTTTTTTTGATTGTCCAGTACAGCATATAAAGCATCTTAAATGGGATATTTCAACCACCAAAAACCAGCAAATGTTACACATAGTTCTAGTCATTGCAAAAAAATTTAACACCTCGCTGGACCAATCCATATTGCCAGCAGTCTGCCACCATCATTCCAGTCCCAAAAAAGCATCAGGTCACCTAATGAAATGACTACCGGCCTGTCGCACTGACTACTATCATGATGAAATGCTTCGAAAGGCTGGTTAAAGAACACATCGCCTCAGGTCTTGCCCAACATTCGATCCGTTCTGAGCCTGGCACACCTGGAGGAGAAGAACACCCATGTGAGAATGCTGTTCCTGGACTTCAGTTCAGCTTTCAACACCATCTTCCCACAGCATCTGATGGGCAAACTGGAACAGCTAGGCTTCAAAACACCCCTCTGCTCTTGGCTGTTAGACTTCCTCACAAACAGACCTCAGTCAGTCTGGGTCGGACAGAACAACTCTGATGTCATCACCCCGAGCACAGGCTCCCTTTAGAGCTGCTTCCCAAGGTTCACCACCAATCAAGTTGTGAAGTTTGCAGACGACACCACGGTGGTGGGCCTCATCAGAGATGACAAGGACCAGGACTACAGAGAGGAGGTGGAGCAGCTGGTGGGCTGGTGCAGAGACAACAACCTGATCCTGAATGTGGGGAAGACAAAGGAGATCATCGTCGACTTTAGGAAAAACCACGCTCCACTGCTCTTCAACAGCTCAGCTGTAGAGATGGTCAGCAGCACCAAATTTCCTGGGGTTCACATCACAGACAACCTCACCTCGATTGTAAACACCACCTCACTGGTCAAAAGGGCACAAAAGCGCATGTACTTCCTGCGGAGGATGAGGAGAGCCCACCTGCCCCCATCCAACCTCACCACCCTCTATAGAAGCACCATAGAGAGCGTTCTGACCAGCTGTCTTACTGTGTGGTGTGGAGGCTGCAGTGCCGCAGACTGGAAAAAGGTGAGTAGAGTAGTAAGAACAGCAGAGAGGGTCATCGGGGTTCCTCTTTTCATCCCAGCGATGTGGGTCTCGAGTCCGTAAAATTATTAATGACCCCCTCATACCCCCACCATGGACTGTCCTCCCTGCTGTCCTCTGGGAAGAGGATTCACAGCTTTCGATGCAGGTCCAGCAGATTCCAAAACATCTGCTTTCCCAACGCCATCAGACTGCTGAATGTTGAAAAAACTCTAAATCCTGTCACAGACTCCGCATCAAACTGACCATATCAATGCATTTTTTGGAACCATGTTCAGCTAAATTTGGCTAAAACTTCACCATCTTTGACCTTTAACTACTTCAGCATACTTTCAGCTAGAAACACCATTCAACTTTTAAAATGTTTCTGTATCTTTCTGCTATTACTGTTTAACTCAGCTTTTTGCTAACTTTTATAGTTTTGCATCAGTGAAGCTTCAAACTTTAAAAGAAATTTTAAAGATTTTCAGACCACATTCCCAAAGCAAAGCCTACTGCCTCCGCTGTTCCTCCTGTCTTGCTCCACTCAGACTTCCTCTGAGCTCGAGAAGAGCATGCGTGATATTATTATTAAATTCATAGGAGCAAAACATGCGGAAATTAACGCTTAATTTAATATGACGCATAAAAAAAACCCATGAGCATCCATTATATGTGCAGTTTCTGCCCAAATATTTTATTGTTGTAGATTTTTGTAACTGGGATAACTAGGATAACCCAAAACTGCTTTTTTTTAATGAACTTTGTTTGTTCTCTACTTCCAAACTCAGCATATCTTTATCCATTCCTGTAATGAGAGGTTTCTTTTGATTGGATTTGATTAAACTTTTAAGCCCCTCGGTATAAGGTGAGAATTTTATAATGAGGGGTAAGCATACTCTAGGGTCCACTGATACCAGTTTTCTGGTCAATTGTAGATCTTTAAAAAGCCTGATGTACCAACTCTGATTAAGGCAAATACAGTTTATTTTTAATAACTGAAAAAAATCAGGTGTTAGATAATCCTAAATACACCTCTGATATTCCAATCTTATTTTATTGCAGAAAACTAAACAGTACCTGTAAAACAACACAACCCTGTTCTAACTCCAATACAATGAAAGGTCTATGCTGAGCTACAGTAGATAGGATCAGTGGATAAAACTGCCTCATATCTAACTCTGGATTACACAAAAAAATCCATCCATCCATCCATCCATCCATCCATCCATCCATCCATCCATCCATCCATCCATCCATCCATCCATCCATCGATCCATCCATCCATCCATCCAGGATCAGTTCCATAAGTTTCATACTAATATACAGTACCTCTGATATGTGTTTTCATTAAAAGCATTAAAGCAGTACATTCAATTATTCCAAACTTGGAAAATACAGTATTTTTTAAATATTAAATCTGAGAAATAGCTTAAGTTCTTACAGCATCCAGCAGAGCATTTGGACCGCATCTTTGTGATGGTGTTGTCATGGAGATGATTCAGGTAACAGTCAGCCTACTGTGAAATCCAGCTGGAACCCTTATGACTTGTTTATCTACCTTTAGAAATGTGTACATCTTAATCAACTGTTTTCATTTCATCATGGTTTTTATATTTGAAAACTCTTCACCATACAAATTCTTCTTATATATTTGAGAAATGTACACTCATTATTTGACATTAGACCTATAACATATAAATATCTGGTTCCATATTTAACCATAATACTGTAAAGATTACATAAACAGATTTTATTAGTATCCAGAATAATGGAGACTTGGCTCAAATCTAATGCAACCCCTGTAGACAGGTTGTCATAGATGCAGACAACATATGACACCTTGTTGTATTATATAGAAATAAACTGCAACCAGCCCCCATTTGAGTTCAAGAGAGCCATAACATCAGTCAGTAACAGATGGTCCTGTCTTGGAACAAACAGGAACAGAGCATAGAGAGCGTTACTATGTTTATTGCTGAGCATTTACTCCACACTGCTTATCGACAGCCAAGAAAAACTGCTGAACTTTATCTCAGTCATTTGCTGCAGCAGGAAATCAGGTAGCTATGCTTCTATTCTCACCCTCGGGTATGAGCAAACCGAGAAAAACATTCTCACTATAGTTGTTTGAGTGCAATCTTAAAGCCACAGAGAGCGTGAATCACTACAGCAATGCTGGAGTACATAACTGGACCTCTTACTGTGTGTATCAGAATTATACTGCTGAGGGCTTTATGGAGGCTTTGGTAAGGTGAATCAAAAAACTAAAGTTTTAATGTGATCAGGCCTGAGTGGTCCAAATGTCAGATATCTGATCATTTTCGGACAAATGAATGCATCACACCAAAAAGCAAACAATGCGCAGAGTAAAAAACTGATACAAGAGAAGAAGAGGAGGTGTTTAAAATCGTAGGCAGGTGAAACATAAAGAAGCTATTTAAAAACAAAATAATGAGTTCTAGGGAGACATGTCATATGTTCATCTGGGCTGTTGCTCTTAAGCACTCAGTGAGACTTTAAATAATAACAGGTAGGCTGCAAATAAGGACACTTACAGATGTCTATTCTAACTCCCCTTTTTTTGTAAATTTATTGTGAAACTCTGACAGCAACTGCATTCTAGCACACAATGTCATGTCACCCCCTCCGATATAATTATTACATTTTCAGAGCAAGAGCAACACAAATCAACTAGTTAATTGCAGCATCTCTAGAAACCTTTCTGTATTTAATAGGGCCTGATGTTAGAGTTATGGTGAAGTAATAAATAAACAAACAGAAGGCTAAGAGTTGATACGTCTGTACAGATTCTCAGTGGATTCTTTGTCTTTTACGGTAAAAACAACACAGCATGCATCTGAGTTAACGTCGGCTCCTGGTATAATTTATGCTCTGCATCATGGATTAGTAAAAATGTCGATTTGTGAGGTATTTAAGTGAGCAGCGGGGGTCACATGACCTTCTATGTAAAGGAACTATGTTAAGAAGTAATTCATGCTTTAGGCTTTAGACAGATTGTTTATGTCTTACTCATGCTCTCAAATTCCAAAACAACAATCCAATAGAGAATATCAAAAAGTTGTTAAAAAACAAGCACAAAAAAGCAGGAATGGACTCAGGAATCTATCGTCAAGGGCTCACTTAACCCCGGCGGGCTTCTCTTAAATGTAGGCTGAGGCACTACCTCGAGCTTTTCCTTTCATCCAACTCCACTCTCCTCATGCAGCTCTGCCACTGTCTCTTCCTACTGCCTAATGTTCCCTCTCTTACTCTTATTCTCTCTGTCTTTAGCTAAAGCCGTTTGGAGTGGAAGCAAAGCATTATCCTCTTAATTGCTAATGCTAGCCAAAAATACACAGATGGACAGATGCATCACAAAGCAAGGAAGAAGGGACAGAAGGACAAAATGTGAGATAATTAAAAATGAACACAGCGACGGCTGGGATCAAAGATATTATATTTAACATCAAGCCAGGGATGGGCAACCACTTTCCTTTGCAAATGTACCACTTACACTTAGCCATGGCATTTACAGATTACCAGTCATGCATGTGAATTTAAATGTGAATATGAACAGTTGTAAAACATCATCTGAAACCTGCCATACAGTTTATTCCTGTTTAAGATGGCATTTTGTACACTTCAACACATCTGAAGCAACCGTAAAGGCTCTGATGTTTTCTGTACTTAAAGGAATAGTACACCCAAAACATGATTAGCCTTCATTTTCTACTCACCCCCATGCTAAACAACACTCTGGAGTACTTTTTTGATATCTCAAATGCATCTGGAGATCTGGGAGGCTTCTTGCTGTCTGCTGACATTCAAATAATGGAGGTCTATGGCGCCCGAGGCAGAAAGGTCCATAAAAGTCCACAAAAAACGTGTCAATATTCCTCCATACTGCTCGTCCAATGTATTCCTAGTGTCCTGAGTAGGTAGCATCCATAATTTACTCGAAACAAAGAATGTTTTTAGAATGTTTTTAGAGCATAAACAGTAGTGTAAAGGATTTCCTAAAAGCGCGCGCCTGCGAGTTCACGACTCTACGGAAACCGCGGCAGACCAAACCAGATGAAAGTGCGCATTCAGCGTCTGCTCTGCCGATAATGCAAGCGTAGAAGAAGAAATGTGCTGTTTACCTGTGCAAAGAAAGAAACAACGAAAGAAAAATGTCTGAGGACTTCAGTGTTGAGGAAGAGCATGAGTTCTTTGCCGAGCTGAATGCGCACTTTCATCTGGTTTGGTCTGCCGCGGTTTCCGTAGGCTCGTGAACTCGCAGGCGCGCGCTTTTAGGAAATCCTATAAACTACTGTTTATGCTCTAAAAAAATTCTAAATGACTTTGTTTCGAGTAAATTATGGACGCTACCCACTCAGGACACTTGGAATACATTGGACGAGCAGTATGGAGGAATATTGACACGTTTTTTGTGGACTTTTATGGACCTTTCTGCCTCGGGCGCTATGGACCTCCATTATTTGAATGTCAGCAGACAGCAAGAAGCCTCCCAGATCTCCAGATGCATTTGAGATATCAAAAAAGTACTCCAGAGTGTTGTTCAGCATGGGGGTGAGTAGAAAATGAAGGCTAATCATGTTTTGGGTGTACTATTCCTTTAAAGACATGTTTTCCAATTAGTAAAACAAGCAACAGTATCGATTCAAAGGTAATATATGACTGCTCATGTAATATGTTGGTCAAATACAAATTAAAGCAACAATCATTCAGAATCTGTGTATCAATTAATCATTTGTTTTTCAATTTCAATTAAACATTTTTTTATTTTGTTTCATAAAATAATAAAGAAAAAAGGAGAGCAGTTCTTTTTTTTATTTTTCAACATTTCCCTACTGTTTGAACTATAAAGAAAATGGCATAGATACCAGCTTCCTTTGGGCTCTGAGGTAATGATAGTTTTATAAAGCACAAGCAGCAAGTAAAAGAAGAATCACAATAATGATCCAGTTAAAAACCTTTAACAGCAGCTTAGACAGTTTGCAGACATATATCCTCTATTAATTTAGAAATTACAGCAGCAATAGTTATTGCGGCAGCTAATACGAAGCCTAATACATGTAATGTTTTAATACAGGCTTTGAATGCTGAAAAATATCCTGAATATTATGTAGTTTAATGTTAATACAAGAATGTATACATTTACTTATTAATTTATCCTATCTTGTGGAACACCAGACTGCAAACACTTTAAGAAGAGAGGCTCCTCACCTTTAGCACGGTGTCCCGGCAACAAAAACAAAAAATTAAAAAGTAATAGGGCTGAAACTATTAATCAAGTTAATAGTGATTAATCGATAATTAAAATAATCATCAACTAATTTAGCAATCAGTCGTTAACTGGAGTGTATCGCTTTAGCTGACAAAGCGACCCACTTAGAGCACAAACTAATTGTGTGTAAAAATATATATATAAATATTTTGGATTTAAGATTAAAAACTCTTTTTCATCAGTCAGCATGCTCTATCCAGGAAAAGTTTTAGTTTCACCTGGTTAATTCTTTTTAAAAATCTTCTTTAAGGAGCCTTTGGCTATCCGATAATTAATAGATTTATTGAAAAAATAACTGCAGATTAATCGATTAGCAAAACAAATGTTAGTTGCAGCCCTAAAAACTATTAAGATCTGGATTTCTGAATCAGAGATAACCTCATTTGTTTTCCTAACTGGTTATTTTTCCTAACAAACCTGTATGATTGTGCTTTTGTTTGTCCTAGCCGCATCTACTGCAGATCTGTTGTTTTCATAAACGCTTTTTGAAGTCATCCCACTGTCTGTCTAGCCTTTGGCTTGCCTTTATTTTTATTTTTTATTTTTTTGGGGGGGCTTTTAGAACCCAGGAAGACATCTGGAATCTGCCCTTAGGGGAGGGGTTCTGTCATGATCTTGGTGCTGATGACTGGCTTAATTACTCATTTCATTCACCTGTCTATCTCTGCCCGGTTTCTCATTACTGCTCATCTGATCCACGGCTGCCTACTACCAGTCATCAAGGTCAGATTATTTCTCTCAAGCCGTTGGGGAGAGTTTGTCTTGCATTACCTTAGTGTTTCTACTTACCTGATCCTGATCTGTTCTGCCTCTCCACCTCTGAGCCTGCCTTTTCCGCTCTTATCTGTTGCCTGATCTGTCTTCGGACTCCTGGAGCTCTGAGTCTGCCTGTTCTGATCTGTTTAACTGACCTGTCTTTGGACTCCTGCTGGAATCTGCCTGCTTGATGAACTTGGAGATGTTTCCTGTCTCTGACCTGGATTTCCTTTCGGAACCTCTTCGGACTTCTGGACACCTGGTTCTGTAACCTGAGCACGTCATCCACCCTGGCTTTGGTTTGGCTCTCTGGATTTTCCTGCTTTCCTTCGTCTGCTTGGATCTGACCTCCTGCCAAATTTGCAGGCCTCAAAGCTTCTGGAACTCTCTGGGCAGCGTCCGCAACGTCTTGTCAGTCTACCGGCTGGAATCTACTATGTTCTCTAGGCACAGTCTGAACTGTTGAACCAGTTTAGTGACCAACACGTTCATAATCATCCTCCGTCAGAATATCGTGGTCACTAACCGAGAGAGGTTGCTGTCTTAGACGCCCTAGCGCTATTAGTGCAGATCTGCAGATCTGTTGTTTTAAATAAACAGTTTTTGCGTAATCCCACTGTCTGTCTTGCCTTGAATACTGGGTCCTCTGTTCTGATCCTTGACATCTTTTGTCTTTCCGTATGCTCTATCCAGAACTCCTCAAGTGGAAAAGTTTCACGTTGTTTAATTTCGTTAAAAAAAATCTTCTTTAAGGAACCTTTTGCTATCCAATTATTAATAGATTAATCAATAAAAAATCGAAAGATTAATCAATTTGCAAAATGATCGTTAGTTGCAGCCCTACTTTAAAACCACTGGCAAACTTACTGTATGATAGAAACATTTTAGGAATAACACTAAAAATCCCAGCCTCTTGGGACCAAGCATGTTTCTGTATGAAGTGACTACTACTGGATGAAAAGTCGGATGTAATGCCTCACAAACACTTAAGGCAGAGTTAGCCAACCTCCTCCTGCTTATACATTAGAGCATCCTGTTGCTCGGTGCATGTATGAAGGGAACAATGGTGAAGACTACCACTAATCCCCCAGAGATCAGAAGAGGAGAAAGCTAGCGGCAGGGGGGACTAAAGGCTCTGTGCAGATGGTCCACAAAGGAGAGGAGAGCACGACAGTAGAGAGAAAGTGATGATGTTAGGGACAGAAAATACATGCAATGGTGAGTGTGTGTGTGTGTGTGTGTGTTGGCAGGAATGAAGAGGGATGAAGGATTGGGGAATTGTGCCAGAAAGACAGCACTCGAGCACTGCCCACTGTTGGCTCTCAGCAAGCACTCCCCGGACACTGAAAATAATGCTTTCAATCCATATTTCAGTCTCTGATGCACAGACTATCAACCAAGCACACACATACCTCCCTATGTTCACTACATTTGCATATCAAAGCACACACAGAAAACACTGAGCTTTTGGAACCAAATACTGTACTGCATTTACCCTAAAGGGCATTCAGTTGTACTGAACAAACCATGCTATTTAAAAAAAAAAGAAGAAATTACTGACATGTACATAGGCACATAAGGATGCATACACATGCACAACATACTGCTGTAGCTAAATGGAGACAGGGGACAACTGTGAGACAGCATGAGAGCTGGCAGTGACCAAGGAAACATCATGGAAAAAACACACCACCATCAACACTGACAACAACAGCAAGGCACCACCACGGTCACAAAGGATACACGTTAACAGATCCTCGCCATTTACCTTTTAGTTCGTCGAAACATGTTGCTCGTAGCAGAATGATGTGTTGGCAGATGAACATGAGAGCAGCGGAGCCACAATTTAGTTCACAGTAATAAACACACACTCACACACAGAAAGAGGGAGTCAAGAAGCTGCAATTACGCTCCGCGCAGGGATGACAGCTTCCCCAGGCCACTTACACACACATAAACACAGCCTCACACTGTCCCTTATTGCTCCCACAGACTTTGCACAAATGAGCATTTCTTCAGGGCTCCGTGCAAAATAGTGAAGAGAGATTTGGAGATGTCATCTGTGTTACAGCTGCAGCAGATTAGAACTAAAACAATGAGAAAGGAGGCAGACAGAGAGCAGGCTGCTGAGCATCGTTCGCTAAAAGAGGGAGAACCGTGGAGCTGCTCTCAAGGGTAGAGTGCCAAGCCAGGAAGTGTACAGCGACAAAGTGAGGGGGGAGTTAGGCACACAAAAAGAAAGGAAGCAAGAGAGAGAGGCTTTTTTTGCAGGGCATCCACTATTAAAATTGGAACAAAGACTTATGTCAATAAGATATTGAGAATATTTGCGATTCTGCAAGAAAAAAAATAAGAAAAGTGAGCAGCGTTAGTATAAAATAAGATGAGATCCAGATTGGTGACTGTAAGAATGCATTCACCTCACAAGAAAGGTGATTTAGACATTAGGAACTAAGCACTTTTTTCAGTTCAGGTTTAACTTTGTATGTCTCATTCTAAGATAATGCAAATAAAGACCAAAGTGTTTATTTATGCATTGTCACAAACAGAATAACGTTTTATTCCATCTCTGATTGCATTTTAATGAATCTTTGATCAGCGCAGAGTTTTGCCGTTCATATTTGATCAATCTAAGAGTTTAGATTTTGAACTACAAAACCATTTGAAGTCTTCAGTGCTGATAAACATAAGTTTAACCCGAAGCTGGAAAGTAGACTTAATGTTAGCATCACTAACCTATTGCACATTTCCTAACGTGCTTACGTTCATATCTTTTCTGTCTCTTTCTTAATTTCTTTTTTTTTTTTTTTTTTATACAATGAAAATAAGTAGTACTTTAAATGTGGTGAGAGCTTCTTTGGTGTTTATGGAACCAACTGCTCACAGAGATATAGCAACTAGAAATCACCTCACTTTCTAGCAGTTTGAAACATAATGACTTCTTAAAAATAGGAGATTTTTTGCCATTAGATCTCACACTACTAATACTGATACTAAATTTCATTAGCAAAAGCACTCTAGCAACTAGCAAATTCTGTAACAAATTGTGACCAACATTTGTAGCTAAAACTTCTACATGATCTGGATCATTAACACATTTTGAGGAATTGTTCCTTGGCTTGAGGTGCACCAATGGTAAAAATGTCCTTAAAATCCTTTCATGAGTTTATGAGTAAGACACAGCGTGTTCTGCAGCCTCTGGTGTCTGTTCTGCTCTCACCTTCATTCACTCTGCTTTCTTCTTTGATCAACAGATTTTGAATTTGTGTAAGACATGGCTCCCCTTTCTCGTGTTTTCCTATTTTATTTTGTCTTTGGTATAACACTTGGGTACTTTTTGAGTCTGATGCTAAAGCTGTCAATAGTCACTGCTGCCAACATCTGGTTTAGAGGGGAATGAATCCATACATAAGTTTTCAAGTAATCCTGCTAAAAGATAAACAAACACAAGTGGAAATATAACTTCTTTAGCCGGGGAAAAAATGCAGCAAATTATTATTGATAATATTATTTCTGATAATTTGTCAGAATGGTTATCCTGATACCCTTTTACATCACTACGCCTGGTAATGCATTCCGTTTGTCCTTGGAGGTCAGCATTTCCTACTGCGAGTCAGAAAATTTAACTGGACACTGAATTAGGAGTCAGGCAGTCAGTGAAACAGGATACTCCTTGACTTGCAAATTTAAAATAGAGGGTATTACATTAACAGAAGTTAAATTTTCCTGCTTTACCTGCTTTTAGCAGTTTTTTTATTATCTATATAGCCTTATCTATCTGTACCACTTTTAAGTGTTCATAGGACTATGTGTGAGTTAGGGATCCACAATGTCATCAGTATCAGCCGATTTTAGATTTATGACTGAATATCAGACATCTGCAGTTCTGCCAATATAATGGCCTCTATTTTGTGATCAACAACTGAGGACTATGTAGCAATGGGTCACATGCATTCACCTTGGTGGTAAGGGTGTTGGTTAAATTTGTAGAAACAGAGAGTTAAGCTCTAATTTGCCATTACTGTACATCATAAGTGATGTGAGAAGCACACTTTAAAATTAAACAATGATCACAAAAGCCCCACAATCCAAACCCTCACAGTGAATTCCTGATGGCCAGGAAGGAAAATAAGAAAACTATCACTGGCCATGAAACAAAATCTCACCAGCAGTCTTTTCTCCAATCTCGCACAAAGCACAAAAGTACAACTATAACCACCTAAGGGCAAAAAAAACACCACTCACAGCCGATGGAGCGTGTTACTACAGAGTAGATCATAAGCTATTTGAATTCTTAGAGTATATTGACTTTTAGGGATTTTTGGAACCCGTTAAGTCTTGGTGCATTGTCACAAGTCAGAGTCTCAAGTACTTTTCTAAAGTAGCCTTACCTGAGATGTAACTGATTATTTCCACTACCACTGAAAAAAGCTCATTTCTGATAACGCTTTGGTGAGTTTTACCAAAGATATTTATATGTCAACTGTTGGCTCTGTTAGCAGTCAGACCATTATCGCACAATAGATAAACAGAAACTTTAAATTTAAAAAGGACAGGAGGGAAAAGACAATATATTGTCTTTACGTAGGGCTAAAAGGAATATACATCGGCACTGACTATCGACCATCAGCCAGCAGTTGTTAAACATTGGTAAAATCAAATTGGCAAGAAATACATTCTCATTCGTCCCTTGTCTCAATGTTGTTTGTATGTATGGAAAACTACTAAGAAATGTGTTTTTATCATTGTTATGTTTGTTACAGTGGCTGCAGTGGTCACTGAGAATCCAAGAGTCCAAAGCAGGTACTTACCTCAGAGATAACATCTCCAATTTGCCAGTTTGGAGTTCTGAGGATAATGGAATGCATTATCTGGTGTTTTATTTGCATAAAAACTGGAAGACCAATAAGGTTTAGCATTGACTTAACACATTTGAAACTGCAGACAACTGTAGTTCAGATCATAAAATAACTTTATCTGATGCTAAGCATTATAGATGCAATGTTGATGTTGATAAAGATTCACTCACTTTCTAAAAATATTGGATTCACTGTGTGACCAATTTGGGGCATTCATAGCCTACAGAACTTAAATTCGTAGATTTAAGCAAGAAAATAAAATCTCACCAAAAGTAACATACCCAGTCCTGACAGCAGAAAACTAGAAATTTTACATCGCTTATTCCTATAGTCAGCAATATTCAGCACAGAGTGCTTCAGGGGCAAGAAAATACTTGAAAAACTTAAAAGAAATTGATGGTTCTCAAAATGAGCTTAAAATGTTTTTCGATATGCCAATATAGAAAACCATTTGACATCTGAAGAAAAAAAATAAAATCTGCTCTCTTTCAGTTAACTGTAACAGCTATATATATCTTCACACTGACACAGTCATCATGTCTGTCACAGCTGTAATATGACACTGATCATGAGTTCGCCTAGGGTTAAATAACCTTCCAAAGTTCACTCCATTATCAGCAGTGGTTAGGAAGTTGTAAAAAGTGAATAAGTGCTGAATAAACACATAAAATTTAGTGAAAAAAAGACTCATTTAACAGCGATGTGATAAATCATATTTCACTACAGATAATTAACGGCTTTTTCATCAGTCCTGGTTACAGTATTTAAACAGCAGTCTGTGGAGCAACAACAATGATTTTGTTCTCTTTAAAAAGACAAAGCACAAAGAAATCAGATATTCACAATATCCAAAGACACTGTATTAAAAATACGAGACTGAGTCACATAGTTTACTAAGAGGCATTTTATTTGATAACTATTAACGGGAGGATGTTATTGTTCTGAGTCATTCCCTTTACTGCTATTTACTGCCAAACATCAAATGTGTTTATCTGGAGCTCAGAAATGTCACAAACAGAAATTTCTTCTCTGGGATGAACTTTTATACAGAAAATTCAGCTCATCTTCCAAAAATAATACCTATGTACATTAAGGTCTGTTGTCAAACAGATTCTATGACAAGCAACTTTGCCACTTTACCAGAAGTGTCTCTGCATTTTTTTTTTAAACTTAAATGTTTTGGATTATTTAAAATATTTTATAATCAGATGTGTTATTAATTTTTGATTAAATAATGATTAACTGATTTAGTCATTAATTAAGCATTAAATGGCATATGCTCTAAAATGTGTTATTTGCTTAAAGAACAACCAACTCAGAGAGGCAGTTAAGGCAAATCTACACAAAATATTTATTTTTCTTTTTTTTTTTACCAGCAAAATCTTGAATAATTTCCCTGACATGTAAAATGAGTTTTCCTCTATTTACCACCGATGCCTCTGTAGGCTCCTTTACTGAATTAGGTAGAGTTATTTAGGGGTTTTATTCTCTTAAAGTGACCCTCTATGTTCTTTATTCACTTGGAAACTTTGCTGAGTTTCTGCTGCCATTGACACATTAGCAAGAGAACAGGGGCGACTGTTTTTGAAGATTGAGCACTAGGTGCTTTTATAACCTCTCCTATGCACGTGCCCAACATTGGTGTCATTTCTACCTACAGTAAATGACGCACACATCTGTAAAACCTTCGGAACTTGCTCTATGCTCTTTAAAAAAGAAAAATACCTTCTGCCACCATTTGTGTAACAAATTGTGTTAAAGTTATTAGTATTGAATTCCTTGACTCAGTCAAGCAGCACAAAAATGCATACAGAAAATAGTTTCTTAGTAAGGTATATAATGTTGGAGTATTACTTAAACACCCTTATCGAGAGAAAAAAATCTAAAACAAAGTCATAATTAAAGATGAACAAGCCCCCTACCTCCAACCCTCTGTTGGGATCTGGAGCTGTACCACCTTCCTCCAGCAGAGTGCGCCGTGGGTCTCCTGGTGCTGGAGTCTTCCAGCACACCTGTGACGCATCTACTCATCAGGAGACCTCCCCTTTATAACCAGCTGCCAGACCTTGCTTCGACGTCGCAGTGTTGACCTTAGTTTGGTTAGCGACCTGAGCCTTCGAAACTCATAAGAATTTTAGTTGTCTCTAGAGAGACATCTGATTCTAACTCTCTTCTGTTTTTGTCTCTCAGGAAACCTGTCTCTAGCCTGAAGCTCTGGAAGAGCTTAACCTGCCAATCTGCCCTGGTGAGCCAAACCTAAAGATTCCTATGTGGATTCACCTGCTGCTCTTAGTGAAGAGCTGAAACTCT
Organism: Cyprinodon diabolis; assembly: GCA_030533445.1. Classification (NCBI taxonomy): domain Eukaryota; kingdom Metazoa; phylum Chordata; class Actinopteri; order Cyprinodontiformes; family Cyprinodontidae; genus Cyprinodon; species Cyprinodon diabolis. Next base: position 47,438,580 of record CM060066.1, read on the forward strand.
AATCAAGGTCTGCCATTCAAAGTGAGAAGCTAGACGCTGCAGCTGCTCGTGTACTCTGCTGAACAAACAGTCTTTGGACCCAACAGTTCCTCCTCTCTCAAAGAGAAGCCCGGATTCAGTCAAGGTAGAATTCTGAATATTCTAAGGACTCATGCTCATCTGCCTGCCTTTCTAATCAAACTATCATCTCTGCAGACTTCAGTGAACCAGCCCGGACCAGTTCAAGATCCTGTACTTAACTTGTATTATTGCACATTCAATAAACTCTGTTAAACCTTTTACCCAGCCTCCGTTGTGTTCTACATGTGGGCTAAGCAACTAAAACCCATCATGACAGAACACTGCGTAGGAGGCTTGAGGAACAGGACGCTCAAATCCTTGGACATGCGCATACCCTCCGTGAGTTGCATACTAAAATTGAACACCAAAATCAGATGCTACAAACATATGCCAGTTACATGGGTAATGCTAACGCCACGCCAGCGGTACGTCCAGTTCCGGATCCACTTCCGCCTCCAAGGTCACCGGCAGTGACGTCATTTCCTGAGTTCCGTCCCAGCCTGCCTGAAAGATTCTCAGGTAACCCAAAAGATTGTAAGGGATTTTTGTTCCAATGTCGATTACTTTTTGAACATTCTCCTGGCAGTTTTCCGAATGATAGAAAGAAAATATCATTCATTCTTTCTCAACTCACTGGACGAGCCCTTGAATGGGCGGAGGCAAGGTTCTCCTCTGAATCCAGTTTCACTTGTACTTTTTCCGAGTTTATTTTAGAGTTTTCCCAAGTTTTTAACCATGACTCTGATAAAACTATAGACTCCCAAGCCCTGCTGAATTTAAGACAGGGAAATTCCACAGTGGCTGAGTTTTCCATCGATTTCCGGGTCAAGGCCGCAGCCTCTGGATGGAACGAATGTGCACTTAAGAGTGCCTATTTTAAGGCCTTAAATGATAACATCAAGGATGAACTAGCCACGATCGACGAACCAAATAGTTTGGAGGATTTAATTCGTTTAACCATCAGATTGGATAACAGGCTCCGAACTAGAAACAACACTAGACAAAGAACTCAAAATTTTTCTGTGTCAACCCCTGCATTAAATAATGCTTCTGTTTTTTCTGGATCCACAGAACCCAGTTCCAAGCCAAAGGTTAAAAACCAGACTCTTTCTGTTCCAGTCCAAGTCTCTCACTCAGATGGAGCAGAAGTTGAACCCATGCAGATTGGACACACAAGGCTAACCCCTGAGGAAAGACAACGACAATTCAGGGGCAATCTGTGTCTATACTGTGGTGAGACTGGCCATTTCATTGCTTCTTGCCCGGCTAAGTCAAAAGCCAGGGCCCGTCAGAGGAACTGAGGAGTCTGACGGGCCATTTGAAAACTGAAAAAGCTCCTCATCTGATGTTACCAGCTACACTGTCTGCTTTCATTGACTCCGGATGTGAGAGTAACCTCATTGATTCTAACCTGGTCCAGCAATTACAGATTGAAACTGTTCCGTTATCCAAGCCTCTCAGAGTATCCGCTATTGATGGAAAGAAATTCCATCAAGTCACTCATCAAACACAACCTCTAGAACTTTTGTTCTCCGGAAATCATCGTGAGACATTAACCTTTTTTGTTTTTCCTTCTGCATGCTCCCCCTTGGTGCTTGGATTCGAGTGGCTGGAACGGCATAATCCCCATATCAACTGGGCTGAACGCCACATTGAGTCTTGGTCCACCTCCTGTCACGAGACATGTCTTCGTTCTGCAGCTCCCGCTGTTCAGTTTCCTAGAGGTAGGGGGGAGATGAACTCTCCTGACCTTACTTCTGTTCCTTCCGAGTATCATGATCTGGACCAGTCTTCAGTAAGGTCAGTGCTACGTCTCTTCCACCTCACAGACCATATGATTGTGCCATTGAATTATTACCAGGAGCTCCTTTGCCCAGCAGTAGACTTTATAACATCTCTAAGCCTGAACGTGAGACCATGGAGAAATATATTAATGAGTCTCTGGCTGCTGGGATAATCCGCCCATCTTCCCCTCCTCTTGGTGCTGGTTTCTTTTTTGTGGGCAAAAAGGATGGTTCCCTACGACCCTGTATAAAGATTACAGAGGTCTTAACCAGATAACCGTCAAAAATAAGTACCCACTACCATTACTGGCATCAGCATTTGAACCTGTTCAGGGTGCAACAGTCTTCACCAAGCTCGATTTGAGAAATGCTTATCACCTTCTTAGGATAAGAGAAGGAGACGAATGGAAGACAGCCTTTAAGACCCCCTTAGGCCAATTTGAGTACTTGGTCATGCCTTTTGGTGTCACAAACGCTCCAGCCTGTTTTCAAGCTCTAGTCAATGATGTCCTCAGAGATTTTTTGAATATATTCGTGTTTGTGTACATTGACTACATTTTGATCTACTCCAAGAACCTATCTGAGCATAAGAAACATGTCCGTCTGGTCCTTCAGAGACTTTTGGAAAACAAGCTCTTCGTGAAGGCAGAAAAATGTGAATTTCACCAACCATCTGTCACTTTTTTAGGGTTTGTGCTCGAGGGCGGGCAGGTTAAGCCATCCGAAGACAAGATAAAGGCAGTTCTTGACTGGCCGACACCTGAAAACCGCAAACACCTTCAGAGGTTGCTTGGTTTTGCAAACTTTTACAGACGCTTAATAAGGAATTACAGTCAAACAGCTCTACCTCTCAGAACCCTGACTTCGGTAAAGAAGACTTTTCAATGGACACCTGAAGCTCAAAAAGCTTTTGAAAAATTAAAAACCCTGTTTTCTAGAGCTCCCATTCTGATCCAGCCAGATCCCTCTAAACAATTTATCTTAGAGGTGGATGCCTCAGACTCCGGTGTTGGAGCTATTTTATCTCATCAACTTGACTCAGACCAAAAGATTCACCCCTGTGCCTTTTTTTCTCGTAGACTCTCACCAGCGGAGCAAAACTATGATGTCGGAGATCGTGAACTTCTAGCCATCAAACTCGCCTTGGAGGAGTGGAGACACTGGCTCGAGGGGGCCGAACATCCAGTTTTGGTCTGGACAGACCATAAAAACCTGGCCTATCTCCAATCCGCCAAACAAGCTAACCCACGTTATTCTAGATGGTCATTGTTCTTCTCCCGATTCAATCTCATAATCTCCTACAGACCTGGTTCCAAGAACGTCAAGCCCGATTCTCTCTCTCGTCTTTACTCTGCTGATCAACCTGAGACGCCCGAGCCTGTTCTTCCTGCCTCCTGTAATGTAGGAGTGGTTTCCTGGGAGATCACTGATCTCATCAACTCTGCCCTTGCCTCTGAACCTGACCCAGGTAACGGCCCTCCAAATAAAACCTATGTTCCTTCTTCTGTCAGATCCCCCCTGATCCAGTGGATGCATGCAGCTAAATTTTCCGCCCATCCTGGAGTGAGCAGAACAATAGCCCTGATTACAAGACGTTTCTGGTGGCCATCCTTACACAAGGACGTAAAAGAGTATGTTTTGGCATGTCCCATCTGCGCCAGCAACAAAACCCCTCACCAACCACCTTCTGGCCTGCTGCATCCTCTACCTGTTCCTACCCGTCCCTGGTCTCATACTACCGTAGATTTTGTCACTGGTCTCCCGATTTCCAAAGGTATGTCCACCATTTTAACCATAGTCGACCGTTTTTCCAAGTCTTGTCATTTAATTCCCCTCAGAAAACTTCCCACGGCTTTCCAGACTGCACAGCTTCTGGTGAAGCATGTTTTCTGGCTCCATGGCATCCCACAGGAAATTCTCTCTGACCGCGGCCCACAGTTCATTTCTCAAGTCTGGAAAGCCTTCTGTTCAGCTTTAAACTGTAAGTCCTCTCTAACCTCTGGTTATCATCCACAGTCTAACGGGCAGACGGAGAGAATGAATCAGCAACTAGAGTCCACTCTCCGCTGCCTGACCTCAAACAACCCCACCGACTGGAGTCAGTACCTGACCTGGATCGAATACGCCCACAACTCACTCAAGTCAGCTTCCACTGGTTTATCCCCGTTTCAGGTATCTCTCGGTTATCAGCCTCCACTTTTCCCTGCAGACGAGAGAGAGATTTCGGTCCGTTCAGTCCATCAGCACATCCGTCGTTGTCAGAGGGTCTGGAAGGACACCATCGCCACCCTCAACCGTTCTTCTGTCTCAACTAAACGCTTCGCTGACTCCAAGAGACGCCCGGCCCCTGACTACTCCATTGGCCAAGAAGTATGGCTCTCTACACGAGACATTCCCCTCAAGGGTATGTCTCGAAAGCTGTCCCCCCGGTTCATTGGTCCTTACAAGGTTGCCCAGATCATCAACCCCTCTGCTGTACGTTTACACCTTCCTCCGAGTCTCCGCATCCATCCCACGTTCCATGTCTCCCAGATTAAACCAGTTTTTTCTAGCCCCCTGGAGTCTTCCAGCACACCTGTGACGCATCTACTCATCAGGAGACCTCCCCTTTATAACCAGCTGCCAGACCTTGCTTCGACGCCGCAGTGTTGACCTTAGTTTGGTTAGCGGCCTGAGCCTTTGAAACTGATAAGAATCTTAGTTGTCTCTAGAGAGAGATCTGATTCTAACTCTCTTCTGTTTTTGTCTCTCAGGAAACCTGTCTCTAGCCTGAAGCTCTGGATGAGCTTAACCTGCCAATCTGCCCTGGTGAGCCAAACCTGAAGATTCCTATGTGGATTCACCTGCTGCTCTTAGTGAAGAGCTGAAACTCTAATCAAGGTCTGCCATTCAAAGTGAGAAGCTAGACGCTGCAGCTGCTCGTGTACTCTGCTGAACAAAGAGTCTTTGGACCCAACAGTTCCTCCTCTCTCAAAGAGAAGCCCGGATTCAGTCAAGGTAGAATTCTGAATATTCTAAGGACTCATGCTAATCAAACTATCATCTCCCCAGACTTCAGTGAACCAGCCCGGACCAGTTCAAGATCCTGTACTTAACTTGTATTATTGCACATTCAATAAACTCTGTTAAACCTTTTACCCAGCCTCCGTTGTGTTCTGCATGTGGGCTAAGCAACTAAAACCCATCATGACACCCTCTAATTTTTGCAAATTCAGCTCAACCAGGCACTGAGGCCTGTTTTTGTTATGGTTTTCTCCTTTTGGACTTTGAGTTTTCATTGTCTAAGTAATTCCATTTTGTGTTATATTTAAGCAGTCTTAAGCAGCAGTTACTGTCTGTTGCCCCTTTGTGCCTGTCTCCTTTCCCCTAGCTCCCTTCTAGTCACTTCTATCCACACCTGCTCCATATCAGCTGATTACCCCAGTCTTTGTTCTGTCTCCCATATATACTCTCCCTGTGCAGTTCTTCAGTGCTGGTTCTTTGTTTCTTTGCTCCCATGTGTGTTTTCCATGAGGATTTTTGGTTTCAGTATGTTGTTTTTTGGACTTTGCTTCTGTTGCCTATGGGATTTGGATTAAACCTACAAGAACTCATCTCTGCGTCCCTCATTCCTGCATTTGGGTCCTCAACCAACCTCCATCTTCATGTTGACAGTTTTTATGCGACTCCAACAAAACTATCTGGTCGGGCTGCAACCAACTATTATTTTGCAAATCGATTAATCTATCAATAATTTTTTTCGAGAAATCGATTAACAATCAGATAGCCAAATGTTCCTTAAAGAAGACTTTTTGTGCAATTAAACCAGGTAAATATGTTATTTAAAATTTTGGTATAATTGCTACTAAAGGTGGCTTGCTCTGTCAGCTACAGGCATGTTTTAGAGCATCTTTACTCCAGTTAAAGATTAATTAATTAAATTAGTTGAAGATTATTTCAATAATCCATTAATTACAATTAGGTAAGAACCCCAAAGCACCAAAATCCTCAAATATATCAGGGGTCAAAAATCATCCTGATAATTCCCCATGAAAAGAGTCTATGGCTCAAACAGTTGAAAAATAAGAAGAGGAAATTGTTATATTCAGCTAATTAAGTTCTGGACTTCAATCCCTTTGAGATCCTTCAGAATGACTTTAAACATTGCCTTTCATGCTGGAACCCACATGCTTAATTTCTGCAACAATGGCAGGCTCAGTTTAGCTGAATTAAAACAAATTTGCAAAGAAAAGTGGATCAGACTCACTGTCTGTTGCTGCAAACATCAGATATTTGTTCTTTCTGTCACACAGGACCAGGTCAAAGCTCATTTGAAATATCCCTGAGCTAAACAAAGTGCACCGAACATTAGAGTACAAGAATATAAGATAGCTCAAATAACCTTTCCTCCTTTATCGATAAGTTCATCCATTTAAACCTGTGCTTTGTATTCAATCAGAATATCTCTGACATTAAAACTGATGAAACATTTAAGAGTGTCATGAAAACTTAAACAGAAAAAATCTGTCGGTTGACGAGGTCGGTTGAGGATTCAAATGCAGAGATAAGGGAGGCAGGGATGAGTTCTTGTAGGTTTAATCCAGTGTCAGACCAACGCATTTATTTTTTCTTCTTAAAAGCAAATTGCCAACCTGCCTGAGCTCAGACATTGTCTTTCCGTCCTAGATACCACAGGAGCCGCTCTTCAGTGCCCGACCAAGAGAGATGTCACTTTTCTGTATGTCCACACATATGTGTATTCCCTCCATCCTTCCCTTTGAAACCAATCCACCAAATGTTAAAGCTGACACCGGGTGACAGTTGCACAGTAGTGCTGAAGGGAGTAATTCAATAATGGATGCCATTTCTAATGTGGGAGTCTGGATGGATGAAATATACATGGGAGAAGGGGGGGGGTGGTGATATCACTGTAGCACAGTGGGAGGTCATAGATGGTGAACACTATAATATCATATAGAAGATGGAACTCATGTCAAGGCTGTTCTACAACATATTTATCTTTTAACCTTGTATTTGCTGCCTTGCCTGCCCTGACTTTTCTTCAACCAGCTAATTAAACAACCGCTCACTCAGTTCAGCCCACAAAGGCTCAACCAAAGGAGGATGAGCAGAGAAAAATGGAGCAGCAGCCCCCTGCAGATTAGGGAGGGGGCGCTGATTGTGAGCCTCCTGCTCCAGAGTCTCCCTCATGTCTGGCTGTGACATCTGCCACCCCACCACAGAGGTCGCAGGTCACCGACAAAACCTACTAAACTCACGCTACTGTCCACTGACAGCAATAAGAATCCTACATATGGGTTTCACACATTAGGATGCACACATGCAAAGGTACCTGGATGGGCAGTTTTACACCATGATGCTCTGGCTTCCATTTCTGAAGACACATTTCTCCTGGTTAAAGCAGCAAAGAGACAAGAACTAAAATGGTGAAAGGGAGAGATTTTGATCCAAACTGGGTTTTACAATATCTTTTTTTAGAGCAATAAAATATGATTTAAAATTAAACATTGGAGCATGTTCATGAATCTAATACAAAATCCTTATTTAAAAAGATAAAAAAAAGAAAATAACTCATCAGTGTCCCCTTAAAACTTATGGTGGAGCTGTTTGCTCTCTGGAGGAGCACAATATTCAATATATACCTCAATAGAATAAAAAAAAAATGCTATAATTAAAAAGGATGGTATATATATTTTTTTATATTTCAATATAAATTAGTCTATGATTACATAGAAATAATTTCCTGATTTCAGTCAGTCAGCATTTGTCGCTGGCTGACATTCTGGGTTTTATTTATTCGAATGTTTTATCTTGAAAGCAAATACTTTGGAGGAGTTTCATAGAGTAAAATTGTAAAATAATTTTCATAACTTCATCAGTCTTTCTAAGTTCTTTTTTTATTTATATTGATATTTAAACTAAATCTAAACAACCATAAAATAACTATATTGTGATGTAAGGTTTGGCTATACAACCTCCATACAAACCATCCCCTCACTCAATGATTATTTCAGAAATCTGGGAGGATATTGTGAGTAGCTTAATGTGCTATTAATAAAGTGGATTTTGTTCTGTAGAACCAACAGCACTTTTTACTTTCTACTACGGGCTGTTCTCACTTTTTATCCCCAGTGGTAAAGACCTTAAGAAATGTCTGTTGTTATATTTAGGTGAAGGAAAATCTACAATGCTTTGCAGGTTCTAAACAGGATATTTTACATGGTTTTTAAATGTCACATATTTAGTGATGTCTCATGAAAAGTTATATTTAAGTATTAACAAAAAACTAAAGTGGTGTTCCCATGTTGTGTGATACACTATATTGCCAAAAGTATTTGCTCACCTGCCTTGACTCACATATGAGCTTAAGTGACATCCCGTTCCTAATCCATAGGGTTCAATATGACGTCGGTCCACCCTTTGCAGCTAGAACAGCTTCAACTCTTCTGGGAAGGCTGTCCACAAGGTTTAGGAGTGTGTTTATGGGAATTTTTGACCATTCTTCCAGAAGCGCATTTGTGAGGTCGCACACTGATGTTGGACGAGAAGGCCTGGCTCTCAGTCTCCGCTCTAATTCATCCCAAAGGTGTTCTATCGGGTTGAGGTCAGGACTCTGTGCAGGCCAGTCAAGTTCATCCACACCAGACTCTGTCATCCATGTCTTTATGGACCTTGCTTTGTGCACTGGTGCACAGTCATGTTGGAAGAGGAAGGGGCCAGCTCCAAACTGTTCCCACAAAGTTGGGAGCATGGAATTGTCCAAAATGTCTTGGTATGCTGAAGCATTCAGAGTTCCTTTCACTGGAACTAAGGGGCCAAGCCCAGCTCCTGAAAAACAACCCCACACCATAATCCCCCCTCCACCAAACTTTACACTTGGCACAATGCAGTCAGACAAGTACCGTTCTCCTGGCAACCGCCAAACCCAGACCCGTCCATCAGATTGCCAGATGGAGAAGCGCGATTCGTCACTCCAGAGAACGCGTCTCCACTGCTCTAGAGTCCAGTGGCGGCGTGCTTTACACCACCGCATCCGACGCTTTGCATTGCACTTGGTTATGTATGGCTTGGATGCAGCTGCTCGACCATGGAAACCCATTCCATGAAGCTCTCTGCGCACTGTTCTTGAGCTAATCTGAAGGCCACATGAAGTTTGGAGGTCTGTAGTGATTGACTCTGCAGAAAGTTGGCGACCTCTTCGCACTATGCGCTTCAGCATCCGCTGACCCCGCTCCGTCAGTTTACGTGGCCTACCACTTCGTGGCTGAGTTGCTGTCGTTCCCAAACACTTCCATTTTCTTATAATACAGCTGACAGTTGACTGTGGAATATTTAGGAGCGAGGAAATTTCACGACTGGATTTGTTGCACAGGTGGCATCCTATCACAGTTCCACGCTGGAATTCACTGAGCTCCTGAGAGCGACCCATTCTTTCACAAATGTTTGTAAAAACAGTCTGCATGCCTAGGTGCTTGAATTTATACACCTGTGGCCATGGAAGTGATTGGAACACCTGATTCCAATAATTTGGATGGGTGAGCAAATACTTTTGGCAATATAGTGTATTTAGGGCTGCAACTAATGATTATTTTTTTTCAATTAATCGATTAATAATGGGACAGCAAAAGGTTTTGCAAAGGTATATTTTTACAGAATTAAACCAGGTCAAACTGAAACTTTTTCATTTGTGTAGTTTTGCTTAGAGCATATTGACAGATGAAAAAAGTTTTTTGATTTTTTTTAATCTTAAATGCAAAATATTTGTGTAATTTTTACAGTTTTGTTATAATTACTGCTCTAAATGGTTCGCTCTATTAGCTAAAGACGATTTATTGTTATAGTTATTAATTATGATTAATCTGATTCATAGTTTAAGCTCTAGTGATATTGAATACTAGTGATGGGTCGGGCAACACCGATGCGTCGGCGCATGTGTCGGTCTCATAGAGCGAAACCTGTGTCGACGTGTGTGTCGCTACGGAAAAGTCCCGTGACCGAAACAGTTCCTGTATCGGTCACGTGACCGATGTTTCGAACTGATTGACAAGCCTTTATAAGGATGCAAATCTGCCAACGAGATGCATCAGCCAAAACAATCTTGCGTGTTTTGCGAATATAAAATTCATCAAAAATTATGGAGCTTCCTCAAGCAAAAAGAGAGGTTTCTGCCGTGTGGGACCACTTTGATGTCATTTCGTAAATTAGGTATTTGTTTTAATTTTCTTGTTTCATCCTGTTCCTCTCAGAGTTTCCACTTGATTTTAAAGTGACCTTTAGTTTACTGTTCGTGTTATTTTCTGCAGGTTAAATGTCGCAATTGCTCAACAGAGCTTGCATATTTAAATAACAGCACCTCCTCAATGCTGAGGCATTATAGGGCCAAGCATGAGAGTGAAATACATGATACACCCATGATGAACTCAGGTATACAGGTGTTTTACAACTTACTGACTTTGTTTTATTGGTAATTCTGAATAATTTACACTTTCTCATTTTTAACCATCAAGCTTCCAGGAAGCAGATGCTTGATGAGGCTTTGCTTAATTTCATTGTAAAGGACCGCCAGCCCCTCGCTGTTGTGGAGAATGAAGGGTTCAGGGAGCTGGTTCAGCTCCTTGAGCCCTATGTTTTGCCAACCAGAAAGGTTTGTGTGGAAATTATCTAAAGTGGTAGTTTATTCATCAAATTTATTTTAAATATATTGATTTTCTTCTGGTTTGACTTGGTGTGGTTTTCAGACCATCAAACAACTGTTGGCCAAAAAGTACGAGGAGGAACAGGAACGAGTGTAAATGGAAGTACAGCAGGCTGCGGACAGAATGTGCCTCAATAGTTGGAAGCTCAAATGAGCCCCAGCCGGGAACATCTTCACAACAGCTGTCTGCCCCCACTTCAGGCATGATATTGAGCATCATTTCTTTGTTGTTTGTAAATCATGTACTAAAATACTTTTTTTATATTTATTTATTTTTTTTAAGATGACCTTTGGGAACATTTTGATCTCGAAGTGGGGAGTCAGACCAAAAGTGCCACAGCTGATGCCATCCTTGAGGTGCAGAGATACATGGCAGAGGGAAATATTGCGAGGTCCCAGGATCCTCTTTTATATTGGAAAAACCAAAGGACGGTTTATCCAAACCTCTTCCGCCTGGCCTTAAAATTTTTGTGCACTTCATCTGTGCCGTGTGAGCGGGTGTTTTCCACAGATGGAGAACTAATATCAAAAAAGCGCAACAGACTGAATTTCAAAACGTTGCAACAACTTATTTTTTTGAATAAAAAATTGTAAAACAAATACCAGTGAACAAGCATCTTCATTTACTACATGTTTACTTAGAGATTATTACATTATGATGCAGGTTCTCATTATTCATTGACTGTGTCTAAAATATCAAATATGTTTTAATAATAATACAATGCATCATACAATGAATTGCATCATATTAGTGTATATAATAGGTCATCAAATCAGTGTCAGTTAACTCTGTCAACTAGGTTGCCTGTAGGGATTTTTAATGTCCAGTAGGTGTCAGTATTCAGTGACACAGTATCGACACAGTATCAATACAGTTTGGTAATGTGTCGAAACGTTTCATGACGCCTCATCAACCCATCACTATTGAATACATTATATGATATATATATATATATATATATATATATATATATATATATATATATATATATATATATATATATATTAGGACTGCAACAACGAATCGATAAAATCGATAAAAATCGACTTTTAAAAGCGTTGGCAACGAATTTAATCATCGATTAGTTGTGTCGCGCGATTAATGCGTCATCCGCCACCGCCGTCATCACATCCACTTGACTGACACGGGGGAAGAAAAAAAAATATGGCGGAGCGAGCCAGCGCCGCAGGTGCAGTGTTGCCAACTCAGTGACTTTTCAGACCCCTCCTGCGACTATTTTTCAAAAAAGCGACTAGCGACGAATCTGGCGACTTTTTACAGTGTCACTGGCGGCTTTTGGAGACTCTTACATGAAAGCATGTATCGTTCCTACTCTGCCGTGGGGCGCCTCCCCCATCCCAACTCCATTCTCCCGCAGGAGTCCCTCTCAGCGCTGCAGTCAGAGCCGCAGGATGTTTACCCTCAGCGTCCAGACTGCAAATGAAGCGCGCATGCGCCGGGATTGACGGCGCAAATTGATCACAATAATTAAAACAGCCTGCGCTTTGTAAAGTGAAAAAAGTCGTAACAGGCAACTTTTGTAAAAACAAATCAACATGGCACGGAAGCACCACTGTTATGACGCAGCACCTGAAAAGAAAACACGTTGGAGCCGTCGATGGCAGTGAAGAGAGCTGATCAGCAGGGTGAGCGACCATGTTTGTTTCGTTTTAAAGTGGGGAAACGTAACGTTAGTTTCTCAGGTAGCTCATCTGATGCTTTCCTTACCTTGTTAGTAGGTTACAGACAGTGATAAGGTTGGCTACTTATTTTACTTTTAATTTCATTTGAATTAGCTTAAGCAGCGTTTATATTTTCTCTATAAATAAATTAACTTGCAAATTATGAGGGCAAGGCTTTTAAAGTTTAAATCTTCTGGCAAAGATAAAGCAAAGAAGATCCTGCAATTTATGGAAGTAAAGCAGAATAAAATCCAGCAAGATCAGTAATATGTCAATTAATTATATGCCACATTCCCATGTAAATATCTGTCTTTGGAGGATGTGTTTTTTAGCACCCCCAGTTCTCTCATTTTTATTCCAAATACAATTTATAATTTGAATCACAGGGCTATTTTTATCTCTATGGATCAGTATTTTCTCAAGTAGCATCTTTAACTGCTATACTTTCCTGTCTTAAAAGGCAGAACTCTTCTAGTCTAAAAAAAACTCATTTGTTGAAATGGGGGGGGCTATTGTTTGAACCCCTTAGGGGCTTTTAAAAACAAAAATGTCTTTTTTTGCGCTTTATGAAACAAAGTACCCTATATTTTGTGGATGTACAGCTACTTTTCTCATGTAAGTTTGCGTAGTTTTAACACAAACATTTATTTTTCATATTGCACCAGTACAGTTAATGAGCAACCTGTACTTGTGTGCTTGTTTGTTCTGTCTAAAATGTTTATTTTGGAATAAAGAGGTTAATATAAAAAAATTTTTTTGTCCGATTCATCGATTAATCGAAAAAATAATCGGCCGATTCATCGATTTTTAAAATAATCGTTAGTTGCAGCCCTAATATATATGCATTGAAGGAGTAGGAATGAGTTACACTTTTTTGCTCAAACTTGTCTAAAAAGCTGATTCAGATGTAGCTGTTTTATAGTTCTGGGACACTTATTAGAGAACATTAGTGCTTAAACACCATAATGAAGACAAACAAACAGCAGACAGGCCATCTGGAGAGATGTGGAGAAATATGACAAGAGAAAAAACAATATTACAAGCTTTGACATTTTCACAAAGTTCAGTTCAATGCATCATCTGAAAATGGACACTGAATAAATCTGCCCAGAGACATATGCTGCATAAACTGACAGGCAAGGAGCACAATCATCAGAAAAGCAGCCAATCCCAATAACGTATGTGAACATTTATGTCTTAATGTTTGATCTTTCCAAAGATACAAGGGGAACGACTACTTTTGCAAGGTTCCATAAACAATTATCACTGTAATGCCAGAAGGAATGGTTGAAACACAAATCCAAAGTTTTCATTTTCACCCTGCCTCATTTTAGCATGGGTCAGAGAAAAACAACTGTCCCATTAAAAGAACTGTTAAGACAGCATCAAACACTCACACAGTAAGTTTATAGAGAGAAAAACAAATAAAAAAGAGCTGAGATTAATATGCATTGCAGAAACCTCTCATGCATCTAACTTTAGATGAATGTGGGATGTTTTAAGACTTTTCTGGATTAGTTATCATTAGTTAGGTGCTAACAATTTTGACAGGAGCAAAAACAAGTAAGGGATTTGAATTACAGAAATTCAAGTTAAGACAAAAAAACTTAATAGTCTCCAAATTATATTAAGCAGTGGAAAAGATACATATAAAGAAATCCTTTTAAGGTTGTTTAGCTAATTTCCTAGATGCTTTTCAAAGCATGACAGAAAAGGAAAAGGCATAGCGTTTCAGCACCATGGACAGATACTCAGCCAGCCTTTTTTTTCCTATTTCTAACAAATGCTCCTCATTTCATCCACTGTAGCTCTGAAACTTAAACTTGTTTTCCACCTTAAGTACCACACTTAAAGCCATTCTGTTAAAACCATATCCCTTCATCCAGACTCTCCGTTCTGAATCATAGAAAAACATTGAAGTTCCAAAAGTATTTAAAATGAATTTGTTAATTGAAGCCAACCTTATCTCCCTTTCTCAGCCAAACATCAGACGTGTCATAAAGCTGGAGCAGAATGCTAACAACTGGATTTAAAGATAAACCTGGGAAGAACCTGCCAGCTGGTACCAATAAGCAGTTTGAGGGATGGTATGAAGTGAAAAATGAATCCGAACACACACAGTTGCCTGCTATCCACTGAGACATATTGATCGATGTGGTTTCTTTAACTAATAAAAGACCCTCAAAAAGGCATGTGTTTGCTACAAAGAAGAGGCTGCAGGTCCCGCACTGCTGTGTTTTTCCTCTCTTCCTGAACCCCCTGACCTCCTTCATCCAAACAGGTCACTGAGGTGGCAGCGCAGCTCTCCTGCGGCTGACTGTTCATCGCACAGCTCATTGGTGCAACAGATTGGACGCCAGAGGAGAGCTGTAAGTGAATCGCCTCACACAAAGCTGAAACATGGTAAAGCTAAAAGACATGCTGCTCCAAGCACAATAACCCCACCTGACAATGACTTCTTATGACTAAGTATGACAGAGTGCTTCTTTGGGGGGAAAACATTTTTTTCATCTGTAGCCAGGTTTGTATGCTTTCTTTTTAATAACGCAAAAGGTATGAAAACTGGAGACACACAGGAATAATTTGGGGAACAATCCGGATGCCTTTTATAAAAGACATAAAAAGATTATTTCTTAGATTAAGTGGTTTTAAATCCAAAGGGGGAAAAAAACAAACAGGGTTATTTCCATCAGACAGAGATGCCTTTCTAGAGAGATATGTATGAAAGTTGTTAGTTTTCATACATGTAATAAACAGGAAAAAAAAAATAATAACCTGATAATCAATTATGAGAATCAATTAAGAAATATATTTAGTAATTCCGATCTTTAGCTGTTGGACTGCTGCATCTTTAGGCTTAATATTACAGCAAAAAGAAAGAACGACTGGGATAATCAACCCACAAGCTAAACGTTTGAATATTAATCAAATGTTAACTATTCCTACCCAATCCCAGGAGTGTTTTTTTTAACTAGTTGAAAAATATTGTGCTAAAAGAAAGTCTGCATAGGCCACTACTTTATGTCATTCTAATCGTACCTGAGAGCTGCAAAACCCCTTATACATTCAAGTCCAAATTCTAAAGAAAAACACTGAGGCATTTTCTTTGCCCCCAATAATCATTTCTTATCGGAGACTATTTTTTTCAGCAAAAATCAGAACAAGGACTGACAGATGCAAACACCCATAAAATCACCTCCATTGTTTCTGAGCTTCCTGTTGCTAAAAGCAATTATAGTTTGAAGTTATATGAACAAGAGAGAGGTAAAAAGCAGAAAAAAGTCTATTCTTTTAGAGCCCTGGCTCAGAAGCAATGTATTCTGCCTTAATAGCACTTGAGCTTCGTAATATTATGAAAATAGGGATTTGCAATATTTTCTGAGAATAAGCAGAATATGATTAAAGTAACTGTTGTGATACAAGCTTTGGTAACACTTGTGTGATCAATTTTACCTTGTGCTCTGATCCCCCTGATCCTACAATAAAATGACTTTACATGAAAAAAAGACCGTTTGGGGAACGTTTTATCCTAAAAATCTTAAAGACACAGATCATGTATGCGGCTCAAAGCAGAAAAGGAAAATATCAATCTTACCTGCTACTTTTACGAGGCAGAGGTAGATCCTTCTGGTAAGGAAGACAGATCAGGGAAAAAAGAGGAAGAAAAGGGGGAGAGAGAACAGAAAACTCAGGTTAGATCAATTTCAGATAAGCAGATAATAGTACCTCAGGGTTGCAAGAGGAACAGAGTGGATATCCTATATTCTGAGTTTTAGCAATTAGTTATCTCACTTTCAATAAACATTTATTATAATAATTAAAATGGAACTTTATTGATCTAACATTGGAGAAATTTACCTCTGCATTTCACCCATCCCCTTGGGGAGCACTGGGCTGCCATTGTGTGGCACCCGGGGAGCAGTGTGGGGTTAAGGGTCTTGTGCAGAGACGCAGAGTGGCAGTCTGTGGGAGTGGGGCTCAAACTCAGAACCTCAGGATTCCAAGATCTATGCCCTAACCACTAGGCCGCCTTTCCCAATTTAGCAATGACCACTGCACACCAGTGATTTAATTTTTTTATTGTGTACTACAGAGAGCATAATTTCTGAAGCCAGGTAATAGCCGGATGTAATAAGCAATATGCAATAAGGAAAAGGGAATGAATAAACAGAGTATATTTAAAAACATATTGACTGCTCAACATGCTTTCCACTAGAGCCACATCCATACACTGATAGAGGATCTGTCAGTAGCTTAGAGTTAGGTGCCTCATTCAGAACATTAACTGGCAGGAGGGAGCTTGATTCAGACTAAAAAAACATCTTCTCTGCCCATAGAGCCACAGTTGCCCTAAGACAACAATTTAGAGTAATACACCCGTACACTTTTGTGTAAGCCTGTCATCTATGATGCTTATCTAATATTTGTTCAGAGTACTAATGTAAAACCTTTGGCTTGAGACTATGATTAAGTGTATTAAAACTTCTTAAATAATTTAATCTTCTCAGTAAAGCACATTATTCTCAGCAATGTTTTTGTCATAAACGAAGGACCTCACTGAACCTCCATTAAGTTCCGCTCCAAAGCTGTGTACAGATGTGGCAGATCATTTCTACTTTGACTTTCCTGTTTCTATCTGCAGTAAAACATGCTAAAAATATGTCTTTGTCTTTTGGCCTAATATCTTCTGTCATTCTCTATAAAAACTGCAAAGGAAAATAATACTTTATAATGACATAATATCAGTGTTAACATATAAAATAGACTCTAACTAGCATAGGTCTATATTATTTGCAAATCAATTAAGCTGTCAATTGTTTTTTCAATTAATAATTACATAACAACAGATTTTGGTGAAATTGTGGATATAGCATATTTACAGCAAAAAATATTTTTTTTTATCTTAAATGCAAAATATTTACACTTTTTTTACTATTTTGATATTATTGCTGCTCAAGGTGGGTTGCTCTATCAGCTAAAGACACGTTTTAGTCTCTATACTCCAGTTAACGATTAATCGATTACTAGATCAGTTGACAATTAATTCAATAATCAATTAATCACAATTGTTTCGATTAATTGTTTCTGGCCTAGTCTATAGGAATACTCTTTAACTTTGTTTCATACTGTTGATATTTTGTTTATCTGTCATGGTGTTCTTATACAACATTATACTTTTTTATGTCACCTGCGTGGCTGCTTGTCTTTTAACTTATATAACTGGGTCTAATAAAAGCGTTACAAATATTTTCCTAAGGTCTCAGAGCAGGAAAATCTTTCATAAAAAAGTGAACTGGAAATCACAGGATGTATTTTAGAGCTTAGATCAATTCCAACTTAACTTCATTCTGTGGTTTTTTAAAAGTCTCCATTCATGTCTGGAGTGGGCTGAAAGGCCGTTTGAAAACTGATCCCTCCTAAGTGCTCAGAGACTTCAAAGCTTCAGGAACCAGCTGGCTGAGTAGAGCCGAAGTCAATGGAAAAATAGTTGTTGCTATATTTATGATATTGGGAAACACAAGCAATGACCCTGATGTGATTAGGTTATGCTGTGATGAATCTCTACACTGCTTGCTGTCCGTCTGTTTGTAATCTGAAACCATCCCTTGAACATTCAGTTTAGATAAGGTCAGATTACTCACTTTCTATTGTCAGCCTGCCATATTTTACTTTCCAAGGATAATTTATGCTGCGTAATGGTTTTATAAAAATTTGGTAATGTTTGGTGAATGTTTTATCTCTCTGTGAGGACAGTAAGATTACAAAAGAATGACTGTAGTATGAAATAATTGCAGAGAACAAAGCTTAGCAAAGTTCCAAAAATGTGAAAAGGAGGTAAAATAGACAGAATATATTGATGTGTAAGAACAACCAAGTCCAACCCTATTTCCCAAACATATTTAGTAAAAAAGAATGAGAAGAAAATTTAACACTGGATATGAGCAGATGGTAAAGACCCCAAGACTTGGAGCTGTAATTGCACATTCAGTAGAAGAGGAACCCTTCTACTTCTGTCTTAGGGCCTCTCCTTTTCATAGTCAATCCCCTCTCCCCTGGTGATATACCTGGAAAGCATGTCATTGCACCCCACTTAATGTGCAGATGACACCTCGCTCCACCCTCCTACTAAGCCTCATCGAACACTCCCTCCATCTTCTCTTCTTGATGAGAGTCTGAGACCCATTTCTCCTTCCATGCTTATAGAAATAACATTATACAGTCTGCTCACTTCTATCTCGATAAACTCAACTGTATCCAAACCATCCCTTATCCCTAGCAATACTGCTATCTTGGTTAATGCTCTTGTCACATCTTTGTCACATTGCTTTAAGGCTTTATTATATGATGTACCAACAAATATCTTTCCATGCTTTGATTGGCCCAGAAGCCTGCCTGTATTTTCCCCAGCACTCCATCCATGCAGCATCTCTCACAGACCCTAAAAAAACTTCATTACTTTCTATTACGATCCTGTACTAATTTTTAACATCCAAAGCTCTCCCTTACCATGTCCCTCATATCTCAATAAACCTATGGAAATGTATGTGTCTTCCCAAATGCTAAGGTCTCACTCTGCCATACTTTTATTCACTCATTACCAGGTTATCAGCATGATTTCAACATATTTCAGCAGCATCGTCCCTCAACTATGAAATGTAATCCTACTAGATCTTCTTATAGTTTCATCACTAGTCACAGTCAAGTCTCAAAACACACGTTGTTGAACTTGCCACATTCCACATCATCTTCACATACTAATGATCCACTGTAATTATAAGTGTATTCATTCATCTAATAGTATTATCTGTATCTCATTCCTCGTTTTTGATGTTACTTTATGTGTTGTTCAGAATGTAAGGTGACTTTTTTTTTATAAATCATTATTTGACCAAAAAAAATTCCTGTTCAAATTTAGAAACATATTTTTAAGAGATATTTTTAAGCAACATATTACGTTTAATACAAGATTTGAGACCTCTACATCATCAGTGTCATAGTTTTTTTTCCCAAAACCTGATGTACGCAATGAATAACATGCAGTGAAATCTAAAATGCTTAATATATTGGACAAATATGCTTATGATATCACAAATGATACAAATTAATGTTTTTTTAGCTGTCAGAATGATGAATGCTCTGGTTTAAAAAAAATTGAATTTTTGTTTAGGCTTTACCAGGTTAAACGCACCAATAAATAAAAAGTTTTCAAATTGATATTGTTATTATTGACTCAGGGCTTCTAAAACAAATGCCAATTTATTTTGTTTTTCTTTTCTGAAATAAATTAACAGTGAGTTCAAAAGTTTTTTCCACTTTAGCTTTATAATTAAGCTCCAATTTGTGTAACTCTAAAATAAAAACAAAAGAAC
Organism: Cyprinodon diabolis; assembly: GCA_030533445.1. Taxonomy (NCBI): domain Eukaryota; kingdom Metazoa; phylum Chordata; class Actinopteri; order Cyprinodontiformes; family Cyprinodontidae; genus Cyprinodon; species Cyprinodon diabolis. The sequence goes on from CM060066.1 coordinate 47,458,172, forward strand.
AAAGGTATGAGGTGGTATTGTGAGAAAATCTGGTAAAGTTAGTGAGGTATGTACACTAAAGGTACTTTAAACAAATAAACTTATAATAGTCTGTCTTCACAATTGTTTCATGTTTAACAATGTCTTTTTTTAACCCCCCACCCCCCAAAAAATAAAAATGATGCTGTTTGAGTTTTGCAAACCATGCAGTCTCTTCTGACTGGCAAATGAAAAAAACTGCAAAATGTTGAAGAGAATAAAAAATACTTAGTTGCTCCATAATGTTTTTAGAAGAGAGCATCGACCCTTTTTTTCAATGAGGGTGAGATCATCTGTTATGGTGAGCTCTTTCTGGGATGCTAATACACTACATCATCAAGAGGAAGTGAGCTTGGCCAGGGTGACTCAGAGAGAGCCCCATAGGAGTCTTCAGTGTGTATGTGTGAGTGTGTTTGTGTGTGTGGATATGGGGTGATATGCCCGGCTAATGGATAAAGCCGCCAACACCTGCTCCCTCTCAAAGTCTTTCCAATCCACAGACATTGTATGCTCTGTTGCCATGGTGCTGGTCATCGCATCATTTCTAACATGTCCGTCAGAATTCAGGTAAAAAAATATTGCATTAAAGTTTTGACTGCTTTGCTTATACTCACACTCTCTGAATCCCTAACATGAAAGTATATAAGAATCCTAGAAGAAAATTATTTATTACAGCTAAAGGGGTACATCTGGACATCCAAGTTGTTAATAGGTCATCATATTATTAGTATTCATGACTTAAGCTACAGTGACACCAGTGACAGATTCTCCTGTCATATAACCATATAAACAGTTGTGTGGCAAAGATGAAGGTCAATAGATTCCTACTCCCTGCTTGTAAATCATTGGTGGTTTTTCCAACGACCTACAGCTTTGCTTTTTGAAGCACTTTGTATGATGGAAAATAAATACTTCTTCAGCAGCATCCTGTTACAAATCCTGTCATAATTAGTGCAAAAGGTGCATCATTCACCATTGCAGTAGTGGTATCCCTTACTGATTCAATACCTGTCATGACAGTAAAAGTAACATTAAACATATCTGCAAATTTTACTCTACATTACATACTTATTCATAATGAGGTCAAATAAGGTTTTCAAATGAGAATTTAGGGAAAAAGCTATTTAAACCCACCTCACCCTAAGTAAAAATATTATGGACTCTTAAACCTATTAACTGGTCTTGCCACCTTTGTTTGCAATAACTGGTAATTAAGATTTGTTTAAATTGAAGTATTTCAAACAGTCTGTTTGAGTTAATTGTATAAAATCAAAATGGCATTTAACTCCAGGCTTTGACTAGGCCACTCCAAATACCCAACTGTTTTTGAGCTATTTCAAGGTGGGCTGTATAGTACTGCTCTGAATCAGCATAAAATAAATGTTCAATTGAGGCGGGTATATTTCTATGTATTTAGAAAGGAACAAAAACATTTTACAAGAAATGAAAAAAAAAACTATGTAAAGATGTGACCATTTAATTCAGTTTCAATTCAGTGTATTTATATAGCGCCAATTCACAACACATGCCATCTCAAGGTACTTTACAGGGACAATTCAACCAGATCAAGTTAATCTACTCACCAGATCTGCTTAAGTGAAACCTTCTTTTGGCTTGATTGCTCATGTTCCTTGTCTAGCTCTGCCCTCTTTCTCTTCACTGCTCATCTTATCCACCTGCTCCTGCTTGTATTTAAATTCCTTGGTCCAGGCTATCAGTGCCAGATGATTCTTGGTCCTTTTGCTAGGTATTTTTTGGGTAACTTATTGTGTTCCGTTTGTCTGATCCTGACCGGTTTTGTATTCTGACCTTTGAGCCTGCCTGCCCCTGTCTGATTTTTTTGCCTGACCTGTCCTCACACATCTGCCGGATTCTTCTCATGGAATGAACCTGGATCTACCTAATGACTTCGACCTGGATTATCCTGCCTTCCTTCGTCTGTTCAGATTTTAGCAGCGTCCACTGCATTGTCAGACGACCATCTGGAATCATCCTTTCTCTAGGCTCGGACCGAACTGTCAAATCAGGTTAGTGACCCACGCGTTCATAATCATCCTCTGTCAGATTATCATGGTCACTAACCTGTGTTTCTCTCCAATAGAGGCTCCTGCCTTAGATGCTCTAACCTGATACCGGAGATCCTAAACCCGTCGTTTTGAATAAACACTTTTTAAGTTATTCCATTGCCAGTCTTGCCTGAGTTCCGGGTCCTTCTGGTCTGAGTCTGAGTCAAAGTGTTAGAACTTTGTTAAAATAATAATAAATAAAGATTATCAAAAAGTGGTCAGAGAGGACAAGGTCGTGAGGAAATACTGTTATTTCTTCACATTCAATGCCATATGTCAGCACAAGGTCCAAAGTATGAAGATGAAATCATGATTTACTATATTTCAGTGTTTAAGCCATTTTCAAAATATATCTTGGATCTATGAAGTTGTAGAGTCCTCCCTCTCGAAGTTAAAAACCCAAACTGTTCTGATTAGGACTGACATCAGTAGGACATGTTGAGGCAGAACAAAACAGTGAGTGACAGGAGTTGGCACAGATAACTGGGTCCTCGCAGTGGTCACACTCTTATCCCCTGTGCTTAGCATATTGAAAATGGGCACACTGCCCAGAACAAAATATTGGACAAATTATGCTTCCAAGTGTGTGTGCAAGTAGCTCACTCTATACTCCTACCTCAAAGAGGGATGAGAAATGCTTTTGTTTGTCAGCGTGAGTGAAAATAGCATATGGGTTAAGCATAAGTGTACTTCACAAACACATACTATCACACAAAGATATTTTGCTTAAGATTAAATCAACTTACATCAGTCAGGCACTAGCATACAGCTAAAGTGGATTAAACTACACTAGTTGATGCGGGAGATTAAAGCACTAATCAGATTTCCAGCTGATCTACTTTCTATTTTTACAAGCTTCATTATAAAATAAATTATTACCCTCAGGCTTTTTCTCACTGCCAACTTTTTTTTTTGTTACAGAACAGAATCTTATGTTTTTATACCATAAAGCCTGTTTTAATTTCTACCATAGATTACGTATTATCATCTGTCTTAAAATCCCTAAGCTATGGCTTCAAGATGTAATCAATCCCTTTGTTATTTAAATGCATCAAAAATACAGAACAAAGTGGTTTTATCAATAAATAGGCATCAAAGTTTAAAACAGAGGCTAGAAATATTACGTTGGTTTAATGAAACCAACACATTATTTCTGATTATTTATTTGTAAGAAATTGTTTCAACAGTATTGCCACAGCCTTACTTAGCTCAGTGTTTAATAGTGCTTCTTTAAATAAGATTTTATTATATGACAGGTGATCCATAACTGTAGTGGTATGCTCGCCAAACATACTGCTAAAAAAGTTAAATCTAAATAAGTCCTTTTTCTTAAAATAAGTGTTTTCTTTTTAACTGAGGAGGTAAATTAAACAGTTTGCCAATGGAACAAGACAATTTGCAATTAAAATAAGAAAAAAAAAACAATTTCAGTGTCTTATTTCAAATGCATATTATCTAATTGAATTAATTATCTTATTTTAGGAGTAAAAATACTCACACCATTGGCAAATCATCTTTTTTACCTACTCGAATTAAGGCTAAATGTATTTAAGAAATTTTTACCAATTTTGTTAGAGTTCCGTTTCTTTTATGTTTTCTTTTGAGTGTTTAGTTTTGCCTTACTCCTTATTTAATTGTCTTAGTGGTTTAATTCTTATTTTGTTGTGTTTTCTAGTTATTTTCAGTTTTCTAGTTTTTTTATTTGTTGCCCTCTGCTGCCCTCTTGTGTTCTCTTTTTTTCCCTTGCTCTTTTCCTCTCCTGCTCTTGCACACCTGCTCCCAGTCTGCTCGTTAGCTTTCTCTTTGTTTCTGTCTCCTATAAATACTGGGCGTTTCTCAATATGCGTTCTTGAGCGTTCTCGTGTGCTCATGTACTCGTGACACGTCGTCAGCCTCAGCCCGAGTACCGTTCCAATTTTCGAGAACGCCAGATCGAGAACTCATCAAATCCCCAGATGTTGTTCTCGCCCCGCCCTCTTTATCGAGCATGCATCAGAGCAGACTTGTGCGTTCTTCAGACTGACCGCTTCCCCAGAATGCCCCGCGGCCGCTGCTTGATTCGAGACAGCGCTCACAGTGGTAAGTTAAACATTCCCTTTTCTGCTGCTGTTGTTCTTCAAAAGTACGTTTTGAAATCGTTTGAGGCGATAACATTATACATTTAAGCCTCCCTGTGTGGCCTGTTTACAGAGCTAGTGCGAAATTTAAAAAAAAAGTCCGACGTTGAGCGGACCAGAGTGACCAGCAGACCTCCGAGGGTAACCGCAGCCAGGGCTAATGTTACCCCGTCTGTAGTGCACTTCTCTCGGTCTAGTTATGTGTGAATCACCGCTTGTTCTGATGGCGTTTTTTTGCGGTTCGGTAATTTAAAAAAAAAGTTTTTTAAGCTTTAGAAATTAAAATTATTGTTTTCAAAATGTTTTGTGTAGGGAATAAATAGTTTTGACTGTTAAAGAAATGCTAAAGAACGTTGCATGTGATGACGTCACGAGTACGCTTCTGTTCCAATACACATACGTGCTTGCGTGCTCGCGTGCTCGCGTTCTCGTCAAGTCCGATCTTCCTGCGTTCTCGCCAAGATTGGACTTGACGAGAACGCGAGTACGTACTCGCGTTCTCGTGAATTGAGAAACGGCCACTCTCTCTGTTCTGTTCTTCTTTGCTGGGTCCTCGTCTAACTTCCTCCAACTCCGTCTCTCTGTGCCTTCCTCCGTGTGTTAGTGATCCCCCTGATGTCTCCATGGTTTCTGGTTCGTTTTTGACTTATTTCCATGTTTTGATTTTTGGATTTTTGGATTCCTGGTTTCTTGTTTGTTTAGACTTAGTTTTCATTTTGGATTTAGGATTCCTAGTTTCTAATTTTTTGCATGTTTCTCACGCTTACGCTGAGTATCTCAGATGAATCCACAATTATATCTTAACAATGAATCAATCAATTTTTCACAGAGGCCTTTTTTTCTTCTGCCCATCTATCCGGCCAACCATCTTCTTCTGCTTATCCATCGGGGTCCATGGGAGCAGGTGCCTATCTCCAGCAGGCTATGAACAAAAGGTTGCCAGTCCATTACATGGCAGAAATATCCCACCATGCACACAAGAACACCTAATGGGCAATTTACAGAGGCCAATCAAACTAACAGCCATGTTTTTGGAAAGTGGGAGGAAGCTGGAGTACCTAGGAGAACTCATGCATGCACAGGGAGAAAATGCAACTACTACTGCTGCAAAAGTTTGTCATATTAACACACACAAATTGTTATCTATGTTTATCAATAATTTTTTGGGGGAGAATATTTACAAACAGCTGAATTGTTTTTTGCTTTAGGCGTCAGAATAAAGCAGCTGACTTATATAGTGCAGAGGTAGAGGTATGGGAAGGGCAGTATGGTGATACCCCTTACAACGAGTGCTATCATACGCCTACAGTAAACATCAGTCAGTGGTAAATGCTGTAATCATAGACTGGAATGGCTATCCAAATATCATTATCTACTTTCATTTCATTGTTGGAAAGCGCTGGGAGGAAACGTAAGGCAGATTTAGCAAGAAATATAGCAACTAAAGCTACTGGAGGTGTGTAGCCAAAGGCGTTCTAAATACTGGTTATTGGAATAAAGGCTTAGATAGCTTAGGAGCACCTTTAGCTTGAGAATAAGCTGTAATGCTGACTGGACTTGGTCGCTCAGCTGGAGAAGATAGAGCCCTGGGTCGAGGAGACTCGGTGCCCTGAGTCTCACCCTTTCCATTTTTGTCCTAAGGGCTGATATTCCTGTGCTTCACTGAATCCCTTACATACACCCACTTAGCATAAACACATACGGTGACCCATCCACACATTCACGCACCGACACAGATAATCCAATTGGTTTCCTGCTTTGATGCTGTATTAAGTCTTGATAAAAAATAAATAAATCAGGGAATTAGGACCCTGTGTGAGATGTTTTTTTAATGAGCAAACCCACCCAGTCAGATGGAGGCAGCTAATTATTCTATAAAAATATATATATAAAAATATATATATGTACCATGTACCATTGTCTTGCCAAATGTGTATTTATGATCACTGCAATATATAATCAGTAAAGATTAGATTTCAATCAATATTTTTTTATTTATTCATAAGTACATTCATAATTATGCTAACTCACATGATTTAAAAAAATCATTTTTCTGTCTTAATTCTGGGTGTTTCTCCTATGTTTGGACCTCTTTCCTAAAACTACTTTCCTCTCACAGCTTTTGGTGTCTCTGGTCTACAAATTCAGCAAAAAATGCTTTAGTTTAACAACTTTTCTCATTTAATTTTTTCATCATTCCCATTTATTCTCTTTGCTGTCATCTGCCAGTTTTAGGGTTAAGCCTTAACCCTGTAATGCCAAATGTATCATATTTGATACATACGGTTTCTGAAATGTTTTGCGTCTGACACCTTTTGCATAATTTAATGGTAAAAACTTTGCTCAAAATCCTATTGTACACAATCAGATATACCTGATAACAGAGGGCAGAAGACTACACAAAAAATAATCTTGACTTATCGCATAGTAATAAATTATTAATATCAAAAATGTATTTCTGTTTTTTCTTTTTACATATTTTGTTAAAAGGCCAAATAAGGACTTCAAACCAAAAAAAAGTAATTTTCTGTTTTGTTTTATTCTTGGATCGGGCTTTAAAGGGTTAAGCAGAGCAGAAAGAACTTAAAAAGTAACACTGCCATATGAGAACTTCTGTCTTTAGTTCTTGAAATACTTTTTTGAGAGTCAGTATCTGATATTTTGTGTTAATTGTCTTTCAGGACGTTATATCTTGAAAAATCAAGGATGTAATTCTACTCAGTCTAAAGGGGCAAAACTAATTTAAAGTGAAGTTAAACATTAGGCTTTTTAAGGCTTTTCTATATTACTAAAAGACGTATATGGCCGTGCATAATTGAAGCAAAATATTGAATTAACACCCAGTGTTTAAGTAAACATGCTTGTTTTCCAGAATATCCTGGCTTTTTAATGTTGTTCCCCTGTTTGAAGAAGAACAGTGGGAGTCGAACATGCAAACATTAGCTTATTAATTAGCTAGGATTATAGCTGTCATACATGGCTGAAAAATATATCAAGAAATAGGTAATTTATATTAGTCAACATAAATAAATATTGATTTGTTTGTTTTTTTATTTTACATATTTGAAATAAGGGTGGGGAGTATTGAATTGTAACCCTAACCCCATTTAAACTTAAAGGGGAACACCGTTTTTTTTATATTGGCCCCTTGATTTTACATTATTACATCATGTTTTACTCACCTATATTAGTTTTGTGTCATTTGTTCTGAAGATATTCCGTTACGTATCGTAACCGTAAAGTCTTCCTATGGGCAACGACTTGAAGGCACAAACTAAACTGTTCATAATTTATTCTTTATGGTACACCAGCATTCATAACATGTAGGCGAATCACTGTCCCCCAGACATCCATGGTTATATTTTTTATATTTATATTTTTTTTAAACAGAGTGTGTATGACGTCATCCGTGGGCCAGGCTGGAGTAGTGACAGGCAACCCGGGCCACAGGCGGCTACGCTCTACCCCTTCTATTCATTCTAGCTAATCTGAATCGTTCATTTGGAGAGCAAGATCATCTGTGGTAGCAGCACTAGACATCTTCCAGGCATGTGAGTAAAACTAGCAGCAGTTCAGCAGACAGGATGAAGGAATGGTAGCCGGCGCGCACGGATTACGTCATACACACTCCTGTGCATGATGGGTCAAATGCAGAGAGTTCATTCTGTTGCTTTGTACTTGTAACAGTGTAATGACAATAAAGTTGAATTCTATTCTATTCTACACCCCCCTAAACATTGTGCAGCTCTGGATCAGGGTTATATTAGAAAAATTATTAGTCAATATATATTATTATTGCTTTATGGCCCAGCTCTAGCCATTGTATTGTGTTATTAGTTAGCCAAGATGCATTTTGCTCCTTAACATCTTATCCTTAACCCAGCTGCTGCATTATCCTAACTGCACTGCCAACAAGATTATGAGAGACACTTTATCAAACAAATTCAAGTAATCTATTTTTACTAGGGATGCACGATATAATCGGCCCCCTATCGGTATCGGCCTGTATCAGCCTTAAAACTGAATATCGGACATCGGCCACCCCACCGATATTTAACCCGATATTTGATCAGCATCTGAGTTTCTAAAGTCTAAAAAAAAAAAAAAATAATACTTCTTCTTCTTCCTCAAAAACTTCTTTTTTACAGACTTAAAAACTTCTAAAGACAAGGGAAAAAATATTGATACATTAAAATATCACAATATCTTCATATGCTGATATATTGCCATTTAAAAACACCATATCAATCTCTTTTACTAATGAAATATTGCTATATGTCATCGTTATGCTACGAAATCCCCCGAAAATTCACAAAATTTTGCCATATTTTTATATATTGATATATTGACGCGGTATCGATCTATTTTACTAACAAAATCTCACAAGAATTTGCAAAATATCACGAGAGTTTGTAACAGAAGGATGAAATTTCACGAGATTTTGAAAGTAAAATAGATCGATACCGCGTTTTTAAAAATCAATTTGATATCAGCATATGAAAATATTTTTGAGTATATTATTTTTCAAAGTGTCAGAAATGGATAACAAAACTGCTATTTTCAATGACTACTTATTTTTGTCCAGCTTTAACATCAGTATCGATATCGGTTATCGGCTACATGAGTTTTAAAATATCGGCATATCGGATATCGGCCAAAATCCCAATATCGTGCATCCCTAGTTTTTACCAATCATTTTACTTTTGATAATCAAACAAATGAAAATTGTATTTTCATTATTGATATCCAGTCTTAACAATCTGCACAAAGAAGCCGTATCAACCAGATGAATTTCTTGGGAGTGTTGGCCTAGTGATTAGAGCAGTGCGCTTGTTCTCTGAGAAGGTGGCAAGAACCCGGTTCGATCCCCACAGCCTACACTCTGGGTTCCTGAGCAAGACCCTTAACCCAACACTGCTCCCTGGGCGCCACACAATGGCAGCACACTGCTCCCCAAGGGGATGGGTTAAATGCAAAAAACAAATTTCCCCATTGTGGGACAATAATGGAATTCAAATTTTGTTTACTATACATGGTGATTGAACATTTTTGACTGTGGTCACAGTAGTTACAAACCTTTAACCAAAGGTCGGCAACTTCTTTTACTTGCCCACCCATTTATATAGACTATTCTAACCTGTCATTCATTTATTATTGAAATATTAATTTGGATCCTAACCTTAAAATGGTCAGAAAAGGGGCTTTATGGTAATATTTTATAAATTGTTAGAATATAACTTGAAGAAAAAGTTGAGCATTTTCGGTCAAAGTTCTTTAAATGCTAATAGGCTATAATAATCTTTCCAAACAGATAAAGAATATAACACTAACGTTCACTTTTACACCTGCACACCCAAACGTTACGGACGTTTATACTCAGCCAGCCCACAGCTGCTGATTACTTCCAGTCTATGCCACCCCCACCTATCGCGCTGCCCCCAAGCCTTTCAGTCCTGCTGCTGGTGGTTCATCTTCCTCCCTGAGGGCACACAGGGCTCTTAGGCCACCATTAAGTTCTGCTAATGGGCCTGACAAAGGCACCACATCCTCACCATTTAGGCATGCTCTGTGTGAGATATGGATATTGATCACTTCAGTGAAAATGGAGAGCTCATGCTGGGTGACGGTCGATTTCATATGGACATGAAGGCATGAACATTGAGCATTCACACAATAAAACATTCTGGATTCTTGGAACAACTAAGCTGCAACGGACCTAACTCATAACAGAGAATATCATGATGTAACCAAAATAATACTCATTTATCTTGGATTTATATTAATACATAAGAAAGTGTCTTTCTGTCACTAAATACAGACCATATAATATGAATTTTAAACTGGTGCATTACCTTTTAATTTTTGTCAAACTTTGACTCTTTTGCCACTGAGCAAGGTACTTCACATGTTTAAGAAGAACCATTACTAGGTTAAATTACTTAAATACATTAACAATCAACTGTCAAATGTTTAATAAATACCCCAATTAAACATATTTTACTTTCAGATTAGGACTTTCCATTTATAGTTCTTTAATTAAACCATGGCAAATATTACCTGCTTTCTGTAATGGTTTAAAGATGTCCTGTTTTGTTGTTTTTTTATTTGTTTATTTATCTATCTTTCTAGGTTTGGGATTATAAACTCTTCCTTTTAGCTTTTTTTCGTATTTATTCTTGTATTCTGGTCAGGTTACATTTTCCTATTTTGTTACATCTGTAAGGTTATCCTTCAGTTAGATTATGTTATTGCATCTGTTTAACTCTATTCAGGTGTCAGTTTCCTCTCACTTACCTCTAAACCTGTGGTGTAATAGTGCCATGAAATCAAAATTTGTAATTTTTTAATTCGTAGATTACAACTGGAATGCCCAGAGTCAGAATTACCATTCAGAAAGTCAGACCAACAAGACCACATCTGACTACTGTATTTAAGATGTTTTTTACTTCCCTGAAAAGTATAGAAGCTTCTAATTTGACTGTTTGAAGCAGTTCCTTATTAGCCTGACGTGTGTTGGGATCTGGAGAATCACCACCTGTCTCCAGCAGGGTGCGCTGTGGATCTCCTGGGCTGGAGCCCTCCAGCACACCTGAAGCTTGTCAGCCCATCAGGAGACCTTCCTATATAAGCAGCAGCCAGACCTTCCTTCAACGCCGCAGTGTTGACCAAGTTTGGTTAGCAACCTGAGCCTCTGTCATTTTTAGAGAATCTTAGTTGGCTTAAGAGAAAAACTAGATTCTAACCTGCCTTTGTCTTCTTTGCTCAAAGGAAACCCAGAAGCTCTGGATGAGCTTTGCCTGGAAACCTGCCTGCTGGCCCAAGGAAGCCAAACCAGAAGATATCAGTCTGGATTCCTCCTACAGCTCTCAAGGAAGAGCTAGGAAACCAAGTCAAGGTCAGAAACTCATGAGTCAGAAGCTAGACGCTGCTGCTGCTGAGCTCCTTGCTGAATCCATAGTCTCTGGACCCAACCGGTTCCCCCCCTCTCAAAGGATCTGTTAGAACCTCTCCAAGGTACATTCTAAATTAACACACTCGACAAGCCATCTAAACTGCTTGGCTAATCAAACTATCCATCTCTGCAGATATCAGTGATTCCAGTCTCGGACCTGTACCAGAACCAGTTCATATTTCTCTGTGTGTGCCTTTAATAAACTGTTGAACTTTTACCCCTGACTCCGTGGTGTGTTCTGCATATGGGTTTATCAGAAAGCCATCATGACAGAACACTGCGGCCATTAACAAAAACCCAGCAGATCACCTCCGGAGGTAGCTATAGGAACTAGCTACCCAGATCCATGAAAACGATTCAACCTTCCGTGAATTAAACATCCGATTGGAGTTTTATAACCTAACTTTTCTAGAATCTGCAGGCTCCATGAGAATCGCAACATGGCATCAGCTCAACTTCCGGTTCCTGAGTCAACTCTGCATCAAGGGTCAGACCCAGTTTCGTCACTTCCGGAATCCGGCCCGTCACTTCCTGCAGTCCGCCTCTCACTTCCTGAAAGGTATTCTGGCATACCTAGTAGATTGAACGGGTTCCTGCTTCACTGCAAAATGTTTTTTGAACTCTCTCCCTCCAGTTTCCCAAACGATAAGGAAAAGATAACCTTTATTCTGTCCCGATTATCAGGAAAAGCCCGCAAGTGGGGAAAGGCCAATTTTCCTTCAGAAACCAGTACATATGAACATTTTTTGAAGAAATTCTCTCTAACCTTTTTTGAATCTGCTAAATCCCAGGATCTGTCAAACTTCAAACAGGGGGATAGATCTGTAGAAGAATTCTCCGTTGATTTCCGGGTCAGAGCCACTATTTCCGGATGGACTGATTCTATGCTCAAAAACATTTTCTACCACGCCCTAAATGAAGACATTAGGAATGAGCTGACTAAGATCGAGGAACCAGAAACCCTAGATGAGCTCATTTGTATAGCAGACCACCTGGATAACAAGATACGAATCAGAGCCAGTTCTAGATCCAGGACCCCAGTCCAACCCAGCTCAGTCCAGTACAGCTCAGTCCAGTCCAGTCCAGCTCAATTCAGTCCGGCTCGGCCCAGTTCAGCCCAGTTCAGTCCAGTCCGTTCCGTTCCAGTCCTGTTCAGTCCAGTTCTGCCCAGCTCAGCTCAGTACAGCCCAGTTCTGTCCAGTCTAGTCCAGTCCAGTCCAGACCAGTCCAGATCAGCCTTGCCCTGTACAGCTCTGTACAGCCTTGTTCAGTCAATCTCAGCCCGTTTTAGTCCGTTTCAGCCACCACTTACACGATCACCAGTTAGAACCATCCATTAGGAAACTTAAAATCAAACCACAGATCACAACCCAAACAGTCAGACCTCCTGTAGTCCATGAGTCTGATCTTTGGAACTTCTATTACGGGGATAGAGATGACCTCTTCCCCTTCTTGTCACCTCACCATAAACAATCTTGCCCAGTTTCTAAGTCTGTTAGCTTTTCAGCTAAACCAGCACCTGAATCCACTTACACACCAGTTAGCCTCTTTCCACAGTCAGTCTCTGAACCTGTTAGCCCAGCTCCTAATGAACCCTGATGTAAGAGATGGCGGCGCCGTAAGCCAGCTCTGAGCCGTCTAGAGACCCCTGAACCAGCTCTGAGCCGTCTAGAGACCCCTGAGCCAGCCGTGAGCCGTCTTGAGTCAGTTCTGTGCCATTTCGAAACCCCTGAGTCAGCTCCGTGCCATCTTGAAACCCCTGAGCCAGCTCCGTGCCGTTTAGAGACCCCTGAACCAGCTCCAAGCGGTCTAGAGACTCCCGAGCCATTTCTGAGCCATCTAAAGACCCCTGAATTAGCTCTGTGCCGTCTAGAGACCCCTGAGTTAGCTCTGTGCCGTCCAGCGACCCCTGAGCAGAATTTTAAAGAGGTATGTGATTTTATGCCTCCCAGGACTTTTCTGCAGGCGCCCCTGACCGCCAAGAGTCCTCTGCGAGCATCACCAGCCTCTTCAGAGACCGAACCTTTACCGCTACAGGCGGTTTCTCCCTTGCTTGAGTTGGAGCCACAGTCGGTGGTCTCCTCTGTTCCAGATGTGGAAGCACATTGGGTGGTCTCCTCTGTTCCGGAGGTGGAGCCTCAGTGGGTGGTCTCCTCCGTTCCCGAGGTGGAGCCACAGTCGGTGGTCCCCTCTGTTCCTGAGGTGGAGCCAAAGTCGGTGGTCTCCTCTGTTCCCGAGGTGGAGCCACAGTCGGTGGTCTCCTCTATTCCCGAGGTGGAGCCACAGTCGGTGGTCACCTCTGTTCCTGACGTGGAGCCACAGTCGGTGGTCACCTCTGTTCCTGACGTGGAGCCGCATTCGGCGGGCTACTCTGTTCCTGACGTGGAGCCACATTCGGCGGGCTCCTCTGTTCCTGACCCGGAGCCGCAATCGGCGGGCTCCTCTGTTCCTGACCTGGAGCCGCAATCGGCGGGCTCCTCTGTTCCTGACCCGGATCCGCAATCGGCGGGCTCCTCTGTTCCTGACCGGGAGCCGCAATCGGCGGGCTCCTCTGTTCCTGATCCGGAGCCGCAATCGGCGGGCTCCTCTGTTCCTGATCCGGAGCCGCAGTCGGCGGGCTCCTCTGTTCCTGATCCGGAGCCGCAATCGGCGGGCTCCTCTGTTCCAGATGTGGAACCACAGTGGGTGGTCTCCTCTGTTCCGGAGGTGGAGCCTCAGTGGGTGGTCTCCTCTGTTCCCGAGGTGGAGCCACAGTCGGTGGTCCCTTCTGTTCCTGAGGTGGAGCCAAAGTCGGTGGTCTCCTCTGTTCCCGAGGTGGAGCCACAGTCGGTGGTCTCCTCTATTCCCGAGGTGGAGCCACAGTCGGTGGTCACCTCTGTTCCTGACGTGGAGCCACAGTCGGTGGTCACCTCTGTTCCTGACGTGGAGCCACATTCGGCGGGCTCCTCTGTTCCTGACCCGGAGCCGCAATCGGCATTCTCCTCTGTTCCTGATCCGGAGCCGCAATCGGCGGGCTCCTCTGTTCCTGACCTGGAGCCGCAATCGGCGGGCTCCTCTGTTCCTAACCTGGAGCCGCAATCGGCGGGCTCCTCTGTTCCTGACCCGGAGCCGCAATCGGCGGGCTCCTCTGTTCCTGACCGGGAGCCGCAATCGGCGGGCTCCTCTGTTCCATATCCGGAGCCGCAATCGGCGGGCTCCTCTGTTCCTGATCCGGAGCCGCAGTCGGCGGGCTCCTCTGTTCCTGATCCGGAGCCGCAATCGGCGGGCTCCTCTGTTCCTGATCCGGAGCCGCGGTCGGCGGGCTCCTCTTTTCCTGGTCCGGAGCTGCAGTCGGCGGTCTCCTCTGCTCCAGTCCAGGAGCCGCAGTCGGCGGTCTCCTCTTTTCCAGTCCAGGAGCAGCAGTCGGCGTTTTCCTCTGTTCCAGAGCTGCAGTCGGCGGTCACCTCAGAGCCTGTTCCAGAGCCGCAGTCGGCGGTCACCTCGGAGTTTGTTCCAGAGCCGCAGTCGGTGGTCACCTCAGAGTCTGTTCTAGAGCCGCAGTCGGCGGTCACCTCAGAGCCTGTTCCACAGCCGCAGTCTGCGGTCACCTCAGAGCCTGCTCCACAGCCGCTGAAGAGGAGACGGGGTATCCCATGGGGCTACCTACTGAAATTGGAGCGTCATCCCCCTAGGAAGCTGCTTCGCCTCCGGCCCCGTTGCAGGCCTCCAGAGCGTCAGCTTCGCCTCCGGCCCCGCGGTCGACCTCCAGAGCTTCAGCTTCGCCTCCGGCCCCGCAGCTGGTCACCTAAGACTCTGCTCCGTTACCGGACCCTAGGCCGGCCACCTAAGACTCTGCTCCGCTGCCGGCCCCTCGGCCGGCCCCCAGAACCTCTGCCACGTCTTCGGCCCATTAGCCGGCTACCTAAGACTCTGCTCCGTTACCGGACCCTCGGCCGGTCTCCAGAACCTCTGCTTCACGGCCGGTCACCAGAACTCTGCCATGCTTCCGGTCCGGCGGTGGTCCCCCTAAGACGCTACTTCGTCTCCAGCCCCGCGGTCGGCCTCCGGAGCGTCAGCCTCGCTTTCTGCCCCACGGTCGGCCTCCTGAGCATCTGTCTCGTCTCCGGTCCAACTGCAGGCCTCCTAAACTTCTGCCACGTCTTCGGACCCGTAGTCGACCTCCAGAGCATCGGCCTCGCCACCGGCCTCGCGGCAGGCCTCCTGAGCATCTGCCTCGCCTCAGGCCCAACGGCAGACCTCCAGAACTTCTGCCACGCCTCCGGCCCCGAAGCCGGCCCCCGGAACGTCGGCCATGCCTTCGGCCCAACGGCCGGCCACCTGAGACTCTGCCCCGCTGCCGGCCCCATGGCCGGCCACCTGAAACTCTGCCCCGCTACCGGTCCCACGGCCGGCCACCTGAGAATCTGCCTGAGAAATTGTCTGAGACTTTCTTTGCTTTCATCCACCGTAAGTGGATCGTTTTTTGTTCTGGATTCAGCTTTTGTTTTTTGCCCTCCTTGCCTGGTTCCCCTTCCGCCCACCCTGGGTGGGTTGTTTTTGGTTTTGGACTCTGTTTTTAGTCGTTTCTTGCCCTCCTTGCCTGGTGCCCCCTCCGCCCGCCCTGGGTGGGTTGTTTTTTGTTTTTTCCTTTTTCTGGACTAGTTTTGGTGTGTCTTGTATCCGCCCTTGAGGGGGGGGGTACTGTTGGGATCTGGAGAATCACCACCAGCAGGGTGCGCTGTGGATCTCCTGGGCTGGAGCCCTCCAGCACACCTGAAGCTCGTCAGCCCATCAGGAGACCTTCCTATATAAGCAGCAGCCAGACCTTCCTTCAACGCCGCAGTGTTGACCAAGTTTGGTTAGCAAGCTGAGCCTCTGTCATTTTTAGAGAATCTTAGTTGGCTCAAGAGAGAAACTAGATTCTAACCTGCCTTTGTCTTCTTTGCTCACAGGAAACCCAGAAGCTCTGGATGAGCTTTGCCTGGAAACCTGCCTGCTGGCCCAAGGAAGCCAAACCAGAAGATATCAGTCTGGATTCCTCCTACAGCTCTCAAGGAAGAGCTAGGAAACCAAGTCAAGGTCAGAAACCCAGAAGCTCTGGATGAGCTTTGCCTGGGAACCTGCCTGCTTGCCCAAGGAAGCCAAACCATAAGATATCAGTCTGGATTCCTCCTACAGCTCTCAAGGAAGAGCTAGTAAACCAAGTCAAGGTCAGAAACTCATGAGTCAGAAGCTAGACGCTGCTGCTGCTGAGCTCCCTGCTGAATCCATAGTCTCTGGACCCAACCAGTTCCCCCCCTCTCAAAGGATCTGCCAGAACCTCTCCAAGGTACATTCTAAATTAACACACTCGACAAGCCATCTAAACTTCTTGGCTAATCAAACTATCCATCTCTGCAGATATCAGTGATTCCAGTCTCGGACCTGTACCAGAACCAGTTCATATTTCTCTGTGTGTGCCTTTAATAAACTGTTGAACTTTTACCCCTGACTCCGTGGTGTGTTCTGCATATGGGTTTATCAGAAAGCCATCATGACAACGTGGTCCTACTCAATTCTAGTCAGAATATGAGTCTGATACTGCTCCATAGAGCTGTGAGTATCGGGCGTGTTTCGAACGAAGCAGGAAAAAAAATGCCTCTGCACTCAATTGGATAGACCTACAACCAATAAGAGCAACGGAGTGCGTGACGTATGTTAAGCAACGCATAGTTGTTGTCAACAAAAATCAAAGCGTGCAGTTGCACGCCTAGAATAAGAAGATGAGCCTTGATCGCGTTTCTCTATTCCTCTTTTAAAATTAATTTGCTGTCGATATCTTCTAGAACAGACCTAATAGCAGAATCTACACACCTCAACTCTCCAGCGGCAACCATTGTTGTTGTCACCCAACAACAGACCGAACTTCCCGACCTCAAACGTTGTGGGCGGGACTAAGTTCAGAATGGCACCCAGGCTAGTTCCTTATTACCTATATGGCATTAAGTCCGTTCCAGTTCTATTTTTGCAGTTTTTAAAGTTTGCAATTTGCATGTTTTCTAAGACAAAACAAGAGTTTGTTGGGCTACTCTATAAAGCTTAGAACTCAACGCTAATTCTGTCATTTTTAATTGAAAAAGCTTCCCGGACGGAGAGTGAAACGTCTTCAAACTTAGAAAAAAGGCTACGTTCACACCGCAGCCTGAAGTGACCAAAGTCCAATTTTTTGGCCTATATGCGACCTGTATCTGATCTTTTCATGGCTGTCTGAACAACAGAGATCCGATTTTTTCAAATGTGACCCAGGCCACTTGGCTATGTGGTCCTGAATCCGATGCTAATCTGATCTTTTCAAATGAGATCTGTGTCTAAACAGCCAGGTCGCATTCATCCGACCTGAGCGCCATTAATACACGACAAAGGTCTTTATTCTGGGTCTGGCTATGAAGAAGCGGCAAAAAAAAAAACAACTATGGTAGATGATGATGCGGAGAGCAGTATTCATGTTTAACCATCTTGGAAAGATTGTGTTTTTATGGTTGGGAAAGATCGCTAGATGCACTCCGGCACTACCATCTATGTTTACTTCCATAAACACAGAGCAGGCCTGCTTGTGACGTCATTCCATCCTCTACTGCGCACGCGGGACACTTGCGTTGTTTAAATGCAGTTTACTCAGGAGATCACATACAAGTCACATATATTTGGAAATGTGAACGGCAGCGCAAAAAAATCGGATTTCACAAAAAAAATCAGGCATCAAGGCCTGCAGTGTGAGGCCTTGAGGCTAGTAAATGGCATCTGTTTGAGAGAGCCATTACAATTTTTTGAAGTCAAAGCACTCTGACTTGTAATTGTTGGTGACCTGGTGTTTCTCCTTTTTTGTGACCCCTTCTTTTTTTTTTATATATATATATATATAGAACAGGCATATGTTTATGCCTTTTACGTATCTCTTGTATATTGTAATATAACCTTGAATTTTAGTTCAGTTTAGTTTAGTTCAGTTTAGTTTCATGATATATTGTTAGCTAAGGGGGCACTGCATGATTTCCCCATAGACTTCTTTACATTTGGCTATGAATGAGGATTCACCAAATATTCGGCCTTCCAAACTTTTCGGACAAAAAATAAAAGAAAAAATTGTCAAGTATGAACGAGAGCTAAGAGGATGAGCAGAAGAGTGCATCAGCTCTTTGTTTTCACCACAGATGTATCATCAGAAACCTCCGGATAAAAGAAAACAATGAAACAAAGCTGCTTCTTCTCAAGAAATCTGAAAGACAATTCCAAGCAAAGCTTTGCACAGATATGTTGATGTATATCTTGAGATAAACTTATGAAACCTGCTAAAAATGTGCATGGTTTGGTAAGAATAAAATGGTGTTTTTGATTATAAGGTAAATTTATAGAAAGTCTTTACATCATTATCTATCGGGACCTGAGGAAGCAGGTAAATGAAAGAATATTAAAAGGCCTAAGACCTGTGTATACTCGAACTGTCATGTCCTCTGGCTGTGTTCATAGCAGAAAACATGAAAAACTGAGACAAAACACAAATTTGCAAAAGTGCAAATTGACCAGCACATGTCCATTTATCAGAGGTATAATGACAAGAGGTTGGTAGAGTGACCAAAAAATGTACTTAAGTAACTAACTAATTACGAGTAGGAGTAAGAGTAGCACTAGTTTAGCATTTTACTCATGTAAAATAAAAAGTAGTCATCCAAGATATTACTCAGGTAAGACTAAAAGAGTTCTCAGCTCAAGTACTATGAAGCTAGATCGGTCTCAATTTTCACAAATACACATATGTGATTTATACATGCACAGCACGATTCACACAAGCACAAAAAAAATGCACACACACAGTACAAGATCCACACACGCACAGGACAAGATTCACCAAAGTATTTCTGGTCCATAAACTATTATAAATTAAATTACACATTAACAGTAGTCTTCAAACTTCACTGCATTTGTGTGTGGATTTTTGAGACTCCATAAAGTACTGAATAATCATTGGCTCATAACATCGAATTTAATGTTTAAAATAATGTAAGAAGACAATGGGATATGTGCAAATTCCAGTGTTTTGAAGTGATCAATTAAAAAAAACTAATATACTAATAAATTACACTTTTTCACATTAAATCTTTAGTGACAGTGTATATGTAGCGAACGAATAAAGAACTTCCAGACACAATATCTACTTACTTTAAATTCACCAAAATTTTGAATATCTAAAACTACTCACGGTGGATAGGGCATCCAATAACTTTAATCAAATAAGAAAAGTAACACTCTCACAAAAATATTACTAGGTTAAGGTTAAGTACTTTTTTCTCTAAAATTTACGCAGGTAAATATAACTAAATAAATGTAACTAGTTGCTACTTATTTCTGATAATTACACTTGACAATTAGTATCTTGGTGTAAATTAATCTAATTAATTAATCTAAGGCAGTGGTGGTTCTAGACTAAATTTATCAGGGGGGGCAGTTTGGGGCCAGTGATTTTTTTTTTTTTTATAGGGGCACTGAACAAAAGCATTTAAAAATAGAGAATTAGTTTGACTTTTGATATATTAACTGAGCTGCAGAACCAAACAGCCAACTCAGGAGATCCCTTATATACATATATAGGATTAGAAAGTAGGGGTGCACCAATTTATTTAATTTTGGGAGATCTGTGAACAGCTGATACTTGAGACCCCCAACCTTATCTACCCCATTCAAAGGTCTAATAATCAGCCACTATCAATGCTCTAAACACTTTATTTAAATTCAAGGGAGTTATCTTGTGCATTTACAGCAAGTTTTTCTTCTTTATCGGTTCTTGTTTTCCCAATAAAATAAGATTGAAACGTTAAAGGTGTGTTGTGATTCTATTACAATTGTTATACAGAAAATATCAGCATCGGTCGAAATTGGAATTGGCATGTTATCAGTTATCAGCCAAAAAACTGTAACCAGTGCACCCCTAGAAAGGCGATCCTGTCTCAATACAGCTGAAGCTAAAAGCGCAACACATTCATTTTTAAACCATTCGGGAAATAAAAGTAGGAGGGCAAAAAATATGTAATAGGGACTTAATAGGGACTTTTCAACAAAGGTTTCAGTCCAAGTGCAAACATTCATAAGAAATGTATTTAGCAAAACTATTACAGGGACCAGAACATAGGGGTCATTCGGGGCAATGACCCCGAATGACCCCTATGTAGGGAAAGGGGATACTTACCATTAGTTGTTTTCTTCTTTATGAATTAATTTAGTTGTTTCAAAACTGCTTACCTGACACAGACTTTGGAAACTTTTTTTCTTTGCATTGTTTTATTTTACTCTTATTTGGTCAAGTAATTGCCATTATTGGAAATTGGTTGTTTGAGCAACTGTCACTGTCTTGGTTCTGTTGTTTCCTTTTGAGTATTCAGTTTTACTTTGCTCCGTGTTTTCTGGGTTTATTGGTTTAATTCCTATTTTGTTGTGTTTTCTGGATATGTTTGAGTTGTTCTTAAGTTTTTATTTGTTGCCCTCTTCACAACTGCTCCCAATCTGCTCGTTAGTCCTCTCTTTGTTCAGTCTACCATAAATAGTCTCCTTATGCAGTTCTCAGTGCTGGTTCCTCATCTTACCTCATCTTACCCTGGCTCCTCATGCTGTTAGTTGGATGGAGTTTGGATAGATTCCAAGAATAGATTGGTTGGAAAAACAACCAATCTAGTTGCTTAAAACTATTTTGGTCACAAAATCAGAGCAAGCCACTGGACACAGTTGTTATGCTAGTGTCAAATAGTAGTTTGTCCAATGGGCAATTCACCCAATAAATGGTGTCCTCTGTAAGACACAGACTCCCTCTCCTGAGGTTGATGGTTCAAGACCTGCCTTTGGCATTTGAAAGTTTTGATTAAATTTAATTATTTTGGCTAATGAGACCAATATGCATTGGTTTGCTCTAGTAAAAATATAGATTGTGTAAAAGCGCTGCCAAATTAGGTCAGTTTATTATGTTTGAATAAAAATGACTAGGACCTTTCTTTTTGCTCACCATTGCTCAATTTGTACAAACACGTTCACTGTCTACTTGAGCTTATTTCACTAAAATGGCAGAAAAACAGCGCACCTTGAAAGACATTTTATGCTTTAAAAAAACTCACAAAAGATTTTATTATACACACCAACCATTAACAATTTCAAAGGAACATAAAAGGGGGAAAAAAGAAAAACAATTGCAAAAAATCACAAATTTCATTACAAACTGTAGTTATGCACTCCACAAGTAGGTGGTGACATGTTCACATGGGTCTTCATGAACTGTGGGGATCATTGAAGCAATTTGGCCAAACAGTTCAATGCCTCATGAGGCCTCATCTCCACATCACTACCTGTCAGTAGACATCCCAAGTCTCCCGAAAGTTCTGGGAGTCTCCCTGATATGGATAGTTGTTCACTGATGCCCGCGAGTCGGACAAGTTATCCCAGATTTTAGACTTTGCGAGGTGGAGATTTTTTAATGCGAGTGAGAGCGTGCAGGCAATAGAATAATTCGTGCACCATGTGCGAATTATTGAACTACTTCAATTGCGCAGACAACAAGAGAGAGCAGGGTGTGATGAAGAGGTTGCTTGTGAAACCTGTGCAGCGTATCTTTCCAAAGCGATTGATGCTCTGTTCAACCAGCGTTCCAGGCGACAAGTTGTCAGAGAGCTGATTGGATCAGTCCGATAAGTTTCGGGTTATTCTCTGGCAGTCACTGTCAGGGTTTGGTTTTAAGGTTGTTGATTGGACCCAAAAGCAGAAGCTGAGAGGCATAGGTGAGTTCTTGGAGGGTTTAATCAGAGATCAGGCAAACAAAAACAGGTATCCAAAAATCCAACTTAAAAATGTTAAACAAAAACAGGAATCCAAAAATCTGACATAAAAATCAAACCAGAACCATGGAGACATCAGGGGAAAACCATCAAGGAGCCAGGGTGAGGAAAGGTAAGACGAGGTAAGACGAGGAACCAGCAAAGAGGGACTGCAGAGGGAGTGTATTTATGGCTGACTGAACAAAGGTAGAGCTAATGAACTGAGAGGGAGCAGGTGTGATTAGAGCTGACGAGGAAGCCAAGGGAAAAGAACACAAGGAGGCAGCAGAGGACAGACAGAAAAACCTAAGCAACTTAAATGAATCCAGACACACCAAAAAAAGCTAGAAAACAATGAAAAACCTGGCTTAACTTGAAACAGAAAACTTAAAGAAAAACAACAGAACCAAGATCGTTACAGAGCCCCCCACTTAAGGCCGAATTCCAGAAGCCCCTTTAATGTCCAAAAACAAAAAACAACCCACCCAGGGTGGGCGGAGTGGGAACCAGGAAGGAGTGCAAGAAGCCGAAAACAGAGTCCAAAAAACAAAACGCAACCCACCCAGAGTGGGCGAGGACAACCGAAAGTCTCTGAAAGGATGGCGAGGCAGAGTCTCTGGAGGGCGGCCGCGGGGCCGGCAGCGAGGCAGAGTCTCAGGGGGCCGGCCATGGGGCCGGAGGCATGGCAGACGGAGGTGAGGCCGATTCACAGGAGGCCGGCTGCAGGGCCGGGGACTTGGCAGAAGTTCTGGAGGCTGGCCGTTGGACCGGGGGCAAAGCAAATGCCGTGGAGGCCGGCCGCGAGGCCAGAGGTGAGGCTGACACTCTGGAGGCCGGCCGCGGGGCCGGAGGCGAAGCAGAGTCTCTGGGGACCGGCCGCTGGGCCGGAGGCGTGGAAGACGTTCAGGAGGCCGGCCGCGGGGCCGAAGACCCTGGAGGAGGGTTATAGGAGGATGACATCTCCGTCGCCGCTGAACCCCCGGAGAAGGACGACGTCCCCGCCGCAGCAGGAGTCTAGGAGGAGGACGACGCCCCAATCCCAACAGGCAGCCCCAAGGGGAACGCCATCCCCTCTTCAGCGGCTCAGCAACAGTCCCAGAGGGGTCCGCGGAAAGCGGCCCCGGAACAGGGTCCGAGGAGGCCGTCGGCTGCGGCTCAGGAACTGGAGCAGGAGGGGTCGCCGACCGCGACCCAGGAACAGGCCGAGGGGGAGCCGCCGACCGCGGCCCAGGAACCGGCTCAGAAATGACCGCCGACTGCGGTTCAGGAACAAACTCTGAGGGGGCCGCTGATTGCGGCTTAGGAGCAGACCCAGAGGTAACCGCCGACTGCGGTTCAGGAACAGGTTCAGAAGGGGCCGCCCACTGCGGCTCCGGGTCAGGAACAGAGGAGACCGCCGACTGCGGCTCCGGATCAAGCTCGGAAGGGGCCGCCCACTGCGGCTCCGGGTCAGGAACAGAGGAGACCGCCGACTGCGGCTCCAGGTCAGGAACAGAGGAGACCCCGACTGTGGCTCCAGATCAGGCTCGGATGGGGCCGCCCACTGCGGCTCAGGTACAGCCTCCGAGGGGGCCGCCGACTGCGGCTCAGGTACAGCCTCCGAGGGGGCCGCCGACTGCGGCTCAGGTACAGCCTCCGAGGGGGCTTGGAGCGCCCGCAGAGGGCTCTTGGAGCGGCCGCAGAGGGCTCTTGGAGGCTTGGAGCGCCCGCTGAGGGGCTCTTGGAGGCGTACACAAACACAAACCCCGAACTCTGAAGCCTCTTTGAAAGTGTGCTCAGGGGTCTCTGGACGGCACAGAGCAGGCTCAGGGGTCTCTGGACGGCACAGAGCAGGCTCTGGACGGCACAGAGCAGGCTCTGGATGGCACAGAGCAGGCTCAAGGGTCTCTGGACGGCACAGAGCAGACTCAAGGGTCTCTGGACGGCACAGAGCAGGCTCTGGACGGCACAGAGCAGGCTCAGGAGTCTCGGAAGCTAGGCTAACTAGCCTGCTAACGGCCTCTGGTGCTAGGCTAACTAGCCCGCTAACGGCCTCTGGTGCTAGGCTAACTGGACTGCTAGGAGCTGATGGAGGTGGCAGAAAAGGGAAAAGATCTTCCCTCTCCCCATAAAAGAAACCCCAGAGATCTGACTCTGGTATATGGGGAGCTCTGACTGTGGGGGGTGTAGTTATGGAAGCTGGTCTAAACCTACCAACCCGAGAAGCTAGCTGTTTGTCATGGAGGTGACGACTAAAGCCATAGGGGAAACCAACCAGGTTAAGAGAGGGACTGAAAAAGGAGTCAGGCTGACCCGCCGGAGAGGGAATGGAGGCGTCAGGCTGACCCGCCAGAGAGGTGGTTGTCTTCCTCCCCCGGCAGCGTTGCTTACGCCTGGAGGAAGCAGATGGCAGGGGAGGACCAACAGCTAGTAATGGTGGGGGAACAGGATAGGAGGTAAGAAACAGCAGAGCAGGAAGGTGATGGAATGATGGTTTGGGTGGTGGAGGTCTATTGCAGAGTTGGGCGAAGGCGGCTTGGCAGTTCCACTCCAACTCTTCGAATAGCTCAGATAAAACTGGGGGTGATAGAAGTGAGGAGTTAGAGAGGAATACTGGCTTCAACTGGTCAGCCGCACTCACCCTCTTCCAAGGCGGACTGAGAGCGGTTATGAAGTTCAGAGCAGTCCTAAGAATAATGGAAATTCTCCTGTGGGCGTCCGGGCCGTGTTCTGCTGGGTCCATTGTTGGCTGGTTCCTTCTGTCAGGGTTTGGTTTTAAGGTTGTTGATTGGACCCAAGAGCAGAAGCTGAGAGGCATAGGTGAGTTCTTGGAGGGTTTAATCAGAGATCAGGCAAACAAAAACAGGTATCCAAAAATCCATCTTAAAAATGTTAAACAAAACAGGAATCCAAAAATCCGACATAAAAATCAAACACAAACCAGAACCATGGAGACATCAGGGGAAAACCATCAAGGAGCCAGGGTGAGGAAAGGTAAGACGAGGAACCAGCAAAGAGGGACTGCAGAGGGAGTGTATTTATGGCTGACTCAACAAAGGTAGAGCTAATGAGCTGATAGGGAGCAGGTGTGATTAGAGCTGACGAGGAAGCCAAGGGAAAAGAACACAAGAAGGCAGCAGAGGACAGACAGAAAAACCTAAGCAACTTAAATGAATCCAGACACACCAAAAAAGCTAGAAAACAATGAAAAACCTGGCTAAACTTGAAACAGAAAACTTAAAGAAAAACAACAGAACCAAGATCGTTACAGTCACCTAGTTACCACTCAAAGCTGTGCATCCTGTGAAACGGCAGAGGTTGAATCTTCGAGTAAAAAAAATGAAAATATAGGACTAATTTTACAGCAGAATATACTAAAGTGTAGGTCTTCAACAGGGGGTCCGTGACCCCTAGGGGTTCCACAGAGGTACTGCATGGGGGTCGCGAAGTTTTGGTTGATAACACTTTTTTTTTTATATTCCACCCTGTAATTTTTTCCATTAATTGAAAAGTCTTTAAATACACATTAACATGAATAAAACACACTGTATTAAACAGATAAATTGTTGGGATCTGGAGCTGTACCACCTTCCTCCAGCAGAGTGCGCCGTGGGTCTCCTGGAGCTGGAGTCTTCCAGCACACCTGAGACGTATCTACTCATCAGGAGACCAGCCCTTTATAACCAGCTGCCAGACCTTGCTTCCACGCCGCAGTGTTGACCTTAGTTTGGAAACCTGTCTCTAGCCTGAAGCTCTGGATGAGCTTAACCTGCCAATCTGCCCTGGTGAGCCAAACCTGAAGATTCCTATGTGGATTCTCCTGCTGCTCTTAGTGAAGAGCTGAAACTCTAATCAAGGTCTGGCATTCTAAGTGAGAAGCTAGACGCTGCAGCTGCTCATGTACTCTGCTGAACAAACAGTCTTTGGACCCAACGGTTCCTCCTCTCTCAAAGAGAAGCCCGGATTCAGTCAAGGTAGAATTCTGAATTATCTAAGGACTCATGCTCATCTGCCTGCCTTTCTAATCAAACTATCATCTCTGCAGACTTCAGTGAACCAGCCCGGACCAGTTCAAGATCCTGTACTTAATTTGTATTTTTGCACATTCAATAAACTCTGTTAAACCTTTTACCCAGCCTCCGTTGTGTTTTGCATGTGGGCTAAGCAACTAAAACCCATCATGACAGAACACTGCGGCCAAACACAAAGCCCAGCAGATCACCTCCGTAGGAGGCTTGAGGAACAGGACGCTCAAATCCTTGGACATGCGCATACCCTCCGTGAGTTGCATACTAAAATTGAACACCAAAATCAGATGCTACAAATATATGCCAGTTACATGGGTAATGCTAACGCCACGCCAGCGCTACGTCCAGTTCCGGATCCACTTCCGCCTCCAAGGTCAACGACAGTGACGTCATTTCCTGAGTTCCGTCCCAGCCTGCCTGAAAGATTCTCAGGTAACCCAAAAAGATTTTAAGGGATTTTTGTTCCAATGTCGATTACTTTTTACCCTGAGGAAAGACAACGACGATTCAGAGGCAATCTGTGTCTATACTGTGGTGAGACTGGCCATTTCATTGCTTCTTGCCCGGCTAAGTCAAAAGCCAGGGCCCGTCAGAGGAACTGAGGAGTCTGACGGGCCATTTGAAAACTGAAAAAGCTCCTCATCTGATGTTACCAGCTACACTTTTTTTTCTAACCAGAATCTCACCCTGTCTGCTTTCATTGACTCCGGATGTGAGAGTAACCTCATTGATTCTAACCTGGTCCAGCAATTACAGATTGAAACTGTTCCGTTATCCAAGCCTCTCAGAGTATCCGCTATTGATGGAAAGAAACTCCATCAAGTCACTGATCAAACACAACCTCTAGAACTTTTGATCTCCGGAAATCATCGTGAGACATTAACCTTTTTTGTTTTTCCTTTTGCATGCTCCCCCTTGGTGCTTGGATTCGAGTGGCTGGAACGGCATAATCCCCATATCAACTCGGCTGAACGCCACATTGAGTCTTGGTCCACCTCCTGTCACGAGACATGTCTTCGTTCTGCAGCTCCCGCTGTTCAGTTTCCTAGAGGTAGGGGGGAGATGGACTCTCCTGACCTTACTTCTGTTCCTTCCGAGTATCATGATCTGGCACCAGTCTTCAGTAAGGTCAGTGCTACGTCTCTTCCACCTCACAGACCATATGATTGTGCCATTGAATTATTACCAGGAGCTCCTATGCCCAGCAGTAGACTTTATAACATCTCTAAGCCTGAACGTGAGACCATGGAGAAATATATTAATGAGTCTCTGGCTGCTGGGATAATCCGCCCATCTTCCTCTCCTCTTGGTGCTGGTTTCTTTTTTGTGGGCAAAATAGATGGTTCCCTACGACCCTGTATAGATTACAGAGGTCTTAACCAGATAACCGTCAAAAATAAGTACCCACTACCATTACTGGCATCAGCATTTGAACCTGTTCAGGGTGCAACAGTCTTCACCAAGCTCGATTTGAGAAATGCTTATCACCTTCTTAGGATAAGAGAAGGAGACGAATGGAAGACAGCCTTTAAGACCCCCTTAGGCCAATTTGAGTACTTGGTCATGCCTTTTGGTCTCACAAACGCTCCAGCCTGTTTTCAAGCTCTAGTCAATGATGTCCTCAGAGATTTCTTGAATATATTCGTGTTTGTGTACATTGACGACATTTTGATCTACTCCAAGAACCTATCTGAGCATAAGAAACATGTCCGTCTGGTCCTTCAGAGACTTTTGGAAAACAAGCTCTTCGTGAAGGCAGAAAAATGTGAATTTCACCAACCATCTGTCACTTTTTTAGGGTTTGTGCTCGAGGGCGGGCAGGTTAAGCCATCCGAAGACAAGATAAAGGTAGTTCTTGACTGGCCGACACCTGAAAACCGCAAACAGCTTCAGAGGTTCCTTGGTTTTGCAAACTTTTACAGACGCTTCATAAGGAATTACAGTCAAACAGCTCTACCTCTCACAACCCTGACTTCGGTAAAGAAGATTTTTCAATGGACACCTGAAGCTCAAAAAGCTTTTGAAAAATTTAAAACCCTGTTTTCTAGAGCTCCCATTCTGATCCAGCCAGATCCCTCTAAACAATTTATCTTAGAGGTGGATGCCTCAGACTCCGGTGTTGGAGCTGTTTTATCTCAGCAACTTGACTCAGACTAAAAGATTCACCCCTGTGCCTTTTTTTCTCGTAGACTCTCACCAGCGGAGCAAAACTATGATGTCGGAGATCGTGAACTTCTAGCCATCAAACTCTCCTTGGAGGAGTGGAGACACTGGCTCGAGGGGGCCGAACATCCAGTTTTGGTCTGGACAGACCATAAAAACCTGGCCTATCTCCAATCCGCCAAACAAGCTAACCCACGTCATTCTAGATGGTCATTGTTCTTCTCCCGATTCAATCTCATAATCTCCTACAGACCTGGTTCCAAGAACGTCAAGCCCGATTCTCTCTCTCGTCTTTACTCTGCTGATCAACCTGAGACGCACGAGCCTGTTCTTCCTGCCTCCTGTACTGTAGGAGTGGTTTCCTGGGAGATCACTGATCTCATCAACTCTGCCCTTGCCTCTGAACCTGACCCAGGTAACGGCCCTCCAAATAAAACCTATGTTCCTTCTTCTGTCAGATCCCCCCTGATCCAGTGGATGCATGCAGCTAAATTTTCCGCCCATCCTGGAGTGAGCAGAACAATAGCCCTGATTACAAGACGTTTCTGGTGGCCATCCTTACACAAGGACGTAAAAGAGTATGTTTTGGCATGTCCCATCTGCGCCAGAAACAAAACCCCTCACCAACCACCTTCTGGCCTGCTGCATCCTCTACCTGTTCCTACCCGTCCCTGGTCTCCTCTCTAAGTCCTCTCTAACCTCTGGTTATCATCCACAGTCTAACGGGCAGACGGAGAGAATGAAGAATGAATCAGCAACTAGAGTCCACTCTCCGCTGCCTGACCTCAAACAACCCCACCGACTGGAGTCAGTACCTGACCTGGATCGAATACGCCCACAACTCACTCAAGTCAGCTTCCACTGGTTTATCCCCATTTCAGGTATCTCTCGGTTATCAGCCTCCACTTTTCCCTGCAGACGAGAGAGAGATTTCGGTCCGTTCAGTCCATCAGCACATCCGTCGTTGTCAGAGGGTCTGGAAGGACACCATCGCCACCCTCAACCGTTCTTCTGTCTCAACTAAACGCTTCGCTGACTCCAAGAGACGCCCGGCCCCTGACTACTCCATTGGCCAAGAGGTATGGCTCTCTACACGAGACATTCCCCTCAAGGGTATGTCTCGAAAGCTGTCCCCCCGGTTCATTGGTCCTTACAAGGTTGCCCAGATCATCAACCCCTCTGCTGTACGTTTACACCTTCCCCAGAGTCTCCGCATCCATCCCACGTTCCATGTCTCCCAGATAAAACCTGTTGTTTCTAGCCCCCTGTGCCCTCCATCCGACTCCCCTCCACCCGCCCTGGACATCGATGGACATCCTGCCTTCACCGTCCACCGGATCGTGGACTCCCGTCGGCGAGGTCGGGGTTGGCAGTACCTCGTCGATTGGTAGGGCTACGGTCCGGAGGACCGCACATGGGTTCCTGGCTCTTATATCCTCGATCCGTCCCTGATCGAGGAATATGAGAGCTCCCTCCCGTCGACATCTTCGGGACCGCCAAGAGGCGGTCGTTGAGAGGAGGGTACTGTTGGGATCTGGAGCTGTACCACCTTCCTCCAGCAGAGTGCGCCGTGGGTCTCCTGGAGCTGGAGTCTTCCAGCACACCTGATACGTATCTACTCATCAGGAGACCAGCCCTTTATAACCAGCTGCCAGACCTTGCTTCCACGCCGCAGTGTTGACCTTAGTTTGGAAACCTGTCTCTAGCCTGAAGCTCTGGATGAGCTTAACCTGCCAATCTGCCCTGGTGAGCCAAACCTGAAGATTCCTATGTGGATTCTCCTGCTGCTCTTAGTGAAGAGCTGAAACTCTAATCAAGGTCTGCCATTCTACGTGAGAAGCTAGACGCTGCAGCTGCTCGTGTACTCTGCTGAACAAACAGTCTTTGGACCCAACGGTTCCTCCTCTCTCAAACAGAAGCCCGGATTCAGTCAAGGTAGAATTCTGAATTATCTAAGGACTCATGCTCATCTGCCTGCCTTTCTAATCAAACTATCATCTCTGCAGACTTCAGTGAACCAGCCCGGACCAGTTCAAGATCCTGTACTTAACTTGTATTATTGCACATTCAATAAACTCTGTTAAACCTTTTACCCAGCCTCCGTTGTGTTCTGCATGTGGGCTAAGCAACTAAAACCGATCATGACATAAATGGAGGCAGAAGATCTCTTTCAGTCATCAATGCACACATTCAGCGACACACAGGAGCTCTTTCATTCTGGGCACCGTTTCATTCAAAACACCTGTCCCATCAACCAGGAATCAGAATCAGAAATACTTTAATAATCCCAGGGAGAAATTACTTTCGTTACATTACTCCATCTGTAATAGAGTGACTATAGGACCAGTTTGATATAACACAATTTCATTCAACATATATAATTAGGGGGTCCCCGCTCTATCTCGCCATCAGTTTGGGGGTCCTTGTCCTAGAAAACGTTGAAGACCCCTGTACTAAAGTATATCCACGTCTAGTAAAGGTGAGGAACAGTGGCGGATCTAGACCAAATGTAACAGGGGGCCAGGAGGGGGCCGGCGTGTTTTCATGGGGGCCCAGAAAAGCATGAAATAAAAAACAGGGCAAGAGATTCAAATATATTAAGAGAGCTGCATGAAGTGAAATTTATTTTCAATTAGGTTTGATAAAAATTATATTTCTTATGAGGTCAATATACATTTATAGTTTAGGAATTTTACATAATATTGATGTAATTTAAGTTAAAAATACCCTTTTCTATAAAATTTGAATTAGAACTCAAGAAAAAGAGTGTAATTCAACTACAAAAATTAGAGCATTTTTTTATGTTGTGAAAAAAAAAACATTTAGCAGATAAAAACTGGGATCCTATCTCAATACCACTGAAGCTATCACCTTATTGTTTTTGAATAATTAGTGAAACCAAATTTGTAACGATAAAGAATGAAATAGATCCAAAGGACCTATCAGTAACCATGTCTGTTCCAGCGCATCATCATTAGAATTTCTTTTAAGTATTATGTCTTTAGTACAGGGGCTATAACAGGGGTCAGGACATGATATACAGGGGCACTGGCCCTTGTTGGCCCCCTGTCTAGAACCGCCCATGGTGAAGAATGATGACACCGTGGTAAAGGTGCACTGTATGCTGAAGTCTTATGAAAAACAGAAAGCACAACCGATGTTCAAGGTTACAAGATTGAAAGTATTGAAAATTGAAAGAGTTTTATGTTTTTGGAACTTGGGATGTCTGTGTCAGCAACATTATTTTTCTAGGAAGAAAAGGATCTTGGTGAAGCGTTATCCTAAAAAAAGAAAAAAAAACAGTACCATAGTGGATAGTTTAATTAGTATTTAAATGCATTTTGCATCTTTTTCCTGTTTGATCAGGCGGTCCTCACCTGCAACCTTCGTCTTCGAATGATGCCAGAGTCATCCATGGCGCGTGCCGCTTCTTAAAGCTGTTGACGGGTCTCGTGGCTCCTAGTTCCAAATGTTGAAAGTAGAGGGCCAAATCTCGCGTTATTTCCAGCGAACCAGCGCGGTTCGCGATTTACCATCACAGCAGCAATTTTCATGTAAAAACTAAAGACACTAAGGCTGTGTCATGGGTATTGTTATAAAAAAAAAAAAAAAAGATGAACGTTAGATGATGATTTGGTTTACAGCCGGTAAAAGACACTCTGGTTCACCATTAAGTGTAGCTCCAGTGTTCCACTCCATGCTGTCATAGAAGAACCACTTTGGTTGGGAGGCTTAAACAGAGGGATGCACTGAAGTCCAGATGACAGACCGAAGGTTATAACAACAGATAAGATAAAACAGTTTGCAAATGTCTTCACTTCCAGGCACTGAGTGCAACGATCCAAAACAAAAACAAATAAGCAATTCCTTCACATATGTCAGTTGAATATTAAATTCCGCCTCTGTCATCAGGCAGCATGAGAAAAATATTTTATCTCCGAGATCCTTTCATCTGCAAAACATCCGTATTCCTCTTTTAAGCGTCGAAGCACGTCACGATCAGTTTATCTGTTCATTGCATTTTTAAAGAGGTTTGCCGCACTTTAACCAAACACCTATGAAGCATCCCCATCCTGTCAGCGCATCACCGTCAAACAGAATCCGCAGCGAGAGCAGCCTCCTTAAAGGGCAGCATTCAAGCAGCGGAGGTGGGGACAGAGCGACCGCTTCTCATGTTACTTCCCCTGTGCGCAGATTTTTGGTGTCATCCGTCCGATGCGCGTCTGTTCAGTCGCTCCTCTGGTTTAAATGGGTTTCTGTTTGCCACCTAGACACCGGCTCCTATAGCACCCGCCTCCTACAACCACAGGATGTTTCACAGCGACTGGAGATTGGGAAGCAGACCGTGGCAAAGCTGAGGAGGAGCCGATTTCTGGCTCTCATCCTGCTTGAGATGATGAGGTTGTTTAGGAGGGAGGGAGGGAGGAATTTGGTGAGTTATAAACAGAGAGGGACACCTATGATTCAGGAGGAGATGCTGTAATAATGTCTCCTAGTATGGCAAGCCGTTTTAACATAAATTCGGTCTTTTCTCATCTGTGAGTTTTTCCAGATTGAACTAGTTTTATTGGTTTAATTCCTATTTTCTTTTTGTGTTTTCTGTATATATTTGAGTTCTTGGGTTTTTCTTTGCTGCCCTCTTGTGTTGGTCCCTGTGGAGGTTCCTCCATCTTTTCTTCAGTGTTAGTATTTATTTAAAGGTCTTCACACAGTACATTTATAATTTCACTTTTGTGGTGTTTTTTTGCATTAGGTTGTTTACTATTATGGGTGCACACATTCAGTAAACACCCTTTGTTTATTTGAATTGAATGAATTACTTTTCTTTGCTGAGTTGAAGGACTGGCTGAGTGGAGAGGACTGGTTGGAAGGCAAACCAGGAAGTGGGACATACCATCAGGCTGCTGGAAGCAGGGGACTGGATATTAGAGTCTGCTTCTCTCACTCCACTTATGGCATAACTGTTGAAGCATTTTGGTGTTATGTTGTTTTCTTTTGATAGTTGTGTTGTAGTTAAAAGGTGTTTGTTAGAATTAGTTATTTATGTTTATGCATTGTGTGTCTTTGTCTCATCTCCCACCCCTCCTCGTTTGTGTAGGCTAGCCTTTGTGTATAAATTCCCCTGTGTGTTCATTGTGAGGTCAGTTTTTTTGTTTGTTATCCTGAGTTAGGTATGCCTTAGTTGATTTCATTTGGGTACATTTTGTTATATTTTTTTGAGATTTGATGTAAGCCCTTCTTTTGTGAAGATTATTTTTGGAAAATAAATAGAAAATACCTTTTTATATGCCTTTGTCCTTGTGCCTTACTGGACAGACCACCACAGTCCCCTTTTCCCGGGCTCCTTTCTAGAAGCCTCTGTTCACACCTGCTCCCAATCAGATTGTTAGTCCTGTCTTTGTTCAGTCAACCATAAATACTCTCCCTGTGCAGTTCCCCAGTGCTGGTTCCTTGTCTTTCCCTGGCTTCTAGTGCAGGTCTTCCCTGATGTCTTCATGGTTCTGGTTTGTCTTGCATTTTTAAGTTGGATTTTTGGATTCCTGCCTCTTTTACTTGAACACTCCATTAAAACTACAAGAAATCACCTCTGCCTCCATGCCTCTGCATTTGGGTCCTCAAAACCACAACCAAACCCTGACACCAGATTTCCAAAAATGTTAAATTTAAGCTTAGAATTGTTTAGTTTTTTGCTAACTTTTTTTTTTTGCTTTAAAATTCACATTTTAAAAACCCTCCTAATGTAGGATATCTGCTTTATTGCCCTAACAGGTAAATGCCAATATACATTTTATTGACAAATGATTTGTACATAAAAGTATTTCACATAGAATAAAATAAATATAAAAACATGAAAAATAAAATAGCACCCCAAAAAACGAACATATGGCCGTTTGAACAGCACTTCTATGATAGACAAACAGAGAGGTCAAGAAGAGAGAAATAAGAAATAAAACCAAATTCATCCATAATGAAAATGTTATTAAATAAATCTAATTAAAGGAAGCAGTAAATAATGAATTTTAGGAACCTATCAGAAAAATGATCATATAACCAGCCAATTTTGGAACACAACAAGATATTCTGACGCCAAGACATAGGGTGCAAGGCAATAACGTCATGCTAGATTTATACTGCAGGATTAATGTTAAATGTTACTCAAAGGTTTCTTACCAATTTTGATCTCTAAGTAAAGAGTTTTTAAATAAAACAAAATATCCAATTTTTTTTATCTAATTTCCAGCAATAGCAATATTAGTTTTAATTTTTTCTTTTTAACAGCTGTGTGTTTAGATTATTTGTTTGTTTCATAGACCTAACAAATCTCAGAACCTGACAAGATAGACTCAATCATATTTGTAATGAATGCAGAGATAAATACAACTAGATATCATACAAGATTAGTTTAATTTATTAAAATAAAACAAAAGGAAACGTTCTGGGGGGTCTGGTAATATTACCCTTAAGGCAAAATGAATGCATCTGACAATGAGAAACAGAATAACAAAAAAATTAGAACAAATGAATAAAAAATACTCACAACATTCAGACTGAATGTATACATAACTGTATAAACCATTATCTTGAATTCATGAGTAATTATTTGGTCTAACTAAAGTTTTAACATGGCTAGTGATAGCTAGTACTCATTACTTAAAGGGACAGCTGGTTAGATTTAACTCCATCTATTGGTGCACTATGAAGTACAATGGGATGACTTCTGTGAAGAACAACAGCAGCTGATAACTGCTGCATCAGGTCTAACAAACAAACAGAGCCAACATAATTACCCTTAATATACACTATATTGCCAAAAGTATTTGCTCACCCATCCAAATTATTGGAATCAGGTGTTCCAATCACTTCCATGGCCACAGGTGTATAAATTCAAGCACCTAGGCATGCAGACTGTTTTTACAAACATTTGTGAAAGAATGGGTCGCTCTCAGGAGCTCAGTGAATTCCAGCGTGGAACTGTGATAGGATGCCACCTGTGCAACAAATCCAGTCGTGAAATTTCCTCGCTCCTAAATATTCCACAGTCAACTGTCAGCTGTATTATAAGAAAATGGAAGTGTTTGGGAACGACAGCAACTCAGCCACGAAGTGGTAGGCCACGTAAACTGACGGAGCGGGGTCAGCGGATGCTGAAGCGCATAGTGCGAAGAGGTCGCCAACTTTCTGCAGAGTCAATCACTACAGACCTCCAAACTTCATGTGGCCTTCAGATTAGCTCAAGAACAGTGCGCAGAGAGCTTCATGGAATGGGTTTCCATGGTCGAGCAGCTGCATCCAAGCCATACATAACCAAGTGCAATGCAAAGCGTCGGATGCGGTGGTGTAAAGCACGCCGCCACTGGACTCTAGAGCAGTGGAGACGCGTTCTCTGGAGTGACGAATCGCGCTTCTCCATCTGGCAATCTGATGGACGGGTCTGGGTTTGGCGGTTGCCAGGAGAACGGTACTTGTCTGACTGCATTGTGCCAAGTGTAAAGTTTGGTGGAGGGGGGATTATGGTGTGGGGTTGTTTTTCAGGAGCTGGGCTTGGCCCCTTAGTTCCAGTGAAAGGAACTCTGAATGCTTCAGCATACCAAGACATTTTGGACAATTCCATGCTCCCAACTTTGTGGGAACAGTTTGGAGCTGGCCCCTTCCTCTTCCAACATGACTGTGCACCAGTGCACAAAGCAAGGTCCATAAAGACATGGATGACAGAGTCTGGTGTGGATGAACTTGACTGGCCTGCACAGAGTCCTGACCTCAACCCGATAGAACACCTTTGGGATGAATTAGAGCGGAGACTGAGAGCCAGGCCTTCTCGTCCAACATCAGTGTGCGACCTCACAAATGCGCTTCTGGAAGAATGGTCAAAAATTCCCATAAACACACTCCTAAACCTTGTGGACAGCCTTCCCAGAAGAGTTGAAGCTGTTCTAGCTGCAAAGGGTGGACCGACGTCATATTGAACCCTATGGATTAGGAACGGGATGTCACTTAAGCTCATATGTGAGTCAAGGCAGGTGAGCAAATACTTTTGGCAATATAGTGTATCTGCTGAAGAAAATAGTGAAACATTGAAAATATCTCCTTTCGGGTGCACCACCTACTATATTTGTAAAGTACTAATTCTAAGCTGTGAGAATGCTTTTACATTTGATAAAATAAAATTAGAATTGAACTTTATTGTCATTACACTGTCAAAAGTACAACAAAATGAACACTGCATTTAACCCATCCCTTTGGGGAGAAGTGGGCTGCCATCGTGGGGCACCCAGGGAGCAGTGTGGGGTTAAGGATCTTGCTCAGGGACCCAGAGTGGCAGTCTGTGGAAGTGGGGCTTGAACTCAGAACCTCTAGGATCCAAGTGCAATGTCCTAACCACTGGGCCACAACTCCACCAAAAGTAAGTTATTGTAATATGTTGGAGTTCACCTGCAGCTTTGACACACATCAAAACCAAGCAGAGGAACAGACTGAATGTAGAGAACAAAGCCATCTGAGCTCCCGGTGAAAAATGTGATGGGATGTTATTACACTGAATATATAATTAATAAAGCAAAATGTTATTTCTGCTAATAAAAAGCCACATTTGTTACACACTGTACCTTTAACAGTGACTTTAATTAAAGTTATTCTCTAGTGTGAACTAAAGTTGGTCTGTGAAAAATCCTGACTCTCCTTCTTGTCTCTTTTTTGAATGTTAGGTAGGTAAAGACCCCCAGCAGTGTACCTTGATACTAGTATGCTCTTTATTATTTTCCATCATGTTATTTTTAGGTTTGAGAGTTGAAAAAAAACCCCACTAACATAACCTTGGACACCCAGTATTGTGCTTTTTTTTCTAAATGCAGACCTGCCATCTGACCTATGGAATTCTCTGAAACATACAGCAGGTACAATAAGTTTTGAATACCTCACCATTTATTTCAGTAAAGTTGCAATTGACATAACATTTTCACCAGAAACCAGGTGTCCCACGCAAGATTTCAGAGAGAGGAGTGAAAATAGTCATCGGAACAGTTGTCCAAGAGTCAAAGACCACTTGTGGAGCGTTTCAAAAAGACCTGGAATTATAATGTGCAATTATTTCAAAGAAAACAATAAGTAATGCACTCAACCACCATGGCCTGTATGCAAGCTCACCACGAAAGACACCATTGGTCAAGAAAAAGCATGTAGAGGCTCTTTAAAATTTGCTGCACAACATTTAGACAAGCCTATGAAATCCTGGGAGAATATAGTCTGGTCAGATGAGATAAATGCAGTGCCATTTGGAGATCAAATGGCACTGCACACCACCCCAGAAACACCATGCCAACAGTGATGTTCGGAGGTGGGAACATGATGGCATAGAGTACTGGCAAACTTCTAACAACTGAAGCATGGATTGAAAAATAAACACATTCTTGATTAAAAAAAATAATAATCTGCTGCCATGTACAAGGATAATGAAGATGAAACATGGGTGGACATTTCAGCAGAATAATGACCCCAAACACAGCCAAGAAAACTCTCAATTGGTTTCAGAAAAAGAAAACAAAGCTGCTAAAAGGGCCCAGCCAATGACCTGACTTGAATCCAGTAGAAAACCTACGGAAAGAACTAAAGAGCAAAGTTGATAGAAGAGTCCAAAGAAACCTTCAAGACTTGAAGACTGTTGTTTAAAAGAATGGGCCAAAACCCCACCTGAGCAATGCGTGCGGCTACAGAAAGGTTTATTACAATGTATTTATTTACATTTCAGTAAGTGTGTTTAATACTTTTTCCCTGTAGCATTTTGCTTTATTACAAATGATCTAATTTCTGGACATCTATGGTTTGATTTCTTTGTGTGCGTGGATTGCATGGATTGTTACCAACATCTGGTGAAAATATGTCAATAAAACCTCTGGAAATACATTGACTGAGAAAAATTGTGGTATGTTTAATACTTATTTTACCCACCGTAACATTTTCCAGCTTCTCATGCTTTTCTTGCCAGTCCCACATCTCTCTGCATGCCTGGCTGACTTAAAATACTTTATCAGCTGTACAAAAACAAGTTATGCACTGATTTATGGAACCTCTCTTCTTTTCTTGTTTGTCTCATTTTCATATCGCTGACCCATATGATCCTGCTGCGTCTGTAAGCAGAAATGGATATAATCAATAATAGGACAAGGCTAGAATCAACCTTTTGAACACCACCGAGACCACACTCAAGCATCTATATGGGTAAAGTCCATCACAGTGAACACATAGTGAAGAATTAAAGGATTTTATTTTAAACACAGGAAAACATTTTTAAAGGAAATAGGGCTCCAGAATCTGGAGACAGAAAATCCACATTGCCTGAAGTTAAGCGTGTCCACAGCCAGTGAATATATTTTGGGGTGGGAATCTGTGTTGGGATCTGGAGGTCTGTCCACTTTCTCCACCAGAGGGCGTACGAGATCTCCTGGAGCCGGGGCTGATTGCACCACCTGTTCCTCATCTGCTCATCAGGAGATCCATACTTAAGGAGGCGGAGGGCTTCACTCCAGTGCCAGAGTGTTTGCCAGTAACGGTTAGCAAGCCTGAGCCAACCAGCCTGTCTGTAACTCTGACCCCCTGAGATCCTAACCTGATCTGTTTTCTCTCCTCTCTGCTCCTCAGATTGAACCTGCCTGAAACCTGAAAACTCTGGAGAGAATCTCTGCTGGTAATCTGCCTGGCCGTTCTCAGAAGTTCTCTGGAGAACAGTTTCTGTCAAAGATCTGCCTGCCCGCTCTCAGAAGATAACCGGAAACTCAATCAGTGATCTGCCTGCACTCAGTAAACTCTGCCTCCGCCTCTGCCCTCTGCCTGCCGTCAGCCTCTGGACCCTCAATGTTCCCCCCCTCTGCAGCTCTGCTCCACTCAAGAACAGGTACAGCCCTGACACACTCTCAACCTGCAATATTCCCTGGACCTCCGCTAAACTTCTCTGTCCTCCCCTGCAGTGAACCCACTTGTGACCAGTCAAACCACTTCCTGGATCTGAATAACCTGTGTGCTTTACAGAACTCTCTTGTGACCAGTCAAGCCTCTAACTGAACCTGATCCATTATTGCACATTTATTGTTCAATAAACTTTTTGAACTTTTTCTACTGCCTCTGAGTGTTTTTCATGTGGTTTAGGCAAATTAAGCCGAACATGACAATCTGATGTTGTTGGTTGACTAGGATCTATTGATGCCTAAATGAGCTCAGCCATCTATCAGGTGCTTTATGCCTTCATCTTCCTACAATAGTTATAGAGATGCTGTTTTCATTTCCTAGAAGGACTTGATTTCCTTCCATACTACTAAAGGTGCCAATATATGTTTTAAATGATCACACTGAGCAGGACTGGCTGATTTAAATCAGATTGAACACTTAAAGCAACTTAAGCTTCCATTACCCCTCAGCTGATCAGCACAGGCTGATCACCTCCATGCCACAAAACATGAATGCAGTAATTCAAGCAAGAAGCACCAGATTCAATATTTGCAACACATACTGTACGTGACATTGAAATGATTCTCAACAGGTTGTGCATCAAAATGTGTTTATTAGATCTTCCTAATTTATTAATCATCTTGAAATGTAAACAAGCCCTCATTGTCGAAATAAATAAATGAGCAAGTGATTAATCTAATAAAAACTTTAACTTTTCGAATTGAAGAACATTTGTCATAATCTTCTAATTTTGTTGGAACGTATTTCTTATCCTGTAATGAACTGCCACACCATCCTTCAACACTTTTGGCTTCTGGTTCTTTGTTGCCTTTTCATTGTAAATAATGAATGAGGCTGCATTAATTTTAAATACTTTTGTTCATTTTGCTATAAGAGATTTGGGGAAAGAAGAAGGAGGACTTGGGGACACTGTAACATATGTACAAGGCAGTGTTTGGATAAGCAAAAACCCTTCCTTGCTCTGTTTAAGAGCACTCAAAAATGATGTCACCCCTCATTCAGAGAATGCCCTGTGGGAGGTAACAAGGTCAGATCTCTGCAGCCTAAAGCCTGGCATGCCTTTTAAAATCTGTCTCCCGCTGTTGCGATTGCATTTGCCATCATGCTGAGCCGGTCTCACAAGAGCTGGGTCAGCCCGGATCTCTTCACAGACACCAAAATCCTCTTTATGCATTTGAATGTGCCATTACTGTCTGGGCATGTGCAAATATAACCTGTGATGCTCATACATAAGTCAAGTAAAAGGAATCTCTTAACCCCATTAACCAGCATTAATGCTGGTGCATATCTGTATAGAACAAAAACAACGAAGCAGCGTAGTAGCTCAGAGGAATTTAAGGTTTTGCATTTGTGCATGAGGTTAAGAAAGCTTTAAATTAGTCATAGGTTTTTTTTATTAATTTGTTTCTGAAGTCACAGCTCTCAGTGTCAGATTGTTGGGATCTGGAGATTTACCACCTTTCTCCAGCAGAATGCGCTGTGGGTCTCCTGGGCTGGAGCCCTCCAGCACACCTGAAGCTCATCAGCCCATCAGGAGACCTTCCTACATAAGCAGAAGCCAGACCTTCCTTCAACGCCGCAGTGTTGACCAAGTTTGGTTAGCGAACCTGAGCCTCTGTTATTCAGAAAGAATCTTAGTTGTCTCGAGAGAGAAACCTGATTCTAACCTGCCTCTGTCTTCTTGCTCACAGGAAACCCGTCTAAGGTCTAAAGCTCTGGATGAGCTCTGCCTGTAAACCTGCCTGCCTGCCCAAGGAAGCCAAACCTGAAGATTTCAATCAGGACTCCTCCTGCAGCTCTCAAGGAAGAGCTGGAAACTCAAACCAAGGTCTGCCACTCACAAGTCAGAAGCTAGACGCTGCTGCTGCTGAGCACTCTGCTGAACCAACAGTCTCTGGACCCAACCGGTTCCCTCCCTCACAAAGAATCAGTCTGGATCTCTTCAAGGTATATTCAGAATTAATTAACTCGACAAATCATCTGACTGCCTGGCTAATCAAACTATCCGTCTCTGCAGACATCAGTGATTCCAGTCCCAGACCTGTGCCTGAACCAGTTCATGTTCTCTCTGTGAAAACCTTTCAATAAACTCTGTTAAACTTTTACTCTGCTTCCAGTGGTGTTCTGCATGTGGGTTAAGTCTCTTAAGCCAATCATGACACAGATGGCAGTTTCTAAAAGATAATGTTTAATTGCAAGAAAGATAAAAAGCAAAATAAATCAAATTTACATAGAGAAAGCAACAAAAAATGAAATTGAATAAGTAAACCATTATAAATTGCTTCGCCAATAAATAATTATCTGTTGATTTGCCTCTACTGTAGTTCTCAGATTAAATCCATTAAGCTGTACTGATGATAAAATCCTTGCCCCCTAATTTAGAGCCTCTGAGGTAAATCATTATGTAATTCACTTCAACACCGTGCAAAATGTTCTGTATTTAAGTTGGTCATCCTGAAACTTAGCAGGGCCAGAGACAAAATACTGAGGTACTAGCATTTTTTTTTAATAAAGGGGCTAAACATTTTTTTTTCTACAATAAAAGTCATTGAATGTTTATTCTTGAATTTCATGAAAGCTGAAAATTACAAACAAATTAACAAATATAAGAAGCTTATCCAAACTTAATCCTGACATTTTGTTCTTTGATGCAAATCAGCCATTTCTAATTAAAACTTTTTCCATGTTGTGTTTGTAAATACCTCCATGGATATATGCTTACAGACAGTATGAAACCTTTATGGTTAGGCATTATGCATGTTTAACGGATGGATGGATGGATGGATGGATGGATGGATGGATGGATGGATGGATGGATGGATGGATGGATGGATGGATGGATGGATGGATGGATGGATGGATGGATGGATGGATGGATGGATGGATGGATGGATGGATGGATGGATGGATGGATGGATGGATGGATGGATGGATGGATGGAAGTGCTAATATTCCTACAATGACCGAAAATTAAAAAGAACACTACCTACAGAGCATCATGTTGGTGATGAAAGGCCAACGTCTTCATAGCACGGGGCCAGAAAGCCTAAAAAATTGAAAGCATTAATTAGAAGACGAATTACAACCTGCATTTCTATTTGTTTTTTAAGAGGGTATATCAGAAACATTTATATTTTTTACTCACAAAGAGCCTTTGGAGCCATTCCTCTGTGAAAAAGGAGCTGCTAGGTATATTGATGATCTTTAAATCTAAACAAAGTACTGTTTTTTTTTTTGTTTTTTTTAACGATATAAAGAACAATTAACTGGAATATGTCAAACGTTTGGACACCCACACACAAAATTATCTTTGTGAGAGCAAATAAGATTTTTTTAAAAAGAGGGAAGACCCGTCCTCATCAACAAGTCACTCCTCAAATAATGTTTTTTGGCTAAAATAATGAAGAAAGGACTAAATGTAAAGGCTCAGAACAGAGTACCCAGTATTCAAGCAAGCAGACAGTATTATATTTCAAAAAGCGTTTATTTAAAGTAGCGGATCGTCAGTGCACAGCTAGGACATCTAAGGCAGGATCAGGCAATCAGAAAACACTAAGTTACGCTAGAAGACTCTCACCAAGGGCTCTAATGATCAGGCACTGATGACTGGAAGAAGGCAGGTTAACTAGAGGCTGGAGCAGGTGATACAGACAAGTGGTAATGAGAAACTGGGTGGAGCTAGGCAGGTGAACGGAATGAGCAATCAAGGTTTGCACTAACAATAGCCGGACAGCTTTGGTGAAGTCAGCAGCCAGATCAATGAGGTGACTGCAAGTGTCATTCAAAAGCATAACATTCTTAGCAAAAATGTGACTTTTTTAATGTGGCTTTTACTTTTTATCTATTTTCCAACAGGATAGAACCTCTGCAAACATTCACTGCCTGGTCTATTAAATGAAATCAGTAATAACTCTTGCAATGTTTCTCACAATATTTAGTTTACTCTTGTTAACAATCGGTTTAAAGTGACTTTGCCAGTTTATTAGGTCTGCAGGCAACAGCTCTGAGAAAATATTTCTCCAAACATCCAGACAAAATACCATTTAAATTGTCCTGTTCTCAGTTGCATTAAATCACTGTCACTTTTTCTTTTTTACATAAAAAGTTAAATGACCATATGCATAAGGATAAAATCATTTCCTGCCAGAGTTACATATCATAGCTTAACCAAAAGTAAAGCTTTTGTGCAATTAACCCTCCTGATGCAGATTCAGTTAGTGTGTTCTGATTAAAATGAACTTCATGGAAGTTGAAGGTTGTTTTGACATTTTAGTCCTGCAGAAATGTTCATGTAATTCAAGTTCTTACCTGGACTGCCATTGAGAATGGAATATGCAAACAAATATATACAGTATATTAAAACAACAGATGTTCTTACAGCTAATTAGCAGGTACAAACTGCATGAGCCAGCAGATGTCACTTATCAATTAAAACCTTTGCAGATGTGCAGAGAACAACAGCCTCTCATGGGAAACAGCCTTTTGTAGTAATTTAAAATATCATGATGACCGCTGTCTACTATGCATGTAAAAATGGAATAATATCACAAAATAAGTACATGTTGCTGTACTCCAAATGATATGATGATATTGTAAGAAAAGTAAGCAACAAGAAGCCAAAACTAGAGCAAGTTTTGGTTGGTAAATGTGCACCTCATTTGCTGTTTACTACCTAAAGATTAATCAACTAATCAACTTTCTCAACTGATTGAAGAAAGATATTTTTTAAAAAAAGGTTATAAACACACTAAAAAGTGGAATTGGCTTTTCTACTGTTATCTTGATAATAAAATTATTTGAGGCACCTCTGTGAGCTTCCCCTTCCTCCTTTCTAGCACTCTTTCTAGAAGTGGGTCACAGACTACAGCTGTGTTAAAAGCTTTTCTAAATAAAACACTAGAAGATCAGCCGTCTCCAGCATTAGTCATCCTAATACAGGAAGAAGTCGAAGAGACCAGGGTGTATGTTTACGTTACATCTGTTGGTTTGTTTTCTGTTTAAGCTTCACATCGACATTAAAATAGGGCATTGTGTTACAAGTAGAAGCTTATGAAAAGGTTTCCATCCCAGTGACGGTCATTAGTATTGACTGAGAAGGAAAGCTGCATTGATATATTAGTGTTGATATCCTAAAGAATAATCAAAGATACATCATAAGCTTTAATATCAACTGGATAAAAAGGTTACATCTTGTGAGTTTCTAGGTCACAGGCCTAAAATTTCCCACCTATGAGGCCCTGCAATATAACCTTCGCTCTGTTGAGTATTCAGATTTATGCCCAACTGCATTCTCAACCAACAGCAATAAAATATTTTACTTTGCCTCTGGCACCATCTTGAGGTTGATGTTATTGTTAGTAGTAGTGAAATCTAATTCTGACAATAATCCTCCTAACATTTCAATTATTGGCATAAAATATAAGTGTTTTAAAATGTTCAATACCAGATTTCCAGTGTATACAAGATACAGTTTTCTTTTTGATTAGATTACATACAGGGCAGATATTTCATTTTAGGTTTCTGAAAGACAATATAAATCAATTTGATCATCCCAAATGAAGTAATTAAATAAAATACTTATTGAAGAAGTAAATATGTTAAATAAGCCACAATTACAGTAATAGTTTAAACTTTATTTTGCTTCTAATTAGATTATCATGATTTACTCCTTTAGGATTCTTTACTTGATTTTGGTTGTGGGCAAGACATTGGATGGAGTAATGAGTGGGAACTGTTCTGCACTCTGATGCATTTTACACATCAGACATACCTACCAACAAACATA
Source organism: Cyprinodon diabolis (assembly GCA_030533445.1). Classification (NCBI taxonomy): domain Eukaryota; kingdom Metazoa; phylum Chordata; class Actinopteri; order Cyprinodontiformes; family Cyprinodontidae; genus Cyprinodon; species Cyprinodon diabolis. The sequence continues at coordinate 47,503,044 of CM060066.1, forward strand.
ATCTTGTCTCGTCACATCAATAAACACTCGCACCCGCAACTTGTAATGTTTTTATCAAAGATCCATGATGTCTATGTTCATTTTTCGCATCGTCATAGAAAAAAAAAGGAGTGTCAACAGAATCATTTTGTAATTGCCAGAGATTTTACTCAAGAGTACAAATAATCCGTCATGTTTTTATCCAAGTGAAAAAGTCCAGTATAACAAAACTGCTCTTGAAATATATATTTTTTAAAGTTACTCAATTACATGTAACTGAATAAAGAGAACTGGTTATTACCAACCCCTGCCTGGTAATACTCTGCTTTGCAATCAATCACTAAACAGATCAAAGACATATTAGATTTGGTTTCTTTATTTCAGGATTGATGAGCAGTTTAGAGCAAAAATCTGAAAAAAAAGGGTAAAAAAAAGAAACCCACTCACAGTAACAGTGTTGTTAATACATCACATTTAGGTTCAATTATGATGAGTTCACTCAATAAAAAATGTAACCTACTGAAGAAAAGCCAAAGCTCTGGTTGCAGGCAATGTGACAGATAAATCACACATTTAAGCTTAAATCACAGCCTCATCAAAACACTATGATCAAACTTAAAGACAATTTACTAAAATACAATACCTTATGTCTGTTTCTCAGATAAAATGAAAAGCAAAGCATTCAAGGGGTGCCAGAAGACACAAATAGTCCTTGCATGAAGAGGTTCAAGTCTGCTTTAAGGTTCACATAAATGGAGCAATACGTAATGACACCTAGTGTTTGCCCCAGTGTTGTGCAGGTTGCAAACTCAAAAGACCAGGATATAGCGCAGCGAAAACAAAAATGAAGCATGAAAATAATTCTGTCACAGTCAGTTTCCTATACACACACATATACATTATATATACACACATTTTGCAGAGGTTATATAAATACAACTATTTACAAACAGACACTATACATTCCTGTATACATCTTTGTACCTAAACATCCATGAGCACTTTCAAAAAAGGCCCAGTTATGACACTGAAACAAAACTTTCCATTTCTTGTCTAAAACTCTGGGACTGTGCTAAATGATGTTTTCAGAGGTGCTTTAGTGACTTGTCTATTAAAACAGCGAACACGAAATGTGAAGTTTTGCAGCCAATATTGGATTGGTCAGGAGGAGTTACAGAGGAGATAAATAACTTGGACCCTTTAAGAAAAAAAAACTAAACTACTGATTAGTGGTGTACAAGAAAAACAATTTTCATCAGGAACCAGAACCCTGCCCATTGGAACCGATAAGCAGTTAGAGTAAACATGCAGCAATCAGACACTCAATTTGAACAAAATAAACAACCAAACTTTCACTGTTTGATGAATTCTGCAGATCGGGAAGATTTTTGGTCCATAAAATCCAAATCAAATGCCGTCTCTGTTGCACTGTTTGTTTTTTTTTACACATGCTTCAGCCACAATGGGAGCAAACATTCCTTAATTTTTTTTAGTTTGATCTAAAGCTTTCAAGCTTCTTCTTCGAAGTGCCTGTGAAATTGTTTTTCTTTTTAAATGTATTTTTTCAAATATTTTTACTCACTGAAAAAGAAAATGGAATCAGCCAAATTCAGCCGCAACCTAGGATTTAATGAAGAACGGGGTACATCGGAGTATATTAGAGATTTGTACCAAAGGTTAAATGTAGAAGAAGCCTGTTTAAGTTTGTCAATTAACATTTAATTTGGTATTACTCATTGGCCAAGCTTTCATGTCATTCAGTCTTTCAGCCTGCCATTCAAAGGTTTCTCTGTTTTTAGCACCACAACGTTGCAGCATTACAAGTCGTATAAAACCTTATATAACAAGGGAAATTATCTAGTTACATCATGAATCCACCGCCCCGTTCTTCACAGAAGCTGCACATCAAGCTGCTCTAAACAACATGTCAAACCTATAAGGTATCATTGTCTGGGTTCAGCATATATTGCACGTCGATCAAGCTTGCAGAAAGCATCTCTTGAATCCAGGTGGTTGCGGACTACGCCCAGCGGCCACTGGACACGAAGCTCCTGCTGAAGGAGAAACTGACGTCTGAACTCTTGTGTTTTCCCCAGGCACCAAACGGCACCACGATGATGGTGCTGTTGTCCTCAGTGCCATAATGAAGAGCCTAAAAGAGACAAAGATCACAGTTAAAACACAAAACAGCGAATTTTAAAGCCCGATTCTTTAGATCGGGCTTAGTTTCAGCCTGATCGTGCGTCGTGTAGTGTACAAGGGGTAAAAAGGGGCGATTAGCCTCTCACGACCAACACGATCAGGAGAAAATCAAAGATGTTTGAAATTCAATCGGCCCTCATGAGGTGTTCATGGACTAGGGATGGAATGGTTTATGAAAACCGTCCGAACAGTTCGGTTTGACTGTGTCGGTTCGGTTCGCGTGTGTTGCGTTCGGTTCATGCACTGCTCCTTTTTCTCATAGGCAAAGCGTTTACCCTCCAGAGCAGAAGGTGGCGGTACTGCGACCAAAGCCAACCACCAGTAGTAAACAAGAAGAAGAAGAAGCGAAGCAGCGTAGCAGGGTGTAGCAGAAAAAAATCAGTTGCTGTGGAGAATTGTGTGGGTATGGCGAGTAGGAAAGGACAGGAGTTGGAAGACGCGCCAGCAGCACTTTATAGGTCTGCTGTATGGGACCACTTTGCATTTAGGGTGACCTACGATGACGGCGGAAAGAAAGTTGTGGATAAAAGTGTAACAGTGTGCAAGCATTGTGCAACACGTGTTGTACTATACAAGACATATTTGATTTTCCTAACAATCAACATATACCAAACCGAACCGAAAACCGTGACCACGAAACCGTGAACCCAACCGTGGATTTTGTGAACCGTTCTACCCCTATCGTCGACAAATCCTGCTGTTGAAGCAGAGCTGTGAGCCGATTTACCAGAACCTCGAGCACTGTGCAAGATCAAACAAGGGAGTTCAAAAATCTTTGAATTGTATGTGCATTCAGTCTGACGTGGGGTTTTTGGAAGTACAGTGTGAGCAGGTAGATCGCGTCAGAGCGTCGGGCCACAGAGTGTGAGAACATACATCGTGAGCTGTGAACTTTTAAACCCTGCGGTTTCGTCGTACAGTTTGTGTTGTAGCTGTGTGCAACGATTGAAAATATTGCACAGTGTACGTCCGGCTTAAATTGTACTGGGAGGCTATGATACGGCTGTCGAAATCAGACCTGGTGAGGAGATTATATTTTTGCTCTTTAAATGAAGTCAAATACACCATTAACCCCTTAACGCCTGTTGTGGTAAATATGTAACAACCCATTTTTATTACACACACTTTCAAGATAGCAAATGCGTTCCCTCAGTGCCAGTTTTTACACATTCAGTGTGGACCTAGGAACCTTTGTTTCTGTTACAACCGTTTCCTAACGGTGTGTGGAGAAGTTTGTCTTTAGTGCAAACTCACTTTTATTCCATGGCTAGCCAAGGTTGTTTTAGAACAACTTAAGGACATTTGGAGGAGCTTACAGTTTTGCTTTCGTATCTGTGTTTTCAGTGTGACCTAAAAAGTAAAATGAAGTAGGTTTGTAGGCTTTAAAGTATGAGTAGAGATGATGACATCAATAGAGGTAAAAGTTGGAAATAATTCTAATATAGATTACAGCATGTTATTATTTAAACTCTATATTATCATGGGGTGAAGTAGTTTTAAACAATTACAATAATTGAGAGCTTAAAAATGTTTTAATTCATTATAATCTACAATGGCATTTTGTGAATTAAGTCTGGTCAGTTTTCATTGGCGTAACATAACTTGGGAATAAGTTGAAACTGCATGATTGCTTAGAAATAATAAACAGAAAGCAAAATCGTCGAAAAGTGTTAAGCTTAAGTATTAATATTTTCCTTTACACTGTTACCGTGGAGGGTTTTTCTATCAATAGACTCTCTAAATTAGCACCTTGATATGTTTTCTTTATTCGGACCCCGCTGATTTTTAATTGGTTACCCCTGGTATAAACTATACAATAAGCTGTGGTTGTGAGAAGATAAAAATATGAAAGCTACTGTTTCTACTTTTGTTTCTGAGTTCTGAAATCTTTTTCCAAGTGTGAAGTATTTTCTACCTGGTCGGATATTCTCTGAGCTGCCTCTTTGGGGTCGTGACACTGGTTGATGACGTTGCAGATCTCCTGGCTGTTCATGATGAAGTTAATGCCGTCTGTGGTCAGAGCCAGAAAGGAGTCGTGGACATGATGCAGCTGCAGACAAGGAACACAAATCATTTTTTTCAGACACATAAATTTGTAGTTTGTCCAGGAAACATTTATATAAGAATAAGTACAATTTAAAAAAAAATTTGAATATTGTAAACGTCTCTCATATTTTTGTCTTAAGTTATAAAGGAAAACAACATGTTATATAGGTTTATTATACATAGAGTAGCATATTTCAAAGGATTTACTTCATGTAATTTGATAATTATGGTTGACAGATAAAGACAATAGAAGCTCAGGTTGCTTTTATTGCTGCCTTCAGGTCATCAGCATTGTTGTTTCTGGTATCCATAGATTCTCTATGGCCATCTGGAATCCCATTTATAAAGCTGCCGGACGCACAAAACGGGATCTGATGCCACGTTACTAACAAATGTAGTGCAGAATAAAAACAAACTGGGTATGAAAATGTGCTGTCGCTCACATCAACACTGACCAACCTTTACGGGGTACGCCCAATTTGGAGGCATGGATGGCAACACAGATGGTGACGAGCCATATTATACCATGATTCATCTCAGACATTTAAATTTACTTCATATGAAGCTTTAATCGTAGATCAACTTTATTGGATTAGAAAAACCAGTGGTTTAAGCTGGCTTAACTGATTGATAACAGTACCAGAAGACAAACAAGGAAGCAAAAAGCTGACGACTTTAAGGCTGAAGCATTTGAACCGATCATTTATTTCCCCTTCAAGTTAATCTCTGCCTCAAAGGCTTTAGTCATGGACATAAATGGAGCATAAAAAAATTTGGAGACATGTTATATCAATAATTGTAATATATTTACATTCATGTTAAATAGTGTTGCACCGATATGGATACCAGTATCGGACGGGGCCCCGATACAGCACTAAAATGGTGGCATCGGTATTGGCGAGTACCAACAAATAGGGCACCGATACAATTTTGAGAGCCATAAGTTTATTCAACTATTGTTACCCATTCCAGGTAGGCAATAAAAAGTTCTACTGGATTCACTTTGTATTAGTCTTTTTCCTGCTTCACAAAGGTAGGCAGCAGCTTGACAAAGCCATGATGGTAATTATTTTCCATCAAAGTAGTATGCAGTTCTTCATATATAAACACACACATCAATTTCAAACAGATGGTATCAGCCAATACTGCACAGCCAGGTATCAGAGCCAAAAAATGGCATTGGCGAAACACTAACGTCAAATCAACTTTTTTTTTCTAACCTTGTTCGACCCAAGGCTAGTTCCACTAGTTCTCTCTGCTAATTCTAACTAGAGAGGCCTTTAGTTGATCAGATAAATCTGACAGACCCAGCAGCTGACATCCATTTATACTCCAGTAGAACTTCTACATGTGCTCGCTGGGAAAGAATGTCCCAATCAAGGTGGGTAAATCAGGTGGAATTTAGAATAAAAAATTGAAAGTAAAGAAACTGTATATCTGCTGCATGATAAGGTCCTTAGATGATGAATGAAGGGGATGGGGGACTGAATTCAGAACGAGCCAGAAATCTAGCAGGAGGAGCCTCAATGTCTCTTGTCCTTTGTGGGTAAACAGACCGTTCCACTTTCCTTCCAAATCTCTATATTAATGCCCCCCTTTCTGTCCCCTAGAGGGCCCTACACAGCGCCTCTTAAGAAAGGATAGAAGTGATTTATCTGAATAGCACTGGCAGTGAGGAAGGAAGAGGAGGGGTTGGTAGTCTCACCAAGTCAGCATCTCCATACAGCCTTGCAACAGAATGAAGCAAGAAGAGAGGAGGTCTGGACTTCTGAAAGCCCAGACCAGTCCAAACCATCACTGACTTTGGAAACTTATGCTTCAAGCAACGTGGATTTTGAGCCACTCCACTTTTCCCTCCAGACTCTGGACCTAACATATCCCTTTTATCTGAAAAGAGGAACTGGGACTGAGCAGCGGTCCAGCTCTGGTTTTCCTTATTCCAGGTAAGATGCTTGTAGCTCATATGTGTGTGGTGGCATTTGATGTGACCACTCCAGCCTTGTTCCACCCCGATTACACTCACAATGGTCCTTCTGTAGCTCCCCTGGAGGTCAGTAACACCTGAAGACTACTGACCTGTCAATTCAGTAGTCTTCCCCATAATGCTCGGGGTTGTAATATGTCATAACATTTGTAAAACCAACGATTCCCTTTTAAATGCATATATTTTACCATTTTAAATACTAAAACTGTTAATTTTATGGTTTGTCGTCTGTACCAAGTCATAATCATCAAGCCATAAATATGATAGTTTCACTTTCTGAAAAGAATGACGAAAAGAATTTAATGTTTTGACAACATGCCAAATTTCTGAGACATACCTGTCATCTACGAGGTGGAGCATTCATTCCAGAAAATTTTAAGAAAAGGTGGTACTGCTATGCCTTCAGATATTAACTTACCGTTACTCTTTTGGTCTCTGGCTCAGCAATGACTCCCGTCTTTTTCAGATCGAAGTCTCCGATGCTGCGAGTCATCGCCAGTCTGCCATTCACATTCGGCTGTCCCAGACTATTCCAGGTGATGAACCCCCCACATTTCTTTATCCTGAGGATGGCAGTCAGGTATACACAAAAGTTAGCATGTTTTAGACTGAAGCTAAAGCCGACTTGGAAGTACGATCTACACAACTTCTACAAGGGGAAAATATCCAGCGATAAAAATGCCAAAGTTGCTTTTCCTCTTTCTGTGCAGAACCCCTCAGAGGCATTGTTCTCAAACACCAGCCTGACTGACAACATATCGCCAATCAACAACCAGGATCTTTTTTGACACATCATTGTTGTGCTTTTAATTGGAAAGCCTACTTATAGGCAAGACCCAAAGTAAAGTGATCATTCAATAGGGCTCAACAATTTCAGCAGAAATTTGTTTTGGTCGTATTCCTGCAATTACATTTTAGCCACACCACCATTTATGATCAACCCTTGTCTTTTGGGAAACCATCCTTTCTTTACAATTACAATAAATTTCAGAACAGCCAAGGAGCTGTGGGTTAAAGCTTTAAGAAGTCAGAAGTAAATCTGCATCCATGGAAGACTTAAAGAAATGAGGGCAGCTCCAAAAAGATTGCAGTTTCCTTTTTTTTTATAGTTAAATGAAACAGTAAAAGCAAACTGTTTTCTCATGCTTTGGGACTGGCAACGTTTAGGCTTGCGTGTTTGCTGGTTAAACTGAACCAAAAAAATATTTAAATAAAAATGTAGCAACCCGTACACAGCAGATTGATAAAACAACAGTTATTAGTCCACAGACGGCGGGGTGTTTGTCACAATTTCTGGGGTGCACTCTGTATTTGCTGGAGGTAACTTTTTCTGATTATAGCATTTGTTTGATCTAAAACATTGGATGTGAATAAAGTGACTATTCCAGTCAAGGGGACTCAGAGTGGCCCCCAACCAGCCTCAGACGGGTCTGTAACTGCCTACAATGGTAACTTTAAATAGGCCTTTAAAATAGGACACCAGAAAAACAAAGTGTATGAAAAAAGCCTGCTAGCAGTGAATCTGTGGAAGCCCTGAGTTTGTTTTGCAGCAACGAGACGCTGGAGGAATTACACGGTGTCATGGCCGACATATGGAGGATGGAACGATGGAATCCATTTATTTAAATAAATTGCCATTCAGATTCAGAAAATATATACACTGTGTGCAGAATTATTATGCAAATTAGTATTTCAACCGCATCATCCTTTTCATGTATGTTGTCCTACTCCAAGCTGTATAGGCTTGAAAGCCAACTACCAATTAAGTAAACCAGGTGGTGTGCATCTCTGTAATGGGAAGGGGTGTGGCCTGTTGACATCAACTCCCTATATAAGGTGTGCTTAATTATTAGGCAACTTTCTTTCCTTTGCAAAATGGTTCAGAAAAGAGATTTGACAGATTCTGAAAAGTAAAATTGTTAGATGTCTTCCAGAGGGGAGTAGCAGTATGAAAATTGGCAAGCTTTTGAACCGGGATCATTGCACAATCAAGGGGTTCATGGCAAATAGCCAATCAGGGTGCAAGAAGAGTGTTGAAAAAAGAGGACGCAAAATAACTCCCTATGAATTGAGAAGGCTCAAGCGTGAAGCTGCCAGGAAGCCATTAGCCACCAGTTGTGCCATATTTCAGAGCTGCAACATGTCTGGAGTGCTGAGAAACACAAGGTGCTGAATACTCCGCGACCTGGCCAAGGTAATGAAAGCCAAAAAAAGGCCACCTTTGAACAAGACACACAAGACAAACATCAAGATTGAGTCAAGAAATATTTGAAGACCGATTTCTCCAATCGATCTGGTGTTTTGGTCTGATGAAATGAGAGTGAGTCTTGATGGGCCAGATGGATGGATGGGCACCAGGCTGGATCAGTAAAGGGCAGCAAGTTCCTTATCGACTCAGACGCTAGCAAGGTGGAGGTGGGGTACTGGTATGGGCTGCTATCACCAAAGATGAGCTTGTGGGATTTTTTTGGGTTGATAATGGAGTCAAGATCAACTCCCAGACCTACTGCCAGTTTCTGGAAGACATTGAAGAAAAACATGATATTCATGCAGGACAATGTTCTGTCACACACATCAAAATACACCACAGGGTGGCTGGCCGGAAAAAGTCTAAAAGGAGAAAAAATAATGACATGGCCCCCTTGTTCACCTGATCTGAACCGCATCGAGAACCTGTGGTCCTTCATGAGCTGTGAGATCTACAGGGAGGGAACACAGTCCACCTCTCTGAACAGTGTCTGGGAGGCTGTGGTGGCTGCTGCACGCAATGTGGATCGCAAACAGATCAAGACACTGACAGAATCTATGGATGGAAGGCTTTTGAGTATATATTTATTTTTTTATTACGTTGCCTAATAATTCTGCACAGTAAAATTTACCTGCACACACAGACATCCTCATAAAATGGCAAAATCTAAAGAAAAAAAAAACACATCAACTTCCAAAAATATGAAACTTTGATATTAAGGAGTCTATTGGGTTGATTGAGAACACAATTGTGGCCCAATAATAAAAATTATCCTCAAAAATACAACTTGTCTTATAATTCTGCGCACAGTGTAAGACAAAAAGTAATGGAAGTTATTTTTTTATTTTTGTGTGGGGCCCAGGGATCACTGCTCTAATCAACATCCCTGTATTCCTTTGGCTAAAAGGAGGAAATCATTTCACCACCTACCTTTCCTTCTCATCCTTTCTTTCAGGGGTGTGGTCATCAGTTAGTTTAAGAGCCTTGCCTTTACGGCACAGCATGGCGCGACTGTCCCCAACGCTGGCGACCACCAGCTCGATGCCGTCCCTCAGCAGGGCCACGGTGGCCGTGGTTCCTGCATTGATTCCCGGTCCTAGAAAGACAAACAGGAGCTGTCAGCAGCAAAACAAGACAATAATAAACACAGCAGGTCAACAGTCACATCCACAAAGCAAGGTGTAAACAAACAGGCTGACTTTGTCTAATACTGGGGGCAAACTACAGTTTGAAGAACTGCGGAACAACTGTGAGATCTGCAGCAAAGCCTGTAGTTTAATGTAAATATGAACACTGAAAACAAATAAAACACAACATATCTAAAGTGTCCAGTCTTAAATAATAACACCAAAGCTGATCTAAAATGTTTAAATATAATTTTTTGCTGCCCGAGAATGACACAGGTGTAAAGACAGCCAACAGTCGGTCTTAAGAAAAAAGGCCAACTGAATCATTCCTAAACAGATGTTCTTATAATGGGCTAAGAGCAACTTCTCTATAAAACATCAAAGCTAGGCTATAAATGTGCAGGTAACAGCAGCATTGTTTAGTTCCTTAAGGGAAATTAATTTGAATCTCTATAATCCGTCTTTGATCCTTCATAGTTACTGACACCGCTGGGAAAGACGAGCAAAGAGCCTCCAAATAAATTCTTCTTTGACCAAATCAAATGAAAAGTGAGCACCTTTGACTGCTTGGTTATTCAGACCTGATGGTTTTGTTTAGATTTGTTGTACATTGCTTTCTGTTTTGACTACTAAAGTAGATAGACTGCAAAAATCAAACATTTATTTAGATCCAACCTTTAACTGGGAAGAGTTACAAGATCTTTGTTTTGATCTTTATTTCACTGGAAAGTACGGAGCCCAGGAGAAAAAATATATGTGCACGAAATACATAAACATTATCCACCTACAGAACACCTTCTGAAACAGTATGCATAGCCTCTGCAACTGTCATATGTGTCTCTGTGCGTGACCACCACCCCCGTGCAGAGGTTCTGCAACCGTTGTCGCGCACCTAAAAAAAATCCTGACTATGCGTCTGACAATCTCAAAGCCACACACACCTCAAACGGAAGTGCGCAGTCAAAAAGCAGCTGTGATTAGTCCTTGGTATGCCTTTCCGGCTGTCTGTGAGGTCGCCCTTCCCGATTCGGTGCCGGGGCGCGCCTCTTTTAAAAACCGAGGAACAATACAATAGACAACCTATGCGTCCTCCTTTGTCTTTTTGCCAACTCCATTGCAACTCTAGTTCCATCTCCGTGACGATGATATCTTGCAGACTTGTTTTGGAAGGTAAACACTCCTGCCAGTGCCGCCGAAGTTCTCGTGACCTTCCCCCAAAGTTCTTCCGAGTTCTCGAATAGGCTCCCCTTGCGCTTTGGCGGGAAACTGATGTGCAACCCTACAAATTCCAGACCGATGATGCAGAAGCATACCAGCAACACTGGTTTGTAATCAGACCCTAGTGACATTTGATGTGTGCGGTTGCAGAAGATTCATAATCTGCCCTTTAGAGGAACAAATCAATATGATTGACAAGGTTATTCTGAAGGAATTTCATTTTAGGGGAAGGATCAACTATAAAGAGCTTCTGATAAGCCTTTGCAAGGATTTCTCATTAGTGAGGCATTTAAATAAGATATTGACAGCCAGGTATGAATGTTGACCAGATGCACCTATGTGTGCTGTAAAATAACACCTTCTGCTGTCCAATTGGCTTTTGCCTCGAACACTTCATGTTTAAGCTCAAGGGTGCAATTGAAGGAAAGGATGCAAATATGTTTATGTGATAATTGTAGAGTGATCCAATTAAGCAGCAGATAAATGCATTCATTACTTATCTCATAGTGTTACGTGCAGACTATAGGCAGCTGTGACAAGTGTGGCAGATGTGATCACTTTGTGGAGATGATGCAGGCAGAGGAGAAAGAGAAGAGAGAATACCATCTGTTTTAGAGCAAACTGCTTTAAAATTACTAGGACCTAACAGAGTGACTTTTAGATCATTAACTGGAGCAGATTTTATCTAACCCAAGTTGTCAGACTTTATTTCCTTCTGCAGCAGTGCTTTACTCAGGCAGGCCCTTTTAAGCTGCGCTATTACACTGAACTGTAGCAGTTTGTTCCTCTTCTCTTACTTCCCCGTTCTGTTACAGTTTAAACATTTGTCTTCATTCCCTACATAAGGAAGCATTTCTAAAGGGCTGGTTATACTCCCGCAACAGTGAGCTTGTCGCAGGTATGACGTAGATATTTTTGACTTATACCCAATATTGAAGCGAAGTATGCGCTGTGTTATTCCACGCTACAACGCATGAGGGACAATCCCGATCTAGCTGTGGGTCTAGATATGGCAGAGGCGGTGAGGCAAGTTTGTTAGACAACGGAGGGGACATGAGGACATGAGGGCGAAAAGTGACTTTTTCCGAAATGGTGGTCATACAAACAAAACAAGGCGGTAAGGTACCATGCAGGAAATACGCATAATGTAGAGTTGATGTAGATTTGACCAATCAGATGCCACCTGTCTGCAGCATTGTCTGCGGTCCTCAAACATTTTGGAGAGGTGCACCAGAGTTCTGCGCCTTAACTCTGACCTGGCTAGACATAATTTCTCCTCTGTTTCTTTGCTGCGCAGGGAACCTAAGAGCGCATATTAACAAATACTGAAGGTCATTGTGAGCAGAGATTTTGTTTTTCGTTCTGGACGAATAAAGACTCCATTCTTCTCTTCCTTTCACCTAACAGCAACAGGCTCTAAGGCTGAAGCCTGTAAAGCCTGTAGGGCACCCCTTAAAGTTTCTAGCTGAAAGAAATGGGCATTTGTTAATTCTCCATTTCCATTAGTCGGTGAAACCATGATGGGCCACTCAGCAGGGGTGCACCAAGAATGAATGTAAAGGGAAAATGTTTGACTTTAGACTCTAAAGGGCATTTTTAAAGATGGAATTAGAAAAAGGAAGTAAGGCTAAACCACCAAATGTTTTTAAACCATGCAAAATCTATGGCCTAGGGGTGTAAATCACATCCATCATGGCGATTCGATTCAGTATCGATTTCCTGACCCAACGATTCGATTATTTTCGAAACTCAAGAACACACCACGATACGATTCGATTCATCGGTTAATTTATTTATTTATTTATTTTTTTTACACCTTACAGGCTAAACAAAGTTTCAAGTTTGAAATACATCAATGAAAGCTGTCATATTGTTATGCTTTTTTTTTTTTTTTTTTAGAAACAACAGCAAATAACAGAAGTAGAAAAGCTCATCAAAAAATACTGCAAAAATACTGCACATAATCAGCGCAATGAGTGCAATGCAATACCTCGGCTCCGCCCTTTTTGGCCCTCATGTCCCTCCGTTGTTGAACTAAACTCGCCCCCACTTCCTCGCCACCTCGGCCGTATCTAGACCCACAGCGTGTAGCACAGACGACACTTCAATATTGAGCATAAATCAAAAATGTCTGTTTTAAGCTCACTGCAACACACTGCTGTAAGAGTATAACCAGGAAAGGAGGTAGGAGGGCAAAATAGGTTTAGCGCCACCGCAGCACGGGAGGGAGAATTACGCCCAGGAGCAAATGGATGAAAATAGACCGGAGGAAAAAAAAAAAAAACATGAATCGATTCTCTTGCAGACGTGTCGATGCATCGGATTGTCTGCTGTTGGATCGATGCATCGATACAAAACGATTATTATTTACACCCCTACTATGGCCACAAAAAGCACTCTGTCTTTGGAGCTTCTGCAATGGCTCTCAATAGTGCCTAAAAATGATATAAAGAACCATCTTGTGTGCTATAATAACAAATATCAGTCTTTGAACATTTAGTGTTTTTATAGACAATATTTGCATTTAATTTCACAACAGAATGACATTAAAAGAAAAGAATTGATTATAGAGCTATTTTTCCTTTAATTGTCTTGGAACTCTTGTTTTATTTTCTTTTTTTTGGTACATCAAATAACATCCTATAAAAGAAAATCCATGCCTCACCTTTATCAACCCTTTTCTTTATCTTTATTTTAAAAGCACAACATATATAAATAAACTGTTGTTCGAGATGCAAGAAGATTTACTAACTTACCGATATTTAGCAAAAATAATAGGTTGTTTTTTTTTTTTAAGTCACGTAATATTTTGCAACTGGAAATGACTAACGTAGCCGCATATAGAGTAAAATGGCTTTTTGGATATGAAAGGTTGCAGAGCCCTGCTTTAGAGGGATCAACATGGTGCTGCTTTATTTGTCTTCCAATAAAGGTTGGATTTTCTAAATGTTTGAGAGATCTTGAGGTTTAGAAATTGAATTACCTTTAATGCTTTTCACCAGCGGTGTCTTTAGAGTGCTGTATTTCAATCATGCTGCACTGACTGAAGGCAGTTCACTAAAAACATCCTGAACATCTCAAACAGACGCATTGTCTCACAGGAATAATGCATTGGGTGAGAGAAGAGAAAAAAAAGAGGATTTAGAGAAAGATAGGGAACCTTCCAGTAGTCCAGGATTTAGGACCCGCTGGACACTCCTTCAATATCTATCCTCTCGTCATCCACACTGGTACCAAGGGCCTCCAGCTCTGAGCTGGGTCAGCAGCTGTTGTAGATAACATGCACACACACACACACAGGCATATTGGGACATTTCACACAGCGTGGCCAAAATTAGGCCACAACACGTTTTGAGCTTTTACAGGAAGATTTAATCCTATTCTAGAAATGCTCGCTATCTGAGAAACATCCCAGGTTTCCCTGAGTGAAATTGATTTTTGCTGTTTTTTTTTTTTAGAACTAATGATTTCAGGGAATTTTCTGGTAAAAAGAAAAGCAGTCATTCTGCTGACAATTCTTTAGTTTCATCTTCCAGGTTGAACACATTATTAAAACTAACCAACATACAGAGACAGTGTGTAAAAAAAACATAATAAATCTCCTTTCACAATTCCTCGTGTCATATCCAGTTAAATACTGCCCGCTGAGGCTGTAAAGCCTCTGTCTTCTTTCGAGAAATTACCTTGTTTATTTTTAGTTTAGGACCTTTTATTTTCTTTCCATAAGTTTATGCCGAACTTCAGAAAACGGTTGAATTCCTGCCTGATTTCAAACTGGAATTCAGGCAGGAAACAGTTTGGTATTCTGATGTATTTGGGATCGATTCCACTGCAGCTGTGGAAACTAGGGCTGCAACTAATGATTATTTTGCAAATCGAGTAATCTGTCAATTTATTTTTTAGATTAATCAATAAATAATTGGATGGCAAAAGATTTTTAAAGAACATTGTTTATGAACTTAGAGCAGGCGAAACTATAATGTTTCCACTTGAGCAGTTCTGGATAGAGCATTTTGGTATAATTGCTGCTTTAAGTTGGTCGCTCTGTCAGCTAAAGGCATGTTTTAGAGTCTCTATAATCCAGGTAACGATTAATCGATTACTTAAAGCTACAGTGTGTAATAATTACAGGGATATACAGTCAGAAATTTAATATATTATACATAACTATGTTATTTATCATCATCTACGAGCTCAGCCTCTTAACCTTAATATTTGCGTTGCCTTAGAATTCGTTATTTATAATTACATAGGAGCGGGTCTCGCAGCCATGGAGGCAGACATCTTTGCGCTACGGCAGCGCAGAGCCAACAAACTAGTGATTGCGAGATCGCCAAAACGTCACAACGATGTAGAAAAAATAACGGGTATATTTATTATCTTAAGTCTACATGAAATCTATACCCTACACAGACTAATGAAATACTATCTGTAAAATTATCTATGTAAACAAACCTCATCACTTGAGAAGGTAGGTGATGCGGATGACGTGGAAGACATTTTGTCCCGTAACGCTCGCCGTACTGTTGGGGGGGAGAAGCGTGGGGGGGAGATGTTCATGTTGCTGTAGTCTGCAGTCTGACCGCTAGATGTCGCTAAAAGTTACACACTGTAGCTTTAATTAGTTGATGATTATTTCAATAATCGATTGTTTCCGCCCTACTGGAAGGCTAAGCTATACTACCACAAACTAATCATCTGAGCTCTACATCTCTGAGTCAGTCAACTATAAATATAGTAAAACTAATGGGCAGATAGTCATCAATATTTTCTCCTCTTCTGTCGGATTATGATGTTAAAGTGTTTAGAAAGTTGTCTACAAAAGACTTCGCCTGCCACTAACTTTAGCTGCTGAGCCTCTACACATAATTTTCAAATAATTCATGATAAGGTTACCCGGCCCTCATGATAACGTTGACAGGATAATATCGGCAGAAACTTCCCACACCTTTGTTTTTCTACGCACTGACCTGTATTTGGATTTAGTTTTTGTAAGCAAAGACA
This sequence comes from Cyprinodon diabolis, assembly GCA_030533445.1. NCBI lineage: Eukaryota > Metazoa > Chordata > Actinopteri > Cyprinodontiformes > Cyprinodontidae > Cyprinodon > Cyprinodon diabolis. Next base: position 47,518,852 of record CM060066.1, read on the forward strand.
GTGTAAAAACTCAACGTGCAACTGTTTGGCTGAGCTTCTATTTAACTGCTGAGGCCCAGAAAAGTACTATCTGAGCCTGATAAATAGATGGCTAACAAAGCTAGAGAAACAGACAGCATCAAACACTGAGCAAGCCACTAAAGGAGACTTTATTAAATAAAATTTATTCAATGAGTCGGAAAGAATTTCCACAGTGTAGTACTATTTAAGTTTTCTAGTCACTTGTTTTGATGTAGATTGAAAACTATTGTACACCTCCCCAGAGATAGAAATTGTGGAATCAGAAAGTCATCTGCATACTATGTATTTGTTCTGTCCAGCCACTGAACCACAAGAGTCCAATCAGCAAAGTACAGGTGGAAATGACTTGGTGACTCCACGATTCCTGTCTGTGCTTCTCACACTTTTTAGGATGTTAAATAACAAAAAACAGTTACAGTTACAATACAGTATAATGAAATGATTCAAGTAATATTTAAATAAGACTACCTACCATTTGGACAGAAGTGCAAGTGCCTTGCAAAAGCTTTATCAACTTCAAGGAATGCTTTGGTTAAAACCAATTCCAGATTATCTTCCTCAGCCACAATGTCTCTGAAATAGGAAAATAAATGTCATCAGTTAGATCTGAAATCCTTCACTTATTTCCATTAATAATAAAAAGTATATGTACATGTCCCCTACTTGATAAATTTCTCCATGTATTTTTCACAGAAGTCAGCTGCTTCTGCGCCGCCATGCCCATCGAACACAGCAAAATACAGGATGTTCTCAGTCATTTGGGAGACCTGGAACCGATCCTCATTCTCCTTGCGTTGACCAATGAGGGAAGCACTACCTACTTTAGATAAGCTTACTTTGGGAATAGGTTTGCCGTAACGAATGCTGGGGGGGAGCATGATGGGCTCATCGATACGATCATCCCAAATGCCAAAGGAATCCCAAGTTGTTAGGCGGCCGCTGCTGTCTGGATCAAAGCGTGTGTTGCTGTATCGCTTCCCAGAAGGTCCATAGAGTTGTCTGCACAGGAAAGGGTTATCTGTTTTGTGGCTAGTGAGCTTAAAGGGTATCGGATCAAAAGCCTTCTGGAACAGAGCACTGCACCTCGCCAGGCGCACAAGGCAGGAAGCTGACATCACCCTGAAGACACACTCACAGAGGAAGGAGCAGCTGTTGAGGCAAAGCAAAGTTCAAACTGAAGAGAAACAGAGATGATAGGAATACAAAATCTTAAGTAGGGTCATAAATAGCCACACCATCCACAGTAAAAGTGATTTATCACTCTGCACCATGAACACTGATTTATCTTGTAATAAAACTGATAATTTTTCATAATTTACAGAATGAAAAACTGTTAAACTGTTGAGCCTCATTGAGGCAGAACTCCAATGAAAAAGGAAGCTCATGTGGAAGAAACAACTAATAACATGGAAACCGAAGAAACTTATTTCACTAAAAAAACAAGAGGTTAAAAGATACGGTAAACTGGAGAACAGAAAGAGAATAAAAGCTACAAAGCTAAAAAATGGAGTCAGATCCAAACATTCCTACAGCTGAAAAACTTTCCATGACAGGATAGCAAGCAATGCTGGGAGTTAAGATTGTTTTTACATCATGTTGATTTACCTTTCAGGCAGATAGTTGGCTTGTGTGCCGTTTCTCTTGGATTACATTTAAAATCAACACTCACCTAAACAGACTAATAACCTAAGAAAATCCCTTGGTGAAGGAGAAAAACATTAAATGTGGTGGAATCCCAATAACTAATAGGATCTGGATAATTTCAAGGTGATAAAGGTAAAGACACTTGAATCATCTTCCATAATATGTATTATAATAAATATAACTCTACAATATTAATTTAAGTTTATTCATTTAAATTAAACCCGGGATACACTTTAAACACTAGTGGAAAAAACATAACATGAAATCAATGGCCCATAAAAAAAGAGAGCATCAATTACAATCCTGATCAAAACATTTAGGTCTCTAAATTAGAATTAGACATCCAACTGTTTTTATTCAGGAAGAAGAAACTGAACTTAACGCGTCACAATTCATTAGACAGTCAAAAACAACAGTAACGAGAAACTTATGAAGCATTTACTGGCAAAACATTAGCATGTTTTTGACGTTGTGAACCCATCGTTTTTATCAACGTCAGTTAACATCATTTTAAAAAATAAAGCAAAACCTACTGGGAGTGTGAAAGTGTTTACAACCCGTCTGCCTTTTCACTTTCATATTAAACTCGATCTGAGATGTTTTAATACCCCTGAATACCGAAGCTAACTTTAGCTTCATGCTAGCTGACATTAGCAAGGTAAATCCTATTACGTACCCCTACATAATTGTGCTTATTCGGGCTCTAAATAAATACGTAAGCATAAAGTGGGTGAATACTAAAAACAATACGAAACGTAAATACATCATTTGTTTAGTTTTTATCGTTAAATGTTGCGCATTAGCTAGCTACTTGGCTACATAGCTAATTTTAGCTAAAAATACGCAGTTTACAAAAAATAGCAACACCAACCTATCGAACACAGTGTTGTGTCTTATATCTCATACCTTTAATTTATTTAAAAGAAATACTTGTAGACTTTTCGTTAAATTTCCCGGAGGAAGACTGAATGAAAAACAGCCTAAACCCTCCGCCCTCTTGTCGGTGTTATTGATCAAGGCCTGGTGCGGTCCGACCAATCACCGTTCACCTCGTTCCACGCCCCTATAGAAGCGCTTCCCATTGGTCCAAAAGTTTTGACTGACAGGGAAAAGAACTAATTAAAATTTTGCTTTTGGTGTTCCTTGTAGAAAGTGGAAACATACGCTTTGTGGCCTGTTATATCAAAGGAACAAAACACAAAACTGGTTTAAAGCCTAGTTATTACAATATAATAGCTGTGTTTCCAATGTGAGCAAGTAATTTGAGACTCGACTGTTTAGCTAAGTTGTCTTTAAACCCTGAAGGTATTTAAGGTCACAAGGCAAAGAGTCCAAACATGTTTGTGCATTATCCTTCTGCTGTGCAGGATGCCTTTCGCTTGTATGCTTCTCCCATTTGTTGTCCCCCAGCAGTCTCTGCCCATAGCCACAGTGAGAGAAGAAAAACCATAAAAATAGCTATCTTCTGAAATGTTTCCATGCTGAAAATGTTTGGATATATTTATAGAATTGAGAACAAAAAGGAGAAAAGCTGCTAAACAAATATCCATCCATCTTCTCTCACTTATTGCACCCCCAAATTCCTGGGGATGCACATCACAGACAACCTCACCTGGACTGTAAACAGAACCTCACTGGTCAAAAGGGCACAAAAGAACATGTACTTCCTGCTAAGGATGAGGAGAGGCCACCTGCCCTCACAACCTTTTAGATAAAGGACCTATGTAGTGTCGCCCTACCCCATAGTTAAGAAATATTAAATAAAAATAGACCAGTTTTTCTCAATTTTTTTTTCTTTATGCTGACTTGTTTTTTATATTGACAGAAGGTTGAAGAACAGGAAATTCTTAGTGAAAGGTCAAGATAAAGTCCCACTGTTTTACGCATCTATGGCTCAAGGTCCAGTCTGACCAAGACCCAGGTAGAACAATGCCAATGTTGGTTTGCAGCAGCGCATAGAGCGAAAAGTGGTATCAGCCATGCCACTTGAAAAATATTCCAGTTTTCATCTTTTGCCCTTTTTTTCTTTTTTTCCCCTTTCCTCTTCTACTTACACTGCAGTGTCCATCAAATCTGTTATACTCCTTCCATGAATTATAATAAAGCTATTTATATGCATAAATCAAGCAGAACACTATGGCGATAGCCATACTGCTCCACTTGTGAAAGCAAAATCTGTTGGGCTCTTTTTGGCATCAAAACAATTATTCCTATTGCCACATTACCAGACAGGACACTATTAAAAAATATATATATATTCCAGTTGAAAAGTGGTATACCAATTTCACCAAAGGTCATAAAAGGGAGCTGAATGCCACATTCTTTATACTTTTGACCAGGGCAGTTTCAAGGAATTAAGAGGCCCCAAGCAAAGTTGACTGAAAGGCCCAGGTTGAAAAAAAAACTGTACTGTACTGTTTTAGACCTTCTGTTAGATTTCCTCACAAACAGACCTCAGTCAGAACAGCTCTGATGTCATCACCCTAAGCACCGTCTCCCCTCAAGGCTGCGTCCTGAGCCCCCCTGCTGTTCACTCTGATGACACACGACTGCGTCCCCAGGTTCACCACCAATCACATTGTAAAGTTTGCAGACGGCACCACGGTTCAGCCTCATCAGAGACGACAACGCCCAGGAGTACAGAGAGGAGGTGGAGCAGCTGGTGGGCTGGTGCAAAGATAACAGCCTGATCCTGAACATGTATCATCGTCGACTTTGGGTAGAACCGGCCTAACCACGCTCCACTATTCATCAACAGCTTAGCTGTAGAGTTGGTCAGCAGCACATAATTCCTGGGGGTGCACATCACAGACAACCTCACATGGATTGTAAACACTAGCCTCGTGAGACCATCCTGATCTCTCGGGCTTTCAAGGTTTCACTCGCAGATCAGTCTGGCTACTTTCCGTTAAAGAAAATTTGGAGCCGTTCACCATACGAACGTCCAATCAGCGTTGGCTTTGAGGCGGGTTGAGGTGTGACGCAACGAGAAGCGCGACAGTTCAGTCTAAAGAACATGGCGGCTTCAGCCGATGAAACTAGCGTTAGCGTGGCTATCGAGCAAGTTTTATCGGAATTACAGAGTATTTCTTCACTGAAAGAAGAGCAAAACACTGCTCTGGAAGCTTTTCTCAGAGGAAAAGATGTTTTTGCTCTTCTCTTGACTGGTTTTGGCAAGAGTTTGATCTATCAATTGGCTTGTGCCTGGCTTGTGGTTGTGTTTTCATTGTCTCTCTGTTAGTATGTCACATGCTTCGCTGATCTGATTGGTTTATTTGGCCCGTCTATCACCAACATAGGCCAATCAGCTAACCAGTATTTTCGCCCCTTCCCAAAATTACTTCAACGGAAGGTTTCCAGATGGATATGCGGAGCAAATCCATCTGGCGGAGTCAGGTTATGTAAACACCACCTCACTGATCAAACGAGCACAGAAGCGCATGTACTTCCTTTGGAGGATGAGGAGAGCCCACTTGCCCCCACCCATCCTCAGCACCTTCTACAGAAGCACCATACAGAGCTACAGATACAGATACAGAGCGTTCTGATCAGCTGTCTCACTGTGTGGTGTGGAGGCTGCAGCGCCTCAGAGTCGAGGAAAGTGAGGAGAGTGGTGTAAAAAGCAGATAATTGGAGCTCCTCTTCCCTCCATAAAAGACATTTCATCCCTGCGCTGGGTGTCCCGAGCCCATAACATTATAAATGACCCCTTACACCCCCACAGACTGTTCTCTCTGCTGCCCTCTAGGAAGAGGCTTTGCAGCATTCTATGCAGGTCCAGCAGATTCTGCAACAGTTTCTTCCCCTCTGCCATCAGACTGATGAACTGTTGAAAAACTCTAAATCAAGTCACAGAATCTGCATCACACTGATAATACAAATACTGCATATTTGCAACATACATATTAATGCTAGGAAATTCCATGTCAATGCGTTTTTTTTGCACCATGTTTTTTCCTCCCACACTGTTTACCTTTGATCACTGTTGCATTTTATGGAAGGGAAATTTTAATTTACTGTCTGGAAAGCTGTACTAAATGAAATTTCGTTTTGAATACACTCTGTGTACATAAAAAGACAACAAAAGTTGTCGAAGTCTAAGCCTACGTCTAAGAATTATGACACCCATTAGCTAAAAAAAACCTAATGTTCATTTTTAGGAGAAGTTTAGACAAACTTAAAAAAACCCCAACAACTTTACAATAATTCCTAATAATAACCAATCACCGTACAATCCTCAAAAATACTGAATAATATTATATACTATATCTTTGACTTGTTAGAATTGAGTTGTTAGAATGAGATCTGAGGCGCCTTCTATTCATATTGACATCAGCTGTCTGAACTATGGTCTGATCCAAGATGGCCGCCCTCTAGGCACGTCGTCCTCGCTGCCGCAGCGTCCAATGTGGCGTCTGCGTACTGTTGGGGCGGTTTGGGCCGAAGAAGAAGAAGAATAGCAGCGATAGCACTTCCTGGTTTGTTATCCCCCTCTTCAGCATGCATTTGCTCAGGTAAGAAAACCGTAGAGATTATGCAACTAAAAGCAACCATTTATGTAAAAATAATAGTGTAGGTCAAGCTGAAAACCGAGGGTGATCGGAAGGTTCCTGCTGGTCGTTATATTATTATGGCTGTTAGCTGGTGGCTCATTAGCAGCTTGTGTTTTAGTTTTATTACGAAGCTAAAACAGAGACATGCCCGCAGGCAGAAGCAGGTGTGTTTATTATATTGAAATACCCATTTTCGTGAGTATAGGGTCTGTTTTGTATGCTACGTCAGGGCGGTAATATTGTGCACATAAAGTAGAGCTAAAGTTAGTAGCTAGCCGAACGGAGTAATGAACCTGTCAGGCTGCTTATTCACCCTTCATATTTATGCCGATTGATTTAAAAAAAAAGATGTTTTTAAACCTAAACTTTTAACACTTTGATATGGCTTTCAATATTTTGATAGGTAGATCCCAGCTCAGTGCTCATTTTGTCTATTAGTCTTGTTCTCCTTAGGTAGCCAACCTTAGAAGGCTGACTGGCAGTGTGCAGCAGTCAGTGGGAGGAGTGGGCGTGTCACCTTACTCTGCTCATTGCAGCTAGAGGAGGGGCCTTCAACGTTTTCCAAGCCAAGGACCCCCAAAATGATGGCGAGATGGAGCGGGTCCCTCCATCTCGCCATCATTTTGGGGGTCAATTATATATATTGAATGAAATAGTGTTATACCAACCTGTTCCTATAGTCACTCTATTACAGATGGAGTAATGTAACAAAAGTAATTTCACCCTGGGATTATTAAAGTATTTCTGATTCCTGGTTGATGGGACAGGTGTTGTGAATGAAACAGTGCCCAGCTTGAAAGAACTCCTGTGTGTCTCTGAATATGTGCATTGATGACTGAAAGACATCTTCTGCCTCCATTTATCTGTTTACTACAGTCTGTTAAATTCATGTTAATGCGTACGTAAAGGACATTTCAAATAGTGGAAAAAAATTGGAACAGCATGATACAAAAGAAATCTATTAACAGTATATTTGGTAGAGATGAGCCGATCTGATACCTGGCTCAGATATCAGCTCTGATATTGACTAATTAGGCAAGGCGAGTTTATTAGTATAGCCAAATTCAGTACAAGGAGAAGTCAAAGTGCTTTACACTTGTTCAATAATAAAATAGAAGAAGAATTATCTGGATTGGATATCAGTCCCCAAACTTGGGAAGTGGTGGCCTAGTGGTTAGAGCATAGAGCTTGGAATCCTGAGGTTCTGAGTTCGAGCCCCACTCCCACAGACTGCCACTCTGGGTGTATGAGCAAGACCCTTAACTCCACAATGCTCCCCGGGCGCCCCATGATGGCAGCCCACTGCTTCCTAAGGGGATGGGTTAAATGAAGAGGTAAATTTCTCCAATGTGAGATCAATAAAGGGAAAACATTATTATATCAGAAATCCAACCCAGTGCACTTAATAATGAGCTGTTATTTCTTTAATTTCGCTGCTTATTTGTTAATTAATAATATAAATTCCATTTATATCTCTTCTAATTTGTTACCTTTAATTTTAACAATTTCTATGTCAAGGCTAAAGCCTTCAACACATGGCAGATATATGGTTCATTTATTTAGAGCTTAATCAGTATCAGATATCAGCTGATATGCTTAGCCCAGGTATAGGTGTGGATCAGAAAAAAATAGATTGGCACATTTCTAGCTGTTTGATACAGATTATACCCCATGCCTAATCTCCACATGTTCATCTTTGTCTAATGATTTTATCAATAAATAACCATATAAATTTATTAAATAAAGGCTTTAAACACCGATATAGATTGAAACCCCTCCTCTATCCCTCTACAGACATAGCTTGTGCAGAATACCTCTGCAGCTACAAAGTGTCTAAGATTAAAGACATGGATCTGTAGAAATAGCGCAACATGCTGTTAACTTTCTGTGAGAAGCAAAGGGGAACATGCCTCTGATTTGAGGATTACCACGAGGGGTTGTCAGAGGGGGTTGATGGGCAGAGCAGCAGAAAGTTTTAGAGCACGGCAGTGAGACTGGTTCTACGGCGATGGAAGAGCTTCAGAAAGTCACAGATGAACGACCAAAATGGAAACACGGTTTGGAGGAACAGAGGAAGATCACATGGGAGTTATTGTTATTATTTTTTAACCGTTATTTAACCAGGAAAGGCCCACTGATCTCTTTTTCAACCAAGTTCTGGCCAAGGCAGCAGCACAGATCACAACATTCATTCCAGACAGTTTCAAAAGGGATGGTCTGGACTGGGGAAGATGTTGGCAGGTGGTCTTCATTCTAAAGGTAGCGATGTTTCTACAGTTCAAAACAGCCCTACCTATGCTTATAAATAACATTTGACTGAATCTGAACCTTAAAACATTAACAGGTTTTAGGTAAACATATGGTAGTCAAAAGGGATGAAAACCATGACATTCTCAGGTGTTTTGGTGTCATCCATTCATTTGAAACCCCTCCTCTATCCCTTTACTTCTTTTGTTCTAGCAATGCTAATTTCTAAAAATGAATACCGAGTTAGAAATTACATGCTGCGAAGCTGATGAAAATCTCCTGCTTTGGTTTCTTCCAGGGTTGGAGCTTACATGAAGAGGAGAAAGCGGGACTGCTCTAAAGCTTGAACAGGACCCTCTCCCTCCATCGGGACCACGCTCTCGCTTCAGTCTGTTGCTCATTTCCTTTCCCTTCACCAACATGCTGTGTTGGGGGATCGCCAGGGATGGACAGCTGGGCATTGGCGCAGAGAGGAACCCTGCGTTTGAGCCCAGGAACTGCCGCGTGTTCAGTGGGCGAGGACTTAAGGAGGTTGCATGTGGAGGGCAGCACACGCTGTTCCTGCTGCATGATGGTAGCGTGTACACATGTGGCTCCAACAGCTGTGGGCAGCTGGGTCACAACAGAGATGGGACGTCTCCAGGTAAGCTGTCTATGTTCTGCAGCTGCTGCCTCCTAAGCTCATCATCCTGCAGGAATGCATTTATGTTTCTGTTGGTCAACAAAGAACGACTCGTGTTGCTATTCAAAAAATGAATACCAAAGCCGAGTGTGAGTTCATAAGCTAAATGAGACAAAAGAAACAGGGTGGTTAGACTGAAGACAGGAATTGCTGGAAAGGCCTCAACAATCATCTGACTCGGAACTAAGTCATTGGAGAAACCTGCTGTTATTATCAGTTGTCCTGCAAGTTATGAAAGAAAATGCTTGGAAATTAATAATAAATAGGACTGCAACGATTATTTAGCAAATCAATTAATCTGTCGATTAGTTTTTCGATTGATTAACAATGGGATTGCCAAAGGTTCCTTAAAGTTTTTTTGCGAAATGAAACTGTGTGAATCTAAACATTTTCAACTTTAGGATTTCTAGATAGAGCATTTTGATAGATGAAAATGTTTTTTTTTTATCTTAAATGCAAAATGTTTATGTTTTACTTAAAATTTTGATGTAATTACTGCTCTAAGTGTGTCGCTCTGTCAGCTAAAGGCATGTTTTACAGTCTCTTTGCTCCAGTTAACGATTAATCAATTACTAAATTAATTGAAGATTTTTTTTATTGATTCATTTTGATTAATCTAATTATTTGTTTCAGCCCTAATTAAAATTTTTTCCAGGTTTGAATAAATTAGTAGACAATCAGATATTGGCTCTATTAGATTCCTGTTCAGTGATCTAAGGTTGGATCCCTGTATCACTCTGGTTTTTTTACCTCTAGCAAGGAGGTTATGTCTTTAGGAAAGTTTGTCTCTGTCTGTCTGTGCACAGGATAACTTAAAAAGTTATGGATGGATTTATTTACATTTTAATCAGAGGTGTTCCTCATGCCAAGGAACATTTGATTACATTGTGGCGATGATCCAGGTCATAATCTAGACACGGGAATTTTTTAAAAGGTTCTCTAACATTGTGATATAGGGATACTTGGCGGAGGAAGCAGTTTCCCTCTAAACCAGAGTGTAGCAGCATTGACTATTAACACCCTCAGCATCTAGTCTGGAGGAAATTTACTGAAACCCAAAAGATAGGTCTGTGCCTCATGGTTTCATAGTAATTATAATAATAATTTGCATATTATAGGTCCATCAACATTAGCTAGAAGTGATAACAGAGTGGCCAATGGGAGGCGTTTTGTATCTGATTCATTTTTAAAATAATTCACAAAAACATATTTGAAATATAATTTTGTTTAGAATTACAATCAAGTGAAAAGTTCCCTCCTCCGCTGAATACAAGGGACTAAACTAGCTTTAAGTAGCAATGCTGCAGCTTTTAAAACTTCTTAACATGACGACTAAATACAGAAGTTGGAGCCTTTTAAAAATGTGTTTAATGAAAACATGAACTTCTGAATTTATGAGCCCAAGTACAGCCTGCATTTCAACATGCAAGTCTCCACAGAACAGTTTAGTCCAAGCCAGTGACAGGCAGTTGCAGAACAGTAAAATGTTATGAATGACACCCTGAGGAGTCTGGCCTGGAACCGTTACTTTCTGTCCCAAAAAAAAAAAAAAAACGTAAAGTAAATTGGCAACTCTTCTCAAAAATGTATGGCCTTGCAGGGTAGAAAGGCTTGAATAAACACTTTTATAAAGTATGTAAATGAAAAATAAGCTCTCATACATCGATAAATGTGAGGGGATTTAATAGGAAATTGAGTTTTCCCACCACACGCTTTACTGTGACTAACTGGATATGCTCTCTTTCATCCCTTTTACATGAAAACTGGTTCAGAGCTCGTCTGATTAACAGTTTCTTTCGCAGACAGAGACCCTTAAGGATACTGATTTACTGTTAGCTTTTTTTAACATAGGGCACCGATCTATAGTTTCGATGTCCCTTTTCTATCTCTGCTTCTGTCTCCTTGAACCCCAGTCCTCCTTAGCAGAAGGCCGCTCACAGTGAGCCTGGTTCTGCTGGAGGTTTCTTCTTGTTAAAATGCAGTTTTTCCTCTCCATTGTCACTGCATATATGCTCAGTGAGAGGGATGCTGAAAAGTGCCTCTATGACCCTCCTGGCCAGGCCTTTCTTGCAAACGAGATTTTAAATCTCAGTGGGACTAACCTGCTTAAATAAAGGCTAAGTCAACGAAGCAATGTAAGCTAATATCTTCTGTCTCTATCTCTGCTCATCCAGGAGCAGATAAACCTGTAGTCAATGACTGGATGCAATCAGCTGGTTTTCTTTAGATAGAAACTTTTAACCTTTAAAGCCGGGCATACACTGTGTGATTTTTTTTTTTAACCGTTTTCGGGCCGATTTTCCAGTCATGCAGGAATTTTTGGGACCGGGCCGAGTTTCAGCCTCATCGTGGATCCTCGTCGTGTAGCATACAGGAGCTAACGAGGGGCGATCAGCCTCTTGCAACCACCTCCCGACTAGATCATGGTATGGTCGGGAGAAAATCAAACATGTTTGAAATTCAGTCGTCCGTCAAGAGGGGTTCGTTGGCAAATCCTTCTGTTGAAGCAGAGCTATGAGACAATTTACCAGAACCTCGAGCACTGCCCGTGTGCAAACAACGGAGTTCTTTTTCTTATTCCATCTCTTGGCGCCGAGTCCGACGTTTGGTTTTTGGACGTGCAGTGTGAGCAGTTAGATCGCATCAGAGTGTCGGGCTGCACAGTGTCATGAGCTGTGAACTTTTAAACCCTGCGGTTTGAAACCTCTTGGACACTAGGCCTGTTTTCGAGAAATATGCTTGAAAATAACATGCCCAAAATGAATTGAACATATCTCAAAAACTACAGAGTATATTTTAATTGTTTTGGTATCAAAATAAAGGCAAGACCCCAGAGAATATGTTACAGGTCTAAAAACCATCTTGGGGCGAGTGCTGAGGACCCAAATTTGGGTCCTCATGTTATGAAAAGGTTAAGGCCAATTTATGCCTCTGACGCATAGCCTCTGCAACTTTCAAATCTGTCTCTATGCGCCCCCAACGCAGAGGTTCTGAAAAAGAAAACCTGACTATGCGCCGCAAACCCGACCTCAAGCAGAAGTGCGCAGACAAAAAGCAGCTGTGATTGGTCCTTGGTATGCCTTTCCGGCTGCCTGTGTGGTCGTTTTTCTCGATTCGGTGCCGGGGCGCGCCATTTATAAAAACCGAGAAACAAACACAATGGACAACTGTGACGAAAGGTTAATCGAGGAGGTTCGCTCCATTAATAGAACCTGTTCCTCTTCGATGTCTAGCAACTCTAGATCCATCTCTGTGACCGTGATATCTTGCAGACGCGCTATTGTTGTTTTGGAAGATAAACACTTCCGTCTGCACTGCCGAAGTTCTCGCGAGTTGTCGAATAGGTTTCCCCTTGCGCTTTGGCAGAAAACTGCTAGAAACTCCCACGAAATTTCAGACCGACTGTGCAGAAGCATACCAGCAAAACTGGTTCGCGACCAGACCAAAGCAACATTAGATGTGTGCGGATGCAGAAGTCTAATCTGCCCTTTAGTCGTACAGTTTGACCCGTAGCTGCTTGCAATGATTAAAAAATAATGTACTGTGTATGTCAGGCTCCATCTGAATGGATGATCTAATTAATCTGGATCTATAAAGAGACCTGAGATGAGGTGATGTGAATTAGAGCTATAAAAATAAACAGAATTGAAGCAATATGTTTACAGATGTTGATCATTTTTGTGGTGACAATGTTTCATTTAGACAAAAACTGTCATAGTTTCTTCTATAAGCAACTTGGTCTGTTTGACTCTGTTCTCCTCACAGAGCTGGTTGGCGCTCTTGATACCCAGAAGATAACGATGGTGTCATGTGGTCGGACCCATTCCATGGCCATAAACGAGCAGGGTCAGGTGTTCGCCTGGGGAGCCGGCGAAGGAGGCCAGCTGGGCCTGGGAACCACGGAGGCGGTCGTTCGAATCCCAAGGTGACCATGTGGTACATCAGTTATGGGTTAAACCTTCAGACTAATTGTATGGTTAACAAATGAACCTATCACTACAGCAAGAAGTCAAACATTTTTGTATTCCCGTTTTTCTGTTGGTCAGGTGGACATCTGTTAGAACAACACTCCTGCTTCTATTGATTCAGTGGATCAATGCTTAACGAAAACCTGACCTTTGACCCCGTCGCAGTGATCAGCAGAAGAAGCAGAGATGTACTTATACACAGTCATATATTTAACCTTGAAAAGCCTGATGCTTTTCCATCAGTTCAGGGATGTAAGTAATGGATAAATGAGGTCAACGGAATTAATCAATAAACTAACGATTAATTTACAAGCTGTAATAATAACTGAGAGATTAAACAGAAAATATTTTTACTCATTAGACTCGTGAATAGAAGTAGATGTGTTGGTCTGTTATAATCCCCCATTAATGAGGATGATGGTATGTTGCTCTGACTGACCGTCAGACTTTTTTACAGCTCTCAGTTCTTTAGGACAACCAATCGATCAGTGGTGGGAGCACCACTTTGTGATGATAGTCCTGTTTCCAAACGGCTGGTTCTGGTTGCTCTCAGAGAAATGTTGAGATCGTGTTCCATCAATCCCTGGCGTCTTTATCATGGTCTGATGCTACGTTCACACCGGACGCAGCAGAAGCAGCGAGTCTACATGCAAAGTCAATGGTTGACGCGCGTCAAGGCGCAGCAAAAGGTCCCGCTGCGCGTTTTGAGCAGCAGGCGCAGCAAACGCGCTGCTGCTCGAGATGGAAAAATTAACCAATCAGAGAAGCTGATCTGGGAGCTGGCAGGGAGACAAACACATCGCTTATGATCGGGCTATAGGCTGCTGTTGAATGGGATCCCTAGTGACAGCGCACCGCCAGTATATGGGGGTCTGAACGGCTCCGACAGAAATAATATTGGAAGGCAGGATGGTAATCTGCATGAACTGATTGCACTGATTAAGTTTTCAGGTAGATTTTCTCACTTAAAAACATATTAAAACTACTTTATTCCCACTGATCACAGCAAATATAGTTGCAAGGCAAAGAAAGGACAGTGAAGCTCCGCCCAACGCGCGTCAGACACACTTTTGGACCGCGCAGCCAGAGCAGCAAAGCTGCTTCAGCCACGCGTCAGAACTAACTGGTACAAGCAGCAAAAAGGAAGCAGCAGACGCGATTTTGCTGCTCCTGCTGCGTCCGGTGTGAACGCAGCATGACTCTGCTTCAGGATGGACAGCAGCGCCTTCCCCTGTTTAACACATAAAGAATGTCCATGTCCACAGTCGGTCCTGGAGGTTTTCTATGCTTCTCATCTTCAGCTTAACTGATTCTGATTTAGTTCAGCAAAAACCATCAATGGAAGCAGCTGTGGTTGAAGCAGGAAACCTACACGATTGACTTTGAACAGGCTTAGTCTAAGCAGACATTATCAGTGAACAGCCATTAAAGTAATTAAAAATGAGTTCTTCTGAGTGAGTTAGTTGTTTGGGTCCCAACTTCAGTCCTTTGAATGAGTTGTATTTTTGTATAATTTTGATTTTATTCCACTCTTTCTGTAGAAATCTCAAACTGCTGTGGTCTACAGAGCAGCCGACGGTTCTGGCGTGCTCTGCAAATCCATGACAGAAGTTTTAAAGCTTGGTTTAAACTTGTTGCATTGAACAGGGCGCGCACCTCCTAATTTTTGTAACAAACCTTGTTCCAAATGGGAGGATATAAAGTTTGCTGGTAAAGATTCTCAGTCATCCAGGTCATAGTCATTCCAAAAAAGGTTACCCAAAAAAATCCACTGGACTTTGTTGGTAAGTTTAAAGATGTTTCGCTTCCCATCCAGGAAGCTTTTTCAATTTTTTTATTGTAATTTTTAATTGAAAAAGCTTCCTGGGTGGGAAGCGAAGCATCTACAAACTCTGAAACAAAGTCCAGTGGATATAAAGTTGTTCTCCACGAACAAGTTTGCCTGTACTGACATCAAATGGTGCAGAAGTTTCCATGTGTGTAAATGCAGTGTTGTTACTGTTTATTCAGTGACTGAGAACATCATACAGGGGTGAGTTTATTGGCCAAGCTTTTGGTACAAGGAAGGGTTTTATTTTCTGTTTCCATCACATACAAACAAAGCATTCAGCTTTTATTTACCAATGCAAAGTTTTTTATTTTATTTTATTTTTTTTTATATCTGTTGTTAAAAAAAAAAGGTCTGTATAGTCTTCACAGGCAGGCCTGTTTCCCCATCGTCACTTCCCTGTGAACAACATTAAAAGCTACCGTTTTATTCCACCCTTTATGTAACTGCCATAAACACATCCACTTTCCTTCAAAGATCATAAATTTTTAGATAACCAATGCTGGCCTCTTCCATTTCCGAAGTGGGACGTCAACTGTTTTCTCTCTTTTTTTTTTTTTTTTGTTGCATCCCCTGCCCCTCTGTGATTTTTTAGGTTGGTCAAAAGGCTTTGTGACCACAGCATTTCTCAAGTAATGTGTGGGAATCAGCACTGCATCGCACTTTCCAGAGGTGGGAAGAAAAACCTCAAACCTGTCTATGAATCTTTACTTCTTCCTGCTCTGTGTAGTCAAAACCTCGCACATTGATGGTGTCGATATTTTCCCCATTTTAACTCCATTTTAGACTTCTTTAAAAACATTTTATGAGTAATGGAGTATAGGGTATATTCATCAAGATTGTGTTTAATCTTAACGTTACTTTAATATGATGTTTGCAATGTAAAGTGACCTTAAGGGCCATCTTCATCCTGAATGATTGTGTGTTAGAAACTAGTTAAGCAGGGGTGATTCTTTGGGCTTGTTTTGCAGTTGCAGAACCTTTTGACTTTTAACTGATATATTTGAAGGTATTTCATAGCTGTTTGGGTGTATACATTGATGAACTTTTTGTTTTGCTCCCTAAGATGGTCAGCTGTTCACCTGGGGCCAGAACACTAACGGTCAGCTTGGTCTTGGTAAAGGAGAGCCCAGCAAGCTGACGCCTCATCCTCTGAAGTCTCTGGCAGGGATTCCTCTGGCCCAGATAAGCGCCGGGGGTGACCACAGTTTCGCCGTTTCCCTGTCTGGAGCCGTCTTTGGATGGGGCAAAAACAGAGCGGGCCAGCTTGGTCTTAATGACAGACAAGGTAAAGAGCAGTCATTTCCAGGTAACTGATAGTCCTGTCCTTTAAGCCAAATGGTGGATGTAGAGGAAGAAGGGTTCTGGTCAGGAAACCACAGGCTCGGTCATCATCACTGCGTCCTCCTCATCCTACGTCAGCTTCTTTGTTTCCCTCCGCAGATCGAGCCGTACCGTGTCACATCAAATTCCTCAGGTCCCAGAAAGTTGTTTATATCAGCTGTGGAGATGAGCACACCGCAGCCCTTACAAAGGTACTCCTTCCTTCCTTCCTTCCTTCCTTCCTTCCTTCCTGACTGTTCCTTCCTTCCCTCCTGACTGTTCCTTCCTTCCTTTCCTCCCTCCTGACTGTTCCTTCCTTCCTTCCTTCTCTCCCTCCCTCCCTCCTGTTCGTTCCTTCCTTCCTTCCTTCCTTCCTTCTCTCCCTCCCTCCTGACTGTTCCTTCCTTCCCTCCCTCCCTCTTGACTGTTACTTCCTTCCTTCCCTCCCTCCCTCCCTCTTGACTGTTACTTCCCTCCCTCGCTACCTCCCTCCATCCTTGACTGTTCCTTCCTTCCTTTCCTCTCTCCCTCTTGACTGTTCCTTCCTTCCTTCCCTCCCTCCTTCCCTCCCTCTTGACTGTTCCTTCCTTCCTTCCTTCCCTCCTGACTGTGTTCTTTTTTTTTTTGTCGTAGGACGGAGGCCTGTTTACGTTTGGGGACGGCTCACGGGGGCAGCTGGGTCACGGCGCCAGCAATAACGAGCTCCTTCCAAGACGAGTGCTGGAGTTAATGGGCACTGAGGTTTCCCAGATCGCCTGTGGAAGGTGCTCTCAGCTTTAAAATGGCATCAGGTTTTCAACAGTTATTAGTGAAAAGCTGTTTCCAGCCACAATAAGCAAACTGCAAGCTGGGACTTAGCTGAACTTAAATCGTTGAACATTAGTTTTTAGCTGTATGCTTAGTTATTTTCTCGGTACATGGTTTGGTAATTCTGCATGGATGCTGCGCCAAGAGGTGTCGTAGCCAAAAAAACACATTCTGTCTGGCACGAAAATGTGTTAAGGCACAGCCCCCACACGTCCTTAAAAATTGCACAAAGAGCACTTTGGAGCCAAACTGTTCCATGCGGCCATTTTGGTTGCGAAGGGAAGCGTTAGACAACCGCCATCATCTGTTTCCCCCAAAGAGAAAGTGTGTTGATATTACTCGCCAGTGTGCCAGGGAAAGGTACATCCTCCAAATGGCGTCTGTTGGAAGCAACCCCTAAAAGGCAGGAATGTAAAAATGTCACGGCCAAACTACATCCAATATGGCAGTTAAGCATTTTATATAATCTTTTCTCTGTCACATTGTACTGCTTGGTAGTAAAGTTCTCACCAGGAAGGAGTCTTCCTGCTGAACTGTTTGAAATGTGACCTTGAGCTGATGAGGATCCCCAGGTGATAGCTGGCAGCAACACACTGCTCAGAGCAGCCAATCGTGAGGATTCTCAGCAGCTCTCTCTGCCTCAATGACAGGAGGGAGAAAAATGCTGAAAGTCGCACAACTTGACTCTTTCTTCTATTTTTGTAAAACTTGAAAGCAAACTCATCTAGTGATGTCATGGCACATGGACTATAAATGGGGAATCGTGCACAGTCAGATGGAGGAAGTGGCATCTCGATCACAATAACAGTAACCCATGTCCTTTAGTTAGCAGGTGGCACTGAAAGTTAAATACTGACGTTGTTACAAACAGGGTTGATGGAATTAGACATTTTTTACTGGAATAAAAGTGATCAAATCAGCTTCCTTCTATTTTCATAGGCTGATCCTTGTGGTTCATGTTTCCCTCTCATGCTTACTGACATTCAGCACTCCACTCCTCCTTTACTGCTTTCTGATTTTTTATTTTTTTTTTAGATATAGTCAAAGTTGCACTTTGCCAACCTGTCTCCATGGTTGGACCAACATAAAATATCCACTGCATCTTCACAAAACAAAATGCTTCTTTGTATTCCATCTTATTCAGCTGTTTCTGCAGCAATTCTGGCGACTAACTTGGTGGTTAACGACTGAGTGAAGCCAGTTATGTAAGGTCACATGGTATTGAGGCGTTTTATTTTTTTTTTAATCCTTCTGTGAAAGAGTTGTTGTTGAACGTCATTTGTTTATTTTTGTAGATCTTTTATTTATTGTTACTTCTGTCAAATTCAAGTTATTTCTGTGAACATTGTGAGGTTTTCTAGTTTTCCATTCAAAGGGGGAGAGCCAGCAATTTAGTCCACGTGTAGCTCGTCTTACAGAAGATTAGTCGGACACAGCAGAAGTGCTTAGGAGTGCTGTAAACAGTGCAGACCATTGAGATGAGACGCATTACTTGGACAACCATCTTTTTCGGGGCCCAGATTTAGAAACAGTTTGATGCATCAGACAGTTAACTTTCCACTGTTCCCTCTGGTCGTATTATCTTTCTAAATAATGAAAGTAATTTATTTTATTCTATCAGGCACCACACTCTGGCCTTAGTCCCATCGTCCAGCGTGGTGTATGCATTCGGTTGCAACAGCCATGGACAACTGGGGACGGGAACCCTGGGGGACTCAAGAAGCCCACTTCCTGTCAAGTCAGCTTTTCTTACTGGAAACCTGCAGAGAAGAGGTGAGGACCAAATGTACCTGGTTCTCTGCTGTTAATTGCTCATTGATGGTTGCTATGGAAACAAGCTAACTGGAGGTAAAGTCCAGCTGCCAGGGCTCAATGGTGCGGCTGGAAAATATCTAATATGACAGCAGCTGACTCCACCACGGTTCACACTAGGGCTGCAACTAACGATTTTTTTTAAAAATCGATGAATCGGCCGATTATTTTTTCGATTAATCGATGAATCGGACAAAACATTTTTTTTATATTAACCTCTTTATTCCAAAGTAAACATTTTAGACAGAACAAACAAGCACACAAGTACAGGTTGCTCATTAACTGTACTGGTGCAATATGAAAAATAAATGTTTGTGATAACACTACGCAAACTTACATGAGAAATGTAGCTGTACATCCACAAAATATAGGGTACTTTGTTTCATAAAGCGCAAAAAAAGACAGGCATTTTTGTTTTTAAAAGCCCCTAAGGGGTTCAAACAATAGGTCCCCCCATTTCAACAAATTAGTTTTTTTTTAGACTAGAAGAGTTCTGCCTTTTAAGACAGGAAAGTATAGCAGTTAAAGTTGCTACTTGAGAAAATACTGAACCATAGAGATAAAAATAGCCCTGTGATTCAAATTATAAATTGTATTTGGAATAAAAATGAGAGAACTGGGGGTGCTAAAAACACATCCTCCAAAGACAGATATTTACATGGGAATGTGGCATATAATTAACTGACATATTACTGATCTTGCTGGATTTTATTCTGCTTTACTTCCATAAATTGCAGGATCTTATTTACTTTATCTTTGCCAGAAGATTTAAACTTTAAAAGCCTTGCCCCTTGCCCTGTAACCTACTAACGCGGTAAGGAAAGCATCAGATGAGCCACCTGAGAAACTAACGTTACGTTTCCCCTCTTTAAAACGAAACAAACATGGTCGCTCACCCTGCTGATCAGCTCTCTTCACTGCCATCGAAGGCTCCAACGTGTTTTCTTTTCAGGTGCTGCATCATAACAGTGGTGCTTCCGTGCCATTTGTTTTTACAAAAGTTGCCTGTTACGACTTTTTTCGCTTTACAAAGCGCAGGCTATTTTAATTATTGTGATCAATTTGCGCCGTCAATCCCGGCGCATGCAGTGCTTCATTTGCAGTCTGGACGCTGAGGGTAAACATCCTGCTGCTCTGACTGCAGCGCTGAGAGGGACTCCTGCGGGAGAGGGAGAGCGGGGTTGGGATGGGGGAGGCGCCCCACGGCAGCAGCTGCCGCTGGAGGACAAGAGTAGGAACGATAGATGCTTTCACGTAAGAGTCTCCAAAAGCCGCCAGTGACACCGTAAAAAGTCGCCAGATTTGTCGCTAGTCGCTTTTTTGAAAAATAGTTGCTGGAGGGGTCTGAAAAGTCGCTAAATATAGCGACAAAGTCGCTGAGTTGGCAACACTGCACCTGCGGCGCTGGCTCGCTCTGCCGTATTTTTTTTTCTTCCCCGTTTCAATCGAGTGGCAGTGATGACGACGGCGGCGGATGACGCATTAATCGCGCGACACAACTAATCGATGATGAAATTCGTTGCCAACGCTTTTAAAAGTCGATTTTTATCGATTTTATCGATTCGTTGTTGCAGCCCTAGTTCACACCTGTTTGTTTTCACTTACCGCTGGTGTTGACCAGGCTAATGCCTTCAATCTGGTCTGCCAGACTTGGTCTTCTCTTCTGTTTCAGTCCTGTTGCTGGTCTCCTGATTCAGATTACCTGCTCTGTTATATTTAGGATTTTCGATTTCAGAAAAGGTGATATCGATCAGCTAACTGGACTCTTTGAGTTCAGGGTAAGTGGGAGCATATGTGAAATTTTAACGCGGAAAATACCATCTACTATGAGAGGAAATAGGAAGCCCCAAAGAGTGCATTGCTCACCAATAGAACTTATCCCAGCATCTGAAATGAGCTTCCTCTGCAAGAAAGCTGGACGCTCAACTCAGTCATCAGCGAGAGGCTCAGAGTGCGGCCGCTTCCCCTCCATATCCAATGGAGTCAGCTGAGGAGGATCAGACTTCTGTACCTGATACCCTCTGGACGCCTCCCTCTGAGGTGTTCCAGGTCCCAAATCACCATGGAGGGACTAAAGCCAGATATTTGCTTGACACGTCCGTGTGGTTATGTCATTATATTTTCTTCACCCTGCTTCATGGACAGCTCCTTGAGGAAAAAGATGGAGAACAAGCGACGGCTTCTACCAGGGATGACTGGCAAATATAAACTTCCAGAAACATCTTGTGTTTTAGCGCACAAGTATCACCGTGCTCCGTGACAATTTCTTGGATGAAATAAAGAGGCTTTAGTGATGGCTTTGTTTTCTACTTCCTCATGTAGTTTACAATCATAACCTCCTGGTTTGTGCTGAACACTCTCCCCTGAGGCCCGGGCACATTATTAGCTGCACAGAGTATAAAAGCTGCAGAAGATGTGTCTGAAGGTCTCATTCTCTGTGCAGAACATACGCTTGTCAAGCATAAATCAAGCTTATTTCTCTCAGATGGCCTTGGAGCCCCTCAGGCTTCCCCCAGCAGAGCTAGAGGAAGTATTTGTGGAAAGGGACGTTTGGGAGTCTCTGCTGAGTCAATATGTAAGAACTTAAATCCTTGTTCTTGACCTAATATGAAAATGAGCCAACATGCAGCTGAGATTGATATTTTTTCTGTCTCAACCTGTAAAATAGCTTACTATGTGGATTTACAGGAAAACAGATTTTTAATTCATAAATTCAATATATATATAATATATCTATATATGCTCCCACTTGGTTTGAATTTTCAGCATGAGATTAATTTCCACTGTTATGCTGATGATACTCAGCTATATCTGTCTATAAATTCAGATGAAACTAACCCATTACATAGATTACTTTCTTGACTTTCTGCTTGTGAAAGTTATTATCTTTGTACCAGCGTCTCTGAGAAAGAAGCTGTTTAGTCAGTCGCTTCATTTGGTTGGGATTTAGTTGATCTCGGATAATAAATTAAAAAATCTTGGTGTTATTTTTGATCAGGATGTTTGTTCAGCAGAAAGAAAAAGCTGACAACACCACACTACGGTAGGAAGAAAACTTAGCTGTTTACAACTTTATTAAAGCCTCTTTATGCTGTACGGGAGCAACATTCATGTCTTTCAGTGGGGATATTTATGGGCTAAATCACGGGACGTCTCTAAATGTTAAAATTTGAGAACCCCCGTCAGCAAGAGCTGCGCCATGTTTTCCGCATCGATCTGTCCGCATAGTTACAAATTTTCCTAGGTGCTCACGTATCTGAGATTCGTGCAGAGCGCGGTTTGTGCGCAAAGAGAAGGAGGCAAGCGAGAGGAGAAAATATCTGTGCTAGAAGCATTAAATCTGAGAGAAGAAACAAAGATTTGAGAGAGAAGAGAAAATATTTGAGAGAGAGCGCATGTTTTGAGTGTGAGCATTATAAGTTTTGAGTGCAAGAAGATGAAATTCTTTTCTCAAATTGAAATTATGTGCTCTTGCATTATGGCAGGATAATTCTCCCATATGCTCACAGTGAGCCTAGTTTTGGTTCTCATGGAGGTTTCATTCTGCTCAAGGGGAGCATGCTCGGTTTGAAGGATTGCTGAAGACTCTCCAACTAATTGCAAATAAAATTTGTTGTCGCAGGGTCACCCAGGATCAGCATGTCTTGCAAGCCAATGACTGGATGCAATTAACTGGTTTTCCTTGACAGAAACTTTGAACCGATATGACTGTATGATCTGGTTTGTCTCTGTAAAGAGTCTTGAGATGATGTGTTATGAATCAGCGCAATAGAAATAAACAGAATTTAATTTAAAAATTTGTCTTTTATTATTAACATTTATTATTTCTTTGTTTCAGTCTCAATAGAGTCCAATGTGATTGAAAGAAAAAAGATTTAGGCTTTTTAGCTACATGCAATGAGAATTTTTTTTACATGTTTTAATTATTATTTTTTTCTTTGTCTTTAGGGGACTCAAAGAACTGTACTGTTCTAAAAATCATCTGTGGAGGAGATCATAGTTTCTTGTTATATTCCAATGAGCAGGTATGTATTTTAAGTTCTTCTTTCTCCCAATGGATGTCTTGTGAAATATTGTCTTCAAAATTTTTCTTTAGTCAAATGTTAACAACAAAGTCCAATGTTTTTTTTTTCTTCTTTTTTTTGCTGTTCCAACATGGTCATGCTTCTGTTCTATGATGATTTCATTCAATTCCAGCCCTGTTAGACAGAACTTTAATCGGTTTATAGATAAAAAACCCCCCCCCCAAAGTATTAACAGAAAGTTGGACCTGGTGAGCCGATCAAAAATAACAAAACAGTACAGCAGGTGGCCAATCCTATACAGGGCCGGATTACAGCAAGAATAAACTACTAAAGAGAAATAAAGAATCGAAAACGGGACAACCGGTCCCACAAGGCCAAAATCACAACGAAAACAGCATCCAAACAAAGGCTAACAAAAATACCGCATGGCAGGTCAGAGTTGACGGCTGCGGCCTACAGCAGCTGGCGACAGGTGCGTCTCCTCCGAGGTGGATTTGAATGAGGGAGCATAAGGGTGGAGACGCTCCCAGATAAAAACCCAGCGTATTTATAGGCGATCCAACAGCCAACAATTGACCAGGACAAGATATTTACCAAAAAAAAAAGAGAATCCAAACTGCAAAACATACCAAACAAATATTCTTAAAAATAAAGTCAATATTAAACCATCTAGAAAGAAGAATTAACAAATAAATATGTGCCCAAAGCACATAACACCATTTATTGTAGTGCAGATTTTAAATTTCTGACTGCTCAAAAATTGTGGAAATGCCAGTAAAAATTGTGATCAGACATCCTTGAAAACAGTGAAGGTGGGATCTGGTTAATATTTAGTCACACCTTCTGTAATGGATCTAATTTGCTGTGAAATGTCAAAGACCTTCCGTCCACAGCGTAATAGCGACCTTCCCACCAAACAGTGACGAATTCAGTGTTTTGCCACCAGGAGGCAGTAATGTCTAAGCTGAAGCTTTTCATTTGAGAAACTGATCACAAACTTTTTATACCTGCATGGTTCGTCTTCACAAAGAGAATCAGCAGGGATAGTTTTATGCTTTGGATGCTTAAAGGAAATGACTTCTTGATTTAAAGTGTTTCTTCTTGTTGTATTTCCACAGAGTTCTGCTGTTTCAGAGGACTTCAGAGTGGTTAATGTTAGTAAAAGCCTCTCCCCCATCAACTATGAACAGTTAAATTCGTGGAGATTAAAACTGATGTCCAACACAGACTCTAGTGTGGCAAAGTAAGTCAGACCTTATTACTTTATAGGAGATTAAAAACAGCTATTCAGGAAGACTTGTAAACTGGTTGTTCAGGCTCTTTTCTTTGGCCCAGGACATGTTGTCTTCCTAGTTGGAGCTTCACCTTTTTGCCATGGGGATATTTTTTTCCTAAGGTATTTTCAGCTGCTATTCTATCAGTTCAGAGTTAACCCTTCTTTGTTTGAAAACATTTGTAGTCCCTCTTGAATCTTGGTCTGATGACACCAATCTAACTCTGTGCAACTTATGAAACTCACCATCCCCTCTGTGAAACACGGCGGTAACAGCATCATACTGCGGGGTGCCTTCTGCAGGGATAGGGCTGCTGCTCGCTCTCAAGGGGAAGTTGGACAGGAACTTTGAGAAAAACAGTTGGAAACAAACCCGTTCCAGAGAGGCTCTTCAGGGCGTATCTTCCCTGCAACAGAACCTGCGCTGGTCTGGGGTCAGAAAATATCAGCTGATGTCTCTTTGCACCATGTTGAGGAAGCAACCTGGGAATTTCACTCAGGATTGTTGAGTTAGGGATCGTCTCCAGGTTGCAGTCTTTAGGCGTTAAGAAGTCTTGACTGGGGCTCTGAGGTGAAGATTGGACTGGGATTTAGTCTGAGCTTTAGCTGTATGCTAAGCTAGTAGAGGCATACATCAAAGGACCAAATCATTTAAAAATAAGTTTTTCTGTTTTCTTAGAATGACTTACTCTGGATCCAAATTAAGGCTGCAACCAATGATTATTTTGCAAATCGATTAATCTGTTGATTATTTTTTCGATTAATAATCGGATAACCAAAGGTTTCTTAAACAATATTTTTTCCCAAATTAAACAAGGTGACAATGAGATGTTTCCACTTTAGGTGTTCTGGATTGAACATGTTCACAGACGAAAAAGTTTTTATTTCAAATGCAAAATATTTACTTTTTTTGTGTGCAAATTTTATATAATTACTGCTCTAAGTGGGTCGCTCTGTCAGCTAAAGGCATGTTTTAAAGTCTCCATGCACCGTTTAACGATTAATGGATTACTAAATGTGTTGACGTTTATTTCATTGTTGATTAATCACGATTAATCCGATTAATTTTTTGGCCCTAAACCAAATCAAATATTTCTTGCTGATCTGACTGAATGTTCTGTTTTTTTCAACCAGCAATGTTTGCTCTGTCCTGCAGTGACATTGTGATTCAGCTCTCCTCGACAGCGTGTTGGAACGCCAGCTTCCTGGACCAAAGGTAAATGAACTTCTTCTCAGGGATGAGAATAAGTTTGCTATGTGTATTGACCAATATCTGATACTGATCTGATTCTACTGTTGAATGATTGAACTGTATACCCCCCCCCCCCCCCCCAAGTCAGTAAAGGCATCATGCGTCACATCAACATTGTTGAAAAGGGAACAAATAAACGAAGTGGTGATCTAATTATAGCCGCAATCATAGAACAGGAGTCTCTAGATCGTTATAACTCTTGTTGTATATAATAGAAATGAGTGGATCAGAACAATCCAAGCAAATTTCCAGTGACATCACTTCCTGGACTGGTCCAATCTCTTATCCAAGGCCATAAAGATGTAAGAAGAACACTGCCTGGTAAATATGACTGTTTTCCGTAAGAAAGCATAAAAGAATTCAAAGTTCAGGTCACTTGATTTACCTGGATTTACATTTCTGATGCTCAGAGATCACTTTGGACTATTTTCTTCAATCGTTTATCAAAGGACCGTGTAGGTTACAGATCGGTTTGGCACCCTGCCCCTGCTGATGACATCACAATATGGCAACCCCATTCAGACAAACTGTACTGCACCCGTTTCATAAGAATCAAATCCCTGCAGCAGTCTCTCAACTTATCATTACCTATATTCGCTATCATTTTATGTTTCTCAAAGGAGCCGAAAGTAGAAAACAATCATTTTGAGTCTTTAAGGCAAGAACTGCGTTTTAGGAGAAACTGAGCTCTGCTATTTAATAAGGTGACATAAAAACCTTCAATTCTACTTTTTATTGGAGCTGAGGACAGCAGAGCACAAATGTGACATCTTAACAAATTACTTTGAACATTTTAGACAAAGAAAACAACAGTTATTACTTGAAGTCAAAAATCGTGTCGTTTAATTTGGCTAACTCAGGCATCCCCAACCTCGGTCTTCGAGGCCCGCTGTCCTGCAGGTTTTAGAGGTTTCCTTGCTCCAGCACAGCGGATTTACATTGAAAGATGATTAACAGGCTTTTGGTCTACTGAAATTATTATAATCAGCTGTGCTAAAGCAAGGAAACCTCTAAAACCTGCAGGACAGCGGGCCTCCAGGACCGATGCCTGGGCTAACTGACCAAGCTTGAAGGGGCTAACCTGTTAGCTACTGAGCAACTGAGCACAGCTAGCCACAGCCCTTTCCAGCTCTCCCCATTATGCAATGATCTTACATTTAGTTAAACAAAAACATATTTTTTCAGTTTTGTCAGGTAAAACTTTTGCGATAATTAGACACACTAACACTACAGATGTTCTCAATTTTATTATTGTTGTCCAGGCAACCTAAATGCTTACATCACATGGCAACCTTTAGCCAATCATATAGTGATATGTCACTGACATGCATAGGGCCCGAGCAGATCTGGTGTTTTGCATGTGATGCTGCTTCACTGTTTTCACTCTTTAAGTCTCTCAGTTAGTTTTCAGATGTTTCTAGGCTGCATAAGAGCAACTTATGATTTAAATGACTTCTGGATGCATATTTATAGGTCACATTATTGTTATTATGGTACTGGTGGTCGGAGCATCCCACTGCCCCACCAGGTGGTGCTCAGAGGCTTATGCTCATTGTACCATGGTTGGTGAGAATGCTAACCTTAACTGGCATGGCTTATTGTCGTGTAAACACACACAGTTTAGCAAGTTAATGACTATCATCACTTTACACAGATGTCCCCATAGCAACATGTAAGCCTGCCATTTGAGATTAGCCGATTCCACAGGTAAATACGAGTTACGTTAGGTTTTAGTTACCGTAAGCGACATACTGTATATGCAGGTGTCAAATAAAATCTGGCATATCATATTTTTAACAATGGTTGGTTAGCATAGAGAGAAATCAAGGCCAGCAATTATAGTTCCTGTACTTGAACATAATAAGCGAGTTTAGTAAATCAAATAAACATTTGTCAAAATGTTTATGTTGTGGGACCATGCTATATGCCAGTTAAACAACAAGGAGCCTCTTATTTAACGGTTTTACTGCACTTCAAGTTGTTTATTATAACAATGAAATTCACAGCTCCTTCTAGTTTATTTACAGTGGAGCAGTTAGGAGCACTGCTGCCTTGCTGCTAAGAGGTCCTTAGTCCGAATCCGAACCCGAGTTTGCTTGTTGTTCCCCTGCATGTTTGCTTCTCCCTCCAAATCACACAGTCCTGAAGTACATCTACTAGGTTAGTTTATGGGTTTGCTGGTAGGCTGCCTGGTTATTTGGTTTACTGGCTGGCTGTTTGGTTGGCTGGCTTTTTGCTGAGCTTGTTGGTTGTCTATTTGCTGGCTAGTTGTTTGGTTGGCTGCTCGGCTTGTTGGTTGGCTATTAGAAGGCTAGTTGTTTGGTTGGCTGGTTGGTTGCTCGGCTTGTTGGTTGGCTATTAGAAGGCTAGTTGTTTGGTTGGCTGGTTGGTTGCTCGGCTTGTTGGTTGGCTATTAGCCGGCTAGTTGTTTGGTTGGCTGGTTGGTTGCTCGGCTTGTTGGTTGGCTATTAGCCGGCTAGTTGTTTGGTTGGCTGGTTGGTTGCTCGGCTTGTTGGTTGGCTATTAGCCGGCTAGTTGTTTGGTTGGCTGGTTGGCTGCTCGGCTTGTTGGTTGGCTATTAGCCGGCTAGTTGTTTGGTTGATTGTTTTTTGGCTGGTTGGCTGGGTGGTTGGTTTGCTTGCTGGCTGGTTGGTTGGCTAGCTGCTTGTCTGCTTGGCTGGCAGGCTGGTTTGTTTCTCTCTGTAATGAACTAGTGAACCCTGCATTTGTAGCAGAATGAGGGAGATATGCAAAGGATCTAGGAACGGAGGAAGTCCTGTAATCCTGGAGGCCATATATGTTCATGTTGTTTTGTGAAACTATGAACAGCTTTCTCTTTCGCCTCCATAACTATGCAGGCTGCATACTATTACTATGGGTACAGAACCTTATTCAGCAAAGTTTTAGTGGAAATCAGATGTTATCCAACTTAGTGTGAACAACCTGTGCTATAAGCTCTCTTTGAACCTATGTGAAGGTTTGGCTGCTGTAAGGCTGACCCATCAGCAGATGCTTATCATTACCTGGAAAAGAGCTAAAAATGTCAGCAGGGTGGAAAACAGACATTTGGAGGTGTTAGAAGCCAAAACCTGCAGGGATGATCAGGTTTCTCTGTAGAGAGGTTAATAAACGATAAAGGTGTGTGAAAGCAGCTGGTTTGGCTAAAGTCTTTATTTAATGGACAAAATGATGTGTCCCTAGATGAGCGTGTTTTCACTGTTTGTCTGTCTTCTGCAGTTGATGCATCAGGCGCCTTTGAAAAGTTCAGTTTGGAGTATTCAGAAGAGTAGATGAATTTTCTCAGAATGTGTCATTTAACATGATCAGAAGTTCAGCCTCATCATATTAGCTTTACACTGATGCAACATTAAAGCTGTTGAATTAGTTTAACATTTGCAGAAATCTCCTTTTAAAAGTTCGGTTGGTTAGACCCTGATCAAGCTGAGTTTGGGTTTCAGGTCAAACCAAAATGATGTAACTCATCTCTTTATTGACCATCTTAAGCATTTCTTTTTCATTCAGACGTTATGTTTCACAGATGGTATGTTTTAAACGATAATTATCACCCTTTCTGTTATTAAATCAAAGCAGTAGTATCAAAATAAATATGTTGGTTGAAATCAATTCTGTATGAAAGCTGAAGAAAGTCTACATTTATTAACCTAATCGGCATCATCAGTTGAAGGTTTCTGTTCCCCTTTGGTGCTCCATGGAGCGTTGGCACAGATCCTTCCTCATTCCTTAAACATTGGTCATTAGTAGCAAAAAATTTTATTAGTTTATTGAAGTTTATTTTTTCATTTGTAGAAATGTTTTAACCCATAAATTGGGTGAAGCAGTGATTTATTCATCTGATCTTAACTTGAATGACCTTGTCCTTTTTAAAAAGTAGGCCTATGATGAACGTTGGGTTATATTTGGCAGCTGAACAGCTGGTGTTTGATAGATAAACATAAAGAGTCATTATGTTGCTACTGGTTTATTGTTGGACCCGCTTATGTGTTTGGTCTCAACAGGATGACATCTGATGTGTTGGGGCTAAACTCAACCTTTGCTCTACCAAGGTTTAGAAGGTTTGGACTGTAAATATCTCCTGATTATCCAGAGGGTCTTGGCTGAGGTGTTTTTTTTTTGGCTGTGTGAAACAGAAAGTCAAACTGGAGGAGCATTAAATGAACTTTACTGGTAAATTATAAGGAGTCTTCCTGTCTAAGATTTGACCAAAGTTTTTTTTTTCTGTTTAGGTTTGCTACAAAATGTGAACCATATCAATTTGTTCATTATAATACCAATAATTTATAATGCCAATAGTACCAGCTCTATATGTTTTTGTTTTCTCAGTGATGATGCTCACTTCAGAACCAACCCAAAGATCCCGGGTATTGATCTGAACTCTGTCAGAATGCTGTTCCAGGTTCTCAGCACACCAGCCTTCTCTGGACTGCTGGAGCAGGTAATAAAGCTGAAACATTACTGCAACATGAATTTGTAACGAGGCTGCAGTCCAACTCGTCTCAAGTCTTGTACCACAGCCCTGCTTTCCATCTCACCAAAACGAAGTCCTCCCTCTGTAATAACCTTTAAAGTAATTAACCACCTGAACAACTACATGTTTTTTAGGCCACCAAGAGTTTCGAAAGCCTATTAATTCCCCAGCTGCCACGCTCACCACCTGATGTCGAAGCCATGAGGATCTTCCTCATCTTGTCCGAGTACCCCGCCTTGCAGGACTCCAACAACTACATCCGACTCACTATTCCCCTGGCGATGGCCATTCTCCGACTAGACACCAATCCCAGCAAAGTATTGGGTATTATATTTCAATGAACACTAATAATGCAAAATTTCTTTAAGGTAATATGTTAATTTTGTTTTTTAAACAAATTCAAGAGCCAAAGTTGAAGTTTTCCTTTTTGTCTTGAATCCTCTCTTCTCTGAAAGATAACTGGTGGTGCTTTATGGATGACAGCTTCTTCACCAGAATGGTTGACATGTACAAAAGCATTGTTGTGTTCATGCTGACTGGCGGCAAGACGATCATGGTACCCATCTTCTACGAGAACTATTTCCTGGCCACATTGCGGCTGCTCGAGAAACTCCACAAGGTATCTAGACTCATCTGCTGCTGCCAGTAACTCAATCCCCTCTCACACCTTGATGATTTAGCAGCGTATACCTGACGTATGTAAAATCTGGCAAAAAGGCTGGCATACATTGGATACATTTTGTTCAGTTTTGCATAAGTTACGAGCACGCTGAAATAGGGTGAAGCACACTGAAGTAAGCTGACACACATTGACATGGCAAGTAGGTCGAGAAGTTTTGAGCTCGAATTGCAAGTGCGTTGTGAATCTCCTGTTTACTGACTCTCCTGCTCCTGTAAGAATTGCATCAGGGGGAACAGCGCTGGTATCTCAGTCCCTCTGAGGGAACAAGTTTTAATTGATTCTCAATCTTTCAGCATTTAGAGTTGTGCAGCGCCCACATATGATCACAAATGATCAATAAACACAATCTCAAACTTCTACCAAGCTCAATGTCATGTCCGCTCTACCTGATGACTACCTACTCCACAAATAGTGGAGTAGGTAGTTATCAGTTGTTAATAGTTGGTGCTGAAGCAGCGCCAACTATTTGACTTCCCAGCATGACGTCAAATGACGCAACATTTGTGAAAAACAAGCAGCTGACAGAAACAATGCTGAGAAATGTCACTTTCATTGGTAAATGTACTTCATTATGTGGCCAAAACACTTTAAATCCTAAATAAACTTTTCAGATATGATCCATTAGTTTGCATTTTGTCAAAAATGTAACCTGTAATTTGCTCTTTAATCGATAATGGAAATAATCTGGACCAGACTCTGGATCCATTCATGGTTCTACTCTAGCATGGCTCTGCTCTGACATTGTCTCTCTTGCAAATACAGGCTTGTTTTGTGTCACCAGGTGAACCTAAAGGCTAACCACGTGGAATACAGTCGCTTTTATATTCCTGATATCACCAGTCTGGTGGACATCCAGGGAGACTACCTCAAATGGTTTCTGAGAAAAGCTGAGATTGTGAGTGGGGTGTTTATTTTTGTTGTTCGTCACTAATTCCTCATCTTGCATGATTCACAACCCCTGCTCTGAAAAGAGCAGGATTTTCATTATCGTTGGCTGATTTCTCTTTCTCAATTTCTGCCTCTTGTTTTGAAACACAGAAAATGGGCTCATCCCCTTCGCAGGTAATTAGACCTTGAATCTGAAACATCTTCAGTGAGTGTTTATACTGTTGGGTTTTTAAGGCCTTAATTGTTGTGAACCAGCAGAAAGACTCTGCCTCAGTGAACCTCTGTGCCTTCCCGTTCATCCTGAATGCCCAAGCCAAGACGACGATGCTGCAAACAGACGCTGAACTGCAGATGCAGGTAACCAGTCGATCAGGTTAAAGATGTCTGTCTCCCCAGAAAATGAATGAATAAAATCTGGAATTAAATAATTAAACTTTAGTGAAGTTGGGATTTGTTTTAATAAATGTCCAATATGTCATCTTGATAATTTGTCTCTTTCTTTGTCATCGCTGCTAAGATGGCAGTCAGCGGTGCAAACCTTCACAACGTCTTTATGCTGCTCACGCTGGAGCCCCACCTGGCTAGAAACCCATATCTGGTGCTCCATGTGCGCAGGGACCATTTAGTCAGCGACACGCTAAGGGAGCTCACCATGTACTCTGATGTGGACCTTAAGAAGCCACTCAAGGTGAGTCCTCAGGGGTTCTGTAGAACCTCTAGAGACGGTAGAACTGGATCTATTCTGGGCTGCCTACAGTTGCAGCCATTCAAAATAACCCTTCCCAGTCCAACGCCAGCCGAATGGCAGCCAACTCCCAGCCACTAGAGTGAACCCGTCCTTCTCCTGGGGGTGCATATTTTTTTCTACTCTGACTCCAGCCTTTCACTGAATTACAGGGTCTGACCAAGAGAGGGCGCTTTTTTTTTTAGATCTTAATGTCCACAAATCATGACAGAAATAATATTTTAGTACAAAGATTGATGTTTAAAAAGAAATTGTAGGGGACCAGCCAAGGAAAGTGGGGAAATTTTGAATGGCTACTACTGTAACTATGTTTGTGAAATCCTTGATATACACATTTTCTACAACGTTGCTTTTATCGTCATTCTGCTGTTGGTTACATTTTGTTTTGACCTTAGCAGTTTTAATCCCTGACATTCCCAAAATGAGGTTCCATATTTAAATGTTCGAGTTCTGTTAAAAAGTTTCAGATGCTAGTGAAGATTCTGAGTCATCCAGGTCATAGCCATTCCAAAAGAGTTAAAAAAAACAATCAACAGGGGATTGTTTTTTAACTCTTTTGGAAAGTTGCAGATATTTTCCTGTGATTCCAGGAAGCCTTTTGTTCTGATGGAAGCCCAGGTTGCTTTGATAGCTGCTTTCAGGTCATTGGCCTTGTTGGTTCTGGTGTCTCATCTCAACAACAATCTATAGATTCTCTATGGGGTTCTAATCAGGCCCGTTTGTTGGCCAGTCTAGAACTAAACCAGCTTTTGGGGCCAACATTTTTTCTTAGATAGCAGCTGAACCACATTATGTTTAAAGCGCACTGGAACGCTACTAGACAGCAAGCTGGTACCTCCAACAGACAGGATGTTCCGACCCAGTGGGGAGAACCTGCTCACTTCGTCATGTAGCGTGGTCAGGGTTCATATTGATCAAAAACATCATGCGGGTATTGGTTACCACGGTAACAACCTCTTTAACAAGATCCAGATTATTTGAGACTTTGAACTTGGGCTTTTGATCGACTTTAATCTATATTATTGACTCAAACAGTTTTGCTTTGGGAAGAATGTTTTCATTATGGTGAAAAGTTTTATTTGTTGCTGTTTTTAATGCAAAAAGTTATATATAAGTGAATAATAATAAGTCTTAAATTCAGATTTGAACCATCTGTAGGAGCCCCTCCCAATGTCCGACCTTCAGGATCATCCATGGTTCTGTTTCCCTCCAGGTGATCTTTGATGGCGAGGAAGCCGTGGATGCAGGCGGCGTCACTAAAGAGTTCTTCCTGCTGCTGCTGAAGGAGCTTCTGGATCCGGTTTATGGGATGTTCACTCATTACAATGAATCCAACCTGCTGTGGTTCTCAGACAAAGTAAGTTCTGCAGTAGGACCAAATGAGCCCTCCTCTGATTAAACTATGTCTTCTTGTGTTGGATCAAATCGTAGAAACAGGAATGCCTTTAAATGGTCTTGTTAAATCACAAAAAAAAAAACATTTCCGAAGTGAGGTTTGAAAATTGTTTTAGAAGTTGGTGACCTATTGTTAGATTGATGCAATTCTCTGCATGATGCATGCAGGCTGACATTTGACCTGCAGGAGAGTTTCAATGGTAAAGCAGGAGGAGCATGGTTTACTAAACAAGCCCCTTTGTGAGGGAAGATGTCCCTGAAACCTAGATCCTACACACGTGTTCATGTGTTTCGAGCCTCAGATATCTTTAAAAAAAAAATCATATTTGTTATTAAATATGACTACATAATCAGAGTTGGCAGATCTGTTACTGGAGTGATTTCAAACAGCTGTGCTGCCTACAGAGAGAGCAGCTGATAACTGATCTGGAGAGATGGGAAGTAACAAAGTACAAATACTGTACAAATTACCGTACTCAAGTAGATTTTTCTGATATTTTTACTTTACTTTACTACTTATTTTTATGGCGACTTTTTACTTCTACTCCTTACAGTTTTACACAAATATCTGTACTTTCTACTCCTTACATTTAAAAAAATTGGCTCGTTACTTTAGTTTTGAATTATTATTTTTCACGTCATCAATACCAAATTCAATCTAACTGGATGGGAATCTACGTTGCATTTGACGCACCACTACAAGATGAATCGACAGACTCGGCGGTATTAATTCGCGGCAAATCATTGCAGCTTGGTGGCGGTGGTGTTAGCATAGTAGTATGGACGACGAGATGATTGAAAATGAACACAACGGAGATCTAGTCCTATTGGCAGACATCCATTTAAAATGTAGGCAACGGCATGAAAAAAGTGGTTTCTACTTTTACTTTTATACTTTAAGTAAATTTACAAGCCTGTACTTTGTTACAGGCTTTGTTAAGAAGTTTAATCAGTACTTTTACCAGAGTATTTTTTAACACAAGTATCTGTACTTTTACTCAAGTAAGGAAAGTGAGTACTTTTGCCATCTCTGCTGATCTGTACAAAAAAACAGCTTCACTACTTTGAAATGAGACGGAAGGCTCCTCTGTTTCAGCACCATTGATTTATCTCTGCATATTGCGCAGCGTTTGTTGAGGGACAGTGTATTGTCAACCACTGTGAAGTTTGTTTCCAGTTGGATTTTTAAGCTTTGCGGAGTCAGCAAGACCTAGTTCACGGTCAACTCTGATTTTGATGGGAACCACGGAATTAGAGATCCTGAATCGGATCACCTGTAAACTAGATGAGCTAAATATCCTGCTTGTCTCATTGAGATCCAAGATCTCATTTACAAGTGAGATGTGTCTTGATAAACAAAAACAAAATAAAAAATATTTTCCTGTTATATGATCTTGGCCATGTCTTGGTCTCCGTTTATGTGTTCTTGACTAAAACTCTACTTCACATTTCCTGTTTAATAATGCATCCTGCTCAGTTGCTTGTGTCATTTGATCTGGATATGCAGCATCTAAGAACCGTACAGGATTAGTTTGTAAATGTATTCATTGCTGCTAAAACAAGGGTTCCTCTACTGTGGGACCATAAAAGACAGTTTTATTCTACTCTAAGGTCTCTTCCATTCTGACTGAGTCATACTGATAGATCCAAAAAGCGGTTGAGAACTTTCACCCAAATATCAATGTAGTGATAGTATATAAAGAGGTTTGTATAGTTTTGAGAGCAGAATAAAATAAAACACTGTGATGTGATTTAAACAAAGAGAAATTAAAAAACAAAGCCCTTTTTAAGGTGGAAGGATGAGAGATTTAGAGCAGGCATCCATCATTAAGGTTGACTTTCCTGTGAATGTGTCCAGTGTTTTGTGGAGCAGAACTGGTTTCATCTGATCGGGATCGTCTGCGGTCTGGCCATCTATAACGCCACGGTGGTGGATCTGCACTTTCCTCTGGCTCTCTACAAGAAGTTACTGAACGTGTCGCCTTCACTGGAGGACTTTAAAGAGCTGTCGCCCACTGAGGCTAGGTATACTTTGTTGTTTATGTTTCTTTTCCAGGTATAAAGCCCGGCTACTGCTATGAATGGGTCACTGAAGACGTTCAGATGCTTCATGCACCAGTTTATCTCATTGTCTGCTTTGTTTATACTCCAGTGAAGAGTTTAGTAAACATGACTTATGATCTGCCTCAGAGCACAGGTTAGCATTTACATCCACTATTACCCAGTCGGTGTAACAAACCAACTCCAGTTTGTTTCCAGTTATACCATGATGACCTCATCACAGCAGAATCAGCCTCTCTGTCAGACTGGTTGAGCTCTAGTCCTTAACTCTGTCCTTTATTGGTTTAGTGGTTCTGATATGTTCTCATATGTTAGAAGGTTGGTCTTCAATAATGTTCTCTTTTACCCCACCAGGAGTCTTCAGCAACTTCTAGACTATGAAGGAGGAGACATAGAAGAGACATTTCTTCTCAACTTTGCTGTTAGTAACTGTTTCCGATCATATCAGTAAAAGTTTGATGGATTTCCTGCTGAACCGTTGAGTTAGATGAAGGACGAGGCGCAGATCCCTTCGTGTGTGTTGAAGAAGCTGTTTTTCTCCCTACTATAATCATTCCTGATAGGAGAACAGGACAACCCAGCTACATCAATAAGAACCAAACTAGGTTAGGGCAGAGAGGAGTGTTGGGGCACTTGACCAAGTCCACGGACCTTATTTTGGTTCTGGGGTGAGAAGGAGTCTTTGGGCTTGTTGCCCAACCAAAGACCTGCTCCTGATCGATGGTCAGAGTAGCTCGGCTTGGTGTTCCTCACAGATCTATTCTGATCCCCATGATTTTTTCTGCTCATCTTGGCCAGTTTATTTAATATCCCAGTTGTCCTTAATTATTTCCTATTCAGTGGCACATTCCAGCAGGCCCTCTGATTTGACCCCTCTAGTTAATACCTTTTTTTATATATTTGGTGCTGATTGATCAGAAATTATTCTGATTAATCCACCTTAAGATCACCTATAGTAGTAATAGTTTAAGCAGCTGATATTAATTCCGATTTTCTACCTCTAATTGGTTCATAGGAGTCCACTTAGTTAGTGCGCTAAATGGTCCCATTAAGGTACCCCAGCACTTAATCCATTTAATGGATCCATCAGAGCCATTAAGAGTTTTTGACCCCCCAGTCAGCGTCCAGGTCACAGTTGGAACTGTCCTTTATTGAACGCTTCAACATCAGATGCAAAAGATCAAATTTCCCTCTATTATTCTTGAAGTAAACCTAACTGAACTTAGATCATCCTCCCTCTGTAACCTGAGGAAAGGTTTTACTAATCAGTTTTTGTATATTTTCATTGATTATCTCACCTAGAAGATGTTCAGTTTGAGTCAGAAGTTCTCATTTACGGTTCCTCCGTTGCAGAGCTCCCCATCACTGTTGGGATCAAAAAGTTTAAACTTTTCTTTTTATTTGTTCCATCTTAGATCACCAGGGAAAACTATGGGATGACAGAAACCAAGGAGTTGGTTCCTGGAGGAGAAGACATCACTGTGGACAAAAACAACAGGTTTGGCAGCTCTAAGATCAAAGCCATCAGCTAGCTGGCGGGTTTATTAGGAGCAGGTAGGCAGGCGGTGTCAACACACCTGACAGTGGTGACCAGATGAAAACATTGTGTTGTCTTCTTAGTGAGGTTGTGTAGTGCATTTACAACACCCGGCTTCCTCAGTGTGGAAATTCTCCACAACAATCTCTTTAGATGAAAAGTTAAACATCTTTTTATGCAGTTACTCCAAATAAGATTTCCTTAAAAACAGAAAGCTTGATCTCAGAAACAATGCTGATAGAAATAATAACAGCAGAAAAGGAAACTCAGTTCTTCTCCTTCAGTGGGCCGCAGTAACCCGTGGTGTTAAAGCTCAGATCCTTACAGGCTGAGCAGAAGTCAGTGGGACTGATGCTTAATTCATCTGGACAGAAAGGGGGTCTGCGACCCCTAGGGGCTCTGAGGTAGTGCATGGGGGTTGCAATTTTTTCCAACTAATTGAAATGTCTTTAAATACACATTAACATGAATTCAACACACTGTAGTAAACAGATAAATGGAGGCAGAAGATGTCGTTCAGACATCAATGCACACATTCAGCGACACACAGGAGCTCTTTCAAGCTGGGCACCGTTTCATTTACAACACCTGTTCCATCAACAAGGAATCAGAATCAGAAATACTTTGATAATCCCAGGGAGAAATTACTTTCGTTACATTACTCCATCTGTAATAGAGTGACTATAGGAATAGGTTGATATAACACAATTCCATACAATACATATAATAAGGGGGTCCCCGCTCCATCTTGCCATCAGTTTGGGGGTCCTTAGCTTGGAAAACGTTGAAGACCCCTGCTCTAAACCTCTGACATGCAGTCTGGGAATCGTACACAGAACCTTCTTTCTGCAAAGCAAGAGTGCTGCCAACTTCTTCACCGTGCAGCCCCTCAGTTTAAATTTAACCATAAAATCAATTAGCAAATTTTACTCTTACCCCATTACTTAAACATGTAACACATTCTTTGGGGAAAAAAAAACAATTTAACAAATAAACTAAAATTATAAGCAGAGTTAGATTTAAAAGTAAAGAGTGCAACAGGTTGAAAGCGATGTTGTCTTTGCTGGTCCAGCACAACCGAACAGAGAATCACTTTAGTCTGTTTAGAAAACCTCTGCTGAACAAGGTCTCTGAGATGTTAATGGCTTCATCTCAGGACACAAGGACAGCGGAACGATGATCAGATGTGTCACTATTTTAACCCCTGATTCTAACAGTTGGTGACTGTGTTACAGGAAGGAGTTCGTGGAGGCCTACCTTCGCTACGTGTTCTCAGACTCGGTGAGCGAGCAGTACTCGGCCTTCTCCTCTGGTTTCCTGAAAGTGTGTGGAGGGGAGATCCTGTCGCTCTTTCAGCCCTCGGAGCTGATGGCCATGGTGGTCGGTAACAACAATTACAACTGGGAGGAGATGGAAAAGGTAAGTCTTGATTGTCGCTGTGATGACGTTGTTCTGGGAAAACTGTGTCCTCTTACTCTCTGTTTCTGAAGCGTCTCTTGCTACTTCCCCTCTCCCTCCTATTATGTAACAAGCAGTCTTTTCTCTTATTCCTAAGAGGGATAAGAAGCCTCTTGAATGTAGTTAATTTAGCCCCATTTGACTTCTAGATGTTGAAAGCAAAACCCTTTGGAAAAACTAAGTCGTCTAGAGGAAATTCTGTCCTCAATAGTGGCTGTTGACCATACTGACTTCGTCAAAGGTCGGGATTCTTTCACTTACATTAGACGCCTATTTAATAGTCCCCTTCTGCCAGATGTCCCTGAAGTCTTTTGATCGGGTTGAGTGGGATTCTCTTTTTTTATATTCAAACATTTTTGAGAGATGAATCTCTTGGATAAAAATGGTATAGTATTCGCCCTTAGCAGCTGTTCAT
This sequence comes from Cyprinodon diabolis, assembly GCA_030533445.1. Lineage (NCBI taxonomy): Eukaryota > Metazoa > Chordata > Actinopteri > Cyprinodontiformes > Cyprinodontidae > Cyprinodon > Cyprinodon diabolis. The sequence continues at coordinate 47,557,954 of CM060066.1, forward strand.
ACAAACAATAACCACTCGTCTTGTTTCCGTCTCTGTTAAGGGACCCGACAGGACTGTTCCCTATCACTCCTTCTACTTGCCCTTTCGATTGAGCGATTTAAATCAACATGAAATGAATCCAGAGATATCTAACTAATAGGGTGTCTTTCTGCGCCGATGATATCCTCCTGTACCTATCAGACCCTTTGCATAACTTATCCAAAGTTCCGACAAAATATCAGGTTAAAACTCTAGTTTAGGGATAAATTTTAGTTGAAAATTAATTTTCAATGTTATTATTGACCTGCAAACATTAAATCTTTGTTTTTAAATGTCTTTTTTTATAACTTTCCAATTCTTTCTATGGACCTGATTTCCAGAGTCCTTAATAAAGTTAGAATGAAATGAAAATAAAAGCAATGGTACAGTGGAAATAATCAGTCTAACAGTGCCCTCTCAGTATGGTCACAAATGGAAGCTTCTTCCTGTCTTCACTCCTCCTTTAATTCTCTACTTTGTTTATAACTACCTTAGACTAAATGTATAGCCAAATGTACCTCAAACTTTTTCGTAAAGCCCTCTCTTAAGATTTGGACCCAGTTCTATTTTCCCTTAAAACCGGTCAAGATGTACTCCGAAATCTTCATTTTATACCTTCTACTATTGGAGAAGCTTTTTCTGAATAGGAAGAGGAGTTGTTGCTGTGGAAGATCTGTTTACTGACGGTACTTTTGCATCATGCGACAAACTTGTGTCTAAATTCAACATCCCGCGCTCCCATTACCTCAGCATCATTTATCCATTTCTCATCCTGTCTGCCTGAATCTCTCGTAGACTCCATCCTTAAACTAAAGATGAGTTGTAAGGGAACATTTGGGAAGATCTAAACTTTCTTAAACACACAACCTGAGACCATTGATATCATTAAATAACAGTGGGAAGAACACCTTGATTTGGAAATCTCTGAAAGTTAAGTGTCATCCAGTTTTTTTATGGCTTCAAGACATACCTTTAGTGTAATGAGTTTGTTTCATCTGGATTCATAGACCGATAGTATCATCATATTGCACAGTTCATCACATAACATCATCAGCATAACAGTGGAAATCGTTCCCTAGGGAATTGGCCCTAGCACTGATCCCTGTGGTACTCAACAGATAACCCTGGAGCATGAAGAAGATTTATCATTAACATAAACAAACTGAAATATGTCAGATAAATCAGATTTAAAACAGTCTAGTGTTGTTCCCTTAATTCCTACAAAATGTTGAATTCTTTCTAAAACAATATATAGATTGACTGGATCAAATGCTGCACTGAGATCTAACAAAAAAGACTTAACCACAGCTTTTAGACATTTGAGACAGAGAAATGCCAAAGAAGGGTTACAGTTTGTTTTTTGATTCAAGGATTTAAATATTGTTGGAGCCTTTTTTGGAACGTTTCTCTTTCCTTATTGCTCTTAGCTGGAAAAACGACTTTTACATAATAATGAATCAAGTTGGTTCTCTTTACATGCTGTTGGAACCTGACTGGATCAGAGCAAACCTTTCCATTGATGGCTGTCATGATGCAAGAACTCTCTTGGTTCTCACACCTAGTTCTGTTTTTGGCATTTTGTAGATATGTTTATTTGTAAAAAAAAAAAAATAAATACAATAAGAAAATCCAAAATGCCTCCCTGGCCTTTCCCCTACATGCCTCAAGCTCTTTCCCATGATGATACTAAAATGTTCACATGTTGGAAGCCCTTATTTACAGAAAAAAACACTACTCAGCAGAGTACATGAAAACACAGACTTGCCTTTTCTCTCTCTTTTATTGGGGGAAAAAGGACATAGGCTCTGTATATCTTAAGTGATGATAATAAAGTTCTCAACACATCGCACCACATCACGTTGATGATTTGGTGCTGGTAGTTAGGGGTAGCTACCCTAGGCTAGAGCAAGCTTAGTTTAGCACTGCCATGGCTTCTCTCCCTGACTCCCTTGACTCCTTTCTGACTCTTTAAATCTTCCTCTCCTCTCTCCTGCTCTCCTTGTCAGATGATCAGTTATTCCTCTGCCTCGTTTAGTGATAATGGTATGTATGTTAGATGTAGTATTTTTGTAGCTTTGGAAGCGAGGGTGTCAGAGTAAGAATCCCTGCTTTAGAAGTTTGAGTTGGCCAGAACCGCCAGAACGGGCGACATCAAATCCTACCTGAAACTGCTGGCTAAGGATAAGGTTAAATACAGTACGATTGTTATTTACTATTGTCCTGAACACAACTTTGGCTACATTAATAATTAGCAATATTTTGGGGAAAAGGAATCTGGCAACATTTATTTGTCCTCCAGACCCCTGACAATCCAGGGTGCAGACCAGGAAGCATAGTTGTAGTTTAACACACCTCTCTGCAGCTTCTCTACCGTTACCCACTCTTTACTCCATCCAGACAGTGTTTTGCCCACGACCAAAATCAAATAAATGAGAGAACAATCATAAAGGAGTAAATTACGGTAATTAAAATTAAAATGACTAAAATGATTGAGGATAAAGTGAAAACAATAATATGTGGTTTATTTAATACAAGATATTTCAAAAAGTTTGTTAGTTAATAACTTAATTTGTGATAATCAAATTGATTTATGTCTTACTTGGCTGCAGTAAGTTGATTATGTGAGCATAAATGAGGCAACTCCCTGTGGTTAATAGATATTCACACACCCAGAAAATCTTGGCATGGATGGGTAGCAACAATTTTTCAATCTGACTTACTGATAACTCCAAAGCCAGTAAATATAACGCTTTTGAACATTTAACTCGTTTTCCCCATCTAAATTGCAAAAACCCCTTCTGTTTATAACTTTCTATCATCCACCAGGTCCTTACTCTGGATTTTTACTTCAGCTTTCAGAGTTCCCATCTAATTTAGTGTCAAATACCAATGCTGACATCGAAGGTGAAAGCTTAAATGATATCTTTTACTAAATTGGCTTTGTTCAAAATGTGAATAGTCCCACACATTCTCATCTTCATACTTTGGACCTTGAGCTGACATATGGCATTGAATGTGAAGTAATAACAGCATTTCTTCACAACCCTGTCCTCTCTAACCACTTTTTGATCACCTTCAGGATTACTTTAACAGAGTTCTCCTCCTCTAAAAGAAGGTTTAACTTTTGCAGATCATTACCAGATAATGCTGTTATAAATCCACTTTTTATCTCCTCTGTGTCACTGAACAACACTGCAGATGGAAGACATTTTACTTATTCCCCTTCACAAATTGATGATTTTATTGAAAGTTTTACTAGTTCCCTGCGTACTGTCTTAGACAACATAGCCCCTTTGAAAAAGAAAAACTTTAAAAGAAAAAAGCTGGCTCCCTGGTTTAATGCAGAATAGTATCCTGAAGGAACATGTTGGTTGTTTGTATGGAATCCTGTCATACCCTGCTTGTGTACCATGAAAATAGCTTGGTTAATATCACCGTTGTTGATGTTACTTGGCTCCATGTAGAACCCCTCCAGAAACCGCAACGACCAAGCAGATAAATTAGGGATGCACGATATTGGGATTTTGGCCGATATCCGATATTTTAAAACTCATGTAGCCGATAACCGATATCGATACTGATGTTAAAGGAATAGTACACCCAAAACATGATTAGCCTTCATTTTCTACTCACCCCCATGCTGAACAACACTCTGGAGTACTTTTTTGATATCTCAAATGCATCTGGAGATCTGGGAGGCTTCTTGCTGTCTGCTGACATTCAAATAATGGAGGTCTATGGTGCCCGAGGCAGAAAGGTCCATAAAAGTCCACAAAAAACATGTCAATATTCCTCCATACTGCTCGTCCAATGTATTCCAAATGTCCTGAGTGGGTAGCGTCCATAATTTACTCGAAACGAAGTCATTTAGAATGTTTTTAGAGCATAAACAGTAGTGTATAGGATTTCCTAAAAGCGCGTTCACGAGTCTACGGAAACTGCGGCAGACCAAACCAGATGAAAGTGCGCATTCAGCGTCTGCTCTTGATAATGCAAGCGTAGAAGAAGAAATGTGCTGTTTACCTGTGCAAAGAAAGAAACAACGAAAGAAAAATGTCTGAGGACTTCAGTGTTGAGGAAGAGCATGAGTTCTTTGCCGAGCTGAATGCGCACTTTCATCTGGCTTGGTCTGCCGCGGTTTCCGTAGGCTCGTGAACTCGCAGGCGTGCGCTTTGAAAAATAATATACTCAAATATATTTTCATATGCTGATATCAAATCGATTTTTAAAAACGCGGTATCGATCTATTTTACTTTCAAAATCTCGTGAAATTTCATCGTTCTGTTACAAACTCTCGTGATATTTTGCAAATTCTTGTGAGATTTTGTTAGTAAAATAGATCGATACCGCGTCAATATATTAACATATAAAAATATGGCAAAATGTTGTGAATTTTCGGGGGATTTCGTAGCATAACGATGACATATAGCAATATTTCATTAGTAAAAGAGATTGATATGGTGTTTTTAAATGGCAATATATCAGCATATGAAGATATTGTGATATTTTAATGTATCAATATTTTTCCCTCGTCTTTAGAAGTTTTTAAGTCTGTAAAAAAGAAGTTTTTGAGGAAGAAGAAGAAGTAGTATTTTTTTTTTTTTAGGCTTTAGAAACTCAGAAGCTGATCAAATATCGGGTTAAATATCGGTGGGGTGGCCGATGTCCGATATTCAGTTTTAAGGCCGATACCGATAGGGGGCCGATTATATCGTGCATCCCTAAGATAAATATTCCTTTAAGTACCCTGTGTGTAATTGCTCTGCACATACCCTGTAAGTACAATTACCCCAGTAAACACACTTTCAAGCCACAATGGGTCACCTTTAGTAAATACACCTCTTAGTATGGTAGTTCAGCAGGAGCCACATCTGATGCGATCTGATCTGAAAGTTTTTTCTCTTGTCGCAGAACGCTGTCTACAAAGGGGAGTACTCCGCCACTCACCCGACCGTCCGATTTTTCTGGGAGGTTTTTCATGAGTTCTCCCTGGAGAAGAAGAAGCAGTTTTTATGTAAGAGTTTAAATCCTTCTTTGGTGGCAAGACTCTCCTGTAGGTTCTCAGTCTGCTTTCCTACACACTAGGCTGTCTGCATTGCAGATTGACTGATTTTTATTAACCTGTAAAGCTTTGGGCTTCCAATAGTACTTTTCTTTATTGCTTGTCCTTCAGTCCACATAAAAAAAAAAACAAATATGAACAACCTGCAGAAATTCTGAAGCTATGAAAAACCTTGATCGTCAACGTTTCTTTTGAAAACAGTAAAATTGATTTGACAGGTAGACTGCAAAATTACTTGATGGTAATTCATCTTTCAAATTCGTTGGGTTGAAGTGAAACTGTCGTCCTCCTTACAGTGTTCCTGACGGGCAGCGACCGCATCCCCATCCACGGCATGGAGAGCCTCCGGATTGTCATCCAGTCCACCACGGCAGAGGAAGACTACCTGCCCGTGGCTCACACTTGCTACAACCTCCTGGACATGCCCCGCTACCAGACCAAAGAGATCCTGCAACGCCGCCTCACTCAGGCTGTGGAGCAGTACGAGGGCTTCAGCCTGGTCTGAGGGGGGACTTTAACGCACTTTAACAGATCTGGGGGAATAATGGTGGGATGAAGATTGTTTGAGATCCTGAATCTTTGAAGGTCTATGTGCTTATATATCTTTACATTAATTTTACTGCTGGAAATTAGGATTTTATGATTGGAAATAAGTCTAAGTATTTCCATAAAGAGATCGCTGATGGAAATTTGCATGTCTGGACATCAGAAAACAGAAATGGTGAGGAAACCTCTGGATTTTTGCATCGTTTTCCTTCTGCAAATCTGTGTATTTTATATTCCTTAAATTCTATTTTTCACCTTTGAAATGTTCATCTTATTATCCTGAAACAGTATGTTTGCTTTTGTTTTTAATTTATCAAACAGAGTGTTTTATATTTTGATGACTTGAACATGTATATTGTTGGAACACAGCATATGTAATCAAACCTAAAGCTCTGGTGTTTGGGAGGGGCCATAGTAATGCTGATCCTTTAAACTCCGCACACCAGGATGTCCTCGTTTGACATTTAAAGCGGGGGGAGGCAGAGGAGTCTTTGCAGGCTGACGAAGGCTCCAGGGAAACAACCTAATGGTTCATTCCAGTTTAGCTGTAAATTCAGAAACAGCGGACACCTTTTTACTTGCATTCAACAGTGTTGCCTTCTGGAAGGACATGAAGCTGACGTTTAGTCCCTGGGTGTTGTCTGTGTGCTTGTCGGTGGGGGAACCAGGTTCTAGGTGGGAATTTATCTGAAAATACGACGACTGGTTCTGTTCCAGACAGCTGGATGTGATGCAATATGCCAGCTGCAGGTTCCAGTCGTATGAGTAAAGAGTCAAAGAAGCATGAAGAATGTCCCAAAAATTTCACTTGGAGCTAAATATATTAGAATATTATCAGTTCATGTAATTAGCAGCTACACTATATTGCCAAAAGTATTTGCTCACCTGCCTTGACTCACATATGAGCTTAAGTGACATCCCGTTCCTAATCCATAGGGTTCAATATGACGTCGGTCCACCCTTTGCAGCTAGAACAGCTTCAACTCTTCTGGGAAGGCTGTCCACAAGGTTTAGGAGTGTGTTTATGGGAATTTTTGACCATTCTTCCAGAAGCGCATTTGTGAGGTCGCACACTGATGTTGGACGAGAAGGCCTGGCTCTCAGTCTCCGCTCTAATTCATCCCAAAGGTGTTCTATCGGGTTGAGGTCAGGACTCTGTGCAGGCCAGTCAAGTTCATCCACACCAGACTCTGTCATCCATGTCTTTATGGACCTTGCTTTGTGCACTGGTGCACAGTCATGTTGGAAGAGGAAGGGGCCAGCTCCAAACTGTTCCCACAAAGTTGGGAGCATGGAATTGTCCAAAATGTCTTGGTATGCTGAAGCATTCAGAGTTCCTTTCACTGGAACTAAGGGGCCAAGCCCAGCTCCTGAAAAACAACCCCACACCATAATCCCCCCTCCACCAAACTTTACACTTGGCACAATGCAGTCAGACAAGTACCGTTCTCCTGGCAACCGCCAAACCCAGACCCGTCCATCAGATTGCCAGATGGAGAAGCGCGATTCGTCACTCCAGAGAACGCGTCTCCACTGCTCTAGAGTCCAGTGGCGGCGTGCTTTACACCACCGCATCCGACGCTTTGCATTGCACTTGGTTATGTATGGCTTGGATGCAGCTGCTCGACCATGGAAACCCATTCCATGAAGCTCTCTGCGCACTGTTCTTGAGCTAATCTGAAGGCCACATGAAGTTTGGAGGTCTGTAGTGATTGACTCTGCAGAAAGTTGGCGACCTCTTCGCACTATGCGCTTCAGCATCCGCTGACCCCGCTCCGTCAGTTTACGTGGCCTACCACTTCGTGGCTGAGTTGCTGTCGTTCCCAAACACTTCCATTTTCTTATAATACAGCTGACAGTTGACTGTGGAATATTTAGGAGCGAGGAGATTTCACGACTGGATTTGTTGCACAGGTGGCATCCTATCACAGTTCCACGCTGGAATTCACTGAGCTCCTGAGAGCGACCCATTCTTTCACAAATGTTTGTAAAAACAGTCTGCATGCCTAGGTGCTTGAATTTATACACCTGTGGCCATGGAAGTGATTGGAACACCTGATTCCAATAATTTGGATGGGTGAGCAAATACTTTTGGCAATATAGTGTATATCAACTAATAGTAACTAAATTCGTCATGATTAACTATTTTAATGACATGTATATTAAATCGTTGGCAAACATGAGTCTGATCAGATTTAGCTACAACTTGTTCTAGAGCTTTTCCTGATACTCTGTGTATTCCTGAAGTCCAGCCTGTGTGAAATGAGTGATAAAAAGTATATCTTCTCGAGCTACTCAGCAATAACTTGAATCAGCCAAGTTATGTCGTCCAATCTCTGGGTTTACCTTCTGATGACGCTGCATCCTTTGGCTTCAGCTCTGCTGTATGATCACTGATGTTCAACATTCATTTTCCCACACACTGAAGTCCTATGCAAAGGTTAGTGCAGCCCTTGAATTTTATTGTGCTACAGAAAATGTGACTTTTTCTGCATATTTGTCTGAAGGCTATAGAATGTTAGCTGTTCACGCCAAGGTTTCAAATAAAAAACATGAAAGATTTCTGCAGTGTTTGCCTCTATTTTAATTTTGATGGATCTCTGTAACGTAGAAGGTTCCAAACCTTGATGCCTAAGGGAACTTTAACAGCTTCTAGATGACAGTTTGTGTTTCTTTTCTTCTCATCTCTGTAAACTAAACCGTTCTGTGACCGTTTCAGGGCAGCTCATTGGTTTCCACACACGTTTTTTTAATCCTCCAGTTTCAGCTGAGGATAAAAATTGTATCTCCAATCATTTTTATGTCGCTCAATTGATGAATAGATGGATGAGTTTAATTCTTGTAAATCATCCTGTTGGATGTAGAAGCTTTTAAGCCAATAAACTGATATTGAGGTTATTAAGATGAGAGCAGCTGGGAGGCGGGGCTAAGTGTAGGATCAGGCCTGTTTTGGCTTTAATGGAGCACAGGGTTGCTGGTTACTCCATGGTTAGATCTTTCAAGGAGGATTTTTCATCCCTTCATCAGAGGTTGAGGGAAGAAAAATGTATAAAACTTCAACTGGCTGCTTCAACAGCCTTTACAAAAGGATGTTATTGCATCTTGCTGTGCTTTTCTGACTGGTTGTACCCTTTTAATCTAACTGTTAGTCCTGCCATTGAAACTGTGCTCTGCCTGCTGCTATCCAGACTAATCAGCTGCTTTTACCACGCCTGGCTGTCTTTGTTATTCCAGAACCAAACAAGCTCATCGATGTAATGAAATGTAGAGAAAACTTTATGGCCTTGTATAATGTGTGCACACAAAATGAGGCATAAATCCAATGCATTGGACCTCATATTTGTTGAATTTGGCTGCAAGTTGTTAACACTACATTCCAATTATTATTGAGATGTGTTATGCAGCATCTGACATGAACATAACTGGGACTATTGTGCTAATTAATAACAAATTTTGACCAGATGGACGGTAATGAATTACAAATTCAAAAGTGTGAGGTTAGGCTTACTGTGAAGGCAATTGCAAATTAATTGGAAAAACTGCAATCTAGCAGAAATATAAGGAAGAAAATGTTGTTAATGTTGACACATGATATAATACAGGTGTAAAATACTCTTGAAGACTTTATTGAAGTGTTTAAAGATGTGAAAAATGTACAAACTTCTTTGTTAAATTTGCCACCTTGTGTTTAAAGGGAAAAATTTGACATAAAATTTAAAGCAAAAACGTTGTCTATTGATGAGTGCTTTGTAAATACTAACAGGTGGGTTGCGTGTGACGAGGGATGTGCAAAAGAAAAGGATTTTGTAGATGACATTAAACCAGAGGACAGAATTTCTAATATCAGTAAACAAGCAAGCCATGGAAGCTATAAAAGTGGCAGGTCAAGCCTCAAATCATTTGCAGTCAGAAAGGCTGAGGCAGAAAGGGCAGCACTTGTGTTTCATGCTGCAGCTTTACCAGCAAATATAATTTGGATGAGCAGGAAGTGCAGCCGAGGAGAAAAACAGAGCAGCTTGACCTGGAAACCAAAATAGCTGCATCCACAGCAAAGTTGGCTGTATTACAAGCCTTAGATGAAAATGGTTCTTCTAATGACCCTACTGATGAAATGCTTTCCTAAAGGGAGAAAGGGAAAACGGAGTCCTTCAAGATGTTAAATCCTATAGAAAAGTAACATAATTCTGAAACAAGGAAAAAAGGCAGAACTAAGGGATTCAACAAAATTCCCATCATAAAGGTTAAAGGACGTGGGACCCAGGGAGACAAAACAAAGGGATAAAAGCATCATCGAGGTATGACTATAAATACGATTCAGCCGACCGGCAAAATGTTCTGCGCATATCTAAGCAATTTCAACATCAACTAACAGCTACTGATCCTACAAGCAAGTCGGTGCAAATCATTCAGGAGATGTACTGACCATCATGTGCAGACAAAATAAAATAACAGCAGCTTTTGTGCAACAGCAGCATCTAACAATACCGCCACCACGGGATTGATGGGGATCCTCTCTCATACAAAACATTTACAAAGACCTTTAAGCAAGAAGTGGAGGAAAAGCAAATTGTCTTTATTATTTGGAGCTGTTCACTAGACGGCAAATAATTTTATTTAACAATCAACCAAGCCCGTATTATTTAATTTAGGATGATAAATGAACCTCTCCCTGGATTGATTGTAGACTATTCCTGACATTTAGATCAGAAGCTCACCTCTATATCAGGACAGATATATTGCTTGTCTGATAACGTTTAGATAGTTAATACTATGTTTTTTGCTGTAAATTGCCCACATTCACCAAATGTCATGATGTTAATTCAACCATGAAGTCCCTAAAATATGTTTGATGTGATTAGATGTGGTAAACATTGTCTGCAGTCAGTGTATGCTTTGATTTTAAAGGCACCCAAAAAACAACAATATCCTGAAAACTGATTTCTGGGTTAGACAGTTATCAGAATAAATAAGAAATAAAAAGGTTAGAAAAGATACAATCAAATTTTTATCACTTTTATGCATTGGCTCACTAATTCAAATTATAAGCTATTATTTAGGCAATGGGCTATATTTTTGAGTCATTTATTTGTGGATTTTTAATTATGGCAGGAATACTTATTGAAGCAGGAATCAGTTTAAAGTCTTTGCAAAACAGTTTATTCAGCGCTTTCTACAGTAGCCTATATGTCTTGGTGTGCCTGCTAACATGTTTTTATTTTATATACTCTACTCTAATAATCCCAGAGGGAAATTACTTCTCTGCATTTAACCCATCCCCATTGTGTCGCGGGGCAGCCAGTGTGGGGTTAAGGGTCTTTCTCAGGGAGTCTGTGGGAGTGGGGGATCGAACTCACAACCTCAGGATTCAAAGCCCTATACCCTAACCACTAGAAGTCCCTAACCACTGTGTTAGTTCTCAGTTGTCATGGCAACCACTGATCAGGTTTAAGTTATGATCAATTTTCACAGGCATCTTTTCAGCTTGAAACTCAAAATGATAAAACGTTTTTAAAAAAAAAAAATGTAAGGCAACAAATATCAGTAAAAATACAATTTAATTCATATTATGTACAAAATACATTTTTATGTACTAAAATGTACACACTCAGGAGCCTGACCAGTGTTTACACTAAGTGAAAACAAAATGTACACAGGTAATCATCCATTGTAGTAGGAAAGGAGAGAAGTAGTTGCTCACAGGACCGTAAACAAACGTAGTGATCTGAGTTCACAGAAAGACAAACAGGCAGTCATGTCATCTGCTTTAAACAGTGTATGGAAACACTAAAGTGATCAGCTTATCTGACAAAGCAAAAAGCATATAGAAAAACAGCCCATTAGATGCTGAAGTGGTCACCAGAATGAGCAGATGATCAGTGCTTTTAAAATGCAATGTGTGGTTGTAGTGAAAGACAAATCCATTTATGTTCATTAGCAAGCATCTGATTAAACTTCTAAAGAAGCATAATTAACATTTTTCTTTAAAGTAGACGATGGAACCAAACTAAAACAGCAGAAACTATTCATTTGGTGAAGAGTGATAAACACAGTAACATCTCCCTTAGAAAAATAGGCATAAATACGCATCTTCATCACAAAACCCTTCAAAAAAAGTTGCAACAATTGCATGACTTTCTAAATAATATTAGGATTTTACTTTAAGCATTTCTACAGTTTAATATAAGACAAATTGTCTTAAATCTTTCAAATGAATAAAAATAAATTATCGGTGATTATTTGTGCGTGTGCCGCTTCGTCTGAGAAAGTCCTTGCTTCAAAGTTCTGAGGAAGAACTTCAGGAGAAACAGGTGGTCTTGTGTGTTTCCAGAAAAGCGTGTTGTTCCCAGTTTATTCCAATGGTGAGATGTGCTGGTATCGCAGGAAACTGAGCACCAGTCCTAGTAGAGTTAGTATATTTTTATTTATATTGTCTCAAATGAACTTGGTTGAGTCTCTTTTGCTGATGAGGACTTCCAGCAGTCGCAGTTTGGCTTTCACATGTTTGTATTCGTGGTATTCGTCTGCAAGTGGCGAGCGGTCCTCTTTCTGGACGGTTCTGTGAAGCAACACGATAGCAGACATGAGTAAATGAAGCTCCCATGTAAAGGAGTAAAGTCTTGCTAGGGTTAACATGCCAGAATCTTACCTTCCATTTTTTTGGAAGAATTGCTCCTCAAACTCTTTCAGGTTCTTGCGGAGCCTCTTCTTTTCCTCTCTCGTCTCTTGAAGCTGCTCTACCAGTTCCTGCCTGTGAAGGAGATAAAAAAAAAGGGTCTAAATGATCTGCAGCTTGTTAATTTACATGAAACTGTAAACCAGTAAACATATTTTTCTTAAGCTGATTGCAGGAAGGCCGTAAAAAGGATCCATTAGCAAGTCTCCTGCTAACTTCATTTACTCCAAAGACTGAAGGTACAGGATTTCAAAGGCAAAGCCTTTTTAACCCTTTCTTAGCATCTCAAAACAAAAACTTTGCTGAGAACAGAAAAAGAGGAATGACAAAAATAACCTAATGAGTTTAGAGCCTGATCTGATGTCACTGCACCAGTTCATCTCATCAGCCTATTCGCATACAATGCATACAGAAAAACCACCAGATTGGCATTGAATTAACTTGAGGAAACTGTACTGAAAATTAATTATTCATATCCTCAATCATGAACTATATCATGTAAGATGTTAATAATACACATTTAAAGATCTCGATATTAATAATGTAGATCTAAGGTCATATTTATTCATTTATATCAATTAAACTGTAAATTTTGATTAAACGTTCTTAGGTAAATATACAGTTAAATCAGAACAATTATGGAAAGCACTTTGGTTTGAAACTTTCACAAAAACTGACGTGATTGTATTTGCCTTCTTATCTCACTCTTTAAAAAATAACAAATTCATCAGCTGCATTTAAACACAACATAATCCCAAAAAAATGCTCTACCAGAAGTTTTTTGATCCATGGGGAAATTAGCAGATTGTGCTTCTGGGATAAAAAAAGAAAAATAATAATGTCACAGTCCTAACTTGGGCTGCAACTAAAGATTATTCTGCTAATAGATGAATCAATTGATTACTTCTTTGATTAATAATCTGTATAACAGGAAAAAGGTTCCTTAAAAGAGAATTAAACAAGAATTTAAACCAAGTGAAGCTATAAATATTCCACTTTAGGGGTTATGGATTTATTCACAGAAAATAAAAAGTGAGGTCACTAACTTTAACAGTTATTCTTTAGTGAGTTATGAGTAGAAATAAGTAATTTTAGAATGCCATGTAGCCATTGGCTTTGATAGCATGAACAGCTTTAGGCTCAGTTGGCCCAGATTCTCCAAACTCAGATCTCTGACTGTTCTTGACTGCTGAGAAACTACTGATCAAAGAGAAACTACTCCACACCCTAAGCTTCAAAAGGTAACCAGTTTTTATTGGGTGGTAAAATAGGATCAGAATTTAGTCCCGATGTTTTATTACGTCCAGTAAAGTGGTATAAAACAGCAGGCTCGTTCACTTACATGGTGGCAGAGTGCAGGTTGGACAGCCCCATGTCTGTCGTGGTTTTTGAGGGTGAAAGGTCGTCTACGGGGGAAATGAACCCGTCCACTTCTTCGTCCATGAAGCTGAAAACGCTGAGCTCGGGCTGAATGTTCTCCATAAAATGATTCTTTGTGTCTCCGTCATCCTCCGAGCCGTCCTCTTCCTCCTGAGAGGAGAAACAAAACGGCGTGGTTAATGAAAAGGTAGAGCAGGACAAAGGGGTAAATGTGAACCACTTCAGACGGGTTTAGACATGGAGGATCATGCAGGGTTAGTCCCTAAATCATTGTTTGTACCCATTAGTCTGTATGAATGGAAGGAGAACATGGTTCTCTAGGTTTTCATCAGTCAACATTAAATTATTCAAACATGAACAGCTGCTGATTAAACAGCTGAACTGATGCTGATGGCAGGAAGCAGGCAGCTGCCCAATCAACAGGCACCAACTATCTCCATCAGAGGGGAGGATGGGGGGATAACAGCGGCAGCAGGTCTTCACCTTGATATCGTCGAAGAAGAGAGCAGTTTCCCCCTCGATTATGGGCTGAAGGAGGGGGCCGCGGCGCTTGCTGGAGGGGGAGCCCTGTGGTGACGGTCAAGAAGGGAGGGATTACCCACAGCTGCATGCTAAAAGCACCAGGAGTCACAGCTGGCTGATTTGAATGAAAAGTCACAGAGTGGAGCTTGGATCTGCACCTGTGCAACTAAATAACATCAAATTATAATAGAATTGTTTTTTTTTTTTTATTTCCTCTGTTTTTAAGGGTCTAAAGTTCCTCGGAAAGATCCTCTGTGACCCTTTGATCTGTTAAATCTGGACTTAAAGGCTTGGGAAGGTAACAACACGCCCGTGGCGTGACAGCCACGTGTTCTGGCAGAGGGCAGCATAAAGGATTAGGCGTGTGCAGACGTGCATAGTGTGTGCTGAGAGGGGGGAACAGGACTTACGATGACGGGGATGGTGGAGGCCCTGCAGAGGATCTGCTTCACCAGGCGGTATCTGTCGTACAGTGGCTTCATGATCTGCCGCTCATTCTTGGTCACCTGGAGCAGAAACACTTCCTGTTAGCATGTTTGGTTTTCACCACATTTCTGAGTAAACCAGATAAAACCAGATGTCTGCGGAGGTCTATAGGGCTCTGAAGCTACATTCAAAACGCTGATCCATTAGGAAAGCTATGAGTCGGACCACGGAGCATTTTTCTCTCCGGGGACCCGCTGGTCTTATGCTTTTATTGGTCTATAATTATAAATTCATGATGTTTGTAGAGGTTGGGATGGAAGAAGACTCACAGGCCGTCCATGGATGCCCTCATATTGGAGAAGAGCCTTTTGCAGGGCGACCTTCTCGGCTCCGATTTGGTCCCGAGTCATATCCTGCCAAAGGAGAAAAAGTCAGAACTGCTTCGGTTTCTTTAAACGTTCGTCGTTGGATCTTCTCGGTTTTACCTTGATGTCCTCTGGCCGGTTCATCTCCTCCCGCTTCTCCTGCAGCTTCTTCAAGATGGAGTCCAGGGTGCTCTCCACTGGAGGCTTGGGAGCCTTCTCCTGCTGGGGCTTCTTGTCCAGCTGGGAGCCAAAGCTTTTTGGCAGCGTGTTGCTGCGCTGGCGGGTCACAGGGGTTAGGTCCTCCTCAGATTTGATCAGCTTACGTTCTGGAGAGAGAAGAGGAGACAGATATCTGAGGTAGCATCTCAAAAGATCAACCTTCCGGTTGTTTGCTGACTTCTCCCACGCTTCTTTGTACCTTTTAGCTCTTTCCGGAGTCGGGCCAGCTCGGTGAGCCACCTCAGCACCTCTGGGTTTGCAGCTTTGTCGCTGTGGGACGGCTGGAAATCAGAGGACGATGAGCTTTTCTGATCAGAACCAAATCTTGGTTTCTGGGTTCTTCATCAGAACTACATACCCTGTATTTCCTCTCGTCTTCAAACTTCTCCTCAAACCTCTGGATCTTTTTCTTCAGAACGTGAATCCTCTTGGTGAGCTGGGCGGAGGTCAGCAGCTCCTCCTTCTCATCATCACAGGAGCCCAGCGATGAGCTCCGTCTGCGACTGAGAGACAAAATCACACCTTCAACCTCTGGTCTCCTTCACCTGCAGCCACGCAGGCAAACATCCGTCCTACCTGATGAATGAGTGAGCGTTCGGCGGCGAAGGAGGCACCTCGGTGTCGTCCAGGTACTGCTGGCTGTGTCCGTAGGCGTAGAAACGAGGAGACACGAGAGGATCGCTGTCCTCCTCCACCAGCTGGCGGATGAGGCGTCCCCCGGCGTGGGGGGACAGCCGGGCCTCCTCGCGGTCCATGCTTTCCCTCTGCAGCGGGCACGCTGGGATCGGTTCTGAGAAAACACAAGTGTTGCACTTTGACTCTGATGTGGGGGAATTGATGGGATTTGGACATATTCCATTAATGGTTCTGAGGCAGAACATTTCTCACCCCAAGAAACCACTAGCTTTTATTTTGAAAGTAGGTAAACAGGAAATGGAATTAGAGAAAACGGGGCAGGACCCCTTGGTACTCCAGGACCAGAGCCTCCACATGGCCACAAGCTTAATGCCAGCACCATCCCTGCAACCACATAATAATAATTGAACTTTTGGAGAAATGTACCTCTGCATTTAACCCATTCCCCTTTGGGAGCAGTGGGCTGCCATCGTGGGGCACCCGGGGAGCAGTGTGGGGTTAAGGGTCTTTGCTCTGAGACCCAGAGTGGCAGTCTGTGGGAGTGGGGCTCGAACTCAGAACCTCAGGATTTCAAGCCCTGTGCCCTAACCACTAGGCCCACATGATGACCGTTTAAAGAATATAACAAAAAAATACCAGAGTAAGATGCCTGCACAGTGGCGCCACCTAGGAGGCATCACTGGAACATGCTTCCTGTTCTTTATCAATTAAACAATTAATTTAAAAACTGAAAAGAGTTTTGTTAGAAGTGAAACAGATCAGAACCAAACGTTGAATCATTGCCGATACTGTAAACCCAGAAGCTCCGCCATCCTCCACCCGCTGGAGGAAGGCCAAGCAGATCCCCTGACGATCACTGAGCTTTTAACGGGAGGAGAAGGTCAGGCCTCCGTCCCTGCTGGGACGTTTGTTTTTTAGAGACAGTTGTTGATTCTGGGCCAGCATTTCAGACAGATGGAAAACCCGGAAAACTCAGAGACCTGATGGAGGATGAGAAGAAGAAGAGCAGGGGGTGGAAGCTGCTGGGATGAACCTCCAGAGAAACACGGCAAATCTGCCATGTTTTCTTAGCTAGGGGAAGACTTGGCCCAAACTGAAAGAGGTCCTGCTCAGATTTCAGCACCAGAATCCTGCAGGTTTTTGTCCTCTTGGACTCGGGTCATATTATATATTGAGCGGGGGGCCCTGTGGCGGGTCAGCGGGTTTGAAACTCCATCACAGCCTGTCCTGTTAGGCTCCATGGCATTTTGAATTAATCCCTTAAATCAACCGATGGTTCGGGATTAACTAGATTAATGAAACCAGAAACCCGCCTCTGGTCCATTCTGATACTGGCTGGTTCTGTTCCAGATCGTTCAAGCATGTTGCTGTGCAGAGGAGAAGGTCAGACAAACAGCTGCGCCTTTCTCTGCTGTAATTACTCTGATGGCGGCAGGACTTACCATCACAGCAACTGGGATGGAAAACACTTTGGAAGTCGAGGAGACAGGAGTTGGGAAAAGGAGGATCTACAGGAACAAAGAGAGAAAGGAGAGATGGACACAGTGAAGAATGAGGTGAAAGAGAGACTACAGCTCCACACGGCAGCTCATAACAGCCCCTAGTGGCAAAAAGGCTGCAGCAATAGCCTCAAAACACCCTTTGATTAAACACAGAACATTAGAACCCAGAACCTGCTGGGTTCTGGGAATGATGCACTGCATGGTCCCAGTTAGAGTTTCTAACAAGTCCTTCCTTAGAACCACTGATTACTCTGACTTCAACAGACCGTCCCACATTTCTACACTGTGTACACAGTACTATAAAACCTATATGGACCAACAGAACCTATTTTAACCTACAGAACCTATACAGACCTACAGAACCTACATGAACCTGCGGAATCAATATGGACCTACATTAACCTACAGAACCTACTTGGACCTAAAGATCTGATATGGACCTACAGGAACCTAAAAAACCTATATAGACCTACAGACACTACACAGACCCACAGAACCTATATGGACCTACAGAACCTCAATGGACCTAAACGGAGTCTCAGAAACTAGAGATTGACAGAGATAAAATGGTGAAAAGGAGAGAAGGAGGAATCAAAGGATGAAGGAAAGAAATCAAACAAGGGAGGAAGGATGCTGAGGGGAAAGGAGGGAAAACATTTAGATGAAGGTCATGATGTTTGACTTTCCAGAAGCAGTTTTCTTCCTGTTCCAAACTTGAAACCGAGTAGTTCCTGAGGACTGCAGGTCAGCTGGCTGAAGGGGGCATTTAGAAAGCGTGCACTGATCTCCTCCTGCAGCAGGAGGTCGATCTGAAGCTCTGAGCTTCAGCTGGAGAGCAGCAGTGGGGGTGGGGGGTCCAGTATTATTCCAGGTTTGACCATCCGAGACAGACAGACAGACATGAGACTGCAGCACAGCTAACAGGAAACTGGTAAGCATCAGCAGGCGGAACCGGAACAAAAAGCCAGTCAGAACAGCGTGTTCCCTGAATGTTCTCTGAAAGTTCCCTGAATGTTCTCCTAAGGATTCTGCATCTCATTCATCTCTTTAAAATGTTCTGGTGGGAAACTGAGAACAGTCACACAGAACCAGGCCAGCAACTTCCTGTCTGCAGCACCAGATGGATACGGAAAAAAACAAACAAAGAAACAAGAAGATCAGGAACATTCAGAGAGGGAGAGGAGGAGCAGCAAGCTACTCTGAATTGTTTCACTTTTCTGATAAGTAAACTCAAGTTTTCTCTCATCAGAATAATGGAAACATTTCAGAGAGCTTTCTATAGAGTCCATCTGTGAGCACCATTATCAACACTGAGCCGAACCGAACCTCCCATCTAACGGTTCTGGCTGAAAGCTGCAAGTGGTTGAGCCAAACAGACCTCAAACTGCAACCTTTTACTCTGTGATCCAATGCAATGTGGTCTGATTCTGCAGAGGAGGGAGCTGGAGGCCCAGAGAGGACTGGTTCTGTTCAGCAGCAGAACCACAATTAGAGCTGCAGCCATGAAATGAAGGAAGGAAGTGAAGCCTCACCTCCCCAGCTGCTGTTCTCGGTCAGAGCTGTCAGGTCCAGACGGGGAACGTCGTCTCGGTCCGGTTCCGAGGCGCGAACCTCTCCCCCTCCGATCCTTCCCACGTCACAAGCGACGGGCGATTCCTGGATCTTCATCCTTAACGTCTGAACAACCATGAAGAGAAGAAAATAGCCTTCAGTCCAACAACAACAACCTGCAGGCTGAGGGGGGGGTCACACTCTATAAGAGGAACAGAGAGGGGCGGGGCACGGATTCTGATTGGCTGCAGAGGAAAAACAAAAACATCCGCCCACCCGAGCGCTGCTAAATCTGATTGGGTACAATCTCTTTAGCCCCGCCCTGTTTTAAGCCAGTATGGCACTCCTTCCCCAAAGTAGTTTTCCTATACCCACGGTATGGAAAGCCGAAATAACATATAATATAGCAAGTCAAGATGAGATTTATTCACAGAGCAAACGTATTTACTTGTCAATATAAAACAAAACGAATTTCACAGAGCAGAGAGCGAAAAAAAACACAAAAAGAAACACAGAGACAAATATGTAAAACATTGTATATGCAACCAGTGCCAGTCCCTGTGTGTGTGTGTGTGTGTGTGTGTATTTTTTTGTATTTCATTTTTTTTTTATTTTATTGAACTTCATTGATCTCACATTGGAGAAATTTATGTCTGTATTTAACCCATACCCTTGGGGAGCAGTGGGATGCCATCATGGGGCGCCCGGGAGCAATAACAGGTCTTTGCTCAGAGACTCAGAGTGGCAGTCTGTGGGAATGGGTTTCAAACTCAGAACCTCTGGATTCCAAGCTCTATGCCCTAACCACTACGCCGTTACTATTTGTCAAATTGAGGGGAACTACTATAAAAAATCGGAGCACACCATAAGGACCGACTGCTTTAGCCTGGCCCCCATGGTTAGACTTCGACAGATTTATTTAGTCATTGTGTCTACATGAGTGTGTACAAAAAGACATTATGTTTAAAACAGCTCTAGAAAATTTCATTTTTTAAAGTGCAGACTTGATAAACAGTAATAAATACATTTAAAAAAATGGTAATATCAACATACTGACTGTATATTTACAGTTCTAACATAAATTGTTTTTCAATTAAATAACAACCCATTTTACACAACATTCAGCAGTCTAATGGCAGTGGGAAAGAAACTGTTCTGGAATCTGCTGGAACTGCATCTGATGCTTTAAAGTCTCTTCCCAGAGGGCAGCAGAGAGAACAGTCCATGGTGGGGGTGTGAGGGGTCATTTATGAATTTACGGGCTCGGGACACGCAGCGCTGGGATGAAACGTCTTTAATGGAGGGAAGAGGAGCCCCCATGCAACGGTTACAACCTCTATTTTAGGGTTAGGTGTTAGGTTTAGGACCAAGGTGTGAATTGAGTTTAGGAATAAGGTATGAACCCGTATTGGTTAGGTGTAGGATAAGGGTCACTGTTAGGCTGTAGAAGTCACCTACAGAGGAATTGAATTAAATGGAAAGTCTCAACCAGAGTAGTAAAACCAAACTATCTATTTAGGACTGTTTATGGTACATTTACTAAACCCTCTGAGGGCCAAATGCCTTATGGGGACTGAAGGCTGGTCGTTATGTAGTGGACCCCCATTTCTAACATTAGGGAGTGAGTTTAGAGGTATCTTGTAAATTAACTTTAGCTTAAGGGAAGGAATCAACTAGTAATGGTTTGGGGTTAGGAATAGATTGGTAATGGTTAAGCTTAGGCTTAGGTTAGATGAAGAACACTTGATGAATATCCCCATCCTGCCAAATGACTAAGGCAGTTTCAGAGAATCAAAGGTCCTTTTCATGAGATTCTCATGTTTCAAGCTGAACCAGGTTTATGATTTGGGAAGAATTTTAAACAAGACTATATATAAAAAGAAAAAACGTGAGGAAGAGAAGTGAAAAGTAATGGAAAGAGTGAAGTGAATTGGAGGAAGTAAAGTCAGGGTGAGCTGCCTGATCGGGCCTGCATTCACCCCTGCCTTATGCTTAGGTTAGGGTGTTGCAGGGAAACAATGTATAGTCTCAATAGAAATACAAACTTGTATGTGTGTGTGTGTGTGTGTACTCCTGTGTTGGTGGGGCAGTCTTTTCCAATTTCACAATCAAAGTGAGGACATTGCCAGTTCTCTCTTCCTGTTTGCTAACAGTGACTAAAGTAGGAATTGGGTTCAGGTTCAGATGAGGTGTGCTTTGGTTAGGTTTAGGTTTATGTCAGGGTTTGGGTGTGAAAACAACTGAAAGTCAATGGAAGTCAACACATGCTCCTCACTGCTGATTACAATGTATAAATTGATTGATGGATATAACATCAGTATGAACAAATATATATATTTCATGTTCTTGCTCCCATTGGTTCCTTAAGCCTCCGGTGAAACTTTAATTGGATTATTTTATAGAAGGAGTTTTCCTATTAAATGACTCAATGATGAAACGCCCTGCCAGTTCAAAATGGTCATAAAAACCTTAAATTAGTGCCTCAGTTAGTTTTCAGAGGAGAGGTTCTGTAAAAGGTTTGATGTTGTTATGATCCACTGCACTAAATAATATTCATTTTTTCCTCTTTGTTTTTTGGTAAACGATATAGAAAAATACCAAAGTGTTGCGATTATACGGCGTCCAATGAAGTTACTCCCATGGCGAAGTGGGGACGTTTGGGGTTCGGTGAGAAAAACTTCCATAAGCAATTATTTATTTATACAAATATATTAATATTAAAATAAATGGCCTTTCCTCTTGGTGTTTCTGCTCCTATATAGATCAGTTAATGTTTACATCTTCAAATGTGACTGGGAGGTGCGGTTTGATTATATGGCAATACAGCATGCCATACAGGCATTGAGCCAGGAGCAGCGCGCCTCCGTGGGGTTGTTTGTTTCTGCAGGGAGGGGCGGAGGGACGCTGAGGAGGAGGAGGATGGAGGAGGGGCGAGGAAGGGAGAACACAGAGAATGTGAGCAGTCACACGTAGGCTGCCTGGATGGCTCCTCTTTTCCCTCCAGAACCTTTCTGCTGTAACAACGTCCTTGTCCAGCTCATATCTTTCATGTTATCCACATTTTAGAGAAAATCCTTTGGAATCTGCTCATTTGATTCCATTTCTTTCCCATTCCATTCCCAGTTTGGAGTCTGGGAATGACTGGGAAACAGAAGCATTCAGACTTGGTGCCTTAGATGTTTTCCAGTAAAGGATGCATATTAAGCACACCCTGCTTGTGGTCATGAAGTCACCCAAATGTTGCAGGTCTCCCATCCTCCTCCAGAGCTGTAGTGGCAGAGCAGCCTGGTCAGGATCAGCTGCAGTATGAGGCTCCAGGCCTGAACTTCTCACAGCTCCTTAGTTGCCGCACAAGAAGTAAGTGTGATGTGATTCAGAGAGCGTACGAAGTGGCGCTGCAGATTCTGTGTGAACGTGCAGAATGTGACTGACTAACTGTACAAATGTCCTCTGCGTAGAGCTGGCGTTCCAGAACCCTCCCTTCCTCGCTTCTGTCGCAGGACAAACTGCTCTGACTGTCTGTCATCAGTTTAGCCTTTGAATATTGCTGCTTGTCCTGTTCCAGGGGCTATTAAAGACCAAGTCACCCCCCAGCATGGCACAAAAACCCGCCGCCACGAGCATCCCAACATCTGCATGAGAGCTGCAGAAGAAAACAACTTGCAGTGCACTGATGTGGGTTGAAAGAGCCCGGCCCACGGTCCACACCCCCCATCCATCACATCTGGCTGCTTTAATGTTCCAGAAGCTTCATCTTGGTCTTTGCTTTGATCTTGTGAGCTGCTGAGTGTTGCAGAGAGCTAATGTTTGGGTTTTAGCTCCAAAGCTGAATTAAAGGCACCCCTCCTTTGGGACCATCATGCAGATTTGTGGCGTTTCTCTGGTTCTCTGTTGTTATTCTGCTCACAGTTTTCTACTGTTGTCTGATAAACAAAAACTTCTCGGTTTAAGAAGAGTCTTTTAATCAGAGTCATGCAGAGCTGCTAAAGCTTTTATATTTAGCTTCAATAAAAGCCTGACTTTGTTAAACATGTCGTCAGATGCATAAAGGACACCTTTGTTTGAACAGCAACTCATGGTCAGACAGAAGCTTTGTTCCTGTCTGACCTGCATGGTGAGAAAAACAGTTCTTCACAGGTGAACTCGCTCCAACAACTAAAGGTGTGTGTTTCCAGGTACTTAGAGATTCACTTCCATACAGAAAGCCCATTTTCTTAACTTCAGCTACCACGGTATACATGTCAGATTAAATAGTACTGCTTATACTTCAGCAATGGTACCAACTTATTACTTTATTGTATCTCTAATACTATATCCATTGTTTGTGCCTTTCTTTTCACATCTCTTTGCAGGCGATGAAGCACACTAACCATGTTTTATCGTTATCTCCCTTTTATCCTCTCTTTCTTTAATCTTTTCTCCTTTTTTCTGTTTTTCTTACCTGTTCTACTTACATTGCAGTGTCCATATAACCTGTAATACTCCCTGCATAATGAATAATAAAGCTATTTATGTGCATAAATCAAGCGGAACACTATGGCGACTACTCCACTTGTGTTAGTAAAATCTGTTGGGCTCTTTTTTGGCATCAAGACAATTATTCTTATTGCCACATTGCCAGACAGGACACATCAAATCAAAAACAGTTCTGTCCATCCGGGGATACCTGGGGGCTCTGGTCTGAATGTGCAGAACCTGCTCAGAACACTTCTTCCCACTTTTTTTAACGTTTATGCCAACAGCATAACTTCTTTGAAACAATTTTCTAAGCTCATTTGGTTTTAAACTTTTGGTTATAAGACGAACTGAATGGAAGAAAGTTCTTCTGGTGGGATTTAGTGAATCTTTATTATTTGAAAACAATAATAAAAGAATCTAAATCTTCTTACTTCCTCTTTCTTGCTATTGAGGATGTGACTGATAAGGATTTTTTTCCTACCTTTAATTAGGCATTTGTGATCAAATCAAACTATTACTATTAGCTGTTAAAGATTCTCCTTATGAATTTCCATTCTAAGGTGAACTGATTGGATTATATGTTTGCGCATTTTGATGTATTTAAGCTTTTAACAGGAGAACAATCTAATGTTTTTTGTGATGGGATTAAAGAAGGAAGTAATCACAGAAAACACACCTGATGATGTTGATGAAAAGAGCAGCAGTCAAACTACAGGGAGCTTTATGTGTTCATGATGGCATGTTGATTGCTTTTAAATCCAGACTGCCATTTTCAAGTTACACTGTTTTTTTTCTTATATAATAAAAGCTATTTTCATTGTTTAAAAAACATTTTTGCTATTAACATTTTGTTACTCCAATTAATCCTGAACAGCATATAATTTCAGGATGTGATATAAGAAGAAATCATTTTTTGAAAGTTAATTTGTAAGTCAGAGTTTATAACTTTGACTTCCTGCAAGGTTAAATGAAATTCTTATTCTTCTCCTGAAGATCCAAACATCCTTCTGAAATCCAATATAGACAAAAAAAAAACACTAATTATCTTGATGCGTATCTAAACCTTAGAAGAAGTCCCCGAAAGAGCAACATGAGCAAATAAACAACCAGTGGAATCTCTCAGTGCAATTATAGCTCATTTAAACTGCTTATTTCTTTAAAACAAGAAGTTTCTTCTCCAATGAAAACAGAATAAATTGCTCCATCTCCCAACAAACTCAAACACCTACAACCTAGCCAATGCATAATGTTCATCAATAGCCACATAAATATTTTGGTATGAACAGAAAACTGTGTTTCCATCCTAGAAAATCATTCCGCTCATGTTGTTAAAGCCATCAGTTTTTAAAATCACGACCATTCTGTGTTTAACCATCTAAGGTTTTGCTATAGATCAACATAAAACAAAACCATTCACCAACACCTGGTCTCTGCACTAAAACATTTCTATGAAAATTGCTGAAACTTTAATGTTGTAAAGAGTTGGGTGGCATAGAAAGGCTTGGCGTGGCTGAAACAACACAAGGAAAATCAGCTGCATGTGGAGCAAACAGGAACAGTAAATCCAGGGTTTAATCATCCTGCTGAGGACATTGCAGAGATTCTCACGTAAACTATACAGTTATCTGCTGTCCTTATATGGAAGATTCAGACAAGCTATAATTACTTCCTGAATGAAGTGTAGAGTTACAAGTTCTAGAGCAGTGGTTCCCACCCTGAATTCTTCATGCGTTTTAAGAATAATCTGTGTCTCAGCTGATGGTTTCCAGCATCCTCGCTGTGTCACTGGGCTCTAGAAAGGCTGGCTGATCTCTGAGTCAGGAAGCAGGGACACATGGAACGCCGGGATCACGAGGGTCTGGTTTACAGACACACATGCACGGATTTCCAGTGTCCAGTGAACTGATTTCTGTCTGTAAACATGTCTGGTGGATATCTTAGGCATGGATCAGGAACTAAAGGAGCGCCGACCATCTCACTTCCTAAAAGCTGCAGTTTGAAAGCTATGAGCTGAGCTGCTGACTGAGCGCCAACCTTAAACATATCCAGCCTGAGGGGGACCTGTCAGTCTGTGAGGAGCAAAATAGCAGATTTTAATATTAAATGAAATAACTTCATTTCAAAACTAAAATAAAAATATCTTTTGACTTCTTTTATTTCTTATTTTCATTCTTTTTCTGAGGTTCCACCTCCCTGGTTGGGTTGATGGTTTTAAACCTTAGAGCTTAACTTAAACAGCAGGGAGCAGATCGACCGGTTCCCCTCCTGCACTTAAAGCACCGCTCAAACATTTTCCCTTTTGTTCCGGATGAATAAAGTTTATGCAATCAGCTGGTTTTCCTTAGAAACGTTGAACCAATTAGACTGCATCGCTTCTATTTTAGTGACGTGTTGTGAATTGGTGCTATTGAAATAAACTGAATTGAATTGAACAAAGCTTCAAAGCAGCCTGTTGTTTTATGACAGTGTGCAGATTATCTAATTTATCCTTTTTATACTTGAATGTTTCAATACTTGCAATGTATCTGGAGGAGGTCATTGTATTTAGTTTAGGGTTTTGTTAGTCTTGTGTGCTTCCTAAATGTTTTTTCTGTCTTCCTCCAGACTTGGATGGTTTTATGTTTCCATATCCATTTGTTGAGCGCTGCCTCCATCTCATTTACATCTAGATTTTAATTAAGGGGAATAAGATGTTTAAATGTGTTTTAGAGCAGATTATCATACAATGATCCTACACACCTTTTACACTTTTATGGCCAAATGCTTCCAGAAAACCTTTTTCTTTTCTTACAGAAATGCATTCAGATAAAAGCTATTGACTGACGGCTGACTTGTACTTGATCACTTTATCCTATTTGCCTCAGGACTATTGAATCAATCCGCTGATAATGAACAGAAAAGTGCTGCTCTGAGCTTTCCGTGGGATCAGTGACGCAGACACAAACTGGTTCAATGATGCTCTAGAGGGAGCTGCTGTGGATTAACATGAGCGCAGATGTTACAGATCCCATCACCCGCCCTCACAGAAGCCACTGTCAGTTTGAGCCTATCCTTCCCACCACCTGGATCCTCACGCTGATGTAACCGTGGCTTGGGAAGGCGGACACATGGTGGTATTCTGTGTGTGTCAGTGTTTGTGCTTCAGAGGGAGAGCAAAGTATCCCATTTCACCATTTAAATGAAGACAGTTTGTCCCAAATTCAGGATATTTTGCTGGCTAGGTTCATGTTAGAGTGAGGGATGCACTGATAATGGTTCAGTTGGGATTATTTCCAGGGTTAGGGCATAGAAGGGTTAAAATCAATGGGAGCCAACACATGGTCCTCACTAAATATAGCAAGATGAGAATGGGTGTGTGTGATGTATTAGACAATGATTAAGCTGCAGGGTTCAACATGCATGCTCTACAAACAGAAATGTGGTCAAAAGAGTAATTTTGCTGAAATGGCAGAAAGGCTGAGGACAGCAGTTACTGATACATGTAACCCGACACGCTGTCATAGATCCTACATACACAAAGCAGCCATTCTGCATATAGTGTATTGGAGATGGAAGGAAAAAACAGACAGAGTTTCAATTGTTTACTAATGGAAAATCCTGAATAGTGCGGCATGCACATGTATTTATTGTTAAACCCCTAAATAAAACGCAGTGGCACCAAATGACAATACATTTTACCTAATTATTTCAGAGTATCCATCCATCCATCCATCCATCCATCCATCCATCCATCCATCCATACATAGCAGACATTTAGCAGAAAAATCCCCATTTTCCCAGACAGAGCCACATATGGAGCTAATTTACCATTAGCTTTTCTAATGTAGAAAGCATTTCTAGAGCAGTGCTTTTATTTTTCGTTTCTGTCTCATTGAATCCCGGTCTGCCTTAGAAGAATGCCGCTCACACTAAGCCTGGTTCTGCTGGAGATTTCTTCCTGTTAAAAGGGAGTTTTTCTCTCCACTGTCGCTACAAGCATGCTTAGTGTGAGGGATTGCTGAAAAGTAAATGAGTCGATGCAATCAGCTGGTTTTCCTTAGAAACTTTGAACCTTTAATCTAACTGGATGATCTGATTGATCTGTATCTATAAAGAACTCTACATTTGTGACGTTTTATTTCAACACCACTCTGTCCAAGACATCAGATGCCACTGAAGCTTCCTTAGATCTGCATTCTAAATTAGTTTAACTTCAGACATTATTACCACAGACCTAAAGGGACCTTGTAATTTACCAGCATGGCCAACCAGCAGCCACACTTGTTAGTTTATTAGGATTTTAAATAACTCAGTTAGCAAAAAAGAAAGTCTTTAAAAATGGAAAGTAATGATCTGCTGTTACAATCTCCAAAATCCTGAATGAATTCATGATTTGTGGACATTGTTGGAGACATCCTCATTACTCTGCTAAGTTGTGCATGTGTGTTGTCTGGGAAAAAGGCAGCTATCACTTCCCACTATCAGCTTTCTGGCATTGCAGGTACATCGTGTTTGTGTTGAGCTGTATCCGTTTACCGAGACCTGCTGCTGAAACAAATACACACCGAGTCCCAACAGCTGTTTGTGTGTTTAAAGATTAAAAACTGTTTATGCCAAAAGTTTGAAACAGGAGACTGAGGAACCCAAATATCAATAAGATCAGTCTAACACAATCATTGAAGCTAAAGTTTTCACACACATTAATCCATACATTTCCAAATAATCTTACAAACCTCTGACCCAGAGGCTGTTATTTTCAAGGAAAGTTAAAAGAGTAGTGACCTCAGTAAATTGTATGACGTTTACCATACTAGATATGGCCATATGGAACAAAATGGCATCTAAAATCTACTGCATGTCAATTGAAAACTGGGCATTTATGAGCAGCTGGCAGAGGCCTGCAGGATCCCTACGTCAGAGAGTCCAGATGGAACCATGTGGGTAGTAATGTCGAGCTATTGCCTGACCTGAGGACCGTTTCACAAAGCAGGTTTAACACACAACTAAACTCTGGGTTGATCTATTCTGAGGTTGGAAACTTTATTGTTGGTTTCACAGCAGATTCTGTGAGTTTGTTTAATCAACTCTGAGTAGGTTACTCAGTCGAGCTTAATGAAAAGCTATCATCACTGGAACCCTGATTCAACAAGTCACCATGACAACAGGCAGCAGGAAGTGCCAATTTCACACCAGAGGAAATTGAGATATAAATATTTGAGAATTTGTTTAAAATACAGAGCAAAAGCTTCAAAGGAAAGTGAGATGGAGTTGGAGGAGATTGCAGCTGGAGTAAATGTGAATATGGCAGGCCGTTTTGACATTTATTAAAAACACTATACTCTCTGTTGTTCCATTTTTACATTACTAAAATAGGATTCTTCCTGGTCAGTTCCTAGTCAGAACTGTAATAATAGATTTCCTAAATTATATATTTGCAGCAGAAACAAAATTTCAGAAAGTAAAAAGCTAAATTGTACTAGTAAGAATTAGGTTTAATAAATGTTTATATATTTTAGGTGTCTGTTTTCACATTTTTCAGATTGACTGAATGTCTTGATTTCTATAATACATTTCTTCCTAATCAAAACGATGCAAATTATGACCAGTAACAATAGTAAAGTAGAAATCTGAAGTTAATTTCTAGAAATCCAGAATGTTTATTTTATATTTGAAGAATATATGTTTTGTTTGCAGTTTTCATTTGGACAAAGAAAAAATGTATTTCAAATATCAGAAATACATATTTAGACAATCTAATAAATATCACAACAGACTGTTGTAAAAACTGTTACATTACAGGTAAAACTAGTTTACTGGTTGAATAGTAGTTTCTCTGTAAGGTCCATCACCTGGCAGCAGGTGAAGATAAAACGTTCGAACTGGTAGGACCTGTGCCTCATCTCATGGGGTTCCTCCTCATGTTGATCCTGTCTTCCATTATACAGTAAATACTAAGTGGCTGTCTGACTATAATGCTGTTATCACACATCAATGTTCTCTCGCTGATATCCAGTTCTGTTAAATTCCTGTTTAAGAAGTTTGTGTAATGCTGCTAATGTGAGGATGGATAAGGTCTGGAAGTCTGTGATGGATTGCTAGATGAAACGGTAGCGCTCATTAAGATAACTTTCTGCATATAAAAGGGCATCTATATGCGGTCTGAGAACCCTCACCCTATAAACATTTAATTCTTAGTGAATTAATGCCGCTCATTCTTTAATTGGATCATCATCTAAAGGACATGCTATGTTTGTATTTTTAATACAGAATGTGTCTAACAGATCTAGTGACAGATTTTATTTTCATCGATGCACAAAACTACGACAGAACTCTGCTCACTGTATCAGGAAAATAAAACAATGTAACTGGCTTTAATGAGCCAGAAGACACCCTTAGTTAATTAAGGAAAACCTGCTGCTGACCAGGTTAGCTCTGGGGAAAATGTTACTATGGTAACAGACACAGTGCTTGAGGAAACTCTCTTTATGAGACGGAAAACTCAGTTTCCCTGATTTCAGGTTTAGAAAATAGAAAGATTTCAGTAACCTGCTTTGCGAAATGGATCTTTGCCAATAAAATCCACCTGTTTAGAAAAACAAGTTTCTGAAGGATTAAAATGGAGAGGGTATCGTATTGTCTCCTCAGGTCAACCTACATCTGGCATCACAAAACATCAACTTTCATTTTGTTTTTATCCTTCAAATGCAAAAAGAAAGAATGACTGTG
Source organism: Cyprinodon diabolis (assembly GCA_030533445.1). Taxonomy (NCBI): domain Eukaryota; kingdom Metazoa; phylum Chordata; class Actinopteri; order Cyprinodontiformes; family Cyprinodontidae; genus Cyprinodon; species Cyprinodon diabolis. The sequence continues at coordinate 47,588,017 of CM060066.1, forward strand.
GAAGCTACAGTGTACAAAACAAAGGAACCTTTGATAACCAGCCATAAACATCCTAATTAGAAACTCACTGCTTCAGCATTTTCTCATATGGTGAATCCTGGGATCACTACACACACAACCTAACAGAAAGACGCCATGTCTAGCTGATGTTTTGAAGTGCTTTATATATAAGGTTGAATTGGAATTGGGGCTTTATGTAGTTTGCCAGTCTAATTGGAATTCTTTCGGTTTGTGAACATACTTCTCTGACTTATTTATTCCTTTCTGGTACCAGTAAATGTATGGTCTGGTTTTACCTGTGCTTTGCAAATAAGTCTCTATTTCTATCTACAGTTTGACCAGAAAAGAAAGGCAAATCAAGTAAGGCGCAGATGAACCTACCTGTGAGGTGGATCCTGGCTCCTCTTTTCTTAAAATCTCATTCCTGCAAAGGGAAACATGAATTAATTTCAGCAAAAGCTAATCCTCTGGATGTGCACTGTTACCTGGAAACCTCAGGAAACCTCAGGCAGTAAATACTCTCACACGTGGAGGCCTATCTTAGTTCTTATCAGGTGAAGATAATAAATCTTATCAGGCAGAGCGTGTTGTAAGACAAAATGAGCAAGCAAAAAAACAAAACAAAACTGTTGCCATTCTTAGCAGGTGGCTTATCAATGAAAAACTTGAGTAACAGGTTGAACAAACTGTGTACATCAGTTGTGATGTGAGTTTACCCTTTATGAAGTGGGTCCATGTGGTTCTCTCCAGGTCTTTCACCAACGCATTCGTTAAACTGCAAAAACACACATAGTCATTTCTCTAAAGATTTAAACAGCAAATGCAAAAAGGAAGCTAATGGCAAAATGAAACATTTAAAATCAATTACTTGTGAGCCGCCCTCTGTTTGTTTTTCTTTTTAATATTTACTAACCAGTAGGAAGAAACAGTTTTCTCTCATTGGTTCATCCTTTTTAGTTGCCCCTGATTTAAAATGTTTAGATCTGCCAGATGTAGTGTTGAAAAAAAACAAAAAACTACAAGGAACCAATTGTCACACTGGTTTTCTTACATAATTATAAATGAGGACCTTCCAGGGTTTTGAACAGCTGCCCAATTAAATCCCATAATAATTTATCTTTATCTAAAATGGACCTCACTTATATAAACAAATTATCAGTTTTAAATTCAGATCAAAATGCTGTTATAAAGTGGCTTGTATACATTTAAAGGTCACGTATTAAGGTTTAGGCTCATGTGAGTTAGTGTAAAAGAAAATTGTCAGCTGCTGACTTTTTACCTAAATTATTACATTTTAACATAGTGATCAAAAAACAAAAATAAGAAAAAGAAAATATTTTTTTTAATACATAGGCCAAGTTAGCCTAAAGGTTATCTAACCTTAAGGCTAACTTTGCATGGTTAAGGTGACCAAGGGATTAAATCGGGGGACATTTCCTGCTGGGAGATAAACAAAGTATACATTATCGAGGACCTACAAGCTAACAGAAGAAATGCAGATTTATAAAGTTGAGTCTCCCCCTCATATATCTTAGTTCATTGATCCATTTCTCTTTTAGTTTCTCTCATTGACTCCTTTATTTATCTATGAGTAACTTTTTATAAAGTTCCCATAAAGTACCCCAGGTACACTGCCTGGTATTCTGGACTGTTGTTTGACCGCTGGCTCAGAACAAAAGCCAGAGACCTCCCCGCTACCCAAAGGCACAGGGATGCAACCCTCTAATTCACCATGTTGAACTCCAACGAGCTCGGCTGAGACAAGCAGAACCATCCCAATCCTCAGCCTCTCCCAATCACCACCAGATGGGGAGTTGGATATGCTGGACGAGGAGGAAACCAAACAAGTCCAGGGGAGTAGTGAGGGTCTGCTGGAAACATCTGGGGTAGCCTTCGTTAAGGGATGTATTCAACTCATCTCCAAGAGAACTTCTCTATGATTCAGGGCAGAGACGGGGGACATGTAGTTAGGGGACCATAATCTCTGGCTCTACTGATGATGTGGCTGCATGTAGCTCTGGCTCCATGGTCTGTGCTACCTGTTGTGGCATCAACCCCCAAACCTGGTGGTGTATGCTATCAGTAAGGAGGGCCATCAATCTGAAAAAAAAAAAATTTATCAAGCCTGGTTAGCTTGTTGGGCTCCCGAAGCAGAAGGCAGGTAACGTGAGGTCAAGTGTGCCACAGCCTGGGAGATACCATGGAGAAAGGCTATTGGTCCACCATAAAAAGATTCTGGCAAACCATCCTGCACTGCTGCATGCTATGATCACAATAAGTATATATAAGCATATATAAGTGCTGAATAAAATTATTTTGTGGGGGATTGGGAGTTGTTGTTGGAGGGGACCAAAGACCAATTTGTTGTTTCAACCATTCGAGTCTGACCCAAAAGAGGTAAGCCAATCCTGTTGCTGCATTAGGATTTAAGGTTGGAAATATAGCTGTAATGAAAGCAGGAGATGCCGATCCACACAGGTGAATCAAAATGAACATGGTAGCCCAGGGGGATGTCAACAAAGCGAAAGGGGTCTGGATGCAGACCTGCACTGTCATAACCCAGACATGCACTGTCAGGACCCTTTGTTACAAACCTGTACAATGCAGTTTTCTGCACTGTCCAGACTGGAAGTTTATTCCTGATAATTTATCTGACGCATTCAGCAATAGCGTGGAGCAGGTGTGTGCTGCAGGATTTTATTAGAAGAAAAACGTTTTTTGCGAGGTAAGTGCCCACTTAAGTGTGCCTTTCCCCTACTTTTCTCCACTTAAAGACCAAGAAAGCTGTGTCTTATCATAATTTTTGGGGTTATTTAATGTAACTTTCGCTGGAACTTCGACAAAAGTTAAACGCTGCATATCATGCTGTGAAATCTGCTTTTTCAACGATAAAGAAATTTCCAAGAAAATAAAATAGACATTTGAAATGTTTTTTTTGTGTTTACTGTTTTCTCCGGTATCGTGGGAAAAAAACAAACAGAAGTTATTGGCTATTTTAACCATGTATCTAGGTATCTAGGTCCCCGATTAATTAAATATAGAACTAAACATGCATATTACAAATTATTATTCTGGCTTTAAGGAGAGCATCACACCAGCTAATGCAGATCCTTGACAGCCTAGAACCTGTAATGCTATCATCAGTGCTGTTATGTAACTGGCATGCAGGGGGAGAAATAACTATGTGACCTGACTATTACTTTTCTCCTGTTCCCTGTATATGAGGTTCAAAAGATCATCAAGTCCAAACATCATGCAGTTTGGCCTTGCTACAGGGGATGATTTTGACTTGTAAACGTAGTAGACCTAATTTCCCCAAGACACATTCATGTAGGGCCAGTTCAATTCAAGATGGTAGACATTAAAGTCAGCACACGCTTGTTGGAATGCCAGATTAACAATAGATCAGGTTGAAAAACATTATAACCTTTTCGACCTTGTGATCTGCAGTCAGCAGAACAGAATTGGGAAACAAGCTAAGTGATAATGAATAAAAAAATGAAAAATAAAATGAAAAAGTGGAATTGCAACACTATGATTGCATCTGTGTGCTTCTCTTCTTTCTAGAAATCTGGACAAATGCATTTGTCCTCCAAAACACTGACAGCCCAGGGTGCAGACTAGGAAACTAGGAGTCGTAGTTTAACAAACAAGAGGATTGAGTGGGCATAAATGACGCAACTCCCTCTAGGTCTTTAAATTTTAATATGCCCAGAGGTTCTGGGCGAGGAGGAGGAGTAGCAATAATCTTTCGGTCTGACTTTTTGATTAGTTAAAGGTCAGTTAATAATTACAACTATTTTGAATGTTTAACCTTTAGTTTCCCTCATCCAAATTGCAAAGCAACAGAACCTCTTCTTTTTGTAACTTTGTATCGTCCACCAGGTCCTTACTGTGAATTTTTAGATCAGTTTTCAGAGTTCCTATCTGGTATAGTGTTGAATACTGACAGGATCATCATAGTGGGGGATTCAACATCCATGCTGACACTGAAAGTGATAGCTTAAATGTAGCATTTAATGCTATCTTTGACTCAATAAGTATTGTTCAAAATGTGAATAGTCCCACACATTCTTATCTTCATACTTTGGACCCTGTGTTGACATATGGATTAGAATGTGAAGAAATAACAGTATTTTCTCACAACCCTTAAATATTCAGTTCCACCTCTGTATTACTGAACGATACTGCAGAGGACAACCATTCAATTTATTCTCCTTCACAGATTGAGGATTTTGTTGATGGCGTTACTAGCTCCCAGCGTACTGCCTTAGACAATGTAGCCCCTTTGAAAAAGAAAAACTTGATAAAAAACTGGGTCCTTGGTTCAATGCAGAACTGCACATTTTGAAGCTAAATGCTAGAAAACTGAAGAGAAAATGGTGATCTACATGCCCAGATGACCAGTTTGCAGCTGTATAAAATTACCCTTCTTAAGCAAGAGCTCATTAAAGCACTGAAATTGCTCTGGTGAGAGTCAGATTCCTGCATTCTCCCACATTATATACTTGTCTGTGCTAATGGGTCGGATGGCACGGCAAAATAATTTTTACAAAGAAAACAAATATTGAAGCTTAACAACATGAGAATGTCAAAAGATGATCTAAAGTAAAATATAATTTGGACTTTAGGCTCTTAATACCAAAATGTATGTTTGATTATATAAAAAACCTTGTTCATTGTCATACAAACCTTAAAGCATGGTGGTGGCAACATCATGTTTTATGCAATTTTTCTCAGCAAGAACAGGAATTTTTTTTTATGTCGAATGAAGGCATAGCATTGGTACTAGCAGTTAGTGATAGCATAAACATCTAGGGTTCTGGTACAAAGCTACAGATTGAGAGAAGATTGATCTTTCCACATGACAATGACCCAAATAACTCAAGAAGTTTCTAGTTATCTGGTTGCCATGCCTCGAGTCTGAAGCTCTGTGGGGGGATCTGAAGAGCACTGCATAGGAAATTTCTTGGGTGTCTGACCTTCTTGAAAGCTTCTACATATTAGCTAAAGGGTGTGCACCCTGATGAGACCATTTTAGGTTAGCCTTTTTTTTTGTTTTTTTCTTAGAAAAACATAATTACTCCAAAATTAATACATTTTTCAAGCATGAATTGTAGACACGACACTGAAATGAGCTCGGATCATTTCCATTTGTGTTCCTCTTTGAGTGGATAATGGCCAATTAAGCACTCATGGCTCTCTACACGTGAACTACTTGAGGGGGAAAATGAACAATTAGTACAATCTGGTGGATGTTACACGCTTGTTCAAAAACCATTAGACGTTAAAGCTTCCTGGAATTTACCAGCTTGTCTCTAATGATGATTCCTGTTAGCAGAATCTGTCATTGGCAGTGCAGAAAAAAAATGACTAGACGAAAATAATACTTCATTATTCCTGGTACATTAGTGGAGAGCATCAGTCACTATTGGAGCTGTTAGGTTAGGACACAACTATTTTTGTCATATTAAACTGAGAAAGGTGTCTTTATAGGTGCCACACAGACTTTAGGAAGGAAGACATCACTCACTGTGTGGCTGGTCTGGTTCTCCCGTTGCACAAGAGTTGGGCAATGTTTGGACTTTCTGCGTTTTGGTTTGATCCGCTCGGCACAGCCACTCTGGCCTCCCTCTGGTTCCACGTCAGTGCCTGGGTCCTTCCCAGCGCTCCCTGAACTGCTGCCACCACTGGACGGGATGTTTTCCTTGTTAGTGTAGGCCTGGGTGGATGAGGCTCTGCTCAGATGAGAAAAGAAAAGATTCACGACTTTAGACATCTGCCGTCCATCTGACTCCTTCCTGGTGTTTTTATCAGCTCCATGTCAGATGAAAAACAAACACCAAGGTCATGCTGGTGGCCTACTTATATCATCTCAGGCAGATAATGTGCTGTTTAGCTATGTACTAAATCTATTTACAGTATATTAACTATCTGTGCTTTTAATGACACTCTGCTTCCCAGAGACTCTTCTCTAATCCACTGTCAGTGATCTCTCAGGCTCCACCAGATCTTCTTGGACAAGGATTAGTTTCTTACTGGTGTTTTGACTGGTGTTTATCTTTGGCTACAGGAGATCAGCTTTGTTCAAAAACAGAGCTGCTCTGACAAAAAGATCTAAGGTATTGGACAAGTTCACCTAACTGTTATAAAAGTTCTGATTCTAGAAAATAAGGAGTTCACTTTGGGACGGATTTATGTATATTGCATTGTGCTTTTATCTTTATAGTGTGATTTTTTTCTGATTAATGTTATATTTTGGTGTGTTTTTAGTTGTTGTGGGGCAGACGTTTTAAAAGTTTTTGCAAATAAAAAAGGATTAAAAAAAAAAACTGTCTTAAAAAGATACCTGATCTTACTGTTCAACAAAAATAAAAAATAAAAAAACTATTTTTATTCAGGTATTTTTTGTTTGAAAACCTTAAAAACATTGAAATCCCTTGCATAAAAAGATGATGAAGCACCTAACACCTTTAGAGCTTTACTGTCATGGGGTTTTATTTAACAGCTGGTGGAGTTGTCCAGAGTGTTGGCGGAAGGAATCACCCAACCGTGTGTTTGTGTCATTGGCGGCATTCAGGTGTAGAGCTCCATCTTTCAGCTGAACCATGGTGGTTGGTTTTTACTCAAAGTGAGCCTAAATGTTCTATAACAAGGTGACTGAAAGGCTTAGATTGGGGTTTTAAGGTGAAAACATAGGTTATTTAATGCAACAGTTTCACCAAAGGGGAGCTGGCAGAATGCTGAGTGTCCAGAAATCCAGTTAGTAGTATTAAAATGGACAAGGTATACTTTTGATCTAAGAATAATAATCCAGGCCTGTGCCTGAACCACCACTTTACCCTTTATATTTATACACATTTTTTTGTGGCTTGGTTAAAGTCAGAATTGAAACTAGTTGAGGTATTGTGGAATGCCCTTAAACAGACCACTGATATTCTTAAACAACTGTCAAGATCAACATCTCTAGGAGGGCAAGAAGGTTTGCTCCTAAGAAGCAGACCTAGCACAAACAGAAGTGTCATTTCATGCTGGTACCATCTAGCAGATAGAGCGTACTGGTTTCTTTGTCTGAGTTCCTCCCCCTGCTGCTCCCTCTGCTGCCGGCGTCTCTGTCGAGCACTTGGCGTCCCCTTCAAGCTTGAAGGGCGTTGGGTCAACTCAGGAGTCTGTGATCGCTGATCGGCTAATGGGTTTACATCAAAGAGGTGTTGCTGCACTACTGAACGGATGGTCTGATCCAGGAAACTTCTGGGAGGAAGGAGAAAAAGTCCAAGAAATTATTAAGAAGAGTTATAATTCACAATCATTTATGTCAAGTTTTTCAATAGAAGAAAAAAAACATCCTAATATTTTATTCCTCTAATCAATTATATGAACAAAAGTTGACATACGTCACCACATCTGGTCTGCAGTGGACAGGGGAGAGGTGGTTACTGGAAAGAAAACAAGTGGAGCGAGTTAATCCTACAAAAACAAATGCTGACCCACCCCCCCACCCACCCCCCCACCCCCAGGGGGTTTGGGGCCTACGTGATCCAAGCACCTAAACGCACGAGGGATTGTTGACTCCAGCTCTGATCAGAGCTTAAGGAGGTCCTGCGAGAACAAAACAGCCGGTTTCCTCTATCAAGAAAACAACAAACCGTGGCACATGTTTCAGAACACGACTGAACAGAAGCAGCAAGACAGGTAGGTCATAAACAACAGATATTCTGAAGATAGTGAGAAATGATCTGGATGAAAAAAAACTATTTAAAATGAAACCATCCATCCATCCATCCATCCATCCGTCCGCCCATCCGTCCATCCATCCATCCATCCATCCGTCCGCCCATCCGTCCATCCATCCATCCATCCATCCGTCCGCCCATCCGTCCATCCATCCATCCATCCATCCATCCATCCGTCCGCCCATCCATCCATCCATCCATCCATCCGTCCATCCATCCGTCCGCCCATCCGTCCATCCATCCATCTGTCCGTCTGTCCATCATCCATCAATTTGACCATCCATTCATCCATCTATCCATCTATCTATCCATCCATCCGTCCGTCCGTCCGTCCGTCCGTCCATCATCCATCAATTTGACCATCCATTCATCCGTCCACCCATCCGTCCATCCATCCATCCGTCCGTCCATCATCCATCAATTTGACCATCCATTCATCCGTCCACCCATCCATCCGTCCGTCCATCATCCATCAATTTGACCATCCATTCATCCGTCCACCCATCCGTCCATCCATCCATCCATCCGTCCATCATCCATCCATCCATCCATCCATCCATCCATCCATCCATCCATCCATCCATCCATCCATTTGACCATCCATCCATCCATCCATCCATCCATCCATCCATTTGACCATCCATCCATCCACCATCCATCCATCCATCCATCCATCCATCCATCCATCCATCCATCCATCCATCCATCCATCCATTTGACCATCCATCCATCCATCTGTCTGTCTGTCCGTTACCCATCCATCCATCAATCAATCTGTCCATCCATCATCTACTCATCTCCCTTGTGAAGAGGACAAGTGACTATTCATCCAGCCCAATATGTTTCTCTCTTCTTTTCTCTTTGTCTGTGTCTCTCTTTTTCTTTCTCTCTCTCTTTCTTTTCAAGAAAAATAAAAAAAATGTAAAGTCATTGTTTTCTAACTTGCTGATCCTCCTCTCATGACAAAATCCTCCTCAAGAAACCATAAAGATTAATACTAGAATGTCTGTTACTAAAATTATTGAAAGGATTTTACACTGAATATGAAATATATTAATTAATATGACTGCTTTAACCTTTAAGCTGCTTTCTTAGAAATGCTTCTAGTACTTTCGCTGTTTGCATGTCCTAGAGTACATTTACTTTAACATACAGTGATTTGGAGGAAGAAGCCTCCATAAACAGTGGTGTTGACAATGATAGCACAGCTTGGCAGACGGCCATGTCTTGAGCACCGATAACGGCAGATAATGAAGGAGTTATGGAGCCAATAAAGGTTAATCAGGTGAAGCTCTTTCATCATGACTCTGGCCTCATGAAAGTTAAGCAGTGAAAATGATCCAAAGACGGTGAAACCATGTTGCTCAGTCACCACAACAGGAACATCTGAAGTTCTGACACATCACTGACAGTTTATGAATTTGTTGTTAAAAAAAAGACTCAGATGAAAAAGTTAAAGTTGTCCCGAAGCAGCAGCCTTAGTCGGTAAACATTCCAAAACCTTTAAAACATCCCCACCCAAATGGTCACGGGTCAGAACAACAAAAGCTTGGCTTAATGGATCGCTAGCACTGACTGGAGCTGAGCTACAATATGACAGAACCACAACGTCCTTATGCTAGAAGCAGCTATATATTGATGGTGACTAGATGATGAGGAAGATCTATTTAAAATGGGAGGCAGCAGAAGACAAGTGTTAAAGCTCAGACGACTTTCATAGCATGTGGACTAAGCTGTTGACAATCTGATCCTTTTTGGCGGCTGAACATTGACAATAAACACGTGTTCCTCTGACTCATCCCCCTGTTTACATGAAGTCTCTCAGGAAAACATAGTAATGTTTCTCAGGAGGTGGAGTCTGATGGGAATAGAAGGAGTTTTTAAATTTAAAATGAGATGAGAGAAAAACCTAACTTAGTGAAAGTAAAATATAAACATTAACCAAAGTATACTGCAGGTCATACTGACATTCCTTTTTCAGCCATTCGCAGTCCCCTTTAAGATGATCTAGTCCGAATTGCCAGAACTCACGTGTGCATGCTCCCCTCTTGCTAACATGAGTTCTGTCTAAGTATTCTGACTTCTTCCCATGGTGTAAAAACATGCATGTTAGGTCAGGTGGTCTCTCTAAAATGACTTTAGGAGTGTCCCTTATGCTGCCTTGTGACCAGGGACGTCTGACCTCCCCCCACTAACCACATCTGACCCAAAACAGACAAATGAGCAGAGGCAAATGGACAGAAATCTGTGGAAATGTATTAAACAGCTATTAAATGTAAACATGTTCAATTATAAAATAAAAAAACATGTTTTTTTATTGTAGTATGTCTTACTTCTGTTTTTATGACATAATCTCCAACAGGTCCAGCAGATAATGAGCTCAACAGTTTGAAGTGATTCAGTCCAAATGGGCTTTTGATCAATTCACAACATTACAGGAAAATTCTGCTTAATTTTTTTCTTGTACAATTTGGTGCTAATTTTGCAGTGTTTAATCAAAGTCAGCTGATCTTTTGTCAGCAGTTGTTTAGCAGAGGTTTATCTCTATGCTCAAATTCACATCCTCTCATCTCAGGTCTCTTTCTAGATTCAGATCAATCAGATTATGCAGATTGAAGGTTCAAAGTGCCTATCTGAAGAAAACCAGCTGATTGCAACTAATCATTGACTTTAGAGGACTCTCTGCTCCTCGATGCAGGTAGTGATACATCTAAGAAGGCCTATTTGATTAACATTAAGCTGTTAACTGCTGATTGATTGATCGATTGATTAACTTTATTGATCTCACAGTGGAGAAATTTACTTGTTACATCAGCTCAATTATTCAAAGAGAAGAAGAAGGTGCCAAATGAAGAAAAGGTGCATGGGGGTATATAGTACGTCCACACACACACACACACACACACATATATATATATATATAGGAACAGCTAAGATACTGCGCAGAACCCTCAAACTCCCAGGCCTCTGGTAGAGGACCCGAGCTTGAGGATGACACATACCACCCCACGAGGGGTGAGAAAACAGTTAGTATATATATATATATATATATATATATATATATATATATATATACTGTATATATATATATTTTTTTTTTAGAGACCACCTGACCTAATATATGTGTATATATACACTCACTGGCCACTTTATTAGGTACACCTGTCCAACTGCTCGTTAACACTTAATTTCTAAGCAGCCAATCACATGACGGCAACTCAGTGCATTTAGGCATGTAGACATGGTCAAGACAATCTCCTGCAATTCAAACCGAGCATCAGTATGGGGAAGAAAGGTGAGTTGAGTGACTTTGAACGTGGCATGATTGTTGGTGCCAGAAGGGCTGGTCTGAGTATTTCAGAAACTGCTGATCTACTGGGATTTTCACGCACAACCATCTCTAGGGTTTACAGAGAATGGTCCGAAAAAGAAAAAACATCCAGTGAGCGGCAGTTCTGTGGGCGGAAAGGCCTTGTTGATGCCAGAGGTCAGAGGAGAATGGCCAGACTGGTTCGAGCTGATAGAAGGGCAACAGTGACTCAAATAACCACCCGTTACAACCAAGGTGGGCAGAAGAGCATCTCTGAACGCACAGTACGTCGAACTTTGAGGCAGATGGGCTACAGCAGCAGAAGACCACACCGGGTGCCACTCCTTTCAGCTAAGAACAGGAAACTGAGGCTACAATTTGCACAAGCTCATCGAAATTGGACAATAGAAGATTGGAAAAACGTTGCCTGGTCTGATGAGTCTCGATTTCTGCTGCGACATTCGGATGGTAGGGTCAGAATTTGGCGCCTACAACATGAAAGCATGGATCCATCCTGCCTTGTATTGACGGTTCAGGCTGGTGGTGGTGGTGTCATGGTGTGGGGAATATTTTCTTTGGGCCCCTTGGTACCAATTGAGCATCGTTGCAACGCCACAGCCTACCTGAGTATTGTTGCTGACCATGTCCATCCGTTTATGACCACAATGTACCCAACTTCTGATGGCTACTTTCAGCAGGATAATGCGCCATGTCATAAAGCTGGAATCATCTCAGACTGGTTTCTTGAACATGACAATGAGTTCACTGTACTCAAATGGCCTCCACAGTCACCAGATCTCAATCCAATAGAGCATCTTTGGGATGTGGTGGAACGGGTGATTCGCATCATGGATGTGCAGCCGACAAATCTGCAACAACTGTGTGATGCCATCCTGTCAATATGGACCAAACTCCCTGAGGAATGCTTCCAGCACCTTGTTGAATCTATGCCACGAAGAATTGAGGCAGTTCTGAAGGCAAAAGGGGGTCCAACCCGTTACTAGCATGGGGTACCTAATAAAATGGCTGGTGAGTGTATATATACGTATATATATACAGGTGCTGGTCATAAAATTAGAATATCATGAAAAAGTAGATTGATTTCAGTAATTCCATTTAAAAAGTGAAACTTGTATATTATATTCATACATTACATACAAACTCATATATTTCAGATGTTTATTTTGTTTAATTTTGATGATTACAAATGACAACAAATGAAAATCTCAAATTCATCATATCAGAAAATTAGAATATTACTGAAGACCAATAAAAACAAAGGATTTATAGAAATGTTGGCCAACTGAAAAGTATGAACATGAAAAGTATGAGCATGTACAGCACTCAGTATTTAGTTGGGCCTCCTTTGGCCTGTATTACTGCAGCAATGCGGCGTGGCATGGAGTCGATCAGTCTGTGGCACTGCTCAGGTGTTATGATAGCCCAGGTTGCTCTAATAGTGGCTTTTAGCTCTTCTGAATTGTTGGGTCTGGTGTATTGCATCTTCTTCTTCACAATACCCCATAGATTTTCTATGGGGTTAAGGTCAGGAGAGTTTGCTGGCCAATTAAGAACAGGGATACCATGGTCCTTCAACCAGGTACTGGTAGCTTTGGCACTGTGTGCAGGTGCCAAGTCCTGTTGGAAAATGAAATCTGCATCTCCAAAAAGTTGGTCAGCTGCAGGAAGCATGAAGTGCTCTAAAACTTCCTGGTATGTGGCTGCGTTGACCCTGGACCTCAGAAAACACAATGGACCAACACCAGCAGATGACATGGCACCCCAAACCATCACTGACTGTGGAAACTTTACACTGGACTTCAAGCAACGTGGATGAAGTGCCTCTCTTCTTTTCCTCCAGACTCTGGGACCTTGATTTCCAAAGGAAATGCAAAATTTACTTTCATCAGAGAACATGACTTTGGACCACTCACCAGCAGTCCAGTCCTGTTTCTCTTTAGCCCAGGCAAGACGCTTCTGACGCTGTCTGTGGTTCAAGAGTGGCTTGACACAAGGAATGCGACAGCAGAAACCCATGTCTTTCATACGTCTGTGTGTGGTGGTTCTTGAAGCACTCACTCCAGCTGCAGTCCACTCTTTGTGAATCTCCCCCACATTTTTGAATGGGTTTTGTTTCACAATCCTCTCCAGGGTGCGGTTATCTCTCTTGCTTGTACACTTTTTTCGACCACATCTTTTCCTTCCCTTCGCCTCTCTATTAATGTGCTTGGACACTGAGCTCTGTGAACAGCCAGCCTCTTTAGCGATGACCTTTTGTGTCTTGCCCTCCTTGTGCAAGGTGTCGATGGTCGTCTTTTGGACAACTGTCAAGTCAGCAGTCTTCCCCATGATTGTGTAGCCTATAGAACTAGACTGAAAGACCATTTAAAGGCTTTTGCAGGTGGTTTGAGTTAATTAGCTGATTAGAGTGTGGCACCAGGGGCCATCAATTTTGAACCTTTTCACAATATTCTAATTTTCTGATATGATGAATTTGAGATTTTCATTTGTTGTCATTTGTAATCATCAAAATTAAACAAAATAAACATCTGAAATATATGAGTTTGTATGTAATGTATGAATATAATATACAAGTTTCACTTTTTAAATGGAATTACTGAAATCAATCTACTTTTTCATGATATTCTAATTTTATGACCAGCACCTGTATATGTATATATATATATATATATATATATATATATATATATATATATATATATATATATATATATATATATATATATATATATATATATGACACCTGAAGTCTCTCTCTCTTTTTTTTTTTTTACTAATATACAGGGTTATTGCACAGGGATTTAAATTGGTATTTATATAGATGGGTTTGTATACAGCAATCCTCATCCTGAGCAACAACTTACTGTCTGGGGGAATAAAATCAACTCTGCTAAGCATTTATAATTTCTATACATGGGTCAGTATCACTCTTTAAGTGAATAGTGGAACAGCTTTGGACTAAAAATGTAAAGCGTAGAACTTTTGACTCAACCAGGTGTCCATCAGAGAGACAGCATGAGGGACAAACCGTCTATGTGGCGGCTGGTCTTTGCAAACAGCGCTGTGCAGTGTGGAGACCTCCGGCCACACATGGTGGCCTCAGGAAATCAACGCTTTAATGTTTCTGCTCGGATAGCATCCAAATTGTTAACGACATTAAGATCTGAGTGTCAGTAAATGTCAGCAGCAGCATGTAGGAGCTATCATGTTCCAATGGCTAGAGCCTGACGCAGCACAGAGCACCTGCTGTGGTTCTGGTGAAGGAGGAGGGAGGATAGAGCAGGGCTGACTGAGGCAGCTCTACGACCAGTATTTCCCACACCTGCCCCTCTTGCATCATTGCTCTGCATGTTTTAGACATCTCTGCTGCAACTCACTTGATAATTTCATGACCTAGCAACAATCAGTGCTACAGGAGTTTGTTAATCATTCATGGTTCAATGGTGCAAGATAAGCAGTTAGAGAAACAATGATTTAGAGTAAGCAGTCCACAATTAGCAGAGTTATCCTGCCTTAAGCACAACTCTTATATGAAAAGATTCTGTTGATGTAAACTGCTTGGTTGACTCTCAGTCATTAGCATGTTTTTTATTACCTGAGTCATTACATGCACAAAAATCTGCTCAGTTCTCCAAACAAATCAAGAACATGATATAATGATTACCATGTATGAATCCCTTAAGGCATTCGATAAATTGATTGACAGTTAGGTGACACTAGAGCTTGACTAATTAGAATTAGACATGCCCCATGTTTCTACCCACGCTGCATTGCAAGGGAGAATATTTGCTATGATGTAGATAAGAATATGTAAGACAGCAGCATGTGGATGGTCAGGGGGCCCAGGATGGGACAGGGGTCTGCCTGCCACCTTACACGATTAGAAATCATGGTAAACCATGCAAGAGCGTGTCTAGCACTAAATAAAAACCTAACCCTAAACTGCTTTAGGTTTATGCAGCTGGAACACATTTAAACTGGTTTAGTAATTGGGCTTATATCCCTTTAGCAGCTTTAGGTGTCGTGCACGACTCGCCCATGGCTCTCTTGCAGGCTGCAGACATACTTGTAGGATGGTGGACAGGGGTCGATGATGGAGGCCAGGTGCATAATGTCATAGTTTTTGTTGGCACTGGCGATTTATGTGGGGAAAAGAACAAAATCTTGAGAGGAAGTAAACAGTTTTGGAAGAGATACAAGCTTTTGTGAGCTAACTATTGTGTTTTGTTAAACTGTAAGACTGTTAGACTGAGAGTTTAATTTCTGTTTGATAGAAAAAATGTAGACAACGGAAACAATCGTAGAGTAACACCTTATGGTTGCTGCTGAGGCGCTGAAACCAGTTTAGTTCAACATAACTTATTTTAACTTCTGTTAAATTATCTGATCTGCACGAGTTTGTAAAGCAATAAACACATAGAGGTCCTCTGACTCTATGGAGTGAGATCACCTGCAGCTAATATGACATCTATATGCTGAAAATATACATTTTCCACCTTATGAGCCTGCAGAGGTCCTGGATGATCAGCAGCTGGTGGGCTGTAGGTTTCCAGTTAAATTGTGTCTGAGAGATTAGCTATGGCTGAAACTCATTCATGTCTGGGACTTTAACCATCAGGTTGTGCTATTCTTGCAGATTTGAAAAAGGTGACAAAGCAGGTCTTTGTGTAGTAAAAGCTTAAAGATTGCTCAACCTCAGACCTTCTAACTAAC
This sequence comes from Cyprinodon diabolis, assembly GCA_030533445.1. NCBI lineage: Eukaryota > Metazoa > Chordata > Actinopteri > Cyprinodontiformes > Cyprinodontidae > Cyprinodon > Cyprinodon diabolis. Next base: position 47,603,794 of record CM060066.1, read on the forward strand.
TGGATTACGCTGCAAACAAAAGTAAGAGAAAATCAACATCTTGTTTTGTAAGTTACTCGCCTTTATGTCATTAAAACCTGCCAGCTTAAAGCAGTTAAATCCCCTGCATTGTTTACCCAAACACATCCGTTCAGGTAATCCAACGTTACACCACAGTCAGGTTTGAGCCACATCGTTCATACGCTAACAGGAACAAATATGTTGACGTATGAGCTGCTCCGACAGGGTCAGAGGTTAAGCCTCTATGGCGATGTGTGGGGGGAAGAAAGGAAAAAGTTAAGGCGTGCGCCCAGAGCTGATGAATGTGAGCGCGAGGAGTCAACAACAGCTGATCTCTACCTATTGCATCTCTTTATTGGAGATATTTCCGGAATTTGATGTTTGAACAGCAAACTAAGACAATGGCTTCTGTTTTAGCTACTAGCTACTGGTCTTATCCTCTTTTCTGGAAAGTCATGCACCCATATAACTCAGTTTTCCTCTAGCCCATGAATGCATCATGTGGATGGGCCCGTTTCTGTGTGCTTTGGCCATGAAAATATAGAATCAGGCATTTGATGTGTTAAACGGTGAGTTCAGCAGCACCCTCCATACTAAAGAGCAGCCCCTTTTTAGGCTAATCTAGTGGTCATATATCAATAATCATCATTGTGCTGAAACCCCATCTCCAGTTTTCTGGCAGAGCTAATCAGTTTTTGTTTCCTATATCTCCAAGTGTAAAGATAAGTTCAGGATGCCATGTCCTGGAAGAAGAATAAGGCCCACAAAATCACTGACCCTCCACTGTGCCCGCAGTAACGGGTAGGACAGGAGAGGCTCCGCCCATCTGCCACCTCCAAACAGCCGGTAGCATGTAGGTGGAACATATAGTGGTTGTTTTGGACTTTTTGTGCTTTTTTTTATCCCAGGTTCTGGTCCACCTTTTATTGACGCAGTCCCCGTGTTTTGATTAGCGGCTTAGTGAATGTGAGTTGTTTTTTTTTGTCCAGAAACCTGCTGAAGTCACAGATGTTTTTCCACATCTGTCAGTGCTGCTGTATGTTTTTTTTTCATTTTTATTTAACCAAACTAAACAAATGCAGTCAAATTCAAAGAGTGCATCTTTCCCAACGGGAGTTAATCTATATATTGCTGTTTTTATTGTTATCTATAATAAGTTTCTTTGTTTACATTCACATATGAAGGTGTAAAATAACTTAGATTGTTCCAAGCAAAGTCCAGATGTTGACGTTTTGAATAATTTAATGAGTAAAATCATAATTAAGGAGTCCTTGTCAGAAACATGCCACCCCCCCAGACAGGAGGTCTTACCTCATGTAAAATGGAGAAGCTGGCCGGTCTTCGTCCTGGGAGCTGAAATTTAAAAATAGACACATTTAATCTAGCGAGCAGGATGTTTCCATACAGAGAAAGGAGCTTTTCTGCAGCATTACAGCCACCTTTGTGGAAGCCGTCTCTGGCTACTATAAAAACAGAAAGGCTGCTTTCTAATAACACTTCTGTCAAGCTGTGCAAAAATGTATTTCGGTTTTGGGTCAGACCAGCCAGAATTTTCACTATTTTTTCACCTTCCTTAGAGAAAGTTCTTTAGGATTTCTGAAGGTCATATTTCAGTGAGCTCAGTTGCACAGTTGGATGCACTGCTGGCTTGCAGCAAGAAGGTTCCGGGTTTGATTCCCGGCCAGGGGTCTTTCTGCATGGAGTTTGGATGTTCTCCCTGAGCATGCGTGGGTTCTCTCCGGGTACTCCAGCTTCCTCCCACAGTCAAACACATGACTGTTAGGTTAACTGGCTTGTCTAAATTCTCCTTAAGTGTGAGTGTGTGTGAATGGTTGCTTGTCCAGTTTATCTCTGTGTTGCCTTGAGATGAACTAGCAACCTGTCCAAGGTGTACATTGCCTTTTGCCCGTAGACAGCTGGAGATAGGCACCAGCACCCCTCACAACCCCGCTTGTGATAAGCATGATGGAAATGGATGGATGGATATTTCAGTGAATCCTACAGAGCCCACAGAGGGAATCACACTCCTTGAGCTTCTTCTACCTGAGCTTTGTGCTGCTTGGTCCTCATGGTGTTGTTTGACCACCAATGAGGGGATAACGCGCACAGGCAGGCTCTGTTTTCTCTGTTTAGATGTCTTATGAAGTCCAAGTGTTGCCATAGATTTTACTTATAGAAGCATCAGAGTAAATGTGGCTGATTACAAATCCTTATCATGCATTTTATTTTGATTTCCTTATATTATTTATAACCGTCCTAAACCTTGGAACTTAACACTTATATACAGTTTTCCCCTTTTTCTTAGCTGAACAACAAAGTAGGGCAAAAAGAAAACTGTATTTTAACACATCTGTTGAAAGCTCTGGAGAAAAGTGAAGGAATGGCTGCAGTTATTGAACGTTTGTCCCATGTCAAGTCAAATTGGCAGAAATTAGCTGTTTCAAATCTTCATGAAGACATTATGCAATAGGGAGGGGAACTCCTTAGTGGTGCTAAATGCTAAAGTTGCTTAAATCTCTCCAAACCCTGGCACTCACACACTGTTGGTTTCATAACCTCCTGCACCTGTTAGCTCAAACAGAGCTACACTAAAGTCAGGGAAGGGGAAACTGTAAAGTTCAATTTTAATCTCTAGATGTAATAATCTAAGGAGCAGAAGGATCCAAGACCAACACTCCAGTCTTCCTGGGAATAAATCAGGAGATGTGATCCAACCGGTGACTCTCTGGTGTTTTCTTCTAATCTCTGTTTCCGTTCTTTTCAGCAGCATAGATTATTTATATTTCTAATTCCATGGATTATAAACGCAAATAGCTTATGTTGATATAATCTTATTTTCAATTCTTGTTTTTATTTCAATCTTTTTTTTAAGTCTAGTTTTTGTTTTCAAAGAGACTAATGATGTATCAATGGTATTTTGAGAGAGAGAAAGCGGCCCACAGCGTCATACAGACCAGAGTCTTTTAAAAAGAAACTGATTAGACAGTCACTTCATTTGGATGGAGTTGAATTGATCTCAGTTAATAAAGTTATAAATACATTTTTGAATTTCCTAGAATTTCCTTAATTCATTTCCACAATATTGCAAAAAAAAAAATTTGAAATACCCTATCCTGCAGGGATGCTGAGAAACTCATCCATGCATTAATTTAACTTCAAGGCTGGACTATTGTAATTCTTTACTATTAGGAAGTCCACAAAATGTTATTAAAAGCCTTCAGCTGATCCAAAATACTGCAGCCAGAGTTCTGATGAAAATAACAAACAGAGATCACATCTCTTCTATCCGAGCTTCTCTTCACTGGCTTCCTGCTAAATCCAGAAAAGAATCTAAAATCTTATTCTGTGACTGACTGGATGGGCTCTCTTTCATCCCCTGACATGGGAGCTGGCTTGGAGCTCGTCTGCCTGGCTGAGTGTTTCCTGAACGGGGGCCGCCTATGGAACTGGTTGAAAGTTGCCTTTTGTATCTCTGCTTCTTTCTGTGTGTCTTCTTCTATCTCTTTGAAGCACAGTCGGCCTCGGCAGATGGACACTTACACTGGGCCTGGTTCTGGTTCTACTTGAACTTTCTTCCTGTTTAAAGGGAGTTTTACTTTCCACCGTCGCCACAAACAAGCTTGGTGTGAGTAATTGCTGTCAAGTCAAAAAGTCGATCCAATCAGCCCCTTTTCCTTAGATAAAAATTAACCAATTGAACCAATTTTACTGTATGATTGGGTTGAATAGTTTCTGTAAAGTGCCTTCAGATAACATGTTGGCATGATTAGATCTCCACTATATAAATAAACAGAATTGAATTGTAATGAACTGAATTGAAAGTGAAAAGTTACGCTGTGATGCTTTGAGGAGGAAGGGAAAATGTTTTCTTTATATCCATCCAAAATTAAGAAGCCATGATATCACAATGTGAGCTTTACCAAATTGTTTGTTATACTTTATTTTGCTGTTTCATTATTGAAAAACAGGACAACCCAATGCTATTAAAGGTGAACATAAAATAGGAAGAACATTAACGATGGGAACTTATAAGTCAAGGTAAATTAAAGCAAAAACAGACAAATTAGTAAGATGAGGGAAAAGACCAAGGCAGAAAGAAGACAAAAAAAACAAAAAAACAACCCCACCCAAATTGTAATAAGCTTCGGTCTTTTACAAGAAGAACAGAAAATTATGATTCTGGCTTCAAGCAAAGAGAAATAAGTGAGCTAATCCTGACTGACTAAAAACTGGAAAACTTTCCTCTTATTTAATGTCAGACGGAGGGAACACAACATAGGAAGGTTTGCTTATGAGGATCACAACACGTTTTGTTATTATTCAGTGTTTTTCTACATGATGTACCTCCAGGAGGCTTACTGGAAGAGGCAGGTACGCTGACGGGACCACCTCCACCTCCACCAGATCAAAACAGAGGAATTAGGTTTCAAGTCAGGTGCAGCCAGAAATGGGCCAGAGTTCATTCAGCTTCCAAAGGTTTCCCTAAAACCACAGAACGTACAGAACATGGGCATGTTTTCTCTGCTGCCGCTTCACTTCACAGCAGTTTGCCTTCTTACACACCACCCCCCGACCCCCCCAATAGCCGCATGGTATGAACTGGTGCGACACAGGCCTGCAGGATCATTACAACAATGCGGGCTGTCACTGGACTGCTGTGAATTACCAAAGCGGAAATCCTGCTTACCCACTACCTGTGTGAGGGGATAAGGAGAAGCTTTGGGGGGCATGCTGGGAAAAGGACTGATCCCTCCAGGAAACAGAGAAAAAAAAATAACAAGAAGCTGGTCAACAGGGTCAAGACTCCAGTTTGGCAAACTTCTAAAACGTTGGAAGTTAAATGATTAAATCTAAACCACACCTAAACTCCTCTTTCCCTCTGAGAAAGATAGATTTATTGGAGTCTTAAAGCTCCTGCTGTTTTTGGAAAAGTTTCCTTTGGTTGATTTCCACTCAGTTTTAGTTTTATACCTGAGCAGCACAGAACCATGCGAAGAACTGGAAGTACAGAGATGATGTACAAGAGGAACATCAGAACATAGAAGGCATTAGATGCAGCTTTGGGTTCCTGGATCTGAGCCTCTGGAAAAGGCTGAACCCTCATTTAAAGACACACTCCAACCTCAACGTCAAAGTTTACTTCAATATTTTGATGATAACAGAAGAGATTTAAAGTTAAAAACAATCAGATTCAATAACTTAGGGTTTCATTCTTTCAAACACATTAAATAATCCGAAGACCAACATCCTTCTTAGACCCTTAATAATTTGAGCAATGGAAATGGTGTGTGTTGGTTTTCTTCAGTCTGCAGCCTGTTTCTTTAAACCCTGTTTGCCGTGCCGTCTGACGCAGGGACTTTCTGACATCAGCAGGGAACATGCATCACGCCGCAGCACTTCGAAAGGTCTTCTCAGAAATCTACAGCTTACAGCCGAGCAACTCTGCACAAAAGCATCTACTGTGAGAAAGTATGTGAGCCCTTTAGATGGGAACATCAGGCTCCTGCAGCCTGTCTGCTGTAGGAGGATGAACAGAACCAGAACTCCAACCTTAATTCATTTAATAAAGGGGAGAAAAGGTGTTCAGTTCCAGTCCAGGGTTCACCTACACACAGTAGGTGGATTACGGTTGTCCATTTTGTCGCCCTAACCCTTTTTAAAAATATGTGAAGAATAAAAACCTTGTCGATTCAAATGTGCTTTGAACATAAACTAAAATCCCAAACCTGCCTGGACTGAAGTGAAAGAAACAAAATAATGGGCAAAGCTGCTCAGACGGACGCATCTGACACTCAGCTATGAAAAATGAGAGCAAGCTGTTATGTAGCCATGAGAGAAAAGATTTCCACTCCTGGAAAAACACCAGGAAAGATTGAAAATCAAAGCTTTCTGAAGCAGATTTTTAGTTCTAATTAGACTTAAACCAAAATGTGTGATTTCAGCTCCCAGGAACGACAATCCAGCTCTGATTTTGATGCACTCTGCCATGAAGTACTGTTAGGGTTTGCTGACGCATATCTCTAAGACCCCCATCATCCTGGTCGGGGATCAGTGACACGATATGAGCGGGCAGCCAAAGTTTTATCCTGTGAGGGAATCCGCTTGAAGATTTACAGGCCTATCAACAACCTGTAAGCATCAAATGAATGTGTGAGTAAAGGGAACCATGGGATCACATTTCCAGGAAAGGACCCCAACCACACCCCTATTTCTCTGGGTAACATCTCTGAATGTTACATGATTTAGAGACATTATGGTGACAGATAACATAAAGACAAGCTTAAAAAGCCAAATATAGATAAATTACTGTAATGTTTCATGAATCTGAACTGAAAATTAAAATGTTTTAGTAATTTTTACTGAAAAATTCATTTGCTCTTATTTATTTAAATTACGGTATTAAAATGTCTCCATATTGTTAAAATTGACGCATATCTGTAAATCAAATTTAGAGATTTGATTTTTGCAGCATTGAAATTTTATGGGTAGCACCATAGATGTGTTTACATCCCTGCATTTATAATTTTTTATATGATTAAGATTCAATGAATCTGCGGATCCAGACATTTGAATTGAGAAAGCCTCCTGGAGAGGTGGCCAAAAGCCAAGTCCAGTGGATATTTTTCTAATTTTTACGCATTTTTTTGCCTTTTCAAGTTTTCTACCTTCATTCCAGGCTGAACCAATACACTAAAAAAATCTAGATTATAATCTAGAGTAATTTTTCCTTAAAATAATAAATAATTTTTTCTTGAATTGAGGAGGTAAAAGAGACATTTTGCCAATGGAACAAGACAATTTACATTTAAAATAAGAAAACACAACTGCATTGTCTTATTTCAAGTGCATTTTTATCTAATTATCTTATTTTAAGAGTAAAAATACTCATTCCATTTGCAAACTCTCATTTACCTACTCAAATTAAGGGTAAATACACTTAATTCAAGACATTTTGTATTTATTTCTAGATCATTTTTCCAGTGTACTGCAGTCATATCTACAATCTGTATTAGTTTAGCTAACAGGGCAGGAAATTACACAACCTTCAAGAAGGATCAGGTCTACATCTCCAGGCAGTGAAGGTCACCATGTCTGTAGACCACCCCACCCACCCCATGGAGACCTGACTGACAGCTGCTCTGCTGTCAGTCAGACATTAGCCTGTTTACACAGTTGGAAATGGCCTTTAGAAACAAATATATGGCTTATATACGTCTATATGCAAATGTATGTCTAAGTCTAACTGAAATAATTTCTCTAATTCCTTTTTCAATCTCTGAACTCTAAAAGGTTCTTCTACATCATTCAGGCCTGGATAGAACCCCGCAGTCCCAACAGAACCGATTCTAATATTCTGTCAACTGAAGCAACCGTCTTCATCCGTGTGAAGGATGTTAGAGCAGCGAAGGCCCACGGTGAGCTGAGGCAGCACTGGGAGCCCAACAACAGGCAGAGCTGCAGCGCTGCTATTCCAGGACTGAGGGAACTGTAAACCAGTCGGCTCTGGTTTCAGCTTCCTATAAAAGGCTGAATGCCGCTTATGCTGGTTCAGGATACTGGTCCATAACTGCTGTCAGACACTTGAGACTCTTCACCCTTAACCCCAGCTGACGTGATGGGAAAAAACACTTTTTAATAACCCTCCTCCCCGATGAAACTAACGCAGAAATGATGCAACCTGTTGATCACATTTTCACAGAAGCTGTGTTTCACACTCTGATGTTCAGGACAATGTGTGGAAAGTTTAGTCAGGTTTGTTCCCAGCAGCAGGTGACTTTCTGCAAAGAAAGAGGCCGCTGAGAAAATATAGATGTTTTCCTCACAAGTTGGGAACAGAGAACCAGGATTTGCAGGAGCAAAAACCTGCTAAATTCACACCTTCTTTGACCTGATATCATCCCTCACACCAACACTGGGAAGAAGCTGGGCCAAATCTGAGATAAATCTGCACCTGTTTATGTCTCGGCCTGATTAGATCTCCAGAACATTCCTAAGTTTGAGAGTATATGCATAAAAACAATTATTTGTGTCTCTTTCCCAGTAAATTAGTGTATGCATGCAATCTGAAGTTGAAAATAATCCCTAATATATTCAGTTTAATGGGAATCACTGACCTGCTGAGGCCCTCTGTGCTCCCAGAGAGGCTGAAATCGACATGCGGGGAAGCGGTTCTGGAAGTGTCCGGGTCTGGCAGGGGGGACGTGTCTGTCACCTCCGGGCTTGAACTCCTCAGCTCTGAGGTCAGCGGTAAAACTATTGGTATGGAGAAGAACCTTGTGCTGGGCGACCCTTGAAGCTGTCTGGGCTGACAAACCACTTGAGGCATGCCGTCGTTCCTCCCCTTTCTAACCTGTTCGACAGACAGAGCAAAGTTAGATTTTTGATATTTCCCTGAAAAACAGACTAAAAAGCTATAGAGATGCACATGAGACAGATGAGAAAGGAAACTAGAAAAGCAAGAAAGAAGAACAGTGAATGACACAGTTTAGTCTGTTTCTGGCTTACCGTTCTGACCCTGAGGGGGTATAAACTGCGTGAATTTCCAACCTTGGTGTAGGAAAAGAACCTCAGTCTGATCACTGCAACATTTTGAAAGTTTTCTTTCTGCATTTTTGGAATCAGGGCCAATAGTGACTTTAAACACAGCCCCTCTAGGACACGTTAACAAGCTTTCCGTCTCGTTATCCTGTCTGTAGAGAACTAATATTGCTGCGCATTAAATCCAACCAGTGGTTCCACAGGATGAAATGGGTTTGACACCAGCAGCCTAACCATCGATAATGGTCTCTCCAGCTTCCAGGGCTAAAAGGCTTGTCTATAGATAAACAGCTCACTGCTGAATTAAAAGGCTGACGTTTCGGTTCCTCAAACCAATTATCAGTAAAACACAAAAAACTTTCCATTTAAGCTCTGATTTAATGGCTTGTTTGAACAAGAAAATCTATGTACACAGTGTTTATTCAGACACTTAGCCACCTAATGGGGGGCATAATTAGTTGCACAAACTTCTTTAGCTGAACCGCATATGGATTTTGCCCCTTGGAGCTTTTGATTGATTTGAGTCCATTTGCCATTAAGAGAAAACCAAACAGAAAAAAAGATGAATGAGTTCAACATCAGCTGTGTTCAGGAGGGGGTTTAGTCCGTGGAGAAATCACAGACGTCATAGAGGGTAACCAGACCATGGAAGGCAGCAGGTATCAGGAACTGCTGCGGTTCTGTTACTTAGATTTGACTCTGGATTCTCATTTTGCTTGATGATGCAGATGTCAACATGCAAATCAATTAGAAACTGCTTCCACGTTCAGTTAAAAAGCAACTTTTTACTAAGTTAGAAAATTCTTCTTAAAACCAAACTCAGTTTTGTCTGGGCAGCACTGAATCATTGTTGCTCCCAGTTCCAGTTTCTGGCTTTTAACTTAGTCACAGTAACAACATGCAGGAGGTCAAAAGGCCAGATAGCAGAGAAATCTGACACCCAGAGATGAAAATGTGACCTGGTTTCTAAATCAGGATGTTTTAAGGTGTGTGAGGAAGAGTTCAAAACTCTGAGGCTTCTCCCATTCATAAGCCATGTATGCATATAAATAGAGTGACGCCCAGAGCCAACATCGACAGATTCTCAAACAGCAACACTGTTTGTGACACACATACATGAGATTATATACGTATATATAGTTCATCATAATATTTACTTTGTTAAATCCAATGAAACTGGAGGTAACTATGACACCGAAATAGGAAAGACAACCATCCAAAAGCGAAGGACTAAATAAGGTCATTATAAATGATTCTTTAGAAACGATTAACTGCAATAATAAAGGAAATTTATAGGGCTGCCCACTCATCTGGTCTACCAAGGAAATCCTTCCATCTCTGCAGGTTTGAAAGTCCATCCATTAGTTAGTTCCTGCTTGCAGAGTCACAGGAGCTGTAGGGCCTTTCTCTAGTGGTTAAGGATTGGACCAAGCAATACCCTTGACAGGTTGCATGTCGAACACAGAAAAAAGGACAATAGGCACACACACTCAGTGCTACAAAAGCACACAACCTGAAATGCTTGCTTTTGAACAGTGGTAGGTCCCTGGAGTACCCTGAGAGAATGCACACACTCACAGGGAAAACAAGCAAACACCATACTGAGCAGTCTCTGACCTGGATTCAAACTCTAGACCTCTCTGCTGCAAGACAGCATTGCAGCAGGAGTAAAAATGTAGAAGAAAAGCGCCTGATTGTCAGACCAGAGTAGTTTACAACATTCAACAGAGGCCAAACAGAACCAGAACCTGAGCCGGCATTAGAAGCTTGGAATGATCCAGAAGTCTCCGGTTGACTCCCCAGTTGAGATGATCATTGAGGGACGTGCTGGATCATGATGGACACCTTTGTCATGTGGAACAAGAAAAACAATGCACAGCTAAAGATGGCAAAGACTAAACAACTGATGGTCAACTTGAGTAGACCCAAAGGCCCTGTGACCCCTGCTAATACTCAGGGTTGATACTCAGAGTTGATATGTAGTGTATTTGGGTGAACTGCTCCAACAAAGTGAGATGGGTATAAAAAAAGCCCTTTTTCTGAGACTACTGATGCTCTTTAACATCTGCCGCAGATTTGAGTCCATGATGGCCATCACCATTGTGCTTCTTCTGTCACAGGAGCCTGAGGGTCAAAGACACCAACAGGCTCAACAGTATCATCCAGGGTGTAAGCCATGTTGTTGGGGATGAGTAAGACTATCTGTTATAGGCTTTGTGCCAAAGGAAACTGTCTACAGTGAGGACAGTGTTGGACAGACCTTCATAATGTCACCATGATCTGCTGAGCAGAACAGGAATCGCTCAACAATAGATTCAGACTGACTCGGTACAAACAAAGGAATTCTGTCCAAAAATTCAACCTATGACAGAAGCTTCTGGCTTAGAAACGTTGCTGAAAGCTTTTTAAGTTCCTGCCTGCTGAAGGAATCTCATTCTTCAGCAGATGTATTCTCCTTTTCTGACATAATCGACCTATTAGGACCCACATCTATGACGGAGGGAACCACAGAAACAACATCTTAGACGCCAAAAGGAAAGAGATGCTGACATGGTTTTACAGCCAGTCCAGCACTCAATTTCTTATTCATAATGTTTGTGACAGATCACAGCTAGTATTTGTAAGGCCATCTACAGTCTGTTTTTCTCTCTCTGCTCATAATCGTGCTGTTGTTTCCTGAGAAGACGACTTTATCAAATCACATCATGTGACCAAAGCCACGAGCTCCGAAAGCCGTCTGACAGACGACCTCAGGGTTAATCAGCATCCAGGGACCGAGCCAAGACAGATAGAGAAGAAGAAGAACGCATTCAGAGGAAAAACAGCAGATAAACATGACGCTAATGTGACAAAGATTCTGGACATTTTCTTTGGAGTTTTGGTGCAGCTTCTGTTCAGATGTTTTATGTCTTCATTACTTCCGTTTTTTTCACAAAAGAATAAAAACGTCTTTTTGGTTGGAAAAAAGCATTTAAATCTGCATGTTGCAAATATAAATAGGATGAGAGAGGAAAATTCAGATCAGCTGACTATGATAAGATCTTTAAGCTCACAGAAACAAACACTGAACTTGACTCCTAAGAAATAAGCTTTTTCCAAAACATGCTGCAGACATGTTAATCACGTCACATGGATCACATGGTCGGAGTTATTCAGGACCAACCGAAGCTCTTTAAGGTATGAACAGGCAGCCTGCTACATCATTAGGGTCAAATGAATAGGCTACACACCCACGTTTAAATGGGACATGTTTGTGGTTGGAAAAGAATATCAGTAAAAAGGTTTTACACATTTACTCTGACCTATAGTTTGGAAATGTTTACTGAAAAACAGCAACAACTGTGTTGGAATTGGAAGAAAAAACTGCAATAACCTGACTGCATCAGTGTAACATCCTAAATATAAAAAGGTTGAGGAGCCTTTATTAGCTATTATACAGCAAACATCACTTATTGCACATCTGATTAAGTAAATGTAGTTCCTCTGGTAACATTTATTCTAAAGCTCCTTTAATTAAAGCTATACATTTAAGATAATCTAGGAAGGATAAAAAATATTCTCATTGCACAAAGGTATGAGTCAGGAGGAGAAGGTTAAACTATTTAGAATAAAGAGGCCCAGTGAAGAGCAGTACGCCAGTAATAAGAGACTATAATAGATAAAAACAATCAAAAAATTTTCAGTGAGGCTCTGAACAGCCCACAAGGAGCTGCTGCCGCTGGTTGAATTCTGGATGCTGCAGCTCTCTTGATACCTCCACGTGTTTGGACTGGGGAACAGGGTGGTGTACAGTACCTTCAGCATCTTCCTACAACCGTTCACTTCTCACTAGATGAAACCAAAACAGTGATAAAGAGGCGGCTATAAACTCAAACAGGGGCTAGGAGAGATGACAACTCAATCTTATTACCTTAACAGCCAGAATTATTTTTCTGACCAAAGATTATAACCTTTCGACTAACATCTACCAAGTTCAGAGTAAAAAGAGCATTTTGGATGAGATTGAAAGCCCCCACAAGTATTCTGGTTGGCCTCTGTTCAAGGATTTAGAAGGGACCATGAAGGGGCCAAACCATCTGAACCTTGGTCTGGAATAATCCTGAAACAGAAGTTGGACCACAACTCCTAAAGTGATGTCTGGCACCAGAACAACCTAAAGAATCACCAAAGGAACGTGTTAGAGCCTGAGTAGGGGGCAGCAGCTGACCAGTTTATGAGCTGGAGGTAGGACCACCAAACAGTCCGTCTACAGCTAAAAAAAAAAAACCCACATTGTTCCCCACAAACCTCTAGAGGGCATTTCCCATTTAATCATTTGTCAACAATATTTGCTATATCTTCTAATTTTTCTAATTCTAAAAGCTTGTCTTCTTGTTTACAACAGCTGAAATCAGGGCTTGTGTCGCTAGCCCTAGCAGGTGCTCCTACTGTAGTTATTTATAAAAAAATATAAACAGAATAAACGGCTAGTGCACATTTTCCATCATCAATAATAGACTTCAATACTAGAGGATGTATGGATGGATGATGAATGGATGGATGGATGGATGATGGATGGATAGATAGATTAGGGATCGAAGGATGGATGATGGAATTGGTGGATGGATTGATGGATGGATGGATAGATTAGGGATCGAAGGATGGATGATGGAATTGGTGGATGGATGGATGGATGGATGGATGGATGGATGGATGGATGGATTAGGGATCGAAGGATGGATGATGGAATTGGTGGATGGATTGATGGATGGATGGATAGATTAGGGATCGAGGGATGGATGATGGAATTGGTGGATGGATGGATGGATGGATGGATAGATTAGGGATCGAAGGATGGATGATGGAATTGGTGGATGGATGGATGGATGGATGGATGGATGGATGGATGGATGGATAGATAGATTAGGGATCGAAGGATGGATGATGGAATTGGTGGATGGATTGATGGATGGATGGATTGATGGATGGATGGATGGATGGATGGATGGATGGATGGATGGATGGATAGATTGATGGATGGATGGATGGATGGATGGATGGATGGATGGATGGATAGATAGATTAGGGATCGAAGGATGGATGATGGAATTGGTGGATGGATTGATGGATGGATGGATTGATGGATGGATGGATGGATGGATGGATAGATTAGGGATCGAAGGATGGATGATGGAATTGGTGGATGGATTGATGGATGGATGGATGGATGGATATATTAGGGATCGAAGGATGGATGATGGAATTGGTGGATGGATGGAGGGATGGATAGATGGATGGATGGATATGTAGAAGGTTGATGGATGGGTGGATGGATTGATGGATGATGGATTGATGGATGGATTGATGGATGGATGGATGGGTGGATGGATGGATGGATGGATGGATGATGGATGGATTGATGGATGGATGGATGGGTGGATGGATGGATGGATTGATGGATGGATGGATGGATGGGTGGATGGATTGATGGATGATGGATGGATTGATGGATGGATGGATGGATGGATGGATGGGTGGATGGATGGATGGATGGATGGATGATGGATGGATTGATGGATGGATGGATGGGTGGATGGATGGATGGATTGATGGATGGATGGATGGATGGGTGGATGGATGATGGATGGATTGATGGATGGATGGATGGATGGATGGATGGATGGATGGATGGATGGATGGATGGGTGGATGGATGGATGGATGGATGGATGATGGATGGATTGATGGATGGATGGATGGGTGGATGGATGGATTGATGGATGGATGGATGGGTGGATGGATGATGGATTGATTGATGGATGGATGGATGGATGGATGGGTGGATGGATGGATGGATGGGTGGATGGATTGATGGATTGATGGATGATGGATGGATGGATGGATGGATGGATGGATGGATGGATGGATGGATGGATGGATGGGTGGATGGATTGATGGATGATGGATGGATGGATGGATGGATGGATGGATGGATGGATGAGGGATGATGGATGGGTGATTAATATTAACATCTCTTCCTAAACTGTAATCTGGATCCTCTGGTCAGATCTAATCAGTTGTTTCAGCTGCTTATGAAAAAAGCTGCTGAACTAAACCTCAACCAACAAAAATGGAACATGGAGCTGTGGAGATGGTTCTGACGGAGGATCGGTACCAACAGCAGTTCTAGTCTGTTGCTGTCACCCATGACTCGTCAATTTTTTTTTTTTGTGGAGGAAAACTGATCCTGCTCTAACTCTAACATCTCTCCCTAATGTGATCCCCAGCTGCTATCCCAGCTGCTCCATAAGCTCCTGGTGAGTAATCCAACTCATAGAAACATCTGCTGCACCTGGAGAAGTCTGGGAGTAGGAAGCTCCAGGTCTGGATCGTCTGGATCGCTCTCGGCATCAAAGATGCAGCTGTAGTTCTGGATGAGTTGGACCGTAATTTTATTGCAAATATTTTGATCCTTCACCGCCTCCAGACTGGGAGCAACTCTGCAAAAATAAAACATGAGAGTAGCTTTAATTTGTGCATGGATAATGTTGTGTTTCCCTAAATAAATGCTGCTCAGTCAGATTCTCGGCAGTGAAAGGAACTCAGTCTGTGTTTGATCAGAGCTGCCAAACTGATAACAGCTGGTGTGATCGAGGCTTGGCTGCAGGCCTGACTGTAAGTCTAATTATAAAACCTGTGCATGCACAGAGCCTGTGGAGAGGAGAACAGTGTGTACAGTATGAACCAGTCTGTACATTCAGATCTGATGGTGTTTTATTTCATTATTCCCAGTCTGGACAAACCAGTTTAGAACTGCAGACAGTTCTTATTTCCTCATGCATTACGATAGAACATGAAGCCCTTATCGGAATCTGCTAGAGTGGTGTTAACAATGATGTCGACGACGCATCAGTTTTTAATGCGTCTTCATTTTTTTAAGGAGGACAGATGATGGGTCAGGCTAGAAGTGATCCTAATCATATAAAACCTCATTTTAAAGTAAGGTTTTAAAACAAATGTCACCTTTGTAATTAAAACCATATTAGTTGGACCACAGTGATGCAACATCACAGAAACAAGAAGAAACATGCATTGCAGAAGATATTTAATGAGATGTAGATTAACATACAACAAAAAAGTTGAATAGCCACTTAATTAAAACACTTATTTTTGAATATGAGGAAGATTTATATCAGGATCTAAAAGTTTCTCCACAGCTGAAAGATTAAGAATGTGATTTACAGGTTCTTTGAGCGTCCCTCATGGCAGAGTAAACTGTTCCAGAGTTTGAGGTTCTGCTGGTTCATGTTTGGTTTGTCGAACAGAGATTCTGGTTAGTACAACTCGATGCTCTTAGCCGAATATGGGAAAAATCTGACTTTCTGTATTTAATATGTTAAAAAAATTAAAGCTTCTTCACCGAGGTTCATGAAACCTTTTAATTTTTAAATTTGTGTCAGCAGAAATTATTCACATCTTCTTTCCACAATTTGCAAAATAGTCCATAGTAAATTCAATGTTTCTCTAGATACAATTAAATGTTTTTATAGATATAAAAAGTCAAAATTTAAACAACAGGGGGAAATATTCAAGTCCATTTTTCATTATTGAAACACCTTCAGCAGCATTCACTGTCTATAGGAACATGGTTGCATCTGTTTCTGGCAACTTCCTCAAGTTCTCTGCAGATGGGTTTAAGGTCTGGACTCTAATTGGGTCTCTCAGAGACATCCAAAGACCCCTCCTGAAGCCACTCTCTAGTCGTCTTTTCTGTGTGCTGTGGATCATGGATCACTGGAAGTCAACTCACCGCCTTGGTGTGGCATTTATTTTATCATTATAGATAATTTTACGTATATTTTATATTTTGTAGGGGTGTCAATAGTTTGTAGGGGCAGTGTATTTCCAAAAACAGATAGGTAAACTCAAACATTTCTGCTGTGTGAATCATTTGGTTGTTGCTTCTTTGTAGTTAGCAGGTACCAGCACTGCATTGATTCATTTTACAGCAGCGTCTCCAACCAAACAGCAGGACATAAACTAGTGTCTGTGACCACAAGCAGAGCAGGCTGCACCACCAGGCCGATCGGTGTGGGAAAAGTAAACTAATGCAGCTTCATGATGATTCATTTAAAGGATTTTTGGCTTCACTTGAGTGTGTTAAGTTTTACTTACAGGTGTTTAGATTTTGCTGCTTATTTCTTTGGTCAATAGACCACTTTTATTCAGTTATCCTTATGCGCAACAGCACCATCTGCTGGCTAAAGGTCAGTGCAGATGGAGACCTTCCTTAATATACTGTAAAATGGAAAATGGCCTGTATAGTTCTTTTTACAAGTCAGAGGACTTGAACGAAGTACCTCACTCACATTCAGTCATTCACCCATTTACACACACACTCACACACTGATGGTGACAAGCTACATTGTAGCCACAGCTGCCTTGGGGCTCACTGACAGAAGCAAGGCGACCTCCATCAGTAGGCAATGCCCCAAATCTCTCCAGTGGCTTTAATATGACTAAACATTCAAAACAAAAAGCTAATTAACTCGATATGGTTGCTCTCTGTCGGCTTTGTTTTAATGTTTTAACATTAAACAGGGATTTATTGAGCTTCCCAGCATCTCTGATTAGTAGTTAGTTCCTCTGCCAGATTTCAACGCCCTATGCAATGCAGTAGATACTGTAACGACAGACCTTTCCTGTGCTATCAGTCTTTGGTTAATTACTCTGTGGATCTTCTGTTTTAACAGCTGTCCCGTAATCTCTCCTTCAGTTTTCTACACGTGTTTATGGATGTTGTAATGTTGTGTGGTTTGTTTGATGTTCTTGTTGGGTGTGTGCTCAGTTTAATGACATACTGTATTTCACCTTTGCTCTTCTGGTTTCACTATTCTGTCTCATAGAAAAAACTAATTTCTTTATCAGTGCTTCTAAGCAGCCTGATCTTAACATTTAAAGTCTTGACCATTAGGTGTTTTCAGGATCTGTGTTTTCTAGATGCCTTTTTAGTCCCATAGCTTAACCATCAGAGATGGGAAGTAACGAAGTACAAATACTTCGTTACCGTACTCAAGTAGATTTTTCTGATATTTTTACTTTACTACTTATTTTTATGGCAACTTTTTACTTCTACTCCTTACATTTTTACACAAATATCTGTACTGTCTACTCCTTACATTTTAAAAAATTGGCTCGTTACTTTAGTTTTGAATCATTTCAATGGAGTTACCGTTATTATTTTTCACGTCATCAATACCAAATTCAATCTAATTGGATGGGAATCTACGTTGCATTTGACGCACCACTACAAGATGAATCAACAGATTCGGCGGTATTCATTCGCGGCAAATCATTGCAGCGGTGGCGTTAGCATAGTAGCATGGACAACGAGATGATTGAAAATGAACACAACGGAGATCTAGTCCTATTGGCAGACATCCATTTAAAATGTAGGCAACGGCATGAAAAAAGTGGTTTCTACTTTTACTTTTATAGTTTAAGTAAATTTACAAGCCTGTACTTTGTTACTTTTACTTGAGTAAAGAAGTTTAATCAGTACTTTCACTTTTACCAGAGTATTTTTTAACACAAGTATCTGTACTTTTACTCAAGTACGGAAAGTGAGTACTTTTGCCATCTCTGTTAACTATAACACATGGGTTCATGTCTGCTAAAAAGATGAGGAAAAGAGAAAAGAAAGAGTAGCTTTCATCTTTCTCCCGTAGTTGAACTGTATGTTTGCATGTGAAATAAGGAGCCAGTTCCCTTTATAACGGGGTATTAGTTGGAAACCCTCAAAGGATCCTAATGACACATTTGCTTCCATCTGAAGCAAGTCCTTTAATGCTGAGGAAAATTTTCGGGAATCATGTTGTTGACATCCTGTATTTGTTCAGTTAACCTGTTTTCTTTGGTGGTTTTGACTGATTGAACAAAAAAAAATGAGCTGTGTCCTTTTGACCACCTGCTGGAAAGAAAGTATAATTAAAAAAAAAATATTTTGCTTAATATGAGTATATGATGCAGCCTCCTTCCTTGATCTGAGAAAACTTATAGGGTGGATTTATCTGTCTTGAACAACAAACAAACCATAACAACAAACAACAGGCAGAGAACTTTAAGTAAGTAGACATCTAGAGGGCCAATTATTCATAAAAGGTAAACGAATTGAGATTTATTCAAGGAAATCGCTCTACTCACTGAAAAACATTTGGTCCAAACACAGTGGCGAGGTTGTGGGCCGTCATGCGGTTTTCTTCATGGTTCCTCTCCACCAGGGTCAGGAAGTTGCAGAGGTAGCGCAGGAGGCTGTGGTGAATATCTGGCAGCAGCTGAAGCTGGTCTCTAATAAACCACCAGGAAACATCACCTGCACTGTCTGAAAAAGACATCATCAGAAAAACATGATTTCTTCTTCAACCCCATGGCCCAAAATTGCTCGCTGCTGTCTCATGTCCTCAGCTAGTGGACCTGTATATGTACTTGTCCTTTTAGATCTCAATGCTGCATTTGATACAGTTGATCATAATATTCTTTGAGAAAGACTTGAATATTTTGTAGGAATTAAAGGAACAGCATTAGACTGGTTTCACTCTTATTACTTGCAACCTTCTCAGAGCACAGGCGCACTGCTCTAACCCACAAGGCCAAGACTCCCCCCAATTAGTAGAATTATTAGACAGCATGGGATTAATTTTCACTCTTATGCTTATTATACTCAACTATAAATGTCCATAAATCCTGATGAAAGAAATCCTTTATATATACTATAGGCGTATATATTAGTTATAAAATCCTGGATGATTCTTAACTTTATGCTCCTGAATACAGACCAAAAAGAAGATGTAGTATTTGGACCAGTCTTTGAAGAAGAATCTGATTAGTCAGTCACTTCACCTGGATGGGTTTAAATTGAGTTCAGATATAAAGTAAAAAAAAAAACAAACAAAAAAACACTTGCTGTTATTTTTTTTTATCAGGATCTGTCATTTGAATCCCATATGTAAGAGTTTTCTAGAATTTTCTTCTTTCATCTGCAGAATATTGCAAATATTAGAAATATCCTGTTGAGGGGGGATGCTGAGAAACTAGTCCATGCATTTGTTAGTTCAAGGCTGGACTATTGTAATTCTTTACTTTCAGGAAGTCCACAAATTGAAGTCAAAAGCCTTAATCTGATCAAAATGGTGCAGTCAGACTTCTGATGAAAATTAAAAAGAGAGATCATCTCTCTCTTATCCTAACTTCTCTTCATTGGCTTCCTGTTACATTTAGAATAGAATTTAAAAATCCTGACATTTAAAGCCTTAAATGGCCAAGCTCCTTTTTATATCAGATATCTGGTTCCCTTATCAGATCAAGACCCCACTGATGTAAGATAAACAACTATTGCCCCTTTTCCACTAGATCCACTTGGCCTGGCTCTATTCTACCCCACCGTTTCCATCCCCACATTTTCATCCCTGTTCAGGAGCAGGTGTAGAGATGAATATAGCTTAAAAAGCCAATAGAAGTACTGAAAAAACAGTAATGGAATATTTAATCAGTGGAAAAGGGGCATAAGTGGAAAGGTACCCCGTTTTTCCAGCTCTTTGACATTTTCAGCATTGGGCCTATCTGCTTTCTGGGAAGGGTTGGGTTCATTGAATTAAACGTGAACACAGTGCCAGCAGTGTTCCTGCAGCAAAACGATCCCAAACTCAAATAAAAATTGGCCATTTTTAATAATAATCTTTGGTTGTGGTGACTTGGAAGAGCATTACAGGAAAAGCCAGAAAATATGTTGAGAGTCTTACTTGGGGTAATTAATTGGGTCAGAGTTGGCTAAACGGATATGACTGAGTGACGCAAATGTTGTGAATGGCCCTCTGCTTCTGTGCATGCATGCGTAACAATATGGGTACCTCTGTGTAAGTATGTAGAGGAACAGAGGGGAACATTGCCTTCCAATTGTAAGTCTACAGTTTTACACAGTTGAGAGACTTTCTGATGGGGGAGGGAGGCAGTAGTAAGAGCTTAATGCAAGAATGTTTGAGGAGAGACTGCTGAGACATTATGCATGTTTTCAACTTCCGAAGTTCTGGTGCTTGAAAAAAGAGCACAGGGATTTACAAAGAAGCTGAGAAGCTAAGCCTGAAAATTCATCGATCCATCCATCCATCCATCCATCCATCCATCCATCCATCCATCCATCCATCCATCCATCCATCCATCCATCCGTCAATGCATCCATCCGTCAATGCATACATCCGTCCATGCATCCGTCCGTCCATCCATCAATCCGTCCGTCCATCCATCCATCCATCCATCCGTCAATGCATCCATCCGTCAATGCATACATCCGTCCATGCATCCATCCGTCCATTCATCCGTCCGTCCATCCATCAATCCGTCCGTCCGTCCGTCCATCCGACCGTCCGTCCATCCAGCCATTCATCTGTCCGTCCATCCATCCATCCATCCGTCCGTCCGTCCATCCATCCATCCATCCATCCACCCGTCCGTCCGTCCATCCATCCATCCGTCCGTCCATCCGTCCATCCATCCACCCGTCCGTCCATCCGTCCATCCAGCCATCCATCCGTCCGTCCATCCATCCACCCATCCGTCCATCCATCCACCCGTCCGTCCGTCCGTCCATCCATCCATCCATCTATCCATCATCCATCCACCCGTCCGTCTGTCCGTCCATCCATCCACCCGTCCGTCCATCCGTCCATCCGTCCGTCCGTCCATCCATCCATCCACCTGTCCGTCCGTCCGTCCATCCGTCCATCCATCCATCCATCCGCCCGTCCGTCCGTCCGTCCGTCCATTCATCCATCCATCCGTCTGTCCGTCCATCCATCCACCCGTCCGTCCATCCGTCCATCCGTCCGTCCGTCCATCCATCCATCCACCTGTCCGTCCGTCCGTCCATCCGTCCATCCATCCATCCATCCACCCGTCCATCCGTCCATTCATCCGTCCGTCCATCCATCCATCCATCCATCCACCCGTCCGTCCATCCATCCTTCCATCCACCCGTCCGTTCGTCCATCCATCCATCCATCCATCCACCAGTCCGTCCGTCCATCCATCCACCCATCCGTCCATCCATCCATCCATCCATCCACCCGTCCGTCCGTCCATCCATCTGTCCATCCATCCACCCGTCCGTCCATCCATCCGTCCATCCGTCCGTCCATCCATCCGTCCATCCATCCATCCATACATCCATCCACCCGTCCTTCCGTCCGTCCGTCCATCCACCCATCCATCCGTCCGTCCATCTGTCCGTCCATCCATCCATCCAACCGTCCGTCCGTCCATCCATCCGTCTATCCGTCCATCCATCCACCCGTCCGTCCATCCATCCATCCATCCATCCATCCATCCATCCATCCATCCATCCATCCATCCATCCATCCACCCGTCCGTCCATCCATCCGTCCATCATTCCATCCATCCGTCCTTCCATCCATCCATCCATCCATCCATCCGTCCGTCTGTCCATCCATCCACCCGTCCGTCCATCCATCCATCCATCCATCCATCCGTCCGTCCGTTCATAATACTGTGATGGAGGTTTTAAGTGTTTACAGAAGGCCACTGTCAACATTTACCCTGCCCAGATTATCCCAGATATATTTGTAATGTTTTGCTTTATGAATAAAAGCTTTTTATTATTTTCTCCACCCATTTTATGACCATTTAGGATTCTCTGGATTTAAATATGTGGCGCATATGGGTAGAAGATGGGCTAAACAGTGAGGGAGAAATGTCCACCCCATAATGGCCCTATGCACTGGTTTTAGGAGAACTCTGGGTAAAAAAGTGGGACACAGGAGGGTGTTGGATGCATTGCCTAATATAAATTGATTGTCATCACACCCCTTTCCGAAGTACCTTAACATGGTAAAACAACTGTTTTTTTTTCTTTTTGGTTTATTTTAGTCCACCTAAGTGGAATAAAGCCTGTATGCACATGGAGTTGATAACATAACAGTGTGGTATTATAATTACAAAGGTGTTGGGCCCAAAACCCTGCCCTCTTTAACACAAAAGAATCACAGCTTCAACTATTAAATAAATATCCAGCAAAATGTAACCAAAGGTGTCTATCGATGATTGGGTAATCATCTACTGCAGAAGTGCCAAAGTCCAGTCCTCTAGGGATGAATCAGTGCACCAGCACAACAGGATCAAAGTACTGACTTCCCTCATCATAGAGGTGATCAGTTAGGTCTGCAGAAGTATGAAGAAGCATGTTGGAGAAGGGATGGGAAAGTTTTAGGATAGCAGGATTTAAAACTGCAAACCACCAATGTACCATATACCAGGTTATGAGCTAACAGCTTTTTGGGAATTATAGTATTGAAACCAAATGATTAATTTCTATTTGTCAAAGTGTGTTATAGCAGAAAAACAAGACTAAAAAGGCCAAAATCAGTTTCATTGAATCCATCAGAGAGATTTGTTCTCACAGCTAATCAAAACAGTACTCTAAGGAAACATCTGAAAACAACATAGACATTTATGTGGTCTGATCCGCTGCCATCATATAACTGTAGAGCTGGAGCTGGAAGGCAGGTCAGACTATCTATACCAAAGAACACTCTTTAAAGGTCAGGCCTGCCCTGAGATCCATGACTGCAGTGGCCAATACCCTCATACACTCAGATTCAAACTGGTGCCCTGATTAGCTCTGCTTAATGGAGAGGACTGAATGTTTATCTGCATCTATGACCCAGATTTTCATATTTCTCCATTTCACTTCTGAGTCTGGCAATACATGCTGTACAATCCTAAAACACTGTTGGTTGGATTATTCCTGACAGATAAGATAAAGGTGAGAGCAGGAATTAATGTTTTACCCTTGTAGTGCTGTATAAGTTTCTGCTGCACCGTGGAGTTCACCAGGCCTTCAGGCAGATCTCTGAAGAAGCGTTTGAGCAGACTGGACACGGTGCACAGATCCGACTCAGAGAGCAGGTCAACATCCTCCCCGTTCTCCAGTCGTAGCCTCAGGGTCTCCACCGCCCGAACGTTCCCGTTTACTCTGAACAGACCCTCTTGATGCAGTGCTGCAGGAAAGGCAAAGAAAAATACTGCTTTGTTATAGATCTACACCTCATCCTGGAACTGAAACAGCATCTTTGGTTTGTCACTAATCCAGGTCACTAGAGGTAAACTGGATCCCTGACAGTGCATTCATGATCATTTCTGAGACCAGTAACGAGGGGTGAAACAGTTCTGTGGGTGGATGCATCTTGAATGGAGCAATATTGTCATCAACTCTTTACAGGAGCAATAGAGAGCTAAAACATTCAGCCCGCATCTTTTCACCCCACCCTTCCTCACCCTCAGCTCAATTTAAGCTCACATCTCTTTTACGCTCTTCATCCCATTACCCACATCCTCTTACCAATTTTCTCATCTCATTCTTGATTTCTATCCAGCCTTCTCTTAATAGGGTTCTATCTGGGGGTTCTTAGTGGGTTCTGAAAAGCTAGTTCCAAGTGACTGAAAGCTGATACTCCAGTCCAATCAAACTTTATTTATATTGCACTTTAAAAACCAACAGGTTGAAAAGGTTTTCTAAAGCCTCTAGAATATACTTAAAATGTTATTTTCAACACACAATTATCAATAGAGAACCTTATATGGGATTGTAATATGGAAAACAAGAAGTAAAATATTCAGTCGTGACCATGACAAAGGATTATATAGCAAAAGAAGATCTGACATAAAGAATAATTAAATGCATTATTAATGACCTGCTATAAAGAAATATGTCCATTTTTGGACAAGTTTTGACCACCAAAGTGGAGGCTCTTTCCATTTACATATCCAGCTTTTTCTTTCGTTGAAACTCGGTTGGGTGACAGTGGCTTCGGATGCAGGAGTTTACCTTGCAAATGGACGATTACGGTTTCAACCATTGCTGCTCAGTGAGGAGAACTGCTGGAAGTCAGAGGGCCTGTCGGCTTTGCTTCTGTCAGCAAGCTGAAGCCAATGTGTAATTGTAAGTATTGCAAGGTATCTCCTTTAAATTTCAATTGTGACTCCTGTGCTGCAATGTTAAAGTCTCACCATATTGTTCCTACTGAATTTTAGAATAAATCCATTCAATTCAATACAATTCAGTTTATTTATATTGCGCCAAATTACAACACATATCATTTCAAAGTACTTTATAATTCAACCAGATCATCAAGTTTTTGATCTAAGGAAAACCAGCTGATGATTGACTGATTTACTTGAAAGCAATCCCTCACACCAAGCTTGCGTGTAGCGACAGTGGAGAGGAAAACTCAGCATAGGAAAAAACTTCCAGCAGAACCAGACTCAGTGTGGTTCTGCCGAGGCCGACTGGGGTTCAAGGAGACAGAAGCAGAGATACAGAAAGATTTTATAAAATGTTTTTTTTTTTTAGAAATTTAGTCACAGTAAGCGAAACAGGACTACACTGAAAAACAGGCCAAGCTCCAACATCTACTGTATAAACAAAGATTGAACTAACAAATACTGTACCCTATGTCTTCCAGCAGTATAAGCATAGAGTTCACATTTTCTCCCTATGTTGAGCAGATTTTCTGTGGGTAAAGTCTTCCTACCACAGTCCAAAAACAATAATGCTCAACGAGCTAAAATAGAAGGTGTGCGCTGTTCTAGGAACTCCTCTAGAACACCTGGAGATGAGCTCACAAAGAAGAGTTTTTTACAAAGTGAGGAACATTATGGACAACTATGAACATCCTCTTCATCTGACAGTTGAACACAACAGTCTCTTTAGTCAAAGACTTGGCGTAGTAGTTTAACACACCTCTCTGCACCCCATCCAGAAAGTGTCTTGCTAGTAAATAAGATCAAATCATGTATATGCTTGTAACCTGTCATATAAGCTTTCTGTGACATCTAGTGGTAAACCGACTAACTGCAGTATTTAGGAACCATCACAAACAGAACATGAAGGAAAAAGTGATTTTTTTGTGTGCTTATTTCTGAATACAAGGTTTTAAACAAGCAGATACCTGAGAGACATATATGTTATACATTTAAAAGACTAAAGTAAGGAGCTTGAAGTAGATATTGTTTTATTTATTTACTTTTTTGCTTCTTATTTATTATTATTTGATTCAACATTTCAGAGAAAATATTTAATAAGATTGAGGAGGAAAAATTGCATTTTTATTTTTGGATTTTGTGATTTATGGTATGTTAATGATAAAATCTACGTATTCTTTGAGGTGAATAAAGCAGACCTAAAAATGTTGAAATATATGGAAAATACAGCAAACTAATGGATTGTTAATGTAACTGGACAAACTTAGGCTACTAAATTGTAAAGACGATCTAGACGTTCTTCTAAGCAATTCCTTATATAATTTACGCTTACCGTGGCGCCTGAGATGCTCCACCATCCTCTTTACCACCAGAGGCACTCCATCCTCCAACAGGCCCTGCTCCCTCAGCTCCAACAGGGGCACTCCAAATATCTGGCTGTTTCTAGCTGCCACAGATCTGGATCTCAGCATGGATATCTGGGCAATCTTCTTCATGTCTTCTTTGACCAACACTGCAGCCTGGTTGTGCTGTTGGAGGGAGGAGAGCAGACATCAGCCATACAGTGACAGAGGCCTGATGAAGCAGCGCCAGGTCTGTGCTGCAGGAAATGCAGCCACAGACTGTCATCTATATGAGGACAGAGTGGGCTGTGAGCTGAAGGGAAGTGGAAAAGAAGGGACCAGTGTGTTGCTGTTAACCAGTTTACATCTTCCTTAAAGAGAGAGACACCTATAAATTGCATGGGTGAAAATTTAAGGTCTTGGATTCATAAAACAACAACTTATGTCCAGTCTAATTTAAAATAATCATATCGAAGTTAAACTATCCTCTCCTAGTAATCTATGTTACTTACAGCTCATTTATCTCTGCATTGTTTATCTGTATTGTTTATTCACTCCTGGTATCAGTTAAGACTTCCTGCTGTTCTGGATCCTGCAGAGTAGAAAGGAGTCTCAGTTCTGTTCCCATGGCAACCACTCCATTATGTCACATGTGAGTCTATGGTGCAGCAGCTCAAATAGGTGAAATTATACACAATGTAACGACTGAACTAGGATGTTTTCAAGCTACATTTGAGTCTCAGCCTGATTGAAACCAACTTCCCAGATGGAAAGAGACTCTTTATATTCACTAATGTTTCCCACTAATATCAAATAAGCATTCGTTTTCTTATAAGCATAAGAAAGAGCTTGAAAAAGGTGACTATGTGTTTAGCAGAGTTTCTAGAGGATTTACGCTTGATTTATACTCACTGCGTGGCAAAGGGCGCACAGCCTTGTTCCAAATTTGAGGATATAAAGTTGTTCTTAAGAAAACATGTTTGCTTTTACTGACATCAAATAGTGCAGAAGGATCCAATGGAACCAAGAGTGTAACTTTGTGATTAAAGTTGGTGGGGCCACTCGGGTGGGGGCCGATGGACCTACAGATGCTCCACCAGAACCATTTTATTAGGTAGGTTTTCGTATTTTCCAAAAATGAGCTCAAACATATATTTATTGAATGTTTTCCTATTGTTGAGAACACACAAGAACTTTAGTACACTTCTATTTATAGATAGTTAGAGAGATTTATTTTAGTGCAATACATATATAGGGCCCCAAAACATTAATGTATAAAAAAATAAAGAATAACAGCCGATTCCGATGCCAAAATCGATATATAATGCATCCCTTGAGGTACATTTTCCATCCATCCAAAAAAATATGGATATGCTGCTTTTTAAACATTGCATAGTGTTGGGATCCTGAGGCTTGCCCACCAGAGGGCGCCGAGGATCCTCTTCTGTTATATGTTTTCTGTCAGGAACTGGGGTTACTGTTGGGATCTGGAGAGCTACCATCTGTCTCCAGCAGAGATCGCTGTGGGTCTCCTGGGCTGGAGCCCTCCAGCACACCTGAAACTCATCAGCCCATCAGGAGACCTTCCTACATAAGCAGCAGCCAGACCTTCCTTCAACGCCGCAGTGTTGACCAAGTTTGGTTAGCAAACCTAAGCCTCTGCACATCTAGTGAATCACAGTAGACTCTAGAGAGGAACTGGATTCTAACCTGTCTCTATCTTCTCTACTCACAGAAAGCCTGACTGAAGTCAGAAGCTCTGGATGAGCTTTACCTGGAAACCTGCCTGCCTGCCCAAGGAAGCCAAACCTGAAGGTCTTAGTCTGGATTCCTCCTTCAGCTCTCAGGGGAGAGCTAGGAAGTTGAACCTGAAGATCTCAGTCTGGATTCCTCCCTCAGCTCTCAGGGAAGAGCTAGGAACAGAACCCACGTCTGAGGCTCACTAGCCAGAAGCTAGACGCTGCTCCTGCTGACCTCTCTGTTACTTCCTCAATCTCTGGACCCTATCGGTTCCCCATCTCAAGGATCTGTCAGAACCTCTTCAAGGTACATTCAAAATTACCCACTCATCAATCCATATAACTACCTGGGTAATCAAACTTCCCATCTCTCCAGATATCAGTGATCCCAGACCTGGACCTGTACCAGAACCAGTCCATGTTTCTCTGTGCATCTTCCTTTAATAAACTTTGTTAACTTTTCCTCTGTCTCCAGTCTGGTGTTCTGCATATGGGTTTAACCCACTTAGACCCATCATGACACATAGCATATTTTTTTCTTGTAAACTTTCTAGTAAACTTGGATATATATTTTATTTTGTGTTGCATATCCCAGTAAATTTGTTTCCCCTTTAAATCTGCAGCTCTCCCTACTTCTCTCTGTGCTCTGTTAAAAAAGATTTATGAACCTCTTTACTAATATGATGATGCCAGAACATTTATGTAGAACAGATATGTAGAAGCTCTGCAGTCTGATTCTGTCGGTACAATAAGAAAACATGTTAATTTTAACCTGTAACTGTCACTCATGGTCCTCTGAGGAGCCAAGCTTTTTTTAACTAGTAAAGACAAACCAACCATGTTTTCTCAAGCTTCTTGCATTATAATACTAACTTGTATAAACTTACAATTTGGTGCCATTTTTAGCTGAAAAGCTCTGTATGTCAAACTGATTTTTCAGTAGTATGATCTCTAATTTTTTACCCAACCAGTCTCCTAACTTTTACTTAAACATCGGAGTAGCTGCTGGTTAATATTCAGTGAGTGCTGCTGTGAGTCTCTCCTCCAACCACACAGCTACTTTGTACATCAGTGACATGCAACCGCAAATCAGATGTTTCAAAACGACAGATCCGATTATGTTACACCGAAAGGCGGGAAAGGGGGAGCAGCAGGAGAGAGAAAAAAAAAAACACGGATTCGAAACACTATGAACACAGATAGCTGAACCCAACTCTGCTACATTTGTCTAGAGGGAATTGTTAAAACGATCTAGAAATAAGTAAACATTTCTTAAATTAAGTGTATTTACTCTTAATTTGAGTGTTTAAATGAAATGCTTTGCCAATGGAATGAGTGTTTTTACTCTTAAAAGAAGATATTTAGATAAAATGCACTTGAAATAAGACAATGCAATTGTGTTTTCTTATTCTAAATGTAAATTGTCTTGTTCCATCGGCAAAATATCTCTTTTACGTCCTCAATCCAAGAACAAATGCACGTATTTTAGGCAAAAATAACTTAACTAGATTTCCATTTTTTCCATTGAAAGGGGGAAGAAGCGGAAATTATTGGTGGGGACATGCCCTCACCAGTCCTTCAGAAAGTTACGCCTGTGAATGGAACACTGTGGTTAAATACTTTGTTATTACTGTTCACTCAATGACTGAAAACAGCAAACAGAGACGAGTTTATTGGCCATGCTTATGGTAACAAATATTTTAGTTTCCGTTTTCGTCACATACAATATAAATAAATCTGAGACCCCTACCCATTGTATACAGTGCATTTAGCTTATTTAGTGAAACAACATTTCTTTTTATATATCTAAAAAAAGAAAAGGTCTGTATAGTTATTCATGTCATGTGAAAGCTGATATATGTTTTTAGACTTTAGCAGGATATATTAGACAGGAGAGAGTTTGTAAAACCTTTCAGGATAGATTTCAGTTATTTGAATATAACTATTGTAACCCTGTTTATGTTATTTCATTTTTGTATTTCTACATCACTTCCTGTGTTTGCTAGAGATCTGAAAGATCTCAGACTAGCAGCAGAGAGCAAGCTGATGCACAGCCTCTTTTCCTCTTTTTTCTTTCTTGTTAGTTGTCTGTTCTGGAACTACTTCCTATATAAAGAGTAAAAAAGAACAGAATCGTTTTTATAAACAGTGGTTTTATTGAAATAATGCCTGTTCTAATGAAAATGTAATCTTTATTATATATTTTTTTAAGTTTGAGAAGTGAATAGGAAGTGGAATCTTGCTCCTCTGGCTAAGTTTTCTGCATGAAGGGGACTGAAAACAAGCCCCAGCATGTGTTCCTCCCAGCCCCTCCCCCTGCAGCCTCCTCTTTTCCAGTCTCCCTCTAGTATGTGGGTGGCCACGGAAGAAACTGGAAGCAAAGGGTCCGCTGGCATCAGCAGCTGTTGGGCTCAGAGAAACTGAGAAATGTAGTTCAAGACACAACAGGGAGGGGAAAAAAAGCCATGAGGAAACAGGAGCATTAAGGAAACTGACATCATGGAGGGATGAGCTGGAAACCAAAGAGTTGGTGAGAAGTGAAGCAATGTCTCTGTGCTTAAGACAAGAGATGGACAAACATAACTAGCTTTGATTTAAGGAAGAAAGTTGTTTTCATATCAGGAAACATTGTATGATATTTTTCTTTTGACAAAATCTCTTACGCTGCCTCTCAGAGCAGCTATTTCCATTTTCCCATTAGAAGTTATCAGGAAAGTCTCCAGCATGCTTTACTCACACAGATGGTCATGGCTCCTGCACCCATTCTTCCTCCAAGGTAAATCCAACTGAGACTTTAAATGAGGGAAACACTGCAGCTCCTCCTCCTCTTCTCCCTTGGTTAGAGGAAAAACCCCAGACCCCTGCCACTGGCAGGACCTTCCTTAATCCTCAACATTTCAGTCCTTTAAAAGCAAAAGGAAAATCCAGTTTTCAGGAATGCTGTTGATGCCGGCAGATTTCTGTCCAGCTCATGAAGCACAGATTAGTTCCTCTTCCTTCCTCTCTGCTCTCCCATACTGAAACCCGAGCCATGCTCTCCTATTGGCCCACTGGCCGGCTCACGTGACCTGAAGGATAAAGTCCCAAACATGAACATGTCCTGCAGACTCCCTCTGTGAGGAAATGGGGCTGGGAAGATAGAAGCTGGTGGCTGGGAGGGATGGGGGGACGATCTTAAGGTAAATAAGTTCGAAATGTCAAAACTACTCATTAACTCAACAGCAGTGGAAAAACTCATCCAAACAGTACGACATGGAAAATTTGTCTATGTTGACATAAATTATTAATCTTTTAGATTTGGAATGATTTTATTCAGCAAGTTGTTAATGACAGGAAAACACACAGACATCTCAAAGTACATACTTTAAAGGAAGCTCATTGATACAAAACATATTTCCGCTGATATTTTTTCCATTTGATGCAGACCTTTGAGGTGGACAGTCTCCTTTCCACCACCATCATCTATTAGTGTTAGTTAAAGCCAGAGTGTGTGAACTCTGTTTGGTGCTTGTTAGCCCGCCAGTGGAAACATCACCCACATTTTCTAAATTCTGACCAATGAAATATTCAGATCCCAGTTCTGTACCAACAGGTGGAATTCCTTACACCCAAATCAAATACCCAGATGTATTAATTTGCTGAAACCCAGTGTACCCCTGATGGTCTACTACTAAACATTGTGGAGGTCTGAGTTTGCACCCCCAAACCCCAAACCACAGTATTATGTCTCAGTTCTGTGATTCAGAACCAGATGTTCCCTTTAACTTTTCATATCTGTTACAATGCAAACGGTTCATCTGCTCATGAAGGAGGAGTTTGCTTGAGGTTTAAGTTCTTGTTTGCCTCTTTTTCTCAGCCCTGTCTCTAATCACCATAGCAGCCAATAACTCACTTTTTTATAGTTCATTGATCACTCAGTAGTTCTTAAGTCTCATGTTTATCAGGTAAGTTTCCAGCCTCATAATAAATCTAACAGAAGGAAACTGGTGTCTGCTGGATTTGATCCACTGGTTTTACTTGAACACGTCAATCATGGGATCCATGTTTTAATTAAAAAGTTATTTTAAATACATTGACTTTTCCTAGCCTGGCCAAACTGACTGACTGACAGCTGCTAAGGGTCAGAAACAAGGTCTAAAACACATTGGACCAATCGCAGCACAGGAGGTGGGAGTTTACACCTGAGACAGCGTTACCCATGATGCAACAGCACTTTCCTGTAACCATATCAGTCAAGATTGCAGCTGGAACAGAGCAACGTTTGAACTAAGCTTTTTTTTTATCATGTCACAGATGAGTGCAAAATATCTTTGAAACATAAAAAGTTGGCTGATTTAGAGCTTTTCTTTTTAAAAAGATGTTTTTTTTTGTCACATTTGTAATTATCTGACTGGTTCTGACCATTTTCCCTTGACCCCTGGAGTGATGTGCTGTGTTTTCACTGTAAATCAAAAGCTAGGACAATTTTGAGCATCACAACTGAAGAGAAAGAGGAAAAACAAATATACACTCACCGGCCACTTTATTGGGTACACCTGTCCAACTGCTCGTTAACACTTAATTTCTAAGCAGCCAATCACATGGCGGCAACTCAGTGCATTTAGGCATGTAGACATGGTCAAGACAATCTCCTGCAGTTCAAACCGAGCATCAGTATGGGGAAGAAAGGTGATTTGAGTGACTTTGAACGTGGCATGATTGTTGGTGCCAGAAGGGCTGGTCTGAGTATTTCAGAAACTGCTGATCTACTGGGATTTTCACGCACAACCATCTCTAGGGTTTACAGAGAATGGTCCGAAAAAGAAAAAACATCCAGTGAGCGGCAGTTCTGTGGGCGGAAATGCCTTGTTGATGCCAGAGGTCAGAGGAGAATGGCCAGACTGGTTCGAGCTGATAGAAGGGCAACAGTGACTCAAATAACCACCCGTTACAACCAAGGTGGGCAGAAGAGCATCTCTGAACGCACAGTACGTCGAACTTTAAGGCAGATGGGCTACAGCAGCAGAAGACCACACCGGGTGCCACTCCTTTCAGCTAAGAACAGGAAACTGAGGCTACAATTTGCACAAGCTCATCGAAATTGGACAATAGAAGATTGGAAAAACGTTGCCTGGTCTGATGAGTCTCGATTTCTGCTGCGACATTCGGATGGTAGGGTCAGAATTTGGCGCCTACAACATGAAAGCATGGATCCATCCTGCCTTGTATCAACGGTTCAGGCTGGTGGTGGTGGTGTCATGGTGTGGGGAATATTTTCTTGGCACTCTTTGGGCCCTTTGGTACCAATTGAGCATCGTTGCAACGCCACAGCCTACCTGAGTATTGTTGCTGACCATGTCCATCCCTTTATGACCACAATGTACCCAACTTCTGATGGCTACTTTCAGCAGGATAATGCGCCATGTCATAAAGCTGGAATCATCTCAGACTGGTTTCTTGAACATGACAATGAGTTCACTGTACTCAAATGACCTCCACAGTCACCAGATCTCAATCCAATAGAGCATCTTTGGGTTAGGGTTAGGGTTGGGATGTGGTGGAACGGGAGATTCGCATCATGGATGTGCAGCCGACAAATCTGCGGCAACTGTGTGATGCCATCATGTCAATATGGACCAAACTCCCTGAGGAATGCTTCCAGCACCGTGTTGAATCTATGCCACGAAGAATTGAGGCAGTTCTGAAGGCAAAAGGGGGTCCAACCCGTTACTAGCATGGGGTACCTAATAAAGTGGCCGGTGAGTGTATACTCATATTGGCAGAGATGTTCAACCTAATGTTTTTCAATTAAATTAAATACTTTGATAACTTGTTGACCAAAACATTACAGACCATAATACTGATAGTTTTATTATTACCTAATTGGGAAGTTTTCAATCCCATTAAAACATCCAGATTAAAATTCCATAATCTTAAAAAATAAATCTAAAAGCATTAAATCCTGATCTTTTATATCGCCTTTAGGTTTTCATATGCAAACTTCCTGATGTTGTCGTGGATCCAGTCATTGAAGGCAGACACTCGTGTGAACACTGAGGGTTTTTTGTCTCTGATGCAGCCTTGAGGACCAAAGCTGACCACGCCGTGCACCTCCCAGGTCCCAGCGACTGAGCAGGAAAATGGACCGCCTGAGTCTCCCTGCAGGAGAGCAGAACAGACAAATTAGTCAAGAAGGAGCTTCAAGGTCAATAGTAAATTAATAACTTGAGGAAATAATCCCCAGCAAAACATCCCTGCCGGAGTTCTACAAACCAGTTTTTACAGGTCTGGAGCTCTAATTACAACACGGCCCTGTTTGCATGGTTGCTCATTATGGCAAACAAATAGTGGCCAAATGTGCTTTTGTCCAGTTCTGGTTGTGATCAGAGCAGCAGGCAGCTCTAATAAAGGCTGAATGGCCGCAAACAAAACAGTTAATTGATTGTTTCAGAAAAAGACAACCAACTATGTTATGCTAACCCACTTATATGAGGTCTTCAAAATAAAAGCTTTATTTGGAAGAACTTTTCTCAGCTTATTTTCAGAGTGTCTGCGTACCTGGCAGGCTGATTTGAGCTCATCGGGGGACTCGTAGCCAGCGCAGATCATGGAGGGTCTGACCGAGTCCAACCAGTATTCAGGTTTGCTGCAGGTCTGGAAGTCAATAACAGGAAGGGCTGCCTGGTTCAGCTTTTTAGCCACAACAGGAAACAGGTTACCTGGGTGAAACACATTTAAGTTAAAAGATTAAATACTTTAGTCTTATTTCATAATGAAGCATTGAAAAACCTCCTTTTCCAGCATAGAAAAACCTCAAGACTTGTTTCTAGCAAATGTTATTAGGAAACATCACAACCCCTCAAACATTCAGCAGATTGTTACCTGACATGTTTCAACACCTTCTTCAAAACATAGCACTCACATTAGGGCATTAACGAGTTGTGATTTTTCCAAAACGACTATATGACAGTAAAAGTTGAGTCAATGCATTATTCTTCAACGACCACAGGTGGGAGACGGGGATTCATCAAGTCATCTCTATGCCATATATTTGGCTACGTTCACAATGCAGGCCTTGATGCTCAATTCTGATTTTTTTGTGAAATATGATTTTTTTGCATTGTCATCAGGGGCGGGGCTTGTGGACAGGCAAGCCAGGCAGTTGCTTGGAGCCCCGGCCTCTAGGGGGCCCCCAAGGGCTGAC
This sequence comes from Cyprinodon diabolis, assembly GCA_030533445.1. Lineage (NCBI taxonomy): Eukaryota > Metazoa > Chordata > Actinopteri > Cyprinodontiformes > Cyprinodontidae > Cyprinodon > Cyprinodon diabolis. Next base: position 47,638,625 of record CM060066.1, read on the forward strand.
AAATTGTACTTCACAGCAACGACAAGACTGGGGATTTACTTTACAATGAAATGACACCGTTGTCAAAAGCCCTCTTGTTGGGCCCCCACCCCATGCCTTCAGCCTGCATCTGAGGCTGCTGGCGCGACTCTGCACAAACTTGAGCTTTGTCGTAAAGCTTCCCAACCTTCCATGAGAGAGTCATGAAGAGGAGTTATCCCAGTGGGGCAGAAAAAAAGACACAGAGAAAAGAAAAAGAGGAAAAAAGAAAGAAAGTACGGAGCCCCTCTGATGACATGGTCAAAAAAATTTTTTAATTGTGGCCACACGAAATACTATTTCGTGGCCACGCAATAAGTTTAACGTGCGCACGAAATACTTATTAATAATATTAATATCATTCCTGGACAACTGGGTAAGCATATCGAGCGCGCCTTCTCTAAGGTCTAAGGCGCGCTCGATTTGCTTACCCAATCGGTCTCCGCCAGTCACGTGACGTTTGTTGCTAGACGCCATTTTAGGTGGAAAAGGCGTAGTGTAAACAACCGCAGCATAGCTAAACGAAGGACTAAAGGCCCGTTTACATAGCTGCCTGTCCAAGATAAGTCATTACAGTTAACATAAGCCTGAAAACAGGGGCGGATTTATTGATATTATTAATAAGTATTTCGTGCGCACGCTAAACTTATTGCGTGGCCACGAAGTAGTATTTCGTGCGCACGTTATACTTATTGCGTGGCCGCGAAATACTACTTCGTGGCCACAATTAAACATTTTTTTTGACCATGTCATCAGAGGGGCCCCGTAAGAAAGACAGTGGTAGAGCATTTTACCTACTGACTTACTGTATTGTCACAGACTCCAAAGGGACATAGCTAACAATTAATCATGATGAATGATGCTTAACAAGAAACATCAATATTAGCAGCTAACCTGCTAATATGTCTAACCGTTAGCTAGCAGATAGCAGTGCTTTACTCTGCAGTCTCCCCCTGCCGAAAACAACTCTAATGAGGCAGACAGTCAAAAAATAATACCAACAACACCTACAACAATAATAATAAATTACTCCTTGCATGTAAAAAATATGCTTGATGATAAATTGATAATGAAATTAATTTCATTGTGCTCAGAGTGGGAAATTTGTATTGGGCTTTATATATGTGCACTCAAAAGAGAACTTTTAAACAAAGGACATGTTGCATTAAAATGTGACATTTTTTTAAACTAACTTATCTCTCCTCAGGATCATTACTAACATTTTTAAATCCAGTGAAGGATACTGTACCCCCTCCCAACACTGACGATGAAAACTGTACAGGTATGTTCAGTATTCCACTTTAATTTATGATAATTATGGCCTGCCCTCTAAATGTTCTTTGTGACAGTAGTGTTACGTTGTGATTCTAGAAAATGCTGTGCATGGACATTATCATATGGCTGCCATAAAATACTCTCATATGCTCTGTTGTTGTTTTTGCTTTTTTTGTATCAGTTCCATCAACATCCACCTCCAGCAGTACACCAGCTCCCCAACCTCCTGCCTTTCCAGTGCAGGAAGATGCAACAGAGATGGACGATGAAGGGTCAATTTCAGTTACTGATACTGATAACTGTGAGTTAAATCATTTTTAATTTGGCAGTAAATGTAACTGTAGCAATACTTACTGTATTTACCTCATGTTAGTCAAATGTTTATATCAAATATGCCATATTCTTTCTTTTCTTTTTTTGATTAGTTCTATTAAGACCTGAAGGTTAAAAAAGGAAGATGTGTTCCGCCCAAAAGATGTGATCTCAGAAGACCCTGCTCAATGGCCAAGCATCCTAAGCCATACCGAACTGTGCCAAATGGTAACAAGGGGACCTTTTTCTCTTGGTGTGGCCTTACACGTTGTTGACTTATTGACTGCATTTTGATGCATCTGAGAATTTTGCACTAGCCAAGCCTAATTTTTTATTATTTATTTAATTTAGTATTATTTATCTCCACTGCATGTGTTAAGGCTATTACATTTTTTATATGGCTTCCTACATTGTTTAATTATTTACTAGATTTTACTTTTTATATTTGAAGTTTAACAATTTACAGTGCACTTTTGTAATAAACTAAAGTTCATATTTTATATATTTTGTTGGTGTCAGATTATTTACAATGATTATTGATAGGCCTGGGCTGTCATGGACTTCTGTTGGACCTCACTTTGAGAACCACTAATCTATTCTAGTCTATTTTTTTCAGTATGCATCTTAAATGCTCTATAAATTGTGCATTTATTTCTCCAAAAAACTTTTTTTTTTTTTTTTGCATGCAGAGGTGGGGTGGAGGCCCCAGAAATGTCTTGCTTGGAGCCCCATAAGACCCTAGCAACGCCACTGATTGTCATTCACGTTTCCAAATATATGCGACTTGTATGTGATCTCCTGTGTGAACTGTAGTCATACAACGAAAGTGTCCCGCATGCGTAGTGGAGCGCTGTGTTTACGGAAGTAAACCTGGATGGTAGAACTCATCTAGCAATCTTTCCCATCCATAAAAACACAATCTTTTCAAGTTGGTTAAACATAAATACTGCTCTCCGCATCATCGTCCACCATGGTTGTTGTTTTCTTGCAGCTTCTTCATAGCAAGACCCAGAATAGTGACCTTTGTCGGGTATTAATGGCGTTCACGTCGGATGAATGTGACCTGGCTGTTCAGACACAGGTCGCATTTGGAAAGATCAGATTTGCATCGGATTCAGGACCATATAGCCAAGTGGCTGTTCAGACTGCCATGAAAAGATCAGATCCAGGTTGCATTTGGGCCAAAAAATCGCCTTTAGGTCACTTCAGGCTGCAGTGTGAATATAGCCTTTGTTCTGCCCAGCCGCTGAACCAGGTGAATCCAGTCTGCACAGTGAATTAAATTGTGCAGATTGGACACACCTTGTGAAGATGACTTCACCAGGTGAGTTTATAATCCCCTCATGTTAGGCTAGTGCTTTCCTCTCCATACAGCTCCACCCAGTGGCAAAGAAAACTGTAACAATATCTAACATAATTATTGCTCTTAAAATATAAATCTGTTGACTAAAAGTTCATAATCAAAGTTAATCAATCTCATGATTTGAGGCAATTCCTACCTTTCTCGTCTCCCCATCCTGTAACGAAGCACTTAGTCCCCGCTGGCATTACAGCCCCGGCTTTCGGCAGACAGATGGGGCTGATCTCCTTCGTCATATTTACAGGCTCGGTCAAATGCACCAAGGCGATGTCATCGCTGATGTCCGTGCTATCCTGCTCATACACAAAGCCCTCGTGTCTGATTATTCTGTCCACCTTGTAACACTTCTCTGCCGAGGGAACATCCATGGAGGAGTTCATGTGGTGTTTTCCCAAACACATACGCCAGAAGGATGTTGTGTTCAGGGGGCTACAGAGAAGGGTGATAAGCACCAATTAGAGGACAGGGTAAGTAAACAGTTTACCACCAACAGTTGTTACCACATTGTTGCGAGGGAACTACTAAAGCCAAGATTTAATTATACAACCTTCATTCCAACCAGGTTATTACGGAGCCCCTCTGATGACATGGTCAAAAAAAATGTTTAATTGTGGCCACGAAGTAGTATTTCGTGCGCACGAAGTAATATTTCGTGGCCACGCAATAAGTATAACGTGCGCACGAAATACTTATTAATAATATCAATAAATCCGCCCCTGTTTTCAGGCTTATGTTAACTGTAATGACTTATCTTGGACAGGCAGCTATGTAAACGGGCCTTTAGTCCTTCGTTTAGCTATGCTGCGGTTGCTTACACTACGCCTTTTCCACCTAAAATGGCGTCTTAGCAACAAATGTCACGTGACTGGCGGAGACCGACTGGGTAAGCAAATCGAGCGTGCCTTAGACCTTAGAGAAGGTGCGCTCGATTTGCTTATCCAGTTGTCCAGGAATGATATTAATATTATTAATAAGTATTTCGTGCGCACGTTAAACTTATTGCGTGGCCACGAAATAGTATTTGGTGTGCACGAAATACTACTTCGTGGCCACAATTAAAAATTTTTTTTGACCATGTCATCAGAGGGGATCCGTAGGTTATGGATTCAAGGTGATGTACTTACAACATAAAACAGTGAGCAGCAGTGAGAACCCACTCTTCATGAATCAGAGAGCCCCCACAGCCGTGCATGTAAAGAAATGGAGGGAAGGGTGAAGCCTGCATAAAAAAATAAATAGTGTTTAAAATCAGAATATTTCATAAGAACTCTTCACTGAAATATAAACTTGTGGAATTAAAGCCCCACAGCAGCAATTATTTTAAGGCAAGTTCTGAAAAAAGAGTGAAAAATAAATGTTTTTCTTAAAGGAATAGTACACCCAAAACATGATAGCCTTCATTTCCTAAAAGTGCGCGCCTGCGAGTTCACGAGCCTACGGAAACCGTGGCAGACCAAGCCAGATGAAAGTGCGCATTCAGCGTCTGCTCTGCCGACAATGCAAGCGTAGAAGAAGAAATGTGCTGTTTACCTGTGCAAAGAAAGAAACAACGAAAGAAAAATGTCTGAGGACTTCAGTGTTGAGGAAGAGCATGAGTTCTTTGCCGAGCTGAATGCGCACTTTCATCTGGTTTGGTCTGCCGCAGTTTCCGTAGACTCGTGAACTCGCATGCGCGCGCTTTCGGGAAGTTCTATACACTACTGTTTATGCTCTAAAAACATTCTAAATGACTTCGTTTCGAGTAAATTATGGACGCTACCCACCCAGGACACATGGAATACATTGGACGAGCAGTATGGAGGAATATTGACACGTTTTTTGTGGACTTTTATGGACCTTTCTGCCTCGGGCACCATAGACCTCCATTATTTGAATGTCAGCAGACAGCAAGAAGACTCCCAGATCTCCAGATGCATTTGAGATATCAAAAAAGTACTCCAGAGTGTTGTTCAGCATGGGGGCAGAGATGGGAAGTAACAAAGTACAAATACTTCGTTACTGTACTCAAGTAGATTTTTCTGATATTTTTACTTTACAACTTATTTTTATGGTGACTTTTTACTTCTACTCCTTACATTTTTACACAAATATCTGTACTTTCTACTCCTTACATTTTAAAAAATTGGCTCGTTACTTTAGTTTTGAATCATTTCAATGGAGTTACCGTTATTATTTTTCGCGTCATCAATACCAAATTCAATCTAACTGGATGGGAATCTACGTTGCATTTGACGCACCACTACAAGATGAATCGACATATTCGGCGGTATTCATTCGCGGTAAATCATTGCAGCTTGGTGGCGGTGGTGTTAGCATAGTAGTATGGACGACGAGATGCTTGAAAATGAACACAATGGAGATCTAGTCCTATTGGCAGACATCCATTTAAAATGTAGGCAACGGCATGAAAAAAGTGGTTTCTACTTTTACTTTTATACTTTAAGTAAATTTACAAGCCTGTACTTTGTTACTTTTACTTGAGTAAAGAAGTTTAATCAGTACTTCCACTTTTACCAGAGTATTTTTTAACAGAAGTATCTGTACTTTTACTCAAGTACAGAAAGTGAGTACTTTTGCCATCTCTGCATGGGGGTGAGTAGAAAATGAGGGCTAATCATGTTTTGGGTGTACTATTCCTTTAAGTATTAAATCTGCTTTAAGTGCAAGTTAATTCTCTTCTTTTCGGGCAGCATAGCTATAAGTTTAGTAACTTTTAGGAAATTTTCAAAATGCTTCTAAAGATATACAGTCTATATACGATGATTAAAGGTCATTATTGGCTTCATTGGCTTCCTTTTAAATCAAGAATAAGGTCTGTTTATTTATCTAATCTGTTCCTTCTGCTCCTTCTCACCTAAAGCCCCAAATAACCAAACTCTATCTGATATTAGAGATCTGATTGTTACTTATGTCCCAAGATAGCTTCACTGTAAATCTGCATTTTTACTAGTGATTCCTAGAATTTCTAAAAGTACAATGGGAGGCAGATATTTCAATTATCAGGCTTCTCTCCTGTGGAACCAGCTATCATGAGGCAGTCACCCTGTCTACTGTTAAGGCTAGGGTACAAAACTGGACGGGTGACCAGTCTGTCGCAGGGCAACACAGAGGAACATAAAGACACACAAGGCACACTCACTGACACCTAAGGACAATGTAGAGAAGCCAAGTAACCTAACAGTCATGTTTTTGGAGTGTGGTAGGAAGCCGGAGGACCTAGATGCACAGAGAGAACATGCAAACTCCAAGCAGAAAGACACCGGGTCCTGAACCGAACCCAGAACGTTCTTGTTGCAAGGCAACAGTGCAGCACTGTGCAGCCCTGGCTTAAAAGTTTTCTTATTTTTATAAAGCTTTTGGTTAGAGTGGCTTAGGTTTTCCAGAGCTATCTTTATAGTAATGTTGCTATGGGCTCAGACTGCTGGAGGACATAGGGACCACTTTTAATCATTCTGCTTCATTCAGTCTTTATTCTTCCACTCTGCAGTATTTTTTAGTTAAATGTCTAACTTAATGCTCTCTCTGCCTTTCTCATCATTATAGCTTCATTTGTTCGCTTTCTGTTTCGCTGTGACTTCATCCTGGAATATAAATATCATCTGTTCTGCTGCCAGCCTTGTTTGTAGATTTTGAAGCTTGGCCTGTTTTTCACTTTTTAGTCCTGTTTTTCTTCTGGATATAGCTAATGGCCCTGCTTTAAATGTGACTAACTGGATGTCCTCTCTTTCATCCTTTTAAAAACTGTCTCAGAGAGCTCCTCTGAATACCTGTTTATTTCCCATATCGAGCCATCTATGGAGCTAATTTACCGTTATCCCTTCTAACTTATAAAGTATTTATTGATACTGCATTTATTGTGTATTCTCTTTGCAAGGTGCATTGAGAGAAAATATGCTGTGAATTGGTGCTGTATAAATAAACTGATTTGAACTGGATCAGTGCTTCTATGTTCCTTTGTATTTCTGTTTCTATCTCCTTGAGCCCTCAGTCAGCATCTATAAAAGCCCACTTACACTGAGGTTTCTTCCTGTTAAAACTGAGTTTTTCCCTTCCACTGTCATTCCATGTATGTTTAGTGTGATACAATGACACAAACTTGCAACAAAATAAGGACATTTTTCCAGCAGTTTGATTACTCAAGGATACATCAAATCATTAAGGTAAAAGCTATTAGAATTATCCAATATAATTGTATAAACGCAGCAAAATTTGATGAAATCTAGCTTTCTATCATTCCTTTACACTTTAAATGGTCTTTCTGTTCTAACTGAACAAAGAGCTGTGGGTAAGGTCATGTGTTCTCAATGAGAGTCCTAACAGACTTTCCTTCTGCTTTTCTTTCCTTCCTTCTTTGCATGTGTTTCCTGAACGGGGCCTCCTTTTACAGTTGCCTTTTGTATGTCTGCTTCTGTCTCCTTGAACCCCAGTCGGCTCAGCAGATGGTCGCTCACACTGAGCCTGGTTCTGGTAGAGGTTTCTTCCTGTTAAAAGGGAGTTTTTCCTCTCCACTGTCGCTACAAGCATGCTTAGTGTGAGGGATTGCATTCGAGTCAATGAGTCGATGTAATCAACTGGTTTTCCTTAGATAGATGTAAACTGCACAGCTTTGTTTAATGATCTGTTGATCTATCTGTCCTTGATTTGTTTTTCTACTTGCATTTAAGGTAAACATAAGACCCGTTTTAGATGTGTTTTTAATCTCTACTTCAGAGAAAAGCTGCAATATTCTTTATTTTTATAAACAAAACAATAAATGTTTTTATTGTGTACACATTCAACTTTGTTAATATCTTGCTAAACAATTAGGGACTTTTTGTCTTTTATTTGTTTCTACTATGTTTGTGACCATTAAACTACTACTTAGGTTTTTTCTGCTCTGTAAAGCAGACAAAATATCCAAAACTGCATTTAAACTCCAACAGACTGTTCATGGCCATAAATCTGATGTCCATGTCCTTTTCTGTTAGCTAATTTTGCCGCCATGATGCTCTGATGGTGATAGCAAACAGGCTTGCTTCTCTTTGTCAGTGTCAGGGTTATTGAATTGCCCTCCTGGTGCATCCAAGGATGCACATATTCAGATAGTTATTTTAAATTGTTCAAAAGAATCTGAGGGTTAGGGTTGGTGGAAGGAAGGTTATTGAACAAAGACAGCCGAGAAGATATCCCTCCTATTGCCAGACTTTACTTTACTTTTTCCAGGTGTTTGAGGAACTAGGAAGGCAGATAAAAAAGATGGTTGTGTACCTGCATGGAGACTTGCCAAGGCCAGGAGTGGGGTTTTGCCTCCTCCCCGTTAACAACCCGAGGAGTGGCTGTTTCTGGCTTCACTGCTGGATTTCCACAATCTTCTGGCCAGTCTGAGAGCAGGAAGATTGTTAGGAAAATTTCTACTCTATCCAAGATGGAGAAAGGTCTGATGTATGTCACCAACAAACTGTAAACCTTGTCATAGAAAGTTTAAGTCACATCAGTAAGCAACTTCAGTATATTTTGTTTTTGGTCTCAACTCACTGATGGTGATGTTGTCCCATGGGTTTGGAGAAGGAGGAGGTAAAGTTGGAAACACACTAGCATCAGTGGTCCAGTAACCACGAAAACCTTTCTGCTGATTAGCTTCATTACTCAGAAAGCGGATAACCACCGTGTTGACGGGGACGGTGATGGTGGGTGGTGGAGCGAAGCCACAGAACCGACCTGAAGGACAGAAGCTCTGTATACCCTGCTGGCTAGGAAGTAACAACTGAACAAGAGAGGAATTGGGATGATGGCAACAAACCAAGCGAGGCCATTGTTTCTCCGTTGAATATCTCTACGTAATCCACACAGTTTCCCAAAAGGTTCATGGCTTGCAGCTCAAAGTCAGTAAAGACTACATGGATCTTCTCAGCTGAGGGGACACTGATTCGCCATGTGCACACACTCTGTGCGAGGTAGTCACCAGGCCAGTTTGGAGAGGTTATTTCACCTTGCTTGCTGCTAAAATGTCCTCCACATGGAGCTACAATAGAATGAGACAAAACAGAACTGTGAGACGGAAACAGTTGTTCAGTTGGGAGGTCCTTCCATCTTCTTGATAAAATCTCTTACCTTTTGAAGGGTCCACCCCTGTCCAGCTCACAGTAAATCCTGTGTCCACCACCTTGTCATTAGAAGAGAAGCTGATGTGGAGCCTATTTCCATCAGTCACCAGATCTTGAGGTGGAACAGGGCTGCACAAGGTGCCTGTTGGAAACACGAGGAAATGTTCTGCACTGGGTTTATTAAGTAAAATGGCTTCACAAGAAAAAACTACATCATTACAGTTGTGAAAAAATGATAGAAAAAAATAATATAACTTAGAAAATAAAACACAAGTCAACAGAGTGGCATGGGAGTTCCTCCCAGAGATGTAAATTACCCTGATCTCAGGTCAGTCTTCGTTTTAAGCTAGTCTGTGTCACACCCCCCTTTTAAATATTCAATCCATTTATTGTTGGGATCCTGAGGCTTGCCCACCAGAGGGCGCCGAGGATCCTCTTCTGTTTTTATTTGTTTTCTGTGAGGGACTGGGGTTACTGTTGGGATCTGGAGATCTACCATCTGTCTCCAGCAGAGAGCGCTGTGGGTCTCCTGGGCTGGAGCCTCCAGCACACCTGAAGCTCATCAGCCCATCAGGAGACCTTCCTACATAAGCAGCAGCCAGACCTTCCTTCAACGCCGCAGTGTTGACCAAGTTTGGTTAGCAAACATAAGCCTCTGTAAATCAAGTGAATCACAGTAGACTCTAGAGAGGAACTGGATTCTAACCTGTCTCTATCTTCTCTACTCACAGAAAGCCTGACTGAAGTCTGAAGCTCTGGATGAGCTTTACCTGGAAACCTGCCTGCCTGCCCAAGGAAGCCAAACCTGAAGGTCTTAGTCTGGATTCCTCCTTCAGCTCTCAGGGGAGAGCTAGGAAGTTGAACCTGAAGATCTCAGTCTGGATTCCTCCCTCAGCTCTCAGGGAAGAGCTAGGAACCAAACCCACGTCTGAGGCTCACTAGCCAGAAGCTAGACGCTGCTGCTGCTGACCTCTCTGTTACTTCCTCAATCTCTGGACCCCATCGGTTCCCCATCTCAAGGATCTGTCAGAACCTCTTCAAGGTACATTCAGAAACTACCCACTCATCAATCCATCTAACTTCCTGGCTAACCAAACTCTCCATCTCTCCAGATATCAGAAATCCCAGGCCCGGATCTGTACCAGAACCAGTCCATATTTCTCTGTGCATCTTCCTTTAATAAACTTTGTTAACTTTTCCTCTGTCTCCAGTCTGGTGTTCTGCATATGGGTTTAACCCACTTAAACCCATCATGACAGAACACTGAGGCCATTAACAAACCCAGCAGATCACCTCCGGAGGAAGCTTGAGGAACAAGCTACCAGGTCCTAGGACAGACACAAACCCTCCGTGAGTTAAACTCCAGTTCTGATTTAAAGAAAACACATGTTTCAAGATTCTACAGGCTTCGTGGGAATCATAAGGTGGCGCCAGCTCAACTTCCTGTTCCGGAGTCAACTCCGCCTCAAGGGGCGGAGACAGTCTCGTCACTTCCGGAATTCCGCCCGTCACTTCCGGTTTCAGTTCCAAGGTCAGAATCTGTTCCGTCACTTCCTTATTTCCGTTCCTCACTTCCTGAAAGGTATTCTGGCATACCTAGTAGGTTTAACGGGTTCCTGCTTCAGTGCAAAATGTTTTTTGAACTCTCTCCCTCCAGTTTCCCAAACGACAAAAAAATAACATTTATTTTATCACGATTATCAGGAAAGGCCCGCAAGTGGGGAAAGACCAGTTTTTCTTCTGAAACCAGCACATATGAAAATTTTTTGAAGGAATTTTCTCTGACTTTTTCGAAATCTGCTAAATCCCAGGGTCTGTCTAACTTCAAACAGGGGGATAGATCTGTAGAAGATTTTTCCGTTGAATTCCAGGTCAGAGCCGCTACTTCCGGTTGGACTGATTCCATGCTGAGAAACATTTACCTCCACGCCTTAAATGACAATATTAAGAATGAGTTGGCAAAAATCGAGGAACCTGAAACCCTAGATGAGCTCATTTGTATAGCAGACCATCTGGATAACAAAATACGAACCAGATCCAGGACCCCAGTCCAGCTCAGTCCAGGCCAGCTCAGTCCAGGCCAGTCCAGCTCAGTTCAGTCCGGCTCGGCCCAGTTCAGCCCGTTCCGTTTCGTTCCGTTCCAGTCCTGTTCGGTCCAGTTCAGCCCAGCTCAGCCTAGCACAGCCCAGTTCTTTCCAGTCTAGTCCTGTCCAGTCCAGTCCAGACCAGTCCAGATCAGTCCCGCCCAGTACAGCTCTGTACAGCCCTGTTCAGTCAATCTCAGCCCGTTTCAGTCACCACTTACACGATCACCAGTTAGAACCATCCATTAGAGAACTTAAAATCAAACCACAGATCACAACCCAAACAGTCAGACCTCCCGTAGTCCATGAGTCTGACCTTTGGAACTTCTATAACGGGGATAGAGATGATCTCTTCCCCTTGTTGTCACCTCATATTGAACCCATTAGTCTTACTCCTCAGCCCATGGGCAATTCAGCTAAACCTGCACCTGAACCCACTTGCACACCAGATAGTTCGTTGTCTAAATCAGTCTATAAACCAGAACCCATTAGTCCAGCTTCTGAGTACCCCCGACGTAAGAGACGGCGTCGCCGTAAGCCGGTTCTGAGCCGTCTAAAGACCCCTGAGCCAGCCGTGATCCGTCTTGAGTCAGCTCCGTGCCATTTTGAAACCCCTGAGTCAGCTCCGTGCCGTTTTAAAACCCCTGAGTCTGCTCCAAGCAGTCTAGAGACTCCCGAGCCGGTTCTGAGCCGTCTAAAGACCCCTGAATTAGCTCTGTGCCGTCTAGAGACTTCTGAGCAGAATTTTAAAGAGCTAAGTGATTTTACGCCTCCCAGGACTTTTCTGCAGGCGCCCCTGACCGCCAAGAGTCCTCTGCGAGCATCACCAGCCTCTTCAGAGACCGAACCTTTGCCGCAACGGGCGGTTTCTCCCTTGCTGGAGTTGGAGCCCCAGTCGGCGGGCTCCTCTGTTCCTGACCCGGAGCCGCAGTCGGCGGGCTCCTCTGTTCCTGACCCGGAGCCGCAGTCGGCGGGCTCCTCTGTTCCAGTCCAGGAGCCGCAGTCGGCGAGCTCCTCTGTTCCAGTCCAGGAGCCGCAGTCGGCGGTCTCCTCTGTTCCAGTCCAGGAGCCGCAGTCGGCGGCCACCTCAGAGCCTGTTCCAGGAGCCGCAGTCGGCGGCCACCTCAGAGCCTGTTCCAGAGCCGCAGTCGCGATCACCTCAGAGCCTGTTCCAGAGCCGCAGTCACGATCACCTCAGAGCCTGTTCCAGAGCCGCTGAATAGAGGACGGGGTACCCCATGGGGCTACCTACTGAAAGTGGGGCATCATCCTCCTAAGAAGCTGCTTCGCCTCCAGCCCCGCGGTCGACCTCCAGAGCGTCAGCTTTGCCTCCGACCCTGAGGCTTGCCCACCAGAGGGCGCCGAGGATCCTCTTCTGTTTTTATTTGTTTTCTGTTAGGGACTGGGGTTACTGTTGGGATCTGGATATCTACCATCTGTCTCCAGCAGAGAGCGCTGTGGGTCTCCTGGGCTGGAGCCTCCAGCACACCTGAAGCTCATCAGCCCATCAGGAGACCTTCCTACATAAGCAGCAGCCAGACCTTCCTTCAACGCCGCAGTGTTGACCAAGTTTGGTTAGCAAACCTAAGCCTCTGTAAATCAAGTGAATCACAGTAGACTCTAGAGAGGAACTGGATTCTAACCTGTCTCTATCTTCTCTACTCACAGAAAGCCTGACTGAAGTCTGAAGCTCTGGATGAGCTTTACCTGGAAACCTGCCTGCCTGCCCAAGGAAGCCAAACCTGAAGGTCTTAGTCTGGATTCCTCCTTTAGCTCTCAGGGGAGAGCTAGGAAGTTGAACCTGAAGATCTCAGTCTGGATTCCTCCCTCAGCTCTCAGAGAAGAGCTAGGAACCAAACCCACGTCTGAGGCTCACTAGCCAGAAGCTAGACGCCGCTGCTGCTGACCTCTCTGTTACTTCCTCAATCTCTGGACCCCATCGGTTCCCCATCTCAAGGATCTGTCAGAACCTCTTCAAGGTACATTCAGAAACTACCCACTCATCAATCCATCTAACTTCCTGGCTAACCAAACTCTCCATCTCTCCAGATATCAGAAATCCCAGGCCCGGATCTGTACCAGAACCAGTCCATATTTCTCTGTGCATCTTCCTTTAATAAACGTTAACTTTTCCTCTGTCTCCAGTCTGGTGTTCTGCATATGGGTTAACCCACTTAAACCCATCATGACATTTATGCCAGTTAAAATCAAACTTCCCTTCCTGTACCCACGATACATATGTAGACTTGTCCATGTGGAACTTCCTCTGCTGTTCTCAGAAATTGCTCCTTGATGCTAGGTCCTCTTTGAGCCACTGCCTTGCTTTACTTTTCTGCAGCTGCTAGCAGAGATTTTATGAAATATCTCTGGATGTTTCCCTCTGCAAGATTCCCCATAGCCTAGAACCTCCTGTAATACTTCCCATGCTCCTTACCAATATTTCCTCAGATTTGGGCTTCACCAACATATGTGTGTATTGTCCCACGTCTTATTTCCTCATACAGTACCCCTTATATATTGTTCTCTTCTGGTACACATTGGGGGAATGTTAGTCAGCTGTTACAGCAGGTGCGCTTGTGCTGTGAGAAGGTTGCAAATACCTCGTTCGATCCCCACAGCCGCTACTCTTGCTGTCTGATCAAGACCCTTAAACCCACGCTGCTCCCTGGGCACCGCACAGCGGCAGCCCACTGCTCCCTCATGTGGAGAGTTAATTTTTCCATTGTGAGATGAATAAAGTTCTATTTCTTTTCCATCTCCCCTGTTTTTGGGATTATAAAAAATCTAATTATGTTTTCCCACCTAAAGTCTGGGCACTTTCTTAAGATTGTTTAGGCTCTACTGGCCTTTATTCTATAAATCTTTGAAATTAGCTTGAAAGGAACTGGTATTAGAAGGGAAAGACATGCAGCAAAGTTCAACAGGCAACACTCGAACCTGTCACGGCTGCATTGAGGACCAAAGCCTCTTTACATGGAATGTGCGTTTAACCCCTGCTTCAGCGTTGCACCACATGTTTTTAGCAGGTGGTAGAAGCTTCTAGCCTCCAAATACTATATTAGTCTTCCTATATGATAGCATTTAAATGGAAACCCATCACAACCTGGAGTTGCATCCCTCATCTCTTTCTCTGTAGGGTGAAGTTTAGCACTCTGTTTTGATGTAAATTAAAGGAAGGTCCTGGTGTTCCATTAGTGTTTTTAAACTCTCCTCATCTGCTGCCTCTGGCTGCGCCTATAGTATTGCCTTGTAATACTTCGTAATATACCTGCCTGACAAACCTCTGAGAGGCAAATGTCTCTGGATTGTTCTTATTCTGACGTTATCTTTTAACTTTTTTAATTATCAATTTAATATGTGAAACTGTTCCAGTTTATTTATTGTTTTATAAATATTGTATGTGCTATAAACTGACCTCTAACAACTGCCTTCAAGGCATCCCAAAGAATGGTTGGATCCACTTCTCAGATTTAATGTTTTAAAACAGGGAAGAACAGATTAACTCAAAGCTTTAGCTTATTGGCTATAATGATGTTAGGAGAGCTCATGGTGAGGACTGTACTGCCTATCAAGCATTGGGGTGGCGTCATTATGTTTTGGGGCTGTTTTGCTGTCAGGGTGGAAGGACAGAAATTACATTTCAGCTACCTGTTTAATGAACAGCTAGAGACCTGAGCACAGCTGCATATTTCATGAATGTCCTTCCAAAGCCCTGAGCTCGACATTACCACTGGATGTGGCATTGCCCATGTGTAACTTAAAGTCCACCTTACCAAAATAAAACCATTTCTGATGAGGGTCTCAGGTAATAATCGTTGTGTTGGGCCAACTGTTTGTGTCAAAGTTTCATCAGTCAGGATGTTCATAATCATCCCAGAAACCAGGTCAGGCTCAGGCCTATCATCAATTAGATGATGCAGGAATATTAGCTACGTTGCCTTGAAAAAAAAAAAGCATCACTGAGAAACATTCTCCTGTTTTAACGTCCAAACCTCAAGGACGCCCTCAAAAGAGCATCTGGAGGAAGGCTTAGAGGTCAAGAGACAGTGGCTGACCTTTGACAAGATGCCTGTTTAGGGGATGAAAACCTAGGCTTCCAGGTGTAAGGAATCCATAATGACCATGGTGGAGTAAGCATTTATACACTGGGGTCATGAAAAGGAGGTTTGCTTCCAAATTAATAGGATTGACCTCATATAAACATCTAAATAAAGATACATAACTGGGTTAACCGACAAAACAAAGGAGTGAAAACTCTTCTAAAGGTTTTAGAAGCAATAAAGATGGCCAACATTAACCCAAAATAACGACCTGAACCTAAGGGTTGTTGGAATTTGTTCCAGTCAGCGAACAGAAACCATCCAGTTTGATTGACATTTCTCAGAAGACATAGATTCAGCAATAACTATGTTCAACACGGGTTGATGGCTACAGAAAGTGTTGGCTGGGAACAATAGAGTGTTTGTGATATCTTAGCCTGTATGTAGACTATTAAGTTTTGGTGGAACAGGGAACAGCCATTTTTTATATACCTGAATCAGGACTACTACTTACTATTTAGTATTTTACTTATTGCGTCATTATTATAGAATTTCTTATAAAGATATATTGTTCATCTTATATATCCTTTGTTTTTTGAAAGGTATGTCAATGTTTAGCACTTGATTGATATGTTTTTGCTTAAAATATTGCACTGTGGCAGACATTTACGCACCCAGACTTCCTACGTTGTCTGTGAGTTTGACTTTGTCATTCAGGCACAGTTGGCTGTCCTCAAGGGAGAAACTGCCGAAGTGGAGGTGCACAAGTTTCCCTACAGGCACCTCAATGTTCCACTCGCAGCGGGCGTTATTGCTGTAGGTGTTGGGATAATTCATGGAGGTTATGGTGCCGCCTGTACCAGTCAGATCCTTTGGTCCTCCACAACCTGATGCTGAATGGAGAAGCCAGAAGGTGAGTAAGAAGCATACCGACCCAATGAGTGGGTTCATCTAAGCTGATGGGATCCTACTGTGCTCAATGTAGATGTCCCTGCGAATGACATTTGAGATCCAAGGAAGGTAGGCTGAGGCGCGGGTGAACACGGAGGGCTTTTTGTCCATTATGCATCCAATGGGACCGAAGCTGGTTATACCGTGAACCTCCCAGGAACCACCAGGGGTGTCCTGGCAAACTAGTGGACCACCTGAGTCTCCCTATCAGAGTGACAAACACAGAATTAGGCACATTCCTCAGAGAATGTGGTTCTGTTGCCCCTTTAGGGACTTGATTTACCTGACAGACAGACTTCAGCTCATCAGGCAGTGTGTACCCACAGCAGATCATGGAGGTCTTCACCTGGAACCACCAGTAATCCATCCGTTTGCAGGTGTCATAAGGGACAACAGGTAGGGCCACCTGGTTGAGGGTCTCAGAAGCTTTCGGATTTACTGAATCTCCTGATTAAACAAATGAAGGATTAAAACAGTCACAATAACATCATTTAGGTTGGCAGCAAGATAATTTCCCTTTCTGTCCAGCAGGTGGCACACAAGTATCACTAACAAAGACCAAGCTGCAGTGTAACACACAGCTTTAAGATTTTATGGAGTCACTCAGGCTGATGGTGACCATGAAGTAAAACTGGCACCTGTTTCGTCCCCCCAGCCTGTAGCGTAGCACTTCTTTCCTGCGGGAAGGGTCTCCTCCTCAGAGGGAAGGCAGGCAAAGGAAATCTCATCTGAGGCGACAGCATCTTCAACCAGCCTCACCAGAGCAATGTCAAACTCCACAGTTGGCACTGTGGGGTACTGGAAGGCCTCGTGGCGATGAATGCCAGAGATGTTGATGCAGCGTTCGGTCAGCTCTGTGGTGGTCAGGTTGTGTTTCCCGAGGCACATACGCCAGCGATGCAGCTCATCTGCATACCTTGGTGAATAAATGCTTAAAGAGTCAGACTTTGTATTCTAAAGGCACCAAACGTGAGAAAGGTGTCACATTTCTACTTCCGACACTTTATGGTAATTTATCCAACTTGAACTGTGAAGCTCTGCATAATAGCAGAGTGAATCAAAAACATTTCAAATCTAAAACTGTCTTCAGCAGCTGCCATGTCTCCACTGAACAAAAACATCCCTGCTGCATGATGCTGTCACCTGATGTCACCATGAAGAATGACAGATGGCTCTTTACCAAACTGCTCTTGATCAACATTGATAAGACAAGATAAAGGTGTTTTAAACAATCTAAACTTCGCTTTCAATTATTAAGTGTGAAGGCATGAATTTAGGAGAAAAACTGGAATTTGGATTCTTCAGTTATTTACCTTATGAAGCAGTGTGCTGCTGTTAGCACCCAGTTTTTATGAATGAGAGTCCCACCACAGGTGTGAGAAAACGAAGGCTCAGACTGACTGGAAGGCCAGACCTGAAACAAGCAGGGCGCTGAAATCAGAACCTTCTCAATGAAACGTTGAGGTATATTTTTGAACCTTTTAGGGAACGTTCCCACCTGCATGGAGACCTGCCAAGGCCAAGAGTGTGCAACGGCTTCCTCTCCATTCACGATGCGTGACGCGACAGCAGGAGGGATGGCTGGTTTCCCACATGTTTCGGGCCAGTCTACAACAGATGGGTCAAAATGAGGAGCAAAAATCTTTGTGTTAAAGATGAAGCTCCGTTGCACATTTTATTTTCCTGTTCCCCTCTGAAACCCTGCTGATAATGTAATTTTCTCAGCTTGGCAATAAAATAAGGCCTTGAAAACAGCACTGTCCATCCATCAAACTCTATTTAAGAAAATTGTTCTGCTAGAATCTGCAGCCACCTGGGGCTCATCTCCGGATGAAGGATGGAAAGAAAGAGACATCCTGCAAAGGAAGAAGTACAGGCATTATGTCATTACCCACTGTGGTCCCAGAATCCACAAGATCTGCTTCAGCCTCTAAAATTGGATCAGTGATACAGAGAACCCCCCCCCCCCCCCCCCCCCCACTTGAACTACAA
Organism: Cyprinodon diabolis; assembly: GCA_030533445.1. Lineage (NCBI taxonomy): Eukaryota > Metazoa > Chordata > Actinopteri > Cyprinodontiformes > Cyprinodontidae > Cyprinodon > Cyprinodon diabolis. Next base: position 47,656,740 of record CM060066.1, read on the forward strand.
CTTCCTGGATTAGAACTACAACCCTCAATGTCAGAGCATCACTATACAAATATGTTTTGATGCAGTGTGTCCCTCTTACATCACATCTTCAAGCCATAGCAACTTTAAAATCACCAGAAAACCCTTTTTTTGCCCTGGACCCCAGTTTGATGCAAGAAAAGAACCCAACATCCCAGCTGGACACTACCTTCCATGTGTTGTAATCTACGGAACCATGGTCTGTTTTCGCTGGCGAAAAATAATGGAACCCATTTTGAAGAAGCTCTGAGTTGAAACCAAGCACAACCTTGCTGGTACCACCCGTTTATACAATGGCTAAGGAGTTTTAAATCTGCAAAAGAACCAAAATAGCACCAGTTTTGTCCTGGCTCAATGTCTGCGTCCGGTGTACTCCTCTGCTGGAATGTTTCTGACTCATATGAGCCTGTCCTCTGAGCTGCAGGAATACCCCCCACTGAGCCGCGAGCATTGTGAATGCATCCCTTAAAAGCTCCATAAATGGCCAAAAGTTTAGATTCTATAATATCATCTGGGCTGTACTGGACTGACTCTGAGTTATCATCAATTTACACCAAGCACCCATACAGGACCCCTTTGGCGCATTCATTTATGAACAGCTCCAGAAAGCAGCAATTGATTATATTTGATTAATGGTTAGATGTTTTGTTTGTAGTTTAATCATCAATGATTGCTTTAAGTTTATATGCTAAAGAAATGTTCTGTACCCAAAACTGTCCAAACTCTGTAAAAAGCAAATCTATAAATCCCTGCTTCTACACTATGACTGACCAGTTAAGATTATGATTTTACCATATTACAGATCAATGCAGCTTTATTTCCCCTCTTTGTTCTGAAAAAAACCCAGATACTCTACCTATGGTGATGCTGTCCCAGGGGTTCGGCTCAGCAGGTGGCTCAGTGGGTGCAGGCAAGCTGGGATTTGTAGTCCAGTAAGCTCTGAAACCTTTAGCCTCAGTTAATATGTCTGCATGGAAACGGATCAGAAGCTTGTTGCCTTTCGTCTGGATGTTGCTGGGCAAAGTTGTTCCACATAAAGGTCCTGGAGGACAGGAAAACAACTAATCCATTGTAAAAACAAACACAGCGGTCCTTTTATCTAGAATGTATATATTGACTCCTAAAGGGTAAGAAACTAAAATAGATGTGATAATCGTGGTGGGACATAGTTGGGAAGAGTAATCGTCATGAAACTTGCCATGTTTTTGGTTAAGTGCATTAGTCAAACCACTGAGGTCATACAGCATCACGTTGTCGTAGCATTTAGAGGAGAGAAGATCTTTGGGTTCCAGGTCAAAATGAGTGAACGTCAGCGTGATTTTTTTCCCCAGTGGCACAGTGATGGTCCACATGCACTCCGTGTTAGCCTTGTAGTTCTTTGGCCAGTTCTGGGACTTGATTACACCAGTTTCCTCTTTAGAAGTAAAGCCACATCCCAGGATCTCTGTAATAGGAAGGAAAGACACAATGAGATGGATCCTCTGACCTCTGATCTCTATTTACTCACTTGCTGTGAAGCCACCAGCCACCAAATTGGTACTCCCTAGTGAGACCGTTCGGGATGAAAACCATATGTATGCTACAGCATCAAACAACGGTGATGTCGTAATTTTCATGAGGGCTTAAGACTTTTAAAACAAAGATCACTTTGACACATGTGCTGTTTCATAGCATAAGTAGCTTACTGTAATTTATCATAAAAAAATAGACACATCTCATTGTGTATTGAGTATAAAGTCTATGAAGCCTATAAATCATGTAATATAAAATATTATACAAATTCATCACACTAAAATGAGTGTCTTAATGGACATAATAAAACTGTAGTCAGATATGAAGAATATTACACATGCACACAAACACACACCCACACACACACACACACACACACACACACACACACACACTCTGATGATGTGCCAAAAGTACTAAATTACATGTAATGATTACCTTCTTATGGAAATTACATTACATTACAAGCTTTTGTGTGGCACAACACTGAAAGTGGGGTGTACCAAGATAGCAGCAGGTGACTTCAGTTTTTTCGGCGTATCAGCTATCCAGTGAATAAATTGATATCAGAGGTTCTGAAACATGCAGGAAAACTCAAGTGTCGAATTAAGATATTAAGTACAATGACTCAATCATGATAACACTTCAGTCTAATTTGGTCTGATAAAATATTTTAGAAAAAAATAAAATAAATATCTCGTAAAGGAACTTTTGAAGCAAACAGACTAAGACAGAGGATTTATTTGTTATCAAACTGTATGCGATGTAAAAGTCTTCTTTTTTTTTTTTGGCAATGTGGCAATAAGAATAACTGTCTTGATGCCAAAAAGAGCCCAACAGATTTTACTTTCACAAGTGGAGCAGCAGGGCTATCGCCATAGTGCTCCACTTGTTTCATGCATATAAATTGCTTTATTACAATTATGCAGGATGTTTTACAGATTATATGGACACTGCAATGTAAGTAGAACAGAAGAGGAAAACAGAAAAAAAGGAGAAAAGATGAAAGAAAGAGGAGATATTTTGGAGATAATGATAAAACATTTTCAGTCTGCTTCATCACCTGCAAAGAGATGTAAAAAGAACAGCACAACCAACGGACATGGTGGGAGTCATACAATAAAGTAACACCTAGATACTATTGCCGAAGTAGTATTATTTAATCTCAAATGTACTCTGTGTTTGCAAATGCAAATGTCTGACATTGCACCAAAGAGTTGCATTGTCACAAAAACTGAGAGGAGTCATGCTTGAAAAATAGATTTTTATGACTACCTGAGGTGTAAACCTTTATGTCATTATCTAAAAGTAACAGTTTTGCCCAAGGAAAAGGTTCAGGTAAGCAGAGAAATGCAGATAAAAGATATTGACATAAATAATGAGATTATAGAGGTGAGTTAGTTTTGGTTCTGTGCTGCTGAGTGTGTGTGTATGTGTGGCTGTGGTGCTGATTGGATCCGGTTGGTGCTGATTAAGAAGGACCTCTGCAGGACTCAAAACAGGTTTCCTCAGGAGGCAGGAAGCTTAGTGCTGTTTCAGATGTCCATTCAGTCCAGTCCTATCCTGACCCTCTAGTCTTGTCCACAGTTCCTGATTGTCTGGTTTTCCAAAGGATGTTTGCTAACCTCTGGTTGTCGAAAAACCCATCTCCACATCTGCCTGATGCCTGCCTCTCTGCCTCAGGTTTGTTCCTCCTGCAAGTCCCACAGGATCTCTCATCGCCGCTCCTGCTCAGCCAGAACCCTCCACTGCCCTAACAAACCTCAGCTCTCTATCCCAGTCAGCCTTCCTAGATTCATCCTAAGCCAGTTTAAATCATAGCCGCAGACCTAGACCCCCCCCTGCAGCCTTGTCTCCCAGTTCATTCCCCACTGCTGCAGCAGCTCAGTATGTGACAGTGAGATGTGTTTTGATTGGTTAGCGAGGCACCGAGGCTCTTTGATGGCTCGCACCCAGACCTGTGAAGGTGTACCTGCTATATCCTCAGGATACACAGCCTCCCACTCTGCAGAGAATCCTCGGTCTGTGAGCCGACTGTCGGACTGGAAGGTGACAGAGATGGTGTTACGGGCGCTGACCACTGGTGGAGGGAGGATGAAGCCACAGTGTGTACCTGAGGAGCCACAACAGGCAGGTTCAAATGGTGGATCAAAGGTCCTCTGAGGAGATAGTACTTGGAACTGTAAGCAGGTAAAGCTTTAAATACGACTAAAGATAAAAGATAAAGATAGATGCTGTGGTTGCAGAATCTATTGATTAGGATAAATACTTTTATTGTTGGTTGTTTTGCTGCGGCAAGCTGGGTTCATGCTGCCGATTCCATGTTTTCAAGCACAACACATTCTATGCATTCTGACATGGTCAGCTCCTCCTCAGCGGCCATGCAGTCTCACTCCATTAACAATATGTCTTTTTTATTTCTTATATTAATGAACAATATAATTTCTTCCATTAAAAAACAAACTGCCTTCCTGTGCATGAGCTCAGAAGCAAACCAGGGTTTCCAGATGCAATATAAGCTAAAGACTTTAAATGTTTAGATTTAAATTGGATTTAAAGATCAAATATAACATTTCACACAAAAACTTAATCACTGCTGGCAGAAACCAGTGGGGGAAATGCTTATCATTTGAGTGTGTCTCATTGTTACTCTGCCACATAAGCACCTGCTCCCAGGGCTCTAAGAACACAGTGGAAGTGCAGTGAGTGTGTGCCCGGCCCTTGAATACTGAGCGAGAGATAAAGCTGTATCAGCATCACTACAGTCAAAGAAGTGAATCATGTGAGGTAATTTATCACAGTGGGCCTCTTTGCAAGTAAGATCTTTACTTGCAAAGAGTTTAACAGCAGAGGCAATTTAAACATTAAGTCCTAACAGAAGGTTTAGAAAAAGATGCCAAATTAAGAGGTACCATGGCACATATGTCAAAGTCAAGTCCCGGGGGACGGATTTTGGCCCGCAAATAGTTTATCCATGGCCCCCTAGATGATATTTAAGTACCATTAGAACCGGCCAACAGGCCACGGCCGCTTGTGCGTGCTACTGTGACTTGACGGGCTGCTGTTGCATTGTGGGGAATGTAGTGTTGGGGCGGTTGCGTTGGACGCACCAACAAAACATTCCCAGGGGAAAACATGACTGTGTTTTTTTTTTGTATTTAAATGTTTTGTGGTGCTTTGCATGTTTGGATTGGTTTGGTTTTTGCTTTTCCCCATTTACCAATCCAAGCTGGGCTGAAGTCGGTTGTCTAAGGAGGCAGAGTACACTAACTGCACTCTGCAACTTCTGCGTGCAGGTATCAGCAGAGGCTGATTGAAGCCAAAATAAAAGGAGCCTGGATGGAGTGAGGCGCAGAGCTGATCCTGCGGGTGACAGAGATGGACATGCTGCTGAGCGAGGGGAAAGTGGGATCCGCACGCCAGGCACAGAATACCAGGAGGTGAATAGACAGCACAGTCAGGGCAGAAGTCTGACTTGTTGTGCTTTGCATGTTTGGATTGTTTTGTTTTTGCTTTTCCCACCTTTAACGATCAAAGTACTCTGGGCTGAAGTCGATTGTCTAATACGGCCCCAAACTCACTCTTTGACAAGAGGGAGCAAGCAACTCAAAAACCCAAACAGCAAAACAATCAAGTCCAAGGTGTTCTATTTCAATGAAAGCCCCCGTAATAGTGGCACGATTAAACAATCCCTTTCTCTTTTATAAAAGTCCAAGATTCAATAATTGACCATAAAAGTCACCATTTAGAGGCCAGAAGTTTGGCTCCACTTATTATGCTTCTTCTGTAGGCGATCCATTTTCAGCGCACCCTCTTGCTGATCCACTGCTGATTCTGCGGTGCTCCAGTACTGTTCCACTCTTCGGCATGCCACGTCACCTGCAGGATCGGCTCCCAACTCTTTCCATCCAGGCTCCTTTTATTTTGGCTGCAATCAGCCACTGCTGACAGCTGCGCGCAGCAGTTGCACAGCGTAGTTAGTGGTGCTGATTTGATTTTTTTTTCTTATTTTACTGTTTGAAACCAGTGATCGGTAGGATCAGCATAGTAATGCATAGTCTGTTTATAATGCATGCACTTTCATTTATACATTTATCTTAATAAGTTAATCAATAGAATAAAAGTTTATTAATGATATGGATATTAACCTCTCAAAACCCAACGGGTCACCGGCGAATGTTTTAAAGCGTTTACAAATAATAACTCATTTTATTCATGAAAATAACACTGGTAAAATATTATCCAATATAGACATGTTAGACTGTTGGAAAGCTTAGATTCTCCACAATTCAACCACCTAGTTCATTTTAGTGAGCACCAAAGTACAATTAACGCAGATACAGCAGCATGTCAAAATGTACCATGACAAAGCAGCCAGAACAAGCAAGCATCTCTTTATAACTGCTTTTCAAAAAAGACCTATTATTTTCACCCAATTTTCATGTATATATTCAGAAACTAGAAGGTTTTAGCGTTGAAATAAATTATCACACATGTAATTTGGGCTTACAGTTCCTAAGTACTTTGCTTTTCCATTTGGGTATGCAAAATAGGCGAGAATTTCCCAAAATGAGGTGGATATTACTATAAGAGGTTAATATTTTGTTTTTTAAAAAACAATGTGTTAGGTCTTTATTCAATAGCCTATGTTCATTTCAGTATGTTTTAATAAACATTTAAATTTGTTTTTTTGGCCCACTGTGAATGGTAATGATAGGTTGGTAAGAGTAGAATGATGTTTCACCCAGAATGCTGTAGTCATCTGAGATGATCAGCTTGTCCTCTTTGCACTGTCCGGTCTCTCCTGTGATCGCCAGGTCAGTGATCTGCAGTTTAACCAGGAACTCTTTGGACACGGAAATCCTCCAGGAATTATTGGAATGAGCCGGGTATGAATTTGGAAAACCCGTGGACTGGATTGTTCCTTTCCGTCCTTCAATGATTACAGGACCTCCGCTACCTGCAGTGCAAAGAAACAGAACAGTATCAAAGCATCTGCCTTCATTTTCTATTTATTTAGGATCATTTTCTCTTCTATTCACAGCCGAGGCAAACTGATTTCAACGATGCCTGCAGCATGGAGGGATTTACAGTATTTAATTGGCCCCTGGAGAAAAACCGTCTGTCTGCCATGGCGACAAACAGAGCATGCTCAGCAGAGGCCTCAACTTATATGGTCACTGCAGTGTTTTACTTAGAAATCTTTTAAGGCAGCATCAAATCATTAAGCTTAAAGCTGAATCATTAGAGTGCAGCTTATTAATAATAATCAGAATCAGATTTTAAATTCTGCTAAAATCACCAATTTGTGGCGTACGACCCAACAACTCAAGCTTTTCTTGAAGTGCAAAACTCCTGGAAGCAGGGGGGTGGTGCATTGTCCTGTGGGAATGTTTGGCTGTATGTAGTGCTTCCAATGCAGTTCATAACATGGATGTGATTATGAAGAGAGAAAAGTATCCAGATCTCTTTGGGCCCCTGTCACACCTTGCAGATTCAGCCAGCATATGCCTCACGTCCCAGAATCTCCTAAAACGCTGGCATATGCCGAACTTTTTATGTATTTTTTTTCAATTTTGGGCTTATACATAGCGTATTCATAACGAGTCCAGAGGTGCCCCAACTGCATAAAAAGATTTCTTTGATCATCTTTGATGGTATTAACCTAGCTGCTGGTTCCCGCCTGCCAAAAGAAAAAATAATAAAATAAAAAGAAAGAAAGAAAGAAGGTTCAGTGAAAATTCAGCGTCATGTCTGATAGGAAGTTTGTTGGTAGTATCTGTGGTTGTGAACGCAAGGAAGATCCATCACACTAGACTTCTCGCTCACCCTGCAACTGGAACAGAGTCAAATTGAAGAGATCATACTGATGTTGGAGGACAGCTAGTATGTATTCTCATCTCAGCCTTGCTGCATCCTCCATCTCTTGTGGAACGTCTAAAGTGTGGAGGAGTACTGACCGTTTCTGCTTCCCCTTTTATACCAAAATGCTGCCAATATGCCATTAAACAGTGGCTGTAAGTTAAAAACACATTCAGCGCTCGTCTGGAACACGTCAAATACGTTGATATGCATTGGAGAGTTATGTACAAGTTACAGACAGAACAATGATCCTGAACACATACAACTGGCTGAATCTCCTGGATTAGGCTTATTACCAAATTATGGGGTTGTTTTGCTTGCGGACAGGTTAATTTAAATATTTTGACCAGTTCTCCATAGAGAAAAGGTTGGACAGCCAACCGGCAGAATCTTAAAGGCAGTGTGCTGGAGGATGTGTATGCACAGCATTTAACCAAAGATTGGTGGGGTGAAGGACCTTATCAGAATCGTCTTTTTAGCCATGGTGTTGTCAGAACAAAGCAACAGATTCATATTTCTCAGATATTAAACATCAACATGTAAACTAAAGAAGTATCATTTGGATCCTGTGTTGATTTGGAGAAATCCATTCTGAACTCAATTCTTGCCTTTTACTGTTCATTGTAGCTTATTTGTAGTTTTACACCATGGACAGAAAGTCAATGAACCCAAATGGGTGTTATCAGAGGCAGTCCACTTATTTTCAGTGTTTTCCTCTCTGGCTTCAAGGAGATGACATTTCTATCAAGACCCCTGCCTGTAAAATAAATCCGAAGGAACCTACCAGAGGTTGTTGGAGGTTGGGTGGTCTGTGTGCTGGTGGTGGCTGGGGCTGTGGTTGGAATGACAACAGGAGGAAGGCTGGACTTTGTGTAAGTTGCTTGGAACCCTTTAGAAGTCAGGCTGCCATCAGATTTAAAACGCACCACCATGGTGTTGTGGCTGGACTCCACTGCCTTTGGCTCACTGCCTCCACAAAATGTTCCTGAGAGCAAAACTCGGGGTTAGTTTGGACCTTTATTCAGTTTAGGATAAAATGCAGGGAAATTTAATTTGACTGGGATTAAGACGCTGGCTCTGTTGTACAGCTGTTAACCAAACCATATTTTATGAATGGATATACACACCTAGAAATGCCTGTTTGAAAATATTTTTCTCACAGTAATCCCTCTCTTTAGTATCTCTTCTTATTTTTTGTATCTCTGCTTCTGTCTCCTTGACCCCCATTTGGCCTTGGCAGATGGCCGCTCACACTGAGCCTGGTTCTGCCGGAGATTTCTGCCTGTCAAAATTGAATTTTTTCTCTCCGTTGTCTCTACAAGTATGCTTGGTGTGAGGGATTGCTGTAGAGTCAATGAGTCGATGCAATCAGCTGGTTTTCCTTAACAAGAAATCTCATCTGGTTGAATTGCAAAGTGCCTAGAGATTAGCCTCGTGAGACCATCCTGATCTCGCGAGCTTTCAAGATTTCACTCGCTAATCAGTCTGGAGACTCTCCGTTGAAGAAAATTTGGAGCCGTTTGCCAAACGAACGTCCAATCAGCGTTGGCTTTGAGGCGGGTTGAGGTGTGAGGCAACGAGAAGCGAGAAAGTTCAGTCTAAAGAACATGGCGGCTTCAGCCGATGAAACTAGCGTTAGCGTGACTATCGAGCAAGTTTTATCGGAATTACAGAGTATTTCTTCACTGAAAGAAGAGCAAAACACTGCTCTGGAGGCTTTTCTCAGAGGAAAAGATGTTTTTGTTCTTCTCCCGACTGGTTTCAGCAAGAGTAGCCTGGCTGTTAGTACGTCATATGCTTGATCTGATTGGTTTAGTTGGCCCGTCTATCACCAACATAGGCCCATCAGCTAACCAGTATTTTCGCCCCTTCCCAAAATTACTTCAACCGAAGGTTTCCAGATGGATATGCGGAGCAAATCCATCTGGCGGAGTCAGGTTACCTAGAGATGACTAATGTTGTAAATTGGAGCTATAGAGATAAACTGAACTGAATTTAATTCCCTCACACATTAAGCTTTTATATAAACAGTTATTATTGAACAAGGTCTCCCCATGTAGCATTATATGAGTATCTGTCATACATTTGTGCAGATGGTAAGCCAACCTACCAAGCAAAGTAGAGCCAGCCTCATGGCCATCATAAATCTGAACAAAGTCTCCACAGACATCAGGGACCAGGTCGAAGCTGGTAAAAGTCAGTCGGACCCGCTCACCTTCAGGCACTGTAATCCTCCACTGTTCCCCAAAAACAGAAACAGAAATTCATCAAACACTAAAAGGCTGGAAATAAGAGGTGAGCAGAAAGTTATTCTAAACATTGGATAAATAAATCATGTAGAAATTGGCTAACAGAATCATGTTTTCTTGTGGTGGCATGGCAACAACATGAGCTGCGTTTCGACATACTGCAGCTCATACATTATTCATTCAGAGAGTCCATGTCTGCTTGGACAGACGTTGATCTGTCAAGCTACAGCCCTGCAGTGTGAAAGATGATGACTGCTTCCTGACTGGTTCTGACTTACTTTGATCAGATTCAGGCTTTAATCTCTATACCTCAGAGAATCTAATACTCTGTGTCTCAGCCTGCTGTCTTTGTTAAGATCCTTTACCAGAAATTAAGTGTTTCTTTAACTCACAGTTTACCTTTCTAACTGGGTAAAGGCAAACCTGTTTGGATTATTTCGTCAGTGTGGTTCTGACCTGGTCCCAGGCCACTGGATTACGGTTTATAGGCTTTGACTAATGTATGGTGTGAGATTTTCAACTCAAAATTGATTGTTTTTTATGATTTTTGAGATTTTTATCAGAAATTAAGTATGAAGGCAGATTAGGTCCTAGGAAAAATTCTGAGTTCAATCTCCACATTTTCTTTCCCACTTCAGTAGGAAATTTTTGAATCACTTGGAGATCTCACAATGCCTCCAACTCATGCATTGTGGGTAACCTTGGTCAGAGGAAGGGATGCTGAAACCTAATGAAGGCATTAATGAAGACATTAATTTCCACTAACAACTTGATACTTAGAAATAACTCCAATATTTTTAACGATTGGTTTTCCATTGAGTGTCAGTATGATAAACATTGACTCAGTTTATTGTTTTAATTGATTTTCTCTTAATCATACCTAAATACTTTTAGCAACTTTCAACCTAACTCACCGGACTAGTAGAGAAAGGTTGTGATTACGGTCACTGATAAAACATTTTTTATCTGTTGGACCTTTATATGGTTTGCTTTTTTGATTTAAATATGTATTCCCCTTTTGTCACAGAGATCTACATATACCACAATAAACAGCACTGGAGAACATCCTGAGGAACTTGATCAAAATGAAACTGCATGTGTGTGTGAGTAATTTATTTTGCATTAGAGTAAGGACCGTTTGCACCAAGGTGAGCACATTTTGCTGATCCTCTCTTTCCTTTTTGAAAAACAGTTAGTCTTAGGAGTAAAATATGAATTAAGGTTTAAGTTAGAGTAAGCATATTCAGGTAATGGCTAGGTGTATCTAGGTGCATCAACCGTGGATGTTATAGAGTGTTATTGTACCTGGTGGAGTGCTCCGTTTGGATAGTTTTGATCTGGGAAACCTGCAGTCATCAGATCCCCCTGATCACCTTGGAGGAAACCGCCAGCACCAGCTATTTCTGGAAACAGGAATGAAGGATACTTCAGCTGCATTGACAACTCAAGGACCAACACCCCCCACCCCTTACATTTGGCTATAATGACCACTGTTTTTATGCCAAACTCTGCCTTGAACCCTGGTGAATATGTGCTAAAGCTTCTAAGATATTAATCATCAATATCAATCATTTCATTTCATTGATTACTTATTTCTTCACTTCACTATGTGCAAAAACATGTTCATGTGTGACAATTATAATTTAGTACTGAGCAGCATTGTGAATTATAAATACTGTTGATTGTATATACTGTGATTCTTATGTTGTTTTATTCTTATCCTTATCTTATTTTATTCTTATATCTTATTTTTACTTACAACCTTATTTTTCTATCTGCAAGAAAATAATTTCCCCCAAGAGATTCTGATTACAGCAACATAGGCTAACAAGGATACTTAAGATATATAGAATATTCTGGGGGAAAAAAAACTTGTGTTGAAATTGAACTTATTCAACAATGGAATGCTTTTGCAGTAAATTTAAATAAATAAATGTATAGTTTGTATCTTCGCGTGCCAAGGAGCTTTATAAAAGAGAGAGCTGCACCAAGGTTAGGCAAAAGAAGAGCTACTCCCTGAAACATGTCCATATCGACTGTCTGATCAACTAAAGATTGACAAATCTCTGCAATAACCATTAGATGTTATCTGTTTGCTAAGTGGTTGATATGTAAGCATGCTGATAAAAACTACCAGGACTTTCTTAAGAAACACACCCTTTTTTTTTTTTTACATGAGTCTATGGGCCGGATTTATCAAGATCCAATTTTGCGTGCAGTAATTTGCGCTCGCAAACTGGAATTTTGCGCAAGGGGCTGAACCATGGTTTGCGGGTGATTTAACAAGAGTGATTGCGTAACTGATGGAAGGTGCAAAACTGTTGGAGACGCCCTATTTAAATGATGGTTTTGCGCGTTTTGTGGTTTGCGGCAAAGTAGTTTGTACAAACTAGTGCATTAAGAAATTTAAATCTTACAGTGACACCCCCACCCCCTCCAAAAAAAAAATTATATATATATATATATATATATATATATATATATATATATATATATACGATATGTTTTGATGATCGTTTCCTCATTCATTCCAAAAATATTCACACGGAGTGAAAAAATGCGTTCTCTGCGTCTCCTTGCTTCATTTCGATGTCTCCTTCTTGCGACAATAACCGCTGCCATGTGTGCGCAATTACGCATACAGACCATTTGCACCTTCTTTTGAAACGTGTTAAATATAGAGTCAGATACCGTTAGCAAAATTGCTTTCAGGTTTGATAAATCACTTTGCGAGTGCTAAATGAATATATTTACATGTTCTCCTCCCACAAGACGCACTTTTGCGTGTAAACGCCCCATATTGCATATTCATTGCAGAAAAAGTACTAAATGGATAAGAGGCGCTATTTAGCACGTTTTAAAGACCAAATCCTTTTAGCACGCTGTTGATAGATCAGTTTGTACATTTTTTAGCATGCGCAGTGAAAAAGCTCACGTTTTTATATACGCAAACCTTTGATAGATCCGGCCCTATGACTGAGTCTTTTTGGAGCTAGAATCTCTGTCATGATGTGGTTAAAAGAAGACGTAGTCCAAAGTATAGTTGTCTTTTGATAAGAAACCTAAATAAATAGGCACAAGATGGACAACTAGTAGAATAACAGGCAACGAGAGAAACCCGGGAAACCAGAGAAACCACTGATGGTGACACTCTTAATGGCAAGACAATGCAAAGTGCTTTACATGATTAAAATATAGGAAAATAAAACAGAAGCCCTTAGAATAAGCCAACAAGAAACCAGGTTTGCAGCTGCACCACACAGCTGGTTTCGAGTTGTCCAGATGTGAGGCGACAGATTAATTAAGTTGACTTTTTGGTGATTCCCTACTGGGCAGAGAGAAATGGTCTAACCCCTTAACCCACTAGCTCCTTAACCTGATTCCTGATGGTTGTGGGTCTAAGACCCTGTTACATGTTTTTGTTAAAATGAGGAGGATTTGTCCCCTTGGAAGAAAGGCTGTAGCGCCCCGGGGGCCTTCTCACCGGTTCTTTTCCTGGGAGCAAGTTATTTATTACTCTTAACTCAAACTGGGTAAAACCATGTAAAAAGAACTATAAAAACAGGAGTAAAAAAGTAATAGAGTTTATTCCAGGTCAGGTCGTTACAGGACAGAGAAAAATGCTTGGAGCTGCACAGCTGTGGTCTCAAAAATCACGTCTGCGAGCGTCCGGCAAAGTTTGAGCCCCAATGAAGGTCATCTCCTGCTTCTTATACCTTGTGAGTCTATGTGTTGCATCAGGTGGATGCTTAGCTGTCCGTATCAGAAAATGACACGCCATCAATGCCCTGACCCGTATACAGCTTGCTTCTATGCCTCAGGGTTACAGATAGCTATCCTCTATCAGACCGACTCCAAGATGTGCCCATATCCTATGTACTCTTAAAGACACGAAGGCTGTCCTGATTAGAAGACCTCCGTACACACCGTGACATCCACAATGTGAAGGAAGGCCTTCTACTCTGTCTAATCTGGCTAACCAAAATAACAATGCACATGATGTATAAATGATAAACCTAACATTTTTCTTCAACTTTGTGCATCTTTTAGGAGAAAATAAGCACTGAGGTACAGGCAAAAAGTGGCATTAAAAAGTATTTTAAAATAGGTCATAGATTGAAATAACATCTGGACCTCATATTTAGTAGGAAAAACAGCTATTTGATCTATAATAAGTTAGTTTTCCCTGAATGTAAATAAATATTTGTATTAAAACACATGAAAAGCCATAGACGTATGTAGGCCTGATTTGGAGGGGCTGAAGCCAGCTGCTCCTGCTGTTCAAATGTGCAAGACCTTTTGATGCACTTCAATCATAAATCTGCATGTGAACCGCTTCCTTCTGCTGCTTAAATCGTGTTTGGTGTAATCATAGCATAACATGTAACTGAGAATCTGTTGCAACTCTGACATTACTCTCAGCTAGCAGGGTTCGGCAATGTGTGGCTCGCCAAATCAGCTCGTGAGTTTTAGCATCCCCGTGCTGGAGCTCTGCATGGGTTGGGAAAATACATGATCATAAGTGTTTAGAAGTCCCCATACAGCTCAGTCTGATGAGCAGCAACAACTGCTGGTCCTGCTGTCGACTTCTTTTTTGTTTTTAACAGATTATATCAATACAGCACAGGTGCTTAAACAGCATAAAGGTAAAAACAAAAAAACAAAAAAAAAACACAATAAATAGACTGTTAGAAAGAATGTTCATTTCCATGTGTTTTATCTTTTATTCCTATCAATATTGGGTCCAATTGTTTTTTTTTGTGTTAAAGGTTGCTTATTCCTGTTGTTTCACCAAGCAATCATCTTTGTCCACCCTCAGTCATATTAGTCATAATAGTTGTAAGATTAAAATCAGACTGTATACAATGACAAACCTCACTGACTGCAGCTTTGCAGAAACCATTCAGGAATGTGGCCCTTTGGTGAAAACTAAATAGAAATAATAATAAAAATAATAAACTAAATAAGTTAGAAATGTATGAAACGTTTCGATTTTGAGTCAAAAGTCAGGCTGTTGCAATGCACTGGCAATAGTTCTTCTCACTTATGCCTTTTTATAATTCACTTGATTTTCAAACACTGACGTCTCCTGAATAAAATGCTCAACTTAACCTAAACATGCTGTATCAATCTATGAATTATGTATGTAGTTTCAAACTGATATAAGAACCAGCATGCTTGAAATTGTCTTTATCACTCCCCCCTAAATTAACTGTTTTCATTGTTATATTGTTAATTTGATTAATAGACTTATATAAGTAAATTCTTTAGGATAAGGAGCCAGATGAAAGACTGGAGGAGAATTACGAAGGAAATGTGAGGGAGTTTGGTGGTCTTATAAGTCAATAAGCTGTTTATATTAGTCTAGTTCAGTGTTTATAAGCTGATAAATTATTCAATCTAGTAATGGAGAGTTTATTTTATTAATATTGAAACTACACACTGGTGCATGAGTAACATTTACACAAGTATGGATGGCCAAGACATTAAAATCAACTGAAATCCATGAGAAACAGAATGTTTTTATCCTAAAGGGCCAGATGGGAGGAGGATAACTGAGTTAGACTGACAGAGACGGTTTAATAAGCAAAAATGTAGCTTACGTGATGCAGCCTCTGGAGCGACAGCCTTGTAATGTGCTTTAAATCCTTGGTCTGTTTTCCTTTCGTTGGTGTCAAAGTAGATCATCAGGTGGTTTGAAAGGGTCACCACAGGTTTGGGTTTAGTGTAGCCACAGTACTTCCCTGCAGATAAAAAAACAGAAAATTCAGGAAAGGTTTGGAATGTCAGTCGTCAATTGAGTCTGACTGAGGGGAGAAACTATTTCCAAACCAGTTGCACTTTAATGCAGTTGTTTTGGAAAAAATTATTTTTATTTGTTGAGGCGATTTTTACAGAAGAGGAAACAATGATTGATATTAGAGATGTTAGGTTGGTCTTTCCAAATTGGAAGGTCTTTGGATTTAAGTCATTAGAAATTCTTCTAAAACATAAAGTGAATTCACAGAGGGGGTTACTGTTTAACAGTATCCAAAAGAAGAAAACAACTAATACGTTTTATTTAATGTGCCTTCCAGGACACCCAAGTACCCTATACAACATACAGTCAATAATATAAAATATTGCACAAGATATACACAATAAATGGATTAACACAATTAAAATCATCCTCATTTAAAAAAAAAAAAACGACCCATTCCCTCAACCTCAGTAATAAATGGAGGTTATATCTACCAATAGTTCCCAGTGAGTCTCGCAGTGTGACCAGATCTCCTGTGCAGAGCTGTTTCTCCTCCAAAGCAAACTCCTCAAACCACAGATGAATAACCTGCAGCAGAAACATGCAAGTTCTTACATCGTCCTCTTTTCTCTGCATCCGATAAACCAGTAAAATGGATGAATTACTGACTGAACTGTCAGCGGTTGCAGTGAAGTGTGAGGAAAGATACATTTTTCAAGGTAATATTTACGTTTGTAGGTAGAGAAATACAGAAGAATGCAGTGAGAAAGAGCTGAGCCACTACTGGGAATGAGGAGCAGGGCAGCGGCAGTGCTGGCAGAGCTGGGAATGAAGGGTTTATTTATTTTGATGGGCCGGAATATGAGCAGAACCAGGCAACCATCTGTTGACGATGATACCACTGCCTTTGCACCAGCTGTCCTCTACTGTTTAGCTTCACAGCAGACCGTTTTCATAACAGAAAGTCATAAAACAGCTGATCAGAACCCGGACACATGGTGGTCTAGTAAAACTGAGATCACAGCGACAACCTGAACTTTCAACGTGAGTGCAGAATCAATATAGAGCACAGAAATGACAGCATTAGTTTTTATTAATCACTAGGTGAGCTCCTGCAAGGAGCTGTGCACACACTTGGATGATAATTGATAGGTTACATAATAGCAGAGTGTATCTAATATCTGGATGTCCCTCCAGCCCCTACATAGCCGACTGTTCCCTTTATCCACCCTAAGCCATGGAGAAAATCTGTGCCAGGCATAAAATCTCCATAAACTATCAAGTATCTCTCCACCAAAGGCTTTCTACGGCTCATCTTGAATAAATTAGTTACATACTAAATGGAGTTCAGTTTAGGATCTAACAACATAGAACTCCTGTAGATTAATAAATGCATGTTGGCATAGTTTGGAGTCATCCCCTAACAACAGTGTTGGTACTGATCAATTCACTTTGTGCAGCTCTGACAGCAAACAAGACATAAAGCCACCATCTTACTCAGAGAACCTTCAAACTTTGCACAATAAGCCCTAGCTAGGATTTAAAACCAGGATCATCTTGCTTCAAGGTAATGGTGCTGACAACTGCCCCCGTGTGCTGCTCCTCAGAGCACTCTGACACATATACTTGAAGTCATCACCTAGATGTGTCTCAGCTGACAAACTTATCAAATAGTTCTCCAGACGTTTTGGTTTCTAAGAGCAATAGGCTGCAGACTTCGGTGTAATGTCTTTTTCTCCTTCAGTCTTTTCTAACTCCCACATAAGAATGAGCATCTATACTTCCTTACCTTCAAAAAGAAAGTTTCTCCAAAAAATTATGAAAAACAGTCAAATGTAGTTCAAACTGCATCTTATTTATATCTATACTACATTCTCTTATATTAAAAATATATTTCCCCTGACTGGAAATAACTCAAAAAGAGCCACGGATGAGATTGATAGCAAGGAGGACTTCCCCCCTCTAAGAATTGATGTGTCCACTAAAGATGTGTAAACATAATTTAGGAAAGACAAGAACAAACACCAAATATGCAATCCTTAACAAAGACCCAACCTCTCTTTTTTAAACAATTACCAATACATGTTTTATCAGAGGGAAACATGTATTGATGTAATAAAACATGCAAAACTCAAGAAAAATCAAATAAGAAAATGATCCTGAAACATTCATGTTGTTAGCATTTTGAGCTAATGGCTCCTACAGAGTAACATTGGTGGTAACTAAATAATTCACACCTTTAAAAAGAGGGATGACCCAAAACTTTAGCACTCTAATACAAAGTCCTTTTTTTCTTTGACCATATTGTAGTTTCTCTGTATCTTGGGACAAGTGTTCTGACCTTGTCAGGATCTACAGTGATGCTCCACGTGCAGCTTTTGCCATTGTCATAGCTGCTGGGATAGTTCCAGCTGGTAAAGGTCCCAGAATCACCGCTCATCTGCTGAGGACCTCCGCACCCTGAAAGAGGCCCTGAAAGCCAAAGACAACATTTCAGAAATCATGACAGCAAAATGTACATTTTGAGAAGAGACAAATTTCTCCCTGCAGCTTTATTGGTTCTCAGGAAGTATGGTGATGAGGTCATAATCTTTCTAACTGAATATTCATTGCCGGATTTTATATTGATTATTTTGTTCCTTCACTGCAAAAACGTCCCTGTTTGATCATTTCAGATCCTGAAATGTGCCTGCTTAACTAAAGCAGCAGTTTGGACAAACACAGGCATGTTAAACATAAACAGTGCTGAACTCAACAGATTCACTTCTGAGTTGGTAATATTAAGATTGGTGTTTGCAGATGCAAAAAAGTAGCTAGATAAATATAGAAAAAGTGAGTCTTCCTTGTGAATAGGCTGATCATAAGCAGTGATCAACATCAGCAGAAGGCTGGTTGAGGGCCCCAGCAGGGAGTCTGGACCAGAACAAACCAAACTCGTAAAGTAAAATTTGTCATTAATGAAAAAAAAAACATCTAATTGATTTATTTTTTTTTTGCCGCATTTCTTTATATGACCTTAAATCCATTCAAACTAATTTAGAACACAAAGGAGGGGTCCAGTCGCTAATAAATTGGTCAGCCAACATCCACCAGGATTATTGGTTTGTTGGGGAAGTTCACACCTCTTGTTTGATTGATTTGAACCATCAAACTCTTATTATACAACAAAGACTTCCTTAAATCTTAAAAATCAACAAGTTATTTTCCTGAGGTTTGAAGACACATTTGTGGGGTTTCAGTCGATTGCTGGGCAGCTCCACACCTCTCTTCATCCGAGTATCTAAGAAATTAGCCTGAAAGTCACACAAAGTTGATCACTGATCACCAGCTAGAGTGTCCTGGTTCCAGTTGTACCTATCAGAGCCATTGCTTAAAGGTGGTATTCATTGTTGACAATCAATGACTTGCACAGAAGTCCAATAATGAAATCTTACTCAGGTTCAGAGCTGGGGGTCCAATCAGATCCTTCCAGGTTTCACTGTTATTTCTTAAGTGGGTATTATCCCCGGGAAAATGATAGAATCCTTGAGCAGAAGGATGAGCAGAACCACCATCAAATGGGGCCTGGCAATCTGTACCATTGTTCAAGCCACAGGTTGAAAGGATGCAGGGAAGCGAAACCCTCTTACCTCCTAACAAGGTGAATTCCAACATGAGATAGGTAAGCTGTGGTGAGACAAGCATACCCAGCCCTCCTCTCTGCCTCTCCCTAAGTAGAAGGGGCTCCATCCTTTCGCCAGCTTTCAGCTCTCAAAAAGCTATAATTCACAGATAGATTTAATTCCTTCCTGCTATCATCTCAACCCCCATCCCCATGCAGGGGACCAAAACATCTCGCCTGGTCAGCCAGACCAACAATGCCCCTAACGACCCCCCTTTTAGAGGCATAGACAAGTATCGGGCATTGCAGGCAAAGATTTCCCATTCCTTGAGGGGGGGGGGTTCCACTTGCATTCTAAGCCAAAACAAGGCTCTTTGTTGGGCTGCTCTATGAAGCTTCAAACTCAACCATATTTCTGACATTTTGAAGGAAAAAAGCTTTCTGGATGGGAAGAGAAACGTCTTCAAATCTAGAAACAAAGTTCAGTGGATTGTTTTTCAACTTTTTTGGAACATTCTCTCTCAAGTAGATGGGCTCCAGAGCCCAGGCATTGGTTGGAGGCAAGCCTGACTGTTTACTAGCCAGTATCACTCTACATCTCCCATCCTGTCTGACCTACCACACAGAGCCTTTCTGCAGTCAATGACCCTTGCAGGGAGCTTTAAGCCCTCACAACATAGCAACGTAGCCTCTGGCATCATCCGAGCACTGAAACCCCTTCACCACGTTAAGGTAGGAGCCCAAGGAGGGCTGACTACTGATCAACACGAGAAGGTGAGTTGGATATGTTGAGTGGAGGGTGGATGGGCTATGTCTCTATGTTGGTCCTCCAGTGCCTCTGGCTTCCCTCAGCAGAACTGGAGGAGGTGTGTGGTAAGGGCGAAGTCTGTTAATCTATGCTTAGACTGATGCCCTTTAATCTATGAGCGAAAGGTAATCAGTAATATTACGAGTCAATTGATATGACAGATAAGGAACAGATAATAATTCATCTCTTTTGTTAGTTCACAGGAGCTTGAATAATAATCCAATCTTTAAACATTGATTAATGTGTAAAAACCTTTTAATTCATAAGAATCTTCTTCTTTTGGTAGGCTGAAACATAAAGCTGCTCCAGCATGGAGATATGAGAGTACTTTATGTACACAGACACTTTGATTTGCCAACTGCTGGATTTAGATCCTCAGAAAGAGAGAAAAGCAAAAACAAAACAAATTGTACCCCTCCCCAGTCAGAACCACAGTTGTTGATGTTTCTACTGGTCATATTATTTTTATTCCTTTGTGCAATCTTTTCAGAGAATTTCCAGCACCTTTGTTTTTGGATTTCCTCCAAATCTCCAACATGCTTTGCATCCGTCCCTTTTGCTGAGAGGGGTATGTGCATTATGGTTTTGTCTAAGGTTAAAGTTACATTTGTATCATTTTGCTGCAAAATTAATTACAAAATAAACAGTAAATAAAATAAATAAATCATGATTGGAAAAAGAAGAATGACTTCATCTTCCAACTACTGTCTGTCAATAAGCCGCTCTCCTTTTTCTATTTTTTAACCAAACCGTTAGGATATTTAACTTCTTTGTCTGTTTGTTGATGAACATGATTCACTGTTTTCAGGGCTAAATGCTTTGCTGTCTTTCAAAAACAGAAGACCTATGTCCAGATGATGGATACTCACCTTCTGAATGAGCAGACGAGTCAGACTTCTCAGTAAAGTAGAGAGTTATGAGGCAAATGCTAACAACTGTCATGCAAACAAACAGAAATATCAGACATTTTTCCAGGGTGCTCAGGCCCCCAGAACGATTTCTACCCTTTTCCACATCCATTTCCCTTACAGTGATGAAAATGTGCCTTCTTCAGCAAGTCAACAGAATATTAGTATGCCGAGGAGAAACCTGGCTAAGCTTTGAACTCAGACATGAACCTTGAGCCTGTTCAGATAGGGAGTGTAAAGATTGGGATTGAGCCATAAATGAGTTGACACAGTACCAGAACTACAGTGATAAGTATTACCGGTCTTCAAGCAGACTGGCTGACAGGACAGATTAGAATCAACTCCCTCATCTCCGTAAAATAAAGCTGCTTACAGCCGGGAATACACTGTACGATTTTTTTTGCCATTTTTGGGCAGATTCTCCAGTCGTGCGAGAAATTCTCGATCAGACAGACTTTCAGCCTCATGGTGCGTTAACGAGGGGCGATCAGCCTCTCAAGACCACCTCCCTATCAGAAATCGTAAGGTCGGGAGAAAATCAAACATGTTTGAAATTCAGTTGGCCATTGTAAGGTCGCATAAGAGCGTCGGGCCGCACAGTGTGAGAACATACATCGTGAGCTGTGAACTTTTAAACCCTGCAATTTCGTCGTACAGTTTGAGCTGTAGGTGTGTGCAATAATTAAAAATACTGCATAGTGTATGTCTGGCCTATCTGTCTCCTTCCCAGAAAAAGCCACCTATGAACGTACTTTACCGCTTGCTACTCTAATATAGATGTATTTATAGATCAGTGCTTCTATGTTCCTTCTATGTGTGAGGGATTGCTGCAGAGTCAATAAATAAAGTGTCTACCAGGAGCAGAGAATCCTGTAAAGTCAATGGGCCTCATGCAAGAACCAACCAAATATGTTCCTAAATCGTACTGTCTAAATGCATTCAGCATTTTTCTCATATATCTAATCATTCCTCAGTTACACATTTTCAAAGGACTCTAAACTGACCTAGATGTCTTGTTCATTCAGTTAGATGTTATTCAAACCTATTTTTTTACTAAATGACCTCTAGAGGGTGCTGCTGTTAGTGAGAGATATTGCGGTCAATCATAGAAACCAATCATAGACAGGTTTCAGGTATTACAGGAGACAATACCCCCCTTAACGGCAATCCCCCCCTTTAATGACCGACCTTCAGAATCATAGACAGATTTCAGTACCGGCTAACGATGGAACCAAACGACCCATTCATCGGTTACCATTTGCATGTTTCCAAGCAATACAAGGCCTTGTCTATATAAAGACTCAAACTCACTGCGGATCCAGACATTTGAATTGAGAAAGCTTCAAAACATCATCAAATCTTGGAAACCAAGTCCAGTGGATATTTTTTGAACTTTTACGGAATGACTATGACCTGGATGACTGAGAATCTTCATCAGCATATCGCGGTCACTTCCTTGTTTGACTGCTAACTCATGTTCTGTGGAGCTAGGTTCTCTTTTCAGTGACATTTCATAGTTACCCTAACTGTCCAGAACTACTTTTAAACACATCTTCTACAGCTGCAATTCTCTACTGGGTACTTGTCAAGTTTACAATGTTTTTTTTTTTTGCCTAAAAGTCCAAAGCAAAAACAAAGCAATGCACCCAGGGTCGGCTGATGGCCGACCAGGAAGGAGGGCAAGTAACAAAAATCAAAAACAATCAGAGTCCAAAACACAAAACAACCCACCAAAGGTGAGCAAGGATGAAGCACGGTCTCTGGTGGGCCTGCCATGAGGCCGAAGGTGAAGCACAGTGTCTAGAGGCAGGCCGAGAGACCGGCGACAAAGAAGAGTTTCTCTAGGAAGGCCGGTAGGCCGGCGATGACAAAGAAGAAGACTGAAACTAGTTGGAGGATGATGGCAAGGCATATTAGAATTCATAAAGTGGCTATTTCTCACTTTTAGTTTGAGACGTGGCTAAGAAACAGATTTATCTGATATGTTTACGTCCGCCACTGCTATGTTGTTTTGAGGAGTTATTGCATGGAAAAACCTATTTGCATGCAATTTTAGTTGTATTTCTTTTGTAATGGAAATACCATAATTGCAAAAAATTTTATTCATGGAGATTAGCAGAATATCAATACATTTTTTTGTACACTTTGGAAGAAAAAACTAAGGATTCAATATCGAGAGGCTACAGTTTTGTCAATGGTTTCTTTTCCTTTGCTTCACATCCATTACTTTTTGTTTTTGTATTTTCTTGCTTCTGACAGAAAGAGTGTGAATTGCAGGTCAATTTGTTATCCTTAATGATGTTGTGATGAAGCTAAAGGGGACTCTCATCTTTATATGTACATACTGTTACGGATGCTTTTTCACATCCATCTGCAAATACTACCCTGTAAAAATGATTAAATGTTCATGTTAGTTTACCTAAAAGTCAATAATGAATTCCTGAATGCATGATAAATCATAGAGACAAAACCATAATGGCATGTTGCTACAGAACTGTGACAGGGAAGACAAAGGGCTGTGCAGCAGCAAACAAAAGAGTTTGATATGTGTACACACTAGCTCACAGAGGCTAAGACTGCACCGCAAACAAATGTAGGCCACATATTCTTTTGGGAACAGGGCAGTCAAGGACGAATTACCATACCAGCTTTTAGGCTGATCCAATACAAGGATGAGAAGGGAAGAGGATCATTTCAGAGAAATAAAAAACAATCTGAAGATTAGACACTTTAATTACTGTCTCAGGGTGCGTTGCTGCTTTTTGATTGTTGAAGAGGGAAAGAGAGAAATTGGGAATGCAAGGCGCTGCAAGAAAGAAGACAACTGAATGCAGATTCAGGGGTGAGCACAGTTGAATAAAATGAAGATATTCGAAGACAAAACAATGTGAATTCTTTTCAACAGAAATGCTAATAGCAACTCAGAATTCAGAAAGAAATCACTGTAATCACCAGCTCACCCTGATTACTCTGACTATCTGAATCAAAAAGGTCTCTATCTCTGGTTGAGTATTCTGTGAGAAACAGGACTACACTTGAAAAACAGGCCGATCTCCAACATCTATAAGCAAAGGTGCCGATGGCAGCAGCACAGCTGATATTTCTCTCCAGGATGGTGTCACAGCCAAACAGGAACAGACGAGGCGAAGCTACTATGAGAAAAAGCAGAGAGAGCAGAACGTTAGAGATTAAACTAACAGATTCTGCAGAGTGGGAGTATAGAGATAGAATGAGGTAACTATAGAGATAGCTCAGGATAACCTGAGCCACTCTAACTATAAGCTTTATCAAAAAGGAATGTTTGAAGCCCATGCTTAATGTAGACATGGTGCCTCACGGACTAAATCTGGTAGTTGGTTCCACAGGAGAGGAGCCTGATAACTAAAAGATCTGCCTCCCATTCTACTTTTAGAAATTCTAGGAACCTCTAGTAAACCTGCAGATTGAGAGCGAAGTGCTCTGTTAGGAACATAAGGAACAATCAGATCTCTGATATCAGATGGAGCTTGGCCATTTAAGGCTTTATATGTGAGAAGGAGGATTTTAAATTCTATTCTTGATTTAACAGGAAGCCAAGGAAGAGAAGCCAGGATAGGAGAGATGTGATCTCTCTTTTTAATTTTCATCAGAACTCTGGCTGCAGCATTTTGGATCAGCTGAAGCCAGTGTCCTGAGGCGAGTTCCTGATAGTAATGATCTACAATAGTCCAGCTTTGAAGTAACAAATGCATGGACTAGTTTCTCAGCATCACCCCTGGACAGGAGATTTCTTATTTTTGCAATATTCTGCTGATGAAGGAAGTAAATTCTAGAAACCTCTTTGATAAAGGATTTAAATGACGTGATGATTTGTTTACATAGATAATTTTACGAATTGTATTTTACTAGTCTGTATAGGGTATACATTTTATATAGGTCTGAGCTGTCGCAGTCACAGTCAACTATAAAAGGGATTTCTGCAGTCACTAGTTTGTCAGGTCTGTGCTGTCTTCCTCTAGAATTAACCTGAGACATGTTTCTATGCAATTGTAATTTCGCAATTTCTCAGGCAACGCAAACAAAAATATTTAGACTTTCAGTTCATAGATGATAATAAAGTCCTTACTTAAGTATAATATATTACATTTCTGTCAGTAAATCCCTGTAATTACTACCCCCTATAACTTTGATCTTTAGGTGTTTTGAAATATCTGACTAATTTAAGAGTGAAAATAGCAGAGTAGGGGGCAGTCTTGAACGCACTGTGTGGAAATTTCTTCATGCAAAGAGAAAGCCTGTGTGTGTGTTTATGAATCTAATAACTGGGTCACTGCAAGTGAATATCAAATCCCAAAACTGGAACCTTTCTGTTGGGGCTTCAGCTCTAGCTTCCTTGTAATGCTGTTGCAGACAAGCTTTACTTAAATCCAGGCTTGAATATTGAGGATTAAGTTAAAGCAAAAAAAAACAAAACAAAAAAAAAAAAACACGGAACAAACAAACAGGGAAATAGAACAGCTCAGAAATGAATTTATTCATTGTAAACAGGTAATTAAGACTCGCATCATGCAGAGGAAGGATGGGAAGGATTTCTCACTGCCAGCTATAAACGGTAATAAATATGCAGCATAGCTCCTCCTGCAGCACTGAGTGAGAGCGCAGCTGTTATCAGTTTCAGCACCTCAGCGGGAATCAGGGAAGGCCCCTTAGGCTGAAACAAGTGTCTCCTTCTTCCTCTCACGGACCATCAGTCTTTAACTGGACAGCGCCAGGGAGTTCCCTGGTAACTAGGCAACACTCTAGAGATTATTAGTGATTATGCTGCTCAGGCCGTGAGACACCAGTGACATGTGTTTAACAATCTGTAATTATGTTTTGCATCTTTTATTTATTTATTTCAGTTTGTTCTTTTAACCTATTCCTGATCACCTGAGCTCCTGTGTGGTTTGCATGGATTTTCTTATCGCTACCATTCTTCCTCATTTTATACTTCCTTAAAGCTTTCCCACATTTGATGAGACTCACCTGGTCATTGTTCCAAGAATCACCTTCTTTTCTTCTCTGCTGTCAGGTCCTGTTTTTGTAATCCTGTCATTCCAATAAACCTCCAATAACGTCTTATCACCCAAAAATGTTTGAGCCAATCATATGGGAGCCACTAAATCAAATTTGACATCTAGACCATGAATGAGACGCATGTTTAGGTTTAAAGACAATCGTGATGCTGCAAGATTCCTAATACTTGCTCAGTAGTATATTTTTTTCAATGCTGTCAATCATTGTTCTTTCCTCTCAGAGGCACACAACCAGTTTCTGTCTACGTCTCTTTTCATTGAAATAGATATTCTCTGCTGTCCTTTAACAGATACATTGGAGGTATGAAAAAGTGTGAGACGGGTAATCAAAGGCGGAGTGAAAGACAGGCTTAAGGCTGGCGCCTGCGATGACAGGAGGGAGAGGCTAATGTGTGAAGTAGAAAGTGACCTCTGCAGAAGGAAGTATACATTTCATTGGAGCCGGAAATTCATATTAAGGACTCAACAAAGGACTGTCCATTTGCAGCTTTCACTCAGCGTTATGAAAGGAGCAAGAGAGGTCAACTTGAAGAGACAGATGTAAGTGACTGTCGTTCTGTGATCCCGAAATATCAAAGAGAAACAGGAAGTGGGATTTGACACTTCAGACTTACCCATGGTGACATTTCATAGCAGCACTGCAGATACTGAGCCCTTTATTGGTCTTTCTTTCAGGTCGAAACATTAACATGAAGTGACATATTTGTTAAAGCAGCAGTTAAAGTCGCCTAGAATTATTGTTAAACAGGGTCTGGGTGGCAGATTTACAGTGAAAGGTGTTATCTTGGTAAAACAAAACAGTTCATCACAAGAGGAATTTCATGACGGCCACCACCCAAAATCTTTTAATTCAGGATCCTAAATCTGCAGCTCACTTGCAGAGGTGCCAAGCAAGGAAGTACAAACACTTTGTTACTGTATTTAAGTACAGTTTTAGGTATCTATACTTTACTCCATTACTTAGCTTTCTTGCTACTTCTGACTTCTACTCATTACATTTTCACACAATTATCTGTACTTTCTATTGCTTACATTTTTAAAACTAACGTAAGTTTATACTTTTGGCTTTGGTTTAATGTTTATAAATATTTATTTCACGTCATGTGCGCCAACCAATGCAAACAATTGGCACCATCCACATCTAGTGAAAACTAGTGTAATTTGTAAACTTCCATCAAAGGACAACAGAGATAAACAACCACTCACACCTAAGGAGAATTTAAAGAAGCCAATTAACCTAACAGTCGTGTTTTTGGACTGTGGGAGGAAGCCAGAGTACCAGGAGAGAACCCACGCATGCTCAGGGAGAACATGCAAACTCCAGGTAGAAAGACCCCAGGCCAGGAATTGAACACAGAACCTTCTTGCTGCAAGGCAGCAGTGCTACCCACTGTGTCACTGAGCAGCCCTTAAATGATCCTATTATCTGAAAACAGTTTTTATATTGTAGAAAGATATTAAGTTGACTAATAGCTTCTCCGTTATTAAAATGGTACAGAATTTTTTTAGGTGTGTGACACAATATTGAACCATGCAAAACACAGTTTTGCCTTCACAAAACCTCAGAAGGGCAAGATTTATTTACAAAAAGTAAACCTGTACATGAAATTATGTTATGTTTTTATAATGTTTTTTTTTTTTTTTTTGGCATTCATATAAATATACAGGTGTGATTACTTAGTATACGTTTGATTGGTTTTTGGTATACGTCTGATTTGAATGTATAGCCCCCCCTGGAGAAAACTCCACCAGCCGCCTCTGGCACTGGATAATGAGTGGAGAACTGAGGGAAAAGGAGGGTGGTAGGGTGCAACGGAGAAACATCAGTAAATACAATGAAATCTAACATGGAAGATACTAAAAAAAGCAAAAAGGAAACGAAACTCAAGACTAAAAAACGCTAAATGATTAAGGAAAAACTAAAGGATGGCAGAAAGGTAACTTAGGACAACTATAACGACATGGGAACATAATCTAAATATAACAGTAAACAATGAATGATGAAAAAAGTCTAAATAAATCACAAGAATATTTTCAAAAAGGACAGAAAAAACACACAGAAAGAGTTCAACTAAGAAGTAAGGAAAACAAAATAAACCTAAATAACACTGGAATAAACAGAATTTTAGAAGTTGTTACTCTTAGTATACAAATCTCAAAACAAAAGCAAATCTTTAAAACATTGCAAACTATGGCAATATAAGATACATCACAGGATGCTAAAGTAGTAGCATAAATAAAAGTGTAATTGAAAGCCCAAAGATCAGATCATGACAAAAACAGAACTAATTCTCCTGATTTATGCTGGTGAAGATTCTCAGTCATCCAGGTCAGTCATTCCAAAAAAGTTGAAAAAAACAAACCACTGGACATTGTTTCCAAGTTTGAAGATGGTTTGCTTCCTATCTCATTAAAAAAAATAAATAAATAAAATTAATTGAAAAAGCTTGGATGTGAAGTGAATCGTCTTCAAACTTGGAAACAAAGTCCAGTAAATTGGTTTTTTAACTTTTTTGGAACTTCTTGTATAAGTGTTGGTCTCTAACAAACAGAATATATATATTTTTTGACATTTAAAAAGAGGAAAAGGCTGCCAAAGCTTTGAAATCTCATTAGGCAAACTGTTCTAGAACAAAAGCATGCTTGGCTGTTTGAAACGTTGGGTCCAGCCATGGATGGAAGCAATATTGAACTGCTCTCTGAGATCAACAGATCGGTAAATCTCTGACACCCTAGAGCGTGGAGCATCAACATGGTTTAGAGCAAATCCAAAGAAGAAGAGGACTCCACCCAAACACTGTTGCTAAGCAACATCTGCTTCCTTTTACCATGGCGTTGGACCAGTCTTAAAGCAATGCATGCCAAGGTGTTCAACTTGCTGGTAAGATTGTACTTTGAGGAATCATTAGATCCAAAATGAAATACAATTCACTATCAAATATAACAGTTATGATTAGTGTTGTGCCTATTCAATTTTTTTGGCCGTTTCTCAATGCACAAGAACGCGAGTACAGACTCATGTCCTAGGCAAGTATGTTCCAGAGCAGAACACAGGAAAGTGTTAAAATTATGCATTAATTCGGTAAATAGGCCATATAGCGTAAAAGTATAATGTTCTAACCTGAAATGACCTTAAAATGTACTTTTATTGAACAACAGCAACAGAATGCTGATGCATGTCACTACCTGATCTGTCCCGGAAGAACAATCCATCCTGAAATGCGCGAACAGATATACATCCGAGTGTCCATAAATAATGCAAATATGGTTCTAGAATGACTTATTTCTATCCTTAACTCACTAAATAATGCTAATACACATCTTTAAATAATGTTTCATGTCTTTTGTGAGACAATTTTGATGCTTTTTACATTTTCTTCGTTAAACTGCTTCTCTCACGTCATCATCAGACATGCTCAGAGCAGTCCAGCAAAATATGATTAAACCATGTTTATCTGCATTTTAGTTGTTTTTCTTTAGATGACGCACTATATACTATGAGGTTAAAACGAAATAAAAACATAAAACTCAAAAAGAATAGATTTATGTTTAAATCAAAAGCCGAAAAAGTTAGCCACCAGAAGTAGCGTAGGATCCCATTTCCGGTGCAGATGAGGCAGAGACGAGTGATACAACAGAAAGGATTTTAAGGCATTTGTTTTCTCATAAATACATTATTAACCTATTATATTTTAGTACGCTAACTATTTTTGGGGAGGGGAAAATGTCATTTAGGTCTTTTTAATAAAATAAAATCGAGGGCGACCCGGATGTATATCTGGATGCTCGTGCGCAGAACGGATCGTGCTAGTTGGACGGATCGGATAGTGACAATGCATACTCGCCAAATAGGGAGGGGAGAGAACAACATCCGGGGACTTTGTCCGTTCTCGGTCTGCTGTTCTTGTGAATTGGAACAGTACTAGGGCTGAGGCTAATGATGTTTCACAGTCACATGAGAACGCACACGTACACATATTGTGTTCATCGTGAGAGGTCAGTTTTGGTTTGTTATCTTTTGTAAGATTTGTCTGAGTTGATTTTAGGCCCATTTTTTTCTGAATTTTGTATCTTTTGTTAAATAGTTCCATGACAAAAACACCTTTGCCTGATTGCTTGGTCCCTGACAGTAAGATTTAAGTATGAAATACTTCTAGCCTCATCTCTGACTGAAAACTGGTGACATCAACTTCTGGAAAGATGTTTGGATCTGTTTAAAATAAGGAGCAGAAACCGATATGGGTGTAGATATTGTTTTAGTCAAAATTTTTCATAGTTTGATCAACTCTTTTCTAAATGAAAACAACATTTAGTCACAACACCACTGATTCTGTAGGACCCTGAAGTTTTACGCTAGAGAGCAAGAATTTGTGAAAGCCATCGTAGTTTTAAATACTTTTAATAGAAATCCAAGGAATAACAGAGATTCAACATAATATTTATGTGTGTATACAGTGCTTCCCCTTTTTTGCCACGGCACAGGTGAAAAACACACAAATGCATGACACAAAAATCTCCCGACTCCATATAAACATCCAACAAATGAGATTTCAACTCAGTATATTTGCACAAACCATGTCTGACAGTAGAAGATTCCATATTATTGTGTAATTCATGTCATCATAAAGCATTTGAAGCTTTATACATGCCTCTAACTATAGTTTTTTTTAAAAAGTGTTTTGTCTCTTTTTATTAGATTCTATTTCTAGAAAATATCTTTATTTTATGCTTCTATATCCTACAGTGTTTGTTTACAAACGTCACAAATATGAGGACTTTTTTTCTGCTACAACATTCCAGTATACTCACATAGAAGGACCCCGACGTCCCATTAATGTTTCACTTGGCATCACAGTCCTGACAGAGGGAGGACAGACAGTGTGACCTCCAGGGAAAGAGCGGCACCTCATGCTGGCCCCCTTGGTGCAGGGCTAGTCAAGGACGGAGGAGGGAGGGGGCCGCGCACAGCAGTTGGGCCTTCTGACATTTTGCAGCATTGACCTGAAAATGTTCTGTTCCCTCCTTTTTTTCTTTTTCCCACGCTGCGGGGAATCTACGCCAGAGATGGACTTTCTGAAGGAGGTCTGGGCAATCAGCTTCCTCTCCTGCTCCCTGATCTTACATTGCAGGTGGCTCTGAATGGCGAATCCCAGCGATTCTGGGTCTACCGATGCACCATAGACCTCCCACGTCATCCCTTGTTCATCCCAGACAACCTCATGGACGTTCTTGTCCTTCTGCGATCCTGTCTGATCATCTTCCTCCTCGTTCCTGCTTGGCTTTACCTCTTGTTCGGCTGACTTTGTTGCTGTATTTGTTTTTGTTGTGGCTGCTTGTAGACCCTGAGAGAGCGCAGCATTGTCTCTGTCAAAAGAAGCACTGGCTGTCTCCGGGGAAGCTTTCAGAGAGCCAGCTACACCAGTGGAAGATATTTCAACTGTTTCCTTCTTGTGGTTGCCATGTTCAATGCTAATTTGATAAACTGGCTGAATGCTGCTCAGAGAGGATCCAGGTTCCTTTGGCTTGGCTCCTAACCTGGAGTCAAGCTGTTGGGGCACAGTTGGTGAGCAAAACCCTGCAGTTTGTTTGGGACACATCTCTGCCTCTACAGTGAGTCTCTCAATGGGAGAAAGGGAAGGTGTGTAGCTCTGACACGGAGCCACACCTTCGTGGACAGGGAATGCCACGGTGAGACATTGCTCCTCGTCCCTTGAGACCCCACTGCCACTGCTCAGTCTGCGAGTGGAAGCGAAAGGCATCAGACTGGGACTTGTACCCACAGCTTTACTCGAAGTGTTTGCTACAGCCTGGACCTCCATATCATGACACTGTTTGTCTGGCGCCACCAATGAGGTCATGGTGGAGGCATCCCTGTAGAGTGCTCCGTTCTGCTTTCCAGGAGAGAGAGCTGTTTCAATCTGGCCGCGGTCCTCAGACACCTGCCCACATGTAGGCTTATTGTTTTCCTCCTGAACCAAACTGGATGGATATTTCTGTGAAGATGCAGGGTGAAGTTTATTGGAGGACAGCTGTGTTGCTGTTACTGCAGGGAAATCCCTCTCTGAATGTGATGATGCATTTTTAACTGCAGTAGTGTTTTCTGCTGCTGAACTTGCTGGTGGAGGTTTAGTAGAGGTGATGAGGGCTACGTTTTCCTTCTTCTCTTTAGGTTTTGTACATACAGTGCTTGATGGGCACAATTGTGAATTATCTTGCTCCTGGGTTTTCTTAATTACTACATTAGATTTGTTTTGAGGAAGCTTAATATCCTGTTTAGATGTAGATGCTGCATTTTCTAATTCACTGGTGTTGCAATGTTTATCTTTATTACTGCTCTCTTGTGCTTTGGTTGAAGATGCCAGTTGCACAGGAACTGCCTCTAGTGAACTCATCCTGATCATACTGCAGTCGTTGCTGCTCCCGTCAACCTTTGAAGCTTTGGCAGTCGATAAACGTGCTGCACATGCATCGGCTCCATGAGATGTATTTCTGTTAGTGTTAGCATCCTGGGTCTCATTTTTTATCTTACTTCCATCTTGGTTTGTCAGTGACAGGTTAGCTGAGCACTGTTCACCAGCTGCCTGGGGTCCAGAGTGCGTCTGCTTCCCGCTGCCTTCTGCTGGCATGTTTGCCACTGCAACGCTAACTGATTCACCTCCCTTTGCTGAGGATTTGCGGATATGTTGGGCAGTGTTGGCAGCTTCTCCTGAAATAGTCAGGTTATCCTGCTGATTGGGAGATGTTGGAAGGCTGTGAGACACTTGTAGGTGTGGCTCATTACCCGTGTTGGCATTGGTTTCCTTATTGGCCAGTGGGTCCACCACAGCCAGCTGAGGCACCATCTGGACGGTCACTGTCCTTTCTGGATTAGTTCCCATCTTGAATTTAATACTTGGATCTTCAAATCGTGTGTAGATGAACAGAAAATCAGAATGTTTCTGCAGCCCCCTGATGAAAGAGCAAAAAGGCAGAATTCATTATACACAATAATTAAAATAGATATTTTACTAAGATGATTGTGGATCATTTCATCTTTATTTGACAGAGACAATGCAAACAAACATTGTGTCAAAACAAAGCAAAGGGCTGCACATAATGTTTATAGTTAAAGCTAATTTTCAACTGTCCATGGTTGGGCTGTGATATAAATTAGAATTTCAATACACTACTTCAAGTTAAAAAATAAAGACATGATCATAAATATAGAACATGCATCTCATATAAAACTCTCACCTATTAAAATAATTCAAAGTCATTAAAATTTTGATTTGTCTTTTTTAGGCTGGTTGTGAACATTTTAAAATCAGCTACAGTCTTGATGTCCGATGGTAATGAGTTCCAGAGCTTAGAGCATTTAACAGCGAAGGCCGTCTCTCCCAAGCTGGTCCTGCAGTATCGTATTGTAAAGTAAACACAAATCCTGCTTCGTCTCTTAACAAATGTACTAAGGTGTTCAGGTTCTGATAGATTAGTGCATTTGTGAATCAATTTAAGGAAACAAATATTATTAAAACCAGAAAAACTCATTGTATACTCATGTGTATATTTTTAAAGTATGGCATAGTGGTGAATCCATATTGAATGTGTATCCTTAATTTTTATTGCTCCAGTTTATAATGAAACATTGGAGTTAGTTGCAGTGGGAGCAGCTTTGGCCAATATTCTCACACTGTATGATATATGAGAGAACACAAACTTTGTATTTTTTCTTTATATGCTTGTTAAATTTAACTTGACGATCTAGAACTAAAACATTGTATTAACATTATGTAACTGAAGGATTTTTATTCCTTTCCTAGTTCAATCTTAAATCTTCGTTTTGATTCTAGATTTTTTAAGATTAATCACAGAGACCATTTTTTAAGGTTTTAAGATGAACTGATTTTGGATGAGCCACTGCTGGATGTAAGACATATTGGAAGACAAAAGGTGGAGTTGCATTTCCGTTGCATTTCCGAATTCTTCCGAGTAGTGCACGACTTTACACGAATGAATAAAGTGAATGTGATTGGTCGTTTATCAAGAGGGGCGAGATTGTTGTGGCAGAAGGTTTGCAAGCAAATTTGATTGTGGACAGTTTCTCTGAAGCATCTTGTCAACCAGTTAGCAACTTAGTGCTAGTAGGTTCCCAATGGGAAATTACATTAGGACCAAGTAGCCCTAAATTAGTGACTTAGAAACGACACTGTCGAGGAATGCTATGGACAGAGGAAACATGCAAGAGGAGGAGAGTTTTGTGTCGGAGGTCGTGGATGAGTCTCCTCCGTCATCCATTTTTCATTTAGAGGAGGAAAGCGGGATGAAGATGTTGTGGAAGAGGACGCCAGGGCGGCAGAAGCTTGGTTTGGTGTAGTAGGCTTACAGCCATACACGTTTGAGCCCTTGCCTCGCAACCTTGCCAGTTCTGTTAGCTCTACGCCTGCTGAAGACACAGGCAAGGCAAGGCAAGGCAAATTTATTTGTATAGCACAATTCAGTACAATGACAATGCAAAGTGCTTTACATGATTAAAATATGATAACATTTTTTTTTACACTTCTCTGTTTGTATATATATTATGTTGTGTTATTTCAAATGATTTCACTTCAATTTTTAGAGTTATTTTTAAAAGCCCATCTAGGGACAAGTGCTGCGAATTAGCTGTTGCTATTGCACCATGATGC
This sequence comes from Cyprinodon diabolis, assembly GCA_030533445.1. NCBI lineage: Eukaryota > Metazoa > Chordata > Actinopteri > Cyprinodontiformes > Cyprinodontidae > Cyprinodon > Cyprinodon diabolis. Next base: position 47,691,155 of record CM060066.1, read on the forward strand.
AAACATGGGACTGCTGTTTCATTCAGTTTGTCTATGTAAATGTGTGTCTGTCCCTATCAAATAAACTTTAATCAATACAGGAAGATAAAAAGGAATCAAAGCAACTAGGAAAAAATAAATAAATAAATGGACTAAAGAAAATATGTTTTAGTTGAACTGTTTAACTAGAACAGTCGAAGGCAATCCTAAACAAATGTGTTTTTAGTCTTGATTTAAAGGAACTCAGGCTTTTTACAGTTTTCTGGCAGTTTGTTCCAGATAAGTGGAGCATAGGAACTAAATGCTGCTTCTCCATGTTTAGTTCTGGTTCTAGGTATGCAGAGCAGGCTGGAGCAAGAAGACCTGAGTGGTCTGGAGGGTTGATACACTGATAGCAAGTCTGTGATGTATTTAGGTGCTAAGCCATTCAGAGATTTCACAGACGTCCATCCTCGTGAACACTGGGACGGAACTCAATGGTAAAGTAAATGATTTTTATTGCTTTTTTCAACTGTTGCGTATATTAGCTGCGACATATGAATCAAGATGCAAGATGCGAAAAAATTTGATTAACAGATGACCGTTGATATATGATTGGCCGAATTTAGGTGTACAAGCTGACGTACAACTAACTGGCCTGCATAAAATAACAAAAAAAATTTAACAAAATAACAAAGTTAACAAAAATAAATATGATTTCCCTACGACTTTAAGGGGCTGAATAATTTGCACACCCATTTTCTTTTGTTTTTTATTCATTTAAAAAAGTTTAAATATCCAATAAATTGAATTCCCCTTCATGATTGTGTCCCACTTGTCTATTCTTCACAAAATATTTTATTTCATATTTTATGTGTGAAGCCTGGAATGTGGCAGAAGGTCAAAAGTTCACAGGGGCTGAATACTTTCGCAAGGCACTGTATGACTTAATCAACTTTAACACACTGTGCTCCGGAGATAAGATGTGACATGCACAGCAGACTTTGTCAAACAGATTTCATGACTGCAGAAAACTGTTAGACTGAAAGGAAAAAAATCTATTTGATGTACATTCCGTACACTTACTGTTTGATTCAAAATTAGATCGATCTGGATATTTTTTTAAAGTTAATGTTTGTAGATGTTATGCATAGCTTTTATAGATTAAATAGATCTGTTTAAATGAGGGGGGAAAATTGTCTTTTACTATAACAACTGACTGGTTTATTACAACTAAAATGTGTTAATTGGAAAGCTGGGGGCATGGATGAAATTTTGATTAAATATATGGATGCATGACATGAACAATTGGACAAATTGTGATGCAACAATCCGTGTGGATTAAAAACACATAGTTTTAAAATTATTTTGAGCTTGGATACATATAAATGACATTTGTAGATTGTTTTTTTCTTTGTTGATGATATTAATAATATATAACAATAATACATTTGATTTTTCATCACTTTTAATAAAACAAATGTACTTTACTAGCCACTTAAGGTGAATTAGGCTACACAGTTAAACAGTTCTTCAAAAGTAACTCACACTTTGACTTTTAAAGAAGTCTCTTATGTCTCTCTTTCTTTTTTCCGACACCCTGATAACCATACATGCAAACACATGCACGCACATGAATGCACATACAATTCCAATATTTTTGTAAATGAATAAACCTGATATTAAAACCCTTCTAGATTACATGACTCAATGAGAAGGAAAAAAATCCATAATTATAGTAGCAGACTCCCTCAGCTAATGTCGTCTTTTGGAGACCCACGTTGTTTACAAGTCTGTAACTCCTGGACCATTTAAGTTATCTCTAAAATAAAACCAAAATATACCAGAAAGCAAAGATAAAAGCTTGCGGCCCTACAGTTCTAATTATGGTAGCGTGTAAGATTTCAGCAGCGCTGTGACCATCCATCATAGACGCAATTCAATAGTGCATCATATGCTTGTAAAGTGAGCTTCTCAGGAGACAGACGATCACACAAGGAAGGACAGAGGGCCAATCAGGAGCTTGTGGGTGGTCTAAACTCAGGGAAGTGGGCTTCAGCTCGAGGTACGGTTTTCCACTTTGTCCTAGCGCTTGACGATGGTCTGTGTACCGTAGAGTAAAATTGTTTTTGGACAGTAAAAAGTGCAGGGGACCAAAACAGACTTTTGAAAAAGTGGAGGAGACATGTCACCAGACCTGCCCAGAGCGTTCATGATGCAGCAACCCAAGTGAGCAGGCAGGGGCCCAATCTAGGTCACGAAAACAGTTCAGACAGGACAGTTCTGGGATCCAGGACTCCGTAGCCCGACCAGGGATTCTGATCCGAACAGGAACAGACAGACCCAGGGTTCCAGGAATCCACAGAACATTCAGGCAGATTCAGAGTTCCATCAGTCCAAATGCAAGCTCAGGCAAACACGATCCGATGGAGACAGGCTCAGTGGTTCAGGGACAGAGACAAGACATGGTACCAGGAAATTTGCAGAACTTTCAACTGGTCTCCACCTCGGAGCCTGGATTACGGGGATTAAAATGGACCTCCCCCACGTTCTGAGCCAAAACCATGAGGGCTCCATGGAGAAGGGCCAGAACCCGAAGTCCCCCCGCACGCTAGCCAAAACCCTAAGGGCTCAGCGGAAAAGAGCGGGACAGGATCAGAAGATAGGAGACAAACAGAAAATCCTCCTCAATCCACTGGCCTCCTGGGATGGAAACATGAATCATGGACTTAACTAAAACTCAAAAACAAACATGAACAACTGACATGAAAACATAACACAAAAAAACTAAGAATAATGATCTGGCCCCAATGGCTGGGCTGACATGAGGGGAGCGCGATGTAAAGCAAAACTGTAAAAGTAAGTCACAAAAGAAATAAACTGATAAAGCAGCATATGTCTTGCATTGGTCTTCATAAGCATACTGGTTGTCCCACATGTGTTTTTTTGAGGTCTAGTCACATTTTCAAACTCTCTTGGTTCTGCTTCCTTGTCTGCTGTTTGCTCACTCTGAGCTTTCTCGTTAATATTCGTTTTTTCTATATTTAGCCGAGAGCATCTTCAGTTTTCCTGCTGCTTGGCCTTTTGTAATTGCCACGGTCTGTACACCATACATCACATAAGGTCTTAGTATCATCTTGTAAACCTTTCTGTTCCCTCTTGTAGTGTTCCAGTATCAAATTACTCCTGACACTCCCCTCCTTCATCCTCCCTGAACTATCGTCTTCACCTCCCTTGTGCAATACCTGTTGCTTTGCTTGATTGACTTCATGCACTTAAACCCATCCATCTAAAGTGACTCTCCTTGTAGCTACACGCTTTCATCTGTCTGCTTCTCATTCACACGTCTTCTGTCTTACCTATACTGACTTTCATTCCTCTACTCTAAAGATCATACCTTTACCTCACCAGACTCTTCCACCAGATTCCTTTAATACTGCAAATCACAATGCCGTCTGCAAACAAAATATCTATGTAGACCTTTTCCAAAGCCTCCTTCACTCTAACCACACACTTCACAACTGTCTCATTGTCCTTGTACAGGTCAAGCGTCACATTCACTCCTTTCTCTGCATATTATCCAACCTTTGCATCTACAACTCCTTCTGGCATCCCTTCCAAGGCAAAAATCATAAATAGAGGGTGACTTCTCAGCATGAAACCATTCTGTTCACTTATCTTCAAATCTTAACTTCCTTCAAAAACTCTTTCCCACATTATCATTTGAATCTCATCAACCATGCCCTGACCATTTTAAAAATCTGATCTGAAAATGGTTATTAGTTATCTAACAGGTGGAGATTTAAAAAACTTAGGATGTCATTATTGAAAAGAGAGAATCGTGAATCCTCTCGCTAACATACATATTAAAATGAATCACATAAAGTGAATACACAACTCTGGCATGTGGAGTGTGATCTCCGATTTAATGGCGTTCATGATATCAACTAATTAGTCGCTCATTAGCCATTAATCACAAAAAAGTAATTTTGAAAGGTTTTTAAAGAGAAAGGTTAATCACAGATTAGATCCTACTTCAAAGATGTTTTTATATATAAGAAAAAGTTAACAGTTGATAAACTTTTTTCAGTTTATGTTTAATACTGACACAAGTGAGGCTGCCTGTTGACAGCAAAAATAAATCTGAATGAAAAAGAAAACTGAAAAACCATCTGTGCGATCTTATTACTGCCACCTGTTGGACTGAAGGTGTAGTGCAGTTTCTCTTAGGCTAAACCTGCTAGGGCTTTCAGAGTACTGGGAAACCACACTGGTGAATTCCTCCTGTTACCCAACTAATGCAAATCTAGGGGATTTATTTGGCAGGACTTTTCTTGTCTGAAAATACAGTCGTGAAGTAAACCCTGAGGAAGCTGAATGAATAACTCAGGTGGAGTTGCTGCAATCCTCAGATTGTCTTTAGTCTCACTTTGAGAGCCGCAATTATGCTGAAATCCCTGTTGGAACATACTCACTAGCCACTTTATTAGGCAGACATGTTCCATCATTGACCGACAGATACAATCTATAAGACAATCAATATTAGTATGCTTTAGGCCCCTATAAACACGGCCAAGATTCCCCACGGAAGTAAGAATCACAAAGAGATGACTTTGAAAGACGCATGGTTCATAGTGATGGACATGCTAGTCTGAGCACTTCAGAAAGAGCTGACGCTGTTGTGGTGGTGGTGTGATGGTATAGGGACTATTTTCTTAGCACATTTTTAACTCATTAGTTCAGTCTATGCTTCCAAAATAAAACCCAATAAAAGAAGTCCACAGTTCAGGCAGGCAGTGTGGGAGGGCATCCTTAGGAGGACCAGAGTTCTGCCTGTCAATGAAGGCAATGCAGGAGCCAACAGAGAACCACATCACGAGCTAAGGAAGAAGCCTTAAGATCATAAAGGAGCTCATTTGAAGCCTGGAGACCACAGGTCCTACTGTCTTGGTTTGTGGAGGCGAAGGGTTGAAGTAATAACCATGCATATGGGGGTTGATGTTGGTAGAAGAAAATTTAATGAAAAGGAGGAAGTTGGACCATGAAGAAACCAGGGAGACGGAGAGAGGACGAACCAGACAAAAGGCAAACAGAATGCACAGACTAAAATAATACACAAAGTAACAGAAAACAGGTGAGGAAAATCAACTGAACTCTGAACAGGTGAGTCCTTTGATTAGAAACATCCGGGTTGTGGGATTGTAATGCATTCATCCTAATTTGGAAATCCCTGAGCAATCTATCTAACTACTTTAGGAAGATCATTTGGATCCAGGATCTATTTTGCTCTTTGTTGAGGATCTCAGATAAACTCTTTTAATCTGCTGGATACTATTAATCAGATTATAAAATGGAAGCAAACAGATTCCAATGGGAATTCCTATCTTTAACAGTTAAGCAGGGAGAGCCTGTGTTTACATCCCCTTCTGTTTCTGAAGGATTAATGTTAGTTGACAGCCTCGACCTGTGATGCCACATTTTTTTCTTGGTGGTGATGAGAGACTTTAATCGTTATCCTTAGCATGTAAGAGCTCCAGTCTGCAAACAAAATCCCATTGGAACCAAAGCAAATCCTGCATGTTCTGTTCATGCAGAATAAAGATAAGGGTATTGAATAAAGTGTATTAGTCATATAAAATTCAGAGTCCTAAGATTTCTGCTAATTTTCTCTCTCATCACTTCATACGAATTATAGCGTGCCTCCTTTCCCACTTTGTCTACCTGTTAGAAACCAGTTGGTTGGTGCTGGTTTGGGTCACGGACAGGTTCGGCCCATCTGTGCGTGTTTGCTCTGCCACAACGCGTCCGTATGTCAGTCCCCAAAGCGCAAATGTTTGTAGAGACCGTATCCTGGCTCTAATTGGAGGTCTCTTTTCTTTCTCCCTCTATGCAGCAGTTTGCAAAATGACACGAAACCAACACCGGAGTGACGAACTGATGCAAATGAGTCTGCAATGTAGGAACATATTGGACCTATCCAGGCCAAGCAGATCTGTGCCATGCATCTGATCTGACCTTGCAGACGTCTGCAAACCAAAAGCGACCCTTTGATCAGAAAGAAAAACAGGTCGATTTACCTTGATGTCCCGTTTGCGCGCTGCTGTTCAGGAGATGGAGGATGAATATGGAAAATTCAGCCTAGTGTCGGTGACACCAAGCCACGCCTTCCAGCAGAATATGAGGCTCAGGGGTATCGATCGTCCGCGGCCGAACGGCACCGAACCCGAACCTGGAGCAACTGACCGTGCGCAATGAGTCACCGCTGCCTCCAGCTCTTTGTTCCAGACTGAGGAGCTGCTCTGCGGCATCCCGGCCAGGCTGCACGACCAGAGGATGAGGATGGTGGCAGCATCCTGCCTGCGAGCGCCTCAGGCGATCACACGAGGGTCACTATATGTAGCCTCCTGAGGAAGACCATGCTTCTCCAGAGAGGAGGAAGGATGCTCAGCTCCTGGACAGATGGTTATGTGTGAATAAACAGCTAAAGAATATTAAATTCAATTCAGTTTATTTAAATAGTGCCAATTCAAAACACGTCATCTCAAGGCACTTTACAGTTCACCAGATCATACAGTCAGATTCATTCAAAGTTTTCTATCTAAGGAAAACCAGTTGATTGCATTGCCTTATTGATTCCCTCACATTAAGCATGCATGTAGCGACAGTGGAGAGGAAAAACTCAATTTTAACAGGAAGAAACCTCCAGCAGAACCAGGCTCAGTGTGAGCTGAGGCCGACTGGGGTTCAAGGAGACAGAATCAGAAATACAAAAAGGCGGCCCCATCCAGGAAACACACAGCCAGGAAGACAAGCTCTGAGTCAGCTCCCATGTCAGAGGATGAAGAGAGCACATCCAGTTAGTCACAGTCAGAGAAACAGGACAATGGAAAAATATGGGAGCTTTAGAGAATTTTTCAGAACTGCTTTAAATGAAATCATTTTGTCATGTTTCAATTTCTTTACAATATTTTATAATAAAGAAAACGTCCACCATTGATTGTCGTTTATATCAGGTAGAAATCCAGATGTTCTTCAGAGTTGTTACACATAAAGGAAGAGTCTGATTTCCTGTCATTTTTAGCCTAATTTAGATGATTATGGCTTAGGTATAAAAAAACAAATATCATGTGTCTGAGCAAAAGTAATGTGAAAATGCTGATTTATTAAAGGAAAGTTAAGTGGAAGAAAAATGTTCTACAGAAAGGAAAAGGTTGAGCAAAATCAATCCAGCCTGCACTTCAGAATCTACAGTCAAGCCAATAACCCTCACGCTGTTTTTTAGGTCGCACAAACACTAGGAATGGCGGTAGTAACAACTGAGATTGTTTCAAAATAAGAGCAGTAATTCTTAGGTATCTACATCTTTTGTTCTTTTTTGTTTTACATATTTGATTTAATTAACTAATTATTCATTATTTTTAATTAATTCATTTCTAATAATTTATTCAGCTTTGTGCTTTGTGCAGCTTTTTTCTTGTGTTCTGACTATATAGCTACATTTTATTCATTCTTATTGGACTCATTAATTGCTTTTAGCAATGCTTTTTTTCATGGCAACTTTTGCTTAGAGGTGAGAGATGAGGCTCTCCAGTTGAATCATATAAGCCCAGTTAAATCACAGGGAATTTCAAAATTAGAGCACCGTCATACCTTACAGTTTCTGTCTGTTTATACTAAGTTGCTGTCGGTCTTGTTGCTCAACTGTTTGTAGATTAATTTGGATGAGATTAAATTGATCTCAGATAACAAAGTAAAAACCTTGGTTTCCTTTTTCATCAGGTCGTGTTATTTAAATCCCACCCTTTCATCTCTGGAATACTGAAAAAAAATGTGTTGGCTCAATCTCTAACATTATGCTCTCATCATAGTAGCTTCATCTGGTCTGTTCAGCTGCAACTCCATCTTAGAGAGAAATATCAGCTGTGCAGCTGCCATTAACCCATTTGTTTATAGATGTAATTATTTATAATCATGGCCCTTATAAGGTACAAGAAGGTCAGAAGGTTTTCATTCATAGAAATGACATTGAAGACGAAGATGAAAAACTACTGGTTTGGAGATTGAGGTTCTGCTGACTGAACTGAGCAGCAGAATTAAACGACAATTAAAAGCAAAGGAGTGGAAAATAAATTACATCTATAAATACTGTAACATGGTTGCACTATTACAGAAGTTAGAAAAAAAACATTCACAGCAACTGTAGTGAGTTTCCAACCTTGGGCTACATCAATTCAGAGTTGAGGATTTTAGTCTTTGTTAAACCTGATCTTTAAAACTGACCCCAGGTCAGCTCTGGGGAAAATATTACTATGGTAACTGATGCAGAGGTTGAGGAAACTATTCGTGAAATGGAAAACCGTGAGACGGGACTATATAGTGGACTTTATGGTGAACTCTAACTGGCGGTTCGGACAGATAATCACTACTTTTTCCTCCACAATGAGTTTGGACATTCATCTAAAATGACATAAACACGATATAGTGCCCTATATAGTGATTATGACAGACATTCTGAGTTTGTTAACTTGGTGCTATATAAACTGATTGCTATTGCAACTCAACAGTAATTTAATGTAGAGGTTTTTAGATGATGAATCTATTTGTCTAGTATTGATCAGGGCACCTGGTTTAACTCTCTCTGTAAGATCGCTTTGGACTGTGATGCTCCAGTGAAAACTTTGAATCCCAAGGTTAAAACTGAGCCATGGTTTAATGAGGAAACTCATGCAGTTAGGTGGGAATGCTGCCCAGATAAGCAGAGGTGGAAGAAGGAAAAGTTGCAGATTTCCTTTCATATCCTTAAAGACTGCTGGCATATGTTTAAAAGCACAGTTAAAGCAAAAAGAAAATACTTGGCTGATCTCATTAAATTGTCATAACCCAGGCGTTTTGTTAAAAAAAAAAAAAACTTGATGCTGTTCTTAATGCCCCTTAGCTTGGAGGCATCTTCTGAGACTTGCAGTAGGTTCCCGCATCAGCCTCAGAAACTTGGACCCAATGATCAGACAGCTCAGGATGGTTTACAACAAGCTTTATTTTAGAACCAATAACTCAGCGAGCAGCTGATCATCAGCGGGCTGGATAACTGCAGAGGTAGAAAACACAGGTCAGTGACTGGGATATCGGGCTATAATGACAAGGAGCAAAGTCACTGACCAGGTTTAAAGTCCAGTCCGATCACAGATGAAAAGGAGATAGTTAGCAGTTGTAGCCACTTCCAGCGCCCCGAATGATGAGCTGATGTTAGCTAATGCCGAGGTAGCAAAAGTGTCCTTAAGGAGAATTCAAGCCGAGGTCAGAGAAACAGCCCAGGTTCGGTAAACAGCAGGATCCAGGAAAACAGTGCAAAAAACCACAGCAAACAGAGTAGGCGGGCAAGGCAACTCCAAAATGGGTCAGAAGCAGGATAACGGACAGACCAACTTGAAGGCTAGAGTTACTCTAACAGCAGCTCGAATAATCTGGCACTGGTGGTTGAAAACAAACAGCATACACTCACCGGCCACTTTATTAGGTACCCCATGCTAGTAACGGGTTGGACCCCCTTTTGCCTTCAGAACTGCCTCAATTCTTCGTGGCATAGATTCAACACGGTGCTGGAAGTATTCCTCAGGGAGTTTGGTCCATATTGACATGATGGCATCACACAGTTGCAGCAGATTTGTCGGCTGCACATCCATGATGCGAATCTCCCGTTCCACCACATCCCAAAGATGCTCTATTGGATTGAGATCTGGTGACTGTGGAGGCCATTTGAGTACAGTGAACTCATTGTCATGTTCAAGAAACCAGTCTGAGATGATTCCAGCTTTATGACATGGTGCACTATCCTGCTGAAAGTAGCCATCAGAAGTTGGGTACATTGTGGTCATAAAGGGATGGACATGGTCAGCAACAATACTCAGGTAGGCTGTGGCGTTGCAACAATGCTCAATTGGTACCAAGGGGCCCAAAGAGTGCCAAGAAAATATTCCCCACACCATGACACCACCACCACCAGCCTGAACCGTTGATACAAGGCAGGATGGATCCATGCTTTCATGTTGTAGACGCCAAATTCTGACCCTACCTTCCGAATGTCGCAGCAGAAATCGAGACTCATCAGACCAGGCAACGTTTTTCCAATCTTTTATTGTCCAATTTCGATGAGCTTGTGCAAATTGTAGCCTCAGTTTCCTGTTCTTAGCTGAAAGGAGTGGCACCCGGTGTAGTCTTCTGCTGCTGTAGCCCATCAGCCTCAAACTTCGACGTACTGTGCGTTCAGAGATGGTCTTCTGCCCACCTTGGTTGTAATGGGTGGTTATTTGAGTCACTGTTGCCCTTCTATCAGCTCGAACCAGTCTGGCCATTCTCCTCTGACCTCTGGCATCAACAAGGCATTTCCGCCCACAGAACTGCCGCTCACTGGATGTTTTTTCTTTTTCGGACCATTCTCTGTAAACCCTAGAGATGGTTGTGCGTGAAAATCCCAGTAGATCAGCAGTTTCTGAAATACTCAGACCAGCCCTTCTGGCACAAACAAACATGCCACGTTCAAAGTCACTCAAATCACCTTTCTTCCCCATACTGATGCTCGGTTTGAACTGCAGGAGATTGTCTTGACCATGTCTACAAGCCTAGATGCACTGAGTTGCCGCCATGTGATTGGCTGCTTAGAAATTAAGTGTTAACGAGCAGTTGGACAGGTGTATCTAATAAAGTGGCTAATAAGGTGTTTCAGTCTGCTTTTAAATCTATAATTAGTCTTTGGCTTTTAATAGCACTTTGTGGCATCCATGGGCGGTTTTATAGGGCTTTATAAATAAAGTGGAGTTGAGTTGAGTTGAAAACATGACCACTAATTAATTAAGTAATTGGCTTTGGTCGCAGTACCGCCACGTTCTGCTCTGGAGTGTAAACGCTTCCCCTATGAGAAAAAGGAGCAGCGCATGAACCGAACGAAACACACGCGAACCGAACCGAGACAGTCGAACCGAACGGTTCTGACGGTTTTCATAAATCGTCCCATCCCTACTCTCTAGGTTGCACCCGTCAGGTCTCGTTGGCAGTCAACAGGCTGGAACCAACCTCATCCCGTTCCTGCCTTAGATGCCGACGCTGTTTCAATGCAGTTCCGTCTTAATATTGGGTCCTATTGTTCTGAGCCTGACACAAGATGTGGGATTTTAGAGAGAGGAAGGACATGCAGCAAAATTACCAGGCCCGGAATTGAACCTGTAACCACCGGTGTAGGTACCAGATCTGCTCGGAGCCCTGCCCTTACTGATGACATCATGATATGGCAACCCCACTCACACAAATTGACTGCACCACTATCATAATAATCAAATTAATAAAGGAGTCTCAACTTATCCTTACCTATGTTTGCAATCATCTTATGTTTCTTTCGGTGACCTAAAGTAGAAAACAGCCTTTTTCCATCTTGAATCCAGTACTGATTTCTAAGACAGACCGAGCTCTGCTATTCATTTTTTTTTTTATATATATATTTTTTTATGAAGATTTGAGGGCAGGAGAGGATGGATCGAACATTTAAAAAAAAATACGTTTGTGGAGATTTTAGACAAACAGTTATTCTTAGGGTAAGAGTGGAACTAACTTTAAGCCCTAGAGTTTCACACCTCAGAAAAGATAATGAATTATTATTATTAAGATAATGAATTATTATTATTAAAGAGAAATTGTAAACTTACAGGTTAAGTTTACTACATCTTATTGTTATGTAAAGACTTTTAATGTAGTGATTTAAAAAAAAATACTTCTAACATATGTTAGGGTTGCTTCATGATACAGATTTATTTGGCAAATTTCCAACATTATTCTTCATAACACGACGTTTGTTGATCTGACATTATCAGATCATCAAACAGTTCAAATAAGTGTTCACATATATGGAATCCTTAACACTGAAATTTGGGATCACAAAATGTTTTTAATTGAATTTTGCAAGTTATTTTATATGTTTGTTTAAAACCGTACACTTCAAACTATGAACTTGAATCTCACTGAGATTGACCTGTAGAAATAAAGGTGAAGACAACGGCAAACACGTCTGTTAATTTTATATTATCTTTTTTATTTGGTTAGATAATCATTTGAAGGAATGAGTTGTTTTTCAGATACTGACATCCAACAATAGCTTAATAAATGATATTTACCTGTTTAATGCTTGTTGAATGAAAACATAAAAGCAAACAGATAGTTACACACAGAGATCCCAAAGGCTGTGTTTATATTATTCTCATTACTCACTTTTCTTTTTCTTTATTTTATTAATTTATGATTGATTTAAATACTTTAAATGTTTTCCTGTGCTTTGCTTGATGTTTGAATGAATGCTTATGTAACCTGTGTTGTGCTGGTTTATTAAGTGATCAGGCCGTGACACAGTGCGTCTATAAAAGGACAGTTTCCCGAATTATTGTGCCTGACGAGAACATACAAAACTACTGTGTTATTGGCTGCCTGCTCCAAGTCTTACACAAAACAGAAGTACATAACAAAAATTAACTTAATAGATCTATAAATAAACTGGATATATTCAGATGAAAAATAAATGGCACACACCTCTCCTGCAGGACAACATGACAAAAGGGGAGGGTCTAAGGCAGGGGTGTCAAACTGGTTCCAGAAAGGGCCGTGTGGCTGAAGGTTTTCTTTCCAACCAAGCAATAGCACACCAGACTCCATTCATCTCATCAAGTGAGTCTAATCTTAACATGACTTGATGAATGGAGTCTGGTGTGCTATTGCTTGGTTGGAAAGAAAACCTTCAGCCACACGGCCCTTTCTGGAACCAGTTTGACACCCCTGGTCTAAGGGGTGCAGACAATTTAAAGACAATACCACAGAGGAAGTCAAAAGGAGGGGCTTCCACTCTTACAGTAGCAGCACAGTTAAAACAATGACATTTTCTAGAGGTTTTTCAATCAGGTAAGTAACAGTACAAATAAAAACATTTTGTGTAATTATAAATACAACCAGGTTACATTTAGTCATTCTGTTCTTATACGTAGGATTGTTTTATAATTCACTACATTTGTGTGTCTATTAAGGTTTTGGTTTTTAGGACCTAATTTTACATAAAACTTTTGTTATCTTTTTTCCAACATTTGCTGTCATGCCATTGGCCCATAAATAACCCAGTGCAGCTGGCAGGAGACAGAAGTGCTCTTCCAGAAATAACATCACTGTCAGACAGTGTCTCCAGGCTCATTTAGCTATTGCAGAGCTGCAAAACCCCTGAAACCTACTTCATAGGTGTCATGATTTGGTTTTAGGTTAAACCCACATGCAGAACACAACGGAGGCTGGGTAAAACTTTAACAGAGTTTATTAAAGATTGTTGACACAAAAACATGAACAGGATCAGGAACAGGTCCGGGTTGGGTTCACTGAAGTCTGCAGAGATGATAGTTTGATTAGCTGGGCAGACAGATGACCAATGAGTCCTTTAAGATAATTATGAGTCTACCTTGACGGAGTCCAGGCTTCTCTTGTGAGAGAGGGAACCATTGGGTCCAGAGACTGTTGGTTCAGCAGAGTACACAAGCAGCTGCAGCATCTAGCTTCTGACTTTGAATGGCAGACCTTGATCACAGTTTCCAGCTCTTCACAGAGAGCAGCAGGGGATATCCAAATAGGAATCTTCAGGTTTGGCTCACCAGGGCTGGAAGGCAGGTTAAGCACACCCAGAGCTTCAGGCTTGAGACAGGTTTCCTGTGAGCAAAGACAGAGGCAGATTAGAATCAGGTTTCTCACTTGAGACAACTAAGATTCTTTCAGGTATCAGAGGCTCAGGTTGCTAACCAAACTAAGGTCAACACTGTGGCGTTGAAGGAAGGTCTGGCAGCTGCTTATGTAGGGAAGGTCTCCTGATGAGTAGATGAGCTCCAGGTGTGCTGGAGGGCTCCAGCCCAGGAGACCCACGGCGCACTCTGCTGGAGAAAGGTGGTACATCCCCAGATCCCAACAGTAACCCCAGTCCCTAACAGAAAACAAAAAACAGAAGAGGATCCTCGGCGCCCTCTGGTGGGCAAGCCTCAGGATCCCAACAATAGGTGTGCTAAAGGAGCATCACTGCAGACCCTTCCTCTCAGCTGCTAGAGATTATAATCACAGTATTCAGCTAATTCAATAAGTTATATCCTTGCTTTTAATTGCACATTCTTTCCATTCTTTTCAAATGGTATTTTGCTGCTTTTTATGCAGATCTACAGAATATATGTCCATTAGGTTAACTTGAAAATCGCCATACACAGCTGCAATTTACATCTTCTGAGTTATGTTTTTATTAAATGTTTGTTCGGTATGCTTTACTTTTAGACTGAAGACCTAATTTTGTACATTTATGCAGTTCTACAATTGTTTTATAAGACAGCTGTTCAGCAGAGATGGACCTGAAACTGAGTACTGGTGGATCACTATTTGGCATAGTGAGGAAAAAATTATATTTATCTTTTGTTTCCAGAAAAAAAAAGTTTGATATCATTGTATTTATATGAGCTACTTGTTAAAGGTATTATTGTATCTTTAACTGTGTTTTTATTTTTTTATCAAGGCAGATCGGATCCAGCGGCTCTCAGAGCCCAGAGGCACCTGTCATGTGCACAGATGTCCTCCAGATGGCGCGCTCACAGCGGCGGTGCGAGATCTAAAATGATAACTTCAGAGACGTTTGTTTATGCCTGTTTATTTCATTTTAATTGTCTGTTTTAAAATAAAAATAATCGATTTCTGATCATATAGTTTCATAATATTATGAAGGATATTCATGGTGACACGTCTGTAACGTCGCTCTTTTAATATCGATGTACGTTTTGTTTTGTTCGCGTGTGCTTTTGCGTGGCCGTGTATCTGAGCTGCACCTAAACGCATCACCAGAGCTAACGTTATACCCCAAACAAACTGTCCTGCAGCTAAGAAGGAAATACTTTGCTCCGTTACTCTTTTTCTATCACCAATAAGGTAACGGTATCATAGCTTATTTCTAAATATCAGAAAAGCCACACAGTTTGCTAGAGACGTTTCTAACACCTGCTAATGAATCGAGCTAACATCCAAATCAATGAAAACCTGTTGTCTCAGCTAACACCTGTTAATGGAAGCTAGCTAGCTAGGCTTGTTTTAAAACAATAAAACGGAACAACAGATAAAACCTGGCTGACATCAAAATTTTCTGATGTCTGTCTAGACACGGTTAGGATTTGTAATTTAAAGAAAAGGTTATGGTAATTTCAAGTTAGCATCGCTGCTAACTCGATGCTACTATTCACTTATCGATGACGTCAGTGTGATTTTTAGGCTGCTCATGTTGTTGTTGTTTTTTTTTTTTTTGTTTTTTTTTTATCTCCTAGTCCTTCCTTTAGGGTGATTAAGGGAAATTCTGGACAGATCTATTGAGATGTTTGTCTCAGCAACGATCATTGTCAGTGTGAGTGTAAAATGGAGACAGGTTCTAAACTACAACCGAACTTTATTATGGTGGGTGGTAGGAGTTCATCCTCTTATCAGTTCTGGGATTAGTAGATCATAAACTAATCCTTTTATTTTATTATTCTAATATTATTTGCTGATATAAAACAAAAGGAAAAGTTGCAGGTGTAGTTATTTCATTTTACCCCTGAAACATAATAGAATAATTTAGATAATTAGAAGGTATACAAGAATTCCAGTTATTTTTACAGAATTTTTATCTGAAAAAGGAACTCTTCTCCATTGTTTGTGTGAATGTCCTAAAGTCCAGAAGTTTTGGAAGGATGTTATTAGGTGTCTATCTGAATTGCTTAAGGTAAAAGTCCCATTAGAGGTTCAAATTTGTGTTCTAGGAATATATCCAATAGAATTTAAGCAAACACAAAAGACCACTACATTGATACATTATGGACTTCTTCAAACCAGAAGATCTATTGCACTATGCTGGAGGAACATGGAAGCAAGAAGTTGCAAGCTCACATTGCAAAGGGCAAACAAGGGGACTTTGAGAATCTATAGGAGCCATATATGAGGATCATAGGACTGAATGTGGAGCTTATTATTTGGAGTTTTGAATGATGTCTTGACTACAGTTTTTATTCTTATAATGACCCTTTTTTAATTCTTTTTTAAGTCTCTGCCTTAATCTAAATGGCTTTGTATATTTTTGGAACTAGACATATGCAGGTTTAAATGGTGAATGCAGGGGTGAATGTAAGTGTGTATACGTACATGTTACAAGCTTAAGTTTGTTGTCTGTACGTTTTGTTGTATCAAAAAAGAGACGATTCAATATAATATGTTTGAGAAAAAAGAAGGTATCCAACTAAACTGAAGTTACTGAAGTTTTAAAAAGTTACAGTTTAAGAAACCAGAAGAATTTCTTTGTCTTCTTGGGGTTTCTGTTGAACCGAAGAACTAATTGTAGGTTTTCTGTTTTGTTTTTCATTTTTCAATTGAATATTTTATTTTAATCAGTAATATTGTTATTAATGGTTATCATACGGAGAGATTGTGCTGTTAATCCAGGTTTTCCTTCACAGTGACATTGTGTACCTTTTGCACATCAGTTTATTTTTTGTCTTAGTTATCTAATCAAATTGGGGAGTTTTGGCCTAGTGGTTAGAGCGGTGCACTTATGCTCTGAGAAGGTTTCAAGTACTCGGTTTGATCCTCACAACCTCAACTCTGGATTGCTGAGCAAGACCCTAAACCCTGCACTGCTTCCTGGGCGCAACACAAAAGCAGCCCACTGCTCCCCGAGGGGATGGGTTAAATTTAAAGGGTGGATTTCCCCATTTTGGGACAATAAAGGGATTTACATTAATTACAAGTTATGGAGAAACAATCAAAATGTTTAAATCTGAGCCTGATTAGTTTCAGTACTGAACTATTTTCCTTTTTACACCCTGTATGCATTGATTGGCTCTGTTTTGGACTGTCCACTCCTGCAATGAGGACTAATGAATCCGGATGTCCTCTTGCTTCACTGGAGTCAGATCAGAGCATTTAAACCTAATATTACGTAGATTTTATTAAACTCTCATTTGTTGTTATCAAAGAAATCACAACACAAATAGTGAAAATGTTTTCTGTAAATCCATGACCAAAAACTAAAGAGCTTCTGAAGAGGATTAGACAATGATATGAGACGATGTTAAAGTGAGCACTATCTGTTTCTCTGTGCTTCCAGTGGAGATGTTGGGTTGTATCTGGCAGTATGTCTACACATCCTACCTGAGATACTGGTTGAAGTGGCTCATCAGGCAGGCTACTGGGACGTGTGAGCTGCAGAGGATCTGCTCTGGATACAATCCGGGAGCAACAAGGACGTCCAAAGCAGGTGAAATACTCTTCCAGCTCCGCTCCTGCTGTTGGCTGATTTCATTAATTACTTTCCATTCAGTACTTCACTAATCCACTTCTGGTTTCTTTATCTTCCAGAATATTCTCTCCAGTCCTCCAAAAACAAAGTAAGACAACTGATTTGAAATCAGGAACCTCAGCTAACTTCAGATGCAGCTAGCATGTTGTTAGTTTTAAGTTCATCTGCATCTCCTGAGTTTCAGTTAGGAGCAAACTGTGGATCTCCTTCAGTTTTTTATTATTATTTAAATTATTCAGGAAAGTGAATCAAGATCCAAGCTGGTTTTATGATATTACTCCTGAGATTACTGGAGTTTCTTGTTGGCTAAGATTATACATGCTTTTAACAGACTAGTGGAGAACCTTTTATTTACTCATACTTGCACTAGTGGTATTGTTGTGGATTTTTTATCTTATTTTTTTATTAGAAAAAAGGGTTTTTGGTATTTTTTTTGCAGCTGATAAGCTATAAGCAAAGTAGAGCCTGACTGTGAGGCAGAAACTAAATGATAGAAGGGTCTCAATCGTTGGAGAAATAAACTATTGTTTACTGTGATGCATCTGTCAGTAAACTGTTAACCGGTTGGCTGCATCTGCAGAACAGCAGCACATCTGACCCGTTGATCTGTGAACCTTCAGATCAGCAGATCTTCTGATCCTAATCATTTTTATCTTGCCTCGCATAGATAGAGTGGGATTACTGCTAGCTGAGCAGCTTTCTGATAATCAGTGCATCATCAGGCGTTGATGCTGGTGTCTGTTTTCATTGTGTTTGGTC
Organism: Cyprinodon diabolis; assembly: GCA_030533445.1. NCBI lineage: Eukaryota > Metazoa > Chordata > Actinopteri > Cyprinodontiformes > Cyprinodontidae > Cyprinodon > Cyprinodon diabolis. The sequence goes on from CM060066.1 coordinate 47,709,231, forward strand.
TCCTTTTGCAGGTTTTGAGAGGAGCTTTGGAAGCTAGCAAGGCTGATTTAGAGAAATGTGTGGATCAGATTATGAAAGAGAAGAATATCAAACCTGAAAAAGACCCCCAGTAAGTTTGTGTTGAAATTTTCCCCATGAACATGATCATTGGAGCTCTGATGGGTTGCTGCTCTGCTTCCTTTTTCAGGTTCAGAGGGAGGCTGCACATCTGCCTGCTGCAGATAACTGGCTACAGCAGCTTGTTTTCATCGGTAGAAGACCTGAGAAAGGAAGTCTTCAGCTCTGAGTGCCCACAACACGAAGCCATGCTGCTGAAGGTTGGACATCCTGGTAGTGGACTCAGGTGGTCTGCTAGCAGGCTTTATCTCTGCTACATGTATCCAAACAGCATGTTAGCAGTGCCCCTGAGTTTTAATCAGATAACGGCTGTGTGATAATGTGGATGATGATGATGATCATCATCTCTGTGTTTACATGCAGCTCTGGGGCTTGTTGATGCCATCAGTGGAGCTGGAGTCCAGGATAACGAAGCAGTGGGGAGACATCGGATTCCAAGGAGATGATCCAAAGACGGACTTCAGAGGCATGGGCCTGCTGGGCCTCACCAACCTGCTGTGAGTCCTACACATTTTCTAGGTGTTGATCTAAAACTCCAGAACCTGATCTAAAACTCCAGAACCTGATCTAAAACTCCAGAACCTGATCTAAAACTTCAGAACCTGATCTAAAACCCCTGAACCTGATCTGAAACCCCTGAAGCTGATCTAAAACTCCAGAACCTGATGTAAAACATGAGAACCTGATGTTAAACATGAGAACCTGATCTAAAACACTAGAACCTGATCTAAAACTCCCAACCCTGTTCTAAAACCCCAGAACCTGATCTAAAACTCCAGAACTTGTTCTAAAACCTCAGAACCTGATCTTAAACCCCTGAACCTGATCTAAACCCCCTGAACCTGATCTAAACCCCCTGAACCTGATCAAAAACCCCTGAACCTGATCTTAAACCCCTGAACCTGATCTAAACCCCCTGAACCTGATCAAAAACCCCTGAACCTGATCTTAAACCCCTGAACCTGATCTAAACCCCCTGAACCTGATCTAAAACCCCTGAACCTGATCTGAAACCCCTGAAGCTGATCTAAAACTCCAGAACCTGATGTAAAACATGAGAACCTGATGTTAAACATGAGAACCTGATCTAAAACACTAGAACCTGATCTAAAACTCCCAACCCTGTTCTAAAACCCCAGAACCTGATCTAAAACTCCAGAACTTGTTCTAAAACCTCAGAACCTGATCTTAAACCCCTGAACCTGATCTAAACCCCCTGAACCTGATCTAAACCCCCTGAACCTGATCAAAAACCCCTGAACCTGATCTTAAACCCCTGAACCTGATCTAAACCCCCTGAACCTGATCAAAAACCCCTGAACCTGATCTTAAACCCCTGAACCTGATCTAAACCCCCTGAACCTGTTCTAAAACCCCAGAACCTGTTCTAAAACCCCAGAACCTGATCTAAAACCCCAGAACCTGTTCTAAAACCCCAGAACCTGTTCTAAAACCCCAGAACCTGATCTAAAACCCCAGAACCTGTTCTAAAACCCCAGAACCTGTTCTAAAACTCCTGAACCTGATCTAAAACCCCAGAACCTGATCTAAAACCCCAGAACCTGATCTAAAACCCCTGAACCTGATCTAAAACTCCAGCAACCTGATCTAAAACTCCAGAACCTGATGTAAAACTCTAGAACCTGATGTAAAACTCTAGAACCTGATGTAAAACTCCAGAACCTGATGTAAAACTCCAGAACCTGATGTAAAACTCTAGAACCTGATGTAAAACTCTAGAACCTGATGTAAAACTCTAGAACCTGATATAAAACTCTAGAACCTGATGTAAAACTCCAGAACCTGATGTAAAACTCTAGAAACTGATGTAAAACTCTAGAACCTGATGTAAAACTCCAGAACCTGATGTAAAACTCTAGAACCTGATGTAAAACTCTAGAACCTGATGTAAAACTCCAGAACCTGATCTAAAACCCCAGAACCTGATCTAAAACCCCAGAACCTGATCTAAAACCCCAGAACCTGATCTAAAACCCCTGAACTTGATCTAAAACCCCAGAACCTGATCTAAAACTCCAGAACCTGATGTAAAATATGAGAACCTGATGTTAAACATGAGAACCTGATCTAAAACTCCCAACCCTGATCTAAAACATGAGAACCTGATCTAAAACTCCAGAACCTGATGTAAAATATGAGAACCTGATGTTAAACATGAGAACCTGATCTAAAACTCCCAACCCTGATCTAAAACCACAGAACCTGATCTAAAACGCCTGAACCTGATCTAAAGCTCCAGATCTGAATCAGCCCTATTAAATCCAACACTTCTAGGACCAGTCAGAGCATTTGCAGTGTCTCTTCAAATGGCTGTCAGCAGAATTAGATTTGATTCTGTTTTTAGACAGTCCAGCAGAACATCAGCCAACAGGAAGCTGAGCGATCACAGTATCTGAATTTGGAAAATAATTGAGTAAAGACTGCTGGATCTGATTATGAAGGCATCAACCTGTATATTATTATATTTGTGAATTTATCAGCTGTGTTTGAACGATGTGATCCAAACATAACCACTGAAGATTAATTTCACAAACCTTCAGCTGTTCTGCTCAGCCTGTTTTAGAACATCAAATCAGGTCTTTAGAAATGATAACTATTATTCTGACATCAGTCTAACTGCTGACCCACGATTGGTTGGAGACAACTGTTTAAGCCTGACCTCTGAGAGGTGGGTTTAACCCCAGACCCTGTTTCTCTCATCCTTTTTTCAGTTTCTTCAGTGAGACCTACCCAGAAGAAGCTCGCCAGGTGCTGTCCCATGCTAACCATCCTAAACTGGGGTGAGGCGTCCTCCCTGCTCAGCTTCTCTCTGAGGCACCACCAGGGGAGACCTCTGACCATGTGTGATGTGTTTCAGGTATTCCTACGCTATAGTGGGGATCAACCTGACTGAGATGGCCTACAGTCTGCTACGGAGCGGAGCTCTGAAACCACATTTCTATAACTCGGTCCAAAGCGCCCCTGAGCTCAGAGACTTCCACCTGTTATACTGTGAGTTCTAAGATCTCCACTTTAAACTGAACCCATCTGGGCCCAATGCAGCCACAGGCGTCTGTGAGTTTTGCGGGTTTGATGAGAACTGGAAGGAAAGGCCTACTAGTTTTACACTTTGGCCCCGATGTTGCCCTCAGGGTTGCTATCTGTTGCAGCAGTGTAAGGATGGATATTGTTACTCAGATGATTGCCCACTTGTTGTGTGGAATCCGGTTCTGGGTGGGATTCCAACAGCTTCTGGTTCTGGAGCCTGATGGTTTTCATTCTTCATATTCAACACATCAACAGACGCAGCCGAAGAGCTGTTAGAAGCTGTAAGAATTAGATGGGTTTGATTTATCAGAAAGAATGTATTGCTTCAAGGGATCCGGTTAAAACCTGTGATAGCGGCGAGATGAGATGTTTGTGGTCAGTAAAGGTCAGACAGTCTCTAACCACTCACGAAGTACAGGAAGATCCATCTTTTCACCTTGTAAAATTGTTTGATGCTGCCGAGCGCCATCGGTCCTTCAGATCTGTGGCTGGTCTTATGACCCGGGCAGATGGTTTAGAAAACAAACGCCTCTCCATATTCAACCAACAACGGTGGAGAAAAACAACAACCAAACATTGGTCTGCTTAATTTTTATAACTAACATAAATTGTTGTTCAGTATAATTTCTGTGTTGGATCCTTAAAAGGCATACTGGTTGATCAAGGATCCCAAGTGGGGTCTTGACCCCCATCCAGGGTCTCAGGACTGACCCCTAAGGACAGAGATGTTAACCTGAGACCCGGTTCACCTCTGATAAGCTGCTTAATGAAGGCAAATAGTTGATTTATTCAGGAAGTATGGCATCACATTTATTTAAAAATGCCCAGGAGCAAAATAAACACACTCGCATGTATGTTACACTACTTCTGCTTATGGTTTATCTACCACCATACAACAAAATCACACATTGGTGAGAAACTTCTGCTTCTGACGCAATCTCGGAATCTCGCCGTGCGCACGATTCTCTATCCAGTGGGCACACTCGGGGACGGCTGCGCTCTCAAAAGCATCTCTGCCCTGGTACTGATTTTCTCTTTGCACAAAGGAAAATGTGTTTTGACAGGTTGTGCAGAGACAAACCTCTTCTGTAAGCCTTCCCCTGATTGGGCCTTGCAGATGGGAAGCAGTGTTGGGAAGCCTTTGACCGCGACCACTTACCCCATGTACCGCAAACGCTGGAGAAGCTTCAGCGACTGTGCCGCCTCCAGCCGTTGTCTTCACTTATGGATGACAGTCAGTCAAAGGCTTCCTGACGTTACTTCCTGTGTGATCGTGTCTACAGTCGTCCTCGAGCGTGGCCGCTAGATAGAAAATCGTGTTCGCTAGGAGTTCCCGAGCACGATCTCGAGCAAGTGTGGGAGGAGCTGGTGGGTGCGGAGAGCGATTTTCTGCCTCGAAGCATCAGTTTCTCACGCGTGTGTGATTTTGTTGTGCGGTGGTAGATAAACCATTCGCCTAAGTATTTTATCAGACATCCGAGTATGTTTATTTTGCTTCCAGGCATTTTTAAATGAATGGGACGCCATTAGGGATAGGAATCAAAAACCGGTTCCTGTTCAGAACCGCTTTCATGTGTTCTAATTCCATGGCACCATTTGGCAGCTCGCTTAACGATTCTCCTAACGATTCCAGGCAGCACCAGATACTAGGGCTCTGGGCAGCACGACTTACACGTCACGTTTTTTACGCAAGTTACGCACACGACATTTAGTAAGCAAGTACGATGTGAGCAGGCATAGGTCTAGAAAAGCAAAAAAAAAAAAAATGGCGCCCCATTGGCTAAAGCGATAAAGTTTGGCTTCATTTTAAGGAAGAGAAAGATGGCAACAAGACGCTTTGGTATCTTTGGTAAATAGCAATTACATCCACGGGAGGAAATACATCCAACATGCAGAAACACCTGCGCACACACAACATGGCATACATTTTAACAAATGCCGTGTGGCTGTGCTTAATCTGGTTCCTAGTAAATCATATGCCATTTCTGGCATAAACCAATTTCCTACCTCTCTTTGGGGTTATTAAGGGAGCGTGTCTTTCTTGTTAATCCAGCCCTTCATTGTTAGCATGTTTAATTAGAACTACTGGTAGCTGGAATTCTTACATGCTATTGCTCTGGATGTAACGAAACATGCTGCGAAATTGCCCCGCGTTCAGGGAGCGAGAGAAAGGTGACACTCGTTTATTTAAATCAGGGGGAAACGTTTTTTTTCCCGAAATTGTACTGTAATGCTTTTTCATTAAACTGAATCGATAAGAGAATCGATAAGGAATGGAATCATTTAGCAGAATTGATAAGGGAATCGGAATCGTGAAAATCTTATCAACTCCAACCCTAGACGCCATAAGGAGTATTTTAGTAAAAGGGCAGAACAGATGATATATTTGGTAACTCTGCAACCTCCATGTCAGTAGCTGCAGTATTTTAAGACTCTGAATCGATTCCATTTTCTGCTTTCAATGGCAGAACTTTAGATGTCATGAACACTTCAGCTAGCCGTTCTGTAATTTCCTCATCGCTCCTGTGCTTGTTTCCGCAGGTTACCTGGCGTACGAGTTTGATAGGTTTTGGGTTGCCGAAGAGCCGGAGAGCATCATGCTCTTCAACCAGTACAGAGAGAGGTTCCACAGCATAGTGAAGACCCGGCTGCAAGACCCCGCCGTGTCTCTGACACTAGCTCCTCATTAACAGGATTCAACACCTTCTGCGTCCGTGTACGTCCCGGTTCCATCTGGGTGAAGCAGAGAGACAGGTAGAAGGTGCCTGTCCCTGCTGGGGAAGAAGTCAGGGTCACTTTCCTTAGTGGTTCTCAGCCTGTTTTATCTCAGTCCAGCACAATTGTCAGTCCCAAACCTCCAGAGATGGACCATTCCAGCGACTGCCGACAGATGAGAGCTGCTGAAGACTCAGGTAGAGATGATGATCCGTGAGGCTTTAGGCACCTTTACTGATTAGATTTTCACACTTCAAATGTAAAAACCTTTGATCTTGTGTTTAAACTCCACCCCTTGGCTCCTTTTATCCTCAGGTTGTTCATAAAACTCAATGGTGGTTCATTATCTCTCCTTATTGATGTTGTGTAGGAGTGATGCTTAATGACCCGTTTTCATGTAGTTATATTTCCAAAGACTGAATTTTTTATTGTTATTTAATTTTATGCTCTAGTTTGTATTCGTTGAGGATTGGCCATGACTAACGAAATAAATCTGGAACCTGAAACGAAAGCTGTCTGTGTGGTTCAAAGGGAAAAATGTGATAACAGATATGCTAAGAACAGGAGGGGTGGCTGTTTTTCTATCTCTCCACATTCCTCTACAAACAATGACAAATATTCCTCCTATTGACAAATCTGACACCTCCTCCATTTGTAAACAGTTATGAGATTGAAAACATGTCTACTAATAACCTGGATCAAACAGGGTTTATCATTATAGTTTGAAACGTTTGTTTAATGTCACGCATTTTGTTAAATAAAAACATTCCATAAGCGTAGCAGCATCACTGAATTCTGACAAGGCATCGATATGAATGGAAATATTTGTTTATGGTCCTTCAGAAATGAGGTTTTGGTTAATGGATACAATATAGTCTACATCTCTACAGTTAATAACGATGGGGTGACATCTGGTTGGTTTCTGCTTTTCAGGGGAACGTTGGGATCCCATTTGCTCTGCCCGCCTATTACAGGGTTTCCGCAGGTCATTAAAATCATTAAGTAATTAATTTTTACATTAAGGCTTTTTTACATTAAACCCTGCATTAGAATAAACCCTAATATTTGTGGCTTTGAGATTGTCGCTCATATGCACAGGGTTTCCTTTTTTCGTTGATGACAGCATTTTATTTTTTACCAATCCACTCCAATTCACCTGGATACAAGACCTGGAAGAAAGTGAAGTTTTGATGCTGTTGCTATTAAAAGGATGTACACTTTGAAATGGTTTCAATTTTGTAACATTTTAACCTTTACCTAAAAAATTATTTGGTAGAATAAGTGTTATATATGTGGAATTTCCTTTTTTCCTCTATAAGGGCTCTGTCACACCTTGCCGATTTAGCCAGTTTATGCCCGATGTCCCAGAATCTCCTAAAATGCTGGCACACACTGAACTTTCTATGATTTATTTATTTTTTTTTTCAATTTTGGGCATATATATAGCGTATTCATAATGAGTCCAGAACTTATGTCCAACAACAGCCTAAGGCTACGTTCACACTGCCACTTGAAGTGACCCAAATCCGATTTTTTTGGCCCATATGCGACCTGGATCTGATGTTTTCATGACAGTCTGAACAACACAGATCCAATTTTTTCTAATCCAACCCAGGCCACTTGGCTATATGGTCCTGAATCCGATACGAATCTGATCTTTTCAAATGCGACCTGTGTCTGAACGGCGAGGTCGCATTCATCCAATCTGAACGCCATTTATACCCGACATAGGTCACTATTCTGCTTCTTGCTACAGAGAAGCGGCAAGAAAAACAACAACCTTGGCAGACGATGATGCGGAGAGCAGTATTTATGTTTAAACATCTTGAAAAGATTGAGGAAAGATCACTGGATGCTCTCCAGCACTACATCCATGTTTACTTCCGTAAACACGAAGCACGCTGGCTTGTGACGTCATTGCGTCCTCTAATGCCCATGCGGGACACTTAAGCTGTATGAATGCAGTTTACACAGGAGATCACTGACAAGTCGCATATGTTTGGAAATGTGAACGCAATGCAAAAAAATCTGATTTCACAAAAATATAGGAATTGAGCATCAAGGCCTGCAGAGTGACCGTAGTTTAACTTATGCATAACGCATGGCAGCGTAATGCCAATGAAATTATGCACAAGCCAGTGTTACCTCCAAAGTTGGTATGCGTTGGAGATAAGTTCTTAAAAAGTTACGCATAATTTATGCATAAGTTAATCAGAAGTTTTTGATAAGCTAGACACCATTACTTATGCGTAAGTCCCATTTAATGGCAACGATCAGATAACTTACCTTTAACTTATGTGCCACATACTGCCATACTTTGGCACATGTCCGGAAAGTTTGAGCATGCTCAAAGTTTTTCGACCTACTTGCTGTATGTCATGTTCAGCATGCTCATAACTTGTACAAAACGTACCCATAAAAAAGCCGTTTTTTTTTTTTTTTACATTGGGCCCTTGATTTTACGTTATTACATCATGTTCTACTCACCCATATTAGTTTTGTGTCATTTGGAGCTGTTCTGAAGATAATTGGTTAGGTTATATCCAAGCGGAGTGTGTCGTCATCTGCGGGCCGGACTGGGGCTGTGACAAGCAGCCTGGGCCACAGGCGGCTACGCTCTACTCCTTCTATTAATTCAACTAGCTAATCTGAATCGTTCCATTCCATTTGGAGAGCGAGATCATCTGTGGTAGCAGCACTAGACATCTTCCAGGCATGTGAGTAAAACTAGCAGCAGTTCAGCGGAAGGGAAGAATGAACGGTAGCCGGCGTGCGCGAATGATGTCATACACACTCCGCTTTGTTTAAAAAATATATAAATATAAAAATTAACCGCAGATGTCTGGGGGACAGTGATTCGCCTACATGTTATGAATGCTGGCGTACCATAAATGATAAATTATGAACAGTTTAGTTTGTGCCTTCAACTCGTTGCACATAGGAAGACGTTACTTGGATATAACCTAACCGAATATCTTCAGAACAGCTCCAAATGACACAAAACTCATATGGGGGAGTAGAACATGATGTAATGTAAAATCAAGGGCCTAATGTAAATAGACGGCGTTCCCCTTTAACCAGATTTTTCGTACGTCAGGCAGACACATTTCTAAATCGTGAAGGTGTGACAGGGGCTTTAGAAAACAATCAGGAAGTTTATTTCGCGTGATGGGACAAACTGAAGACAAACTATCACTGGAAAATGAAGGCGGACCAATCAAAGAGGATGTTGGAGGTCAGCTCCCATGTCTCTGGTCGAGTATGTGTGTCATGAAGGCCAGCCATTATTTACTAGGTGTGTTCAGCCCTCATGTTGACTAATAATAGCCGTTGAATAGTTTGAGAAGGACCTGCAATACCTATCAACTAAAAAATAACCGGCTCCATGCAGAACAGAAGGGAGAGCTTCTCTGAAACATGGCAGCCATTTTTAAGCTTTATGGGAAACAGAGCATCAGTGGTGGAGACTAACCTCCCTGGACTCCAGCTGGGCTCTATGGGCAGCGGTTATAGTATCCGTCTGTCGCTGCAGCTCTGACTCCTAAATTGTCAGTTAACAATTGAAACCTTGTTCTGAACAACTCCACTCATTTTAAAACTAAGAATGTACCAGGGATGAACAGAAACACCAGTTTTAGTTTATTGAGAGGCTGGTTTGCTTCCTTAGCAGATTTCTACAAACATTACTTAAAGTGCAAACTTGTTTCTCTGGCTTTGAGTCCCACAGGGACCACTCTGCTCCCAGGGTGATGAAGTATAAATAAAGTTCAACAGGAAGGGATATTTCCTCCCCCTTAGACACACAGCATTCAGACTGCCATCCTGAGCTCAGTTTGGTGCTTCGATCCTTCTGGACATCATCATGGCCCTCTTGATCTGCTCGAATGAGACGAACATGACGACGTTCCAGGATCCCAGTCTCAGAAACGAGGGTACGAACCTGGAGAAGAGGAAACAAACCAACTTAGGGATATGTATGCTGCTTCACTTCCACTGTGAGTCTGTCCCATCCTCCTGGATGGATCCATGTGTGTTACAACCAGAAACGATTATTTGCTGGATTTATATAACACTGCTGAGAAAAGGTTTTCAATCAATCACAAATGATGGGCTGGGAAATTAATCCATGCACTAGAATTCCTAATTTGAATAGTTAAGAACAAAGGGGATGGAAGGAGTCTGTGAGGCCTGGACTTTGACTAGGCCACTCCAACCTTCCATCCTGAACAATGCTTGTAGCTCTGGCTGCATGTCCAGGCAAGGTCTGCTGCTGAGTGTGCCCTTTGGTTTATCTGACAGCTTCAGAGTAAATGGGGGTAAAAAAAACATGTCAGACTTTCTTTGGGTGTTGAGATGATCCAATTACGAGCAGGTGAACAGAACGTCTGGTTTAGTGTATCTGGGATCGGCTCACCCTTTGTAAAACGCTGTTGGTCCCTCTTTAGTCATCATGGTCCAGGCGCAGTTGATGGCACTCCGGTACTGGCCTGGAGGAGAGTTCATGTATCGTGTTTTCACCACATCTACTGGGGAGGCGATCACTGTGGTGACGAAGCCCGCTCCGAAAGCAGACACAAAGTGGCAAGGCAGGTTATCTGTGGAGAGATAAAAGAGGATCCGGTCAACACTGAGCTGTTTGTTCTGGCCTGTCAGCAGTTAGTTTATCTTCTGATTGGAGCAATGAGGACGGTTCTGATAAATCTCACATTAACTAGAGCATTTACAGCTCTGCCCAGGGACACTTATCAGCTGGAGGGGGCATGGCAGTTTGGGCCAATCGCTATTCCCCCTCTCTGACACACAAGTCTGATGAAAAGACTGCAGGTAAGACAAATATAGCCGGAAGTTCATGTTACAACTCATCTATATGGCAGGTAGTTGGCAAATTTAATCCAGCTGCGCGTACATTTTTAACAGTTGTAACAGAACAGGATTTTGAAATGGATTTTTTTTCTATTTTAAAAATCACATACAGATATTTTAATATAGGAAACAAATTAGTTTGATTTTTGTGGAAAATTAATCTATGATCCTCATCAGTTCCGAAATAAATGTCCCTTTTCTATGAAACCATCAGATTATTGCCTTTTCTGGTTCGATTGTCTCAGAAACCATGTTTGTTCACGAGCTGCAACCTTTCATCTACCATTGCTAGTCCCTTTCTGGATTTCAAATAGACTTTATCATCAGAGCAACCCATATTAGATGTCCATTTAAAACTATTTTTAAAAATCAACATTTTAATTATCAGACATGAAATGAACTTTCTGCAGGTCCTTTTCATCACCAAACTTTGAAATAGCTCATTGAGATGAATATCCTCAAAGTTATGTTATAAATCTAGATCAGAGGAACCTGCTGTGGTTCAATGTTTGGATAAGTAACCAGTCAGTGCCGTCCAGACATCTGTTTTACAAAGCAGGTTTAATGAAAAATCTTTTCTAAACCTAAAATCTGGTTTCAGGTTTTCTCAACCTGTGTCTCTGTTACCATAGTAACATCCTCCCCAGAGCTAAACTGGTCAGCAGCAGGTGTCCTCTGCCTCCTTAAAGCCAATCAGGTTTTATTTCCTGATTTAATCAGCAGAGTCCTGTCGTAGTTTTGTGCAACAATGAAAATAAAATCAGTCAGTAGCTCTATTAGATACATTCAGTGTTAAAAACACAAGCTTAGCATGTCTTTTTGAGGAGGATCAAATTAAAGAATGGGGGGCATTAATTCACAGAGAATCAAATATTAGGGAGAGGGTTCTCAGACCGCATATAGATGTATTTTATTTTCAGAAAGTTATCTTTGTGAGCGCTACTGTTTCACCTAACAGGCAGCATTCCACAGATCTCGTTAACAGAATAACTCACGTTATCAAAGAAAAAGTATACAGGGGTTTTGTTATGCAGGTCGCATCGGTCAGTATCCTACCTGCTGCAGGACTAGCAGATGGTTAAAACTGGGCCTGGCTTCGTGTTGTCCACTGATTAATTCATTCGGTTGGGTCGATACAGAACAGCTCTGGGTAAGGACCCAGACCACAAGGTCCCACAAAGAGATATCCTTTTAAACTGGTTTTCTCATTTTTAGACTCAGCTCATGTTCAGATCATTTAACATTTAGGTTATGGATTACACAAAATCATAAAGGAAAGCCAAAGAGGACGTCACCGGTATCTATCTCGCATGTTTTACATGTGTGGAGGTTCCCCCATGTGGGCATCAAATGGGCTTTGGATGATGGGTCAGTGATGACTTAAAATCCCCTAGCTAAATACCTCCACCTTCATCTTGTATTAATTCAGTTTATTGAATCGCTCCAATTAACAACACATCTGAAGGAACTTTAAAAAAACAAAACCCTAATTAGATGGTTGTTTACCAATAGTCCCCTGCTCCCTTAGATCATCTGGTTCTACCACTGTGTTATTATTCCAGCTGGGCATGCTTATAACAGCCTGTTTTATATTTATAGCAGCCTTGTTTCAGATTTTTTTTCTTGTTTTAAAAGACAAAAAGGGTATTTTAGGAAAATATTGCTTTTTAGCACAAAGTTGCTTTTCCATTCTCAGTACCTGTTCCACAGAGGTGCACCACCTCTTATGTAAAAATTATCAACTTTGAAATTTCCACCCAAAGCACAGATGAAACATTTATAAAATATAATTTCCATAGAAAACAAAGTTTCTGAAAAGGTTGATTTAAGATGTATGATTCTCATCCCAGCTTCATACTAAAGTGAGAAGCTTAGAGAGTTAACCCCTGCGGCTACGATGCTACCAGCTTATAAATGTTGGGCAGAACCACAGAAAAACATCTGGGTCCTGGAATTAAGCCTTTTTTTGTACCAGTGTTGGGCTATGAACACCTGGAAATAAAATGAGTCTAAAAAGGAAAGAAGTTGATCCTGAAAGATTATGACTCATCCATCATTGAGAGGATGAAAGACACACTGCATCACTAGAAGCTCTTTGACACTCAGAGAAAAAAAAAAAACAGTAGTATCAACTCTTAAGGGCCTCCCCTATGTTTATATTACATAGTGTGTTGCCATAGCTTCTGCAGCCTTGGGGATTCCTACCTGACAGCAGCTGGTGTTTGAGGATGGCCTCTTTGATCAGGTCGTACGTAACCAGTTCTGTGCAGTTAACCAATGCATTTCTAGTGATGTTGGGTAAAGTTCCTGGAAAGCACACACATGCATTCGAAGAGTTTTTTTTTTTCTGTGGATCTTGTCCCTTCATGATGTGGGGAGCATCATCTGACCTTTCCACAGGCCTCGTAAGCCTTCGTTGAGGAAGATCTGTCTGTAGGCTTGCATAGTGCCATTGTAGCGCCGAGCTACACCGTTTAGGTTCATCTGAGCCTGGAAGCGAACCTTGACCACGTCAGTGGGTTGTGCAAACGACACAGCCATGGCTCCCGTTGTGCAGCCGGCCAGGATCCGTGTTAACACACCTGGATCTGTAGGGAGAGGCAGAGAAGGGCTTTGGGAGGAGCTCAGCTTGATTCTGTTACATGTGAAAGTCCTTTAGAAACAATATTTAGGATAAATTACACCTAATCAGCTCTGCATCGAATAACTGTTTGATTTCTCGCATACAGCAAGAATGAAGAATCCTTTAAACATCCTAATTGTCCTTAAAGATAGATTTTTCCCTTTGAACGTTGGTTATCCAACCCCTAAAACAGCATTTCTTGGCCTTCACTGTAGATGGGAACTTACTGTCTTTGCCACCAGTGTAGAAGTTTTTCACGTTGTCATAGAGGCCGATTCTGATGGAGGCGAAGCAGAGCTGCCTCTGCAGCCCGGCCACCAGCCCGTTATACAAGGACCTGGGCCCCTCTGTTCGGACCATGGTGCTGATGGTCCCAAACACCCCTCTGTAGCGGATGCCTCCCACCGCCTGTTTCTCCCCTTGAATCTGAAGAGTTAAAGATGAGCAACTTAGAGGTTGGGAGAAAAATCAGCAGGTAAATCTGCTCAGACATCACTATATGTTTCAAGCTGATGGTCAGAGCTGCTAGTTTGCACACTGATGAGCAGGTACCTGTAGTCTGACTTTGGCCGTGTCCAGAGGAAAGGTGACCATGTCAGCTATGCAGGCCGCTGCTCCGGCACTCGCCATCTTCACCCCGAGGGGAGGAGGCACATCTGAGGGTTTGAATCCCACCATGTTTCCTGCCTCTGCAGACAGATGCACATGGATGCAGACATGATCTGATTTCACATAAAGTCAGAGTTATGAAACACACTTACTTTGTGTAGGTAATAGTTAGAGGGTCTTTTTTTTGGTCCTAAGATGTTACCAGGCAGGGTTTGAAGGACCAGATGGTAATCCTTGAAGTGCCCCTCTAGCACAGAAAGGGAAGACGCATTTCTCCCTCTGCATTTATGTATTTTCAGCCTGGCTTGTTTTTATGGCTTCTACAGAGATGCGTCACTGTGTGCCTCTGTATGCCCAGTTCAATCAAAGTCCACTCACTGTGAGGTAATCAGTGTTCACTTCACCTCCCTGGGCTGACGCCTTCCAAGAAAACAAAGTAACAACTGCTAAGAGAAAAAAAAACATACATTTTCTTAACTTATCTTAAAATCTTTTATATTGTCGTTAAATGTGATTGTCAACATTTGCCCGCTTGAATCCGGTGAGAACAAGTTTGTGTCAGCAGATTTCCTCCATCTGCCATAATTGTACAGTTATAGGTAATAATTTACACTGCTGGAACATTGCTGATATATCTGCGTGCTATCTGTTGGTTTTCTGGAGGCTTTTCTGGGCTCTCGGCCAATGGCAGCACAAACATACGACCAGCAGTGTAACAAACAAGATCCCCAATTTGCTCTGCAGACTTTACAGTATCTACAGCATGTGGTCACTTTGGGATTTGTCAGCTGTGTTACTGTAAATATATCTGTTAATTCATACACATCTCGTCTTTGTTCTGTTGTTTTTCGTCAAATCAAACATAAGAAATGGTCGAAGTGAGTGCTGACGTGCATCATTGACTGAAGTTCACTCTAAAGATAAGAGCTTCCAAATCACATCGTTTTTGGCAGCAGCGGAGTCTGTTCAAACAATAGTGAATGTATGCCATAGGCAGTGCTTTGCAGAATTATGCATAACGTTGAAAACCGTCTTTACATTTTCTATGTTTCAACCTTGTTTCTAGAGATTTTAATTACAAAGTGGAAGAAAAAAGTTACTTGAGTTTCTGGTTTTAAACAAATAAAAATGTGTGTATGTGCTGAGCCCCTTTAGTTTGACACCTTTTGAAATAATCAATCGCCAGTTCTGCCCGTCCAAACTAGCCTAACCTGGCAGGGAATGGGGGCCAGATGGGGGCAGTTTTTGCTGGTGTCAGAGGCAGGATAGACCCTGGACAGGTCAGGAGTCCATAACAGGTTAACTCAGAGACCAACCACCAGAGCATACTAATATCTAAGGAGGATTTGGAGACAACATTAACCCAAGGTTTTAGACTGTGGATGTACACTCACTGGCCACTTTATTAGATACACCTGTGCAACTGCTCGTTAACACTTAATTTTTAAGCAGCCAATCACATAGCGGCAACTCAGTGCATTTAGGCATGTAGACATGGTCAAGACAATCTCCTGCAGTTCAAACCGAGCATCAGTATGGGGAAGAAAGGTGATTTGAGTGACTTTGAACGTGGCATGATTGTTGGTGCCAGAAGGGCTGGTCTGAGTATTTCAGAAACTGCTGATCTACTGGGATTTTCACGCACAACCATCTCTAGGGTTTACAGAGAATGGTCCGAAAAAGAAAAAACATCCAGTGAGCGGCAGTTCTGTGGGCGGAAATGCCTTGTTGATGCCAGAGGTCAGAGGAGAATGGCCAGACTGGTTCGAGCTGATAGAAGGGCAACAGTGACTCAAATAACCACCCGTTACAACCAAGGTGGGCAGAAGAGCATCTCTGAACGCACAGTACGTCGAAGTTTGAGGCAGATGGGCTACAGCAGCAGAAGACCACACCGGGTGCCACTCCTTTCAGCTAAGAACAGGAAACTGAGGCTACAATTTGCACAAGCTCATGGAAATTGGACAATAGAAGATTGGAAAAACGTTGCCTGGTCTGATGAGTCTCGATTTCTGCTGCGACATTCGGATGGTAGGGTCAGAAATGTTGCTGACCATGTCCATCCCTTTATGACCACAATGTACCCAACTTCTGATGGCTACTTTCAGCAGGATAATGCGCCATGTCATAAAGCTGGAATCATCTCAGACTGGTTTCTTGAACATGGCAATGAGTTCACTGTACTCAAATGGCCTCCACAGTCACCAGATCTCAATCCAATAGAGCATCTTTGGGATGTGGTGGAACGGGAGATTCGCATCATGGATGTGCAGCAGACAAATCTGCGGCCACTGTGTGATGCCATCATGTCAATATGGACCAAACTCCCTGAGGAATGCTTCCAGCACCTTGTTGAATCTATGCCACGAAGAATTGAGGCAGTTCTGAAGGCAAAAGGGGGTCCAACCCGTTACTAGCATGGGGTACCTAATAAAGTGGCCGGTGAGTGTAAATGGTCTGTACTTATATAGCGTCAGGAGACTTGACCAAAGCGCTTTACACTACGTTCAGTCATTCAACCACACACGGAAAGTTGGCACAATACATTGTTGCCACAGCTGCCCTGGGGCTCACTGATAGAGTGAGGCTGCTGTACACTGGCACCACCGGGTCCTCTAACCACCAGCAGTAGGCAATGCAGGTGAGGTATCTTGCCAAAGGACAAAACAACACTGAAATCCGAAGCCTGAACCACCAACCCTTCGATTTTTGGGGAAACTCCAACATCCAATGCCACTGGAAACACCCAGAAAGTACCCATGAGGAACACTTGAATTCGTAGGGAAGTGGCTGTTCCAACCGTTGCATTTCCAAATTCTCCGGAGTGGTGCCCGACTTTACTCGAGTGAATAAAGTGAATAAGATTGGTCGATTATCAAGGGGGTGGGATTGTTGTGGCGGAAGGTTCGCAAGTAAGTTTGGTTGTGGCCAGTTTGTCGGAAGCATCTTGCTAACCAGTTAGCAATTTAGTGCTAGTAGGTTCCCAATGGGAAATTACATTAGGACCAAGTAGCACTAAATTGGTGCCTTAGCAATGTCACTGTCAAGGAACACTATGGACAACCCAAAACATCTGAAGGTGTGAACATTAGCACATGTCACACAGAGAACAGGAAGGACATAATGGATTGTTTTTAAACTCCATGAGTATCATGAACTCTGCATGCATTGTTGTTTTGGTCTGGCTTCTTTGTTCTGCTTCTCTCTATTTCATACAGTGATTAGGTGCACCTGCATCTCTCCTTATCACCTCATTGCTCCGAGCCTTGATTATTTCTGTTAATACCTGCCTCTTTTTATCACTCTTTGCCAGATTTTCTTATCCTTGCCCTATTGAGGTTAGCTTCATTGCTTTTGTGTACCATCTGCTTTCCTGTGCTTGCCCTGCCCTTCTCATTGGCCTCTGTCTCTGGCCTCATCCTGCACTGCCGCCAGACTACTCAAGCCAGTCCTTAGTTTTTTCAGTCATCACTGATGTAAATGCAATAAAAATGCATTGATTCAGCAATAAATAATGCATTTAAGCTCTAGCCTTCATTAACAAGGTTTCCTTGTATGTTTTCATGGTACCCTTAATTAATTTTTGTCTTTCATTCTGTATTTAATAATTTATGGATCTGATCTTTTTTTTATCACACTGTTTATGTCTCCGAAATTTGGCTGACATGTTTTATCGCTAGAATTATCTCATAAGATTTGAAAGGACATTATTCGAAAGCAGCTTCAAAAGAACAAATCATGCAGCATAGCTTGAAAATATTTCACGAACAGGATTGTTCTGTGTGTCCACTCAACTATAATGTGCAAATAAAATCAAACACACTTTTTTAGAAATAGAAGTAGAATAATGCATGTATCTGAGCAAGAATTCAAGCCAATTAAGAAAAAATGTTTATTGATCCAAAAAGGAAATTAAATGTCCTATAACTCATCAGATTTTCTTCATCCACCTGTTGCAAATGTTGATGCTGTAGGCTGGAAGGATCTTCTGTAGAGGTCTGTCTGACAGTAGAGCTGGAGATGCCTCTTACTGAAGACGCTCTGTTGGTTTTTAACTAACAGATGAAGGGGATGTTCACTGTTTTCTATAATATTCTTCATTTTAAAGAAAGCCCTTCTTGTGAAATAATCTCCAGAGGTTCTAGAGGAGTTCCTAGACCAGAGCTGGAGAAAATTATCCATGCTTTTAATTCCTCAAGAGTAGATTACGGTACTCTAACAGTCTGTTTACCTGCCTTTAAAAAAACGCAAAAATAAAGTTTTACTCCCAGGATCAAAAACCTGCTGAGCTATTATTGGTGGGAAAAAACCATCAAGCATTTGCAATAACTGTTAAATTCCAAAAAGAAAATATGAGATCCACTATTCTATGTATATTTCAATTTCACCACATTGAAAGGTTTTTAAGTCTAGGTGGATTTTTTCTACGTCATGCTTAAAATGAGACTGTGACTAGGTCACTGTAAAACCTTTTTTTTTTTTCTTTCCAGTTATTCAGAGGTAAATATCCTGAGATCTTTCATTATTTTCCGGCTGAACAACAAAGGCACTTGAGATTAAAGGTATAATGCAGGATGTTCTTTTTCCAGGTGGATCGTCAAAATAAGTGGTCCTCTTAATTGTCAATCATTCTGGTGATATGTTTATGTAAGGTCGTGCAACGTACTGTCCCTGTAACTCTCGTCACGACAGACACGGATCGGTTTCTCTTTAACTGGCATTTATTTCATCTTTTCTCTCATGTCGTTCAACATGAAACTCCATTTAGGTTCTTTATGACGTTCATACTTTTATGCCATGAGAGCTGTACAGACACAAATAGACATATATCAGCCCATTTTCACTTAATGGTGATGAGTCTGACATAGTGGAGAAATTGAAAATCTTTTAAAGTAAGCTTGTATGTGCGATGCAAACAGCAAATTTTGTGCAAAAAAATATGCATGAGGAGAAATGGGCTCATGCACGCTCCCGCACACGTTTAATAGGCGTTCCCTCTTGAAGAGGGTACAGAGTTGTGCATGTGCATTTATTTTTTTAAAGTGGGGAGATCGGGTCTTATCAAAAATTCGCAAAAATCCTCCACTACGTATTTAAAAAAACGAAGCTGGGTCGACTACAACTTGTCCAGAACTCTGCTGCAAGGCTTCCAACCCACACAAGCAAGACAGCTCACATCACTCCTCTACTTAAGTCCCTTCAATGGCCTCCTGTCGCTTCCAAGACAACTTTTAAAATCCTAGTTCTTACTTTCAGGGCCCTGCATGGACAGGGGTCTTCAGGTAAATATCGGTTAATTGGACTTTTGGTTCCTCTGACCTGTTTTAGAACCCATGGAGACAGAACTTTTAAAGTGATGGAAACCTATCTCTGGAACAAACTCCCTTTGTCTTTGCACTCCCTGGAGTGCGTGGAAAAAAACTCCACCATTTACACAACCTTTCCAAAACAGCTAATAATCTTTCTCATTGATTTATTTAGTTTTTACTTGCTGTTTTACTGTTATTGTTATGTGTTATTGTGTAAAACACTTTGTGACCCCTGTCTGGGAAAAGTGCTGTACAACAATAAAACTTACTTAGAGCTGACAGGTCATTAATGTCATGTAATAAATGTTATCATATGAGATCTTTTATCCACTTGAACTCCTTTAACTGTTCCGTTCGAACAAACATGATGTCGTATAGATTAGTATTTTATAGCTCTGGCAGAACTCTAAAAAAGGCTTGTTTCAACCAGCCAATCACCCTTTGGTTTGGTGTCTTCTTAAGCTGTGATTGGATGATCATCACCACATCCCCCATAGGCTGGAACATCAGAGATATGTGTTGGAAATAACCCAGTTTGTTTTTCCTTGTCTCTTCTTCTTTTTTTTTTTTTTTTTTTATATTAAGAGTTTTTTGTTTTTTTTAGATAATTCATATTTATAAATCTGCATTTATGTCCTCTTTCTATAGTTTACTGTGACATTTAAAAATGTTCTCTGTGATGATTCTTTAGCCAGAATAGATTTTCCCTCAAACCCTAAACTTCTTTCACTAATTGTGGCTTAATTTAGAGACAGATTTTAATGATAGTAAATTGAGTGTTTTTAGGATGTGTGAAATTAATCAGTACAGGGAATTATGTTTTAAGAAATATTCTTGTTTTTAATTATTGATTTTAGTTTGGTGGACTTTGAGGTGTTAACTCAGGTCCCAGGCTGTCCCAGATTAAACTACATGTGGCATCAAAACGACTCGCATACAAATCAGGTCTGTTTGCAGTGAAGCAACCAGCAGTAAAGCTGGCTGAGTGACTCTGTGAAAGGACACAGCAGGACATTGCTGAGGGTGTCTGAGGTCTGTCTTCTGCAGTCATTGGGCGAGAGGTGGGGTAACACTTGTCCAAGCTTTAACAGAGACTATCAATTCTTGGCAAATGGTTCCAAAATTATTTGTTCTCAACAATCTAGACTTATTGGCACATTTTGCTTTTTTCTCAGGACATTACAACAAACACAATGAAGTAAGAGTACAAGGATTGTATACAGCATAAAAAAAAAACTTTCAGTGTCTTTCCACTGGTTCAAAGCCATCAATAAAAGTGCAATCCCACAAAGTATGCTTGTAGTGACAGTGGAGAGGAAAAACTTCCTTTTAACAGGAAGAAACCTCCAGCAGAACCAGGCTCAGTGTGAGCAGCCATTTGCTGAGGCCGACTTGGGTTCAAGAAGACAGAAGCAGAGATACAGAAAGAAGAAGAGATACAAAAAGCAACTTTAAAAGGCGCCTCCATCCAGGAGTCCCACAGCCAGGCAGACAAGCTCCAAGCCAGCTCCCATATCAAACGATAAATAATCAGCACACAGTTAGTCACAGTCAGAGAAACAGGACTACACGAAAAAACAGGCCGATCTCCAACATCTATAAACAAAGTTGTTGATGGCAGCAGCACAGCTGATATTTCTCTCCAGGATGGTGTCACAGCCAAACAGGAACAGGCGAGGCTATTATGAGAAAAACCAGGGAGCCCATAACGTTAAAGATTGAACTAGACAATTCTACAGAGTGGGAGAATAGAGATAGAATGAAGCAGAATAAAGGAAAAGGGGTCCCTATCTCCTCCAGGAGTCTAAGCCTATTGCATCATAACTATGGAGATAGTTCAGGATAACCCGAGCCACTCTAACTATAAACTTGATCAAAAAGCCTTATCTTAAAAGTAGACAGAGTGTGTCCCTCACAGATAAAAATGGTAGTTGGTACCACAGGAAAGCAGCCTGGTTTTTAGCAAAAAATGCAATTAGCAAAAAATTTTTAACTGAACGGAAAAAAATTTGCTTGTTTTCTAAGCCATAAAAAGGCTTTTGTTTGGGCCACTCTATAAGCCTAGAACTCAAGCACTACTTCAGACATTTTGAATTAAGAAAGCTTTCTGGATGGGTATGGAGGATAAAAAGTGCCAAAATTAAATAAATAAATACAGCAATAAATAAATAATTAAATGTGTCAATAATTCATTAAATGTGGAATTAAATAAATAAATGTGTCATTAATTAATTAAAACCACGTCACTAATATAAAGTGCCACAATTAAATAAATAAATACAGCGATAAACAATTAATTAAACGTGTAATTCATTAAATAAATAAGGAATTAAATATATAAATGTGTCATTAATTTAATAAAATACGTCTTCATTTTATTAAAAAAATATATATAATTATTTCAGTGTGCATTTAATTATTTCATGGTCCTGTGTCGCAGTGCATCGAAACCATTAAAAGAATCTGTCAAACTCACCCATCAAAGTTAGGGGGCGGGGTTAACGAGAATCAGGTCGCCACCTACTGTATCAGAGTATGTTCACAACCTGTGGATCACAGTCTCTGTAATCGATTTGCTTCGCCTTAATGTGCAGGGTGACCAATAAGGTGTTAGATAACTGCCCCCTAACTTTGATGGGTGAGTTTGACAGATTCTTTTAATGGTTTCGATGCACTGTGACACAGGACCATGAAATAATTAAATGCACACTGAAATAATTATATATATATATATATATTTAATAAAATGAAGACAAATTTTATTAAATTAATGACACATTTATATATTTAATTCCTTATTTAATGAATTACACATTTAATGAATTGTTTATTGCTGTATTTATTTATTTAATTGTGGCACTTTATATTAGTGACACGGTTTTAATTAATGAATGACACATTTATTTATTTAATTCCACATTTAATTAGTTATTGACACATTTAATTATTTATTTAATGCTGTATGTATTTATTTAATTTTGGCACTATTTATCCTCCATAGCTGGGAAGTGAAATGTCTTCAAACTTGGAAAACACAGTCCAGGTGTTTTTTTGTTTTTTACTTTTTTGGAATAACTATGACCTGGATGACTGAAAATCTTCACCAGCAAAAAAAAAATAAAATAAATAAAGTTTTTGAAAATATTAAATCTGAGAAAACAGTAAGGTTACCATTAAACCCCATTTTGATTAAGGTTTCATTGCTACATTGCATTTTTTAAATTCTATTTTCAAAATTTTCTTTTTATTCCTGAATCAATGATTGAACCAATTTCGTTATACAGTAACTGGAAGAAAACAGACGACCCAGCAGATTTTCTGCTTAAACAAAAAGTTCTGCCACCAGATGGCAGTAATAGCACACTATGCAGACTGTGAGGTCTGAGTAAAAAGCAGGAGGCAGCACTGTGGTTCAATGACACAGATTTTAATTAGATGAGTGATACACAGGCACCATAATCCAGAGCAGAAGCAACTGGTTAAATAAACACAACATATCAACAGTAGAAAAAAAAAACATAAAAACTCATGTAAAAATACTCAAGAGTAAAAATAAAAAAACATTATGGATAAACAGAAAAAAAGAAGCATAAATAAAAGGGCACACAGAGGTGGGCCGCCGCATCCAGTGAATCAGGGAGGTTCAGCACTTCAGCATATTTTAGTGTAATAATACTGACAGAAATTCTTCGTTCTGATTAACTAAAACCTTTCAGCAGTTGAACATAATATTGTTCATGTAGTTGTGCAGTTTGGTTTTCTGTCAACATGAACTCAAGTAAATAAATCATCTACTAAAGTGACGGAATGCATTACAGTATGTTCACACAGCCAGACAAAATAAAAACCTTTAACCATCAGACTTAAGCTTTGTAAAGCAATAGCAGCAATCAGAACTACTACTAAAGAAAGCAGTTTGACCAGATGTGACCATCATACATATTTAATTTTAAACCCTAATGTGGAGAACTGTGCAAAAGTTTGGAGCCATTCCTCATTTCTTTAGATTCCAAGGAGCAGAACTTTCTGGAAAATCAGTGACAGAAGATCTAGCTGCTTGGAAGCAAAGCAGAGGTGGTGTCAGACTTTTTAGAAATGACACTATATGTGTGGACATTCACATCTACACAGCCCAGTAGTACACAGGTATTGGATTAGTATAAAGGGACTGTAACTACTTTACACACTGGTTTCATCCTAGTAAACCACAAGGGGGGGGTTCCAGTTTTCTCTTTACGGACACAATCTAGTGATTTATATAACAGGCTTTCAGGTTCTGGTAAAATACATTATTAGAAGCAGTTTAGATCACATTCTTTAAAATATACACGTGTACAATTTCCTGCACAAGCCTAGAGAAGTCGGCTGAATCCCTTCAGAACCACTTCTTTCCTTCAGCCGGACAGAGAGATCTCATAGTCACTTGTGGACAGCCGGGGGCGCCCCACCTTCTGCACATTTTTGGCATTTGTGATTCGAGACGCCACGTCCACCGGCTGCTCAAAGTACTGCACCAGAGCGTGCTCAGTGAGGACGGAGGCCAGAAACTGCTCAAAGGTGATGGCCCAGTCTTTGTCGATGCTGGTGCTGTGGGGCAGCCTCTGGTCGCCAAGATGGCTGCTCCGTTCAGGCCGGTTGTCGCTGCGCACCAGAACTGTGTCTTCAGCGATGTCCTCGCACTGCAGCTTGTCGTCCAGCTCGTGGGAGCCGGCGCTCAGAACAGAGTATGAGGACATCGACGTGTCGTCCTTGGTTTCATCATCAGAGATGAGCATGGCCGATGATGTTCCCGCCTCCTTAAGGGACGAGTCTTCTAGCTTGATGTCCTGCATTGGTGGAAGGTTCTCACTAGCATCATGCACTTTGTCCTCTTCACGGGAGCTTGATTTGTCCTCCAGACCCACTGGGATAAAAATGTCTCCCAGATCCAGAGCGTCCTCGGTGGGTTTGAGATCCAGTAAGTCTCTGGACCTGGAGTGGGACTTTCCCTCCTGGATGGTATCCTTCTTGCTGCATGAGGAAAAGAGCTTCCCCACTTCTCCCATTTCCAGCAACAGACTGGTGACGGTGGCAGTGGCGTGGTAGAGCTCCTGCTCAGCAATGTCCTCGCTAAACATGCTGTAGAGGGTCTTACAGAGCTCAATGAACTGACTCTGACAGATGGAGACATAAAGATAGTTACTTACTGAACCACTCCTCACATAAAGCCATGACTACCTACCAGTCTTACCTGGTTTAGCTTTGGGAGGTCCTTCGTATTTTCTTGTTTAGGTTTGGTCTCCTCGTTCCACAGCTTCAGGTAGTGACGGTAATCAGGAGTACTCAGTTTCTTCACTGCGAAAACATCAAGAAGGATGTACTGAAATTAATCCATTGTTCATAAATGAAATGAAAGGTTTGGGTTTTTCACAATAAAAGCACGACTTAAAACCTAAATACAAGGATGCCTTCTAGAGATTACCAACACTTTCCTGAAAAAAAAAACGATTTTTAAACCAAATGAGATACTTTGTGTGTCGTTCCATAGTTTGTTGGCATCTTGGCCCATTGCTCCTGTCAGAACCTCTTAAACTGGGATGGGTTTGTAGACAGTCTTGCTCAAACTAACTTCTTTAGCTCCACCCAAAAAGTTTCTGCTAAACTAAGGCAAGCAGCTATGTTTTCATGGAGACAGTAATTGAAAAGAGCAGCCAATCAGATTGAAAAAGTGGATAAACATACTGGTCAGAATATTCTAGTCAGAGTTCTGCAGGATGGTAATGATATTACAACCGAGTGAGGACTGGTTTATACCAAATGAAAATCCCACAGAGGGAAGCATGTAAATGCTTGTTAGTGTCAGGTTATTCAGAGCAGACTGACCATGCTGACCATTTCCATGCTTTGTCAAGGTGACGGATTTCTAATTGAGAGGTTTGATCCTGTCAGAATACTCTCATCAGCATGTTTCCATGACACATTTATGCTCTCATCAACCATTTATTCCTATCATTGTGTCAATGGAAATGGTACAATCCAATTATTTTAGTTTTATTTTCTTTTTTTTTTAGACTGAATACATTTCCTGTGAACATAACTAATATGGATTGAAAGATCTGATGGTTACAAATGGATCAGGCTTCCTGGGGGATACTTCCTCTCCCAGTGGCATTTCAGACTGGATAACAACACCAGCTCAGCTCAGTCATTATCGTGACGAGTTCATGCCTTCAGTTCGCACATTTTACATGAAAACACATTCATCTTTTGATATAGAACCATTCAGGTTCCTCCCTGATGTGTTTACTCCAAACATTGGATCCTGTAACCCAGGGATGTTTCTGACTCATGGTCCACCACTGTGCCCATTTCCTTCTTTTATCTCCAGGCACAAGGGAGCTCTGGGGATGTTCTCAATGTCCCAGCAACCATGAAGAACGACTAACACAGGATCATACACACAAATAGTCTTATTTGTCTCTTAAGAGTTTAGAAAGCATCCTCACCTTTTTCAGTCTTGAATGTAACTCTGACAAAGCCATCATCCTTTTCGCCTCTGCCCTTTGAATCTCGACCTAAGAGAATAAAAACATTAATGAAGAAATGTAAATATGAATATATTGAAGCTCCTTCAGCTCTGATTTCTGTATGGACCGTTTCTGCAAGTTTGAAACTTTGCTGGACTAAAAAAAAAAATCATAATTTCCTGTATGGACAAAAATGGAAAATATAAAAAAACGGTTTCTGGATTTTGTGCGTTGAAATTGTGAGTTAAAAATGTTTGTGTCAAGAATCAAAAACAACTCGAACAGAGGGACAACAACCTCTAACATTCATTCAGAGCACAGCAAAATCATTTAATGTGAAAGTAGCCTATTAAATGTCTAGTAAAACTAGTAGAACTAAATTCAGCTGAGATCCAAAGTTATAGTTCAAACTATGATGGATTTGTTTAGTTAAAATGTTCAAAGCTGTGGCTGCAGTCAGATTTTTGCAGAGATGTTGAAGAAATCACTCTTTGTTTATGACAGAAACCATAGAAACAGGAAAAGGTTCATTGGGCGTAAAGTAGAGGTAGACAATGCATCGGTCAGCTGAGATTTTGGGACAAAGGGAAGTCCAGTCAGAGTCTAACATGCACTGGGAACAAGTCAGACTTAATAATAGCAAAGGGTCACCACCAGGACACGCATTGCAGCCCTAATAAAGGTTCTCATTCTGTCATTTTATCATGTAAATGGAAGAATACAAAACAATATCAGCTCCAAGAATCAACCCATAAAAAGGTCAGCAGCACATATCTTTTTTGGAGAGAAACGACAGGGTTGGTTTAAGCAGAATCACTGCAGACCATGTTGCTATCAGGCCTGCACAAATAAACCCTTGTGGTTCTTCTCAGTCAGTGGCTAAATGGTTTACAAGTACTGAGTCCAGTTCTATTCACCAGCAGCACCATAAAACTCTAACCCTGTAGGACAAGGTGGGGGGGACTTACTGATGGATGTTTCTGGGGTGATGTCTTCAAAGAAGTACTGTGTGGCTTCAAAGGCCGAGTCTGGCTCTTCTTGCTCATGGAGGATTTCTGTGAAAAAAAGGCAAAACCTAATAAAGAGGGAGGTTCTGCTGCATTTCCGAGACTCATAAACAACTTCTCCAAATGGAACAGTCTCTCTCTGGTTCCAATTTTTGGTCTCTGATGGACTCACCAGGTAACACGTGCATTTTGTAGAGAAGCTTCAGCTTCTCCGTCAGATCCCCATGACATAGAACACCTACAGACACAGCAGAGAGTTAGCAGCCAACCAGACCGTCCACCCTCGGAAGCAATAGCTCCACAACTCCCACCCACTTACCCAGGCCATTGATGAAGTCCCGAAAGTTGATGAGAGCATCTCCGTTCTGGTCAAGGAGGCGGAAGAAACGGGCGGCAAGCGGGTCGGAGTGGTTTCCATTGGACCAGGGGAACAGCAGGCTGAACAGGCCTTTAAACTGTTCCACGTTGATCCGGTACTGCTCCAGGTACGGTAGGCTCGGGTCGTGGCGCTCAGTGGGGTTATTGCTGCCACCCCAGTAGTAGCTGGTCAGGTGCTCTGCCTGAAAGAGAAAGGTAGCAGATGAGGCAGTGGATCCGGCTCGGTTCTGGGTGGGAGGTTCCTATGGGGGTTTACTACAGTAACTCTGGCCACAGGTCAGCAGGTCCAAATACCTTGGAAAAAATTTTCAGATACAAAAATTGACCCAGGTTTGGCTACTGGACCAGCAGCAGGTTCTGGTAGCTGTTCCATTGAAGTCTAGGGGTAAGAACCACCTGGTTTGGGCCCAAAAAGGAACTCAACATTTTGCCTTCCTGGTATCTCCTGAAAGCCTCCAGTTCTCTATGATTATTTTAAACCTGCAGAACTAGAGACCTATCTCAAACCTCCCATTCATCAGTAAGATCATTGAAAAAAGTTGAGTTTCAATAGTTAAATGCCTGCTTAACAGTAACAAGTGCTTTGATGTCTTACAGTAAGGTTCCCATGCCAACCACAGTGCTCAGGTGTTCATTGACATCTATACAAATTTAGACTAAGAAATTGGTGAGACCATTCCTTGTTTAATGTTCAGTATCTGAAGCATTACTACATTCTGTGCACTGTGTTATTATTCGAAGAATATGAATGTCTATATCGCCATGAGTTTTTAATTCATAACTATATTTTGCAATGAGCAGATAAGGGTTTTCCCTCATCATCAACCTTTGATATCATGTTTACTGTCCACAGGAGAAGGTGAGACTGACCTTGAAAAGCACATAAAGCTCCTCCAGCTCGTCGATGCTAAAAGCCGTCTCTGTTACTATGGTCCGAACCTGGAAGAAAACAGTTTCTGCCCTTTAGAACCAAGAAATGGTTTGGTTCCTCACAAGCAGTATGTAGGGAGCTGTGTGGTAACATCTAAGGACCTCCTTACCACGTTACGTTTGGTGGTGTCTTCAATGGTCTGAATGACCCTCAGCCTCTGCTTGAAACGCATCTGTTCGATCACGTTGGCCCGGATGAACCCAAACTTCTGCAAACATTGAAGAGACACAGACATGAAGGTTTAGAACAGTGTGTCATTAATAAAATTACGTCAGAACATCTAGATGGATGTCGGACGTTGTTCCACCAACAGAAGTGTCTAACTAGAGGAGAGCAACACTGGATGACATGGAGGTTGGTCAGTTGAATCAAGTACCTCGTAGGAGCTGCGGACCAGCCTGAAAATGTCCACCTCGGGGTGTGGTTCTCCGTTATCGGTGAGCAGAGAGTGGAGGTGGGGAATGGGAGGCAGGGTGCTGTCCTTATTAGTCACACTGTCCAGGTACCTGCAGACAGACCAAAGCTATGATCAAACACCTGTTCAACTGCTCACTGATGAAGGAATAATCTACCAAGAATGGACCACATATCAACGGAGTCCAACATCCAGAAACACAGAACCACTTCAGAACCTAGTTCCTGTGCAGCAGGTGGTGCAGCAGAAGTTTCTGCAGAACAGCACAGAACCACTGTCCCTGTGTGCTCAGTGTGAGGGATTGCTACAGAGTCAATGACTGGAAGCAATAACTTGGTTTTCCTTTAATCTTCTTAAATCAGAGATGCCAAATGTTGGTCCTCAAGCGCCTCTGTCCTGCATTGTTTAGAGGTGGTTCTAAGGATAGCAGTTCAGCACAGACCTGTTGATCAGCTTTCAAAGAAAACCAGCTATGCTAGAGCAGGAAACCACTAAAACCAGCAGGACAGTGGCTCTCAAGGACCAACTTTGGGCATTCCTGTTCTCGATGATGGATCGTCCCGAAAGGGCATATCAGTGCTGGAGATATAAACCCAACAAAACGTTCTACTGAAGTTGTTGCTTTTTAGTAGTGAAGTCTGAGTCAAGGAACATCAGTTCTACCAAAAATGTCAGTTCTACCAAAGAACATTGGTTTTATTGTCATTACACTGTCACAAGTACAGAGCAGTGAAATGAACTCCATCTGCATTTAACCCATCCCCTTAGGGAGCAGTGGGCTGTCATTGTGCAGCACCCAGGGAGCAGTGTGGGTTTAAGGGTCTTTTTACTCAGAGAACCAGAGTGGGAGTCTGTGGGATTTGGGCTCAAACTCAGGATTCCAAGCTCTATGGCCTAACCTCTAGGCCGCTACCTCTCCAATGTCAGTTTTACCATAGAATGTCAGTTCTACCAAAGAAAATAAGTTAATTGGTAGAAGAACTTGCAGTGGTTAGGGCATAGAGCTTGGGATCCCGAGGTTGTGAGTTCGAGTCTGCCACTCTTGGTCTCTGAGCAAGACCCTTAACCCCTGATTGCTGTCCAGGTGCCCCAAGATGGTAGCCCACTGCTCCCCAAGGGGGATAGGATAGGTTAAATGCAGAGGTCAATAAAGTTCAATTTTTGTTTTGTTTTATCTACCAAAGAACATCAGTTCTACAAAAGAACGATAGTTCCACAGGAGAATATCAGTTCTACAAAAGAAAGACAGTTTTACTAGGTCAGTTCTACCAGAGAAAGTCAGTAAACAACTGCCAGCTTTGGTTCATTTGTTTTCTGAAGGGTGAATAGTTCAAAGAGCTAATTTCCTACTATCAAAATCTCCTTTGACTTCTCACTGTAACTGGAACCAGTTTTCTGAACCAAACAGCTTTTCTCAAAGACCCCTACTTTCCCCAGGAAAAAACAGACCAGGTTGACTTAACAAACAGATCTCTAATTCCTTCTAGTCCTCCTCTTCCTCACCTGCCCAGAACAGTCATGGCTTCTCCGTCATCCTTGCAGCCCAGCAGCTGATGGATGTTAGCGTGCAGCACAGACAACGCCAGTTGAAAGATGACCTTGATGCCGTCATAGAAGAAGCAGTCCACCACTACCACAGCACTCTCAAACGGCATGACGGAGAGGAAGAGGGTGAGGAACCAGGAGAGCGAGATTGTGGATATAACCCCCAGGTCCTGCATGCAGTCGTAAAGCTGGGGGACGTACTCGCGGGCGAGCTCCTCGAACACCCCCTGATCAACAAGGGCCCCTGAAGGTGGCGGAAGATCATAATCAACTCTGCACAAACAGAAGATCCTAACCTCTGAGAGCACCTGCTCAGACTGACCTACGACCCTGGTGTTGTAGTAGTCAGGCAGCATCCGCTCACAGAGAGCAACCAGGAGCCAGAAAGCTTCTTCTTCTTTAGCATAAAGCAGCAGCACTGACGTCACAATGTTCATGGCCTGATGTTGGGGCGGGAAAAGAGACGCGTTCATTAGCAGGATGGAAGACGAGCTGCTGCCGAATGTGGAGGAGTGTCTCACCTGACAGTATCCAATGTTGGGATTCCTGAAGGCGTAGGCTGTTAGGACCCTTCGCAGCGCGGCAATGCCCATCTCGTTCTGGAAGGCCGGATGTTCCGGCAGCGAACGGTGCAGATCCCGCTCAATCT
Source organism: Cyprinodon diabolis (assembly GCA_030533445.1). Classification (NCBI taxonomy): domain Eukaryota; kingdom Metazoa; phylum Chordata; class Actinopteri; order Cyprinodontiformes; family Cyprinodontidae; genus Cyprinodon; species Cyprinodon diabolis. Next base: position 47,739,946 of record CM060066.1, read on the forward strand.
CCTCTGTGGCCAGGTTGTACTTCCCCATGGACTTCTCCACCAGGTCTTCGTAGTATCCAGGGTGGGTTGCCATCTCGTTGATGGCTCCTGTCAATAAAGCAAACAGGAGCTAAAGGATGCTGCATCTTCCCCTCATTTATCTAGAGCCATGCACGACGAGCTATCGCTGATCTAACGAAGTCAGAACTCCATGTTAGTGGACCAAATCTAGGGGACCAAAAAAGTAGCCACGTTCAGACGTGAAGAGGACAAAGACAAAGAAGAAGAAAAAGAAGTAGCTTCTTTCTTGTTCTAAGATTTAAATATTTCGAATTAATCTTAAGATAAGACAAATAATAGCAAAACACATAAAGTTAATCCTCTCAGTGGAAACTAGTGTCCATATTGGGAATCATACTGGGAGAGTGCTGGTCCACTTCAGGTTGTATTTAGGCTGATTCAGACCCATTTTCTGTTTTAGGCCATTTTAGCCCAGCCTCATGCATGACATGTAAGCTTCACTGAGGCTCATAAATTCAGAAGTTACATTTTTTTCAGAACACTCATTTTAAAAGGCTCCAAATTCTGTATTTATTTGTAATCCAGTTTAGATGTCTTAAAAGCTGCAGCATTGCTACTTAAATCTAGTTTAATCCCTTTTGTTCAGTGGAGGAGGGCACTTTTCAGTGGCTTGTAAATATGACAAAGGTATATATTTATAAGGATTTTTTTTGATTGAGTCTTAAAAATGAATGAAGGTGAGACGTTTGCTCACCTGAAAAAAGCAGCCACAGCTCTCCTCTCATGCTCTCTGGGATGCCTTTGAGGACAAGCTCCTTTGTCTTCTCCGTGCGGTACATGCACACCCCCTCTCCGTACTCCGTGAAGTGGTTCTTCCACGCCTGCTCCTTCAAGAACTCCTTCGCCTGGGAGGACATGGAAGCAGTAGAAGTCAGAGCAGAACAGAGGAGATCCCTGGTCTTCCAGCAAAGCCACTCACTAGTTTGGGATTAAACTCCTCTGGGGAGCGGCGGCGGTACATGGTCATCAGGGCTTCTGAGGCCGTGGGAACGCTGCTGTGGTTCAGGTCGAAGGTGCGCTCCACCTCTGAAGCCAGACTCTGCTGAGGGCTGCAGGAGAGCAGGGATCCGTGATGGAAGGAAACCTATGGAGAAACAATTGCATTTCAAAGGTGACAGTGTTACACCAGACTCTATTATCCAAAAAGAAAACTTTAATAACAAAATAAACATCAACAATGTTAGCAGATGGAGGAGCAGCAAAGCAGGAGCTTAAGCTGACATCCAGGCATGGCTGCTGATGAATCAGTGAATACAGGTGGGTACCGGCCGATACAGATGAAACAAACCCTAATATGAAACCACAATATCGGCTCACAGGTATATCACTCTCTCTATACTTTAAAAAGAGGGTAAAAGGAAAACAGAAACTTTGGCTAACATCCTTATATCTACGCCAGGATAATGATGTTAGCTAAGAGAGGCTCGTTAAGCTGTTTGCTCTAGAAATGGTCATTTTAGGCTCATGACACAACCTTCTGGGTCACTTAAACTGAGGAAAAGATAAAAGATGTTACATCTTCCTCTATACCAATATCCTTCAGACCGAAAAGGCAAACATCATCCTAAAACATCTCGTGCTCCACATCAGAGGTTGTCTGAGCATAGAAGGAAGGAGCTGCTCTCACCTCGTCATCCGAGCAGTTCAGCTCCCTCTCCAGGTAAATTTTGGAGGTGGTTTGCTGCAGGAAGTCGGAGATCCTCTGCACCAGGAAGTCTCTGTCCTTCAGGTTGGCAAACAGGAAAGTCATGCGATTCTTGGTGCTGATGGAGAGCGGACTAGGCAGCACATTTGAGCTGTCTGCCTTCTCCACAATGGTCACCTGGACACATCAGGTGAATCAAAGCAATGTATGAAAACTAAACAAATTCATTTCTGTCGTAGCAAAGTCTTAAACTAAACTAAACCATGCAAACTATCTCAGTGATCAGAAGCAGCTCACCTCCCGCAGCGGGATAATGAGGCTGCATAGTGTCTCCTCCTTGCTGGTGAAGCAGATGTAGTTGGTGGACACAAACATTTGGCCCAGGATGTGCATCTTGTTGAAGGGAGTCCACAGCGTGCAGTCTGTGTGTCCATCCAACTTTTCATGTTTCGGCAGACGAAAGAGAGCCCGGTAGCGCTCGCTCTTTGCTCTTGCATCCAGATCCCTGAAAGATGCAACAATCTCATCTTCTACCAAATTTAAATGCGAAATTCTGCAAGAACATAAAACCTTCTGTTCTGTTTCAAGGACAGAAAGGATGAAGATAAACACTGCAGAACCAGGTCAGAACATCAACGGACCAGAACAACATGCGAAGAAATGCTAACATGAAAACCAACACTACTACCCAGAGTTACTACTAATGATGGCTTTTACCGCTACTTGGAGGTATTAACCCTACTCGAGCTCATTGCTTCTACTCAGAATTACTTTCCTTCATGTCTAAATGAGCAAATAACTGCATTCCTGTGAATGGTTTCAGCTCATCATCAGATGCTAATGCCATTCAGCTGGATGTTTCTTACCTCTTCAGAGCTGAAACCTTCTTAGGTGACTTCTTCTTTAGCTTGGGCAGCGATCGGTCCAGCTCGAAGCCTTTGTTGTCCAGCAGCCGCCGCATGGCAATGTTGGCCAGTTGCTCTGCCAGCTTGAAGGTCTCATTGATGTTTAGGAAGACGGAGAACACGTGCTCATTGGTGCGCGTGCTCACCTTGATGACATCAGGGAGGAGGAGGGTGGCACTCTTCTCCAGCTGCGTGATGTCAGCCCAGCGAACCACTAGCTTGGCTGAGAGTGACAGACAGAAATTGACAGGTTTCAATTTTATTAACAATCGTAAAAAAAAAAAGCTTAATCACTTTGATTAAACCTTTAGAAACCCCCCACCCCCTCACCAAATCTTAGTGGGTTAGACTGCCAGTTGACACCAGCTGTATGTTTTCAGCTAGCAGTGCTTTATTAGTGATTAAGCATAGAAAGTACCCCTGAGTCATTTCTGTGGTTTTAGTGAGTTTGATTAGATTGTCGCTCATGCTGAGCCTTTTTCTGGTTCCGATACAGGTGCTCAGAGTATGGGGTCGGGTTTCCTTTGGTAATATTTAACTTTTATATATATTGTTATAAACTGAATCTGACCGTAAATGAACTGGGATGACTGGGACGGAACTGGAATCTGTCCATTTAACTGGATTCTAAGTTCTGTAAATAAACCAGATCTGTTCGTTCAGTGAAATCACATCTGCTGTTATTGACATTGACTAACTCATAATTAAGCTTAAAATGTTTCCAGCACTCGAGACGCGTTGTGTGTGCAGAAAGGAGGAGGGATCAGGCACCTTCTTTTCCCAGTAAGTATGAGTAGAAGCAGAGGTGGTTGATGCTAAGGTAGAGCCATCCCTGCCGAGGAACCTTCCCCTTCCAGTAGCTGCAGGAGTAATAATTGACCAGCTTCTCCTCCTCTGGCATCACAAACAGTTTCCGAAACTTGGAGCTCGCCTCCTTAAACTTGTCAGTGTCGTCGTCCTCCTTGACGTCATGGTTCTTGTTGTACTCGGCGATGATACCCTGGAACAGACAAGGTGAGGTGAGTAGCTGCTCAATTACAAACCAGGAACACAAAGTGACTGACATTAACTTTTGTTTTTAGAGGAAACATTTTTTTTTTAGAGGAAAAATTATTTTTGATTTTGATTCCATTCTGCTGGGGGATTTCAATGCTCGTCTGGGACACGACAGTGACACCTGGCGTGGCGCCATCGGGAGGAACTGACCCAAAGCTCTGAACCCGTGTGCTGTTTTATTGACTTCTGTGCAGATTGTCCATAATGAACACCATGTTCAGGCAAAAGGATGTCCATTGGTGCAGCTGCCACCACGAGGTTAATGATCGACTCTGTAGTCATATCTTGTGACCTTCGGTCGCATGTCTTGGACGCTTGGGTGAAGATATATATATGGGTGGCCCTTCAGGAGTACAGTGTGGGGGGGGTCCTAACTACGGGCCTTCTGATCTGTACAAGCGGAGCAGGAGCCTGGTCCACATTGCCAGCCTTAAGTTGGACTTCTTCCTGGTGCATGTTGGACTCCGCCAGGGCTGCCCTCTGTCAGTGGCCCTGTTCATAACCTTTTTGGACAGGATTTCTAGGCGTTGCCAATGAGTGGAGGGGTCTGGTTTGGGGACCAGATCTTGTCCCTGCTTTTAGCAGATGACCTGGTTCTGCTGGCTCGCTCCTGGCAAGACCTACAGGATGAACTGGAGCAGTTCGCAGCCGAGTGTGAAGCGGCCGGGATGAGAATCAGCTCCTTCAAGTCCGAGGCCATGGTTCTCGACCGGAAAGGTGGAGGAGGTTAGAAGAGAGTCCCTGCCTCAAGTGTAACAGTTTAAGTATCTTGGGGTCCTGCTCATGAGTGAGGGGAAATAGAGCAGGAGATCCATAGACGGATTGGTCAACTGCTGCTATATTGCAGATGCTGCACCAGTCTGTTGTGGGGAAGACAGATCTCAGCAAAAAGGCAAAGCTCTTGAATTACTGGTGAGGCTACATTCCTCCCCTCACCTATGGTCATCAAAACTGGATCATGACTGAAAGCATGAGATCCTGGATACAAGTGGCCAAAATTTGCTTTCTCCACAGGGTGGCTGTGCTCTCCCTTAGAGATAGGGTGAGGAGCTCTGTCATTCAGGAAGGGTTCGGAGTAGAGCTGCTTCTCCTCCACATCAAAAGGAGTCAGCTGTGGTGGCTCGGACATCTTTCTCAGATGCCCCTGGACGCCTGGATAACTCTCTCGGGAGGTGTTCAAGGCATGTCCCATCATTATGAGGCCTTGAGGAACTATATCTCTTGGCTGGCCTGGGAGCACCTAAGGCTTTCCCCAGCAGAGCTGGAGGAGGTGTCTGCGGAGAAGGAAGTCTGGGAGACTCTACTTAGACTGCTACCCCTGCAGCCTGGTCCCAGATGAAGCGGGAAAAGACGAGTACAGGAAATACCCTGACACCCAGAGTATGTTCAGACCCACTACGGCAACAATCCCTGGGAGTTGTCCTCAGTCTGAACTTTATGCCCAGTAAACAAACGCACCACATTTAAAGATCCACATTTCTATTGGTTTCACACAAAGATGCCTTCAGCTCGAGGCAGGTGACCTACCTGCACCTTCCCCTTGACAAAGGTGGTGATGTCGTTCTCGTTCTCGAATATGGACAGTGTCTGCAGCAGGTTGTGCTCCAGCCACTCCCAGTGCTCCGTGATCTCTTTACGAGAGGTTCCTGCAAAGGAAGACAAGGATGAGTGAGAAGCAGATAATGAGGGTAGCTGCAGCAGTACTTACATGATGCACAGACAGGAGAGCTGAAAGGAGTCTATGATAAAAAACCCATCATGCAAAATGTTCTATAATTATCAAGTGAAAGTGAGAATCTTTAAAAAGCTGCGATAACCTGAAGGCTTTTCTCTGCACTAAATCCATCTTAAACAGAATAAAGTCCAGCTGTTCCTGCAGGACATTGCTGACATTTGAAGCCAGAGTTAGAAGATATCTAATCATGAGAATCATTGCAGATAATAACCCTTAAAAGGAGCGGATGCATCTGCATAAACCTCCAAACAGAGGAGGCCCAAACTCGTTTAATCAGTAGTTCTGTTGTCATGTTTTTAGTCTTTTGTGGTTAACCTAATACTCTTTAAACGGTTTTGGCCATCAAACATAACCCCTTAGGCTCTGAGGAGCAGTTTTAGCAAAACAGAAGATCCTAACATACAGCTGAGAGCTTGTGTAACAGACCAGAGGGTAAACAGCGCCGTACGTCAGCAACAAACATGTTCAACTTCCTTCATTGGTCAGAAATAGATCCAATCGATGCTCAGATACAAAATTAAAACTGATCCAAGGGTAGATACTGATCCCAGAACAATGCTGGCAGATCAATCCAGTAGCACCAGCAGTTGATGGGGTGTGACCACATCAGACCCAGCAGATCAGTGGAAAGAGGGAAGAGGAGCAGCAGAGTGGCGCTGGTTTGTTAAACTAACAGATCAAACCTCTCTGAAGAACAGCTGCTGTTCGTGCATGGAACTTCCTTTAACCTCAAAACATTAGATGTCCCTGAGAACATCTCCATTCTCCAGTAATTCACTCTTTGATGATAAGTTAACCGTTCTGACATGCAAATAAAGAGTTTCTGCAACCAGAGCATCCAGATCAGACATGGGCAATGTGGAGTCAACAAGTCATCTCCATGTCATGTATTTAAGCCAGCCAATTAACCAGGTGAGTCCAATCTGCACAGGTTAATTCACGGTGAAGATTGGACTCACCTGCTTCAGTGGCTGGGTAGAACAAATACATGACATGGAGATGACTTGTTGACTCCACATTGTCCATGTCTGGTCCAGATATCAGGGAAATGGCTGATATTTCAGCCAACAGTGGTTCTCCTGTTGGTTACATCTCACCGCCCTGTTAAATGTGTCATGCTGCTTTAAGCCTTAGTGGGCAGAGCGTGGATAGACTGAGGCATCACCACCAGGGGTGTCATTTCCATCTATCCATCCATTTTCTATCATGATTATCCCAAGTGGGGTAGCGAGGGTGCTGGTGCCTATCTCCAGCTGTCTACGGGCGAGAGGCAGGGTACACCCTGGACAGGTCACCAGTCCATCACAGGGTGTCACAAAATATTAAAAATAAATGTGTTTTTTTTTATTAAACAAAATCAACTCAAACCTTCAGGAAAATATTTCTAAACTGCCAAAAAAAGGTCAAATTTTGGGAAAATGTTAAAGTAGAAAGAGTTTATTTTATCATGAAAATTGAGGAAGAAGAAGAGAGGAAGGGTTTCTCCCTCCTTTGACTGATGTCCGCATTCAGCTGCAGCAAATTAAAAGACTCCACACATTCAGAATGAATAATAACATGTTAAAAGACTTGATAGAGCATCCTGTTTAACTGCCCACTTATTCTAGTTTCAAATGAATTCAAATATCATGAAGATTTATTTTGAAAAGCAAACATTGCTTGTTTTGTCTTGCTATACAACTGTTAGCATATGAAGCTGCAGCACTGCAAAAACGATGTACAAATAAGTAAAAATGTCTTCACTTAAGTGCATTTACCCTTAATTTGAGTAGGCAAATAAAATTTGCAAATGAAATTATTATTTTTACCCTTAAAATAAAATTATTAGATAATATACACTTGAAATAAGACAATGCAATTGCTTTTTCTTATTTTAGATGCATATTGTCTTGTTCCATTTGCAAATTATCTCACTTAGATCCTCAATTATAAACAAATGCACTTATTTGAAGAAAAAATTACTTATTTAGATTTTGATTTTTTTCCACCGTAGCTGCTGGCTACAGGTCGCTGCTCTGCTAACTTAGCGACTTTATATTTGGACACTTTTCAGAAACCTGGAAGAAAGCCTAATCTAGAGATTTTGCTCTGTTTCTGGAGAGTTTAGCAACTTCACGTGGAAACAGCCATGGTTCTACAGTCCCTGCCTACGTCGCTCAGCGCTGCCTTACATATTGGCCTTAGAAAACACATTTCAGTCCACCTCTAATCTATTCCCTCACGTTGCTGTTTTAATTCTGACATAGATGTTCCAGCTGCACTCGGGTTTAAAATTCCAGGTTTATTCCCATATATTCTGGTTATTTTCTGCTATATCTGGCATCACTAATGACCTAATGTTTGGGTTTTCCTACCATGAGCGATGATCCAGTACACCAAAGAATCGGGAGTCTGGTAGAGGATCCGGAATGGGGCCATACGAGCACTTGAGTCCAGAACCACATCCAAAGTTCCCACCAGCAAACCTGGAAAGACAGAAAATAAAAGATCAAACAGCTGAACAGACTGAGGGGGATAAATAGCTCAGATTTATGAAACCATGGATGAACTGGAGACAGAAGGACTTTCAGAAGGACTAGAACCCCTGCAGCTTAAAGTTTACACAATGGACCTGGGGTTATGCCTTATCAGACCTGAAACGTGTTCTCCTTCAAGGACAGAGCACAGTTCTTACCTCCTTTTGACTAATGGCCTCACTGATAATTAATCATTAATGGATTGGTTGATCCGTTTATTTCAGTCAGATGGGAGGAACTGACCAAAACGGTCTTACAACAGAGAGGCTCTAGGGTCAGAGACTTTCTACGTTCAGAGATGTTCTACATTCAGAGATGTTCTACTTTAGAGAAGTTCTGTGTTCAAAGATATTCTACGACCAAAGAAGCTCTATGGTCAGAGACGGTCTAAGTTAAGAGATGTTCTACGATCAGAGGCCTTCTAGGCTTAGAGCTGTTCTACGTTAAGAGCTGTTTTACATTAAGAGACGTTCCATGTTTAGAAATGGTCTACAGTCAAGGATGCTCTACGATCAGAGACGTTCTACATTCAGAGATGTTTTACGTTCAAAGACATTCTACGTTAAGATACTTGCCATGTTTCGAAATGGTCTACAGTCACAGATGCTCTATGATCAGAGACCTTCTACGTTTAGAGATATCTATGTTCAGGGGTGTTGTACTATTAGAGATGTTCTACATTTAGAGATGTTCTATGATCAAAGGCGTTCTATTTTTAAAGGTGTTCTGCATCAAAGACATTCTATGATCACATACTGTCTAGGATCAGAGACGTTTTATGTTCTACCTTAAGAGAGTTTCTAGGTTTAGAGATGTTCTACGATAATTGCCATGTTTTGAGATGGTCTACAGTCAAAGACGCTCAAGGATCAGAGAGGTTCTACGTTTAAAGATGTTCTACGATCAAAGATGCTCTATGATCACATACCGTCTTTGATCAGAGATGTTCTACATTTGGAGATGTTCTTGTGTCAAAGAAATTCTACGTTCTAAGGTTAGAAAACTGCTTCTTTCTGCTCTAAAGTTCTGCTTCTGTGGTGAACAGAAAGGCTCACCCATGGGGATCTGTTTCCTGTTTTTATGTTCATTTGATGTTTAGCAGCCGTTTCTGTGAAAGATGCTGACATCATTCTGATAAACGGGTCAGAACCAGCTTCCTCATGCTGTTAGTGCAGAGTCAGGGCCAACGCCTCGAGGCTGCCTGAGAACCAGAACCAAGACTTTTGCTCTGTGAAGCAAAACCATCAGGTTTCGACTCTAGCTTCCCTAAACTAGGTGCATTAGGTCAGTACATGGAACCACTGGGTCCATTGGGTCAGTACATGGAACCACTGGGTCCATTGGGTCAGTATATGGGACCACTGGGTTGGTTTCCTGCATGTCAGCCTACAAAGAGAAAAACTCAGAACAAAATCTCTGGGTAGTTGTGCCGGAAACTTTTACTGAGGATCAGCTGGAGGAAGAACCTGGCTGATTCTGCTCAGCTCAACCCAGATGTGTCTGGATCCTGACTGGAAAACAGGCAGCTGACCAGAACCGAGCCTGGAGATCAGGCGATTCCGTGTGTTTTTGTAGAAAACTGAGACAATCAGATGTTCCTGCCGTCACGTCACCACGTACCAGACCTTCCCCCCACCCACACCCAGCCCACAACTTCAACACCAGAACCTGTGGTGGGGAACCACAGCATCAACAACCCACACCACCCACCGGACCAAAACCGATGCAGCTGAAAACAGAAGCTCCTGCTTCTTCATCCTCATCTTCATTGCCTTGCACCCTAACAGCCGACCAATCAGAAAGAAGCTCTTTAAACATTTGGAGGAAACCGTCCGCGATGAGATAGCCCTTTCACATGGAGAAGGTGTCAGAGCATCAGGTGGCAGCGTTGCCCCTCTGAGGTCTGGGGAGTCTTCTACTGCTTTGCTGGCACCCCCAGCAGTCATCAGGGTCACTGCAGCTATAGATGTCTGTTAGCAAACATCAAATCATTAACCTCTAATACACGTCTGAAACATGAGGCCCAATTCGGCCCGTCAGAGCCACTTCTCTGGCCCTAAGGAGCCAAAACAGTCATGGGGTCGTGAAGCCCCCAGATACCTTCATCATCTGTCTGATCATTGGTTAACGAATCCATTGGTTGCATCCTAACCAAACCATTTGGTTCTGATAGCTGCTGCTTCCTGTTAGCATCTTAGGGAGCCACAGATTCAATCAGAAAGTGGTTCTGCTGAGACATCATGTGACTTTCTTCTCAGACCATGGAGCATCCTGGATGTTCCGCTGGTGGCCCGAACCATGAAACGCCCCCCACCTGCTGTCACACCTCAGAGCATCTAGATCTCAACCATCAGCTGCTCCTGCATTTCAAACCTCATCCTTAGGCTGTCAGGTCCTCCTCCTGCTCCTCCTCTTGGATGGAGTTTTCTAAAGAGGAAGATGAGGAAGAGGAGGAGGGATGATTCAGCATGAAGCAGGAGAAACAGCTTCCTGTTCTCCAGCCTCCAAGCAGCAGAGGACATGATTGTCTGAGCTGCAGCAGACACAGAGTGACGTCACAGGGTCCCGTGGGAGTATTTCCAGGATCAAAGCCGGTACATCAATCATCAAGATGATCAATCAGCTATCGGAGGTGAAGGGTCAGCTCGCAGCTGATTGCTCACGTGGCTGTTGTTGTTGTTGTTTTTGGGCAGACTCACCGGCCAGCCCTCCCCCTCCTCCTCCTCCTCCTCCTCCTCCTCCTCCGTGGCCCTTCCGTCTCTGCAGGATGAAGAACGGGTTCGCCCTCTCGGTGACCCACAGCGCTCCGGCCAGCAGCACATCTTCAGGAATGACCCACATGTTCCTGGTTCCGCTCCCCTTACAGAACCATTGAAGTTCTAATGTGTGGTTCAGAACAGGCCCGGTTCTCCTGGATCCTCCACCTTCATCAGCAGGACGCGGGATCCAGAGATATTCCCAGAACAAAGGCGCTGACAGCCGCTCGTGCAAAAATCTGGGTTCGGTTCAGCCTGTAAACAACAGCTGGTAGCTGGCAGTCTGAAAGGAATCAGTGCGTCTTTAAGCGGCCAGCCTAGCAGCAGCTGCGGAACCGGCAGGCGAAGAATCCACGGAACCGGACCGAAATGTGTCCAAAGAGCGATACTCGTCCGTGCGCAAAGGAATAAGCCAGAACCTGACAGCCAGAACCCGACACTGACACCGCGGTGCTCTGCTCCTCCTCCTCCTCTTCCTCGGCTGAAGCGCCTCAGTATGGAAAGACGTATGAGCATTTATTGGCTACCTCTGCTTTAAATAGAGATCCTGCCACTAGTGTTGGAGAACCTCCCCCAGAGAGCTCCAGGCATTGTTCAGATGGAAGCCACTGATAATCAGGGGGAGGCAAACCCAAACCACCGAGACAAATAGGAGCAGAACTGGAGAAAAACCAACGATCTCTTTCACTCAGTTTTACGCAAATCACAAACCAGACATGATAATCTAGCCTGAGGTGGAGGGTGGCCCCCCACCTCTGGAGAAAATCGTTCTTCATGCATTTACCGCTCATTATTTTCCTTCTATTCTGTCCTATTTTCTACAGCGTAACTTTTAATTTAATGTCAAATCACATATTATCTAAGGATTAACAAACCCAGATGAACCCAGGCCCGATAAGGCTGGTGGGCCCTACAAATCATATTAATTCAGAACATTTGGCGCATGCTTGTTTAAGACCAGCATCACTTTACCTACTCTGTGTTCGTAAACTGAGGAATAACAGCACATTCATTGTTTTGCTGATCAAAGTTATTGAGGACAAAGCTGGAATACTAAAAACCTTCAGGTTAGGAAAAGAACCCTGTTTGATAAAGTTAGTGCGTAAATCTCTTTCCTTGATGATCTGGTTTCAAACCAAAGCACAAACCTGGCAGGTTAAACTGGAGGATTATTTTTTTGTATGAGACTTATACAGATTTGATATGGATAAACATATGAGATAGTAACAACAGAGGTGGAGGTTCTGGATATAAAACAAATAATAATAAAAAAATAAACTCATCCTATCAGTAAAGAACCTGGCTCCATCAGAGTACCTCACATAGTAACTCCCAGCTCCCAGTTACTTCTATAGTTGCTTAAGCTTCTGTTCCTATAGTTCCTGTTCCTATAGCCCCCATTCCTGTAGTTCCTGCTCCCATTGTTATTTTTTCTATAGCTCCTGTTCCTATAGTTCATGTTCGTATAGTTCCTGTTCTTTTAGTTCATGTTCCTACAGCCTCTGTTCTTACAGTTCCTGTTCCTATTGTTCATGTTCGTATGGTTCCTGTTCCCCTAGCTCTTGATCTTATAGTTCATGTTTTCACATAGTTCCTATTCCTACAGTTTCTGTAAGTCCTGTTCCTATAGATCCTGTTCCTATAGTTCCTGATAATATAGTTCCATAGCTCTGGTTCCTGTAGTTCATGTTCCTATGGTGCCTGTTCTTGTAATACTTCTCCCTATAGTTGTTGTAGCTCATGTTCCTATAGTTCATTTTCATTAAGTTCCTGGTCCCCTAGCTCTTGATCTCATAGTTCATGTTCCCGTAGTTCCTCTTTCTATAGTTCTTGTAATTCATGTTCCTATAGATTGTGTTCCTCCAGCTCCTGTTCCTATAGTGCCTGATAATATAGTTCCTTTAGCCCCTGTTCCTATAGCTTATGTTCCTGTAGCTCCTGTTGCAATGGTGCCTGTTCTTGCAGTACCTGTTCCTATAGTTGTTGTAGCTCATGTTCCCATAGTTCCTGTTTGCATAGTTCCTATAGCTCCTGTTACTATAGCTCATTTTCCTATAGTCCCTGTTCCTATACTTCCTATTCCTAATTCATGTTTCCAGTATAATAGGGTAGGAACAAGAGCTACAATTTAATTTACTTTGAATCATCTTTGACTTAGAGGGTTAAACAAGACAGTTGTTCTTCTGCCCACTTTAGCTCTAGTAGTGCTGTTAAAAATATTTGAAAATGTAAACACTGTTGAGCAGCTGATAGAGGATCTGAAACACAGTATTGATTGCTGTTGCATAACCATCTCTTTATGCTGATGTCCTGCTGGTTGTTTCTTGTCTTGCAGAACCTATTATGCAGAGGTAAATCCCCACTTTCTTTAACCTGAATAAATCGTAAAATGTCTTTCCATACCGAAGGCTCGCGTGTCGTCAGCGCGCAGGAGGCAGAGGAGTGTGGGCCAAACCGTTGCGTCTCCTTAAAACTTGAGCCAGGATTTGAGGTGTTTTTTAATGTGTATGTTGGAGGGAACAAAATGTCTCCCAAATTTTTATCTATTGATGAAAACGATCCGAGGGTCAGACTGATAACAGACCCTCATGATGGTTCTGAACGTCAATGCGCGCTTCAGTGCTGCAACCACCGCATTCAGCTCCTTCAGCCTGTAGGCCAAACACAGGGATTAGCTCTGGAACCGCGTTAATATCCATAAACTAATGCATTCCCCGGAACCACACCCCACAAGCGAACCTCCTGTTAACTGAAGGCCATTTGTGCAAGTTGATGTTGTGCAACAAACCTTTTGTGTCAAATCTGCGTCATTGTATTGATAATTGTTGGATATGGCGAGGTTACAAAAACTTTAGAGAATTGAACTCCAGTCTGTCAGAGTAAAGATGCACTCCACTAGATTTTAGTTTTTCATCTGCAGAAGTAAACTAAACATTATTTCTGATTAGGTAATTTTTTGTCGCTTATGTAATGTGTAATATAATATTTCAGATATGTAGGTCATTTTCTAAGGAAATTAACAACCTGTAACCTGTTAGTGGTCTAAATAAATGGCAACAGTTTGGTGTGAAAGTGTGTCATCTTTAAAAGTAGGTCACAGATTTAAAAAAAAAAAAAATTTCCATCTTGCTTTATTCTTGTCCTCTTTTTCTTTCCCTCTGTATGCTGGTAAATATTCAAACACGAAAACAAAGTGAGACAAATAAACCTTATGTTGTAAAACAGGAGCACAGTGGGAACCACATGATAGAGAACCATTTATCCAGCAAAGACACAGACTATAGAAGAATTAATTAGTGTTGAGCCGATGCCCCGATACCTGGCTGTGCAGTATTGGCTGATACCGATACCGATACCATCTGTTTCAAATTTATGTGTGTGTGTATATATGTAGAACTACATACTACTTGGATGTAAAATAATTGCCATCATGGCTTTCTCTAGCTGCTGCCTACCTTTGAGAAGCAGGAAAAAGACTAATACAAAGGGAATCCAGTTAGCCTAGTATACTAGCCCCACCCGTCCAAAATCATTTTTCCTGCGAGTTTGGTCTAGCCTCGATCAATGCCCCAGGCCCTAGAACTGGCGGGCCAATCCCAACAGAGATGTGTTTTGAATTTTTGGATGCAAAGGGCATGACAACAAAGCTGGGCAACGCTGGAGAAAGCACAACAAGGAAGATAGCAACAACTATTGAACAGTTCTTGTTTGACTCAGCTTTGGAATCAGTTTTGGAAGGAATAGTCTTGGGGTTTTCGTTGAAACGTGAGCAGAGGCTCTACACTCATTCATTTTTAAGAAGGATGTATTCGTACACGTATTCGTACAATCCCCCAGCTTTCTGTCGCGCTTATTGGTCAGAGCGTTGGCCAACAGGCACAGACATGGTTTGAAAGACAACGGGTTGTTTTCATCAGCAATCTTCCAATGTCTCATTCATCGGGGCCAGAGTAAATTACACATTTAATCTCACATTTAGTCTGGTTTATCAGGCTAGAATCCAGTAGAACTTTTTATTGTCTACCTGGAATGGGTGACAATAGTTGAATAAACTTTTGGCTCTCAAAATTGTATCGGTGCCTTATTTGTTGGTACTCGCCGATACCGATACCACCATTTTAGTGCTGTATCGGGGCCCCGTAAGATCCTACTATCGGTTCAGCGCTAGAATTAATGATCATATCTGCTTATATGTCACCCTCAGGACAGTTTGAAAACTTTGTAGATCTTTATGTGGGGGGAGTTAGAAACTAATCTAATTACACTAAAGCTAAGAAAGTGGAACACATCAACCCGGTTTAGAAGTCCTTACACTTGCTCTTTGTAGCTCAGAGAATAGACTTTAAAATCCTTCTGTTAGTCTGAATCACTGAATAGATCAGCACCTCAATAAATAACAGATTTGTTGTCAGTGTCTCAACCTCACAGACCACTCAGGTCTTCTACTTTAAGCCTACTCTCTACACCCAGAACCGAACGTGGAGACGCAGCATTTAGTTCCTATGCTCCACTTAAAGCCTTCATTCTTTCAAGTCAAAGTTAAAAACCCATTTGTTTAGAGCTGCCTTTGACTGTTGACGTTATTTGTTTAAGGTTGTGGTCCAGTTGCTTTATTTTTATCACACATTTTGTTTATTTTTGTTTGCTGTTATTCTGCTTTTTTCTATTTTATCATCAAACATGGTAGAGGGTTTTAGATGTCTGTGATGTGAGAGTTTCTGAGTGATCTGAAGGTTGAAAGTTCATTTCCCATAATGCCTTTCAGTCTTTGTATAGATTGGAAAAAAGTTATGGTCAGATTTTCTCCAAGGGTTTGATTAGATTACAATCTATTAAGTTGAAAAAAACATTTTTATTGCAACCTGAATAGATGTGAGAAGCCTCACCGAATCTTCCACTGCTGAGGCAGGATTGATTTCAACACATTTATCCCCTCAAAAGCTTCCATCAGCCCCATTTACTCTGAAGCCTGTAAAGGAAAACCGCTCAGGTGTCTTTTTCACTTAAGGTGTGAAAATATTTCAACGCTTTAAAATGTGTTTAGATAACTTGGAGGTGAGAGTTTAAGTGTGAAGAAAAGACTCAGCAGAGATTTGAACTAGACACCATGCTGTAATCCTGTTAACCACCAACCAATATGCCAGCATCAGGTCCATGAGCTTCATCCGGACCTGAAGGTCAGAGATGAGGAGCAAAGGGGACATGAACAGCTTCACATATCCTGAGAGCAGCTTGCTTTGCTTTCAGTTTTCTGTGGCCTCAAAAACAGGATATGGAGAGACGGTAGTGTATGTTTTCTTCGGGGGCGGGGGTTGACTAAGCTCGGCTTCAGGTGGTTGTTTCAAACTTTCCCCTTCAGTGAACCGCAGCGAGGCGCCTCGCCGCAGACTCTCACGGGTTACAGCTGCTACTGCTGCAGAGACAGAAATGATTGGTCCCCCCACCCCACAGAGAGGACTAGATGACTATACCTTCAACTTCTGACTTTTAATGTCAACAACACCACCATCGTATTTAGATCACTGAAATCAGAGCCTGACTCAGTTTGTTCAAAAAGGGAAATACACCTTAGATAAGGGGGTGTCAAAAAAAAAAAAATCCTTATTACTCATGAAGATGAGAATAATTGTGATGAGCATCAGCTCAACAAAAACAAAACATCTCGGAGTGTTGGTTCCACTTCTTGGTTCCTAAATCCAATCCTGGTTCTTTCCAAACTCTGGATCACTTCTGCTTTTAGAGGAAGGAAAGGAAAACATGATCGGATTGTTTAGCCCTGACTTCTGTCTCATATCAGACTAACAGTTGGAGGAGGTGTTGGGATTCCAGCCCTGGGTTCTCCCTGGTCCTCTGCTGCTCCACATACAGGAAACTCTGCAAGGTTTGTTTGGGAAAATGAGGACTGTGATGATCAGAACATTGATTCTGTATCTGCATCCTTTGGGCCTGGATGCTCTGATCCAGTTGTAGATCCGGTTCTGGTTAATATCCCAGCAGGGATGTTAGGACCAAACCAACCATTGGCATGTAAATAGCGATCCTTCCATCATGTGTGTTCCCATGGTAACCGGTTCCTGCTCTGACAGCAGTTATGTGATGGCAACAGTTCGGTGTGAAAGTGTCTTGGACAGAAACTACTGTTCCCTGACAGATAAACCCAAACAGCACGACATACTCTCTGTTCTCTGTTCTTCGTCATCAAGAGTGTTTGATTGAAACTCTGAAACCATTGTCGGGTTCAGCTTCCAATCAGCCAGTTGTCCTCTCATGCTTTAAAAATATTTTAATCAGTTCTATCCAAACGACTCGTCTTCCTTTGGCTGATTTCACTCATTTAGAATCTTTGACAGTCATTCGTTTGATCTGTTTTATGGGATGTATGGAAAACAACAGCTGCCCCAAAGATACTGACTAAAGGTCCAAATGGACCAGAGGATTGGGAAGGCCAGCATCAAATTTCATAGGCAGGAAAAATAGACTTAGTAGACAGGAAGTGCTTAACAGAGGTTGCAACTTTAGGTAGCATGGAGAACCGCTGATCTAGAACAGCTTAAGGTCCAACTCAGAGGTTTTAGGTGGAGCAGAGAAGCAGATCTGCCAGGAACCAAAAACTGGTTTTACAAACAACAGAAATGGGTTTTCTAGCTGAGCAGAAGTTAAGACACCTTCCATGTGACCTTTCATCTTTAGCTGACATATTGACAGGTCCAGGTCTGGTCCAAGTCTAGTCTAGTCTAGGTCCGATCCGGGTCTGGACCAGGTCTAAGTCCAGGTCTGGGAGAGCACTCCGCTTCATTTCAGTTCTTTAATGTTTGTTGCATTTAAAACAACATTCAGCTCACAGAATCTAAGGCTACGTTCACACCGCGGCCTGAAGTGACCCAAATCCAATTTTTTTGCCCACACGCAACCTGGATCTGATCTTTTAATGGTAGTCTGAACAGCACAGATCAGATGTTTTCAAATCCAACCCAGGACACTTGGCTATGTGGTCCTGAATCCGATATGAATCTGATCTTTTCAAATGCGACCTGTGTCTGAACAGC
Source organism: Cyprinodon diabolis (assembly GCA_030533445.1). Lineage (NCBI taxonomy): Eukaryota > Metazoa > Chordata > Actinopteri > Cyprinodontiformes > Cyprinodontidae > Cyprinodon > Cyprinodon diabolis. The sequence continues at coordinate 47,757,665 of CM060066.1, forward strand.
CATTTCACATTCATCCCACCTGAACGCCATTAATACCCAACAAAGGTCACTATTCTGCTTCTTGCTACACAGAAGCAGCAAGAAAAACAAACACCATGGCGATGATGTGGAGAGCAGTATTTTTTTTAACGATCTTGGAAAGATTGAGGTTTTAAGGTTTGGAAAGATCGCTAGATGCTCTCCAGCACTACATCCATGTTTACTTCCGTAAACACGAAGAACGCTGGCTTGTGACGCCATTGCATCCTCTACTGCGCATGTGGGAACTTCAGCTGTGAGAATGCGGTTTACGGCAATGTGAACGTAAAGAAAATCGGATTTCACAAAAACATCAGAATTGAGCATCAATGCCTGCAGTCTGAACGTAGCCTTACCCCTTGCTCACACTGGCTCCGGTGCGGTTACCGAGCCGACGGAGACCGCAACTCCCGCACACCCCCTATCACACCGCCCTTTTGAGTACGGTGCGGTGCGGCTCTGCGGCTCCGGCAACAGGTCCGGAGATTTAACAGAAGTTCACTTGAGTTCACGTAACTTCATGCGATAACACGGCCCAAATAAGGATATTTGCGAGAGCTTGTTGCGGAGGGCTCCGGCACGCCGCAAGGATAGCTTTCTTGCTGAATTTTCTGCAGCGCCGGAGTGTCTCGGTAACCGCAGCCGGACAGCTCAGCAGCCGGTGAGAGAGGTTTACGTCTTTTTAATGACTTGGAATCACTGCGGCGCCGCACCCACCGCACTGCAACGGTAAGACCGGAGTCGGTGTGAGCCTGGGGTAAGAGGACTATACGCGGGCTTTGACTGAACCGTTGACTTTAACTGGACGACTCTGACCACTTTTTAATAATTGGCTGTTCCTCAGTGGCAGGCTTTGGGTCACTCTTCTGTCTCTGGATCCGCCTCTTCTTCTGCCGGCGTTCATTTCGTTTTCAATGATTTTCTATCAATATTCTGTGGTAGAAAACAGGGACATGTTGGATTCTTGGTTGGCGGTCTTTGGAATGTCCTGCTGCAGTAAGTTTCCCAAACCATGACACTACTCCTCCATGCTTCCTTACATTTCATGTATTACTGTAAAAATCAGTGGAACCGATACTGAAAGCTGCATCAGAGAAACCATCAACCCCCGACTGATTATTCCTGGAAGGCGGTTGCTTTTGTTTTCACCCTGTAGACAGAGATGACTCGCCACCCCCATGAATTTCATGTGCTCATTAGTGCCCTCTTCAGGCCAGATTTACATTTACAGCTGGTAATTTAGTGGGATAATTGGCAGTTTAATATTATTGAGTTTCAACATCATCTCTTTCAGGCTCCTACCTTGGTTCCTTCTCACCAACTAACTAATGTTAGAACCATGTCTGTGTGGAACCACTCTTGCTCTCTGTTTTGTTCTTAGTCGAGTAGAAGGATAATTTATATCCATATAGTGATTGATCCGGTTCTAACGGACAGACTGCTTTTATTTTAAACACTTAATGCTGAATGAAACCAGAGGAAATCAACAGATAGGATTTATTTCAGAAGCATCACCATGGTTACACTGTCAAACGGACTTATTGTTACTCAAAGAAAACAGAGAGAATCTCCTCAGAGCTTTAATCCAACCAACCATCCCTTTACTGCAACATCAGATGACTGACCCTGTGCAGTATCAGAGAACTCCTCCCAAAGCTAAGCCTGTGCTTCTATATATATTTTTTCAATCCATCTCAGTTTATTTATATAGCTTCAATTCATCTTGGGTCACTTTATAGATCCAGATCAATCAGATCATCCAGTCAGATCAAATGTTCAAAGTTTCTGTCAAATTAAAACCAGCTGATTGCAACCAGTCACACACTTCACAGGATTAGCTTTTAGAGAATATAGATATTGACTTTTCAGCAATCACACCAAGCATGCATGCAGCAACAATGGAAAAGAAAAAATCCCTTTTAACAGGAAGAAACCCCCGACAGAACCAGAACCAGACTCAGTGTGACGGGCCTTCTGCTGAGGCCGACTGGGGTTCAAGGAGACAGAAGCAGAGACAGAAAAGGAGCATAAAAGTGCCGATCTATAAGTACTTTCTATGTTAGAAAAGCTCGGTAAACTAGCTCCATAGCTGGCACTATCTGGGAAAGAAACAGTTAATTAGATGAGCTCTGAGCCAGTTTTCATGTCAAAGGATGAAAGAGAGAACAACCAGCTGGTCACAGACAGAATAAAGCAGAATGATGAAAAGTGGTCCTTATGTCATCCAACAGTCTAAGCCTATAGCAGCATAACTACAGAGATAGCTCAGGATAGCCTAAGCCACTCTGACTATAAGGTTTATCAAAAAGGAACGTTTTAAGAACAGCCTTAAAAATAGACAGGGTTTAAAATAGACAGGAATAAAGCTGGCAGTTTGTTACACAGGAGAGTGGCCTGATAACTAAAATATCTGCCTCCCATTCTACTTTTAGAAATTCTAGGAACCACTGTCTGCTTCTTCAACTATTACACAACTCTTCTGTCTGTAGAAACAGGAGCCTCGGGTGAACCTTAATGGAGATGACTGGAAGAAGGAACCAAAATTCCTTCAAGAAATAAAATGAACTGGGGTCTGCTGTGGATGTGGAGTTAGAGCACTTGACCCATATACCGGCCAGGGGCGTGCATACATAGACACTAGGTGGTGCCAAAGCACTAGGAAGTTTGCCCTTTATCAACGAAAATGCCCTTTTGAAACTCGTTTTTTTTTATTTATTTTTTATTAATATTATTAAGATTTTACTGAGGTCGGTTTTGAAATGATCTTTTGAAAACCTGAGCCATTAAAAACGACTGAATCAATGCCCGAAATGAGCCACCTCCTTGCGCACACCCGACCAGCCTCTCTCTCTTCCTTTGTCACGTGAACTGGCGCGGTCGCCCGCAGGGCATGCCAGATGCGCAGCATCATAGCGGTTCAGTAAGCGTCTTCAGATAGCAGGAACGGTCGCTGACAGGCTGCTTCTCTCATGCCCCATTAGCTAGGTAATATACAGATCAAGCTAAATCATTTTTTTTGTGCATTAAAATATCTCATTCAGCAGCACCAAACAAGCATTTTTGCCGACTGGTCACCTGATAAACTAGTTAGGCTAGATAAAGTTTTACACTGTAACCCAAGTCAATGACAGATAACGTGAGGACGGCCACATAGGCTTCAGATAATTTTGGTAGAGTTTGCAATTGCGTATTGATTTAGTAATTCCAGCACAATGCCAAGAAAGGAGAGTTAATTGTATTGAAAAATCTTAAAAGCTGTTCACATTTTATTTTTAAGTGGTTTGTAGAAAATCAGCAGGTATTAAAATAGCTATTATTTTGTAGGCTACCATAAGTCATATCCACGTGACAAGACTTCCAGTCATGTTGCCCTAATAGCCCATTATTTAAACTAATGTGGCATATTTTTTAAAGCTATTATTATTATTATTATTATTATTATTATCATCATTATTATTGTCATGATGGTTATTATTATCATATTGTAGCCAGTCACAGCAGGGAAGCTCTATACCATCAACATCTACCAGTACAGGAGATGAGGAAGAGTTCAGGGAAGACACAGAGACAGAAAAAGACCAGGATCAGGGAGAGCAGATGGGTGAGGGAAAACAGGGAGATGAGCGAGATGAAAGAAGAAGAAAAATGAACAAGCGTACTACTTTTTTCCATTAAAAACTCATGTTTAGAGAATGTTACAAATAAAAGTCAAAATTCATTCAACATGCGTGTGTATTTTTTTTTTTATAATTAAGTGTTCCACGTGCGCTAAAAAGTGCCCTCCCCCCCTCCTGAGCACCTGCCGCCCAAAATGTCTGTGCACGCCTCTGATACCGGCTGACGCAGGTATGATTCCCGGCCCTGCTGACCTTTGCCGAATGTCTCTTCCCTCTCTCGCAACCCACTTTAATGTCTGCAGACTTACAAAAATAACACAGTTAAAGGCCACCAGAGCCTAAGAAATAAGACGAACAAAGGGTTAACAAAGTTCTCTGTGCTTCAACGGTCTGATGCCAACCCAACTTCCATTACACCAATCCTAACCTGGCTATTCTATTATCTGTGGAGGTTTTTTTGCTGCTGGATGAAACCTACAGGTTTGGTTCGGACACTAATAACCTAACCTCTAACCTCATTAGAAGGAATCGCGTATTTTCTCCTCTAAACTCCTCACTAAATTCCATAAACATCATGAAATAACAGATCAGCCAGTTTGGGTTTGGACAGCAGATGCTGTGTTCTGTCATCCAGAGTTCAGTCTGGAAACGATCAGTTTTCCTTTAGACGGACCTCAGGACTTTGGCCTTTGGCTCCACGTCTGCAGCAGAGCCAAAGGACTTGCTCTCAGATAACGGGATTTTGAAAGACTAATCTGCTTTAAACACAAGCCATATCCCAAAAGAGTTTTTAAAGTTTTCTGCCTCTGAAAAAGGCTTTGATTCTTTGTAACAGCATCATGCTGGTTAAAGCTGCAAGCCCTGAGGAGGAACAGCAGGAGGAGGGCCATCATCATCATCATCATCATCATTATTACCATCATCCTCATCATCTACTCAGTGAGGCTCCGATGTGAGAGCTGCTCCTCATCGTCTCCATGGAGACAACGAGCCCTCCTCTCTGAAGGCCAATTTACAGTCAGTGAAACAGAACTGAGGGTTTGTGGGTTTTTTCCCATTCTGTCCCTTATTCCTCCTGTATGACATCATCTCTGAACAGTGTCTCCTCAGCAGGGGCCGTCTCTGGACCTGGTGTCATCGTGCTCCAGAGGACAGTCTACATCCGTCATGGAAATTGGAGGCCGGTTCTGACCTGCAGAGCAAAACAGAACTCAGTGAGACCTGTTTCAACACTGGGTCCATCCAGACGCTCACATCCGCTCATCATGGACACGTGTGCAGAATTTTGATTGTTTTTGATCATACAAATAAGACCTCGTCTAAAGGTGGAATCTGATAGTTAAATGTGTCTCCAAAAGACTTCCCCAGCTGGTGGGGAATGTCTCCTAGGATCTGAACTGAGTTCCTGGCACTGGACCCAACTTTAAGCTGGGCTTACACTGAGCGATTTTTTCAATCGTTGTAGCCAGCTACAGCTCACACTGTATGATGAACCACAGGGTTTCGTCATACAGTGTGAGTTCACAGATCATGATGCATGTTCAGCATGATGCTCTGATGCGATCTACCTGCTCACACTGTACGTCTAAAAACCACGTCTGACTCAGCTCCACAGTGAGATGGCGCTACTCGGACTCGTCTATCCGGAAGCCAAACGTGTAAAAGAGGAACATGAAGCTCACTAGAGTGAAACGCGCTGCCTTGGCAATTTGTGCAATTTTGTGCTAAAAGCCCTAAAAAGAAAAGGCAACGACATGGCTGAGCAAACTTGGCTACTATGGTCTGTCAATTTTACAGAAAGAACTCCATTTCATTAGCACCCTGCTTCTGTGTTATCATCTGAGAAGAAGAATCCTTGTTTGCGCATTACGAATGATTTGCCCATGACGGTCCTCACGATTCCTGATCAGGAGGTGGTTGTGAGAGGCTGATCGCCCCTCTTTACCCCCTGTACACTACATGACGCACAATCAAGCACAAAGTCGGCCCGATTGAAAATTGTCGGACGACTGAAAAGTCGCCCCAGAAAGGGCAAAAAATCACACAGTGTATGCCTGGCTTTAATGGCCGCCTCCGTCCGACTGGAACACACTCATTAACAGTTTTAGAGCCATGTCTAAATGGTCTTCAGGTGTAGTCCTGTTTCTCCAACTGTGACTAACTGTGTGTGCTCTCTTTCACACTCTGACATGGGAGCAGCCGCTGAGCTCATCTTTGTCGGCTTTGTCTTTCCTGGACGGGCCGCCTGTGTAACTGGGTGACACTTACATACCTTTTGTATCTCTGTTTTTGTTTTCTTGTCTGCTTCTGGTTCTTCTGGAGGTTTCTTCCTGTTCAAATTGAGTTTTCCTCTCCACTGCACTACATGCATGCTTGGTGTGAGGGATTGCTGAAGAGTCAACTTCTTAAATGCCTTTGAAACGTTCAACTCCAGCTCATCCAGGAGGAGCATGTTTTGCAAATCAATGACTGGATGCAGTCAGCAGATTTTCTTAGACAGTAACTTTTAACCAATTTGACTGTTTGGTCTCTGTAAAGTGCCTTAAGATGACATGTTTTGAATTGCTGCTAAATAGATGAATGAATTTAAAATTGACGTAGACACGGTGGATGAAACCAACTTCAATAAAGTAGTTTTATGTTCTTTGCATATTGGAACAAAAACTCAAATATAAACAGAAATCCAGATGAGTGATAAGGGAGTTAAACTTCTGACTGGACCTCTCTCTCCATCACAGCTTGCCATTGACCTCTATGGCCACTTGGTGACAGTACAAACTAACGGTATAACCTCCCCCACCTCCGAGTCAAACTGGGTTCAACCATCAAAGACCAATTTGGCTGGAACCCTGAGTGAGGCCATCGTACGTACAGCTGACAGCGGTGTGGATCTGTTGCGTCTGCGCCACTTCCGGCTGATGGTGGAGCTGATGCAGGGTGATCCCCCGCTCTGCAGGATCCACTGAGCTCTCGTTCACTGTGATTTCACTAGCAGCACTGATGGGGTAGGTCAGGGGACCACCGACACTGGCCTCATTGTCTGGGGGGGTCTCACCTGTGCAGTCAGCACTGAACTGGAAGCACCAACACATCTTTAGCTCTTTTGTCGGCCTTGACAAGCAAACAGCATGGATTAAGCCAGAGAGAAGCTTACTTGGATTCCCAGGGCTTTAAAGATGTTTATTTTGCACATCAGATGAAACACACAGACCATAAACTGGACGTCTGAATATAGGTCGGATGGAGCTGAGGTTCAGGAGCACGGCAGCCTCACCTGCAGGGTAAGATCCTCACCACGTCATTAGCTTTGTAACATTCAATGCAAACTGCACAGCTGTCAAAGTCAGCTTCCGTTTCCTTAAACAGAGAGGACAGCAGAATGAGGACACATTGCCACCCTGTCTAAAGGACCGGTTCTGGTTCATCTAAAGAGGAATACAGGCCCCCACTCTGTAGGACCAGAGCAGAGCAATGATTCGGTTTACTGATGTTTGATGGTTCCTAAGAAAGGCAGCAGAGGAACAGATCCACAGGATTCTAACACATTAAACTTAATTCAGCACAGAACCTAAAAGTGTGAAGAGTCTTGTTTACCTTGTCTCCTTTCCTTAAAGTGCACACTTGAAGCCTGCTGAGGGCCTTTTCAGCAGCATCTCCCATGTGCCTCTGCAGGCAGAAAAACAAACACACAAAGTGAGTATTGAGACATCCTGAGGCGTCTGCTTTAAAGACTGAACAGAACACGTTTTCACAGAGAGCTGCTTCTTCTCTGCTCGTTATGTTTGTTGCCTTGAAAAATAGCTGCATTTGTGCTGAAAGTATAAACTAGAAAAACAAACCAGGACTTTAACGCCACACTTCTGGCAAAAAGAGACAAAATAACTTTTAGTCTGCTGCTTTTATTTTTATTCATGATCCATAGAAAAGTATCTGAATGCAGCTTGAATGAGCATAAGCACTCTTTAGTTTGGAAGTTCGACTGCGACTCAGAGGTCACCATTTTGAGCCTCTTTGAGGCTTTGAACTAAAGACAGGAGACGACATAACGAAGGAGGATGGAACAGGTTTCTCTCCTAATGTGCTCGAGGCTGTGAGCACAAAGGGGAGGACTTCTGTGGAGGCATTTACATTTACGATGCTGCGGGATTTTACTGCTTTTCTATGCAGATGACTATCAAATCTAGTTCAACTCAGGCGCATCCTCAGCTTGGCCCCAGACATCTCCCAGCAGCAAATACAGACAAACATGTCCTCATAAGAAAGGAGTGAAGATCCAGAGGAAGACTCCAAATATTGGAGATGATCCGCTCTTTGATTGTCTTCTGATCAGTCATTACAGGAAAATGAATCTGATCACCAAACCTGACAGTTTAGGAGGAGCTGAGAGACCAACCAAAGTTTTTTTTCCCCTCAGCAGAAACGCTACATAAACATTTAGAGCTTCATTATCTGCATGTATTAACAGCACAGGTGTACAGGAGATGTTTCTGTCATGTGTAGACAGGCTTGGTTTGGTAATCTGTGGGCCGGTCCTAATTTCAGCGTGCGAGTGCCGGCCCTCCTTAAATCGTACCGGCCCGTAGCACCTACCTGTGACAGTTAACCCCTGAAGGAGCTCAAAAAGTAATACAATGTTAACTACCTAAATCAGGCATCCCCAAAGTCGGTCCTTGAGGGCGGCTGTCCTGCAGGTTTTAGAGGTTTCTCTGCTTCAGCACAGCTGATTTCAATAATTGCAGTTCAGCAAAAGCCTTTTTATCAATTATTAATGTAAATCAGGTGTTTTAAAGCAGGGAAACCTCTAAAACCTGTAGGACAGCCGCCCTCGAGGACTGACTTTGGGGATGCCTGACCTAAATGATGCATGCAGTATATATAGCCCTTCCTTGTCATGCAAATCCTTGTGACGGTTGGCATATGGTATAATTTTCTATTCCTTCAAACTGTAAAATCCTTGCAAAAAATTAATTATAATAAAACTAAAATGCTTTCTTTAAACCAAACTACAATGTTCCTCTGATACTTGGCGAATTTATATTCAAATATTTCGCACAAATATGTTGCAGTGCATGATGGAGTGTTGCATCTAAAGGCTAAAGTTTCCCGCCTTACCTGCATTGTTGCCAGGTTGGACAGTTTAGGATGGTGATCTATGGGTAAAACATTTTTTTTCTTTAGATTTATGGCCTAAAAGATCAAATTTGGTTCAAATTGGGTGAGATTTTGTATATCCAGGTGATTTATTAACATCTTTTGGGCTGGAAAACGTGAGTCAGTGACATCTGGCAACCTTGCTGATGTGGTGAGGCGCTGATCCACAGGAATACGGATGCTGCTGATGTTGCTTCGATTATATTTTAATTCAGTGGATGGGCTAAAAATCATGGAAAGAGTCACCAAAAAGAAGAAAGGGGGAGCGGAGAAGATTCGGGATAAAAAGCAGAAAGCTCTACAAGCTGACGGGTCTGGATGTTTTAAAATAGAACGCGTGATGCTTGAAAATAGATTGTGTATTCGTCTTTCACATTTGAGATGCACGTGTTTCACTGTGCTTCTATTATTTTTTTCTGGGGGGTCCATAAGTGGGCCGGCGAAAAACGGTAAGGAGTTTGCATTTCCGTTTTGATGAAGGAACCCAATTGTTCCTCATAGCCTTTCAGGTCAGCATTCTAGACCAGCTACAGCATTGACCACTCAGAACGCAGCTCAGAGCTTCTGGCGTTACCTGGTTGCGTTCTGCTGAGTTAGCATAGCGGAACCTCTGGATGTAGTAGAACAGCAGCCAGGCCAGTGAGATGATCATGAGGATGATGAAGGAGATGGAGACGAAAACCACAGAGGTTGCGCTCACATGTTTCTGCAGGTTGCGGGTTCCCACACTGATGTGCATCATCACCACAAAGCGCCGCTCCAGCAAAGTCAGGAGTTCCTGACCTTTAGGTGCGGGGATCATGATGGCCACGATGTCACCTGTACCTGATCCACACAGCAGACAGAACAGGGTCACGGAGCACAGCAGGGAAACTCCAGGCATCACATTCAAATCTACAATCATTTTGACCCCTTTCTGACTCCATAGATCACACTCTCAACTCTATCCATCTTTGCATCAGATTTTCCAAATAATACTAATTATAACTGAACTTTATTGATTTCACATTGGAGAAATTTTACATCTGCATTTAACCCCTCCCCCTTAGGGAGCAGTGGGCTGCCACCGTGAGGCGCCCGGGGAGCAGTGTAGGGTTAAGGGTCTTGCTCAGAGACCAAGAGTGGAAACCATATGTAGCCCTGCTGGGTCCATATGGGTCACATTATATGTTGTTTATTTGTAAATTCTGTCTACAATAGGAATAAAAACAAAACCTCCAAATGTTATTGTTTTGTTTCTCTCCCTCTCTCTGAGAAGTGGGACTGAGTGGACATCTCTTGACCTTTTAAGAAATTATAAAAACAGCTGAAGCAGAAAATAAAAAATTCTTTGTGAAGAGTTTACTGTAAACCCAGCAGGACAGAGAATATCCCACCTATATCTGAGCACGGTGGTGGAGGTATAATGTTTTCTGGCTGCTCTTCGGCTTCAGAGTTTGAATATAAACCAGATTGTGGCAGCAGGGATTCCGTCATATAGAATATCCTGCTGACATTTCAAAGTTGGTATTTTATTCAAAAACAGAGGAAAATACACAGCAAAATAGTCACTGTCATATACTGGAATTAAATAGTTCTTATGTTTTCTGGGGTAAAGTTTTTCTCTCAGTCATCCAACAATAATTAAAGATCATGTTGCATATATCATGTTGAACCATAGACTGATTAAACAGCTCTGATTTTTAAATTGGAAAATCTGCTCCTCTTCATCGATTAATTTGGATCATTGTGTTGTTTTGTTGCTGGTTCACTGAGAGGGGCGGAGCTAGATGGGGGGCCATGGTCACCCTTAGGCAATCATTGGCCACCCCTAGCATTTTCCCCTCTAATACAGGTGGTGGCAGCTGTAATACACTCAAGTGGAATATTCAAAACATTAAAATTTTTTGTAGTTAATTATACATATCAATATACTAACATCAAAGATGATAAGTACAGAATGCATGCTATTTTCGAGAAGTAGATTTTGTTTTATATGTGGTAAAGAGAGTCTCTGCAAGTCATCTAGGAGTCTATTTTAATAAAAACTTATCAAATAATCAATTTATGTAGACATTAGTGCTTCTAAATATCAATTTTATGCAGAATGTTTATTGATAGTCGGTAAGTAATGACAATAGGAAAAGATTTTTCGCCCCAGAACTCAAAACTGAAAGAATTTTATTCACTATACCTTTTATTTAGAAATTACAGATGTTTAAATATATGCATCTGTTTGTTAGCAAAGGCTGTAGGAGAGTATAGTTTAAATATAGATGTTTTGAAAATTAATTTTTCTGTTGGAACAGTGTAAATTGACCGTGAGGTTCTGGTGCCACCCCTCAGTGTACGATGGTTATTGCCTGGCCACCCTTATAAAGATTTTCTGGCTACGCCTCTGTTCACTGGGACAAGTAGAGACTGAGCCTGAACTGGTTTCAGCCCCCCGAACATTTTGTAGAACCGCCCTTGAGATGTTCTTCATCCAGAATCAATCAGGACTCTGAGACCTCAGATCCAGAGGCGTAGCCAGAAATTCTTTATAAGGGTGGCCAGGCAATAACCAATGTACACTGAGGGGGGGCCGAAGGTGGAAAGGCAACAGAACCTCAGGGTCAATCTACACTGTTCCAAAAGGAAAATTAATGAGCACAACCACATCAATATTTTCCAAATAAAGACAAAATATCCTTTCCTACAGCTTTTGCTAAAAATTAGACGCATATATTTAAACATCTTCCTAGATAAAAGGTATAGAGGATACAATTCTTTCAGGTTTGAGTTCTTGGGCGATATTACAATAGTTGATTACAAGGGCGTAGGTTTGATTTGAACTTTGGTAGGGACACTATTGGTCTGGTGTCATTGGTGCTATGCAATATGCATGCCCTTTTTTATGCTCGATGTGAGCATCCGTACTGATAAGAGGAATTCATTGTTAAAAGAGAAAAGCAACATTTTGCTCCATTAATAAAAATGTTATAAGCACTACACTCACTAGATGCTGTTTATCAATGTTTGAAGTATCACCGGCTCTGATGAATGTGGAATTAGGACTGTTTTCCACTTTGAAAACGGTTTCATTTGAACGACTAAGAGAGAAGGTAAATACAGTATTTTCTTTTGAAGATATAGAATTGTGCAGAATTAAACCCCACTCTAATATTTGTACCTACTATGCTCTCTCTGTATCAAGCAAAATAATACATTCATTAAAATATTAACTTCACTATAACAGTTGAACATCTGGGCTGTAGTTACTCTGTGTAGCCAATTTCATGTATTTCATCTGGGGCTGAAAAAAATGAATCAAATTAATTGATTATTTCAATAATCATCAACTAATTTAGTAAGTGATTCATCATTAACTGGAGTATAGAGACTTTAAAACATACTGTAATATAAATGTAAAATGTGCCTTTCCCCACAGAGCAACCCACTTAGATCAGTTATTATATCAAAATTGTAAAAATAAAAACAAAAAAATGAAAACCGTAATATCAACTAAATATCGGTAAAAAGGAAACCCTCACATTTTCTTTTTTAGTTGGCTGTGGCTAATATTCTGAAATGTTGATGGCTCACAGCCTTTATTTGCCCATTTTTCCAGCAGTCTTCAGAACTCCTGGCTGACTCAGAATATTTCGTTTTATAAAAGAAAAAAAAAGGTTTTTGTTTTTTAGTGTACATGATATTCATTTTTTTTATTGGGACTAGTTTTGTAGCCTTATATTAATTGTAGTAACCGCTGCATTCTAGTGTGAATAAATTTTCAATGTTGTGCTCCAAGCGCACGCGGACTAGAAAACAGCCAATCAGAGAGAGAGAAGGCGGAACTTAAGGCAGAACAACCTATGAGAGTTGAGTTAAACAGCGCAGCACAGTTCCATGCGCTGCTTCATGAAAGGGACAGGAGAGACCAGGCAGAGGAGCTGTGAGAGGAAAAGAAGCCACTGCTGCAACAACTACTGCTGTGAATTATAAACATGTTGATCACATCAAATTATTGGTCGGGACAATTAGGTCGCTTCAAAATTTTGGTAGGGACATGCAAACCTACGCCCATGGTTGATTTCACTGAAGACTCCTAGATGACTTGCAGAGATGAATCATTTTCTCTGTATCCCATATAAAATAACAAATGTGGGTCTGAAAAGAGCATGAATTCTGCTCTTATCATTTTTAATAATAGTGTATTGATGTGCATAATTAACCAGTGTTTTTGTTGTCAAGTAAATGTTAATATATGACACAATTTAAATGTTTTGAATATTCCACTTGAGAGTATTGCTGCTGCCACCACCTGTATTAGAGGGGGAAAATGGTAGGAGTGGCCAATGATTGGCTAAAGGTGGCCATGGCCACCTCTGGCCCCCCATCTAGCTCCGCCCTTGCTCAGATCCAGCCTCCAGGCCTGGATCACCTCCTGCAGGATCACTGCTGTCATGGAGTAGATCTGGTCCACTCCAGACCAGTTCCTCTGACCTGAGTGCTTCATGCTGAAGGTGTGGTTGGTTCTGTTGTAGATCACCACCCCAGAGGCGTTGTTCCTGGCTGCGTTGCGGATCTTCTCCCTGAAGGAGCAGTTCCCTGCAGCCAGCAGAGCCACCCAGGTGGGGTTCTGGACCGGGGGAAACCGGACATTCGGGTCGCACCCCTGTCTGTCCTGCGGGGGGACGGGGACCACAACCCGACCTCTGACTTCTCTCTTGGGCGAGTTCTCCCCATACCGACCGCACGCGCTGCTCTCCGCCCGCACCTGCAGGCTGACCGGGTCCAGGTAGGTGATGTTGACCGCGGCGGGGAACCAGTCCTCCTTCTCTCCCACCGCGGGCTCCAGTTTGACCAGCTGGACGCACCAGAAGGACAGCAGCCCGGTCACCGGAATCAAACCACAGCAGGTCCGGAGGAGGGACGGAGCCATGGTTCGGCTGGTGGACAGATGGACGGAGAGCTGAGCTGAAGGGGGATCATCAGGTGGACCGAGGGACTCTGCTGACCGAGCCGGCTCTACGAGCTGGATCACTGACAAGAACAGGAACCGGAGTGCTCCTTTCCATCACATAATTAGCAGCTCTGTGGACCATCGTGGGGTCCTTCACTCTCCATCCAGTCAAACCATCACCCTGGGGGTACTTCTGAACATCTGAACAAAGATAGAAAACATTTCCCAGAGGCGTAGCCAGACATTTTTGTTCTGGTGGATAGGCACCAGAACCTCAGGGTCAATCTACACAATTGCAACATGAAAATTAATGAGCAAAACCACGTTCATATTTTCCAAATAATGACAAAATATCCTATATTTTAGATGCATACATCTAAACATCTTCCTAGATAATATATATAGTATATTTCAAGTTTGAGTTCTGGGGTGATATTAAAATAGTTATCTATGATTTCACTGAATACTCCCATATGACTTGCAGAGAGAAATAATTTTCTCTCTACCCTATATAATACAAAAAGTAGTTCTGAAAAGAGCATGAATTCTGTACTTATCTTTAATAATAGTGTATTGATAGTATATAGTAGATGTGCATTATTAACCACAGTGTTTTTGTTGTCAAGTAAATGTTAATATATGAAAAAAAAAATGTTTTGAATATTCCACTTGAGAGTATGTCTGAATTAGAGGGGGGGAAATGGTAGGGGTGACCAATGATTGGCTAAGCGTGGCCATGGCCACCTCTGGCCCCCCATCTAGCTCCATCCCTGTACATCTGTCCCAAAGGACCAGATTTATCCAGGGCGACTTGATCTGTCCAGGATCTAGGATGTATCAGTTTTGATAAAATGCTCCAGTATGTTGAGACACTCAGCTTTAAAGTCTTGGATTCAAGTTTAATTCAGCCTAATTTGTAAAATGATTGAATTTAAAAGGATCCACCTGAAGTTTTCTGTTACTGTGTTACTACAATGGGAAGGGAAGAAGTTGTCCTGTTACCATTATTTATGTTAGAACCTACCCTGACATCATGGAGACTGCCTCAGTGAAAAGTTTTCTTAGAGCAGAAAAATAACTGATTAAGTTTAGTTGAACCAAACGATCCGGCTCCTGAATCAGAAGCAGAATTCCCACCAAACGGCTGGCTGATCACGTGACCTGGGACAAGGTGCCGCCGGTGCCTCGTGTTTATGGGCAAAAGATCAAAGGAAAACTAGACCCTTTTATGATTAACCAGCATTAATTTGCTGTGGTTCCGTTTATGAGGAGGAAAATTCAGCTGTTCTGGAGCCGTGGGCCAATAAAGAAATGCTGCATTCAAATGCACCTATCATTTGAATTTGCTTTTGTTATTTTGTTATTATTATTATTTTTATATATAATAGCTTTTTCTTGTTGCATTTCTCCTTTTTGTTTGTTGTTATAACAAATTTTTTTTAAATAAAAGTGATTTAAGGCAATTTTCATAAAATACAACAAATAACTGCAGTCTATTTGTGTGTTGATTCTGGGCAGAAAAGTTTAAGATAAATTAGCAATAAGGAGAGCAGAGATCTGCAGATATTTAACTATAAAAAAACAACAAAAAAACAAAGCTGAAATAGAATTTTGGGAGATTTGGAGATTTTTTTCTTCTTCACTTTTTAGTTTGTTATTAATTATGTTGACTCTGAACAACTTAGGTTTCAGAACAAGTTGAAGAAATATTTTCCTATTGTTTTGGCAAATAAGCAGAAAAGGGGTTAAACCGTTTGATCCACAGAGGGGGAGAATCTGCATCTGTTTTTTGTATTTCACAGTGTTGTCTTCAAACCCGCTGATAATCAAAATGTGAAAATGAAGGAACAAGAACAAAAACCAGAATAAGGATGATGTAAAGAAAAGCACATTTAACATTTATTTGATCAATACCCAGTTTAACCCCCATAAAAAAACCACAATCTAATCAAATGAGAGTGAATCTGGACTTTGGTTAACCATCCGGTTAATTTCTTGCTCCAAAACTCAGTCTGTTTTAACACACCAAAGACGCAAACACCGTCTCAGAGTGGTAACTAACGTCTGTCTGCTCTGAATCTGCCTTCCACAATGATTTTGAGTGAAACCCTGCATATGCCAGGCATGGCTGCTCCAGCATTACACCCTGATCTATGGAGGACCAATTCTGCCATATTTAAAAATAAATACAGAAATAAATAAATGCTCAATAAATACATAAGCATACAATTAATTGCCAACAAAAATACAATAAACAAATAAATGTAAGTAGAAATTAAATTATACAGTGAGACATAAATGTATATAACTTTTAATTAGCTTCTTTATTTATTTGCCTTTGTAATATTTACCTTATTTATTTTTTGTCCTTTATAATCTTCAACTTTATTTTTTAATTACTTATATTTTTAAGTATTTATTTATGTGCATGTTATAATATTTTTGTCTGTTTTATTCTTCCTTTGTATTTTTTTACCTTGGTTATTTCTTCGCCACTGTTTATTTCTGTCTGCCCTTTTTACATTTCTGCCTGTCGTATTTACATTTCTGCCTGTCGTATTTACATTTCTGCCTGTCGTATTTACATTTCTGTTTGCATTTCTGTCTCATTATGCAAATGAGGAGGGGGTGTGTCCTAGAGAGTCAACTTCTGCTCATTGGTTGGCAGTCCATCTTCTTAACTCACAGAGCTCAGAGTACTAAGTGTAATCTAAGTTCTCTTTTCTGTTGCTGTTGTTCAATAAAAGTATGTTTTAATATTATTTGAGGCGAGAACATTATACTTTTAAGCATTACCATATGGCCCATTCACAGATTCAAAGCGTAATTTAAAAGAAAATGTTCCGAACTTGAGAGGACCACGGCACCAGCGGATCTCCGAACCACACGGCAGTCGGGTCTAACGGCATGCCCGTCTGCAGCGGCCCTCACTCGGCGTAGCTAGTGTGAAGCGTGTTGGTTAGCATTTTACTACATCGGTCGAATCTACAGGAGGAGAGCCTGATGTCGAGTCTGAAGTCATTAGAACGCGATGTCATGATCTCGGCGCTGATGGTTTGGTTTTTTCCTTTGTTCCTTGCTCCCTGTCTAATTGGTTCTTCGGCTGATTATCGCCGATCATTCCCACCTGGTTCCTCTACCATCTAAGTTGTGTGTTTGCCTCCCATCAGTGCCAGGTTATTTGTGTGTTTTTATGCGAATGCCTACTATTTACCATAATATATCACCTTTTCAATATGATCAGCTTTCCTTTCCCTGCTGGAAAAAGTCTCCCTAGCAATCTGTAGTCTGTCTGTTTTCCTGATATTGACCAGTTTCTGCCCTGAGGATCTCGAGTTTTGCCTTGCCCCTGTCTGCTCTGTTTGTCCCATCTGATCTTGGATTCTACCGGCTTCTGAACCTGGAACTGTCTTCTGACTTCGGCCTTGGATTTCCCTTCTGGACTCTGTTGCTGCTCGGCGTCGGCTCTCTAGGAACTCTGGGGGTGTCGCCCGCTGCAACTGCTGTCAAACCTCCCTCCTGGATTCTGCTGTGTTCTCTACGACCGGACTGAACTGTGAATCAGGTCAGTGACTTAGCTCCAAGTCGTATTCAGTTCCACATCCAGTCACTGACCTGTATTCTCCTATTACTGCAGACATCCGCCCCGCAGCAGACGAGCAGCCCCGCGCACATGTATGTTTAATAAACGCTTTGAACTTTCCCACTGCCTGTCTCGTCTTGAATTCTGGGTCGAATATTCTGAGATCATTACACGCGTGTAGGAACTTTGCCAAATACAACAAAAAATCGGCATCATAGCCAGCGGTCCTTCACACACGGCTATGTCGAGAGAGGGCCGCTGCAGACGGGCTGCGGTTCGACCTGGCTGCCGTGAGGATACGGAACTCCGCTGGTGCCGCAGTCCTCTCAAGTTCGGAACATTTTCTTTTAAATTATGCTTTGAATCTGTGAATGGGCCATATGGTAATGCTTAAAAGTATAATGTTCTCGCCTCAAATAATCTTAAAATATACTTTTATTGAACAAAAGCAACAGAAAAGAGAACTTAGATTACACTTAGTACTCTGAGCTCTGTGAGTTAAGAAGATGGACCGCCAACCAATGAGCAGAAGTTGACTCTCTAGGACACACCCCCTCCTCATTTGCATAATGAGACAGAAATGCATTCAGAAATGTAAATACGACAGGCAGAAATGTAAATACGACAGGCAGAAATGTAAATACGACAGGCAGAAATGTAAAAAGGGCAGACAGAAATAAACAGCGGTGAAGAAATAACCAAGGTAAAAAAAATACAAAGGAAGAATAAAACAGACAAAAATATTATAACATGCACATAAATAAATACTTAAAAATATAAGTAATTAAAAAATAAAGTTGAAGATTATAAAGGACAAAAAATAAATAAGGTAAATATTACAAAGGCAAATAAATAAAGAAGCTAATTAAAAGTTATATACATTTATGTCTCACTGTATAAATAATTTCTACTTACATTTATTTGTTTATTGTATTTTTGTTGGCAATTAATTGTATGCTTATATATTTATTGAGCATTTATTTATTTCTGTTTTTATTTTTAAATATGGCAGAGTTGGTCCTCCATACTGATCTGCCCTGGTTTACTTAGAAAAAAAAAAAAAAAATAGGACAGTTTCTCACACACTGTGCTCATGGTAAAGCTGAGCCAGGCAGAAAACTGGCCAGATACTGTGTGAAGATATGAAGCAAAATAACAAAATGTTGTTTATTTCTAGGTGTAACTATGGTTTTTCACAATCACTAGAACACCAAACTCCATTCTTGCAACCACTTTTTTAGTTCTTTTAACCACGCAGTCTGGAAATCACAGCCTTTTGGCCAAACAAACACTTTTCAGCAACATACAATCTGCAAAACCTTAAACCCATCCTCAGTCACTGATACATGATATGTTAAAATTTCAGAGTCAACCTATTGTACTCTAAATAGAGTATTTACAACTATAATAAGTGCAAAATTGTTCAACTGTTAAATTGAATTAATGTTTTTCTTGATTGTATGACATGTTCTGAAAGAATTCCTCACCAATTTCTAAAAAGATTAATACTTATAGCAAAACCACTCCCCAAATTTGCAAAACCAATAACACAAACACTGCTTTGCACTCGGTTTGCAATTTTGTAACGCACACTTTGCAAAACTGTCGGTACAATCCATTCTTTTTGCGGAACCGTAAAAACAACTTGCTGCTTTACACCCAATTTCCAAATGATCAGCTCACTCCTAGCAACACTGTACACATATATGGATATTATTTACATTTTGCCAACTGTCTGGCACACTGTCACATGTGAAAACTGTTTTAGATAATTAGTTCAGTTTGCAATCAGCCCAAGCACTATAAATAAGCCACAGGGCCGCTTTGGTCTGCAACTGGTTTACAGTTCCCCCGCTCTTCGCTGCACTCAACCTTCCTCTCCATTCTTTAATCTGACTGGGGCGTTCTTCTCTGGCGCTGGAAGGTCTATGCCCGTAACCACCTTCAATGCATAGCCCTATTACAGGCAATTGAGGTGGCATGTGGGGTTATTGTGCAGGAGATATTTTCCCTGGTGCTTTGGACAAGAGGACATTGCATGTGATGTGGACAGTGGCGCCTCCAGAAATGTTTCATTGGGGCGGCCAGATGGGACCAATTTCAGGGTTTGAATCTAGTTTTGTGGTTAAGCTGCCTGTAGAAATCATACAGACTTAAGTAAAGACCTACTCATATCTTGGTTTATTGTGTGTTTTTTAATGTTATGTCGCTGGCTGTGCATAATGGGATGAATTGATAAAATTATGCTACTACAATTCACACTGGCGAGTGGGGGGCCACCGCTATTGCTGACATTTTGAGTTGAAAAAGCTTCCTGGATGGGAAGAGAAACATCTTCAAACTTGGAAACCAAGTCCAGTGGATTGTTTGTAATTTTTTGGAATAACTATTACCATGCAACCAACGTGGAGCCTGGGAGCAATCAGGACCAGATGGGCCCTTTACTGCTAATGATTTAGGGGTTTGTTTTCTAACCGAAACGACTGCCCATTCCAAAGGGGCGGACCTGTTCGTCCGCTTCAATTTGCATGTTTTTTAAGCCAAAACAAGGCTTTGTTTTTTGTCCACTCTATAAAGCCTAAAACTCAACGCTATATCTAACTTTCTGAATTAAAAAAGCTTCCTGGATAAGAAGCGAAACGTCTTTAAACTTGGAAACAACATCCAGTGGATTATTGTTTTTTTTATTTTTTTATTTAGGGGTTTGGTGAATGAGTTACTTGTTGTAGTCATTGTTTCTCAAGTACTAGAGTTTGTGTCTAAACAATTGAGAAATATTTTAACAGTAAGCCATGCATTGTAACTTTTACACTATATGGCGTTACAGCTGCAGTGGTTTTCTCCCCTTTCCTTGCAGGGTTCTGGATGCAGGCCTTCTGCAGGTGTTCTATTTTGCCCTAATTGGTGCAGCATACAAGCAGCAGACTGGAGGCTTCTCCCTCTTACCTCCTCAGAACCCCGTTTGGTTTGTATCCTATCCTATGGTTGGGTTTTGTTAGGTTTGTTTGCATTTGCCTATTACTGTTTAGTTATTGGTTTTGCATTAAGCCATTTTCTATTCCCCATTTTATTTATCCCTTTCTCAGGTTTTTGTTTCTTTAGTATAATTTAATAAATTCCATTTTCATTTTAAAGAAAATCCTTGTGTGGTCTGCTTTAATGTTACCCCCTCCAAACAAGCCTGGTGGACGTAAAAATGGTGTTGATTACGAATGAGTCTGTGAGAGGTCTTGATTTTATAAACCAAAATTTGTTAAATTAACTGAAAATTTGGCACTGGCTATAGAGTAAATTTTACACCAATTTTGAGTAGGAACAAATGTTATCTGAAAGAGTTATATTCAACTCTGTGGGAGTTTTTTTTAACTGTATACTTGTGGAGACCAATGACTGATCTCCATGAGGAAAGGTTCTCTACTTGGCATGGAAACAACCAGCCTTAAATTGGAAGGACTTTATGACCAAAGTATGGATTCAGTTTAGCTTAGGGTTAAGCCATGGAAATGAATGGAAGTCAAATAATTGTCCCCATAAATCAGAAACACAAAACTGGCGTGTGTGTTGTTCTCATTTCCATCTACACTCCATACCAGCTGGTGGCGCTAATGAAACCAAGAACAACTTCCCCTTTCCGGAACCCAATTTTAGTATTGCTTTTCCACGGACACCATTTAGGGACGGACAAGGACCGTTTTATTCGCAGGGAAAGGTAAGAAAATTTTTGATATTTGACATTTGAAATAAAACTTTGACTTAACCTGCCTGGTTCGGGTTCTATGAGCGGAAATATTAAAGCAAACGGATCATAGTCTAATGTGGGCTCATTCGTATCTATTTTTAAGCGAATATCTCTATAAACGTTCCAGCTCCTGTCAAAGTTATCCATGACCAAACGGTTTATCCTCATAAAGGGTAGAAAACGTCACGATGCCGACTGTTCTGTAATATGAAAATCGTGACCGAAACTGTTTTTAACCGATTTGTTTCCCAGGAGGCGTGTGAATAAAAAAGAAAGATGCCCAAAAAGAAAACCGGAGCCAGAAAAAAGGCGGAGAACCGAAAAGAGCGAGAGAAACAGAACCGGGCCAACAGGGAGCACGTGGATGTGGCCAAACACCCCTGCAACGTAAACATGGTCAGTAACATTTAGCTGCTGGATTCAGCACCAACACTGTCAGTGCGACATAATAATCCTCTGTTGTGCTTCTGCAGGATTGTGACAAATGTCAGAGGTAAGCAAATGTGTTCTTGATGTAGACTCTCCTCGTTCACACTGAGATGATGTGTAGAAAGTTAAATTGTTTCTGTTGATTTTCTGATAGAAAGCAGAAGAACAGAGCATTCTGCTATTTCTGTAACTCTGTACAGAAGCTGCCTGTCTGCGCCCAGTGTGGTGAGTATCCTGAAGCTTCCTACAGAAACCCCCCAATTAAGGAAGCATTTCATGCTCACACATCAGCAGAGGTGTCAAGTACACTTAAGTTCACTTTTTAGGTATCTATACTTTACTCCTTTACTTATTTTTCTTCCTACTTCTATTACTCATTACATTTTCACACAAGTATCTGTACTTTCTATTCCTTAAATTTTTTAAACAAACGTTACTTGTTACTCTTGGCTTCGGTTTAATGTTTATAAACATTTATTTCACATCATGTGCTCCATCCAATGAAGATCATTGGCTCCATCCACATCAAGTGATAACTAGTGTAATTGGATGAGTCATATAAAGCAAACACTCATTGGTTAGCTAAAGGAAATCATCAGAAGCAAGCAGGTGTTCTTCAAACTGCAAAGGTGGATTGTCTATGCCATGCTACAATGATGGATTCAGAAAAAGATGTTGAAATGTCTGAAAGGTCGGACACAGGCGAGAGCGTATCGGGAGATGGAGACCAACAAGACCTCCCTCATCCTTGGCCCTATCTCAAAGAATTTTTGGAAATAGTTGAAAAACTGAGCTTTCAATTCATATAGTGGCATCTGGCTGTTTTTTATTTTAAAGGTTAAGTAGTGTTTGGAGGACATACTTTTTCACTTTTAATTTAGTGAAGACGTGAAGTTGATACTTCAACTTTTACCAGAGTGTTTTTATACTGCAGTATCTATACTTCTACTTAAGTAACAAATGTGTGTAGTTTTGACACCACTGCACACCAGTAGGCCCCCAGATCCCAGCAGGGGGCTGAGATGGGATGAATTTGATTTCAGAGGCTCCACCCTCCAAGGACCCGGTCTACCTGGACTGAATCCTTTGAGGGCCGGGAAAATATGGATTAAAACAGGTCCAGTCTTCAACACCCCTTAAGGGCTGGTTATGCTCCCACAGCAGTGTGTCGCAGTGAGCTTGTTGCAGATATTTTTGTTTGATGCCTAATATTAAAACATGGTCTACACTATTTTATTCCATGCTAAAACACAAGAGGGACAATTACGAACTAGCTGTGGGTCTAGATGCGGCCGAGGCGGGGAGGAAGTGGGGGCAAGTTTGTGTGACAACGGAGGAACATGAGGGCGAAAAAGAGCGGGGATCCAGGTGGAAAAAGGGCGTTCTCGCGCACCTCGCTCTTCTAGCGGGTCCAACTTCACGAGCAAAACAAGCCAGTAAGGTACCAAACAGAAAATACCCATAGTGTAGAGCGGATGTCTGCGGTTACCTACAATTTTGGAGAGGTGCACCCGAGTGTCTGCTTTCACTGCGACACACACACACAGACGACCTTTTTTCTGAGTATAAATCAGCCTTTACTCAGCTTACGCTCTGTCGCCTGGCAACAGTTATTGTTGAAGCACAAAGCAAGCAAAGAATGGATGCCAAACTTCTCTCTACTGTTATGTGTGCTCATTAAATTTGATAGAAGCAGCAGTATTGGCACCTAGAACATCAGATTTGTATTCCCCACTCTGCAGAGATATTAGAACCTGAGCTTATATGTCAGTCTGACCCATTTGTACAGGGACGGATTAAACCTTTTAATAAACCAAACATTATCTTCCACGTATATGACTCGATAACAAAGCAACAATTTTCATTAATTTCAGATGGAACTATTCACATACTTGGATTATATTAAACTGCGCTTACAATATTCACCACTGTTTGGAGCTATTTACCTTTTTCCGCTGACCACGGCGCAGCCGGTTTGCTTGGTCTCGCAATGATGCCAAACTTCTTATCGTTGTTCTGCGTGCTAATTAGGTTTTTGAGGAGCTTCAGCAGCAGTAGCATAGTGGCGAATATCAGATTTATAGTCCCCCTACTTCACTGATATTGGAATCTTGCTTAAACGTCAAAAACTGATAGTTGGCTCCACAGGAGAGGAGCCTGACAAATTGAAAGATTTACCTCCCTTTCTATTTTAGAAGCTATAAGAACTACTACTAAACCTGCAGATTGAGATATGAGATCCTGGTCATAGTTTTTTTTTTTTTTTTTTTGTCTGTAGGTAAAACCAAGTGCATGAAGGCTTCAGATTGTGTCATCAAGCATCCAGGGATCCACAGCACAGGAATGGCCATGGTGGTGAGTAGGGATCGGAACAACACGGTTGCCTAGGTGTCCACTTTTTGTCTACATTGTTGTACTAGTTTATTCTAAACACATGGCTGCAGTCTAATATCAACCATCAAAGTGGTGATAATTAAAATTTGATAAAAATCTTTCCTTAAGACGGGCGTACACTGAACGACTGCTGCTGCTCACACTGTACGACTAACCACAGGGTTTCGTCGTACAGTGTGAGTTCACAGCTCACGATTTATTTTCAGCCCGACGCTCTAAAAAGAAAAGGCGACGACATATTTGGAAAAAAGACATGGCTGAGCAAACGTGGCTACTACCGTCTGTCAATTTTACAGACAGAACTGCATTTCACTCATTGCATCCCTGTCATGCTGCTCTGTTTCCATCTGAGTGGAAGTTTAAAAAGAAGAATCCTTGTTTGCGCATAGCCCGGTTGTTTGATTTTTCTCCCGACCTCACGATTCCTGATCGGGAGGTGGTCGTCAGAGGCTGATCGCCCCTCGTGACCCCCTGAACACTACACGACTCACGACGCACGATCAGGCTACCCACAACTATCCTAATCTGACTCTAACTGTTCCCACACACTCTTTGCAGAGGTCTGCATGTCTGATTCTAGTTACTTTGCTGAAATAAAGACAGCCGATCAATCAGAGCGGCCATTTTGAATAAACTTTTACCTCTTCTGGTACTAAGAGTTAAATGTAGTGAAAAAGTGTTCAGCTTTTGGATTATAATATTTTTTTTTTTGTTTTAGTCCAAGCAAGATTTATGCTGACTAAAATCTGACTTAATCTAAAATCAGTTAATGAGACTACGGTTTGATCATTAGTCTATAGACTGACACTAAATGAAAATGATGTCGCAACCGACCCTGGTTAAATATCGCATGTAATTATCAGTGCTTCTGTGGAAATAATATGTCTGACATTTAAGTATGAAAGTAGATGAGGTCCACCAGAGGTTAGGTGGAAAGCATCTTAAAGCTGGCAAAGCTCATTTTTCTTGTCTGCCCACCAGGGGGCAGTGTGTGACTTCTGTGAAGCCTGGGTCTGCCACGGTAGAAAATGTCTGAGCACCCACGCCTGCTCCTGTCCTCTGGCCGACGCCGACTGCATCGAGTGCGAGCGTGGAGTCTGGGACCACGGTGAGACATCCACTCCACCATCCCCCTCCCCTCCTTTTCTTGCTGAGTTTAAATCACATAAATCGCTGTTCACTTCCTGTTTGGATTAACTGAGTGTGCAGCTGCTGCAGCTGTCCGGGAGGAACTCCATCTGACGTTAAGTTATTTTCTCTGTGATATCTCTGTATCTAAGTAACTCTAACTGACTACTTTAAAACATAGCACCTTCTGCTGCACTTTTCTACTGAGCACTTGTCAGTTTCACACGGTTTTATTTCTGATAGCAAGGAGTAGCTAGCCTAGGCTAGCGCTAGCTTAGCATTGCTATGGCTTCTCTCTCTCCCTCCCTCTCTTTTCCAACTCTTCCTTCTTCCTCTCCTCTCTCCTGCTCTCTGTGTCAGATGTTCAGTTATTCCTCTGCCTCCTTTAGTGATAATGGGATGTGTAATAAGTGTAGTATTTTTGTAGCTTTGGAGGCGAGGGTGTCAGAGTTAGAATCCAGGCTTCAGGCTGTTGAACATCCAGGAGTTAAAGTAGGCCCCCCACGTAGCTCTCCTCCAAAAGTGCCTGAGCAGCCAGGCGATTGGGTAACTGTACGCAGAAAGCGTAGTCATGGATCTCTGCCCACTGGTCACCACCAACCCGTTCACGTTTCTAACCGGTTTTCCTCACTCAGTGACACACCCACTGAGAAGCCCACTCTGGTGATTGGCAGCTCCATAGTCAGAAACGTGGCATTAGAGACACCAGGGACCATAGTCAAATGTTTGCCGGGGGCCAGAACAGGCGACATCAAATCCTACCTGAAACTGCTGGCTAAGGATAAGGTTAAATACAGTAAGATTGTTATTCACGCTGGTGGTAATGACACCCGGTTACGCCGATCGGAGGTCACTAAAATTAGTGTTGCTTCGGTGTGTAAGTTTGCCAAAAAAATGTCGGACTCCGTAATTTTCTCTGGTCCCCTCCCTGATCTGACCAGTGATGACATGTTTAGCCGCATGTCGTCATTCAACCGCTGGTTGTCTAGGTGGTGTCCTGAAAACAACGTGGGCTACATTAATAATTGGCAATCCTTTTGGGGAAAGCCTGGTCTGATTCGGAGAGACGGCATCCATCCCACTTTGGATGGTGCAGCTCTTCTTTCTAGGAATCTGGCCACATTTATTAGTCCTCCAAAACCCTGACCACCCAGGGTGCAGACCAGGAAGCAGAGTTGTAGTTTAACACACATCTCTGCAGCTTCTCTACTGTTACCCACTCTTTACTCCATCCAGACAGTGTCTTGCCCACGACCAAAATCTAATAAATTAGCAAAGATTCCCAAAGAAGTAAATCATGATAATCTAATTAAAATCAAAATAACTCCAATTGGGGAAAAAGTTAAAACAATTAAATGCGGTCTGTTTAACATAAGATCGCTTTCCTCTAAAAGTCTGCTAGTTAATGACTTGATTTGTGATAATCACATTGACTTGTTTTGCCTTACAGAAACCTGGCTGCAGCAAGAGGATTATGTGAGCATAAACGAGGCAACTCCTTCAAGCTATTTAAATTTTCACATACCCAGAAGTTCTGGGCGAGGAGGAGGAGTAGCAACAATCTTCCAGTCTGACTTACTGATTACTCCCAAAACAGTTAATACCTACAACTCTTTTGAACATTTAACCCTTAATTTCCCTCATCCAAATTTCAAGGCAAGAAAACCTCTTCTTCTTGTAACTTTGTATCGTCCGCCAGGTCCTTACTCTGAATTTTTAGATGAGTTTTCAGAGTTCCTTTCTGATTTGGTATTAAATACTGACAGGGTCATCATAGTGGGAGATTTTAACATCCATGCTGACATTGAGGGCGATAGCTTAAGAGCAGCCTTTGATGCTATCTTAGACACTATTGGCTTTGTTCAAAATGTGAATAGTCCCACACATTCTCATCTTCATACTTTGGATCTTGTGCTGACATACGGCATAGAATGTGAAGAAATAACAGTATTTCCTCACAACCCTGTCCTCTCTGACCACTTTCTAATAACCTTCAGGATTACTTTAACAGAGTTCTCCTCCCCCAAAAGAAGGTTCAATTTTAGTAGATCTTTATCAGATAGTGCAGTTATAAATTTTAAAGAATCGGCTTCACTTTCTCTCTCCTCTGTGTCGCTAAACAGTGCTGCAGAGTGCAAAAGTATAGCTTATTCCCCTTCACAGGTTGATGATTTTGTTGATGGGGTTGCTAGTTCTCTGCGTACTGCCTTAGACAATGCAGCTCCTTTGAAAATGAAAACCGTTAAAAATAGAAAGCTTGCTCCTTGGTTTAATGCAGAGCTGCGTACTTTGAAGCAAAATGCTAGGAAACTGGAGAGAAAATATCGCTCCACAGGCCTGCAGGAGTCCTTCCTAGTCTGGAAAAATGGTTTACTGCTGTATAAGAGGACCCTTTGTAAAGCAAGAGCAGCATACTTCTCCTCATTAATAGAGGAGAATAAGAATAATCCTAGATTTCTTTTTAATACAGTTGCCAAACTCACCCAGAGCCATAGCTCTGTTGAACCGTCCATTCCACCTGCTCTTAACAGCAATGATTTTATGGGATTCTTTATAAATAAGATTGATGTTATTAAAAATAAGATCATAAGCACTCCTCTATCCGCGATTGTACCTGAGGTAGTCATGGAATCTGAACCGGGTTTAGACTGCTTTGATCCAGTTGAACTTTCTGAATTAGCAAAATTATTGTCTTCATCTAAGCCTTCAACTTGTATGTTAGATCCAGTTCCAACCAGGTTATTTAAGGAGGTATTCCCTTTGATCTCCTCCTCCATTTTAGATGTGATTAATCTATCTCTGTTACAGGGATATGTACCTAAAGCTTTTAAGGTTGCTGTAATTAAACCTCTGCTTAAGAAACCGTCTCTTGACCCAGATGACTTGGTTAATTATAGACCTATATCCAATCTTCCTTTCTTATCCAAAATTCTTGAGAAAGTAGTTGCCAAACAAGTTTGCGACCACTTACACCATAATGAACTTTTTGAAGAGTTTCAGTCTGGCTTTAGAGCTCATCATAGCACTGAAACAGCTCTGGTGAAAGTCACTAATGATATTCTCATGGCCTCAGATAATGGACTTGTATCTGTGCTCGTCCTGTTGGATCTTAGTGCTGCATTTGATACAGTTGACCATAATATTCTATTAGAAAGACTTG
Source organism: Cyprinodon diabolis (assembly GCA_030533445.1). Taxonomy (NCBI): domain Eukaryota; kingdom Metazoa; phylum Chordata; class Actinopteri; order Cyprinodontiformes; family Cyprinodontidae; genus Cyprinodon; species Cyprinodon diabolis. The sequence goes on from CM060066.1 coordinate 47,785,808, forward strand.
AATATTTTGTTGGAATTAAAGGAACAGCACTAGACTGGTTTAAATCTTATCTATCTGATCGAATTCAGTTTGTTTATGTTAATGATAGATCTTCAACACACTCAAAGGTTACCTGTGGAGTACCACAGGGATCAGTGCTAGGACCAATTCTCTTTACTTTATACATGCTCCCAATTGGTAGAGTTATTAGACAGCATGGGATTAATTTCCACTGTTATGCTGATGATACCCAGCTATATCTGTCTATAAATCCAGATGAAGCTAACCCATTACATAAATTACAGGCATGTCTTGAAGACATAAAAACCTGGATGACTCTTAACTTTCTGCTTCTGAATGCAGACAAAACAGAAGTTATAGTCTTTGGACCAGAGTCTTTGAAAAAGAAGCTGATTACCCAGTCACTTCATTTGGATGGGATTAAACTGATTTCAGATAATAATGTAAAAAATCTTGGTGTTGTTTTTGATCAGGACCTGTCATTTAAATCCCAGATCAAAGAGGTTTCTAGAATTTCCTTCTTTCATCTGAGGAACATTGCAAAAATTAGAAATCTCCTGTCCAGGGGTGATGCTGAGAAACTAGTCCATGCATTTGTTACTTCAAGGCTGGACTATTGTAATTCTTTACTATCAGGAAGTCCACAAACTGTAGTTAAAAGCCTTCAGCTGATCCAAAATGCTGCAGCCAGAGTTCTGATGAAAATTAAAAAGAGAGATCATATCTCTCCTATCCTGGCTTCTCTTCATTGGCTTCCTGTTAAATCCAGAATAGAATTTAAAATCCTCCTTCTCACATATAAAGCCTTAAATGGCCAAGCTCCATCTTATATCAGAGATCTGATTGTTCCTTATGTTCCTAACAGAGCACTTCGCTCTCAATCTGCAGGTTTACTAGTGGTTCCTAGAATTTCTAAAAGTAGAATGGGAGGCAGATCTTTTAGTTATCAGGCTCCTCTCCTGTGGAACCAACTACCAGTTTTAGTCCGTGAGGCAGACACTCTGTCTACTTTTAAGACTAGGCTTAAAACTTTCCTTTTTGATAAAGCTTATAGTTAGGGTGGCTCAGGTTATCCTGAGCTCTCTCTCTATAGTTATGCTGCAATAGGCTTAGACTTTTGGAGGACATAGGGACCCCCATTTCATCATTCTGCTTCATTCTCTCTCTGTTTTCCTATTCTGCAGAATCTGTTTGTTCAATCTCTAACCTTCTGCTCTCTCTGCTTTTCCTCAGAGTAGCTTTGCCTCGTCTGTTCCTGTTTGGCTGTGACGTCATCCAGGAAAGAAACATCAGCTGTGCTGCTTCCATCAACACCCTTGTTTGTAGATGTTGGAGATCGGCCTGTCTTCCAGTGTGGTCCTGTTTCTCTGGCCGGGGCTGGGTGGATGTGCTCTCTTCATCCTCTGGCATGGGAGCTGCCTTGGAGCTCGTCTGCCTGGCTGTGTGTTTCCTGGACGGGGCCGCCTTTTACAGCTGCTTTTTGTATCTCTGCTTCTTGTATCTCTGCTTCTGTCTCCTTGAACCCCAGTCGGCCTTGGCAGATGGCCGCTCACACTGAGCCTGGTTCTGCTGGAGGTTTCTTCCTGTTAAAAGGGAGTTTTTCCTCTCCACTGTCGCTACAAGCATGCTTAGTGTGAGGGATTGTATTTGAGTCAATGAGTCAATGCAATCAACTGGTTTTCCTTAGATAGAAAACTTTGTATCAATTTGACTGTATGATCTGGTTGAACTGTAAAATGCCTTGAGATGACATGTGTTGTGAATTTGGCGCTATATAAATAAACTGAATTGAATTGAATTGAATAAACCCTCTGCTTCCTTCGCAGGAGGTCGCATTTTCCGCTGCTCCTTCTGTCAGAATTTCTTGTGTGAAGACGATCAGTTTGAGCACCAGGCCAGCTGTCAGGTCCTGCAGGCAGAAACCTTTAAATGTGAGTCATGTGGACTGAAGCGTTAAAAGAAAGGAGACCGTATGTGGTTTAATCTTAAGCCTGGGAACTGATGCATCTCTGTTTGGTTCTAGGTGTTTCCTGTAACAGGCTGGGACAGCACTCATGTCTGCGCTGTAAGGTGAGAAACATCAAACTCTCTGATCCCATTGGCTAGCATCACACAGAGACCAGCCCCACTGCTGCAGCTGCTGTAATGAAGGACACTTTTTTCCTTTTTGTTTTAGTTTGTTCCGTTTTAGGAAGTGCAGATGAATGAAACTGAATCTTTAAGAAGCTGCAAGGGAAGATCAGATCAAACTAGATGTGCTACTACCAGGGAAACCTGTCTGACCTCCTGCTAAAAATAAGCCTTTGATGTTGTTAGGTCAGACCTAACCAGGGTCCGGTCGTCCTGTGACTTAAAACCAAGATCCTCAGAGCTGCAGCTGTTACAGCAGTTTTCTTCTACCTGCTGCTGTCCCTGGAATATGTTCTACTTCCAGTTTCTAGAGTGACCAAATGAGGAACAGCTGACATTACAGTAACAGCTGCATGGGAACCGTATCACTTCAAGGAATCTCAGACTGACTGTTTATGGTTTACATAAGAGCTGCTGCTGGGGCCTGGTTGATCAACAACACCCAGAGCAGGGAGACATCAGATCCAAAGGTCGTGCAGCTGAAGCCTTCAGCCCTTATGATCCAGCTGCTCTAGGTGTCAGGTTCACATAAGTGGCAGGAGGAGAACTCAGAAGCAGAGTCTCTCTGAAGCCTCTTCATCATGTTGGAGAGGATTAAAGGTGTGGAAGCTTCTGAGAGTGAAGACAGGCAGATCAGGCAGGACCGAACCCCAGGACTACACAGGGCATATGGTCATTATGGCAGTGAAGGGCTTATCTGGTCCTGGTCTCTGGTTGCATGGTAACGGTTGCAGCGTCCTGGAGTGAGTGAGGCGCCACTATAAGTGTTTACAGGAAGTGGAGCAGATTAGAGGAAGCTGATCTTATCTGTTCGGGCTGAAAACTTTTCTGATGTTTATGAAACGGTTGATGTTCTTCTGATTGATCTCTGAATCTAAAGTCTAAATCTAAAAATAGAACCGCAGTAAACCTGTTCTATCTGCATTCCTTCTCGTCTCTTTAGCCAGGCTGGGAAAACGAAACCTACTGACTTGAGCGTCCCTCTGGCTTCTGCCGGTTGAAGACCAGTAGAGTAGTTCGGACCAGAACCGTCTGACGGAGCTGTTTCCTTTGTGTCTGCAGGCCTGTTACTGTGACGACCACGCAAAGAGCAAGGTCTTCAAGCAGGAGAAGGGCAAAGCTCTGCCGTGTCCCAAGTGCGGCCATGAGACCCAGGAGACCAAAGACCTCAGCATGTCCAGTGAGTTGCTTCCTGTTCCTGCAGCAAACTGGGAAAAAAACAAATATTCTGTTGGGATGGTTCTTTCTCATAAAGGTCTGCACAGATCTGGGCATTTGGACCAAGTCGCCAGGAAATACTCCTGCAGTCTAAACCCAAATGCAAAGAACCGTTCTGCTTCTCCATCAGTTCAGCTCCAGTAATGTTAACTAGAAGAAGACCCATATCGATATTGGGGGCTCCCTTTGGGCAAGTGACTTTCACATTTAATTTGCCCAGAAACAATTTTTACTTGCCCAGTATAATATTTGATAAATGTAGTTCCTAATATTCATTTTTGTATATATATCAATGAAACATGTTTGTTTTTTAAATGTTTTTTGTAATTCAGTATTTTTTAAGTTTCCAGGTTCCTGGTGTGTATCTGCATGCGTCAGATAATGAACTCAAGCCTACATTACCGTGTTAACATGCTTTTCAATCCTTCCTGCACATTCTTTTCAAACTTTGCTTTAAACAGTTGTGTGCTTGGAAAAATATAAATTATAATGTTAAAAATCTAAAAAAATCTTGACAGGTTAAAAACTTAAGATAAATCACAAGACAGAAGTCAATGTCACAAATGAATAACTTTTTTTTTAGAGTCACGGTATGTTTATACAAGATAATACTATTAATATAATGTGACTTTTCTAGAGAATCATTATACATAGTTATTTTATACAGGGTTTCCACAGCCTTACATAATTTCAGAATTCCATGACTTTTAACGGACTCAGGATTAGTTTTCCCTGACAAAATAAATGCAGCAACAACACAATAATATAACAGGTCACCAATTTAACATGTTTAGCTCTATAACATTTAAATGCACCTCTCCAATGTCTGAGAGAAATAAAATGTATGAACATTTTTTAATGTATGACCTGCATCACTGTACAGAAGACTGCCATATGATAGCGCTTTCTAGCTTGTTTGTCGTTTTGGTAACAACATCAAAATTACTGCTAGGCGGACAAAAATCACACCATCTGGCAGAAAATCACCCGGCTTTTTCAAATCACGCGAGAATGTGTACAAAACAACAAAAATGGCGCCGGCAACGCTTGTGGGTCGTTTTCATCGAATGTCGGTGATTTTAAAGTGATTTTGAGTGATAAATAATTTTTTTTTAGATCATTGCACTTGCCCGGTGGGCAAATGCAAGGAAATTTGTACTCTCCCGACAATAAAAACTACTTGCCCCAGGCGATGGTTAACATTAAGCCCTGCCTATGCTCAGCTCCTCCCTCCTCTCACTTCTATGGAACCATGGCACAGCTTACCAACCTGGGATCTCTGAACCTATTGGGTATTACTTTAGTTAGGGAGCCTGTGAAATCCACCTGGCAGGGTGAACGGTATACATTGACCTACTAGCTGTATTCTTCCTGAACTTGGAAGTTGGTCAATAAATTATTCAGCAACTGAAAGGTTACAAGGATGTTGTTTTATTAAATCTTGGCTAAAGGAATCCTAATAATACCTTCACTTCTTATTCTTGTACTCAACACCCACACTTCTATACATCATTAAAGAACTTTTTATAAAAGATGACTCAAAAACCCGTTGTCCACTCATCAAACTAGATTTTAATATGCTTTATTAATTAGTTGTTAGCAGGGGACAAACAGCATCACTGTTTAATACCAATAAATATCGGCCAGAATATTACCAAAAATTGTGATGTGATGCAATGCGAAGAAACGGAACAGAACTATAAAATTAAAAGAAGCAACTGTAATTTCAGCTTAAGACTACATAATACTAATACATAAATACAATAAAAGTTTGTGGTGCTGTTTAGACATTGCCTAAAATTTGTGGTGTTTTTTTGCCTTGCTGGGGGTGGGACCCTGACTAACTGCTGACGCTGCATCCAACTGCTGTTACATCCTTCATGAAGTCGCTCCACACCCGATTGTACAAATATAAATTTACATGCAGCTAAAAAGTTCCCTATTCCACTGAAAAGAAAGGACTAAAGTAGATTTAAGTTGCTCACTGAGCGGAGGGGCAGGATGGAGCAGGTCTGCCCCTCCCTGCTCAGGAAGGGAGGGGCAGAGGAGCACAATCGGAACCCTGCAGAAGTTTCTTTCCGCTGTTTACAGCAAAAGTCGAATTTTTATGTCGTTCACATTTTGGCCGATGCCGATTAATAAGCCAGACGCTAAAATAGGCCTTATAAATCGGCACGGCTCTATGGTTAACAGACCTTCTGTCCCATATCTGCAGACAGAACCACAGAATGCACTGGGTTCTTCTTAGTCTGTAGTGTCAGAGATCAGTCGGTTCCTCTGTACAATCCTGATCTGGCAAAGACCAGGTTCCTAATCATTTCAAGTCGGAAAGAGCTTAATGGACCCATATCTGCTTCTAAGTGATCTAAATAAAAAAACAGCCAAAGAATCTGATTAATTAAAGCTGATGTCAGTGAGAAAGATCTCATCAGAGAAGATTTCATCAGGACTCTTCCTCATCCCCTTCAGGACTGTCGTCCTCAGCATGAATCTGGACCAGGTTAATGAATCTGGTCCAGAAAATCCTCTTCCTCCACTTAAGGGTTGATTATACTTCTATATTATTCTTCATGCGCACACATCAAATGTCGCTTGCGTCTGGACGCAAACCAGTTTTGCTGGTATGCTTCTGCAGCGTTGGTCTGGAATTTCTAGGGACGCACAGCAGTTTCCCGCCAAAGAAAAAGGGGAGCCTTTTCGAGAACTCACAAGAACTTCGGCAGCGGCGCCGGCGGGAGTGTTTATTCTCCAAAACAAGTCTTAGGAATCGTACAAGTGGTTGTACTTACGAACCTCCTCGTCTTGGTTATCCATTGTTTTCATTACTCCTTGGTTTTTAAAAATGGCGTGCCCCGGGACCGAATCGAGAAGGACGAACACACAGACAGCCGGAAAGGCATACCAAAGACTAATCATAGCTGCTTTTTGACTGCGAACTTCCGCTTGAGGTTTGCATGGGTATGCGGCCATCCAACGTGTAATCAGGATTTTTTTTTTTTGGTGCACAACAACTGTTGCAGAGCCTCTGCGCGGGGGCAGATTTGACGGTTGCGGAGGTTATGCGTCAGAAGTATAAATTGGCCTTTACTCTTTGTTGCCTTTTGGTTTGAAGCCACAGATGTTTCATGTTAAAATGAAACCCTGTCTTCTGTGGAAGCTTCCAGTATTGACTCTGTCTGATGTCACTTCCTGTTTTCTCTTTAGCTCGAACCCTGAAGTTTGGTCGGCAGGCCGGCGGCGGCGACGATGATGACTATGACGGAGCATCAGGATACGACTCCTACTGGAAGAACCTGGCAGCTGGAGGAGGCCCACAGGACAGCTACGGAGATGAGGACGACGAGGACGAGGAGGATGATGGGTATGAAGAGGAAGAGGAGGATGAAGATGAAGAGGATTATGATGATGATGATGAGGAAGCTGTTAAGTCTGTGGCTGAGCTGACGTTAGATGAAGCCGCAGCCTGAACTCGGACTGAGTGGATGGAGGACTGGATCAGGGCTGCAGGTGGGCGGGGCTAATGTGGCTGTTTGAGTCCAGTAACCGGTTCCAGAAAAGAACGGAACCGCAGTACATCAGCTTGTCTAATGAAACGGTTGCTTCATCCATTGTTTCTGTGATGGGATCCCTGATCCTGAAAGTCAGAATCAACGTAGATCTGATCAAAACATGTGGGTCAGGACTTCTGAGCAGAACTCCATGGTTCTGTTGCCGCTTTCCTTTCTCCCATTGAAAATGTTTTTAACGTTAAGATATTTTTTTTGAGGGGGGCTGCAGATCCAAAGCATCTGGCTGTTAGGATGTAAATGACTCCTGGCTCTGGTTGCATGTGTCGTTTCTAACCTCCTGACGAATAAAGTTCAGTTTGAACTGATCCAAGTTGTGACCCAAACCTTTCTTTTTTTCCAGTTGTTTCCCGAAATGTTTTTAACAGTTTCGTAGTTTTAGTGTTGGAGCGGCTCCATAATCATCCTGTTGCTTCGTTAGCTCCCAGTAATGGAACCACATGCTGGGATGAGTGGTTCTCCTTCAGTCTCGGTGCAGCTTTTTAACACTAGAAATCCCACAGATACGAGAATTTTCGTCAGTCTGCAATCCCCCCGCAGTACTTATCCCTTTATGAATCCCTTTTCAGATGTAAATGCCCCATTAGCGCTGTGGCTAGAGAAACTTCCACCCCCTTAAGTTTCGTTTTCAGCTAAAGTCTCTCTCTTTGAGACTGTTTTACCTGAGAGCAGGAGGGGAAAAAAGATCATATTTGTAATTAAAACTAGGTCTACATTATCAGTGTCGCCAACAGCGCAGCAATCAGATGATAACTGATCTGTACAATGAAAATAGCTGCATGACCTGGAACGCTGTAGAAAGCAACAATATTTATACAATAATGACCATAATTTGAGGGGTAATATAACTCAAGCGATCTTTCCTCTCTCTCTCCTCCGCTGCAGCCGAGACGGCATCGTGAAACTGCAGTAAGTTGGCAATATATTCACAGGTTCGGCTTTTCTGGATTAATAACTTGTCTGTGGATGATTTATTCTACAAAACAGACACCAGAGCAAGGCAGACAGTGAAATAAAACCACAGTTTCTTCAAAACGAGTCTCCTATCGCATTGGGAGAATTACATTGGACTCTATGGGGAGCTCGCTGCTCCAAAAATGTGCAGGAGGAGCGAGCTCTGCAAGTTGCAAAATAATCAGAGAGAAATATTCAAAAGCGTCACCAAGGAGAGGTGGATTATTATGACATGTATTGGATTCGAAAATAATACTTTTCTGAGGAATTTCCAAAGCCTAAATAACAAATGGCACCTATTTATTTATTTATTAGAATAAGTATAAAATTTGCATTGACTACACTATAGATCATTGTAGTGCCTCCAAACTTGTAGGATAAACAGATAACCTCATCTGGATCAGACTACAACTCTTACTTTGGGAAGATGGGCCAAACTTTATTTTTGGAGATTTTGTCTTTTTTTTTTTTATTATAAGCATATAACAGCCAATATTTACACCAGTGGTCACCAACCTTTTTACAGTTGAGGGCTAATTCAGGGGTACTGAGTCACAGGAAGGGCTACCAATACTGACCTATGAACTGCAAGGGTCAACGTTCACCTAAACTTCATACATCCTAAACATATCTTTATCGTTTCTTTAAATTCATAATTTTCTTTTAGACATTTTCATTTTAAAAATCTCTATAAATGCTTAAATTAAAAATATATATGATTAAATGATGAAATGTTCTATAACCCAATTAAAAAAAGAAGAGCAACAGAATACAGTGACATTTCAGACGTAGCTCACTGTTGAGTTGTTCTATTTTCAGAAGACTCTAAGGGCACCACTTGTGGTCCTTGAGGGCCCCTTGGAGCCCGCTGTCACCATGTTGATGACCCCTGATTTACACTATAGATCATTGTAGTGTCTCCAAACGTAGATAACCTCATCTGGATCAGACTACAACTCTTACTTTGGGAAAATGTGCTAAACTCTTTTTTTTTTTTTTAGATTTTTCATTGTTATTATAAGCATATAAAAGCAAATAATTACTTATGACTTAGATTTATTTTGTCATTTTTTTATACACAAGTGTAAACAAAAAGAAATTTTGTTTAGAACAGCTCAAGACAATTTCACATTTTAAAATGTAGCTTTGAAAACGGTAATGAATACATAAAAAAAAAAATAGTTGTATAAACTTATGACTTTTACAGTTCTTTTTTTTTTCTTACTTTGGGAAGATAGGCCAAGCTGTATTTTTGGTGATTTATTCATTGTTCTAAGCATATAATAATCAATAATTACACTATAGATCATTGTAGTGCCACCATACTGGTAGCACACATAGATAACCTCATCTAGTTCAGACTACAACTCTTACTTTGGGAATATGTGCTAAACTCTATTTTATTTTTATTTTTTTAAAGATTTTTTCATTGTTATTACAAGAAGGCCAGGTGTGCAATCTGTGCAACAGGAACCACAGCACTGAGCGTTGTGTGCACTGCACAAAGTATACCTGTCGCAAATGCAGGAGGGACTCCTCTTGGGTTTGTAAAAACTGCTAAATGGGACAATTGTGGCTTCATATGTAGTGCTTTTCTTTGGGTGGAAATCATACTGTTTGTCATTCTCTAAGCTGAAATGTTGAATGATGTGAAAAGGCAAGACAAGACAAAATACAATTATTCTCTAAGTTTCTTTCACATAGTGAGTTTTGCAATATAAATGAGTATGTTGGTGAATGGACAATATAAATAGGCTCTGCCTTGCCTTGTTGGAAAAGCATGGTTATGACCTGTTTTCAGCTCAGGAACTAGGACCCGTATGATCTCTTGTTGTTCAATTTGCCTAAATAAAAGATTTCGATATGACTTACCAAGATATTCCTGCAAAAAGGTCTGATTTAGCAGTGGCAGGTAATGAAGTGTTTGGAGCATGCTCTTGTTCTGATGCCAGGTTGTTTCAGCCTTTTCAGTCTCCTGTAGAAGGGCTGGTCATATCACAGGTTCTTTGCATTACAACAAGGACACTTACAAGGTAGAGTGACAGGGTTCCCGCGGGTCCTTAAAAAATCTTAAAAGGCATTGAATTCTTAAAAATAAAACTAAGGCCTTAATTGGTATTAAAATGTCTTAAATCAGTCTTTCGTAGGTCTTAATTTTTAAAACATCATAAATAGGACTATTTTAATTACGATTTATTTTTGTAATCTAAATAAAACGTTAAAATTGACAATTGTTTTTATTATTTAAAAAAAATACCGCTCGCCATTATTGGTTCCGTCCCGATAGCGGAACCAATAAAAGCGTTGTTGCGGCCGGGACATTTGGGAGATGCTCCATTAACTTTTTGTCTGGAAAATATGAGCAAGTGTAAATGTAATGAAAATTGTCTCCAGCCAAGAGTTTTCTCCATGGCTAAAACCAGGGAACATACATGAGGCTCAGTGGATTTTGTGCAAGAAGCGATTCAAGCTCGGAACAATGGGAATTAAGGCAGTGGAGTCGCACATGCGAAGCACGAAACACAAAGCGTCAAAATGGAGTTACCGAGGAACAGCCGGTATTTCTCAGTTTAGTTCCACCCTTGTCTCTGCAACGCCTCCACTTATCACCAAATCAAACATACTAAGAAAATGATATAAAAGAAAAATAGCTGCAAAAAAGACTTAGCACTGGTTATGTTGTGGCTTTAAAACTGATTTGTTTTGTTCCCTGCTAAAACAAAGTTTGTGAATTCAGTTAAATAATTGTTAAAATATATCTGTCATTTGTGTGTTTTTAGCTTTCTTCCTGTATGGGAAGCTTTTCAAAATTTGAAACATTAGTGCAATGGTTTATGTTAACATAAACCTTTGGGTTAAGTTGTCGCAAGCGGGTTTTTCTTGTCTTTCTTGTTTATTTGGTCTTAAATTTTTATTTCAAGTGGCATTAAAAAGTCTTAAGTCTTGAATTTAACTTGCCTTATGCTGTAGGAACCCTGAGTGAATACACAAACTTGAACAGGGTAGGGGGGCTTTCAGGAAAACTGAAATTCTCCGGGACATCTAGTGTTAAACGACCAAGAAGGACAGCAGTTACTCTGACCCAGGATTCTGTTCTCCAGAAGCTGAAGTTCTTCTTTCTGGACCTTCTCTGATGTTGGCAGAGCAGACAGCCAGAACAGCTGGAATCTCTGGATAGCCGCAGATGGGAGGACGGCGTCATTTAGCCAATAAGATGTTAACAGAGAAAACAAACTAAACTGATGATCTACAGTTTATTGAAGGTTCTGTGATGTAAAATCAGCTGGTGCTGCAGAGAAGCACGATATCAGCAAAGATGGAGAAAAGGACTGGAGGAATGTTAATTATTTACTCTAATAAAGGTTTTAATCTTATCAGGATTGTTTTTAGTGGTAAAATAGTTTGTAATAAAAATTATTAACCCCTTCAACCCAAGGATTACCTACAGCCTACCAACGAAGATTTGTCAGTCCAAGCTCCAGCTTTCAACATTGTGTTCTGTGGCAAGACAGTTTACCCTAATTTCCTTCTGATGGTGGGCAAGCTGTAGCTACAATGTATTAAGCCAGCATGACTGTTTGAATGACTGAAAATCGATTTCCTGACTTGACCAAAGTACTGCCCAGTCACACACAGGGACTGACTAGGGCAAATAAGCCACCCTGGGAGTGGACCGGGCTGGCTCACTACTGGGACTAATGGCTGGCATGTCGGTTAGACCTTTTGCTAAGAGCAAGCTATGGCAGTCTGCCTTGACTTTTCCCAAATAACTGAAGACCTAATCTCTGCAGCCGCCTGGAGGAATCGGCACAGCTAACAAAACCAGCATGATGTGGAGTGTTCTGCTGGATCTGCTTCTCTTCACACAACGTTTGTCTCTCTGCCATATTTATGTTTAAACATTCAAGGTACAGACTGGCTTAGTGATTTTTAAGTTGATCTTTTTAAAAGAACTTGATATAGTTATATTTTATCATATTAACTAATAAATAAATAAATAAATCTTAATCTACACAATAAATCATTTACTGCACAAATTAAAATATATCACTGCAGATGTGACATCAGACTTAAACATTTGTATCAACATAATTAAAGGTATAGTTGAGGATGTTCTTTTTCCGGGTGGATCATCTAAATAAGTGGTCCTCCTTATTGTCAATCATTCTGGTGATATGTTTATGTAAGGCCTACGTGCTCGTCCTCATTTTCACTTACCAGTGGTGAATCTCACATAGTGGCAAAATTGCAAATCTTTTGATAAGTAAGCCTGTCTTAGGGATGCAAACAGCACTACTTTTAAACAGAGAAACAAGAGCGTGCACGAGCCCATTTTTCCTCGTGCACGCTCTCATATGTGTTTAAGAGGTGTTCCGTTTTGGGAGCGGGTACAGGGTTGTATATGTACATTTTTTCGTGTAATTTAAGATCCGCCCTCTACATTTTAAGTGTAGATAGCGGGTCTTTTAAAAAAAAAAAAAAAAAAAACTCCACTATATCTTTAAAAGTAAATTTAGCAAAACTTTGAAAAGTAAGAGTGTAGCAGTTTTTGTATAAATACTAACACATTTCTGAATATTGCCAAATTTTTCAGCTAAGACATTTGAAGTGGAGCTTTTTTTAAACGCCGTATTGGGGTCACCATGTTTTTTTCTGCCCAAAAAATGTCAGTTCACACAGTTTTCTGATGTTCCAAGGTTGAACATTTCGTCCAGTAAAATAATAAGTTTGGCATTTTCTGTCTTTCCTGGCTCCAGCTGCTTCATCTGTGCGGAGGGCATTTTCTCTAAAGAAGACCAACACAGTGGAAACTTTTCTTTTTTTTTCAAATAACGACAAATCAATTGTCTATAGTGATTTAAATGGATTACAACATTCAAACAAGTTTGTTCACATCTCAACCCTTTAACTCTTTCCCTTTTGATGCGACCATAGCATCATCCAGAAGAATTTAGACTTAATTCAGAATTTATTTTTTTGGTTTCACAATGTTAATGTCAATTAATTATAATGACTTGCCTGCTTTTTCCAACTAGACTAATATAGATTATGTTTATGATCATTTAGTTCTGTGATGAAAATAACTGTAGGTACTTGTATGAATATTTCAACCCTCCTATTCTAGTCTGTGCACCTGTGCAGTCAGAAAGCAGGTTTAACAAACACAAGACTCAAATCCTCAACTCTAAATTGATCTAGCCTGAGGTTAGAAAACGAGTTTTCAGTTTACCAACAGCTGCTGTGCATTAGTTTAATCAACTCTGAGTTGGTTAACTCAGTTGAGTGTAACAACTCCATAGTATGTTCGAGGACGGAGCCGCTGAAATTGAAGGACCTGGTATACGGCTACTGTATCTTTAAAGGTCTTTTAAAATAAGAAATTTGTCTATAGATTCAAACAAGTCCAGCCTTCTCTGGCTTTCTCCACTCACTCTCTCCCTCACACAGCGTACACTCTGTCACCTAGCAACCGGGATGCTTGAAAACAAAGCAGGAAAATAATGGCTAACAAACTTCTCTCTGTTCTGTGTGCTAAGTTCATTTTTCAGTAGCTTCAGCAGCAGTACCATCGTCGTGGATATCAGATTTTTAGTCCCCACACTTTACAGATATTGGAATCTTTGCTTAAATGTTAGCCAAACCCATTTGAAGAGTGATAGATAAAACATTATAATAAAGCAAATGTTATCCACCGTATATCGGACTCAATAACCATTTAAAGCAACTATTTTCATATACTAGTATTATATTAAACTGCACTAATAATATTCACCACTGTTCAGGGCTATTTCCCTTTTTCCTCTGAGCAAGGAGCAGACAGCTAGCTAAGACTCACAGTGAATCACGGGATACCCAAGGCTACTTAGGATACTGTACACCGAACCTGTCCTTCAAAAAGAAGACTCTTTGTCGGCGGCATACAAACAGCCTCCATCAGTGGTGCCCCTAGTCAAGTCACCATGACAACAGGCAACATGAAGTGCCTATTTCACACCTCTGGACCAAGAGATTTAAATGCAGAATTTAAGAAAATATTGGACAAGTGTGAGCGGCCATCTGCTGAGGCCGACTAGGGGTCAAGGAGACAGGAGCAGACCTAGAAAAAGAAGCAAAGATACAAAAGGCAACTGTCAACCAGCTCACCATTTGGCCCCATCCTGAAAACACACAGCCAGGCAGTCGAACTCCAAGCCAGCTCCCATGTCAGAGGATGAAAGAGGGCACATACAGTTAATCAAAGTCAGAGAAACAGGACTTTAAAAAAAGTTTTAATTTAGCTCCTGAAGGAGATAAATTTGATATAAATTTGTCCCTCTCCCTAACCTCAAGCACAGATTTGGTGCACTATGTCGAGTGGGTTTCTACTTTTTGCTGCTATTCTTTGGTCTCCAAAGTTAGCCTCTGTAGACACCAGCCCTCACCAGCCTCAGCATCTCTCTGCTCCACAACAGTTTACCCAGCAGGGTTCTCTGCCCTCCCACTGTAGTTCCTTAGCTCCAGAGGGGGGCACAGCCCACCACATCACCCTGCTAGTGGTGCCGTCTCTGCCGGGGACCTGGTTCCTATTTCCCTGCTGCACCTGCCTGAGGTCCAGATTGCTGTCTCACCTTTCCAGATCTTTGGGGCAGATCTTTTATCCAGGGGAAAACCCCTTTATGCGGATTGGAAGCTTCACTCAGAGGTGGTAAGTTTAGTTAGGCTGTTGTGGATATGTTTGCATCGAAAGAGAATACTTAGGGCCTTCTTGACTCCTCCCTGCAGGACAAAGAAGCTCCTCTGGGTACAGATGCCCTTACACAAAGGTGGCCTGGGTCTCTCCTTTATGAATTCCCTCCTGTGGCTCTAATCCATCCTACCTAATGCCAGGCATACACTGTTCGATTTTTTTCAATCGTTGCACGCAGCTACAGTGTGAGTTCACAGCTCACGATGTATGTTCTCACACTGTTCAGCACAAAGCTCTGACGTGATTTACCTGCTAACACTGTATGTCTAAAAACCAAGTCGGACTCAGCTCCGCAGTGAGAGGGTGCTACCCAGAATCCAAACCAGTAAAAGAGGAATATAAGGCTCACCAGAGAGAAATGCACTGCCTTGGCAATTTGTGTTATTTTGTGTGCTGAAAGCACTAAGAAGAAACGGCGGTGATGTATTTGGACAAAGACGTGAATGAGCAAACATGGCTAGTACGGTCTGTCGATTTTACAAAAACAACCCCATTTCACCACCATGCTTCCGTGTTTTCATCTGAGATCACATGTTTGATTTTCTCCCAAACTCACGATTCCTGATCGGGAGGTAGTCATGAGAGGCTGATCGCCCTTCGTTAGACGCTGTACACTACACGACCCACAACGCATGTATATACAGAAAGTCGGGCCGATCAGAAAGTTCTTGCATGACTCGAAAGTCGCCCCGAAAAGGGCAAAAAATTGCACAGTGTATTCCCCGCTCTAGCCAGGGTGAGGGAGGAGCAGCTATCCATGATCCTTATAGCACCTCTGTGTCTGGGAAAGTACTAGCAAGCAGAAACTTTTCAACTCCTGTGCGGCCCGCTGTGGCAGTTACCACTTCGGAGGGACCTGCTATCCCGGGTGTAGGAGACATAACTGGTTATGTGGTGTATGGTGTGTCTCGGAGGTGAGACTCAAAGGGAGGTGGGTGTGCACCAAGGAAGTTTGTGTGTATAGGTGCTCACTCACCTGTCTCACTGATGAGAAGAGAAAGGGTGGGGCTGCCGTAATTTTGTTTGACCGCTTCCTTTCACTACGCCCTCATCTTATTTTGTTTCAGTATTCATTCGTTTTTTTCTATATTAGTTAACGTATCTCACTTTGTTTGCTGCAATCATCCCTTCTGCGGTGTCATAATTCTTTATGGTGCTAATAAACAAAACAGAAGCATTCTGGATTCAAGCGTATCTGTAACAATAAACATTTAAATAGGGCAAGAAAGGAGGACCCGATCCAACTCTCAGTGGCTAAAAGGATCTGTTTGGAAGCAGCAATACCGCGCTCACTGGGAAATCTTTCACTCTCATCAAGAGAAGCTGGTCCTTTGGGCTTGACTCCTTTGTGGTCAAAATAAATTCAGATGAGCTCCCAACTGCTGTTATTGACACTATGAACTGTGCTAGGGCACTGTCAACCAGGTCTCTTTTTTTTTTCCTGCCTGGTGATGTGGCAATAAGAATAGTGGTCTTGATGCCAAAAAGAGCAGCAACAGATTTTGCTTTCACAAGTAGAGCTTACTGCTATCGCCATAGTGTTCCTCTTGATTTATGCATATAAATAGCTTTATTGTAATTCAAGCAGGGAGTATTAGAGATTATATTGACACTGTAATTTAAGTAGATCAGGACAGTAAAAAACAAAAATACGTGAAAAGATGAAAGAAAGAGGAGATAAAAGGTAGATAACGATAAAATATCTTCAGTCTGCTTCATCACTTGCATAGAGATTTAAAAGAACAGCACAACCAGTGGACATAGTATAAGATACAATACCACCAGGTCTCTATATGAGATGGAGTGGAAGCTGATTGAAAGCTGGTGTACAGATTCACACATCATCCCCTATCAGTGCTTGGTTGCTCTGACCCTGTCATTCCTGCAGGAGCTTATTGATAACACTGCATGAAAAGTGAGATTTTCGTCCCCGTAAACTCGCGCAGATCTCCCTGATTTTCGTCAGTTTCCGACAATTTGCAACCCGCACTTGTCGCCATTTGTCAGTGCCACAAATTGTCGGAAACGGACTCTGACGTATGTGGAGAGCGATCAGCTGTACTAATGGCCCTAATTAGCATATGAATGCAGCCACCCCGCGCGGCTGGCCAGGTCTGGCTTGAAAAACCTACTCAGTATTGGCTGAAACCTCTATTCTCAAACAAGTGAAATCGCTCGTGATTGGCAGCAAAACCACACGTGGCCACGCCAGGCTTTAATTTTCTTACTGAGTATTGGACGGAACCACTTCTTTTTAAACAAGTAAAATCGCTCGTGATTGGTTGGCATATATATATATATATATATTTACATAAATATATATATATAAATATATATATATATATATTTTTATTTATTCATATATTTATTTATTCAAATGCTGTGTATTTATGTTATCCTACACTACTACACAATTATTAGGCTACCATCAAGGACATGAATGAATTTATACAGGAAATGAACATTTGTCAGGAAGCTGTTTATGCAAAGAAAGAGCTTTATTAAAACAAACACAACTATATACAACGCAAGGATCTGCCCACACATGCGTATCCAAAAATTACAACTCCGTGAACTGTCCGTTTGCCTCCTCGGGGTTGGAGGTAACTGGCAGCATTCCCTCCGAGGCAGGTCCGATGTGCAGACGCCTACTGTGCGTGGCCCTGTACTTCGGCATCGCTTCTAACCGGGACTGCAGCTTAACACAGAGTTCAGAGAGATCCGGCCTGACGGCCGCCGTACAATCCATCCGCCAACGACGCCATCTTCTTCGTCAGACATGAGGTCGACGGTGGCGGACTTCCAGAGTTCCACTTCCTCATGAGCTAGCACACTCTGCCTCGATTCCAGCAGCTGTAAAAAAAAAAAAAAAAAAATGAATCAGCACTATGCGATGGGATGCACTGCGTATGGACACTACACATCTATCAATGCACCTGAAAAATAGGCACCAAATAAAGTCTTACCCTCTTTCTTTTCTGAATGCTTGGCAGATTCCGCGCGCAACGTGTTCTCTGGCTGCGTATATGTGAAGCTCCTGCGTACCGTCTCATAATACGTCTTACAGGCAGCTGGAAAACAATTAAATGAGAGTGGTATGAATAATAGGAGGTCACCGCCTCATTATGAGGCTAGATTAGTCTGTGAAAACAAAATGTACAGTTATGATCGGTATCCATCCGTATCTATTTCCTTTTACCGCAGAATGAAAGCATATTCTTTAAATCTTCCCCTTGCTCCGCTTCATAGCGCCTGCAATTAGTCTCCGAGTTGTGAAGACGGCGTACTGCTTCCTGTGAATCACAAAAAATACACTTTAATAAAGCTTGTTCTTGCAAGGCTACTATTAGCCGTAGCTTTAGGCTAGGCTGCTATTAGCCGTAGCTTTAGCTTTTAGCTTAGAAGGCAGTAATCAAAGATATATTTACCGCTAGCTTCTCTTCTTTAAGTTCGTCTCTCCCGCACAGTTGTTCGACTGCAGAGTCGCCATCGTGTCCAAGAGGAGTTGAAGGCGAGTTGAACGCGAGACGTTGTTCAGCCATTGATCACGTACCAGCAAAATCCAAACAAAGGAGCTGGAGATAAAGTTCTTCTGAGTATAGCTCCTCCAATCACATACGAGGTCATTGTTAAACGGAAGGACTCGCGAGAACAGCTACGTCTATCTTTTTTTTTTTTTTTTTTGCTTTATTGGCATTTCCATGTAACAATACAGAGTAATTCAAACATCAAACAAAGATACACAGCAGTTGGTGACATTATAACTAAAAAAATTGAGACATAGAATGTAAAAAATAAATAAAAATAAAACAAGGGAAACAAACATATAAATAGATAAACAAATAAATAAAATAAACATAAAATAATAATAGCTAGGGGTTTACATTGAGTTTATGGTCATTTAACTTCTTGTAGCTTCCTGTCCTAAACAGTCTTTAAGAAAACATATTAGAAGATGCAATATTGTATATGTGAGAGAGGAGTTGCTGTAAAACAATGGTTTACCACAGATTTAAAACTAGTAATAGCATAAAGAAATATGAAAATTCTAAAACAGTCTTTAGACTTTTTTATCAGCAATTACTGTGGGTAGCACAACTTGTGTTACAGAAAATAGCAGGCTTTGGAGATATGTTCTGGAGAATCTTGATTTATACCATACTACAGAACATTTCAAAACGCTGCTGACTTTTTCTATGTTTATAGGTGAAAATAATAAAAACTACAAAAGAGTAACTTTGCTGTTCTCCATAAATTTTGGGAAAATTGTTTAAAAGTTTGTTGCATAAGGGCGTGCTTTGGTTGCCCAGTGTTTAGCGCACAAAACCCATGTACAGAAAGATTCCTTAGTCCTCGACATGGATGACCTGGGTTCGAATCCTTGGCTGCATGTCTCTCCCTCTCTCATACCCCCTTTCCTGCCAGCCTACTGCCAAAAAAACGAGACACTAGTACCGTAAAAACTCCAAAATGTGCTGTAAAAACTCCCCAAAAAAAGGCTCTTGCATAAAAGCTTCTACAACACAATGCTGTTGATGGTAGATTGATTTGAAGGGTCAGACAGGAAAGCTTGGTAAACAAATCTAACATATCTGAGATGCCGAGACCATTTACTGTGAAAGAAAGGACAACGGAGAGAAAATGTAGAGAATAATGTAGGAGTGCTGCTAGAATTCCAGTTCCCAGATCTGTGTTTTCTATTACTTCTACAACCACTAAAACTTATGTTATAAATGTACGTTATTGGCAAGTGAAACCCTCTCAGAGCTATCCTTAGATATCAGCCCAGTTACAGTTTGCCCTGCAAAAATAATCTGCTCTCTTGAAAATCTCAAAACTCTTGCCACATTTCAGGCATCGAACATAAACATTTTTTGTGAAGAATCAACAACTAGTTTTACTCAATCATGAAGTGTAATTAAATATATTGGATATTTTTAACTTTTTTAACAAATAAAAAACTGAAGAGTGGGGTGTGCAAAATGAATTGGCTCCTTTTACAGGTGCTGGTCATAAAATTAGAATATCATGAAAAAGTAGATTGATTTCAGTAATTCCATTTAAAAAGTGAAACTTGTATATTATATTCATACATTACATACAAACTCATATATTTCAGATGTTTATTTTGTTTAATTTTGATGATTACAAATGACAACAAATGAAAATCTCAAATTCATCATATCAGAAAATTAGAATATTGTGAAAAGTTTCAAAATTGATGGCCCCTGGTGCCACACTCTGATCAGCTAATTAACTCAAACCACCTGCAAAAGCCTTTAAATGGTCTTTCAGTCTAGTTCTATAGGCTACACAATCATGGGGAAGACTGCTGACTTGACAGTTGTCCAAAAGACGACCATCGACACCTTGCACAAGGAGGGCAAGACACAAAAGGTCATCGCTAAAGAGGCTGGCTGTTCACAGAGCTCAGTGTCCAAGCACATTAATAGAGAGGCGAAGGGAAGGAAAAGATGTGGTCGAAAAAAGTGTACAAGCAAGAGAGATAACCGCACCCTGGAGAGGATTGTGAAACAAAACCCATTCAAAAATGTGGGGGAGATTCACAAAGAGTGGACTGCAGCTGGAGTGAGTGCTTCAAGAACCACCACACACAGACGTATGAAAGACATGGGTTTCTGCTGTCGCATTCCTTGTGTCAAGCCACTCTTGAACCACAGACAGCGTCAGAAGCGTCTTGCCTGGGCTAAAGAGAAACAGGACTGGACTGCTGGTGAGTGGTCCAAAGTCATGTTCTCTGATGAAAGTAAATTTTGCATTTCCTTTGGAAATCAAGGTCCCAGAGTCTGGAGGAAAAGAAGAGAGGCACTTCATCCACGTTGCTTGAAGTCCAGTGTAAAGTTTCCACAGTCAGTGATGGTTTGGGGTGCCATGTCATCTGCTGGTGTTGGTCCATTGTGTTTTCTGAGGTCCAGGGTCAACGCAGCCACATACCAGGAAGTTTTAGAGCACTTCATGCTTCCTGCAGCTGACCAACTTTTTGGAGATGCAGATTTCATTTTCCAACAGGACTTGGCACCTGCACACAGTGCCAAAGCTACCAGTACCTGGTTGAAGGACCATGGTATCCCTGTTCTTAATTGGCCAGCAAACTCTCCTGACCTTAACCCCATAGAAAATCTATGGGGTATTGTGAAGAAGAAGATGCAATACACCAGACCCAACAATTCAGAAGAGCTAAAAGCCACTATTAGAGCAACCTGGGCTATCATAACACCTGAGCAGTGCCACAGACTGATCGACTCCATGCCACGCCGCATTGCTGCAGTAATACAGGCCAAAGGAGGCCCAACTAAATACTGAGTGCTGTACATGCTCATACTTTTCATGTTCATACTTTTCAGTTGGCCAACATTTCTATAAATCCTTTGTTTTTATTGGTCTTCAGTAATATTCTAATTTTCTGATATGATGAATTTGAGATTTTCATTTGTTGTCATTTGTAATCATCAAAATTAAACAAAATAAACATCTGAAATATATGAGTTTGTATGTAATGTATGAATATAATATACAAGTTTCACTTTTTAAATGGAATTACTGAAATCAATCTACTTTTTCATGATATTCTAATTTTATGACCAGCACCTGTACTTTCAGTGCAGCAAACCCTCCCCAGAAGTTCAGTGTGGATCTCTGAATGATCCAATGTCAACCTAAATGATACTAAATAGAATCCACCTGTGTGTAATCAAGTCTCCCGATAAATGCACCTGCTCTGTGATCGCCTCAGAGGTCTGTTTAAAGTGCAGAGAGCATCATGGAGAACAAGGAACACATCAGACAGGTCCGAGACACTGTTGTGGAGAAGTTTAAAGCTGGATTTGGAAACAAAAAGATTTCCCAAGCTTTAAAAATCCCAAGGAGCACTGTGCAAGGAATGCACATTTTACCTTGCTGTTTCTGATTAAAACTAATTTTTGAAATAAATTATTTTGTGTATTTTCTTTACATAACATTTGCCATTGCTAATGGCATACACAGTAATCTAGCGTACTTTAATTAAATAAAATCAATTCAAGCTAAAATGTAAGAGTCTTTAATTAGGTCATACTGAGCCTGATCTATTTGTACCATCTATTTGGGGGATATTTATTGCCACACTTTGGGCCACTTAATACCAATTTAGCATCAAATAAATGAGGCAGCCTACCTCAGCATTGTTGCTGACCTTATGTCCTTATGACCACAGTGTACCAATCTGCTGATGGCTACTTCCAGCAGGATAATGCGCCATGTTATAAAGTGAATCATCTCAGACTCATTTCTTGAAACTTTTCCACTTAACTAATTGTGAATTGAGCATATTGACAGACAACATTTTATTTTTTAGCTTAAATGCAAATTTTTTTAAAAATAATTACTGCTCTAAATGTATTGCTCTGTCAGCTAAAGATCTGTTTTGGTCTCTATACTTTAATGAAATAAATCAATTTAAGCTAAAATGTAAGAGTCTATACTGAGCCTGATCTCTTTGTATCAGAGATTTTCTTACCTTTTAGAAAAATGTCACTTGGGGTAAAACTCCCCCTGCAACGCTGATTTGCATTTGTATAGCTCACAGCATTTTCATTTACATGTTAAAGCCTCCCCTAGAATTCCATGGGGGGGAGGCATGGGGGGAACACTGCCTAAGAAAGCCCACGTCAATTTCTGACAATTTATGGGAGTTTTCGGCGATGCCTGCAAATTACCATAAACTGCCGTTAACCTGAACTTCCACGACAATCTACAGTGCCGCATATTGACGAAAATCCCACTTTTCACGCATAAAGGTATATTTGGCTGCCATTTCAGCCTTTCATTTTGGCTTTGAGGGGAAATCAGTGGGAGTGGATGCGGCTAAGCCAATCTTCCGTTTGCTTCGATCCTGCGCAGTTACCCTCTAGCTAGCCCGGGCAAGCTGCGGCATAGCTGGCATTGCTGGTAGACAGCTGGTAGACCTGAACAACAAACTTAAGGGTAGACCCTTAAGTTTGTTGTTCCAGTGATTTTTCCCCCTGTTTTGAACTGTTAAAAAAAGAAACATTGACTTAGGGTAGGAGAAAGGTCCTCTTCATAATAACAGGGTGGTTGCCGGTTGTGGCAGATGTAAATCTAGCTATGGACACAGTAATATTTCAGTATTGAATTGATTTTTATTGGACTAACAGAAAATATGCAGTACGCATTAAAACTAAATTTGCCAGGTGCAAAAATATGGGCACCTCAGTAAAAGAGACATTAATATTTAGTCGATCCTCATTTTGCAAAAACAACAGCCTCTAGTCGCTTCCTGTAGCTTTTAATGAGTTCCTGGATCCTGGATGAAGGGAATTTTTTTTTACCATTCTTCTTTGCAAAACAATTCCAGTTCAATTGAGTTTGATGGTCGACCGAGCATGGACAGTCTGCTTCAAATCATCTCACAGATGTTCAATGATATTCAGCTCATTGCAATTTTTCTTCCGCACGAATGCCTGAGTAGATTTGGAGCGGGGATATGGATCATTTTCTTGCTGAAATATCCATCCCCTGGGTAACTTCATCTTAGTAACTGATTCTTAAACATTATTGTCAAGAATCTGCTGATATTGAGAAGAATCCATGCAACCCTAAACTTTAACAAGATTCCCAGTGACAGCATTGCCAACGCAGCCCCAAAGCACAATGGAACCTCCACCAAATGTTACAGTGGGAAAAAAGTATTCAACTATTCATCCTAGTTAAATAAACGGAGATCGATGGATTTCACTCAGTCGGCACATTTATTCAGATCTTTGCAAAGAGAGAACAGCTCATCATATAGCCTTCATGGCATAGCATTCTGCTCTGTTCTGATCTGGGCAGGGTTCGTCCCCCCCTAGTTACAACAATGGAAAGCAGTCAGAGTCATAAGAAATTACACACACTTTGCTTAACAGTAACATGTTATGAATAAACCTTGAGAAAGAATCTGGATTGTTATGGGAAGAAGCAATGTCTGGTCTACAAACAACATTCTGCAGGGAATGGTGTGGCCTTGAGAGAGAAACAGACTGAGTGAAAACTTTTATAGTGAGTAAATATAAATATTCATATATAATAGAAGAAAGATATAAATTTTACCACAACAGTCCACCCTTTCGATTATAAAAGGATATTATCCTTGTGTAATCGATATTATAAAAAAAGGAAAATTTATGAATATAAAAAAAATATGAAACTAAAATTGTGAGTATATGTAAAGAAAGCTAAAAACTAAAACACTAAAAATATATAAAAAAAATAATAATGATAAGAAAAATAATGATAATTAAAAAATAATGAATCAAAAATCCACAACTGCATTAAGTCGGTGGACAATGTTAAATGATTATAATAGATGGAAAAATGATGGAAAAGATTATGATTGCTAAAATATGTTGCCAATAAAAAGAGCCCTGGAATCACATCTTAGTTGGCAAAAATATTTACTGTTTTTCCCCATTATGATACTTTTATGGTAAAATATCTATTTGCTGAAAATTTAAATTTTTAGTTCTTATCATTATCAACTACCCTTTTTGTTTCCCTGGAAAGAGAAAAGTTCAAATCAGTCAAAACAATAGACCCCTTCATGTCTACAAACTGTAAGTCAAATTATTAATCTGAGCTTCATTAAAAGTAAAAAGGATCTATGCAAAATGTTAAAATCATAACACAAAGATGTTTCACGCAGATGACGAGTTCAGCTCTTCAGAATCAGGGTCAGTCAAAGCACACATTGAAAAGTTGGAGGATTTAATCTCAGCGCTCCTCTTCCCCAATGGTAGCTGAGATGACCCGATCATCAGAGTTCATTCTCTAATCCAGAAATCTCTGCCAATACTGACCATCAGCCATCAAGTGGTCATCTCACACTTGAACTTTCTTTTTATTATCAAGAAAAGTAATACCAAACACTTAGATACTAAAAATGTTAATCTTTGATTAAAATACAACACATCACAACACATTTCCCTTCTCATTCATGTTGTATGATTAAAAAATCAAAAAGCCAAAACTGATGTCAGACATCTTCAGGTGGGCGTCTTCATCTTTCTGTTGATGTTGGTCCCTTATACAGGCGACATTTTGTACGTGGTTCAATGGGTGGTCTGCAGAGCAGCTGGTCCTCAACACATCAGGTGGACGACTGATGTGTTAATTAACCAATCAGAGGGGATTATTCTGCCCCTTTATTCTGATTTGTTTTGTTGAAGCTTTTCCTGGTTCCTTCCAGATGAGCTCAGATGAGCTCTGATCACTTTCTTTTGATGACTTTGAGCCACACCTCCTCCTGCTGAAGGATGGAAGGATGGCTGTGATGTTCCTCCATCAGGGTCTCCAGGCACCTTGGTCCCTCTGTAAAGCCGCCTCTGACTAAGGGAAAAAAAAGTCTTGTAGGTCGTTTTAATGTGTCACCTGTCAGTCCCAGTCTGGCCAGAGGTCAGTGGTCTTGTTTGTTCTGTGGTCCAGGAAAGGGTCGACCCGTCATGAGCTCATGTGGAGGAAAACTGGGAGTCAAAGTTACCAACATGCTGAATTAAAGGAGCTGAGGGAAGGACAGATCAGATGTTATCTTACCCTTTCACAAACAATAGTAGATAAAAATAAGTTCATGTAGTTTAAAGAACTTTAGATTAAAATTTGAACTTTAAACTTTGTCACAAATCATTGAATTATTCCATAATTTCAAACTTACCCAGTAAATGTACTTCCTTAGTGTTCGGTTCTCTTTATCACGTCTGCACCTGCAGAAATCCAAACAAGCTTCTCCTCAGCAGAGGAGGGAGGGGGACAGTGTGTGTCAGTGGGCTGCAGCAATGTAAACAAGGGGAGACGCTGCAGCACAGCCTTCTGTTGCTTCCACCAGACATGATGTGTGTGGAAGAAGAATATAGGCTTTCCATCCGATTTCAAGAACGATGTTTCCAAGGCGAAGCAAAATCAAAGAACCAGAAACAAGAGTTTCATGAGGTTAAGAAACACCGAACCAGGGGTGCAAGAAGCTGAACCATCAACAAACATCAACAAAGCTGGTTTTTCCCAAACGCACATCAGACAGTCAGGCCGAGGTGTTCAAACTTCATCCAGCAGTCTAGCAGTCGTTTCTGTCCTCTGCTGCTAAGAATTACCTTAATAGATCGTTTTCCTTTATAAGGCCATTTTATTCCCTTATTTATTAACTTTACTGGTTTAGTCATAATTTAGTATTTTATTTAGGTTGTTTATGTATTCTGCTCTCAATTATCAACCCAAATTCCACACGGACTGTTCCAGATGGAAAAATAAACAGCATCTATATGGATCCTTATGAGTTTAGCTTTGCTGTTTTTCTCTTGTTTTATCTTCTTTCCACCCTTTTCTTCATCAGAACAAATAAAATATGCTCTGTTGAAGAAAACCCATAAAGTTTAAGTCAACTACACCTCCAGATATATCTGAGCTATGGATTCATTGAGAATAGGTCATTTTAAAGTCTCCACCATTCATCTTAATGTAGGAATTAAATCCTGTTATTTATATCCTCTATCATTGTAATCATTATCAATGTTATCGTTATTATTATTATTAAATAATGTTATTATCATCATTATTTCCAATTGAGTCATTTGAACACCGTATAATTATTAACCAATAATTATGTAAAATAAATTTGCATATTTATTCCAGATCAGCTTAAGATAGATTTACTTCTTAAAGAATTTAAAAGCAAATTCAATCAGCCTAATTTATTTTTATACAAGCTATTTGCGCTACATACATATAGATTTATTTACCCTTAAAGCTTAATCTAAATCTTAAAGAATTAAGGTTAACAAATTAAACTTTTGCATTTAGCATTTAAATAATGACACAGGTCCTTGATTATTTGAAGACATGCCCAATTATTGTTAAACAAGCATAATCTGTTCATTTGATTTAATTTTTAAAATCTGTCTCATTAAACTTTATTTGTTGTGATATTTGAACCTTATGTCAATCCCCTTTATTACCAATTTAAACAGCTGTGCATTATCTTTAACACATTTAACTCCTGCTTTGTTTTGAAAACAGGTTAAGGGGAAGAATGAGCCACAGAAACTAGAAACTGTCCTTATTTTAAAGTTTAACCTTAGTTATTTCCTCATTTCTATTTTACCAAGACAAAAAAACAAAATTATCATTTCACAAATGGACAACATACAATAGGTAGAGTGGATCCACAGACACTACAGACAACATATAAGACAAACAGATAAGACAAACAAAACACAAACAAATGGCCATAAGTGAAAACTTTTATAGTGAGTAAATATGAATATTAATATATAATAGAAGAAAGATATAAATTTTCCCACAACAGCCGCCATGCATAAGGCCTTTTTTATGACCAAACAACTAAATCTTTGTTTCATTAGTCCACAGGACCTTATTCCAAAATGAAGCTGGCTTGTCCAAATATGGCTTTGCATACCTCAAGCGATTCTGTTTGTGCCGTGCTCGCAGAAAAGGCTTCTGTCGCATCACTCTTCCATACAGCTTCTACTGGTGCAAAGTGCACTGAATTGTTGAACGGCACAGAGACTCCATCTGCAGCAAGATGATGCTGCAGGTCTTTGGAGGTGGTCTGTGGGTTTTTCTTGACTATTCTCACCCTTCTTCTTCTCTGCCTCTCTGATATTTTTCCTTGCCTGCCGCTTCTGGGCTTAACAAGAACTGTCCCTGTGATCTTCCATTTCCTTACTATGTTCCTCACAGTGGAAAATGACAGTTTAAGTCTCTTTTGTTTTTTTTCTGTTTTTGCAGCACTATTGGCTGACTAGAAAGGGGGTATGAGAGAGTGGGAGAGACATGCAGCAAAGGACCACAAGTCGGATTCGAACGCGGGTCGGCCGCATTGAGGACTAAGGCCTCCGTACATGGATTGTGCGTGCTAACCACAGCGCTACCTGCACGCCCCAACAGTTTAAATCCTTGAGACAACTTTTTATATCCTTCCCCTGAACGACTATGTTGAACAATCTTTGTTTTCAGATCCTCTCAGGGTTGTTTTGAGGTGCCCATGAGGAATCTTCAGAGGAGATTCAAACATGAGAACAACTTGCTACTGGCCACCTTAAATACATTTTGTCATGATTGGAAACACCTGGCTATGAAGTTCAAATCTTAATGAAGTAACCAAACCAATTTTGTGTTTCAGTTAGTCAGTGAAAAGTAGTTCAGGGTATTTAAATCAATAAAATTATTAAGGTATCCAAAACTTTTCACCTTTCAAGTTTTGTTTTATTACATATTGCAATACTGAAATATTGCTGTGTCATATTACAGTTATATACAGTATTAGATATATCAAACTAAAATAGCAATTGCTAACACCAAAATATTTAGAAATAAAAATAATTGAGATTAATAGGGGTGCCCAAACTTTTTCATGTGACTGTATGTATATATATATTTACGTATGTGTGTATGTATTTGTATATATATTCTAATTATTTCTATTCAGGATTGGAAAATGTTATGAATTTAAATATAACAAATATACATAATAATTTCTTGATTAAGTAAATTAAAAGGGAGGTATGACTTGCCATATTTTATTATATTGTGATTCAGTACATTTAGGGTTATGTTTCTTTATGTAGGTTGAATTTTCTGAAAATCGCCATCAACATCTAAAAACAAAAATCAACATCTACTAAATCTTTTAAAGACTGTAGAAATCTTAATTGAAGTTTAGCTTTTTATTGCAAATTCTCACATGTAAAAAAATTACAGGTAAACCAAATTTTTAGAGATCTGTTTATACATATTTCTGGGTTCTTAGCTAAGTAAGGGAGGGGCAATTCCCACTCTGGGGAATTGAAACACATTATGCTCTGGAATCCATTAACACACAATGGAAGGACATAAGGGTGGAAATGGGAGGACTGGGATGCGTTCTTCTGTGAAGCTCATCAAACATGTCCTGCTGAATCAGCAGCTGCCATCAGCACTATTACTTCTCACCTTCATTAGATTATTCCTGTTTTCTGTTCTCATCCTGTTTATTTTCATTTGAGTTTTTCCACTATGAAGTGATGGAACACCACAATCAAGTGCTCTGTGCATACAGACCTTTCCAATACAGATAAATGTTGTTCTGATAAATAAATTATGTAACTAATTGAAAGCTGCAATCTCATTCCATAACTCATCATAAAACTTTAATGTGAGTCACTGTTAGCTCCTCCCTGAGCTTTTTTTTTTCTTTTCTCTTGCAGTTGGTTCCTGCAGCCAAGAACAAACAAGAACTGCTTCCTTTGCCACTTGGCCGTTTATCAGCATGAGCCTGTTCGGACCTTGATTTAAAAGTGCTCTGGAGTTGAAGAGGCAGTAGTGTTTCTAAGTTTTGGAAAACTTGTTTTGGTTTATTGCCGGGGGAACGACTAGAGGCAGAGAGAAACTTTAATGATCTTTCTAAAGAAAATGGACTAATTGCACTTGTTCTTCCTGGTTCTCCTAATGAAGTTCCTTTATCTTGCAACATAAAGCGCAACCTTACTGCCCTTCTGATGCCGACTCTTTTTACTTGCTGCCGTGGAAACAGCCCTGATCTCCCTGTTAGGAAACGTGTTAACAGAACTGAAACTGGGTGTGTTTGCAATTGGACCCACATGTCTGGAAGTCCAGTAAAGAGGAAATGTGGTCAACTGTTTGACCCACATCAGTATGCACTTCTAACAACTGCAAATGGCAGCAGGGGCGGAGCTAGATGGTAAATAATCTAAGGAAAACTATTTATATAGAAAGAAGAAAATATGTAGTTATTCAACTCCAATAAAAACACTTTAGTCAGAGTGAACATTTAAAGTTATGCTGCTTTTATTTTCAGTTTAATTGGAGTAATTAGTGATTCAACATTTCCTTACCCATTATTCACCCTTGAGGTTAAACAAACCGGTTATGTGTTTAAACAAGGGTGAAGAAAAGGTGACTATCAGATCAGGATGATGGAGAGACACAGCCTGGGGGATTCATTTTGTTCCCCTCTAATACAGGTGGTGGAAACAGTAATACTCTCAAGTGGAATATTCAAAACAAAATGTTTTTGTGGTTAATTATACACATCAATATTACTAACATCAAAGATGATGAGTACAGAATTCATGCTCTTTTCAGAGCTAATTCTTGTGTTATATGGGGCAAAGAGCAAAAAAAAATTGTCTCTGCAAGTCGTTTAGGAGTCTTCACTGAAATCAAAGGTAAATTAAACATTTTAATAAAAAATGATCAAATTACCAATTTATGTAGATATTAGTGCTTATAAATATCCATTTTATGCAGAATGTTTATTGATACAAGTAGGCAAGTAATGACAATGATGACTGATTTACACCCCAGAATGGAATTACACGGCTGTTTAAATATATGCGTCTATTTGTTAGCAAAGGCTGTAGGAAACTATCGTTAGTCTTTATTTAGAAAATATGGATGTTTTGCTTGTTAATTATCCTGTTGGAACAATGTAGATTGACCCTGACGTTCTATCCGCTTTCGCCTGTTCTATGACGTTCCCCCCCCAGTCTACATTGGTTATTGCCTGGCCACTAGGGCTGGGTATTTTCGCCAGAGTCCTGAATCGTTTCGATTTTGATTCATACAGTTTTAAATCGATTAACTTCGATTCGATAATGAAAGTGGTTCAACTGTGTTTCAAAATACATATGTATTTTATCTGTTTCCTGTCATGTTAAACACAAAGTGCAAACTTGTTATCAGACAGTTTAAACTTTAGATGTGAACAAAACTGTCTCAAAAGTGCAAACTTGTTTGTGAAAAGTGAAAAAGTGAAGCCTCACTCGATCAAGCAGACGTGACACAGCAGACATGCAGACATGACGTGACACAGCAGACATGCATTGTCTGTAACAACCAGTTGTTGTTACAGACAATGCTGGTCAGCCCCCATTTGTTAATGTCTTCAGTCAACCTATTAGCTATATTTGCAGCTGTCTGGCTTGAAGTCATCTTGAGAGCATCTTTCCTGCTAATTTGAAATCAAACATCACGCGCGTCACTATAAAACGAATCGATCTCATTTCCTAGACATCGATTTTCCCAAAATGTAAAGGAATCGATTCAAAATCGATTAGATCGATTTTTTTACCCAGCCCTACTGGCCACCATTATAAAAATGTTCTGGCTATGCCTCTGTGTAATCTTCCTGATCCCTTCATGGGCTGAAGCTACAGAAACATTTCCTGATAAGGAAACCTTTTATGGGACCAAATAAACCAACAGTAGATCACAACAACAGCAGGAGCCGCTTCTATATGTGCATTAAACCATGACTGCGCTCCACGAGCGCGCGCCGAATGTTACGTTTCAGAGAGAGAGAGAGAGAGAGAGAGAGAGGGAGGAGTGAGTGACTTGGTGGACCGGGGCTCCTCAGTCACCAACATTGGATCTGGACCAATGAGACCAACTGGAGCTGCTGCTGCGGTTCCGATGCCATCATGTGAGATAGTTGTGGAGTCGCTGTGCTGGGTTCAGGTTCAGGAGCCGCTGCGCTGATCAAAGGGGAATTCATGAGGGCGCTCCGGACCATCCTGCACCAAGTCACATCCTCCCGGGACCACCGAGCGGTGAGCTGTTTACCAGCCCAGCCTGGGCCCCCTACAGGGCTTATATAAACACCATTATTTCTGCTAATAGCTCCAATTATTATTCTTTTTATTATTACTATACCAGGCGCGTGGGGCGGCGGGGGGCGTGTCGCGCTGCGCGTGCGTCTGCCTTTCAGCACCTTCAATCACCTCCGTCAACACCGTTATTTGGTTAGAAAAGTTAAAAAGCGACTTTCTCAGCCTCACTTTCACTTTCATTTTGCAGGCTTTGTTTTTCCCCCTACTGGTTGGTGGAGGTTAGTGCATGGCCACTTCATTAGGAACTATGAGGCTTAAAGGAGCCCATTTTCTTCTCCTTTTTGTCACAGTTAAATGTGTCAGATCCTCCAGCGTGTTTTAAAATTAGTAAAAGTTAAAATAAGTCCAGGGAGATGGCAGTGATGATAATGATGATAGGATTAACCAGCTTCATGCCAGACAGAGGCGTAGACAGAAAATTTTTATAAGGGTGGCCAGGCAATAACCAATGTACACTGAGGGGTGGCCGAAAGCGGATAGGGGCCAGAACCTCAAGGTCAAGCCAAAAATAAGACTAACTATACTTTCCTACAGCCTTTACTAACAAATAGACGCATATATTTAAACATCTGAATTTCTAGATAAAAGGTAAAGTGGATAAAACTCTTTCAGATTCTGGGGTGAACATCTTTTCCATTGTCATTTCTTACCTACTTTTATCAGTAATGATTCTGTATAAAAATGTATATTTACAAGTACTAATATCTATATGAATTGATTATTTAATACGGTTTTATTAAAATTGTTATTTATCTATGATTTCACTGAAGACTCCTAGATGACGTGTGACAGAGACTCATCATTTTCTCTTTACCCCATGAAACATGAAACACAATATCTAGTTCTGAAAAGAGCATGAATTCTGTACTTATTATCTTTAATGTTAGTATAATGATGTGTATAATTAACCACAGTGTTTTTGTTGTCAAGAAATTATGAATACATGGAAAAATAGTAAGTAACATATGAAAAATTTAAATGAATATTGCACTTGAGAGTATTACTGCTGCTACCATCTATATTAGAGGGAAAAATGTTAGCCACAGGGGTGGCCAATGATTGGCTAAGGGTGGCCATGGCCATCCCTCTCCCCCCATCTAGCTCCACCCCTGCTGCCAGACATGAACAGTACCAATCTGGTGTGAAGAATCCATTTTAGCTGCTGTATTTTGCAGCTGCTGCATTTTTATGGTTGTTTCTAAAAATTGGTCTAAACAGTCAATCCTTTCACAGACCATCATTTCAGTCCGTGGGCTGCTACATAATGATGGTGGGAGTATTCTTGGCAACCAGCCCAAATCAGCATTGCTGCTGTTGACCAAGTCCATTCCTTTGTGAACACAGGATCATCTGGTATCTGCTTCCAGCAGCAAAGTCTGATGTTATATACCAATTCTAAGTTCAACACAATATATCAGGAGGAAGTGGAAGAGGAGCTGGTAAACTTTCAGCGACTCTGTGATGCTATCACATGCCAGAGCAATGTTCCAGGAATCGTACTGAATCTTTGCCATGAAAAATGAAGGCAGTTCTGAGGGTTAAAGGGGTCCAAGATGTTCATAAAAGTAAAACTAAATCTATGCAGCTGTTTAACTCATGATAGCATCTTAGGATGAGCAAGACTGTCAAAAGAAGTATGGTGTACTAAGCAAAAGGCCAAGGTAATCCCTTTTTTCTGACTTCCAGAGACCACCTGTTGTTTTATGAGGGCATTGAGCATTCGGGTTAAGATCATTGAGAGATTTTGGCAGAAAAATCTCCTAAATTCCAGCGATGAATAGTCCATCAATCAATCTTTATTTATAGAGCGTTTTAGATCGCTAAAGAGACCTAGTAATGGAGCAGTTCTATGGAAAAAAAGCAAACAATGAAAAGATTAGAAAATAAAACATTCTTTAAACTCAGCCTGATATTTCGGTTTAAATGGAGCTAAGAGCCAAGTTTAAAAGACAAGTCTTTAAACAAGATTTTAAGGCATTCAAAGTTGCATTTTTTGTCTGAGTTGGCTGCCATTCAGTTGTATGAACAGGGAGTAGAGAATGGAAAGGAGAGCAAAGAGGTTTGGAACTCCAGTGTCGAGTCAAGTGCAGGAGGGTGAGGTTCAGGGCCTATGATCTGGGATGGGTCAGTTTGAGAGTTCTACAACCACTAAGCAAAGGGATGCTCAGTTGAAGCATGTTAGAGGCGAGGGTGTGTGGAAAACGGGATCATTAAAAGCTGAGCTATAATTTAGGATCCCCTTCCTGTGCTCCAAATGGCTCAAGGCCATGTGTTGCTATGAAAATGGCATTCTAGTTTGATATTTTGATATGCTTCTTTTAACGTGTTAAAGAATAAATTGAGCTTGCCTGTGTAAATTCTCAATCATCCAGTTCATGGCAACATGACAAGGATTAAGCTGATTGTACTCAGCACCAGTTCGCAGTACGTCAAACTGAGCGAAAAGTTTGTTTTAATCCAGATACAAAAATAGCTGATTTTACTTTACTGTTGACATTAGACTCTCGTGCAGAACAAGTTCAAATAGTCAGTTTTCCTTGCAGTGGAGGTTCTGCATTCCCTCTGATCTCCTTGCACAAAAACAACGTCTGTATCCCTGCAGTTCCGCCAGCATTACCATGGGCAATACTGTTTAAATTAAGCCAGCCCCAGTATTAAATTAATTCATCCACCAGGTCCTTACTCTGAAATTTTAGATCAGTTTTCAGAGTTCCTGTCTGTCATTATAGTTGGGAATTTTAACATTCATGACAACATTGAAGGTGATAGCTTAACTGCAGGTTTTAATGCTATCTTAGACTC
Organism: Cyprinodon diabolis; assembly: GCA_030533445.1. Lineage (NCBI taxonomy): Eukaryota > Metazoa > Chordata > Actinopteri > Cyprinodontiformes > Cyprinodontidae > Cyprinodon > Cyprinodon diabolis. The sequence goes on from CM060066.1 coordinate 47,819,878, forward strand.
GATTGGCTATGTCCAAAATGTGCATAGTCCTACACATTCTCGTCTTCATACTTTGGACCATGTGCTGACATATGGCATGGAATGTAAAAAAAATAACAGTACTTCCTCACAACGTTGGCCTCTTTTTAGCAACCTTCAAAACAAAACTTTGATAGAGTTCTCCCCCAAGAGAATGTTGCACTTTACCAGATTGTGCCTGTGTAAATTCAAAAAGAAATGTGTAAAGTCATCTGGATCATTGAAACCAAAAACAGGCTTAAATTGGAAGAAAACCAGACATCTGCTCAGTTTTGTTTTTAAGACGTTTCAAGACCTATGCTGGACCAGCTGTGATGAAAGTCACTGATGATATTTTCATGGCCTCATTTAATAGAGTTGTATCTGTGCTTGCCCGTTAGATTTTACAGTCAATCATAATATCCTTTTAGAAAGGCTTGAACAGTTTGTAGGAATTAAAGGAACTACAGTAGGCTGGTTTAAATCGTATTTATTTGCAGTGTTGGGGAGTAACGGATTACATGTAATGACGTTACGTAATTTAATTACAAAAACAGAGTAAATGTTATTCGTTACAGTTACAATGAGAAAATATGTAATTCAGTTACAGTTACTTCCGAAAACATTAAGAATTACAAATTTAGTTACATTTAAAAAAAATATAAAGAAAAACCTTTGCGAAATATGTACAGTGAACCCTCGCTATATCCGGTTCACTTTTCACGGTCTCGCTGCTTCATGGATTTGCATCATGCATTGTTAAACTTTATTGTCGAACATAATCAATGGTGGCATGTCGGTTTATAAGGATCTTTTTATTGCTTCGCGCCCTGTATCGCCGTTTCCCGCTACGGCTCCTTGTCTCTATCATAATTGCCACTCTGATGATCCATCCTGTGCTGGTGGAGCCTCCTTGAGGAACAGCAAGCGAGCGGACGGTTCTATTTCAGCTCAAGCAGCGCATCAAAAATGACAGCCTTCCAGCACTGGAAATTTAAGGAGCATTTCATTTACATCTGTGAAAATGGCTCAAATTTAACCGTGCAGTGCAAGAAGTGTATGCCGGCTATCAACCTGAACCTGCTTGTGTTAGTCTGCAAACTGCGTAAATGGTAGAGCCTGGGGGAGGAACAGAAAAGAGTATGGCCCGATGAGAGGAGTCTGAGAAAATCTTCCATGCCTGGTGCTGGCATCTCTTCTTGTGGACATCCTGTGATTGCCTGTCAGCAGTTCCCTCTCAGCTTAGTGCTTTTTCAAGGTTCACATTCAGTTCTCAAAAATTAAATGTTGAACATGGGTCAATACTCATTAAAACCTTAAAGTAATCAAAAAGTAATCAAAAGTAATTAGTTACATTACTTTTTAAAAGTAATCGAAAAAGTTACAATACAATTACATTTTAAACAAGGTAACTTGTAACTTTAACGGATTACATTTTTAAAGTAACTTACCCAACACTGTTTATTTGATAGATATCAGTTTGTTTATGTTAATTATAAATCTGCTTCGTGCTCCAGGGTTGCCTGTGGAGTAGCACAGGGATCAGTGCTAGGACTTATTCTCTTTACTGTATGTATGCTCCCAAATAAATAATTATCAGACAGCATGGGATTAATTTCAACTATAGACTATAGACATGTCTGCTCCTGAATGCAGACAAAACAGAAGTTATAGTCTTTGGACCAAAGTCCATGAAAAGGAAGCTGATTAGTCAGTCACTTCATTTGGATGGGTTATATTGACCCCATATAGTAAATTAGAAAACCTTGGTGTTATTTTTGATTAAGACCTGTCATTCAAATCCTAATTTAAAAGAGGTTTCTAGAATTACTTTCTTTCATCTGTGGATATTGCTAAAACTTCCTGTCCAGGGTTGATGCTGAAAAACTAGTCCATGGTTTTGTTACTTCAAGGCTGGACTATTGTAATTCTTTACTATCAGGAAGTCCAGCAACTGTAGTTAAAAGCCTTCAGCCGATCCAAAATGTTGCAGCCAGAGTTCTGATAAAAATTTTAAAAAGAGAGATCATATCTCTCCTATCTTAGCTTTTCTTCATGGGCTTCCTGTTAAATCCAGAATAGAACTGAAAATCCTCCTTCTCAAATTTAAAGCCTTAAATAACCATCTGGTATCAGGGATCTGATTATTCCTTATATTCCTAAGAGAGCATTTCGCTCTCAAACAACAGGTTTCCAGTGGTTCCTAAACATTCTAAAAGTAGAATGAAAGTAGATCTTTTAGTTTTCAGGCTCCTCTCCTGTGAAACCAACTACCAGTTTTAGTCAGGGATGTAGACACACTGTCTACTCTCAAGGCCAGGTCCAAAGTTTCTTCTTTGATAAAGCTTATGGTTAGAGTGGTTCAGATTATCCATTCAGCTATCTATAGTTATGCTGCTATAGGATTAGACTGCTGGAGGACATAGAGACCACCTTTGCACATTTTGCTTCATTCTATCCCTATTCTCGACTTCTGCTCTAATTGTTAGGTCAACCTTTAACTTTCTGGTCTTGCTGCTTTCTCTAATCAAAGTAGCTTCATCTGGTCTATTCCTGTCCATCCCAGATATGCTGCTGCCATCAACATATTTGATAATAGATTTTTGAGCTTGGCCTATTTTTTAGTGTAGCCCTTTCACTCTTACTGTGATTAACTGTATGTGCTCTCTTCCCTCCTCCTACATGGGAACTGGTTTTAGAGCTCTTCTGCCTGGCTGTGGCTTTCCTACACAGAAAATAAACTGCATTGAACTGAATTAATTGGAGATATGAAATCATATTTTAAGTCAATATTTATCCCCTCGTGACCCCAGCAGGGATAAGCATGATGGAAAATGGAATACAGGTGCTGGTCATAAAATTAGAATATCATGAAAAAGTAGATTGATTTCAGTAATTCCATTTAAAAAGTGAAACTTGTATATTATATTCATACATTACATACAAACTCATATATTTCAGATGTTTATTTTGTTTAATTTTGATGATTACAAATGACAACAAATGAAAATCTCAAATTCATCATATCAGAAAATTAGAATATTACTGAAGACCAATAAAAACAAAGGATTTATAGAAATGTTGGCCAACTGAAAAGTATGAACATGAAAAGTATGAGCATGTACAGCACTCAGTATTTAGTTGGGCCTCCTTTGGCCTGTATTACTGCAGCAATGCGGCGTGGCATGGAGTCGATCAGTCTGTGGCACTGCTCAGGTGTTATGATAGCCCAGGTTGCTCTAATAGTGGCTTTTAGCTCTTCTGAATTGTTGGGTCTGGTGTATTGCATCTTCTTCTTCACAATACCCCATAGATTTTCTATGGGGTTAAGGTCAGGAGAGTTTGCTGGCCAATTAAGAACAGGGATACCATGGTCCTTCAACCAGGTACTGGTAGCTTTGGCACTGTGTGCAGGTGCCAAGTCCTGTTGGAAAATGAAATCTGCATCTCCAAAAAGTTGGTCAGCTGCAGGAAGCATGAAGTGCTCTAAAACTTCCTGGTATGTGGCTGCGTTGACCCTGGACCTCAGAAAACACAATGGACCAACACCAGCAGATGACATGGCACCCCAAACCATCACTGACTGTGGAAACTTTACACTGGACTTCAAGCAACGTGGATGAAGTGCCTCTCTTCTTTTCCTCCAGACTCTGGGACCTTGATTTCCAAAGGAAATGCAAAATTTACTTTCATCAGAGAACATGACTTTGGACCACTCACCAGCAGTCCAGTCCTGTTTCTCTTTAGCCCAGGCAAGACGCTTCTGACGCTGTCTGTGGTTCAAGAGTGGCTTGACACAAGGAATGCGACAGCAGAAACCCATGTCTTTCATACGTCTGTGTGTGGTGGTTCTTGAAGCACTCACTCCAGCTGCAGTCCACTCTTTGTGAATCTCCCCCACATTTTTGAATGGGTTTTGTTTCACAATCCTCTCCAGGGTGCGGTTATCTCTCTTGCTTGTACACTTTTTTCGACCACATCTTTTCCTTCCCTTCGCCTCTCTATTAATGTGCTTGGACACTGAGCTCTGTGAACAGCCAGCCTCTTTAGCGATGACCTTTTGTGTCTTGCCCTCCTTGTGCAAGGTGTCGATGGTCGTCTTTTGGACAACTGTCAAGTCAGCAGTCTTCCCCATGATTGTGTAGCCTATAGAACTAGACTGAAAGACCATTTAAAGGCTTTTGCAGGTGGTTTGAGTTAATTAGCTTATTAGAGTGTGGCACCAGGGGCCATCAATTTTGAAACTTTTCACAATATTCTAATTTTCTGATATGATGAATTTGAGATTTTCATTTGTTGTCATTTGTAATCATCAAAATTAAACAAAATAAACATCTGAAATATATGAGTTTGTATGTAATGTATGAATATAATATACAAGTTTCACTTTTTAAATGGAATTACTGAAATCAATCTACTTTTTCATGATATTCTAATTTTATGACCAGCACCTGTATATTTATCCCCTCCTGCATATCGATGCTCCCTCTCTGCTGCTCTTCTCTAAATTTTCTTCTGTAACCTTAGAGGGGCAATCCTTCTTTGAATGGGTCATGTGACCCAGAGCGCTGCCTCTTGTCATTCTCTTGTCACACCAGAGATAACTAAGCCCGCAGTGGCTGCTAGCTTTGACCTTAGCTGAGCAGTCATATTTCTGGTTTCTTATGGAGGATTTAATTTAGAGGGTGAGTGTTTCCTTGTCTTTACCAGGAACTCCAGGACTTCTAGTCTGATAGCTGAACCAGAGAACAGAGGGAGACTGGCTCATTTTGCAATAACAGGCATTGTTTTCCAACCCTACATATACAACAAGAAAATAATGTATAATTGATAGTTTGTTGGTGAAGGAATTTATATATTGTTAATACTATTGGAAAAAAAAGAGAGTTCACCCCAGATGACTGACAAGCTGAAGCCCATGTCTACAAAATGCTTTCCAAAGTTTTGAGCATCCAAAGACATTTAAATGTTTTCCTTTTGCCTTTTAGAAAAGTGATCAGTTCCAGTTGACGTGGAAGCTGTGCTGCAGAGACCGCCACAATACTCAGGTGTGGCTTTGTTTCATTACTCTGAGGTAGGCATACAGTCTGTGACTTTATGGCTAATACAATAAACATACTACAGTGAAATATACTACTGAACTAATAAGAGAAACAAAAAAAAATCCTGTTTAAGAAAGTAACAAAAAAAAATTCATAATAATACATGAAAAAAAGGATGTTTCACTAAGTATATGTTCTAATTATATAGTAGGTCTCAAAAGTCTGCTTACACATATTGAAATGAAAGTATTTTGTGATGTAAAAATAAGTGCTTGATAAATCCATACAGAACCTTTTGCACCATCCTAGAGATACATTTCCTCTTGAAAATAAACAGAAATCTGAACGTTTTCTTTATCTGCACTCATGCTACAAATACAAAATTCTTGCGCTTACGTCCCGCTGGGTCCATTCCAGGCTCCATGGACAGGTCCTGGCTCTGCCGTACTGGGCAAAGTCGATTGTCTTGATTTCTTTAGTTATCATAAGGGCATTATGAACAGCCCAGTCTGAGTAATCACAGAGACTTTGGAGACCCTTGCAGGGGCATATAAGCTCCAGACAACATAGTCTCCGGAATCATCGGAGCACTGACAAACCCTCCACCATGTTAAGGTGGCCGTCCAAGGAGGGGGATGTTGTTTTCTTCATATTTTGATCAAATCTTAACATTGAGTTTTTCTCAGTAAAGACTTAAAATCATTTATAGGTCATCAGATGAACCTTACATACATTGAACTGTCCTGGTAGGATTCTTCTGGCATTGACTCATTAACATCCTCTAGCTAAAGCCAAGGTTTATTTTAGGGATGAACAGAAGTGATGATGAAACTAAAGTTAAATTGGACCAAATTTCAAAAAAGTGAGTTTTAGATGAAAAATGACCTTTCCCCACCAGAGGAAACCAGTTCACCAGAACTGGTTGCATCACGAGCTGCATTTTCATTTGCAAATATCATTCAATATAAAGCAGAGGTCTTCAACAGGGGGTCCGTGACCCCTAGGGGAGCCCCGGAGGTACTGCATGGGGGTCGTAAAAGTTTTGGTTGATTCAAAATTTTTGTTTATATTCTCCCCTGTAATTTTTTCTACTAATTGAAATGCCTTTAAAAATACATTAACATGAATTCAACACTCTTTAGTAAAAAGATGAATGGAGGCAGAAGATGTCTTTCAGTCATCAATGCACACATTCAGCGACACACAGGAGCTCTTTCAAGGTGGGCACCGTTTCATTCACAACACCTGTCAACACCATCAACCAGGAATCAGAAATACTTTAATAATCCCAGGGAGAAATTACTTTAATTACATTACTCCATCTGTAGTTGAGTGACTATAGGACCAGTTTGATACAATATTCGGGGGTCCCCGCTCCATCTTGCCATGAGTTTGGGGGTCCTTGGCCTGGAAAACGTTGAAGACCCCTGATATAAAGTATTTTGTGGATAGGAAAAGTCCTCACAGGTTGACTGGTAGAGCTGTTACAAGTCATGGTGGACATATATTACCAAGAGATTGCTGGTAAATAACAGCGCTCGATGTTAACCATCGCCCGATCTCCCGGGGCAAGTAGTTTTTATTGTCGGGAGAGTACAATTTTTTTTTAGATCATAGCACTTGCCCAGCGGGCAAATGCTATGATCTAAAAAAAAAAAAAATTTTATCACTCAAAATTACTTTAAAATCACCGACAATCGATGAAAACGACCCAGAAGCATTACCGGCGCCATTTTTGTTGTTTTGTACACATTCTCGCGTGATTTGAAAAAGCCGGGTGATTTTCTGCCAGATGGTGTGATTTTTGTCCACCTAGCGGTAATTTTGATGTTGTTACCAAAACGACAAACAAGCTAGAAAGCGCTATCATATGGCAGTCTTTTGTACAGTGGTGCAGGTCATACATTAAAAATTTTCATAATTTTTTTTCTCTCAGACATTGGAGAGGTGCATTTAAATGTTATAGAGCTAAACATGTTAAATTGGTGACCTGTTATATTATTGTCTTGTTGCTGCATTTATTTTGTCAGGGAAAATTAATCCTGAGTCCGTTAAAAGTCATGGAATTCTGAAATTACGTAAGGCTGTGGAAACCCTGTATAAAATAACTATGTATAATGATTCTCTAGAAAAGTCACATTATATTAATAGTATTATCTTGTATAAACATACTGTGACTCTAAAATAAAAGTTATTCATTTGTGACATTGACTCTTGTGATTTATCTTAAGTTTTTAACCTGTCAAGTTTTTTTTAGATTTTTAACATTATAATTTTTATTTTTCCAAGCACACAACTGTTTAAAGCAAAGTTTAGTTTGAAAAGAATGTGCAGGAAGGATTGAAAAGCATGTTAACACGGAAATGTAGGCTTGAGTTCATTATCTGACGCATGCAGATACACACCAGGAACCTGGAAACTTAAAAAATACTGAATTACAAAAAAACATTTAAAAAACAAACATGTTTCATTGATATATATACAAAAATGAATATTAGGAACTATATTTATTAAACATTATACTGGGCAAGTAAAAATAGTTTCTGGGCAAATGAAATTTGGGCAAGTGGTAAAAATCCTTAAGGTTGACCCCTGAATAAGGCAACATGCTGAAGCTAAATCAAAAGGGGCTTCAATAAAATAAATAAAAGATGTCCAAACTTATCCAACATGCTGATGGATCGAACAGATCTTTTCAGTTTTAATGCTTAAAATAAATGTCATATTAAAAATGATGAAGTTCTGATATAATTCATTCTGTCTCAGTTTTTAATCTCACATTGGAGAAATTCACTTTTGGAACTTAACCTATCCCCTTGGGGAGCATTGGGCTGCCACTGTGCGGCGCCTGGGGATCAGTGTTGGGTTAAGGGTCTTGCTCAGGGACCCAGAGTGCAGGCTGTGGGGATTGAACCGGGTAACCTTCTCAGAGCTCTAACCACTAGGCCAACACTCCCACCAATCCTTGCACCTTGAAAGCAACCTGTAGACATCTTGCCACGACTTAAAGTTAATCTGGATTCCTATATAATATAAACAAATAACTCAATAGGTTGTAGTTAATAAAAAGTACTTCATAATATTATTTATCAAGTTCTGCAAGCAGCTTTGTCTCAGTAATGGACACGTATGGCTCCGTTAGCTTAAAAAAATGAAATGCAGATTTTCATTCTTTTGACATCTTTATATTAAGATGAGCCATTATCCTCTTTACAATTATCTTGTAAGAATACTTAATAATTGTTGGACATACCTGCAGTGTAATTCTGTCTCCTTTGTCTTACAGCGTTTTGACTGTGTGCATTAGGGCAAATCCTATGTCAAACATAGGAGACCTTCAGAAGTGTGTGAACTATACGAGATATGCCATTAAGGTGAGAGAAGGTACCAGATACTTTCATATTTTTTATGATCATCTTCCAACTCTTAATTTGTCCACACATGATTTTTTTCAGCTTTATTTACAAGGCACTTTAACAGGATCCACAGCAGAAGCAAAATGAAAAACATGTGAAATAAGAGAAAGATCAAATAAAAAGCTAAACACACAAACAATCTAAATAAAATAAATACTCAATGCTAAACATAATCAAACCAAACAGTAAAACTAATTTGGGCTGATGGCCAATGAGTAAAAACATGTTTTTGAAATGGACAAATCTGCTCTACTTGTTTTTAAATGTCTTTATTTTTTTTTCTAATACTTTCTATGAACCTGGTTTTTAGAGTTCTTAATAAAGTTTGAATGAGGAACGAATAAATCTCTTGTGTCTAGAGAATCGATCATTTAAAAATCTAAAAATAGTCCGTTATAATGAATTGTTACAGCTTTATTTACCCCTTGACAGCCATTGTTGCTTATATACAACTAACTCCTTGTATTATGTACACAGCCGAGATAACATAGGCGTTCCCTCACTGCCACTTATTACACATTCACTGTAGAACTAGGAACTTTTGGCAAGCTATTGTTTCTGTTACATCTTAACTGTGAATATATATATATTAGTGGTGGGCATAGATTAATTTTTTCTAATCTAGACTAATCTCTCTCTAATCTTGGAATTAATCAAGATAAAAAGCACTAATTTGAATTCTGCCAAAGGGAATCATGTTATGTGTGGGCTACCTCCAGAATTCAAAAGAAAATGTTTGCTTTTTTTGTTTGCAAAATAATACATAATTTCTTCTTCTTACTTAAGATTTTGAAATACTTGTTTTTTTTCTCATTTGTTACTGTGTTTGTGCTGCAAAAAATAGTGTCCCACTTCCAAATAGAGATGTCCCACTTGGACAATATAGTGTCTCCAAAAAATCGGACACATGTCGCCTTCAACTTCTCTTCATTCACGGCTTTCTACGCGGCATGCTGGTCATGTATTCTCCTCATGATGGTTTGCCTCGCAGGTAGTTTGTAAGATGGGTCCCCAGAGGCCGCCTGGAGAACGAGCTCATCAGCCATGCTGATGGGCTAGCAACTTGTGGCTATTAGCTGAGCGAGGAGATAAGTTAGCATGGCTGATAGAGCTCTGCTTATAGCTGAACTCATGTCAGCACGTCACGTTCAATGTGGTGATTTCACAGTTTGCCTACATGGGTTGGACTGATTTGTTTTCACCCCAAGATATACATCTAAGCCTGATACACATCCGTGCTAAAATATCAAGTTAAGTCATAATTTGTTCAATAGTAAACTGTGAGAATAGTTTAACGCCGATATATATATATATATATATATATATATATATATATATATATATATATATATATATATATATATATATAGGTGATGGCTAACCAACCAGACATGGTGTCGATCGACAAACAGCAGAAGAAGGCAGTAGTGATAGATGTGGCAATCCCAAGCGACAGCAACATCAAGAAGAAAGAACAAGAGAAGCTTGAGAAATACCAAGGACTGAAAGAGGAGCTAGAAAAGATGTGGAAAGTAAGAGCAGCAGTGGTGCCAGTGGTAATTGGGGCACTGGGGGCTGTGACCCCCAAACTGGGAGAGTGGCTACAGCAGATTCCAGGTAAAACATCAGAGGTCTCTGTCCAGAAGAGCGCAGTCCTAGGAACAGCTAAGATACTGCGCAGAACCCTCACACTCCCAGGAGGACCCGAGCTTGAGGATGACACATATCTCCCAACGAGGGGTGAGAAAACAGTTATATATATACATATATATATATATTATATATATATATATATATATATTTATACTGTATATATATATAATATATATACATATATGTATATGTTCATTGGCTTCCTGTTAAATCCACAATAAAATTTAAAATCCGGCTTCTCACATATAAAGCCCTAAAATAACTGAGCTCAATATTATATCAGAGATCTGATTGTTCTTAAGTTCCTAATTTAGCACTCTGCTCTCAATCTTCTGGTTTACTGTTGGTGGAGCTGGTTGACAGTTGCGTTTTGTATCTCTGCTTCTGTCTCCTTGAACCCCAGTCGGCCTCAGCAGATGGCCGCTCACACTGAGCCTGGTTCTGCTGGATATTTCTTCCTGTTAAAAGGAAGTTTTTCCTCTCCACTGTTGTTACAAGCATGCTCGGTGTGAGGATTGCTTTGATTAAATTGCTTTCAATTGTTGTCTCAAGCCCCAACTCTGGCTTTCAGTGTCGTTGTGTTCTTGGGCAAGACACTTCACCTGCATTGCCTTCTGAAGGTGGTGTGACAGACTGGTATCGCCAGTGTACGGCAGCCTCGGTTCTGTCAGTGAGCCCCAGGGCAGCTTTGGCTACAATACAGTTTGCCATTTGTGAGTGTAGGTGTGAATGGGTGAATGACTGAATGTAATGTAAAGCACTTTGATCAATTTCCCTGATTTGAAAAAGCACTAAATAAGTACAGGCCATTTACCATTTACCAAGATGTTAATGTTGGTAATGTAAAAATGATTGATTATGGAGCAGACATTCCTTATCAATTGGAAAAAGAGCATGATAAAAATTTTGTTTTATTTGTTCTTAGATGCCTGTTGCATCGGCCCTTCATGACATTTGACAAACTCTGTTTATCCATGTGTTTCGTGCTTTACTTCAGGCTTCTAAATATTTTCATTGTATCAGTGTGCAAAGGACAGTTGTGAGTTTAAGTCGTCATTCTAATACAAACGGCCTGCGAGAAATGAAGGGAAATATTAAAACAAAATAACATGATTTTTCATGAAATTAATAAAAACGTAACAATAGCTGGGGAAGGTTCTCAGTCAACCTGGTCATAGTCATTCCAAAAAAAGAAAATCAAAAACAATCCACTGGACTTTTTTTCCAAGTTTGTCTTTCAATACAAACCCATGGCTTTTACTGTATAAAAACTTGAACTCAACGCTAATCCAGACATTTTGAATTGAAAAACCTTCCTGGATGGGAAGCAAAACGTCTTAAAACTTGCAAACAAAGTCCAGTAGATTGTTTTTGATTTTCTTTTTTTGGAACGTAACAATTAATTGAAGGAACAAAAATAGGAAGAGTTAATGAGGTAAAATTTTTAAGCGGAAATATAGATGACAAATTAAATCAGAAACCTAAGATTGACTACTATAGAGTAAAACTTTTGAAAGTGTGGAGGTCTAGTATAAAGTTAAGAGTTTCTTAAATTCTGCCTCATTGTTTATGCTGTAGAATTCCCTAAAACTTCCATATTTTGGATACTACACAGAAGTCTGGGGTTATACGTAACTACAAAAAAGCATTAAGTGTCACTAAGCAGAAAATGCCACCTATAGATATACAAAAATCTATTTACTTTTGTATCTGAAGAAGATGGCCATAGAAGGCGATTTTGTTTTAAAACTAATGTGTGTGTCTGTCTATGGAGGTAAGCTGTGGAACACCTTGGATTCAGAACTAAATGTTATGAGACAGTGTGTAAATTTAAGAAACTATATAAGAATAAAATATTGGAATGTTATAAAAGAATTTATGATAAATACATTTTTTGTTCATGGAAAACAATAGGGAGATGTTTGTATCATGACATGAGCGAAGTAAATAAATAAACTTTTGTTTCATAAGAAGCTTTATGAAAAAGATAAGAGAGACTGAGAACTTTAGGTAAGAAAATATGAAATATTTTCTCCTCTGACTCTCTGTTCAGGCTGCTGTCAGGATTAATATCAGCAGTTCCTGAGGCTGATTATGACCTCAGCCTAGCCTTCAATAACTTTAATGATATGAATGTCATTGATCATTTCTTGATCAATAAAGCTAAAATGTGTCTGTGGAGGACTGTCACTGACTGAGAAAATGGCAAACCGCTCAATGAAAAGTGGAATATTCAAAAACTGGAAGGACTGTTTCAATCTGCAAAAAGTCCAGCTTTCATTATTGCAGTGCAAATGTTTGAAACTAACTATGGATGTATTACTAGTATGCAGATTTTATATGATTATTCAACCTTGTTTTTTTTCTGCCTCTCAGGAATCTGATGCCATGTTGTACACTCCATCCAGTAACTACACAGTAAGTAGATCTTTCCTTTAAAATTGGCTTTAGATATGCATATTTTGCATCTATAACTGAAGAAACAAAAAGCAGCGCTACAATAGAAGTGAACAACATTCATATTTTATAGAATTGATTTAGTTGAGAGTTTGGCTCTCTATCCCAGTACAGACAGACCAGGGGATTTGCCGGGTGTGAGCCTCTTAAACCAGCTCTCCTGTTTTGAAAACTTGGGCACATTAAAGATTGAAATGCACCACACAGCCCGTACAAGAGAGACTGAAACTAACGCTATGTGGAAGTTTTTAAACCAATAACATTTAACTTGCCCAACTAGGAAAAATAAGATATTGGATCTTATCAAGTCCGCCTAGCAATCCCCACATACCAAAGTGTACCAACCAATATAAAACATAGTTAAATATTTTTTTTAAAGATTATCCAAATAATAAGCACTGAGTCACAAATAATCTGAAACCAAAAGCAAACAGCTGGTCTGCTTCAGGAATATTGAGTTTGGGGCCGTCTGATTTCAGTAAAAATGGTAAATAGGCTGTATAGCACATTTTTTTAAGTCAGGGGACTCCAAAGGGCTTTGCACCACAATTAGTCATTTACCCACTGATGTGGTGAGCTATATTGTAGCCGCAGCTCTCCTGTGGCACACTGATAAAAGTGGGGCGACTACCGGTACATAATAAACCCTGGCAGAGCTGGCATCGGTCAATCTTTGACAGATTTGAGGGCCAGAGGGGGTCTGGTTTGGGGACCATTGGATTTTGTCCCTGTTGTTTTCTGCAGATGACGTGGTTCTGATGGCTTCTGATGCATGTTTCTCAAACAGAAAAAGGTTTAACCTTCAGGTTGGAGGAGAGTTCTCGCCTGTAGTTTAGGAGTATCTTGGGATCCTGTTCACGGCTGAGAGGAGAATAGAGCTTGAGACTGATAGACGGATCGCTGTAGCCGCTGATATTGCACCAGTCTGTTGTGGTGAAGAGAGAGATTTGGTTTACTGGTTGGTCTGCGTATCTACCCTGACCTATGGTCATGAAATCTGAATCATGACTGATAGAACAAGATCCTGGATGTAAGAGGCTGGAATGAGCTTCCTCTGCAGGATGGCTGGGCTCTCCCTCTGAGATAGGGTGAGTGAGTAATCAGGGAGAGGCTAAAGATGAGTTTGTTGAATCTCAAGCAAGCATCATTAAAAGTGTATATCTGCTGAGAATTTACAGTCTGGCCTTTGCTTGCTGGTCTACAGCTATTTGCTTCCCTCTTGTAATGGTGTGAACACATACCAAAAATTGAGAGAAATGATTCATCACATTGCAGCAATAGCACATTTGGGCCTCCAGACATGATGATGGTGAGTTATGTGGGGTAAAAAATGTTGGGATATGCCTGTTCTTAATCTCACAGGCTCCAAACGAAGGTCATAAGAGATAAGAATGAGTTACAAAGCCTCCTTCATGGCATGAAGGGGAGGACCGTTGTTTTGTGGGGATCCATCTGGCTAGTGAAATATATTGACCTAACATCGAACGGCCTTGATGAACTCAAGTTGGTTTTCCTCCAAATGTTCAAGTGTCTTTATGCATGGGTTGGGTTGGTTCCCATGGGGGGACTGTGTGTTGGGATTTTTGTAAGGTATTAATGTATGTCCTGAGCTTTTGCCAGTCAGAGCTATATCTCTCCGTCTGAGGACGTTAAATAAATTTGAACCTTGTTTCTTTCAAGAAATGCCTCTTTCTCAGCTTCCTAAATCCAAAGTTACTAAATTAGGTAGTATGATGGTAGGGGATTTTTCATACAGTGGTCTCTTTGGTACCAGCTGAGCACCATTTAAAGTCCACAGGCTTCCTGCTCATTATCTCTTTATGACCACAGTGCATCCATCTTCTGGAGACTACTTTCAGCAGGATAATGTCCCCACTGGTAACATAGCTCATCCATTTATTCAGGGCAGTAAAAAAAAATAAGCAGAGATAAGTATTCCTGCTGCCTTGTTGAATAAAGTACACACATTGAACATTATCTAATAAGCTAAAGATTCTGGGAAAATCTCCTCTTAAATGTAGTGAGGATTTGTCATGATGCCCAGCTCCTTGTTGGAGCTCCACAAACACCCAGACAGCTGCTACTTTCAAGTAGCTGCTGAGCCGCCATTGAATTAAGACGGATGCCAAAGCGTTCTGGAGTCAAATATGAGACCATCTGTCCATGATCTAAAGCTTGACCCAAACTGGATCAGCAACATGAAGATCATCCAAAGTATAACGCCTGAAAATCAAGGTGCTGTAATGTCCCAGTCAAAGTCCAGGGATCAATCTGAAACAAATGTGCAGAAACTATTTTCTCCAAACTTCAAATAACTAAGCCAGCGAGGTACAGGAGGACGTGACAGACATCTCTCCTTGCTGTTGAAACACTGATAATCTGTGAGCGGTGACTTCTTGCTGCTGAAGTAGGATCTAGAAGCTGTTATTTAGGGGTTTTCCATAAATGTACAGTGAAAGCATCGAACAAAACCAATAATGAATGAACCAAGTTTCTGTGACTGCCCCTAATGGAGGATTCTTTGTTCTCTCATAGACTTGCAGAGATAAGGTGCTCGAGTGTTATATGCTAGAACTGATGGTGATTATCATGGAGGAAGGCCTGAACAAGACAGAGTTCGAATGCTTCAGACACTTCAAAAATAAACTGTTACCTAAGGTAATCTGTTCTATGCATTAACCTGCTGGTATTTTTAACGTTTGCAGACATTTCAAAAAGTGTGTTTATTAAATCTTTGTCTTCTTTTGGATTTCAGCCAAACTGTCCAGAATGTGAAACCTACCCCCTCAAAAACACGTCCACGTTCTTTGCCACACTTGAAACCATTCTGCAAAAAATATCCAGTGAAATGAAAATGTCTAAAAAATGATGTAATTATGTAAATACTTGTATGTATTTGTATATAGAAATATTTTATTCTATGAATATCAAAATGTAAAGAGCAAAAATAAGTGACTGCCGTCCTTAAATACGAATGAATGAATGTTTCTTCGTTGTTTATTTTCTAGGTGAATATATTTAAAATGGTCTGAATGTTTGGCCCAACACAGTTTCACTATATGCTTTCAGTTGAACTTTATGGCCATATTGTATAATTTTAGAAGATTAGGCTTCACACTATTGAATGTAATACTTGTATTCAGTATGTCTATTTTTGCAGTAAATATTTTACAGTTTTTATATTGTTATGAGTTTTATTTACAAAGCTTTTATGCTTTAAAAAAGTGAAGTTGGACATAAGCTGGGACTCGGGAATAAACCTGTATGTCTGTGTATAACAGAACAAATCCCACATCTGGCCCATATTTGGTACATCTCAATAAATCCAAGTATCATTTGGGAGGTCAATTGGGTGCTTGAGTTATTTCTACGGCTTGTTCAGCTTTTTTTTCTACTCAACTTTCTATAAATTTGATTGGAGCAGCACTCTGCTTTCTAGCCACAGCCTTTTGTGGTTCGCCTGCCTTTTATGTAACATAATCTTTTTATCATAAACGTTTAAATGACTTAATATTAGCTTTTCATAAACTGTAAATAAGGGTCACCGAACACATTTGAATTACACCACTCTGTGTAACAGATCTCTAAATAAGTTATTTTTTAACAAAGATTGATAGACTGAATGTTTTCTTATAATAAAAGTACTTGCAATGTGCCTTTGTTGACCAGTAAGGCATTGACAACATAACGTTTAATCATCCTCGAATGATGCAATACCACCTTACTGCTCTCAGAACCTGCTGTGGGTCCATTCTAGCTGCTCAGGACAGTCAGAATCTCTGACTCTGTATTTGTTATGTTATTTTCTGCACAGGTCCAAGTTTCTTCTGCAATTATTTTTTGTTTTTGGAAAATAGGAAAACTGGAGTGCTTCTGTTCCTAATGAACATATCTATGTGATCCATTTCTTTAAGGTAAACGAAACAATGTCTTCCCGTGATGTTTTTTAAATTTTACATCCAAACACATTTCAATTCAATCCAGGTATTTCAAACAGAGCTCGTCTCACTTGGTCGCCTCCAGACATGCTGAACTTTGGTTTATCTTGGTGTCTTCAGACAGCAGGACGGCTCCAGCAGGACATCCTTGATCTGCTTGTTTTCAGCAAACTGTGGAGTTGTGCATCATTGTCTTGTTCTGTGCAGCAGCCCTGCAGAGCAGCGGTGCAGGCTGATGTGAGGCCTGAAAGGCTGACATGGTCAGCCCCCAAATCTAAAAACTTTGACAAAAGATATTGTGTTTTTACACAATACTCATTCATCGCAGATGGTTGAACTCATTTGAAGACAGAATCATATCTAACAGTGATTTCAAATCTTTGCGTCTTTTAATTATGATTTAGTTTCACAGATAATAATAACAATAATAGAAAATACTCAAAATATTTGAAAACTCGAATTTTTACGACCTCATGGTGTCAGACTAAAATAAATAAACTCCACATACCTGTAAAGGTTTTATGAGCCATGAATGTGTCTTAGTGTTTGGTCAGCAGGATGCGGCGACATGCAGAGGGCTGCTAACTGGACGGGGGGGTTTACTAAATATGGTATGGCTTACCATTTTGCTGCTTTTATTTTTAGCCGTCTGGACTACTGCAATGCCCTTTATTCAGGTATTAGCCCTCTAGTTCTCTCCCGTCTGCAGTTAGTCCATTATGCATCAGCTCGTCTTTTAACGAAGACCAGAAAACATCAACCCATTACTCCAATTCTTGCATCTCTGCACTGGTATCTGTTTTATTTTTTAGAATTGATTTTAAATTTTTGTTGTTTCTGTTTAGAGCTTTGAATGGGATGCATCCTCAATACATTACCAACGTCCTCCAAACTTATTCTGTGTCATGTGCTCTGAGGGCCATCTTCAACTAATCATGCCTAAGACAGGGCTTAACACCAGAGGGGTCAGAGCCTTTTCTATAGTTGGCCCCAAACTTTAGAACAGCCTCCACAGCTGAGTGTTTAAAGTCTTAAAGGGAAAACCTTTTTATTTTTTTTTTACATTGGCCCCTTGATTTTAGATTATTACATCATGTTCTACTCACCCATATTAGTTTTGTGTCATTTGGAGCTGTTCTGAAGATATTCGGTTTTGTAATTCAAGTAACGTCTTCCTATGGGCAACGAGTTGAAGGCACAAACTAAACTATTCATAATTTATTCTCTATGTTCTGCCAGCATTCATAACATGTAGGCGAATCACTGTCCCCCAGACATCCGCGGTTATATTTTTTATATTTATATTTCTTAAAAACAAAGCGGAGTGTGTATGACGTCATCCGAGCACGGGATTGGAGTTGTGACAGGCAGCCCGGGCCACAGGAGGCTACGCTCTACCCCTTCTATTCATTCTAGCTAATCTGAATCGTTCAATTCCATTAGGAGAGCGAGATCATCTGTGGTAGCAGCACTAGACATCTTCCAGGCATGTGAGGAAAACTAGCAGCAGTTCAGCGGACAGGAAGAATAAATGGTAGCCGGCGCGCGTGGATGACGGATGACTGCCAAGTAATTATGTAGTTCTCTGTCCTTTTTGTTTCTTCTTTTTTTTTTTTTACTCTTACTGCTTATTTGTGTTTGTGTCAGGTTTTTGTTAATTTTTATATACAGCAAATGGGAAATATTTTTTAATGTGCTATATAAATAAAGTGAATTGGAATGAATTTTTTGAAGAAAATTAAGAGGGAGGAAGAAGTACGGTGAGAAAAGGTGCAACAGGGACAATCACTTCACAAGGAATGGACTGGAGTTGGAGCCAGTGCATCAAGAACTGCCTTATATTAACAGACATAAACTAGACATGGGCTACTATAAGAGGCATCAAGAGAAGCATCTTACATGGGCTAAGGAGGAAGGAACTAGATGGCTGAATGTAGATCGAAGTTTTCAGGTGAAAATAAATTCTGCAGAAAATCTACCCACTCTGTCAAGAGGAAGATAAGACACCAGAACCAGCGAGGGAGATGAACTAAAGGCAGCTATAAAAGCAACCTGGGCTTCGACTGGACCTCATCAGAACCACAGGCTGATGGCCTTCAGGCGACAGAGCATTGAAGACTGAGTACTGAGTGCATAGAAATGGACCTGAGTATCAGAGGTCCGATATTAAAAGTCTTCTTTTCTGGTTGGTCTAATGAGAATTTCTAATTTACTAAAACATTTTTTGTTTCTTTACCTTTAAGCCAGAATAAGCAGAACTACAAAGAACCAAATACTTGGAGTTGATCTCTTTCTGTGTCATGAGTCTGTGGAAACTGACTTTGTGAGAGATGTTTGCACTGAAGAAGCATCCACTGTGGATCGTCAAATCCTCACCATCTCACTTAACTCTTCCAGGTTCCAGAAATGTTGTTAGTTTTCCATCAGATTCTCTCTTCAGTCCATTGAACTCTCCCATATTTCTTATCATTGGGTCTTTTGTCTTTCGTGCGGTTAGATCAAACTTAAACAAAGACAGACCAGGCCTGCGGTTTCTTTTCTTCCTACGTGCCACTGTTTTTGTACCACTCTCTCTATATAACAAAGGGATTCTTGTATGAACCAGACATTGCTTCTCTCAGTTCAGCTAAAGGGTGGAACCTGACAAGTTGAGAACAAGCAGAAGGATTTATCCCTGAACATTCGTATCCTCTTACTTGTTGCGCAATCACTGTTCCCAGAGCCAAAGGTTTGATTTGAAGAACTTAAAGCCTCAGTATAGAGGAAACAAAACAAACCGTGCCCTATGTTCTTGTTTGGGTTTAAATGTGTCTTTAGAATATGACAGATCATCCTTCAAACTTAAATACATGATGAGGCTAGATAAAGATGATTGCTCAATCATTTGTCAGAGGATTAATTACTGCTGAGAGAAGGTAAAAATGTATGAGATAAGAAGCAGATAGTTGGAAAGGTTTTTACATCCTCTTTCTCGTGTCGAGAGAAGTCAAATTCAAAGACATGCTTGTAAATTCTGCTGTTTTCTGGAATCCCAGTTTGCTCAGCATGTGCATACTCCGCCTCTGCAGGACCTGCATTACCCTGCAGTGCCCACTGCTCCCTGCAGCTTAGGTGGTTTTCACAGCAACAACCAGACATGTTCATATCCTCAATTACAAGACACACTTTAGTTTTCATTGAATCAGAGATTTTTTTTATGGTAGGTAGGATTATCATCAATATTTCTATTTGCCCTAAAATAAAAACCTTTTTTATTATTCTGCACAGTTTATTTACAGGCCCACGGAAAATATATTTGTAGGTTCTTGATGGATTAAGGCACATTTGGATAGATTGTTATCTTGTTCTTGAAATGAGCAGAGAGAGAAAGGGGGAAGATATGCATGTGGTATCGAGTCTTGGACAGTTGTACTGAAATGATTTGTCTGTCTGGGATGCACCACCAGACTCCACCAACATCTGGAGGTGTATTTTATGTTCCCCTTAAAGAATTTTTAGTTGCACATCATGGAAAGATAGCAAGGAACCTTCGTAACCTGATGTTCTTTGCCTGTTTATTCCTGCAGCTGTCAGATGATATAATAGGGCAGGATATCTGGTGTTTCTGGCATCAGTTGTGTTAAAGCTGCATTACTTTGCAATTACTCTGGCAGGGAATGTAAACTGAGTGTCTGTTGTTGAATAGTATCTGGTGATATATAGACTGATAATAGTGTGTCTTTATCTTGTGTTTGTTTAGTTGTAGTTTATAATTTTTTTTTTTAAATTGCTGCTGTAAGCCCTGGCATTTTTTCATGTACTGGGGCCAATTTATGGACCATCGCTAACAAATACACATTGTGGATTAACCGATCTACCTTCAAGCATCACACGACAAGCACAAGGGCGTAGGTTAGATTTCAACTTTGGTAGGGACACTATTCTTCAGTTTCATTGGTCCTTTGCAAAAATATGCATGCTCTTTTTTATGCTTAATGTGAGCTTCAGGGCTCATTTTGTTTAAAGAGAACTGCAGCATTTCTTGCTACATTAATACAAATCTTATAAGCACTACATGCACTAGATGCTGTTTATCAATATTTAAAGCATCACTGGCTCTGATGAATGTGGAATTAGGACTTTTTCCACTTTGAAAAGGATTGCATTTAAATATACCTGCTACTAAGACAGTGTCTGTTTAACCAAATATAGTCTATAATATGTGTATTTATCCTGTGTTTTCTTCTGAAGATATAGAATTGTGCAGAGGTAAAACCCACTCTTATTTTTTTTTATTTAATATGCTCTCTCTGGATCATGCAAAATAATACATTCAAGGGATGGCAAATAAATGTGTTGTATTTACATGTGCACTGGAACTAGAAGAGGAACTGACACTGAGCATTTAAAGTATTAATATTAGAAGTTGTACATCTGGGCTGTAGTTACTCTGTGTAGCTAATTTCATGTATTTTATCTATGGCTGAAACAATTAATCATATTAACAAATTATTTAAATAATCGTGAACTAATTTAGTAATTGATTAATCGTAAACTGGAGTATAGGGCCACTAAAATGTGCCTTTAGCCGACAGAGCGACCCACTTAGAGCAGGAATTATACCAAGATTGTAAAAAATATGTAAACATTTTGCATTTAAGAAGTAAAAAAAAAAGTTTTTGTCTGTCAATATTCTCCATCCAGAACCCCTTCAAAGGAAACGTTTAAACTTTTCTGTTTCACCTGGTTTCATTTCATAAAAGATCTTTAAGGAGCCTTTGGCTATCTGATTAAAAGATAAAATAAAAGAAATCCTAACGTTGTTAACTTACATTTCTCAAGTTCCACGAATCAAAAAACTCTCTCCTGCTTCTTTACAGAACTCCAATCATAAGCTTTCGCCTTTTTTAGCGTAGATAATAAGTTTTTTTAATTTGGACTAGTTTCGTAGCCCAATATTAATTTATTTTAGCGTCTTTTTTTCGCGCTCCAAGCACCCGCGCGCGCGCACATACAGACTAGAAAACACGCAATCAGAAAGAGAGAAGGCGGAACTTAAGGCAGAATAATCAGAGAGTTAAACCGCGCAGCACAGTTGATGCCCTGCTATGTGAAAGGGACAGGAAAGAGCAGGCAGCTGCAGCTACCAGGCAGAGAAGCTGCGAGAGGAAAAGAGGCAGCTGCTGTATAGTAAATTATATGTTGTTCACATCCAATTATTGGTAGGGACAAATAGGTCCGTCCAAAATTTTGGTAGGGACATGTCCCTATGGTCCCTATGCAAACCTACGCCCATGTTCTGTACATTTTTCGTTTTATATTTTATATATACTAACTTTCGTGTAAAAGAGATTTTAGATCTCTATGGCTGAATTTCTACTTCACTGCATTAAAAAAAAACAAAAAAAAACAGGTGTTTTGTATTGGCCTGTAGAAAAATGCACATACCAAATGGCTCACAATGGGACTGTGGATGAGATGACTGCGCGTACGCATCCCCGCAGCATTGGCATGTTGCTCCACAGGCGCAGAGGTCGGGGTTCTCCGTTAGGGCGTCAGGGTGACATGGCATTTAGAACGTCGGACAGCACTTCTAAAAAACGAGATTGGGAGATCCCAGCTCTCGCTGCAACCGTACGCTGGAATGACCCAGATGCAAAAAAGTGCAATGTTGCAAGGAGTTTTGTGATATCTGGTATTGCGCGGGTCCTCCTTGTGGCTGGCTCCAAATCCATTCGGAGTTCCTGTAAAGGACCCAGATATTTGTTATAACTAATATTTTTGATATGCTTTTATTCATATATTGTTATTTGTTTTTATGCCTAATGTTTAAAGCGATACATTTTGGATTAACAGTGAATTTCGGCAAAAAGGGTTTACGTGCCTTTATTTTGAAGGGTTGATTTCTATTTCCGGTTCAACAGAAAGAAGCACTGCGTTCCTACATCCTTACCAGATGGTTTTGCTGCTTGTTAAAGGACGGTTTCCATTCACATTTTTATATGGCATCTAGCTGGAAGGCGAACAGGTATAATTTTCTTTGTTGTGTAGTTTTATATGTATAATAACTCTACGTTTATTTAGAGTTTATATATAAAAAAGAAGTTGAAGAAGCTAATGCTAGCTAATGGTAGCTAATGATAGCTAATGGTAGCTAATGGAATTCATGGTATTCATCCTATGTTGAGTGGAATAATGTTGTAATTTGTTTTTGTTTACCTACAGCTCTTACGGTGTGTCTATGGTGTATTTCCATTTCTGATTAATAAATGGGTTGGAATACCCCACCATAGTCCATCAGTTATCATCATTGAGTGCGTCGTCTGAATAAAGTCTGGCTAGACTGCTACAGTAAGAGCTGTCTCCTGCATCATTCCTGCTGCCACGCTGCATGATCGAGCCATGAAGACCACACGGAGCTACGTTGCTGCTCAGCATGTGATGACAACGGATACTTCTTAGAGCAACTTGGCACCATTTTACGGATCAGATGGACATAGAGACTTCATGGTCATCACGCAGGCAGTTTATTGGTTTGGTGTGAAGGTCAGACAAGGTATGGAACATTTAATTTTAACTAAGAAGTAACGATCCATCTTTAAGAAGAACGTCAACTCATCTCCAATAGTTAAAGAAGGTAAAAGGGTGTCAATCACAAAGGACATTTACGGAATAGACACATAAAAAAAAAAAAAAAAAAAAAAAAAGAAGGGAAAAGAGGGTGGATGTTTTATATGGAAACTGCATTTGAAACTTACGTCTGAGTTCTATTTTTTCTTTGCATTGTATGAAGGCTACCTGCCCTTTATTTCTTTGATGTGGTGCTAAAGTAAGGAATTTCTTCTTAATTAGTGCAGTCTATAAACGACGGTAGATACGGACAATCCATTAAATAAGGTTTATTGGACTATAACTAAATATGAAGAAAATGGAGAATCCCGCCCCACAATCAGAGCTAGAGAATCGGATTGATAGCCTCCAAATTAGAATCGAAGCCCTTAAAGCATCTCTTATAAATACACCAGAGTGTGCAGAGAGAGAAGTTTTAGAAAAGGAAATCCAAGGCAAAGAAAGGGAATTGAGTAGCTTACAAAGTGAACTAACAGCAGGCCTCCGACGCTCAACCCGTCCAAAAAATCCAACTTCTAAAATGCTCGAAATGCAACAAGAAGAGGCAAGAAAAAGGGAAAGAAAGTTCACCTCAACATATGAAAAATGGAAGACTCGAGCCTGTGAGTCAAGAGAGCAGCTTAAGTTGGATATAAATGAAAGTGAACTGGCTTCTCTGATAGACTCTTTAGAGAAAGACAAAGAGGCTGTGTTGAACACCTACCTTGAAATGCGAAATCACCTTACACCGTCACCGGCTTTAAGGCGCCGAGTTGATAGTTGTGAGGCCATTACAGCAGATATTTTAAGGGTTACCTACGAGAGAATGTCAGGCATTGATGGAGATTATGATGAACAGCAAGTAAAATCCCGTCTTAAAGAGCTACTTAAGAGTAGCTATGCACGTTCCATCTATGGATCCACTGTCTCTCGAATTACTAACTCAGTCCGCAGTCATGAGAGCACATTCCTTACAGTTAAGCGAGTGGATGCTGCAGCATAGCTTGCCGCAAAGGAAGCAGAGTTTCAAGGGTTGCTGGAAGAAGAGAAGCAAATGGAAAAAATAGAGCAGCAACAAAGGCAAATAGAAGTAGAAAAGCGCAGACTTGAACGCCTTCAAGAAGAAAAGGATTTAAAGGCTGCCCGGGCCAGACTGCATGTTTACGAACAGAGAGCATCGCAGGAAGGCAGTGTTTCTTACTCTAGTAGTTCAGAGAGAAATCAGAACCCAGCTGTGACCAGCAATCGGACAAACAATGTTTTAGCATCGTCACCTGACATGAACGTGTTATCCCTCGCCCAAGTCTTTCAAGACAGTATGGCTCTAAATAGACTTCCAGTACCAGAACCATCTGTTTTTAACGGTGACTCTATCCATTTTATTGAGTGGAAAACCTCCTTTATGTCACTTATTGATGCAAAGGCAATCTCCACAGCAGACAAACTTTATTACTTAAGGAAATATGTTGGTGGTCCAGCTCGAAGAACCCTTGAAGGAACTTTCTATAGAAATGATGATGAGGCTTACAAGGACGCGTGGAAAAAGCTAAATGACAGATATGGCCAAGCCTTCATTATACAGAGAGCCTTCCGTGACAAGCTCACTAATTGGCCAAAGCTCCAACCAAGGGATGCAGAAGCATTAAGAGATTTTGCAGACTTCTTGAACGCCTGTCAAGATGCAATGACACATGTGAAGAGTCTTGAAATACTGAACGACTGTGAGGAAAATAAGAAGCTAGTCCACAAACTACCTGAGTGGCTAGCATCTCGCTGGAATAGGAAAACTACAGAAGCCTTGAAAGAGAAAAAAGAGTTTCCCAGCTTTAAAGACTTTGCCACCTTTATGGCTATGGAAGCAGAGGTTGCCTGTAATCCGATTACTTCAGCCTATGCACTTCACAGCTCTGAGTCCACCACTACAAAACGAGAACGCAGAGAGCCTAAGCGTAACAAGGCAAGTGTTCTGAGTACTCAAACTGGGACCAGTGAGGACAAACAGAGGTCAGCTAAAGGAAAGGATAGGCCTCCTTGTTCGTTCTGTCACGAAAATCAGCATAGGCTCCATGGATGTCCCAAGTTCACTGAAAAAACACTGGAAGAGCGGCGAGAATTCTTTAAGGAACATAACCTCTGCTATGGCTGCACTAAACCTGGTCATAGTGCAAAAGACTGCCGATATCGACATACTTGTAATACATGTAAAGGCAGACATCCCACTTGTCTGCATGACAACAATTATGTAAGGAAAGAAAGGGCATCACTACAGGAAAATGCCACCCCAAGTAGTCACACAGAAGCTGTTGCAACTTCCATGTCAGTGACTACAGGACAGGCTACCAACACGTCTATGATTGTGCCCGTATGGGTTTCAAGGAATGATTCACAAACAGAAAAACTGGTTTATGCATTGCTGGACACACAAAGTGACACGACATTTGTCGACCAGGAAGTAAGTAATTCTCTAAAGGCAGAGTCCTGTCCAGTCAAACTAAAGTTAACAACCATGATTGGACGTGATGTGGTGATGAAAAGCCAAAGGGTCTCAGGGCTTCGTGTACGAGGCTACTCCTCCTCTCTCTACATTGACCTTCCTCCCACTTATACCAAGGATTGCATACCGGTAAACCGTGCTCATATTCCTACATGTGAAACAGCCAAAAATTGGAATCATCTTTCAAAGGTTGTAAATGAGATTGCACCACTGCAGGATTGCGAAGTTGGACTTTTAATAGGATATAACTGTGCAAGGGCAATGACACCGAGAGAAGTAATAGCAGGAGGAAATGATGAGCCATTTGCGGTTCGTACGGACCTAGGGTGGAGCATAATGGGTTGCTCCTCACCATGTCTGGATGCTTCAAGTGCAGTTAGACAATGTTTTCGAGTTGCAGTCAAGGAGCTCCCTTCGGTTACCCCTGGAGATGCTATTCGTGTTCTGGAGTCTGACTTCAAAGATGCCCAAGAAGATGGTAGGACAGCATCCCAGGAAGACATTCTGTTCTTGGATAAGCTCAAGAACGGCATCAAGAAAAACAGTCAAGGTCACTATGAGATGCCGTTACCCTTTAAGGAGAGACCCATCTTACCTGACAACAAACAGCTTGCCATTGTACGCCTCAGCCATCTCAAGAGGAAGTTGTTAAGAGATGAAAATCACAGGAAGGAGTACATCAAGTTTATGGAAGAAGTCATAGAAAACGGGTATGCAGAAGAAGTCCATGAAGAAGGAAAGGAGGGCGAAAAATGGTACATACCTCATCACGGTGTATACCATGCTAAAAAGCCGGACAAGCTACGCGTGGTATTTGATTGTTCAGCTAAGTACAAGGGTACCAGTCTAAATGATCATCTGCTTACTGGACCTGACTTGATGAACAATCTCAACGGGGTCCTCCTTCGCTTCCGGCTCAACTCGACCGCATTTATGTGCGACGTTGAAAAGATGTTTTATCAGTTTCACGTTAAAGAGTCAGACCAAGATTACCTGCGCTTCCTTTGGTGGAAGAAAGGAGATCTTAGCGTGCAGCCCCAGGAGTACCGAATGAGAGTGCATATCTTTGGCGCAGCTTCCTCGCCTGGGTGCGCAAACTATGGCTTAAAACATCTGGCCACAGCAAATAAAGACCTGTATCCACTAGGTTCAAAGTTCATTATGAGAGACTTTTATGTTGATGACAGGATAGTAAGTGTGGATAGTACGGAAAAGGCCATTCAGTTGGCTCAAGAGGCCAGAGAACTCTGTGCTCTTGGAGGTCTTAGGCTCCACAAGTTTGTGTCTAACAACAGAGCTGTTTTGGAAAGCATACCATCCTCTGAACGTTCGTCTGATATTAAAGATCTAAACCTTAACTGTGATGACCTCCCTTCAGAGAGAGCGCTAGGTATCCAATGGCATGTAAACTCAGACTGCTTGAAGTTCAGCATTAATCTGAAAGACCAGCCGGCAACACGTCGAGGCATACTATCCGTGGTTGCCTCCTTGTACGACCCTTTAGGGTTTGTAGCCCCATTTTTGCTTGTTGGAAAGGCAGTGCTGCAGGAAATGTGTAGACGTGGAACGAACTGGGATGATCCTTTGACAGAGGAACTTCGTCCGCGGTGGGAAAAATGGAAAAACGACCTAATCAACATAGAAAAATTAAACATACCCCGGAGTTATGCACCTGTGGAGTTTGGAAAAGCTACAAAAAGAGAGCTGCACCACTTCTCAGATGCAAGCATGTCTGGCTATGGACAGTGTTCATACTTAAGACTCATGAACGAAGAAGGAAAGATCCACTGTGCCTTAGTCATGGCAAAATCTCGTGTTGCTCCAACAAAAGTTATCACAATTCCGAGATTAGAGCTCACAGCTGCAGTAATCTCAG
The DNA here is from genome assembly GCA_030533445.1 of Cyprinodon diabolis. Taxonomy (NCBI): domain Eukaryota; kingdom Metazoa; phylum Chordata; class Actinopteri; order Cyprinodontiformes; family Cyprinodontidae; genus Cyprinodon; species Cyprinodon diabolis. Next base: position 47,847,339 of record CM060066.1, read on the forward strand.
TGAAAACCAGTATTGTGCTAAAGGAGGAGCTTGGAGATGCTGACATAAAGGAGTATTTCTGGACAGATTCCAAGGTCGTACTAGGGTACATCAACAATGAGGCTCGGCGTTTCCACATGTTTGTGGCCAACCGTGTCCAGAAAATACATCAAAGTACAACTCGAGATCAGTGGCGATATGTTCCCTCTGACCAAAACCCGGCAGATCATGCCTCTAGAGGCCTGTCCATCGATGAACTGATATCGTCGACCTGGTTCACTGGCCCCACTTTCTTATGGGAAAGAGAAATCCACTTTCCACAAGTGGTGATCTCAGAACTGCCTGTGGGAGATCCAGAAGTAAAGGGAGCTCAGACCCTAAGCACGGAAACTAGAGAACAAGACTCTATCACGGATCACTTGTTAAAACTCTCGTCCTGGTCCCGGGCTGTACGTGCAGTGGCACGCATCCTTCGCAGGATTAACAGAGACAAATCAAACAGTCTCTCAACAGAGAAGGAAAGACAAGATGCGGAGTGCGTGATAATCAAAGACCTACAGAGACAAATATATTCAGAGGAACTGAGGCTGCTAATAAAGGGCTCTCAACTGCCACCCCGCAACAGTCTGCACCGCCTCAACGCCTTTGTGGACAAAGATGGTGTGATCAGGGTGGGAGTACGACTCCGTGATTCAAATCTCCCTTACGAAGTCAAACACCCAGCTATCATTCCAAAGGAACATCACATCACCAGAATGATCATCGCACACTGTCACGAAAAGATTAAACATCAAGGCAAAGGAATGACCATTAATGCCATCAGGGAGAAAGGCTATTGGATATTAGGGATTGGTCGGGCCGTGGCATCTCATATCCGTGTGTGTGTGAAGTGTCGTAAGCTACGGAGATGCACAGAAGAACAAAAAATGGCTGATCTTCCTCCAGAGCGTGTTGATTCATTCCCCCCCCTTTTTATACTGTGGGATGGACTGCTTTGGGCCTTTCTACACAAAGCAGGGGCGAAACACACGTAAAAGATATGGACTTCTCTTCACCTGCTTTTCCTCTAGGGCCATCCATATCGAAATGTTGGAGGATCTTTCAACGGACTCCTTCATAAATGGGATGCGTTGCTTCATTGCCATACGTGGGGCAGTGCGCCAGATTAAATCTGACCAAGGAAGCAACTTTCTGGGTGCTAAAAATGAACTGAAGGAAGCTCTCAAGGAAGTCGACAATGACAGATTGGCAACCTTTCTCTCTGAGAGTCAATGTGATATTGTTATGAATGCTCCAGGTTCAAGCCATGTTGGCGGAGTGTGGGAGCGACAAATTAGAACGGTTAGGAGCGTTCTCAACTCCACCCTCTCACTCTCTCCGGGAAATCTTGACGATGCTTCCCTTCGAGCATTCTTCTATGAGGCAATGGCAATAGTGAACAGCCGCCCTCTCACTGTTGAAAATCTCAATGATCCCAACAGCCTCGAGCCGCACACCCCTAACCACCTACTCACCATGAAGTCTACTCCAGCTCTTCCTCCCCCAGGCAAGTTTGTCAGAGAAGACCTGTATGCCAAAAGAAGATGGCGGCATGTGCAATATTTAGCAGAGCAGTTTTGGAGCCGTTGGCGAAAAGAGTATCTGTCCAATGTTGCTGTTAGACAATGCTGGCATGCCCCAAGGAGGAACCTGCAAGTGAGAGATATAGTCCTGATGAAAGACGATGACTTGCCCAGAAATGACTGGAAGTTGTGTAGAGTTGTAGAAACTACAGTGGATAGAGATGGTTTGGTTAGGAGAGTAAAGATATGTTTGGGTGACAGAAAGCTAGGCAAAAAAGGTGAACGTCTCACCAAACAGTCAGTACTTGAACGGCCAGTTCAGAAACTGGTCCTGTTACTAGATAACGAATAATAACACATTTCTAGTCATTGGTCCTTTTGTTTGGAAATCATTTGTGTTTTATCTTTCTGTGATCATCAGCCTTCTGTTTTGAAACACCAATGATTTGGTGGGAGTGTAAAGGACCCAGATATTTGTTATAACTAATATTTTTGATATGCTTTTATTCATATATTGTTATTTGTTTTTATGCCTAATGTTTAAAGCGATACATTTTGGATTAACAGTGAATTTCGGCAAAAAGGGTTTACGTGCCTTTATTTTGAAGGGTTGATTTCTATTTCCGGTTCAACGGAAAGAAGCACTGCGTGCCTACATCCTTACCAGATGGTTTTGCTGCTTGTTAAAGGACGGTTTCCATTCACATTTTTATATGGCATCTAGCTGGAAGGCGAACAGGTATAATTTTCTTTGTTGTGTAGTTTTATATGTATAATAACTCTACGTTTATTTAGAGTTTATATATAAAAAAGAAGTTGAAGAAGCTAATGCTAGCTAATGGTAGCTAATGATAGCTAATGGTAGCTAATGGAATTCATGGTATTCATCCTATGTTGAGTGGAGTAATGTTGTAATTTGTTTTTGTTTACCTACAGCTCTTACGGTGTGTCTATGGTGTATTTCCATTTCTGATTAATAAATGGGTTGGAATACCCCACCATAGTCCATCAGTTATCATCATTGAGTGCGTCGTCTGAATAAAGTCTGGCTAGACTGCTACAGTTCCCCCAACAGCTCCAAAATGGCAATGCTGGATAAACGATATGTTTTGATGATCGTTTCCTCGTTCATTCCAAAAATATTCACACGGAGTGAAAAAATGCGTTCTCTGCGTCTCCTTGCTTCATTTCGATGTCTCCTTCTTGCGACAATAACCGCTGCCATGTGTGCGCAATTACGCATACAGACCATTTGCACCTTCTTTTGAAACGTGTTAAATATAGAGTCAGTTACCGTTAGCATTGCTTTCAGGTTTGATAAATCACTTTGCGAGTGCTAAATTAATATATTTACATGTTCTCCTCCCACAAGACGCACTTTTGCGTGTAAACGCCCCATATTGCATATTCATTGCAGAAAAAGTACTAAATGGATAAGAGGCGCTATTTAGCACGTTTTAAAGACCAAATCCTTTTAGCATGCTGTTGATAGATCAGTTTGTACATTTTTTAGTGTGCGCAGTGAAATAGCTCACGTTTTTATACACGCAAACCTTTGATAGATCCGGCCCTATGGGACTAACCTGATTAAATAAAGGCTAAATTTAAAAAAAGATTTTCTGTTTGTCATTGTCTTGGTTCTGTTATGCTTTACTTTGCTCCATGTTTTCTAGTTTTATTGGTTTAATTCATATTTTGTTGTATTTTCTGGATATATGAGTTCTTTGGTTTTTATTTGTTGCCCTCTTGTGTTGGTCTCCTTATGCCTACCTCCTTCTTAGGCTGCTCTCCACTCACACCTGCTCCTTATCACCTCGTTAGCCCTGCTTTTGTTCAGTCAGCCATACTCCCCCTTGCTGGTTCCTTGTCGTCGCTGGTTCCTCGTTGCTGTTGTCTTCCTACCTCGTCTCTCCCTTGCTCCTTGTGTTCGCTTTCCCCTGATGTCTCAATGGTTCTGGTTTGTTTTACATTTTATGCTGGATTTTTGGATTCCTGCCTTTGTTTACTGTTTTCACAATGAAACTGCAAGAAATCACCTCAGCCTCTGCTTCTGGGTCCTCAAACCTCAACCAAATCATAAAGCTGTTTGCATCTTCTCTTAATGTGCTGAGCCACCTGCAGCAGCATTGGGTGCTATGCAGCAGAAATTTTGGTCCATTACCTGTTTCTTTCCTTCTTTTCAAATTGAGGGGCCATACTGTGGTACATTGAATGGGATAGAACAGATCACCAGCTGTTTGGGAATGCTCCCCATGGCCGCCCCACCTGTGGCTGTACTAGATATGGCAGCTACTACCACTCATGAGTTGGTTTGCACAGGCACTTAAAGAGCAGATGAACCCACATTTAGTAGCTACACCATCATCTCTGGAGATGAACAGATAATGGATTGCAAAGCCTCTATTAGCCACTACAGCTTCTGACACACAAAGGCACCATTGTAATGCATTGAGAAATGCATTCAAATCATGTTTTTATAAAAAAAATAAAATCATGCTGTTTCAATGGGGACAGGGTATACATCTATTATAAAAATGTTCTTTCATGCTTATTTTTTCTTCCAATTTTATAAAATATGTTGGAACTGAAAGGTTCCTTCCTCCTCAGACTGGAGAAGCTTCATGGAGAAGATAGGTCAAATTATTTTTGTTACATAACTGTTAAACTACTTTTTGCTAAGACCTTTGAAAATGACATTTCATGTCAGTTAGATTTTAATCCCACTAAACTGAAAAAACACCCAAAACAAATCATGCCCAATTAGGATACCATTCTATTTAGAAGAGTTTACTGATCTTTAAAAATAACTTGTTTTATTTTGGTGCAGCTTCTGGAGCAGCCCTGATTCAATGCATAGCGGTGGCTCCTTTGTGTCATGCTGTGGTCACATGATGTCCTTCCCACTTGTATAGCTTAGTGGCTTATTCCTTGTGTTCTAACTGAATGACGGAGTAGTACGCATACTTTTCTGACTCCATATTCCTGCCCCTATAAAGCTTTTCTGTTTCCCGAAAAATGTTATTTTTCATTGTTGTCTTCAGTGTTTGGAGTAATTGCACTTTAATCATTATTGGAAAACCATAAAGAAAAAAAAATCCTAGAAATACTGTATTATCATGTGTGCAGTGCATCTAGATGTGATTAAATTATTTAAATGTTTTGCTTAAAAAAATCCCATTTTAGATGACTTCTTGTGTGAGTCCAGTTATATTTAGGCAGGTGAGATTTAGATCAGTTTGTCAAATTAATGTCCATTATTTGACCTTTTTTTTCTATTTATGTCCCTCGGTTGCCTTTCTTTTTTTAGTTAAAAAAGCTGTACATAATCACAAGGTGATAAGAAACTTTTTTTTTTAAGTATCACTTTAAGATATTGCTGACATGATGTATTGTTTTGTAAAACAATGGAATGGAGACAAAGTGGTAAACACTGTTTTTTAATAGTAGACAAAGGAAGGCACAGACTGGACTGTGGGAAATGACCAGAAAACAAAGCAGAAGGAGACAAAAGAACCAGGCAATTAAAACCGTTGGCAGAAGCCCTGTGAGAACCATGACAACCAGACAGCTTATGCAGAGTGGAAAGGATGGAGTAGGCATTGCAACACAGCTGACAATTATTCCGTCAAGAAATGTTTAACAGCTGAGAGTCATGAAAGTAGAGAGAGAGCAGTAGTTTATTCATGCTTAGATGATAAACATGTTTATGAATACATACTGTTAGCTACGAACAGTGATGGGACTAACGGCGTTAAAAGTAACGGCGTTACTAACGCCGTTACCTTCTTTTACTAACGAGTAATCTAACTAATTATTTTGACTGTAACTATAACGCAGTTACCATTGCAGACACCCCGTTACTGCGCGTTACTCAGGTCGCACAATGAACCTTTTTTCATGATAGGACTCGTGAGCAGCTGCGTGAAGCTGACACCCCACCCACGTCAAAAAACTCTGCAAATAGACTGAATTGTTAGTGCAACGTTAGTGCAGATTTGTGCAGAAAAAATATTGTTTGTGCTACTTTTGTTTAAGAGATATTAAAGATTATTTTTAGGTCATCCAGAGGTGCGCGCCTTGTCATGAGAGAGGGGAGGATGAGAATGGCTGATGTATAGTGAGATTCCGTCTGTCAGTTGGGTAGGTGGGTGTTTCCGCTGGCGGGTGTTAACGTACAGCACACACAGAGAGATGGAGAGTGAGGAGGACTCCAGCAGCAAAACAGCGTTTTCCTGATGAAAATACCGGTGTTACATCGAGCTGCGTTTCCCCATCAGATACGGTTTCCTCTGCACAGCGCAGGCGGCACGAGTCACCGCGCAAGCGACAGGAAACGCGCATGCTCGCTAAAGGCGCGCACCAGTCGCCCAGTGCTCGCGCCACAGGAGAACTATGGAGAGCGTGAACGATCAAATGATAGCCTATATGAAGAAAGGGAGAAATCTGGATGGATGGATGGATGGATGGATGGATGGATGGATGGATGGATGGATACTCTGCCTTTTCAACCGACTGTATTTTTTATTTTAAACATTATTTGATGGCCTTTGTGGCAGGGATGGAGATCCATATTTTATGTCACACACAGAGTATAGATCTAGATAGATAGATGGATAGATAGATGTTGCAGTATCTATAACAACCCAAACACACAGGATTTCAGAATTAGACATCCCCAGTTATTAATTTCACCAGATCTGAATGCCTTGTTAAAAAACTTCACATGGCGTTCCCCCCTGATGTCATTTACTTTGAGTTGCAATAAATGCAAAACTCTCTGCAGGTTCTTGTCTTTGTCATCCGCTCTATTCAGCTGGCTTTGGAAACACACGGCGAGAAGGTGGGGGCTGGGTGGTGAGGTTTACGGGGGCGAGAAACGCAAAAGTAACGCAATAGTTACTTTTACTAGTAACTAGTTACTTTTATTGTGGAGTAACTCAGTTAGTAACTCAGTTACTTTTTGGGAGAAGTAACTAGTAACTATAACTAATTACTTTTTCAAAGTAACGTGCCCAACACTGGCTACGAACAGTAGTGAAGTATAAAATGGATTTTCATTAAGAGCAACATTTTCTTTATTTTTGGCAACATTTTAACAAACAAAATTTCAAATAAATGTGGCAAACATGCATTAAACTTTAAACCAGGTCAACAATATCAAAATTGTACAAACTAAAAATAAGCATATATATGGTCTTTTTAGAAATTAGGCACTTTTAGCTATTCTTCTTATACAGCAAAGACAAAAAATAGCCACAGTTGAGCAGACGAATGGCATAAAAAATATTTCCATTTACACACACAGACCTAAATATGGCATAGAGCTGAGTACTGCCACCAGGGCGATACAAATGAGCATTAAGATAGAAAGTGCATCTTGTTTTGAAGCAATACTGTTACGTCCAGTTTTCTGGAAGACAATAACTGTACCAAGTTTATATAAATACAAATAAAAATAACTTTTTACCTTTTCATTCTTCTTTGTAAGCACTCAATATAAAATCCTTGATACTACGAAATGTTTATTTATTTACACACAGCATGCCATGCATCCTTAGGAGTCAACTTTGCCATAAGTCCCCTCTGGAGGTCGGTAGCATTTTGGGAAGGCCATCAGCTGCAACATGTTGAAGGCGTATTTCCTGCATCTGATATTCTTTTCAACATTTTCAATCCGACATCCTTCTCTGATGATGAAATAAACGATGAAGAAAATTGAAATAAGGGAAAGAAAAAAATGACAAAAGGTGAACATGAGCGATGGTTTTATGTCTGACAATAAACTTGATTGATGAAGGTGACCTAAAATTCATTATTTCTATAATTTTCTGAATATGTTATTATAATAATGATGATTAATGATTAACATTCCATACACAGGGCTCCATGTTCCACAAGGTGTTTCACTAACAGATTAACCTTCATTTGGTGTACCTTAGTGTTGTTTATTCTCCAATTTCTACTAAGACTCACCAAGAGATGACAACAGATGAGCTGAAAGTTGTCAAAAACTGTCTCAAACTGTCTAGCTTTCCAGCTTTAGTAAACTGGGAACACTCAATAACATGGATCAACATCAGAGACTGACTTGGCATGATGAAACAGGAACAGACAGCACGAGTGCCATATTTTATGATAGAAAAAACCCTGTGATGTTATGAAATCAAGGAAAAAATAAAGTAATTATAAAAAACAGAACAAACAAGCACAATCAGAAATGAAAAAAAGATGCATGAGTGTTGCTGTGAAATGAAGAACTGAGATTGATTGAATTTAGAAAGTGGATCATAGCCTTTAAAGGAAGTTGAAGTGTTAGGGTACATTGCTTTGCTTTCTAACCATCCTTATTCATCATGAATACAGCCTGTAGGCGATATGTTTTGGCCTGTTGGACCTACTGCTTCCCTCATCATTTTTTGGTTGAGGGAGCTGAATCAAAGTCAGTACACTGTCTTGCCCCTGGCACTTTCTTTGCTACAGGCATATAACATTTCACTTGTACATATACAGACATTTTGTTCTATGAACAAAATGGAAAGAATGGGTATCTTTGGATCCCTCAGACTAATTGAAAGATGTGTGTTTAGGCTACTGTCAGCTAAAGCCCGTCACACCTTGACGACTTAGACAGCATATACCTGCCATATGAAACATTTGGTAAAAATGCTGGCATACCATGGATAAGTTATGGGACAGATTTGTATACATTTTGTGTTAAAGAATAGGCTCTGTGCTTGGTGGCAGGTGCTCAGAGATTCACTTCCATACAGAAAGCCCATATTCTTACCTTCAGCTACCACAATATACATGTCAGATAAAATAATACTACTTATACTTCAGCGATAGTATCTAGGTGTTCCTTTATTGAATGTCTTGTACCATGTCTGTTGGTTGTGTTGTTCTTTTTACATCTCTTTGCAGGTGATGAAGGAGACTGAAAATGTTTTATCATTATCTCCCTTTTATCCTCTCTTTCTTTAGTCTTTTCTCCTTTTTTCTGTTTTTCCTTTCCTGTTCTCCTTACATTGCAGTGTCCATATAATCTGTAAAACTCCCTGCATTATTTTTAATTAAATTTTAATTATAATAAAGCTATTTATATGCATAAATCAAGCAATAGCCGTACTGCTCCACTTGTGAAAGTAAAGTCTGTTGGGCTCTTTTTGGCATCAAAACAATTATTCTTATTGCCACATTCCCAGACAGGATACTGAAAAAAAAAAAAAGAAAAATAGATAGGCTCTGTATTTTTACCTTGAAGCTCTATCTCTCCGGTTCTTTTCCCTGAAAAGAGATCACTGGGGACAAACTCTTTAAATAACACTTCATAACTTATATGTATTGAATAACCAGGACACAACAGATTCTGATAGAAAATGTAATCTTACTCAGATCAGAGAAATTGCTTAAAATGTACAGAAGGCAGCTGCTCCCCTCCGGGCTCCCCTCTCAGGAAGTGGGCCTGATTAACAGCTAAAAAGTAATTTTATACATCTCCTGTCTGCCACATCATCTTATTTTACATCATACACATTAGCAGATGATTAGCCGTCCATGGCTCCAGCCTTATAGAAATATTACACTTCGTTCTTAGCTGAAAGACATCGCTCTCATTCCATTTCCAAATCTTTGCCATGTGCAGAATGAAGATTATAACTGTATATCCAGACAGAGGAACTGTCTTAATTAGACTAAAACATCAATTCTGACACGCAACAGGCAGCCAATACCAAGGTGTAATAAACTCACACATCATGAATGATAAATATCCTAACATATGAACACGCTGGCACAAGTCGACATACAGCAAGTACATTGAGTCTTCACGTATGCCATCATTCAATCATTGACATATGGTAATTGTAGGTTACTCATAAGTCGTGTTGTCTAGCTCAGTGTTTTTCAACCCTGGTCCTCAAGGCACACTGCTCTGCATGTTTTGGATGTTTCTGAGCTTCAGCACACCTGATTCAGATGATTGCAGTTCAGCAAAGCCTGATAATCTGCTATCAGTTGATAACAGGTGTGTGAAAGCTGGGAAACATCTAAAACATGCAGGGCAGTGTGCCTTGAGGACCAGGGTTGAAAAACACTGGTCTAGCTTATCCAAATCTATGAGTAACTTGTGCATAACTTATTCGTAACTTATCATGAACTTATCTCCAACGCATATCACCGTATTTGAAGTGTTCCAGGCGAGCACTGAACGTGTTTCCAACTTCCAACAGCCACTGTATAATGGCGTATTGGGAGCGTTTTGGTATAAGAGGGGGTTTCCTGAATATATCCCCCTTATAGAGTGAGAGAGAAGGTGAGAGTGGTGGGTCCTCCCTACGCCCATGACCACAAGCAACAAACTGTCTCGCAGACATGATGCTGAATCTGCTGCGACTGCCAAACTTCTTTCTTTGTTTCTTTTTTGGCGGATGGTAAAAAGCAGCTAGGTTAATATCGCCATCAAAGAAATGTTTTTATGCAAGTCGGGCGCATTCGGGGACATTGCTGCCCCCCTATGATATTTTATGGGCATTACGCTGCCATTCGTTATGCATAAGTTAGGCTGTCATTGGACATAAGTTCTGGACTCATTATGAATACTCTATGTATACGAACAAAATTGAAAAATTAAATAAAAGTTCAGAGTATACCATCGTATTAGAAGATTCTGGGACGTCGGCACATGCTGGCTACATCGTCTAGGTGTGACAGGGGCTTAACCTACTATCAGCTAACCTACCATCATCTAATCCACTGTCAGCTAAACTATTGTTGCTATTCATGAGGTAATTCAGTGATATTGAATAAGAAGTTCTAGCTTATGGTGTTTTAGTGGGTTGGGGTCAGAGCTCTGTGTGGGCCAGTCAGGTGTTTCTTAACCAAACTCAGCTATTTTATTATTAATAGCATCTCAGAGAGGTTCACTACATGTTGCTTTTTCCTAACATGGATCTGTTACTCTAATTAGTAGATTAGTACAAAAATCTTATCTTAATTTTAAAATTCTAAGTTCTCATTTAAGGATAAGATTAACTTTATTGTGCCAAAGGAAATTTGATTTTGGTACAGACTCTGGCTGCTACATAGTCCAACAATGTGCCACACTGCATTCACACATAAATACACATCTATAAAAATTCCATTATAGGACAATAAATAAATACATAAATACATAATAAAAAAGTATAAAAACCCTTCTTTAAAAAAAATCTGTTATGTGAAATAATGAATACATAAGAAAAGCATGGGAGTTTAGTTAAAATTTTGAATACCTTTTGCCTACTGCTTGATACTGTTTATTGCCTTAAAGCTGAAGTCTGTAAGTTTTTAAAAATCACTTTTTTGTCATATTGGCTAAAACTGTCCCTATGCCCAGACAGCAGTACATGTGATATGTAACCTGTGAAAAAAACTGCTTCAATTGGTCCCGCATACTGCCTGTATTTCAATCTGGAAAGAATAATTCGGGACGAGACAAAACAACCAATCACAGCCAGAGGAGCGTCTGATGGAGTGTCAATCACAGCTCACACACGCTGATTCCCCCCCCCTCTCACCGCTTAACCTGCCGCTGCCGCCCGGCTGCTGCAGTCAGGAGGACGCGTGTGGAAGTCATGGCGGAGCGACAGCCACCAGCGAAAGAGAAACTGCCCTTACTGCCCCTGCCGACAACTGCTTACACGGCAAACTTCGGTATAACCAGCATCTTATATCTAGCTGCTTGCAGGTGAGAGTTATCGCTCTTACCGGTTCACAGACCATGCCGCGTACGCAGCTTGGACGCTTCTGGTCGCATGCGGTAGCCGCGCAGGTGCTGTGAGAGGGGTGGAGCTTGGAGGTGGGGCATGAGTGAGGCAGAGAGGGTGGGGGAGTGGCGTGAAACCTGTTTTTCTTCAAATTTTCAGTCGAAGTCTGCTCTCTTCTCAATGTTACAGACTGCAGCTTTAATGGAAAGCGGAACAAATGAGTTCTTATAGCGGTTCAATCTACAGGCAGGGACGTACATTCTAATGTTTTAGGAAGGGATTGCGATATTATGTCTCTGTTTTAGAATAGTGTTAGATTATCAGAAGAAGAGAGAGAAAGAAGATTGAATGAGAGTGGAGGAAGATTGGTGATGGAAAGAACAGCTGAAGAGAAGGGAGAAAAATCTACTTGACGAGTAAAGCAGAGAGCAGACAGAAGTCAGTAGAGGGTTAGAAAGAAAAGACACACCTGGATTAATCAGCTTGTCCAGTAATGAAAGGGGAAAAAAAATTAGCTGTCTGAATCTCTGGAAGTAGCGGAGCTGTGCACAGAACCCGTTATTAGGACAAATTAATCTGCCTCTTTGAGATGCACAGGTCCCCTGATGCGGTCAGTTGTTGACAGTAATAAACATACAGTTTTGCTTGAAAGTTTACATACCCTTCCATTTAAGACCATCCATTCAGTTAAAATTGGCAAAAGTAATAATAAATAAAAATATAGTAACGGAATAATGACATTGATTTTGAATATATATTTAAATACATATGTAAATATTAATAAATAATTCAAGTAAATAAGTCTAACTAAAATTTTGCTGAGCAACACTTTGAGGCAATCCCTGAAATCAGATGTTTTCTGTAATGTTAAGGAAATGTTCAGTCAGACTGCTGCACCTGTTCACAGGTATGTTTGTTCCCTTTTAATGAGAAAGGTACTTTCATTTGTCTGGGACAGTTTTTTTGTTACTTTCTTGAAATAAGATTTCAAAATCAATACTTAATTTTACTAAATTATCACTTGTTAATTTTGATTTATGTTTATATTTTTCATTTGTTTGTAATTGGAATACCTAGTGTGAATTTGTCATTTTCTTTAATGGGAGGGTATGTAAAATTCTAAGCACAACTGTATATCATCCTTTACCTGCAGGTTTGACGACTACTTGTTTTTTATCCATCTTCATCTAGAAAATAATTGTTTTTATATATATGTAGATGTGGGCAGAATGAGTATTTGTAGGTAGGAAAACTCTGTCTCTACAGACATCCACAGGTATAGGCTAAATGTTGGAGAATTTTTTGTATTTACTTTTCTGTTCCTCATGTCCTTCTCCCTTTAGGAGACACCAGAGCTCTCTATGTGCCACAAAAACCACCTTGGATCATCCACTCCCATCTTCACCTCTTTTCCCCAACCCAGAGACACAGCTCTTGTTCTTTGTTAAGAACACTGTTCATTAATTCATTCTATTATCCTAAGGAAATACTAAACATTGTGGAGAGGCACATTCTCACTTTTACACTTAACTAAATGTTAATAAACATGTAAAAATAAATGAAACCATTATTGTCCCATTTTCATAAATGTAATATTTTCATCTGGGAGCTGGAAATGTCTGCAGGTTGGATTTTAGGAATCTCGTCACCTTATTAGAGAATTTTAATCAAACTGCTGAAATGACAAAAGCCATAAAGAGAATGTTACTAAAGCTGGGGTCTCAGTCTAACTTCTGAAAATAATTTCCACAGCACCATCCTCTCTGCAGCAATCATTACATTTGACACAATGATAAGAGATAAGATAAAATAAGGCAAGATAGGACTTTATTGATCTCTCTGTCTTTTTCCAGTATAATGCATAAGACTCAGTGCTGCAACATGAAACTCTAAGGACAGCAAACTTTATAGTTCACTGCGGTGTCCATTTTTATGCTAAAGTCAAACAAAGAAGTCTGAACCGTGGTTAAAAGAATTTGCTTCTTTTTCTTGGTAACATCATTTAAAATCTGGCTTTGTTAAAGCTGTGTCTATAGGTTTTATAGAGTTAAGATTTATCTTTAATCAACAGAAGCATGCATAAAACTGAAATGATTTTGAATTACAAAAACTGACAGGGGTATAAAATATTTACATCTCTCTAGAAAGATAATAAGGTTTTGGTTTACAACTTGAGCTCAGAGCTTTATGATTTCAGTGAGAAGGATGAGCTATGGGTAGTTAGCTGGACCAAACCTCAAGTTAAACATAAAACATTAATAAAAGCAGGTTGGGTATGTTTTTAAATGTCTCATTATTTTTCTGAAATTGAAATATGGAAAGAATATATGTTTGTTATCAGATTAAAGTTAGTTTACCCACCTTCATCCTAATTAACCTTTCACTAAAACATCAGATCATCAACAAAGACGCAGCAGACACAGAGGGACAGGCATCATAAGGAGATGTTGTTAGGATTTTATTGATATTTAGCAAGCAGAAAAACAAGACTTAAAATGAGCCACACAACCAGTAAGTGAGAGCTAACAAGCAGCAGGGCAATGGGATAAAAGTGGCGCGATGCTGGTTTGTTTTCTGCAATGGCGCCGGCCTCAGGGTCCTCCCAGTGCCCAATGTCTCCCTGGGAAAGCCGACTGCAGAGACGCCCATCAGAGGGGAAACAGAACGGACAGAGAGATCAAAACGCTGCGATGTTAGTGCAGAATCGGTGCTGTCTGAGTGGACCTTCTGGCCCTGACTGACCGGTGGAGCAGGTGCCAGGAGGCCGACCCAGACGGACCGCTATTAGAGCAGACCGATGGCTGCGAGTGAAGCAGATGTGAGGAAAAAGGCCTGAGCTGAGACCATGAAGTGACTGGATGGAGGAGGCATGCAGACTGAAATGTGAATCAAATAATAAAACATGCCTAAAGGCAGAAACTTCAACCTACAGTTTCAATAAACTCAGTGTTTAGGATGTTTACTCATTACAGCGGTGCCATTTAGTTTAACCAATCAAAGACCCCGCTCAGATGTAAACAGCTCCCTCATTGCTCATTTTGTCAGCCAAGCATGGCAGACTAACCGGTAAGAGAGTTAAAGCCAAATAAAAAGGCAATTTCAAAAAGGATTTAAAAGGGAAAGTTGAAAAAGAAATCAGGAATACCCTTTTCAAATGTGTGATTAGCAAAAGTATTTAGGAATTCTGCTTTTTAAGCTTCATCCAGTAATAGAATTTGAAAATACATTTTCAAATTCCAGTATTTAATAATGGGTTCTTAAATAAATAGAAATAATAAATAAATTAGAACATGCTTTTCAAACTGGATATCAAATTGCCTGATTTAAATGGTAAACTTGAAGTGGCTGGTTTTCTTTTTCACTGAATCTCTGGCTCATGCATTCGAAAGAGTTAGTTGATTTGTGAATTTTAATGGTTTTTATAAAATGGTCATCCATTGTGTCTCAGTGTTAGGCTGGTAAATTTGTACTGGTTGTAAAGCTCTATAATTACCGCCTGTTCTTCTCAAAGCGGTTACATAAATGAATCTGAAACCGACCTTTATTATATAGTCACAGTCAATTCAGTGTCTTTGTCTATAAACACATTGTCTCCTTTCAGATGATCGACACCTTTTAGGAGCTTACGATGAGAAAACTGTTTAATTCAGTCAAACATTAACAAGTCAAAAATGTCTCACAGGTCGCACTTAGACTTTGACCTAAACTTTTTCTTCCTCGCTCTCGCTGTGTGTTTATGACTGTTGCGCTGCAGGAAGGTGAACCTCTCTCCCAGTTTCATTTCTTCATAAGCTTTCCTTCCAGGGCTTAATCCACAGTATCTTTATCTGTCAGACGGATCTTGCGGCTCCCACGCTCATCTAATGACGATGTTCCTCCTCATTTCAGAGTTTAGCATGTAGGCTAAAAGGTTGGGTGTTGATCAAAGGTGACTTGACGACCTCCTGTATCATTCCAGCTGTGCCCACATGACTTGTGACAAACTATGAATGAGAATTCCTCTGGTTTTCTGTCAGATTGGGGTTTCCTCTCTTGTCCTCTCCTTATAGGCCGGTTGGAGGATGCCCTGACCAACAGCTGTCCTATCCCCATATTCTTCCACCTGAGCTGAAACCCGATTACCAAGGACCTCTGGCTCAGCTAGACCAGTTAGATGTTAAACTTGCTTTAAACACCTGACCTCCAGCAGCTGGGTTCATGACTGACATTCACCACCTCTGTGACTTTTAAAGGGAAGCTGTCTGAATCCTGTTTGGTTGCATTAAGGTAAAAGGGACTGATGATAAACTCTACGGATTTATATTGGCAGTTTTCACATCACAATATGCCACATGAAATCTTAGTACTTAGCACTCAGGATGGTGGGCTGGATGAAGCAGCAATACGAAAACATTTACAAAGGAGCTGTGAATTATCCCCAGACGTTTGTAATAAGCTGATGTAACTGTAGTGTCTGGTTTTACAACCATCAGTCCCTGCAGAACAAACACCTGCAGCACACAGTGAAGCAGCCTGTCCCATCTGAGAGCGGCTGAAATGCTGCCATCTTTTCTTTGCCCAAAGAGTTCAACTAATTCTGCCATAAATATTACTTAATTACATGCAGCTTCACAATAACTCTCCCTTTCCTTCTTCTAAACACCTGCTGCAGTAGCTGCTTTGGTCCAGCATTCAATATCTCCACCCACCAGAGCATGTTATGTTATCACCAACTATATGAATAATTAACTGATGGCCATAATGCTGGGCATGTGTGACCACATTCTAGGCCAAACCTATCTAGAAATGTGAACAATCTTTGGTTAGAAGGGTTCTTTCTTCCGTTCCTCTCAGAGGTTCTGGGGAAGATGTGTCTGTGAACACTCCTGTGGATTCTCACCATCCAGGAGGTGATGGTCCTAAGTGCCTGAATAGAAAGCAACCAGGCTTCTTCCACCTCTCATCCAAAGAGTTTCTTCATATCAGATCATGGCTAGAAGTATTAAGCTAATCCTTGGTAACACTGATAGGACCGCTGAGGTCACTGACTGCTACACAGCTTTAGTTCAATAACAGAACAAATTCAAGAGTGCTGCAGGGTTGGGCAGTTTGCAGCACTGCTGCCTTACAGGAAGAAGGTTCTGGGTTCGGTTCCTGGCTCAGAGTCTTTCTCGATGGAGTTAGCATGTTCACCCTGTGCATGCATGGGTTCTCTCTGGGTACTCCCACACCTTGTCACTGTCCAAAAACATGACTGTTGGGTTAACTAAATTGTCTTTAGGTTAGCCTAAGAATAAAATGCTGTTCCTCTATGTTTTGTTCTGGGTTTTAAAGAAACAGCTGACCTGCTGGTAAATCAGATTGTATGGCAACATCAGCTGGTTGGTCAGTAACTCACACAGGGTTGAAAGCCTGAGCACAGATTCACATGTAGATGCTTTCCATTCAGCCAGGCCAATAATTCCCTTTAATGACCAACCTTTCAGACACTTAGATGGGTATGGGGAATTGCAGGTTAACAAAAGAAGCCAAATGACCCCCATCCCAAGGATATTAGCATGTTTTCAAAACAAAAACAAGGCCTTGTTGGGCTATTGTATAAAACCTCGAACTAAACGCTATTCCTGATATTTTGAATTGAGAATGCTTCCTGGATGTGGAGCGAAACATCTTAAAACTTGGAAACAAAGTCCAGTAGATTGTTTTCAATTTTCTTTTTTTGGAATGACTATGACCTGGATGACTGAGAATCTTCACCAGCGTATCTTTAAACATAGAACTGATCTGACGTTCTCTACTTTCTTAGGTCTAGTGAAGACGCAGGCAGCAGCATTCTGATTCACATTTTAGGCAGACCTTTGAGGACACAGCTGCAACCAGGCTGGGCTTCTTGTTAGCGCTCAGAGTTAGCATTCCAATCCTGAACCTCCACCTGAAAGGTCGTAATGCCCAGAAATCGTGAAAATCTACGTTGTCCTCCTGAAATGTGGTAAAGATTTAGGAGAAACTTCCTGTCTTGTTAAAGTTATGCTAAAGGGTTTAAGATTATAAAGTAAAGCCCTTGCTATCAGGAAATTACAGAACCGAATGACTGAGATTAAAGAACTATTTCAGTTAAAGACTTTACAGTCTGTCACAGACTGATTCTTTAGTTTCTCTTCCTGTGTGATCTCCACCTGTGCACCATGACATCATCCAAGACAGGTGCTGGGCTTCATAGCTGGTGGGGAATCATGAGTCTAAAAGGTTCCCTTAGATCTAGATCATCAACCAACACCTTGAGCAAAGATTGATTTCATAACTAAGGACATAATCCTTAAATTCCTTAGTTATCCGGAGATCAGCACGAACTGAATTCATCTTTAAAGGGTTTCTCAGGTCTGAACCCCAATACTGTGGACCAACCGGGTTCTGTGCTTTTTACGTCACCAGCCTGTAGCTGGACATGAGCTCCTCAGAAGGGTCCAAAGTCTGATCTGATTAGATTGGAGCAGCAGTGGTTGTTTCTCCTGCTGGTGTAAACATGATTTCCATGCAGGACAGGAGGAGGATGGATGATAATGATGATGAAGGAGGAGAAGGAGGCACAGCTCATGGTGATGTGTTCTTAGGACAGGATGGTGTGGGTGCAAGGTTTTGCTGTATTATATGCAGATGCCTGCTATAATACCTCTGCTTTGCTTTTGGCCTGTCTACTTCATTATGAATAGGGAGGAGGAATTTGGTTTCAGGAACTTCTCGGAGGTAATCTAAGAGCAGACAGATCTTGTCCTGCCTGTTTTACTGGTACGGTACTGTGCAAAAGTTTTCGCTCCAAAGTTCAGATGTGATAAACGGCATGTGGCTCCTTTACTTCAACCAGGTACTGATGAATACTTAAGCAAATATGTAGCAGATGATGCTGTTTCCCTGTTTCCATACAAACTCCCTTTGTTTTAACTTATATTTTTATTTGAATGTGATAAATATTGTCATTATAAAAGGGAAAGATTTGTTTTCACATAACGATAGTTTTAATTAGGGAAAAAAGCTGTTTAAAGTCCCACCCTCTGAGACCTTCATGTGTATCTTTGGGGACCAACTCCCATAAAGCATTGGTGAAAACCAGCAAGGACTCCTTAATTCACCATCCAGGTGTCACCTCACATTGTCTTTTTATGGAGCAGGGGAGAGGTGATGTCTCTCATGACTTCATATTATCTTTAAATATGTTGGTTTGGACGGATTCTTCTTCTAAACAAGGTAATTATCATTTAGTTCAACTTAATTCAGGTTATTGACATAGCTCCAATTCACAACATGTCATCTGAAGGAACTTTACAGAGACAACTCAACCAGATCATCCAGTCAGATGGTTAAAAGTTTTCTATGTAAGGAAAACCAGTTGATTATATTAACCCATCAACTCTTTAGCAATCCCTCACACCAAGCAGTCTTGTAGCGACATTTGAGAGGAAAAACTCCCTTTTAACAGGATCAAACCTCCAGCAGAACCAGAACCAGTGTGAGCGGCCATCTGCCGACTGGGGTTCAAGGAGACAGAAGCTATCATAATCTGGCCTGATAGCCTCCCCTTAATTGTTAATTTCACTCACCTGCCTAGTTCTGCCCAGTTCCTAATTTTTACTCATCTTTTCCACCTATGTCTGTGCTTTATATTCGGTTCAGCCCAAGCGATTGGGGCCAGATCATTATTTGTTTTCCATTTGTCTGTTTGGTAGTTTTAGTTTATTCCATGGTTCATGTCCTGGTTCCTGGCGGCTAGTGGATTGAGAGGGTCTTTTGTGTTTGTCCTGTCCTCTGATTGTGTCCTGGTCCAAGGTCAGTTTTATCCCTGTAAACCTGGCTCCTAGGAGGAGACCAGTTTAAAGTTTCCTGCAGAAATTCTGGTACAACGTCTTGTCTCTGTTCTCTCAACCACTGAGCCTGTCCGTCTGCATCTGAGCCTGCCTGTCTGCATCTGTGCATGTCTATGTGGGCACGCTTCTGCACCTGTTTGACTCTGGACTCTGAAACTGCCTGAACGCTCTGTGGGTTCCTGTAGTCCTGGATCCTTCTGTTCCTGTTCGGGTCTAAAATTCGGATCAGCTGTAGACTCTTGGATTCCTGGACTGTTCCGGCCTACTCTGTTTTTCCCCGTCCTGGATCGGCCTCCTGTATGTTCTATGGGGCTGCGGCATCTGATATTTATGGAAGAGCAAGCCCATCGGCTGGATCTAATCTCTTTCGAAGAGCATGGACTGAACTGTCAAACCAGGTAGGTGACTCACTCTGATAATCATCTCTTGTTAGATGATCGTGGTCACTAACCTGTGTTTTTCCCTACAGAAAGTGACACCTATTGGGCGGTGCCCTGCTCCCCTTTCCCTGCAGTCGCTGCAGGTCCACAGATCCACAGCAGCCCATTTCAGTTCTGTTATGTTCGGTTTTGTTTTAATAAACATTATAAACTTTCCTACTGACTCTCTCACCTTGAATACGGGGTCCATCTGTTCTGGTTTTGTGACAGAAGCAGATACACATAAAGAAGCAGAGAAATAAAAGGCAACTGTCAACCAGCTCTAAAGGTGTCTAGGAAATACACAGCCAGGCAGACAAGCTCAGAGTGACTTTTATCTACTTGGTTTATCATAATTTTCATCTAGTGAGACTTCCTTCACATTTCAAAATATTCTTAGGGTGAGAAAAGGACCAAACCAGAATTGTTTGAGGGTGCCAATACTTTTGGCAGCACAGTAGAAACGGATGAGGACCAAAGTTTTGGGGAACACCTATAAGCTGTGCATTGTTCCAAACTTTTCCACAGCACCGTACGTCCAGAGAAAGTTCCTCTATCCGCTGAATGCCAGGATCTCTGAGGTGTGGGGAGTTGTGATTTTTCTCCCGTCCCCTAAAAGACCAGAGGCAATAACACCCTGCACTCTCTGAGAAGAGGAAAGCTTTTAGCTGAGTCTCACCTTCGCATGCAGTCCAGAGCGCGGACGAAGAAGTCCTTGCTGAGCTGGTGTTCATCCCTCAGGAGGGAGCACTGCTCTAACGTGACAGACATGGATGTTCGGTCTTTGGCACTTTTACAGCTGGTGAACCGGATTCCATTCAACCTTCGGCAAATCTGGAAACAGGTGAGTCATTGCATCAGGCATCATTTAAGCAAAAAAAAAAAAAGCTCTTTGTGAGAGAAGGGGGACTAATCCTTTGCTGCTGGGTCTATTTGGTCATGAGCAGTAAATAGCAGTATACAGACCTAGAACGCCTCTTTTTATCAGTCTGAGCTCCCCTTAATCACCAGGGCTAACTAATCTAACAGCTGTTCTCTGACCTGAAAGCTGCAGGTCTAGCCCCCCCATCCATCTGCTGCTGAGCCCTGTCAGTCAGCTGACTGAAAATAAACCACTCTATCTTAATCCTCCTTGAGCATTCTGGAAAAAAAAAAAACAGAGAGCCATAATAGCTGAAAAGGGATCATCAATCATTCTTATTATGGTACGGATGCTGTTTGGATCAAACTCTACTATCTAGATCTGTGTTTAATATGCTGCACACTCATTTTCAGTCAACATTTATTACTTTTTTAGACTGATTTTAACTCAGAAACAACTAAAACGCAAGATTGTTAAGATTACTTTTTTAATATTTTGTTTATCTTGATCACTGTGGGTCTTGTAACAAAACGGATCATGGAAACACTGATGGTGACAACCTCCACTAAAAGGGAAATCACTCTTGTAGAGTGCTGTGTCTAAGCACATTGATGGAAAGTTGAGTGGAAGGAAAACGTGGAGATCCAGGTCTTACCTACTGAATGGAAACACTGTACTGCATATATTTTTAGGGACTTTCTTGTTCATTACCGTTTATACTTTGGAAAGTCTCAGTCTAAGAAGCAGCAGCAAAAATCGACACTTTACAGTTTAAAATAAAATAACTTTTGTTTTTAATTGTTTTTATACATCCTTTGTTTTACTGAAGGGGGTTTGAATCAGATGCTGGGTTCAATTTATTCTTAATCTCCTCAACAAATGTCCGACTACAACGAGCAATAGTTTGTAGTTATTTAAAAACAAACAGAAAAGCACCAATAAAAGCACCAATAAGTGTTAATACTGAGGAGTGAAAGCTATAGCATTCAACAATGGCTGCAACACGGTGGACTCTACATAGGGATACATTAAATTTTTAAGTTAAACATTCAGCCGACTTTTATCATCACCTTTGCTCCACTCACTTTCAAGCAAATTTGTTCAAAAGCTCTGACAACATGAGATGGAGCAGAGATAAGGAGCAAATACGTGCAGTGGAGCATTGACAGCAGGCTGCAGCTTGTGCACCTTCATACAACATGACTTTAATCAGGACAAACCCAACCGTCTTCCAGCACCAAACAGAGCCGCCATAGGTCAGAATTCAAACAGTGTCATCTTCCACAGCCATCAATCTTTCTATTGACTTTGGCTGTGGGCCCAAATTAAAGCATACATCAACTGTAGCATGACAGCGTTTGTACTTTAGCAAAAATCAAACTCCCATAACCTGCCAAATTGTAGGGAGACAGAAAGAGAAGGTTTGTTAATAACTGAACTCACAGTTCCAGCGATCCAGAGTATTTCCACATTCTTCCTCTTCTTTGTGACTACATTCTGGCCCAGCGTTTCAAGTAATTCCTTAATGTCAGCGTGTGTCTGAAAACACGGTAGACCTGTTTGGAGCAAAACAAAAACAGGTTGAAGCAGTGAAGGCCTGAGAGCAGTGAAAGCAGGCCCATTAAAACCCTAAATCTGATTCATGCTCCAACTTTCTGAGCCGTTTCACTTCCAGACACTTCTGGCCCAGTTATGTTTTTCGTAAAGCGTAATTACTTTGTCTTTAAATTATACAGTAACCTCAGAACGGGAAAATTACATTTTCTAGATGTCATTGTAAATGATCATACAGGATCATCTGAAGCCAAGATTCTGGGACCTTCTGCTTGGACAAACATTCACAGCCCCATTTGATGGGTTAATTCAGCTACATTTTACAAGATTTATTGTTTCCTGACCTCAGCATCTGTTTTACTGCAGCAGATTAATGTGGGACATCCAGTGAGTCTGAAGATGTCTACATTTCTACAGCCCGTAGCTTAATAGATGCTTCAATACATAAAAAAGACTTACATTCTATTGGCAGCTTTTCTCTTAATGTTTTATAATAGTCCTCGAGAACCTCAAAGTTCTTCTGGTTTATTCTTTCTTGAAGAGAGATATCACCAAACCTGTGAACAGATATAAGTAATTAGAGAACACATTCTTCTGCTTTAACCAATGATTTCCACTTTTTAGATGCAGAGGCTAGTGGGAGACAGTGTCTAACTAGCAGCTGCAAAGAGTCTAATAAACTTGGGTGGAAATTGCTCTGCAGAGAATGGAGTTACAGCTAACTGGAGTAGCAGCAGGTCCAGAGGATCTTTGTTACACTAAAGGGGATCCAGTCTGACTGACTGACAGACTGCTCTGCTAATTGATCCAGATTATAACCTGCCATGAAAACAAACAGATGACCAAATGAAGGTAAAGTAGTGTGAGATTCATTCAAACCTTTGAAATTGTTTTCTCTGACTGTCAAACTAATATTTTTGATTGCCCAAGGGGCCCAGCATGTTAACTTTATTAAGATTTCAAATATTACGGTCAAAATTTTTAGCCACACAGTTCTACTGTTCTCTGGGAAGAGGCTTTGCAGCATCAATGCAGGTCCAGCAGATTCCAAAACATCCTCTTTCCCACCGCCATCAGACCGCTGAATGTTGAAAATAACTCTAAATCATATCACAGACCCTGCATCAAACTGAACATATCAATGCGTTTTTTTGCACCATGTTTTTTCTCCCACAATGTTTACATTGATCACTGCTGCACTTTAAGAAAATTGAAATGTTATGAGAGCTGACAATAAGTCTGAGTCCTCACTTGGGGGAAGGAGGAGATGATAGGACGAGGGACAAGAGTCACCACCCCCTTCCTTGGACATCTTATGCAAAACATTACCTATTGTCAATCATGTGCAATATTCGTCTCTGTCACTGTGCAATAACACATGCCAACTACTGTGTAGCTGTGTAATTTTTTATTTATAAGGTCAGTACATCTCTGCAGTACAAGTGCAATGACCCAAGTCAACTAATGTGTAGTCTTCCCTTAGCTCTCTACTGTGCAGACATTTTTTTATATCTAAAGGAAACATATTTCAGGACATAACAATTTTTTCTTTTTTTTATGCTTTTTTGTGCTATATATGCTCTTTTTATATCGTCTGTTGCATTTTTATCTTGAATAGCATCTTGCTTTAACTCTTTGTACTCTATATACTGTAAGCTACTGGAACCAGAATTTCCCTGAGGAAGTAATCCCAAGGGACAAATAAAGTTTAGTATAAATCTAAGTTTAGAGTTCCGTAAAAGTTTAAAAAACAATCCACCGGACTTGGTTTCCAAGATTTGAAGACGTTTCGCTTCCCCTCCAGGAAGCTTTCTCAATTAAAATGTCTGGATCCGCAGATCCAGACATTTGAGAGGGGCGTGAAGGAAGCCATCTATGTTAAGAGAGAAAAAACAACTTTAAACAGAGGTGGTGGACTCAGATTCCAGCTTCCAAAACATACAATTCAGTTATAGAGATCCTCCCTTCCAGATATCACCACACCCCCCACCCCATCACAGAGGAACAAAGTACCTCCTCTCTTCAGCCGGTGAACAATACCTCCTTAACGACCGACCCTTAACAATCATAGACAGGTTTCAGGTATTACAGGAGACAATCCCCCCCTTAACGGCAATCCCCCCTTTAACGACCGACCTTCAGATTCATAGACAGGTTTCAGGTATTACAGGCTAACAATGGAACCAAATGACCCACTCGTCGGTTTGCATTTGCATGTTTCCAAGCAATACAAGGCCTTGTCTATATAAGACTCAAACTCACTGCGGATCCAGACATTTGAATTGAGAAAGCCTTCTGGAGGGGAAGTGAAATGTCTTCAAATCTTGGAAACCAAGTTCAGTGGATTTTTTAAAAAACTTTTATGGAATGACTATGACCTGGATGACTAAGAATCTTCATCAGCATAAGTTTAGAGTTCTTCAGAGGGATTCCAGAGAATGCTTCGAACAACTCAAGCTTTTCTTAGCCCCGCCCACCCCCCCCCCCGATTGGCCAAAGGAACGCTACATCAAGTTAGCCTAGCTCATTAGAAACATGAGGAAATGTTACCTTCTGCACAGCATAATAGAGCCTGAATGACACAGACAGCATCCTGTCTGAAAGGCCCTCAGAGGGACCAGAGGTGAAGATGGGGTTCAGAGGTCATCATTAGAAAGTCTAGACAATTCAAGATGAGGTTGAAGCTTCTGATACTTAGTTAATGCCTGATTGTCCACAAAGGACGCTTTCCTGTGGAATATTGTCTTTTTTGTAGCAAATCATCAACTTATTTGTAAAAAGGCAGCTTATGTGACAGAAGTTGCTTTATATTGAGTCTTGCATTATTCTTTAACAAGCTGTCAGGGCGATCCTCAGAGGAAAACATAAGTCTCTGTTCTGTAGGCTGGATACTGACAGCTCCTAACTTTTCCCCTAAAATATTACGGCAGCTTAAAATAGTGAGATGGAAAAAATGAGGAGATAGATCATTAAAGCATGGTAGAGTCAACCCAAACATCTAATCAGTTGAGATCTTCTAGAACAATGTTTGTTTCAAGGAGGTGCTGCAGTACCTCTCAGCTATGGTCTGCTGCTCATTGATGCCCACGTTGAACAGCACTGGGAACACTCGCAGAGGCTTGCCCCCCTTGATCTCTTCTGGCAAGGACTGGAAAATCACTTGTGGTATTGGCACTTCGACAGTGAAGTGGTCTCTGGATTCAATAGAAAAGAGCAAAGAGGTCATTAGAAGACATTCAATATGTTCTGCACTTCTGTTGGACAAAACACCTTCGGGAACGTGTAAATGTGACACCTGAGAAAAGTTTGGACATGCTCAGAGAGAAACTGAAGGAGTTTGAGAGATGAAGACAGCAGAAGAAGGGCGTGAAACTGCCCTCAGCACTCTGAGATTCAGCCAGAATTCCTGGAATTGGAAGACTTACATATGAAATCTCTCAGGTGGATTACTGCTTTACTTTAACTCTATTGTAAACTACTGCTGAGAGGTTTCCTTTCCAGATTCAGAACAAAAGCAGACTTTTAGGGCATAAATAGATTATCTGTTAAATTGTTCATTGTCTTTCATTGTTGTTGATTATTTTGATTATCTTAACATGTGAAGATTTCAGTTCACGAAAACCTAAAAAAAATTAATGTGAACTGATTCAATGGAACAATTAGCTCCTGGTGACAGATTTTGGAAATAAAGTATTTGCTTGGATTCAAGGGCGTAGGTTAGATTTCAACTTTGGTAGGGACACTATTCTTCAGTTTCATTGGTCCTTTGCAAAAATATGCATGCTCTTTTTTATGCTTAATGTGAGCTTCAGGGCTCATTTTGTTTAAAGAGAACTGCAGCATTTCTTGCTACATTAATACAAATCTTATAAGCACTACATGCACTAGATGCTGTTTATCAATATTTAAAGCATCACTGGCTCTGATGAATGTGGAATTAGGACTTTTTCCACTTTGAAAAGGATTGCATTTAAATATACCTGCTACTAAGACAGTGTCTGTTTAACCAAATATAGTCTATAATATGTGGATTTATCCTGTGTTTTCTTCTGAAGATATAGAATTGTGCAGAGGTAAAACCCACTCTTATTTTTTTTTATTTAATATGCTCTCTCTGGATCATGCAAAATAATACATTCAAGGGACGGCAAATAAATGTATTGTATTTACATGTGCACTGGAACTAGAAGAGGAACTGACACTGAGCATTTAAAGTATTAATATTAGAAGTTGTAGATCTGGGCTGTAGTTACTCTGTGTAGCTAATTTCATGTATTTTATCTATGGCTGAAACAATTAATCATATTAACAAATTATTTAAATAATCGTGAACTAATTTAGTAATTGATTAATCGTAAACTGGAGTATAGGGCCACTAAAATGTGCCTTTAGCCGACAGAGCGACCCACTTAGAGCAGGAATTATACCAAGATTGTAAAAAATATGTAAACATTTTGCATTTAAGAAGTAAAAAAAAATAGTTTTTGTCTGTCAATATTCTCCATCCAGAACTCCTCCAAAGGAAACGTTTAAACTTTTCTGTTTCACCTGGTTTCATTTCATAAAAGATCTTTAAGGAGCCTTTGGCTATCTGATTAAAAGATAAAATAAATGAAATCCTAACGTTGTTAACTTACAGTGGGGCAAAAAAGTATTTAGTCAGCCACCAATAGTACAAGTTCTCCCACTTAAAAAGATGAGAGAGGCCGGTAATTTTCATCATAGATATACCTCAACTATGAGAGACAAAATGAGAAAAAAAATCCAGAAAATCACATTGTCTGATTTTTAAAGAATTTATTTGCAAAATATGGTGGAAAATAAGTATTTGGTCAATAACAAAAGTTCATCTCAATACTTTGTTATATACCCTTTGTTGGCAATGACAGAGATCAAACGTTTTCTGTAAGTCTTCACAAGGTTTTCACACACTGTTGCTGGTATTTTGGCCCATTCCTCCATGCAGATCTCCTCTAGAGCAGTGATGTTCTGGGGCTGTCGCTGGGCAACACGGACTTTCAACTCCCTCCAAAGATTTTCTATGGGGTTAAGATCTGGAGACTGGCTAGGCCACTCAAGGACCTTGAAATGCTTCTTACGAAGCCACTCCTTCGTTACCCGGGCGGTGTGTTTGGGATCATTGTCATGCTGCAAGACCCAGCCACGTTTCATCTTCAATGCCCTTGCTGATGGAAGGAGGTTTTCACTCAAAATTTGACGATACATGGCCCCATTCATTCTTTCCTTCACACGGATCAGTCGTCCTGGTCCCTTAGCAGAAAAACAGCCCCAAAGCATGATGTTTCCACCCCCATGCTTCACTGTAGGTATGGTGTTCTTTGGATGCAACTCAGCATTCTCTCTCCTCCAAACACGACGAGTAGAGTTTTTACCAAAAAGTTCTATTTTGGTTTCATCTGACCGTATGATATTCTCCCAGTCATCGTCTGGATCATCCAAATGCTCTCTAGCAAACTTGAGACGGGCCTTGACATGTACTGGCTTAAGCAGGGGGACACGTCTGGCCCTGCAGGATTTGAGTCCCTGGCGGCGTAGTGTGTTACTGATGGTAGCCTTTGTTACTTTGGTCCCAGCTCTCTGCAGGTCATTCACTAGGTCCCCCCGTGTGGTTCTGGGATTTTTACTCACCGTTCTTGTGATCATTTTGACCCCACGGGGTGAGATCTTGCATGGAGCCCCAGATCGAGGAAGATTATCAGTGGTCTTGTACGTTTTCCATTTTCTAATAATTGATCCCACAGTTGATTTCTTCACACCAAGCTGTTTACCTATTGCAGATTCAGACTTCCCAGCCTGGTGCAGGTCTATCATTTTGTTTCGGGTGTCCTTTGACAGCTCTCTAGTTTTGGCCATGGTGGAGTTTAGAGTGTGACTGTTTGAGGTTGTGGACAGGTGTCTTTTATACTGATAACGGGTTCAAACAGGTGCCATTAATGAAGGTAACGAGTGGAGGACAGAGGAGCCTCTTACGGAAGAAGTTACAGGTCTGTGAGAGCCAGAAATCTTGCTTGTTTGTAACTGACCAAATAATTATTTTCCACCATATTTTGCAAATAAATTCTTTAAAAATCAGACAATGTGATTTTCTGGATTTTTTTTTCTCATTTTGTCTCTCATAGTTGAGGTATATCTATGATGAAAATTACCGGCCTCTCTCATCTTTTTGAGTGGGAGAACTTGCACTATTGGTGGCTGACTAAATACTTTTTTGCCCCACTGTACATTTCTCAAGTTCCACAAATCAAAAAACTCTCTCCTGCTTCTTTACAGAACTCCAGTCAGAAGCTTTTGCCTGTTTTAGCGTAGATAATAAGTTTTTTAATTTGGACTAGTTTCGTAGCCCAATATTACGGAAGAGGATTAGGGCCACTGAAAAAAAAAAAAAAAAAGTTAACTAATTTTTAAATTTTATTTCAGTTTAACATGGGAAAAAAGTCAGAATTCTGAGAAAAAAGTCAGAATTCTGAGATTAAAGTCAGAATTCTGACTTTTTTCTCAAAATTCTGACTTTAATCTCAGAATTCTGAGAAAAAAGTCAGAACTCTGAGAAAAAAGTCAGAATTCTGAGATTAAAGTCAGAATTCTGACTTTTTTCTCAAAATTCTGACTTTAATCTCAGAATTCTGAGAAAAAAGTCAGAACTCTGAGAAAAAAGTCAGAATTCTGAGATTAAAGTCAGAATTCTGAGAAAAAAGTCAGAATTCTGAGAAAAAAGTCAGAATTCTGACTTTAATCTCAGAATTCTGAGAAAAAAGTCAGAACTCTGAGAAAAAAGTCAGAATTCTGAGATTAAAGTCAGAATTCTGAGAAAAAAGTCAGAATTCTGACTTTTTTCTCAAAATTCTGACTTTAATCTCAGAATTCTGAGAAAAAAGTCAGAACTCTGAGAAAAAAGTCAGAATTCTGAGATTAAAGTCAGAATTCTGAGATTAAAGTCAGAATTCTGAGAAAAAAGTCAGAATTCTGACTTTAATCTCAGAATTCTGAAAAAAAAGTCAGAATTCTGACTTTAATCTCAGAATTCTGAGAAGTATAGGTCCACTAAAATGTGCCTTTAGCTGACAGAGCGACCCACTTAGAGCAGGAATTATACCAAGATTGTAAAAAATATGTAAACATTTTGCATTTAAGAAGTAAAAAAAAATAGTTTTTGTCTGTCAATATTCGCCATCCAGAACTCCTCCAAAGGAAACGTTTAAACGTTTCTGTTTCACCTGGTTTCATTTCATAAAAGATCTTTAAGGAGCCTTTGGCTATCTGATTAAAAGATAAAATAAAAGAAATCCTAACGTTGTTAACTTACATTTCTCAAGTTCCACGAATCAAAAAACTCTCTCCTGCTTCTTTACAGAACTCCAGTCAGAAGCTTTTGCCTGTTTTAGCGTAGATAATAAGTTTTTTTCTAATTTGGACTAGTTTTGTAGCCCAATATTACGGAAGAGGATTAGGGCCACTGAAAAAAAAAAAAAACTTAATTAATTTTTAAATTTTATTTCAGTTTAACATGGGAAAAAAGTCAGAATTCTGACTTTTTTCTCAGAATTCTGACTTTTTTCTCAGAATTGTGACTTTTTTTATTGTCAGAATTCAGTCAGAATTCTGACTTTAATCTCAGAATTCTGAGAAAAAAGTCAGAATTCTGACTTAAATCTCAGAATTCTGAGAAAAAGTCAGAACTCTGAGAAAAAAGTCAGAATTCTGAGATTACAGTCAGAATTCTGACTTTTTTCTCAGAATTCTGACTTTTTTCTCAGAGTTCTGACTTTTTCTCAGAATTCTGAGATTTAAGTCAGAATTCTGACTTTAATCTCAGAATTCTGACTTTTTTCTCAGAATTCTGACTTTTTTTATTGTCAGAATTCAGTCAGAATTCTGACTTTAATCTCAGAATTCTGAGAAAAAAGTCAGAATTCTGACTTAAATCTCAGAATTCTGAGAAAAAGTCAGAACTCTGAGAAAAAAGTCAGAATTCTGAGAAAAAAGTCAGAATTCTGACTGTAATCTCAGAATTCTGACTTTTTTCTCAGAATTCTGAGATTAAAGTCAGAATTCTGACTTTAATCTCAGAATTCTGAGAAAAAAGTCAGAACTCTGAGAAAAAAGTCAGAATTCTGAGAAAAAAGTCAGAATTCTGACTGTAATCTCAGAATTCTGACTTTAATCCCAGAATTCTGAGATTAAAGTCAGAACTCTGACTTTAATCTCAGAATTCTGAGAAAAAAGTCAGAACTCTGAGAAAAAAGTTAGAATTTTGAGAAAAAAGTCAGAATTCTGACTTTAATCTCTGAATTCTGAGATTAAAGTCAGAATTCTGACTTTAATCTCTGAATTCTGAGATTAAAGTCAGAATTCTGACTTTAATCTCTGAATTCTGAGATTAAAGTCAGAATTCTGACTTTTTTCCCATACTATACTGAAATAAAATTAAAAAAAATCAGTTAACATTTTTTTTTTCAGTGGCCCTAATCCTCTTCCGTACAATATTAATTTATTTTAGCGTCTTTTTTTTCTCAGGATTCCAAGCTCTATACACTAACCACTAGGCCACCACTCCCCTATTTTTTTTATATACTTTGGGTTATTCCATCTTTCGGAACGGGGGGGGGTCTCACCGTCGGCCACAAACTGAAGGCTGCAGCTCACCAAGGTCCTCGGCTTTGGCCTCTGTGATCCTGAATACGACCTTCTGCAGGTCAGTGATTCCAACCTCCATGTCTTCCAGCATCCCGATCTCCTCACCTTAAACAGGAAGACAAAACACCTACTTTATCACTGACTCTAGTTTTCCGCTTTTATTCTACTGTTTATATTTCAATAGGAAGGAACTGAATGACACGGAGAGGGGCATTGTGCCAAAACCAAATACTGAATGATTCACTGACTTATTTTGAACGTGGTGCAACTTGCCACCGCCTTATCACTCACCAGCTGATTTAATCACTAAACATCTCTTTCGAGGGTTAATTTTCTGCAAATATTCAGAGTAGGCTTAGTGCCGAGCTGCTGGCTTTGACTCACTGTAGGTACTTAGGAGGCTCTCAAACTGAGCCACCAGGCCAACCAGGTGGAGCTGCCTCAGGAAGTCTTTGTCCTGCAAGCCGGCATACAGCTTCATCACAAAGCCACACGCCAATGCTGCCAGCTGTGGGTGTGAAACAACAACAAGTTCAAGTTCTACTTTGACCTTTCTGGGTCAAACACAATGATATGTTGACATAAAAACACTGAACCTGATCACTCAGTTCTATCTATAGGACTGCTGCTGCCACCTACTGCCTGACTGAAGA
Source organism: Cyprinodon diabolis (assembly GCA_030533445.1). Lineage (NCBI taxonomy): Eukaryota > Metazoa > Chordata > Actinopteri > Cyprinodontiformes > Cyprinodontidae > Cyprinodon > Cyprinodon diabolis. The sequence continues at coordinate 47,878,604 of CM060066.1, forward strand.
CCACGTCTCTCCTCTGCTGCAGATGGAAGCCTTGGGGTATGCTGCACACTGCCTCCTGCAGGAGGACGAATGTCATTGCTCTCTTTGCTTTCTCCACCACGTTCATCACACACTCCTTCAATCTGCTCACTGGAGCACTCAGCTGCTCTCGCCAGTCACCTGCTGAGAGAAATGGAATGGCATGAACCTTAGTTCCACGACAGGACTATGAATACGGAGAAAATGGAAAAAAAAACAGAATTTAATAGAAGGAGATATTTGGAAATGGCTGCAAGGTGGTGCAGTTTGTAGCACTGCTGCCTTGCATCAAGAAGGTTCCGGGTTTATTTCCCAGCCTGGGGAGGTTGGGAGTTTGCATGTTGTCATGTGCTATTGGGATTTTCTCTGAGTACTTTGGCTTCCTCTCACAGTAAAAAAAAAAAAGCGTTAGGTTCATTGGCATTGCTAAAATGTCCTTAGGTGTTAGAATGTGTGTGTGCATATCGGTTATATGTATTTGTTTGTTTCTGTGTTGCCCCCCGACAGACTGGCGACCCAGCCTCTCGCCCATAGACTGCCGGAGATAGACACCTGCCTCACCATGAACCTGATGGAATAAGCAGCAGATGGATGGATGGAAATGGGTGGTGGGCAGTTCAAGCAGTGAAGTATGAAACATTCAAAAAGTGTAAAGGCTATAAAGAAATTACTTTGTTAAAGCAATGTTTGTCAGGTTCCCCTTGATGTTAAAATAATGCTTAAATGGTCCCATGCTACCTTTAACATCAAAGTCAAGGACCCTTTCTAGGCCCAGTTTCCTCAAATTCAATTAACCTGCAGCATTTTCATTTTCTAAAAACATCCCACTAACAGGCCATAAACATAGTTTCTAAACTTTGAAGGGTTTGAAGCATTGTGGAAACCCTCTGTTTAATTACACCATACATGAGAGGTTTCTGCACCTCTACGAGCAGTTTCAGTCTTACTCTGAGGAAGAAACCACAATCTCAGTGGTTCTAATATCTCACACAGTTCAGTCTACTGGATGAACAGCGTGGGGGAGGAAGCTAAGAGATCCTGTAGGATACTTTCATAGGAAAACACTAGAGTAACCAGTAAGTAAGTAAGGGTTTATTTATATTGCATCTTTCACAGATATTTGGGTTATAAAGTGCTTTACAAACATGCAGAATTAAAATATAGAACAGTCTAAAACAAAATAAAATAATCATAATAAAACAGATGACACACTGGAGTTGTTAAAAAGCTTTGCAAAAGAGATTTTGAGCTCGTTCTTGATAGCATCCACACAAACCAAACAAAGCTAACCTGAAATGGAGCTAAGTAAACTTAACCCTGTAATGCCAAATGTATCATATTTGATACATACGGTTTCTGAAATGTTTTGCGTCTGACACCTGTTAAATGAGGAAGTTATGTCCCCTAAAAAAGCTGTTGCGCCTCAGGGGCTTCCTCACGGTTCTATTCCTGGGAGCAAGTTATTTACTACTCTTAACTAAAACTGGGTAAAACCATGTAAAAAGGACTATAAAACAGGAGTAAAAAAGTAATAGAGTTTATTCCAGGTCAGGTCGGTACAGGACAGAGAAAATGCTTGGAGCTTGCACAGCCGTGGGCTCAAAAATCACGTCTGCGAGCCTCCGACAAAGATTGAGCCCCGAACAGGGTCATCTTCTCCTTCTTATAGCTCATGAGTCTATGTGTTGCACCAGGTGGATGCTTAGTTGTCTGTATCAGAAACTGACACGCCATCCATGTCCAAGGATTACAGATAGCTCTCCTCTATCAGTCCGGCTCCAAGATGTTCCCATATCCTGTGTATTTTTAAAGACATGAAGGCTGTCCTGAGTAGATGACCTCCGTACACACAGTGACATCCACAATGAGAAGGAAGGCCATCTACTCTCTCTAATCCGGCTAGCAAAGTAACAATGCACATGATGTATAAAGCACAAACCTAACACACCTTTTGCATAATTTAATGGTAAAAACTTTGCTCAAAATCCTATTGTACACAATCAGATATACCTGATAACAGAGGGCAGAAGACTACACGAAAAATAATCTTGACTTATCGCATAGTAATAAATTATTAATATCAAAAATGTATTTCTGTTTTTTCTTTTTACATATTTTGTTAAAAGGCCAAATTAGGATCTCAAACAAAAAAAAAAGTAATTTCTGTTTAGTTTTATTCTTGGATCGGGCTTTAAAGGGTTAAAAACCAGTAGATCCCGAAGTGACACGGTAACCAGCTAGAAATACTGCAGGTAGGCTTATAAAAAACATATGAGCAGGATGCAGCCTCAGCAGACAGTAAACATGAAGCTGTAAAAGTCAAGAAATCCAAAAACATAACAAGGAGTTTATGGTTTAACTTGTTATTAGGTTTGATGAGGCAAAAAAAAAGACTTTCTGGACATGATTAATGGTCAGGATCACCCGTAAGAACCCTGACTGGGTGTCACAGTGTTTGGTTGGATAGAAAGCTGCAGTGCCAGTTCAACCTTGCTGAGGGGAAAAGCTTTACCAATACTATTATTCCTTCCTTTGAAGTGCAGAACACATGCTGATCCGATATACTTCTAAAAGATAGAACACTGCACCTCAGGAGCAGGGTGCCGCCGTTTTATGATCAATGTTAGAAGTCGGTCCCACCAGCAGTTAATTTAAATCATGTTAAATTAGCTGACCTAAGGTTTAGGTTGTAATTTGCTGATTTTAGGATCAGGGTTAGTTCTCCGAATTAGAGTATAAATAAATTAAAACTCTAAAGTTTAAGGAATTAAAAACAAAATTAGCTGAAATAACAACAAAAATGAAAAAAAAATGACATAAATGAATCCCATCGAATTTGTCATATTTCAAAAGAATTTATTCCAGAAGAGTGAAAACCCAACAAGCAACACCCTGTCCAAACTGCACAAACATTTTGAAAAACTGACATCAGCATTTTACAACAGCCTCTTAACAATTTTAGTAAACTGACAAAACAAAAGAGGAACGTGGAAATGAATGATCGCAGCCTCTGATAATTAGAAACTTACCTTATACCAGCTGTTCACAAAGTACATAATATTTATAATGTAAGGTTTCTGGAAGATCTTAATAAATGCTTAAATGTAAAAAAAAAATGTAGTTACACTTAATAAGAACAGCATATGTTGTGTAAAATCTGGAAGCAAAAGAAAATCATTTGAATAATGAAAAGAACCGTAGCAGCTAAGCTTGTTTGTTGTGAATAAAACCTAGAACAAAAAGCTCATTTCAGAAAGTCTTTTTGTGTAAAAGCCAACTTTATAGTTCTGTAGGTAGCAGAAAGGCTGCATTTGCATGACAAAACTGAATCAGCTGTTTCAGTGGAGACAAAGCATTGGCTCTGTCTCACAAGGAGATTAACATGTCCATTTCACTGGTTTTTGGAACAGATAGTTTCCAAAAACTGAGAAGTCAAAGAAAAGTCTTTAAAATGCAGATCACTGCAGAAGTCTTCTTGATTCGTGGCTATAATACTGCGCAAAAGCTAAAAAGCTCTTAAAAGAAGAAGGGAAAGTGTCAGAGCAAAAAAGGAATTCAGGTTAAAAGGCAGGAATGAGAAGAAAAAAGAGATAAGGCAGAAGTCCATTATATTTCAACTGAGTCAAGAGGAAGAGTCGTCTATTGGTCAATGTTTCCTGTGGGATATTTCAAACACAAACTGAAAATGACCAGTACAAATCTATAAAGTTCTGAAAACTTTTCATGGTCTTGGCTCTGTTATGTTTTACTTTGCTCCGTGTTTTCTAGTTTTATTGGTTTAATTCCTATTTTGTTGTCTTTTCTGGATATATTTGAGACCTCTTGTGTTGGTCTCCCTTTCCCTAGCTCCTTCCTTTGCTCCTCTCTTCACACCTGCTCCCAATCTGCTAGTTAGTCCTCTCTTCGTTCAGTCTACCTTAAATACTCTCCTTGTGCAGTTCTTCAGTGCTGGTTCCTCGTCTTACTGTGTCATATCTCATCTTACTTCATCTTACCCTGGCTCCTTGTGATTGTTTTCCCCTGATGTCTCCATGGTTCTGGTTGTTTACATTTTTAAGTTGAATTTTTTGGATTCCTGCCTCTGTTACCTGTGTTTACCACTTAGCCTCTGCATTTGGGTCCAAAACCACAACCAAACTTTGACAAAACTAAGTTAAAAACAAATGTGAGTCATATCTAAGATTTTTTTAAGACTGATAATTTCTCTATGATTTAATTTCCTCAGAAAAAATTATAACCTTTTAAACTTAAGAGACCTTATTGCTGAAGGGTACAATTGTCATGATTTTGGCACTGATGGCTGGCTTGATTGATTCACCTGTCTTGTCTAGCTCTGCCCTGTTTCTCTTCACTGCTCATCTGATCCACCTGCTCCTGCTTCTATTTAAACTCTTTGGTCCCAGCCATATGAGCCAGATTATTCTTGAGCCTTTTGGTGAGAGTTTTTCTAGTGATACTTATAGTGTTCTGATTGTCTGATGCTGACCCAGTTTGTATTTTGACTTTTGAGCCTGCCTGCCCCCATCTGATCTGTTTGCCTGAACCGTCTTCGGACATCTGCTGGATTCTTCTTGTGCACTGAACCTGGATCTGCCTACTGACAATCCAAGATTGACCTGGATTATCCTGCCTTCCTTTGTCTGTTTGGATCTGACTTTCTGTCAGTTCTGCAGGCTTCAAGGCTAAAGCATCTGGAACTCTATAGGAGCCTTCGCTGCATCTTGTCAGCCGACCGGCTGGAATCATCATCGTTCTCTGGGCAAGGACTGAACTGTCAAACCAGGTTAGTGACTCACACGTTCATAATCATCCTCTGTCATATTATTGTGGTCCTCTAGGATAGATGCTCCTGCCTTAGACGCCCTAGCCGCTGATACAACAGATCCTCAGCCCGTGGTTTTATTAAACTCTTTTAAGTTATTCCACTGTCTGTCTTGCCTGAATTCTGGATCGCTCTGTTCTGAGTCATTACAGCAATAGAAGCTAAATACAGATTCAGTGAGAATTTTCCAAAAACGGTCCCAATGAAGCCAATCTGGAATAAATTGAAACCTCTGGCTTCAGCTGCTCTAAGAAATGTATTCCAACTGAAAGAAACTTTATTCTGCTTTTTTGTTCGATGACAAACACTTTCAGATTCAAATTCTGCAGGTCAGAAATTCAGCCACAAAAAATCCAAAAGAAAAATCATCTGAACACATAGTAAAAAAAGAAAAAAAAAAACAAAGAAAAAAAAAAAAGAAAATCATGAACTGAATGGTCTCTAAAATAGAGGAGAGAGTACCTCTCTGGGATAAGATCATTCATAATAGAGATTAGCTGGAGGTAAGAACTGTCCTGGTACACTAATCTGAAATTAATAAGGTGCATTTGACTATTAAAGAGAGTTATATACCATCTGTAAACATCCAATTTAAAAGTCCCCAAATACTTTCAACCCTCAGAGAAGCAATGTTTTATTCCGGCTGTAATGAGTAGTGTATTAGGGAACCAGCAGGGGGCAGTGTTGGATCAGAACACTCTACTCTGGTCAACACAGAACATTTACAGCATGTGGAGACAATAAAAAAAAACCCTGTTTCATCTCATTGGAGAAATGCTGCCAACAGAATGAGGGAAGAATAGGATGAAGAGGAGGAGGACCCCACCTGTCTATCACCTGCACACAGATACACCTGCCTCCCCCATCCCCACTCATTTATTTATAGATCAGCGCTTCTATGTTTTTTTCTATGTCTGCTTCTGTCTCCCCCAACCGTAGCCAGCCTCAGCAGAAGGCAGCTCACACTAAGCCTGCTTCTGGTTCTGCTGGAGGTTTCTTCCTGTTAAAGGACTGGCTGTATGCATGCTTGGTGTGAGGGATGCTGAAGAGTCAATATCTCCACATGTTGATCCACAGGAGAGAATCCTGCAAAGTGACTGGATGCAATCAGCTGGCTTTTCTTAGAAAGGAGAGGAAATGATGTGAATTACAGCATAGAAATAAATATAGATTTTTGTATTTCATGTTATATGTTGGGTAAATCTATAAATGTTTGCAAACTTGATGCTTTTATTTATTTCTAAATAATAATTTTTGTTTCTATAAATGGTTAAGGACCAATGAGTTCTGACCAGATCCTGGTGCCTACCAGCTTCATGTTCTCACTAGCAAAAACCAAACAACTGTTCAATGACATCGGGCCCATTTCCTTTGGAGAAAACCAGAAAAAAACGACTTCAAGAGGAAAGCACGTCAGAATCCATCAAAAGGAGGCCAGGACTGCTGCTGAGGCTGAGAAGTTGGGTCAACCACTAGCACAGCTCCTTAGTTCTGCAGTACTGTAAGCTTTCATGACACAGACTAAAAAAACCTCTTTCTGGTTTAAGAAGACATAAATAAAACTTTGTAGATTAAAGAAGAATTTTTCTGTTTGGACCCTGAGAATGTGGGTCGATGTGCGGAGCCTTTGGAGCCACCTGGCTCCGAGGGTCTTAGAGCAGGCAAACGGATAGCCATGCTGCACCCACCGCCATCTTTGGGTCAGACACAGAAATAAACAAATCTACAGCAGCAGCAATATGAGAGTTTGAATGTGAAAAGATGAAATCTCTTTAAAAAGCTGTGTTTGCTTATTAGATACTTTTAATTGATTAGTAATCTTTAGTTTAAAAAATAACTTTTTGATTCATTTATTTCCAGAAATGTTATTTTCCCTGCTAAGCTGCTGCTCATTTATTGTCTGAAAACTGTGCAAAACCAAATTTCGTTTTGTATACACTATGTTGGCGACCTTCACAGTTTTTGGGAAATAATTGTTACTGAATCCATTTGTTTGAACAACTACTATGTAATTTCCTTGTATAGATCAGAATCCTGTTTTTAAGCTTTACACAGATAACAGATTGTTTTATTGTGACTAAATAAGCTGCATGGCCCATTATTTTTTAACAGAAATAGACTAATAGTGTGCTCTTAGGTGGAAAAGCTTCATCCAAGCAAACAGAAGATTTTGTTTCCTATGAGTCTCTGCTGAGTCGTAACTTGAACTTCTCCACCAACCTGCTAAAATGGCCAAACAAAATAAAACCAACTGCAGACGGATTCCAGGTGGAGATATGCTTTAAGCAAACGTTTGGACAGAAAAGTGGAATGTGCACAATCATGGCTTCCTAATGCAAAGGATCAACTCATGACTTTTATGTTAGAAAAAAAAAGGAGTCCTGTGTTCTAGGAGGATCCATGTTGGTGGTACTGGAGCAGAAATGAATGGTTTTCTACAGTCTCTTTCCTCCTACCAACAGAGGGGTCCAGTCACAGGGTGGCTTTAAATAATTGGGTAGGGTGCCTGTTCGTTTCGTCTCTGAGCTACGGCAACTTTAATCCTGAGCTGATCTCCTTCTGCGGATCAACCAACCATCTCTCTATGTACATACATGTACGCTGGACCTCTGCAGGCAATGTCTCTTTATCTCAAACATGAGGAGGAGCTACAAGCCTAAACATACAGACTGGCTGGGAAGATGATGCTGATTTTTAACCTTCTAACATTAAGGAACGGTAAATATTTGAGTCAAGGATCTCACCTGGGTTGTGCGAGGTTATGACGTCGGCCAGTTGCTGCTCGGCTCCAGCTTCCTGTTTACTGTTGCCTCCTTCTAGGAGTTTATCCACGACGGCGATCACACAGTTAAGACATTTAGCCACGTTGGCCCACACTCTGTCCTGAGGAAGAGGAGATCACAACCACCAACTAGGTCAGACAATGGCGAAGGAAAAACAGCAATGACCAAAACATGTCTTTGTGTTGAAAAGATGAGATGGACAGTCATACATGGCTTCTATTCAGACCAGTTGTCCTTTTGTTCTGGGTTTCAGTTTACTCCTGATGAACTGAAGCTTCAGTCTGAGTTTGTTTGCAGATGAGCTCTGCCTGATCCTACAAGTTCTTCATTTAAAAACAGATTTAGGTTGTTTAAACGCCAAGAAATAATTGAATGACGCGTCTGCAGTCGGTGTGACAGAAGACAAACAAAGAGGCGTCCACACTCATTGAGAAGCTGGCCTGGTTTCAGCGATGAGGATGAAACATAATAATCCTCCTCAGACAGATTTTCTCTGCCAAATGTTCAAAATCATTTCTGCTAAAATGAGACAAAATGTCTGTAGTTTTATCAAATTTTGCAGGAAATGCAATGATGGTCTGAAGTGATGACATCAGCTCCTTTCTCCACCGAATCATCTTTCTTAACTCAGAACCAGGATTTAAATCAATGGAACCGGATCAGCATCGGTTCCGTATTGTTAAAACAGTAATGTGGCAAAAATAACCCTTTGATAAATCTTATAGTTTATGAGATTTATCAATGGGTTTAAAACACCTTAACCTGTTTTTTTTTTTTTTTTTATCTTTTATCCTTTGATGATGATATACTATTTAGTGTCCGGAATGTTGATCAGGAGAATTTCAAAGATCGAAGGACATCCTGGCTGCTTGAAAGTAGATACATATCCTGACCAATCACACTGACTTATACGAGTCATATACTTGTATATACCGTCAACGCTCTACGGTCTAAAACAGAGCGCACTGATCGCACTGCGGGAGGCGGGCCCATAATGCAGCAATGCTTTGCTGTAACCGAGTTGTCCAGACTGCAGCTGCAAAGCAGCCGTTTTATAGGTGCCCTTTATTGTGTCTTTAAAAAAATAAAACGTTTATGTGTCACATCTGTAATTATTTGATAGATTTTAAACTGTACCTGCTGACCCTGTTAGTCCCGCCTTTCAATTCCAGCTCATTCCAGACTGATATGCTGAGAGCACAATGTAAGTCAGTCTGGCTGGCCATGCGGACTTTGAGGCAAAATGAATTAGCTGGTGATTGTAAATGAGAAGGTCTTTTCATAGCATGTTAAATAAATCTGATAAAAATACAAGTGTGGAATGACTGAGGTCCTTTTCAAAGGCAGGAAGCTCAACCTTTCCAAACAAGTTTTAAAAACACAGAGAGCTGCTCCAGTCTTCCTGTTTCTTTTTCTGTCTGGAGGACAGACTGAAAAACACACTGTGAACCCGAATGTCAAGATGAGTAGTTAAAACTTATTATTTTTAATTTGTGCTAACTCAAATGGGCTGAGTTTGTTTAACATTGTTAGGATTATTTTTATAATTCATGTATGTGCTTGTTAAACCCTAATATGGCCTTCCTGTTAAGCAAGCAGTTTGTCTAATTAGGATATCTCTTCAATCAGGATAAAAAGTTATCGTCTTCATTACGATTGTAACAAAGATTTTGGAATGAAATTGGAGCTTACAGACAGATTGGACTATTCCTAACATAGAGCTCTGTCACTGTGCATTCAGCTTGTCCTTGATCTGAGAACACTGTGTAATATTTTGATATGGCTGGAGCCCATGCAGTCTCTTCATGAACAAACATCTATGATGTAATAATGTGACATGTGGCAGAATGGAAATGTATAAAATGCTTCTTTAACTGGTTGTCTGAGTGAACTTTCTAAAGAAGCGAGCCCAGTGATAGGCACTGCCACCTGTGTCATTTCTCTGGTCTGAATACTATTACAACTTCTGTCGAAATCTGTTGTCATGTCTAAAAGTTATTTAATACATATCAACGATAAATTTTTATTTAAAGTGTTTGTTCAGATTAATCTCTTCTCAGGAAATAATTGGGGAGAGAAAGCTTGAAGATGTAAACACAGCTTCCCTTTAAAACATATTCTTGCGTTGTTTAAGTAAATTAAACTCAAAGCTTTGGAATAATAAAGACTTATTTGTGTATTAATTAAACATACTCTCAATAGATTACTAAAGAACAACTTAAGTATAACAAGGTAGCCTGATCTGGATGAACCAATCACAGTGCAGGAGGTGGGGCTTTACAATGGGTGACTCTCAGCACCAGAATTACCCATAATGCAGCAGCACGTTTCTGATAGCATAAAAAAAAGCTGGAGCAATGTTGCAATGAAAATTAAGAACGTGAAAGACAATACACCTTATAGCCATTTTTTAGGCAAAACTAGGAGAAATCGTTTACTGGAGAGTTTCTGAAACAGAATCACATCCATAGATATCTGATTCTAACCTGGTGAAACTGTCCCGACTTTGAAATTGAGGTCTAGGAGCTCTTTACCACACTGATGCGCCGTCCATACATCCACCCTGTGGCCACATGCATAATCTCACCAGTTACCTGATGCTGCTACATTACCATCAGGATACCAACTAAACATCCAAGTTATTTGCTTGTTTATGTAATAATAACTGAATGTTGAAACTATTTTAATTCATAAACCAAAAGTTTGAATAATTAGAGTGAAACTTTTTAAGTTTGCATCATGACTTATTTTAAACTGAAATCTAGATGGAGTAGTAAAATTTAATGAAAATGTAATTTCTGATAACTTCTGATTCTAAGTTTATTATCTTAGAAAAGCTTTTGTAACTGACTGCCTCAAAAATATTTGAGTTCTGCTAACTTCTTTAGGTTTACAGTTCTGGTTGCTTTTGTTCATTTGGATATTTTAGTTAGTGCTGTGAGTGTGAGGGCTCTGTTTGAGTCCATAGAAGGTACACCTGACCTTTTGCCTTTACATGCATACAGTCCCTGTTGGAGAAAATTGGCCGATGGTGATGTGAACTTTCTTTGTTTCATCCTTCCTTTACCCAGAACAGTTTCTTAAATTCATTTTCTTTTCCAGAATGAAACCACTGACAAGTCTACCAATGTCATTAGTTACGTGTCATACTTTTGGGTTTCCTTTGCAGTAGAAAGTCCTCCTAAGTCCTGAAGTATACCTACCCACTCCTCCTCATCGTACTCTTTATGGTGCGGTATGGAGTCTTGGTGCTTTAGTGACCCGCCATCCTCTCCTCCCACATTGTTACCCACCACTGGGCTTTCTGTGGCAGGCGTGGTTGGACTGTGACCCGGAAGTCCTTGGACTGGACTGTGACTGTGGTCCCCCCCCTGGCCCGGCACCGGAGTTTGCCTCTGGCTCCTGGAGACGTACCCTGGCCGGGCTGCATGCAGCGCTAAAAGGGCGCTCTTCACCAACTCGTCCTTCAGGGTGTGAACAAAATGCTCCGTCTGCAGCAAAAGGAGAAGAAAGGAGTTACAAAGGGACAAACAGCCCAGGCTGAACAAAAAATTATAATTGAAGTGATGAATAAAACAATGCAGACAGAGGGAAGCAGCTGTCAAGTGCTGAAGTGGAGTTGCTCCAAGGGAGAGCAGAGATCTATTCACTGAAAAAAACAGGAAGTTGAACTCAGTCATTCAGTCAGTCACCTCAGCTCTCCAGGAGAGCTGGCGAAAAACCAAACAAGAAAAGAAAAGTCTAAACTGTCTCACTACTTCTTACGACTTCTTGGCCTTTTTGGTGTATATGTTGTTTTTTTTAGGTTGCGTCCTGTAGGATGCACTTTATAAAGACTGACTGGTTATGAAAATGCAGAATAAGAAGATCATCAACCAGCACTACCTGCCTTAAACAACATTAATAGTTGAATATTTATTCATCAAGTTTATATCAATCCCCTTTGCCAGTTTTTAAAAAGCAACAGTTTAGACCAGATTGAGTCTGTTGCTATCAATAAAAATATGCGTTTAAATTTAAATGTAACAAACTGTATCTCTGCAAAAGAGAGTCGACCATTAGATAATCACTCAAATGGAAACCACAGTTATATTTCAATGAATCTCCCTTTAAACTTCTAGCATTGGTCTGATTCAAGTTCCTCAGTGTAGGTCAGCCATGTTACAACTAGAGACGGCTCAAACGGTCTGAAGGAAAACACAAATTAGTGACAATGAAATTTGGAAACAGGCCCAGAAGATGATGTAAAAACTAAAACCTTAAGCAGAAATTTGAGATTTAAAGAAAATGAAATCTTAGTTTGTAATTCTAGTATTATTAACTTATCTATAGTGAGTTAAAGTAAAATCCCATATTTAAAGTTGAGCAGAAGGTCGAAGCACAGTTGATTCACTGTAAATGAAGGAGGTACTTGGTAAAAGTAGCATCCAAATGAAGTGCTTCCGAATCGAGTCCAATGTTCCAGGAAGTGCAGATACTGTGTTTCAAGTAGAAGTTAAAAGAAATGAAGTTTTTTTTTTTTTTTAGCCACACTAAGCAAAAAAATACTCTTTTGTGTAATTCATCAGTAGCACCTCTGAAGGAGCTAAAACGTGAAAATCCCTGAAGATAAAGAGATGCTTGTCTCAATTTTGAATCTGCTGATGTGATCTGGAATAAGCAGGGGCTGAGTCTGAAATCTGAGAGCGCGTCAGTGTGCTCTGACCAGGCAAAAACACGCTGGGTTTGATCTAAGAAAGAGGAAACAAAAATCCATTCACCTTCAGTGATTTTCCCCTGAAGGGGGAAATAGGACTTTCCGGGTTCTGTAGGAGTAACTTTGGTTTAGAAACAGGAGGAGGATGAAAGAGTGAAGCTGGTTTGATCTCAGCAGCTTCCTAGGATGCTTTCCTCTCACATATGCAGATGGATTTAGATCTGAACCAATGAGATTTTCTTTTTAAACTAACGAACCCGGAACATGATGATGTTCCAAGGACACATTTAGAAGGAAGAAAGGGTTTGCTGCATTAGTCCGTTCACTGATTCTGACATTGGACATCATCAGTGTTGGGCACGTTACTTTGAAAAAGTAATTAGTTATAGTTACTTCTCCCAAAAAGTAACTGAGTTACAAACTGAGTTACTCCACAATAAAAGTAACTAGTTACTAGTAAAAGTAACTATTGCGTTACTTTTGCGTTTCTCGCCCCCGTAACCCTCACCACCCAGCCCCCACCTTCTCGCTGTGTGTTTCCAAAGCCAGCTGAATAGAGTGGATGACGAAGACAAGGACCTGCAGAGAGTTTAGCATTTATTGCAACTCAACGTCCGTCCGTCCGTCCGTCCGTCCGTCCGTCCGTCCGTCCGTCCATCCATCTTTCTCCCTTTCATTTGATCGTTCACGCTCTCCATAGTTCTCCTGTGGCGCGAGCACAGGGCGACTGTTGCGCCCCTTTAGCGAGCATGCGCGTTTCCTGTCGCTTGCGCGGTGTATCGTGCCGCCTGCGCTGTGCGGAGATGCAGGGGAAACTGTATGTGATGGGGAAACGCAGCTCGACGTAACACCGGTATTTCCATGTGTAAAAACGCTGTTTTGCTGCTGGCGTCCTCCTCACTCTCCATCTCTCTGTGTGTGCTGTACGTTAACACCCACCAGCAGAAACACCCACCTACCCAACTGACAGACGGAATCTCACTATACATCAGCCATTCTCATCCTCCCCTCTCTCATGACAAGGCACGCACGAGTCCTATCATGAAAACGGCGTTAGTAACGCCGTTACTTTCAACGCCGTTACTCCCATCACTGGACATCATCATCTATGGAACTTTGCTTTTTTTCATATCCAGAGCTAATCAGAAAGTTGCATGGTTTTGGTTGGAGGAAAGTTTATTTTTTTCAGAGATGCACCTCACAACAAAGAACAATATATTCATTCATGGTGATTATTCAGATCTTATACCAGTTTAATTCACTGCTTCTCCCCTCTAACAACACTGACACATGGTATAAAATGCTGGTGAAGATTCTCAGTCGTCCAGGTCATAGTCATTCCAAAAAAGTTAAAAAACAATCCACTGGACTTTGTTTCCAAATTTGAAGATGTTTCGCTTCCCATCCAGGAAGCTTTTTCAATTTAAATGTCAGAAATAGCATTGAGTTTGAGGCTTTATACAGTAGCCCAACAAAGCCTTTTTTTTTGTTTAGTAAACATGCAAATTGAAACGGACGAACGGGTCCACCCCTTTGGAATGGAGGTTGTTTTGCTTCATATGCTAGTCTGCAATGCCCCATAACCATACAAAATGGCTTCCTCAGCGCTTGGTTTACCTTTCGTGTCAAGTGATGCAAGGTTTTTTTCAGGGATGCACCATCAGGATTGTGGGAATCAGGCACTAAAATCAGTATTTGCTGATCACAGCATCAAATCCATGATTTTAATACTGTGGTCTCATGTACATGGACATTGTATTAAGTCTAACAAGTAGGAGATATGAAACTGTCATGAATTGACCACTGTTTTATTGAAGACGGCAGCAGAAAAGCTTTTTAAAATCAAAATTGAAGATAGAGAAAATAATGTTGACAGCAGGTGGAAAATGTTCTTAAGAGATTTTTAGGTTGATTTAAAAAAGCCATTTTAATTTAGCCCTGGAAGGACTGGTTTATTGTCCTACATCCAGCAAAGAAACAGACCTGTGCTCCCTTTTAACAGGAATAAACCTCCAGCAGAACCAGGCTCAGTGGGCCATCTGCCGAGGCCGACTAGGTTCAAGGAGACAGAAGCAGACATATAAAAAGAAGCAAAATACAAAAGCACAGGTAAAACTTGACATCAGGGACTGCTGCTATGTTGTTCTCTATGCACAACTTTTGAATAAGCTTGGGAGTGCGGCCTACCATCAATTTTTGGATAAGCCCATAATCGCTGAAAAAAAAAAGAGACCAACTTTGCTTCATCCAGAGATGCTTCTTGATGACAGACGAGTCAGGTGGTACTTCCTTGTAAATCTACCCACGCAAAAAGCTCCAATGCTGGGAAGAGGCAGCCAGACCAGGGTTTTAATTCAGCCCGTTTAATTTAGCCCTAGAAGCCCAACAATGAAACAATCCTTCCAAGGCTAAATTAAAACGGCTTTTTTAAAGCCACCTAAAATCCTCTTCAGAGCATTCCTTCTTTAATACTTTAATATAATATTCTCTGTATTCCATTTTAACTAAAACAATCTTTGCCTACAACGAGTCCCTGATTGGTTCCTGTGTCGCAATTTCATCTAAAAGTACAGCTTTTTTCAACTTCAGGGTCACCGCTCCAATCTCTCCATTCGGTGCCGCTGTTTGACAACAACTCAGTTATATCAAATAGCATAAGGTCAGAGTGGAGCAGTGAATGCTCTCCCGCAGTGGAATTCAACACTGGCTGCTTCCTCGCCCTTCCCCACGTGGTTTGTATAGGGATGCTATGTGAATCCGCTATCCTTGCCATGTACACCTTAATAAACTCCTCATGGGCTGTTTGATGATGGAGGGCTTGCTAATGTTATCACAAGGAATTGCTTCAATTTTCATAGTTTTTCTCATAATATTTTCTCAGACCATAAACTCATACAAATGTTTTGCTGATTCATATATTTTGCAAGCAGCTGCAGCGTTTGTCAACATTCCACTAAAACCAAGAGAATATCTGATATTTAAAAACCTCCAACATCTTGAAACATAATTTGAACGACACATTCTGACATCATTTAGGCCAAAACTGCTTTCCTTTTCATCTTGTTTTATTGGACTTTATAAGGAAGATCAAAAAGAGATTTGTGATCTCAGCCCCTTTCAGCTCTGCTAATTTCAAACTTTCATGGAAGCATTTTATTCTCTCAGACGTTATCAGAAGCACTGGAACATCTGAGGCGTCAAATTCCTCCTTCAGCTCTCGAGGTTTAATTAAAACAGATGGATTATTAATCTGAACCTTAGAGAGAAGAAAGTGTTTGTGCTTCCTTAAAGCAGGGTGGATTTTACACGTGAGCGAATCTGAATTGCTCCAGTCCCTCCACTGTTTCATGCAACATGATGCTGCTGCTCCTGATCAGAGACTTTGGGATTTGAAGGGAGAGAAGAAGAGGAAGATGTCATCATCAGCTTTCTGACAAACAAATAGAGCCTTTGGCCGTTTCACCTCCCGTTGCCTCACACATAAACAGCAAGCTGGAGATAGTAATCAGTGAGCGGCCCTCCTCATGCTGACCAGGCCAGGGTGCCGCGTGTCTAATCAAGGATGAGAGGAAACGGTGACAGTGCATGTACCAATTAAAGAGGCTGATTGGGCTCTGTTCCACTGTGGCACAAACAATGCCTCCCACAACAGATTGCAATCTGACAGCAGCAGATGTAATTCATTAATTATACTGATAAAAACGCTCCAGAAACCACGTGCTGCTGCTGCTTACATTTTGATTTAGTTTTTAAACTGAAAGATCTAAAAACATTTCAATAAACGTTTTGTTTTCAACATTTAAACCTGTTGGCAGAAAAGTGGAGCTTGACGTAAAAAAACCTTTAGTGGAAGATCTCCAACATCTAAGTAACAAAATTTTGTGTCTGCTGCTGCAGAGACGCACCTTGTCAGAGAGGCTCTTCAGGGCTTCCTTGAGTCCAGGGGAGGAATGTTTAAGGGCAGCCTGGAGGAGCTGGTCGGCCAAGGCTGTGATGAGGGGCTGGAGGAGGCTGACAGTGCTCAGTACCTCCTGGGCTTTGGCTGTGTGCTGCGGGGAGTAGTAGATACACTGGTAGGCAGTGCTGAAGCTGCGAGGAAAGAAAAGATCAACATCAACAAGATCCAAACTAGGACTTTGTTTCGGCCACCTGTGGCCACCTTTTTTTTTTCTTTCTTTTACAATTAATAAAAAAAATAATTCATGGGAAAATAAATATTTTGTTTTTAAACATTTATTTAGCACAATGTTTGATTACATTTAGATTTCGAAGATGAATATTGGATGTGAGGTCAAAGAAATTTCTCCTCTTATAGGATGTCGAAGAAGCTCAATTTAATGACGGGGCGGATTATCTCTACACCCTTATCTGAAGTCTCATAAACCTTGGATGGTGGAACAAAACCCCCCTCATCGTTAATGAGACCTGATCGGATCTCTGCCACAAAATACTACACAACAACGGCACCAATTAAAATTGAATAAAAGCGTGAAAGTAAAAGCCACCATGGTTTTATAAAAAACTGACTGACATGAACTGGAGTGAAAACTGGACCAGGCAGACACCTCAGAATGTTCTGACCCGACTTCTTCGTGCCCAGTGCTACTTCTGGGTTTTCTAGCTGATGTGTGATCATCTGCAGTCCTGCATCTCAGGCCCATCCAGCCAGTCAGCAGCTGATAGGTAAGCACTTTTTAGGCCAAGTAAAGCAGCACCCACAGAACACAGTGACACCAAAACCACTGAAAGGTGTCATTTAGAAAGACTGTGACAGAAACTTTTCTCACTGGTGCATAAAGGATGTTTAAGTGTAAACAGCAGAACAAAAAACAATGAGAGGCATTAAGTCTGAGAGCCGAGTATTTCTGGAACCATGAAGAGTTTCCTCAGAAGTGTGAAGAAACCACTTTAGATGAAACCAAAGGTTTTCTCCCTTCACTATAAACTTGCACGGCTGAGGCCTCCCTGGGGCTAAACACAGCTGAGTTTGTGTGTAAATCAGGCCTGCAGATGTAGGAAGGGAGTGAATATTTTATCTATTTATTTCTGAATAGCAGGAGTTCTTGTTTATTTGTAAAAACATTAAAAACAGACAGATGGATCCGCTCACTGTCGTAGGAAGGTTACGGCAGCTTTGCTCTTTGTTATCTGTTGGGAGGAAAAGCTTCACAGCCTAAATTGGACGGTCAACCAATGCAGACTTATTTCCATTCTATAAATGTTTAATCCCCTTTCAGCCAATCAAGCATCCTCTTCCGCTCAAATTCCAGCAACGTTTGTTCTGTCTGATGGGATGTAGAGCAGTGCAGGGCAAAAATCAGCTTCTCCAGGTTCTATGTAGATTAGACCTCAGAGTGAGATCTGAACGAAGCTCCTGCTTCTGTCTTTTGACAAAATACCCTACCTTACTGTATGTGTTGATACACATGGAAATGTGAAGGTCAGGGCTGGTCGTGAAGTCTGGCTCAGTAAGTTAAAGATTATGGCCTTGTCCTGGTGGCTAATGAGGCCCCTAGAGGACCACAACCCAGAAACTTGAAGGTAACCAGAACAATCACTGAGTAAAAGCAAGACATGGGGAGATCAGCGTGAAAAGAGACACTGTAGACCATCTTCTCTACAAGAATACTTTCAAATTAAACTAAGCCACTGATCTCCCTCAGCCTCACCTCCAAAAATGCAATTAGCTTTTGTAACAAATAAAGTGAAATCTAGGTAGTGCTTCATCTTTTGGGGATTTACACTGATAAAACACCATAAAGATCCTCCATGAAAGACAGAAAAGCTTTCAAAGAGGCAAAGGAGAGAGCAGCCGCTTTCCTCTGATTCAATAATATCAGCATTGACTCATAAGCACAAATCCATTCCCATTAGGAAACATATGCAGACGGTAATGAATGCAGGGACCTGCCACCTGATGCTAGAGGACAGAATTGATCTCCTCCACGGCTGGCTTTGGCTGGGAAATTTAATTGCCTCATCAGGGTTGTTATAAGTCCAAACAGGTCAACAAAGATGGTGAACCGAGGAAAGGCAAAACAGCAGAAATTTGTGAATGCAAATTTGATAAGAGGCCAAGGGGGTTGCACATCTCGTTTTTCATCCCTTGAATATCTCAGGGACTCTCTGTGTCATGTTTACTAAATACAAGAAAGTAAACCGCAACCCAGACCAGATACCGTGCAGTACTTACAGGTGGTATGCATTCATAGTCTATTAGAAATGTGACAGAATGGTGATTGAGACATATCAGGACTGTCACTTAGCAGAACCAGACTGTTTAACAAACACAAATAGGTTTAAAAGCTGCCAGACGCGTCTTAATCAAGCTTTCTCACCTTCACTGTTTGACTGTTTAAACAACGAAGATCTGAGAGAAATAATTCTGATTAAGAAAAGCTAATTAGAAAGATAAAATATCTTTTTTTTATTTTCTCTAACTGCTTTAAAAAAAATCATCTATATTCTCTTTGCACTGTTTTCACAAGTAGAGTCACAAAACTGTACTCAGGTAACAGAGATGGTGGTCAATCCCAGACATTACTCAAGTAAAATGGCTAATATAGAAATAATAATGATTATTTCCCTTTACTGCCTATCTAACTAGGTCTACCATAGCTTTACTACCTATTAACTAATACTACCAAAGCTTTACTACCTCTTTAACTAGGTCTACCATAGCTTTACTACCTATTAACTAATACTACCAAAGCTTTACTACCTCTTTAACTAGGTCTACCATAGCTTTACTACCTATTAACCATTTCTACCACACCCTTAATACCTATTTAACTAGTTCTACCATAGTTTTACAACATATTTAACTAGTTCTACGAAAGCTTTACTACCTATTAACTAATACTACCAAAGCTTTACTACCTCTTTAACTAGTTCTACGAAAGCTTTACTACATATTTAAATAGTTCTACCATAGCTTGGCTTTGTTGAAAATGTGCATAGTCACACACATTCTCATCTTCATACTTTGGACCCTGTGCTGACACATGGCATTGAATGTGAAGCAGTGATGGGACTAACGGCGTTGAAAGTAACGGCGTTACTAACGCCGTTACCTTGTTTTAGTAACGAGTAATCTAACTAATTACTTTGACTGTAACTATAACGCAGTTACCATTGCAGACACCCCGTTACTGCGCGTTACTCAGGTCGCACAATGAACCTTTTTTCATGATAGGACTCGTGCGCAGCTGCGTGAAGCTGACACCCCACCCACGTCAAAAAACTCTGCAAATAGACTGAATGGTTAGTGCAACGTTAGTGCAGATTTGTGCAGAAAAAATATTGTTTGTGCTACTTTTGTTTAAGAGATATTAAAGATTATTTTTTTAGGTCATCCAGAGGTGCGCGCCTTGTCATGAGAGAGGGGAGGATGAGAATGGCTGATGTATAGTGAGATTCCGTCTGTCAGTTGGGTAGGTGGGTGTTTCTGCTGGTGGGTGTTAACGTACAGCACACACAGAGAGATGGAGAGTGAGGATGACTCCAGCAGCAAAACAGCGTTTTCCTGATGGAAATACCGGTGTTACGTCGAGCTGCATTTCCCCATCACATACGGTTTCCTCTGCATCTCCACACAGCGCAGGCGGCACGAGTCACCGCGCAAGCGACAGGAAACGCGCATGCTCGCTAAAGGCGCGCACCAGTCGCCCTGTGCTCGCGCCACAGGAGAACTATGGAGAGCGTGAACGATCAAATGATAGCCTATATGGAGAAAGGGAGAAATCTGGATGGATGGATGGATGGATACTCTGCCTTCTCAACCTACTGTATTTTTTATTTTAAACATTATTTGATGGCCTTTGTGGCAGGGATGGAGATCCATATTTTATGTCACACACAGAGTAGATAGATAGATAGATAGATAGATAGTTAGATAGATAGATAGATAGATAGATAGATAGATAGATAGATAGATAGATGTTGCAGTATCTATAACAACCCAAACACACAGGATTTCAGAATGAGACATCCCCAGTTGTTAATTTCACCAGATCTGAATGCCCTGTTAAAAAACTTCACATCTCGTTCCCCCCTGATGTCATTTACGTTGAGTTGCAATAAATGCAAAACTCTCTGCAGGTTCTTGTCTTTGTCGTCCTCTCTATTCAGCTGGCTTTGGAAACACACGGCGAGAAGGTGGGGGCTGGGTGGTGAGGGTTACGGAGGCGAGAAACGCAAAAGTAACGCAATAGTTACTTTTACTAGTAACTAGTTACTTTTATTGTGGAGTAACTCAGTTAGTAACTCAGTTACTTTTTGGGAGAAGTAACTAGTAACTATAACTAATTACTTTTTCAAAGTAACGTGCCCAACACTGATGTGAAGGAATAACAATATTTTCTCACAACCCTGTCCTCTAACCACTTTTGAATTACCTTCAAAATTACTTTAACAGGGTTCTCCTGCCCCAAAAGAATGTCTCACTTTAGCAGATCATTATCAGACAATGCAGTTATACATTTTAAAGAATGTATTCCACTTTTTATTCCCTCTGTATCGATGAACACTCTTGCAAAGGGAAAACATTTAATGTATTCCCCTTCACAAATTGATGATCTTGTTGATGGGGTGACTATTTCCTACGTACTGCCTTAGTCATATCTTTGTTTATGTTTAAAACAGTCCAGCTAGTTTACATGTTTTTAGAAATACTACTACAGCATTTTTAATGTTTATTCCTCCTACAGAGAGTCATAAGGACCACTGTCTGTCCTGTCCTGTAGTGGTAGAGGACCCAAACACAGGCAGGAGGAATCATGCAAGGAGGGGACTGTTGTTGTAAGCTGGGTGATAGATCATGTAGTGCAGCCTGGTGTCATCCAAAGCTGATGGCTGTTGCACTGAGGAGTAATTACCAGATATGCTGAAGCAGGAGCCACACCTGATGTAAGACTTGTGGGCCTTTATGATGAGGGAATTTCTGCTTTTTATTTGGCCGATTGATCAACTTTGCCAACCTGTGATTCCTAATTAATGGAAAAATAATAAAAAAAAAGATCCTAAACTTACAGCAAATCAGACAATGTTGTGAAATAAGACATACAATGAGTTTAAGTTCAGAGCAGAATGATGTATGTATAGATAGAGCTGCTAAAACTAGCCTCCCAAGAGTTCATTTTATCCACAGTTTGAATAAACTTATCATTAGGTTTGTCTAGAAATAGCACTGAGAGAGCAGAGCGGTGGGCCCGGAGGCCTAATTAAGCAAGCACACATGGCACATGGTTAATTAATAGTGGGGAGGAAATTAATGAAAAGCCAGAGGCCCCATGCTGACAGCTAGCAGGAATTAAAATGCTGCTCAGTCAGCAGAGCTTCCAGCTACCTTTTATGTGATGGTCAAAGTCTTTGTTGCCATTTTATTAACCGCTCTCTTTAATCCATCCAACAAGGTAAAAATATATATCTTTCTTCAGATGAAGCCTGGAGGACCTGATCTCAGACCAAATACTCATCAGTTTTTCCTTCAGAACAAAAAGCCAAACCTGTCCTCACAGATGTAGATCAACATGAACAATGGCCCGGGACCAGAGAAGCCTCAGGGCCAGTGCCAGTTCCCCCTGTGCTTGACTTAAGAGCATTTTAAGACGACGATGAAGAATTGCTTCAATACAACGAATACTTAGTAACATTTTAAAACAAGCAAATGACAGAGTGTAATGAGTTATCGAACCTCACCGTAGCAAAAAGGGGCAGCATTAGACAGGAGGTAAAGCAATCAGAATTGGCTATTCTCTCTGGAGTGGCCACATTTTTATCATTTCTATCTTTGATCTATCAGTCAAACAGTTCAACCAATCCTAATAAAGAGTGAAGTGATGTGCTAGCAAACTACAGATAGAAAGTGTGGGTTGCAAAGGGGCGGCTGCGGTCACAGAGTTGGTGTGACTTGAAGGTGCTGACTCTTTTTGAAAGTGCTAATTTAACACACAAGAGTGAGAAGGAATCAACGCAATAATTTCTGTTGGAAGCCAGGATCTAAAATTAACAATGGAGTAAACCTTTATTCTTGCAGTTAGCTACAGCAGCAGTGAGAAGCTAATAGTGTTACAGCCAGATTGAAAAAGCTTGAGTGATGACATCACAGTTACCCCAGCCGGTGAGAGAGGTTAACGTCTTTTTAATGACTTGGAATCACTGCGGCGCCACACCCACCGCACTGGAACGGTAAGTCGGTGTGACCCCTGGCTCACACCGACTCCGGTCTTACCTTACAGCTGAGCTGTCCGGCTGCGGTTACCGAGACACTCCGGCGCTGCAGAAAATTTAGCAAGAAAGCTATCCTTGCGGCGTGCCGGAGCCCTCCACAACAAGCTCTCGCAAATATCCTTATTTGGGCCGTGTTATCGCGTGAAGTTATGTGAACTCAAGTCAACTTCTGTTAAATCTCCGGACCTGTTGCCGGAGCCGCAGAGCCGCACCGCACCGTACTCAAAAGGGCGGTGTGATAGGGGGTGTGCGGGAGTTGCGGTCTCCGTCGGCTCGGTAACCGCACCGGAGCGAGTGTGAGCAAGGGGTGAGCCAGGGGTTACAACAACAACGAAGGTCATGGTATACATTCCGTGACACCCCGAAACACACACACACACAAACCAGGATTACTTGCAGGCAAAATGTTAAAACCCTGATCTGATCCTTCAGCTCCATTTCTATTGTTTCTATTATCATTATATTGCCTTAGTGAGAGTTTTCTGACAGAAACCAGCTGTAATTACACACATAATACAAAGACATAAGAATTAGTATCTTTAGAGAAGACTGAAAACATAAACAAGAACATCTGTTCATGGATGGTGGCATGGAGTATTTCCAAAAAGTGCAGCTTGTGCTGAAACAGTCTATAAAATGGGCTGGAAGTATAGAGGGTTTTTAAGGGGTTGTTTAATGTCTGCCAGCAGGGGGATGATTGACTTTGTAGCTGTTCGAAATAAACTATTCTTGAGTCTATTCTTTTCTGATGCAATGATCCTGAATTATTTTCCAGATGAAAGTGGTGCAAACATTGCTTGGTGCTGCTGTAGTTCGATCTACTTGTATGAATGTTGACTTGGGCCTGACATCATTGCTCATGTTTATCAATGTACATATTTGGGCTGATTTTTGAGTGAATAGAAACATTAGAATATTTTTTTTCAACTATTTTTTATTTTGGTATTTTACTGATATATTTTATTCTCTCAGCATTGCAGTAGTAGTCATAGAACCATTGGAAAGCCCAAGACAAAAAAAAATCTGTGGGAACTATTACTCCTCTCTGTCAGAAAAGAAACCAAAAACTCATCAGAGCCAGAAGGAGGGTGTTAGCGCCTCACTGACTCTTTGACACAGCAGAGTTTGCTCATCCACTGAACAATCAGTCAGGCTCTCGGGCAACTTTGATTTAGTAACTTATGATTGTTTATTTAGATGCAAATTTGACTGAATGTTTCTTTTTGCATGACATAAGTTGATTTCAGCAGTTTTTTTTATATTGATGTATGTATAACTGTTTTCAATCTGTTAAATCAAACCTGTTTTTCATCCCTCTTTCTGACTGAACACTTGCTGCATTGTGCTGGCAAGTGGTTTTGAATATTTTGTCTAAATTAGTTGATTTATGATTCAATTTAGCCGGATGACAATTGTAACATTTATATCTGAATCATATAATTTACACCCAATCCGTGTGATCAGGAGTGATCTGTGCTTTTGGGCGATAGGTATCAATGGAAATAACCCTGATCAGAGCATCCCTGGTGCATGTAGTGGTCCTCCAGTTGATCCCAAGCAGCTTGGGAGGGTGAAAGGTAGATTTCTGCCCCCTGGTCACCAACATCCCACCTGGTGAGGAGCCGACCCTGCTAATTAGCAGCTCCCTGGATGATGCGCCTTGAGATTAAATGTGTTGTAAATAATTGGCCCTGTTGAAATGAATTGAATTGAAATTTACAGAATTTGTGAATCTTCCCTATACAAACATTGGACTCTAAGATTTAAGGTATTTTTAATGATATTTAATTTTTCTTCAGACCAGGTAGATGATTCAGAAGACTGTTTTAATGACAAATTGGACCTGTTCAGAAAATCTAATGGGTTTACATGGTTTGATTTTAAACAAGCAACAGACTGACAGGAAAAAAACAAAGCTATTTTTTCTTTGTCTGAGTGAGGACTACATTGGACACCCATTGTAAGCGATGGGCCATAAAGCGCACTGGTTCTGATGCCAAGTTGGGCCGATGCAGGTTGTTAATGGCTCCAGAAAGATCAGCTCTTCCAGTGTCCACAGAACACAGACATATAACTCTTTTATTACCAACCTGGTAACAACAATGTGGGGTTGGTGTGGGGGTGGGCGGATCCTGGACTCGTTTTGCAACTTGCAGAGCAGTTTGGGGAAATTCAGCTTTAAATATCCAGACTGCTCTACACTGATGCACAGAGTGCCTCATCAAGCACTTTAGTGGAATAAAGATGAGCTCAACTTAACAGCAGTGACTAGAACCTGAAATAAGGGTTTGCCCCTCCATCTGACCATACATTTCAGGTCAAACATGAACTACACTTTGCAGCCAGTTAGCCAAGTGGAAAATTGGAAAATCTGAGCTACACTGAGTCATTAGCTAAATCAAATATGAAAAAAAAGCCACATCTCCCCAGAGAGTTACCTCTGAAGCCTAATCTCTGAGGCAAATTGAATGATTTCACTTCAGTGGCTTCCCAGAAATATGCTAACCTTATCACCGGTCATGCAGGCAGACAAAACTGACCATCTTCAGCAAGTTCAAATGCTTACTTCTTTTTTTTTTCAATCTGTAAAAGCCTCAAACTATTTTCCCATCATTTCTTTTCCATTTCATGCCTACACTTCACTCCACTTTCACTTTTGGTCTTTTCTCTCTAACTCATTCTACTTCTGCAAACTCTGTAACTAATTAGCTCTGGCATGGCCTGTAATGACTTTACACTCTATAGGGAGCAATGATGGAGGGAGGAAAATAATCACCTTTTGCCTATTTAGGCATCAGTCTAAGGGCCGCGTGCCAACATGCAGCTGCTGCCTGCAACCACTCAACAATAAGAGCACAAATCTACAGCATCTGTCTGTCCTGAGGTTTCATATAGCTTCATATATATTTCATATATTACAACATAAAGACCCCATAACAGTTCTTGGCCAACCTGCTCTCTAAGGGCATGACAAAAAAATGAGGCATTCGTCACTGTTTAGCTGACAGAAATTATCTGATGGTGAACAAAACGGATTGTTTGACATTTTGTACACAGCATCTTTAATGACTGCCCTGATGGAGATTTGTATTTACTGCATTAATTTTGTCTGTCACAACTTCTTATATAAATTGAGAAATCCAAGAATATTTGTAACCACATCAATTTATGATTTGATGCAGGGAGAATAACTGCAGTTTTGTAGGAGAAAGACTGAACTGGTAAAGAAGTATGTTAGAGTGCTGCAGGACATGTAAGAGAGTGGTTAGTGTACGGCTCATGAAGGATTGCCTCTTAGCTACTTCTCGTTTACTATGGTGATAAACAGATTGATGGATTACAGTGTTTGCAGATGACACTGTGATCTGTAATGGAAGCAGGGAGGTGAAGGAAAGTCTAGAAAGATGGAGGATTGGCCTAAAAAGGAGAGGAATGGTTAGTATATAAGTGAGTGAATGAGAAGGATCAAGATGGAGCTATGAGGCTATATGAAGCAGAGATACAGAAGACAGAGAGTTTTTATCACTGAAGTTACAACAATCTAGAGCAGTGGTCTCCAACTGCAGTCCAGGAGGCCTGGGCTGCGTCTGAAAGACCGTCCTAACCATTATATAGGGCACTATACAATATACTGGTTGTGCCATTTTAAATTAGTGTCTGAACATCTAGTGGATAAAAAAGTAGTGAACTCGAAATTTCCAACAATGCACCTTGAAAAGTAGGGATAATCCGTGGTCTCCAGAGGAGCAGAAATATCCCAGATTGCTTTGCGAGTGATGTACAAGAATAAAAAGGAGAAATAACAAATATGGTAAATATACCTGTGCTAGGAGGCAGAGTTACATGACCAACAGGGAGCGAAAAGGGGTTATCATCTGTATGAAAGGTCACTTAAGTGAGTTCACTATAAAGTCCACCATATAGTCCCCGCTCTGTAAAGTGAGTGAGGGATTTAGGGGTAAGGGCAGACGTTCAGGCCATGGTGTTTTACAGCTTTTAGATGCATATCTGTTCCAATCACCCTGTCTCCACTATCACCTTATTTACAAAGCCAGTGAGGTAATCTAGACATTCAATGCAGGCATTTATGGCAATGACATCTGAGGGGGTGAAGCGGTGAGGTAACGTGCCAGGGCAGGTTGGAACAGATGGAGTAGCATTAGATGTGACTAAAGGGGGAGTGGAGGCCTAGTGGTTAGGGCATAGAGCTTGGAATCCAGAGGTTCTGAGTTCCCACAGACTGCCACTCTGAGTCTCTCTGCAAAAGACCCTTAACCCCACACTGCTCCCCGGGTACTGAACATTGGCAGCTCACCCCAAAGGGATGGGTTAAATGCAGAGAGTTCATTTCGTTGCTCTGTACTTGTGACATTGTAATGACAATAATAAAAAAAAAAAAAAACAGGTGGAAAAAAAAATACATACATTTTAGCGAGAATGAAAGTAAATATGTAGAAAATGAGACCAGCAGTGATTGGTTTAGACATGGTGGAACTGATGAAGGAGATGTTTAGTTTCTTCTAAGGTGTGATAATAATGGAAAGGAGTACATCCGAGGAGTTTCACACTTACAACCTGACCCAGTATCTTCCCAGTAGTTTACTGGGTCAGGGCTAAGTGTGAATAAAGCCAGAACTGAAGAACTGATTTACTGGTTAAAACTGACCCACTAATTTATCAGGAGCACTCTGGTGTGTGAACAAAGCTGTTACATTACAGGGTGAGGTATTTGCGAGTTTATGTGAAAAGTTTGTAGTGACATGTTGCCTAGCAACAGTCTTGATTCCAGCTATACGTTGTTAAACTCTGCAACAAAAGCATTACTGACAAAGAGGCTGACAATATTTTCTCAAGCACTTTATCAAGCAAGCAGACAAGTTCTTAATGATGGCTGGAAATCTGGTCAGACCTGGAAATAACAGATCTCCTCTCTGACGGAGCAGAGAGTGGAAGAGAATCAGCCACATCCTCCCCTGATCTCTGCCAGTCTGTGAAATCCACCTAAGTTGGATCTTTTTCAGTAGTTTTCTTAACGCCACTGTAAGAACCACTGGTCCATGTGTTTATGGTGCTAATTCTTGTTCTGGAATATTGGTCCCACTAAATAACATTTATGTGTGAAAGGAGCTCCAGAGGAGATAAAGCCGGAGAGCCCAAGCTGATGCACAGATGCTCGATTGCATAGGAAGAAGGATCCTGAAACTGGAGCCTCCAGGCAGGAGGTAAAGAAGAAGACCAGGAAGGAGATTTATGGATGAAGTTAAAGGGGACATGAAGGTATGTCTGTGAAAGAAGTAGATGCAGAAGATAGAGTTAAAGGGAAAAAGAAGAGTGGCGATCCTTCAAAAGGAGAAGCCGAAAGTGAAAGAAATAGATCACTGGTGCCTCACTTACTGACAGAAAAAAATGCTCTAAAAAACAGTAAAAACAGAAGTGTTTGTATTTTAGTTTTGATCTTGGATTTTATCGTCAGACCTTTCGATAATATGACATCAGATATATCTTTTTAAAATGGGAAAGACAAGATCTCACTCAGCTGTTCATTGGTCAGCTATTTTGAATTTGGTTGTTTTCATTCTGGTTATTTTTGGAATGATTTGGGGAACAAAACAAATGAACCTGTCTGTCTCGTAAATTTGCCTCAGATGTCATTTGTTATGAATTAAAGTGAAACAAAGTGAGTGAAACAGCTGAACATAACAAGCTACTGGCCCAAGCCTAAAGTCAGAACAATCTTTAAAATGCTTCAAACACTGAGACAAAAAAAGACTTGAAACAAGTCTATGGTGTTACCACGCACTGAGCGAGAGGCGAGGTAAGGAAATCAAACTCTGAAGCTTCCCATGTCAGGTCTAATGAGACGGCAGTAAAACAAAAACTTGTATTTCAACGGTCCAGTTTTCAGAGATGTTTTGCTGAGTCTTTCACACAAACACATGAAATGTCTCTTAACATCTTTTTAGTTTTATTTAAGATCGGAAACCTTTTTCTGGGTTTGAGTTGTTTACAAACTAGGTTGACTTCTAACAACCTAGGCTTGGTTAACCCACCCATATGACATCTGAACCCCTTTTTTGACTCACTTTAAATGTTTCTGGGAGCATGTTATTTACACAGCAGAATACATAATCTTTTCTGAGTTTTTTTCAGTCATGATTTGTTCAGGCAGACAGTAAAAATGTTACAGCCACAACTCAGTCAGAGCTCAAATACTGTCAGCTCCGTTCTGATATGAATCATTAATAACCTGGCAGAAAGGCCTTTTAGTCAAATCAATGAATTATTGAACAATTTAGCAGATCCAACTGAGGACAGATTTATTTCCAACAAACATGAGGTCGGACACAGCAGCAGGTACTTGAAGAAAAATTATGGTTTTCTGTGATGAATTCAAGATTTAATGTTTACATAATAAAAGCTTAATTACTAAGCATGTTTTCAGTCAGCCTTCTTTTGAAGGTTTTTTTTGTGACTTCTATTGGCTCTCCCGGTGATGACCCCCCCATCCTAACACATGGTTTTAAAACCATAAGTTGAATTCTTACAAGATTTTAAGAAAATCTCTTATAATAGATTGATTTTATTCATGCTGGTTTGAACATTTATTTTTTTCTATTAATATGATTTTTTTCTTATTCAGAGATTTATTTCCTTCCAACCGTTGGCCCAGCAGCAAGTTTGCGGTCCCTGCAGACCTCATGATATGTGGCCCTTTGCTGAGAGAGAACACACAATCCAGTTAATGAAGCTGGAAAATGAACAGGTGCAGCAGACATTGCAGCCTGCTGCCTCCAATCAAGTCAACGCTGTGGAGCTCCAGTCTCATTTCAACATGAACTGGAGTTAAGTGACTGCCTCAGACCTCTGAAACCAAACTAATTTATCTGTCAGTTTGAATTAAGAAGTTAGAATTTGGATTTTAGGAAGGGTCTCTTTCATCAGTATGATTTTTAAATAAAATCACCTTATTTTTCTTAAACACAACCTTTTTAGAGGAAATGTCTGCTTTTTTTTTTTTTTTACCTCTTCTTCTCTGTTTCATATCTGCTTAGAAGACGCTGGAGGCCTCCACACTTGAAGCCCTGGAAGTGGGCAGCAGGAGCACCCACGGTGATAATGTCGTACAAAGCATCTGGAAAGGGAAAACAAATAAACAAACGTTTAGTTTGCTGTACATAAGATGGGATACAGAGAACTGAACTGCAGGAGGGGCCAGAATAGGAGTCTGCAGCCTAGGACTCTTTGGCCCCTTAAGTGGCTCCAACTAAGCCGGGTAAGAAATGATTTTATCAATGAAGGCAGCAAGAAAGAGCAACAGTACAGGCTAAAGAATATACTTAAATTTTTTTTGTAGCTTTAAGAGTTTTTATAATTTAAGGCAGATTAAACATCCTTTATCCTTCATATTTATGGTGGCTCATTCTACAAAATAAAAGCCTTGTTTCCATAATTTCCTCTTGTAGAGGGGAAATTATCATTTTTCATTTAAATCACGATAATTGAAAACCTTTCTTTAATTTTTCCAGCTTTTTAATATCAATAATTTTTTTTTTTTTTTTTACTGTGGCTCCTCTTTTTCAGCCATGATGGTAAAGTGGCTCTTTGAATTAAAAGGGTTTGGTTTTAATGTCTAATCTACTAAACAATGGAAACACGATGAAGAAACAAAATACTAACAGGTTATAGATCTTCAGACACAGATGTAAACAAAGTTAAATATACTCAGTTTATGGTGGAAAATAAGAATCAAACAACATTTTACCAGTAAAGCTGTACTTGTGACTTTTTTTTACAGCAGATGTAGATTAGATCCAAAACGACCCCGATATAATAAAAGGAAAGTTAAGGACCTTAAGTCATGTGTTGTAAAGTGGAAAACTGAAGCCGATAATAAACAATAAATAATGAACCTCATTAAAAACTCTTAAACACTGGAGGCAGCTTTGCCTGGGGCGTTTTAAATAACAGAGTTCAATGGCTCTTAGCTACTGCTTTTTCAATCATCCAATACTTCCTTTGTCGTTCGACTTCATTTATGAGCAAATTTGGGTTGATTTCTTTGTAAATGTGGATTAGCTGAGTAGCTGCCAACATCAGGTGTGAATTAAACATTTGAAGCCCTGTTAGAAAAGTTGTTTCTCAATAAAACAATGATCTCTTCTACACTTTTCTCAAACTGTAAATTTCACTAAAATGGCCCCGGTGCTTTTGTAGGTTGACTGGTCCCATGTGAGGGCAGAAGGGCAGCCATTGTCACAGTGCTTCACTCCAATCAGCCTCAAAATGAAACAAACACTTCACAGGCAGCCAGGCACAGAGCAGGTCTTGTTTGAATTATAATGACTGAAGATGGCAATTAAACCAGAAGGAAAAAATCATAGTATGGGGTTTGGGGTCTCCTCCAGAAACTCTCATATTGAGATTCATTCCGAGGGACCCCCAATGATAAGAAGGTAACTCTAGAAAGAAGTGTCGTGGAAAAATCCCTCCAACGACTTAAAATTGGAGCTAAGTTTTGTAAAAATTCAAAGTTCTTAAAAGGCAGAAAAGTCTTCAAACAATGATCCAAAAAATCAGGCAGAAGCAGCTGAATTCCAGGTCCAATGTGATTTATTGCAAAATACAAAGAATCACACACGAGTTGACTGCCGGCAAGCAACTGAACAAATGATGAAAATGGCCCTCTTTTATACACTTCTTGGGGCTTGTGGACTCCTCCCACAAGCCCCCTCCTTTTTTCATCATTCTAGGTACTTTTTCTTCGGGTAAAACCAATTATTTTTATCTTACCGGTGGAAAACCCCTTTCAAAGCATATTTTTTATATATTTAATCAACAGTCTTTGTTACAGGTTATGGTGACATTTCTTTGCAAATCATGATGGCATATATTGCCATTAAATCAAAAACACATCATATTCTTAATTATTAATCTTTCAAAACAAAGCTTTCATCCAATGTAACTTATAACATTTCTTTGAGAACGGTCTTACAGGTCATGATGACATCTGGTGCACTTAAATCAGAAACATATTATAATTTTGATCAATAATATGTCAAAACTAAGTCTTTCTTCCAATGTGATCTAATATCATAACATTACTTCAAACCAGGTCAGCATAACCCTGGTGTTCCATGTCCCAGTAAAACATTACCCTTTCTGTGACCAATGCTGCACAGTGTGTTTTGAAGATGACAACTCAATTCATCACAATTGGTTTAGCTAAGCTTAGCTGAGCTGTGCAACCTTGATATGACGAATAATTCATTTTTAATGAGTGTGCCTCTTTCACTAAAAAGGCCTTAATCATGTATCTCTGCAGCATTCCCAATCTTGGATTCAACCCAATACCTGCTTTTGACTGGATCCCAAACTTCAAAAGGCCAGGTGCAGAATCATACACACACTGCTTCTCTATTTCTCCCTTTGGCCTCCATAAATGTATTTATGAAAACAACTCTTTAAACATTTATAAACATTTAATTCTGTCTTATTCTAATCATTGGTGCAGATTAATACACTACAGAAGGTCCAGTGGGAAGAAGGCCTTCCTGGATTCTGTAACTAACAACTAACCAACTGTTAATATGAACAGATAAAAACTTTTTGATAGTTTTCTTTGAAAAAAAACACCAAAGACCTGATATTGAACCAGAAATGCATCATCTTTCTGTTTATCCTCTGAAAGCTTTTCAGGTAACTACAGTCCACAGCAAAAACAATCTAAAAAAACAGTCAACATTTCTTAAATTAAGTGCATTTACCTTTAAATGGAGTAGATAAATAAGATAGCTTGCCAATGGAATGAGTATATTTACTCGTAAAATAATATAATTAGATGATATGCACTTTAGACAAGATAATGCAATATTTTTTTTCTTATTTTGAATGTAAATTATCTTGTTTCATTGGCAAAATGTCTCACTTGCCTCCTCAATTCAAGAACAAATGTATTTATTTTAGGAAAAATTTACTTATTTAAATGGTAACTAGCCTGCACTTATATAGCACTTTTTGAAGCCTGAAGACTTGACCAAAGTGTTTTACACTACATTCAGTCATTCACCCATTCCCACACAGTAGCAAACTACATTGTAGCCACAGCTGTCCTGGGGCTCACTGACTGGAATGCAGGTGAAGTGTCTTGCCCAAGGACACAACGACACTGAAAGCTGGAGCCGGGGCTTGAACCGAAAACCCTCTGATTGCATGGCAAACTCCTGCACCCGACGCCACTGTCGCCCATTTAGATTTCCTTTTTTTTTTTGAAGTGCACTGTTTAAAAGTCACATTACTGTTGAACAACCATGTTTACTGTCATATTTCTTTTAGCTTTCTTTGAGTCTGAAGCAAACTGTTTGGATTAGTTTGTGCTCTAATGAAGTCCTGTAGGTTTCTACCGTGTAATGATGGCCAGATTAAAGGTTCTCTGGATTCAGCACAGCGTCTTCCTTTCCTTTTCATGGTAGAGTTCTAACTGTTCATCTTATGACAGGCAAAAGAATTAGGAGCTGGTTTGAGTTTTCTGCCCTTGAATCACTCCAATCATGAGTACTATTCAAGTTAGGAGGTCAGATCCAACAATACATTTGACCTCAACCGTTTACTCAGAAAGATGAAATGGGGGGTGTCTCCTTGGGTGCTTGTCCTCCTTCCTCCCTCACATCGATTTCCGTAACACTGCTTTCTAAAGAAATGCCTATTAAAATCAGAATTAGGGGGTTATCTAAGCTAGTATTTGTCTGCAGCTTACTAGTTCTTTCACTGTAATTTACAGAGTAACCTTAATTTTTCATGAACCCAAACCAGTTCTGCTACATCAGCACAAGGGAAAATGTTTAGCAACGATCAGACCAATCACAGATGGATCCTCTGTTCTTTCTTTATTTTTTTTACCATTTCTCTTTTAGTCAACAGCAAAACAAGGAGTTAAAGGAGTGAAAAAAACAAGAAGATAATGTACAGAGAAAACTGATAGAAATGAGTAATTATAATTCACACACAGCAATCTGTGAACAAGAAAACATTCTGCTGAACAATGTCTTTATCTCAGCTCTTAGACTGATGTGTTTAGAAATATTTTACAGCTGTGAAAATCTATTCACAGCGAAACAAATTAATTCTCTGCAGAGGCTGCAGTGTTATTATTTGATTCTGATTTCCTTTCTCTCTCTGATCAAAAGACAAAATGAAAAAAAAATGACTCAGCCCAATATGTAGATTATATGACACACCCGAAAGAAATGTGTGATCATAATACTGTATATAGATACCAATGGAAAATACTCAATCATACTGTATGTGCAGTGAAGCCTTTATTTAGCCAAATTACACAGAACTGCTAAAACATACAGAAACATTCAGGTTCTGCTGAAAAGATCTGTATTAAGGATGATTTTTTACATTCCTCATTCAGAAGCAGATATTTCACAAGATAGCTCGGATGTGTCGCTTTAAATTTGAAGTGGACGTGGCTTACGTACTGACGTGTTTGTTCAGTTCCGGTGGGTTTAACAAAAAAATGAGTTTTTTTCTGTCGCCATCTTCCTTTGTTATTTCATAAAATTCTGCCAGGTGCTTTGCAAAACTGGCATCAGAAATATCAGTAGATTAGTCTGAATTGTGCAGAAAAGTACTAGTAGTAGACATGCTGGTCTGTCATGCTGTTTACCGTAATAAGTGCCGTAAAACCCAACGTTATCCAATAAAAAGTGTCATTATCAGTTGAAAGTGAACATGAACTATGTGTTGCTCATAATTCTCAAAGTGAATGTCGATCTCGTTCACGTTCTTTACTTCACTAAAAATATGAATGTATTCAGTGAACGCCTTCATGCACAACACTGTTAGCAGCTGTGCCCGTTTCATTTTAACGTTACTGAATCATAAACTCTGAATTTGAGCTGAGACACATGAGATCTCCAGGGATTCAGGTATTTTTCTGGGTAACCCCTCAGATGAACAAGTGAGGAAGTTTTAGAGTAATTCTGGTGGAAATGTTCACCATTGCTTAATCTTCTCTCCATTCATGGTAAATGCCTCTAAGTGATTTGATGGAGTCCAAAAACCTCATTTATAACCCTTTCTGAACTGGTAGATGTCGGTAACGCTCTCTCCCATCTGTTCTTGACTTGCTTCGGATTCTGTTATGTCTGAGATCATATCCATCCGTACCACGTAAATAGCAATAAATAACAAGAGCGAGGCTGGCCATCGAGCTGTCAAAGAAGGAAGGGTCAATAAAGAGACAGAAAATCTGCAGAAGCTGAAAAATGATCAACAAAATAGTGAAAACAAACAGGAACTAAGAGCGACAGGAAAAAAAAAGTAATATCCAAAATATCAGGATTGCTTTGAGGCCATGGGTAAAAAAGTATGATTTGATGACAGTAAGAGAAGAAGTCTAGGAAGAAAGGCTGAGCAAAGTTTTACTAAATGTAACATCTTTAAAACCTCTAACAGTATCTGAGCTTTACAGATCTAGAGGAACTAGATGGAACAGTTGGGTGCAGCAGCTCAGAGAAAGAAGCTGGACCAAGATAACTGATGAGAAACAAATCAGAGAATGATGAAATACATCAAATAATTGCTGGAAGCCAGTGAAGCTAAAATCTGATGAAGTTACTGATGTTTCCTGGTAAAAGTTAGAAGCTAAGTGATAACCTTTTCACCAGTTTGAAATCAGGGATCTGAGTCTGACTAATTTCAAAACACTAAATATTGTGATATATAAGGTAATATCAGCATATCTTACTGTCTCGAGAACATGTCCAATATTTGACATTCAGTGACATGCTGTGACTTCACTGTTGGTTGTTCCTGTCAGCTTCCTTTCTCAGACCCAGAATTATAATGAGATTTACAGCATTTGGGAAAAAAGATCTGAACAGGAGATACTGGAGCTATTAAGCCTTAACTATATGATTTTTTTAGGATCTCCTTTTTAAAGTATAGGAAATGTATTCATGAGACCGTCACAGAGAGGCTAGACACAATATCCTCTGTGCTTTACAGAAAAAATAGAATATCAGTCATCAGCATATAAATGAAAAAGAGGAGAATTATTAACCTACTTCATGATGTCAGACTGGTTCTTTAGAAGCCAATATTGGATTATATGATACCAAAAGTAATCAGGCGGGGGGACAGGGCTGCTTTAGGGTTTTTCTTTCTTCAAAACATGAAATATTTTGAAAATATATATTTTTTTGCTCACTCAGGTTTTCACCTGGTACAAGAACTGATGTTCTGCATGTGTGTAGATGCTGTTACCAATAAATCAGCTCCTCTGATTATTGATTGACAACCAAACTGATGTTACAGGAAAAGATTCCAGTTAGACCAGTTCTTCTGGAATAAAGAACCATGGCAGGATGCTGTGGAAAAGTATTTGCCACCCTGAACATCAGAAACATCTGGGCTTGACTCATACTCTCTTTCAGAAAAATGTCTGAATCTGTAATAAAATATCCGTCCATCTTATGCGGGCTGGTTTCTATCTACAGGTGGGGTCCATGCTGGTCAGGCAACCAGTCCATCACAGAGAGGAACAACTAAGGGCAATTTAGAGATGCCAATTCATGTTTTTGGACTGTAGGAGGAAGCTGGAGTACCCAGAGAGAAACCAACACATTCACAGAGAAAACATGCAAACCCCATGCAAAAAAATAAATGCTACAGCAGTGAAATCACTATTCCTGTTAGGATAATACATTACGCATTAGTACAGGATCCTTGCTTTAAAAGATGCTCTTCAGCTTTTTAACCTCTGAACAATCAGTTTAAATAATAGATAATCCATTAATCATTTATAGTCTGCAGTTTCATAATGAAAAATCTCTTATTGGTTTTAGTATTCCATCCTAAATGTGCATTTGATCCTGAGGTGCTTTCTGCAGTTTGGAGAAGCAGAAAACCCTGTGATGAGAGTCCATCCCTGGCTCAGCAGCAATCACCTCCTAGGTTTGCTCTCACTAAGTAAAAAATTAAAAAATAATTGCACTTCTTCATCAGTAAATCAGAGAATGCTTATTTTCTTTTTTCCTCCAAGAGCAGCTGTGTCAAAACTGGGATGTTTCCTTCAAAAGAGGCAAAACTGCACCTGTCGATTTAAAAACAAGAACTGGAATGACACTGTCTAAGGAAAACATGAGAGAGCATTTATTTTTCCTCAGCTTTCCCATTTTTCTGCTTTTCAAATTAAATTATATCAGCGAGGAATCAGGTGTGCATTTTTCAGATTCAATTTTACATTTAAAAAGACTCATTTTAAACCAACTTAAAGGTATAGAGGATGATCTTTTATTTTTGGGTGGATCATCTAAATAAGTGGTCCTCCAAATTGTCAATCATTCTGGTGATATGTTTACGTAAGGCTGTCTTACGCGCTCGTCCCATTAGCTATAATTTTCTGCGCATGCAGACTTTCAGGGGTATACATCTGTGGTGAGCTATGGTTTCAGACAGTCATTGAAGCTCACATTTTTTCCGCGGTTCTTTGAAAACGGCAGAGGTTCGTAAGAGAAAAAGTGTCTAAGAAGTGTATGAGAAGAAAAGATAGGGTCAGAAGTGGCAGATACTGTATGTCCCAGAATGCTTTGTGCAGAGAGCTCTCCTCGCAAAGCATTATGGGACTAATATCAAAGAAAAACTCCTTGCATAATTATAATAAAGAAATTTATATGCATAAATCAAGCAGAACACTATGGCGATAGCCGTACTGCTCCACCTGTGAAAGTTAAATCTGTTGGGCTCTTTTTGGCAGCAAGACAATTATTAAAAAATCTTTTTGCCACATCGCCAGACAGGACACTGTTAAAAAAAATAAATAAAATATATAATATCAAAGATGATGCAGGCACTGCTCAACGGACCCACGGGGAAGTGATCATCTGTCGGTAAGTTGACTGAGTTCACTATAAAGTCCCCGGTCTATATAGTTATTGAGGGATTTGTGGGTCAGGGCGGACGTTTGGTCACAGTAAGCTTTTGTGAGCTTTGAGAACAGCAACTTTTAATCAAAGCGTGCACGATGAGAAATTGGCTCATACATGCTCCCGCATGCACATTGTTTTTTAAGGTGGAGAGGGCAGGTCTCAAGAAAATCCTCCACAATACCTTTAAGACAAAATCAGTTTCATCTGTTAAAATTTAGAGCTAGATATATTATGATTGTCTACTTATTTTAAGCTATTTACACCAAAAATAAGCCTTTTTTTTATAGTTTTCCAAACAAATTAAAAGTAAAAAGAGAAACATGTCTCACAGTTTGGGAAATGATAGTCCTTCATTGTTTGACAAGAGATATGAAATAAATGATCACATTCCCCCTTTTCTTAAGAATTTTAGGTGAGCCAGAGAAGCGGTGGATGGAGTGGATAGAATTCGCTTCACACATCACACACACACACCTCCACCGAAAGCCAGATATGAAGAAAATTGGGCCCAAAGAGGTTAATTATCCACGTGTCCATCGATCAGTGAACAAACGCCTTCAAGGTCGGTTTTAATGTGGTTTTAGTTATTATTCTGCCTTGGCAGAGAAACCAAGACCTACATGATGATTTGATGAGGCTTAACTCATCCTTCATCCCTCAGGTACTTGATGGAAGAGTGACAGTTTAAATCTGTGTTTGTTTGCCCGTCTTTCCATCAATCATCCGTGTTTAGAGCCGCTCACCGCTGGAAGGGAAGCAGTTAATGCACAGAGACAGTTCCAGGCCAACAGCAGCCGGACGCACTCTCCTATTATTCCACTCTGCAAAAACGCAAAGGGCTTCATTAGTATTTCATCTGTTTTCTAGCCAAGCTAATTCTCACCTTTTAACCCGAGTCATGACCTGGAAACATTCCTGTGAGGAAAATCCACAACAGAGACAATAAAATGTGACGATGACAGCTGCTTTTCCATCAGAATAAAGGAGTGGAAAAGGCGACGAGTCCTGTCACTGAAGCATCCGTCTGTCACATTCTTAAGTCAGCAGCAGTCATCTTAATCAAACGGTACCTGTTTTTTGGGGGCAGGTGACCCTCATCCTCTGAGTGTGCAGGTTTATTGGAATGAACTCCAGAGACTTCTGGGCTTTGCAGCAGCTCGGCTTGAACGACCCTGAACAAAGACAAAAGACAGCGTCTAAAATTAATGCTGGTAAACAGAAGCATTACCATATTCAGATAGACGGATGGCAAATGAAAATGTTATAATAATAATACAGATTTATTTCTTCTTAAAAGCATCAAAGTGTGTAATGGAAACAGTAGAAATATTTTTGGTTTTAAAGTTCAGAAGATAACCACAGGAAATGAATCTCAGAGAGATATGCTTACATGTCTGGGCAGTAAATAAACCGCCTCGTCCTAATCTATGAAATAACAACCAAACATTTCTATATTACAATGCATGTTGATCCAACAAGGTGGAGTAATTACAGCCTGGGAGGAGGAACAGCACCAAAATTGTTTCTCCAAACTCACCCAAACCACAGAGTAAAGGTGATTTTAATGAGATTTCTGCTCAATAAGCCAATCCTGTCAGAGCAATTTTCTGGGTGATATACGGCTTTTAATAAAGCAGTAAATTTGTGATGAGCACAGTGTATAGAAGCTGTCTGCAGTACAATAATGACTTTTTCTTGAGTTTGCATGTTAGTGGAGATTAAACAACGACCTTTATCGTCTTTTTGAACAGAATAGATGCAGGTCAGCATCACAGCGCTGCTCATTCTGCTGATGTTGGAACAAACTGAGTTTATTGAAAGAAAAAGGTGTTTTCATGAAAAGGCTATGTGTCATTTCTTTATAGTTATGGAAGTATATGCAATTAACAACTCATTCAGTAATAATTATCAAAGCCTCAACCTTTCAAAGCACTATAAAAATAAGAATCACTTTTAACTTCACTGTAGCGGCTCGTTATTATTATTAATGTTGTTATTTCCATTATTTATTTGAAATGCTGAACATTTCATTTTAATACTCATATTACACATATTCTGGTTATGGAAACATCCCCTATAGTGGGAACACACCCTGCGGTCACCTTTCTTATGCAGGGGAACCACAACCTCAGTCAGCCATTCGAGGGCCCTGTCCCAAAGCTTCACGCGATGTTGAGAGAGGCGTGACAGCCAAGACAGTCCGACCATTCCACACCTCTAAGGTACTCAGGGTGGATCTCTTTCACCCCTAAAGCCTTGCAACCGTGGAGTTTTTTGACCACCTTGGTGACTTCAGCCTGAGTGATAACCAAATTTGGCCCCACGCATCTCGTCTCTTCTTTCACCATGGAAGGCATATCAGCCAGATTATGGAGATCCTCCAAGTATTCCTTCCACCGTCCGACTTTTTGTTTTGAGAACCAACCAAAATTCGTTCACTATGGCCTCTAAAAACTCCTATCCCAGTATTTCCCTCTGCAACCGCCCAGGCAGCGGAATGGTTGGCCTCAACATACTGTACCTGCTTGCTGCCTCAGGGGTCCCACAAGTCATGCAAGCTTGAAAGGATTCCTTCTTCAGCTGTTGCTGAAGCTTCTTAACAGTGTAATTTGGAAACAGAACAGTCGTAGGAATTTCAGCATCCATTCTTTACTTGCTTTGTATGTCAATTATCATGGCTTAGTCAGATGAGACAAACATAAGAAACCAAAGATAAATGAAATAGCGGCTTCTTGGCCCTGATTTGCTGTCTGTGAAGCTGTGGGTCTGGACACACGTCAGTCTACATGGAAACACTTTAAGTTGTGAAGCACTCAGTGCCAGGTGGTAGAAACTGTTGCACCAAAGGGAACAGCAACAGTTCCAGGTTTGGGAAATATGTACCTTCCGCTTGGAGCTGGCTGGATCAGGATGGTTAATTTGAAACACGTTTTATTTTATTCGATCTGACATCAAAATTTGTATGCAGACCTGAAAAAGATGTAGATGTTAAAGAAAAGAAATCTGTATGGTGGGAACTATTTCTGACAGGTTTGCAGAAGGTAAAAATCTACTTTTAAGATGGCTTCTCTCTGGTTTTAAACCCCCGTTTTTTTCATTTTAGGACTAAAACAGCAGAGTGACTCAAATGGCCAAGAGAACGTAGCTTCCACTCAGCACATGACTCTGACCTTCAGTTACATGTGGATAAGAGCTCATCAATTTAATATTAATGCAGGAATAATCCTATTTAAGAACAGCAAACCTCTGAGCTTGGAGCCATGCCTGAAAAACCAATTAGATTAATTAAAAAGGTGGAAGAGGCTCTGTCCTGTGGGAGCTACATTTCACATCCATTTATCAGCTTTCTCCCGTACAATTATGGGAATTTTTAATAAAATGTGAATAAAATTAAATAAGCTCCCAGTTTGTATTACTAAATGAAGTAATTTACTAGGAAAGCCTAATAGAAATAATAATAACTGACTGAGTTAAGTTGGCTAGCTGTTTGTTGGTAAAGCCTCGGATGTATCTTTCAGTGATGGCATTAGTCCCTCATTCCTCATCACCAAAATGACTAAATATTATAGTTCTGAAACTTCACACCACATCACTTGGTATTTAATGAAAAGGATCTAGTGTCACCCTTAAAAATCAGTAACTGGAAACAGGTAATTTAGTAGCAATATGCATGGAAACTTAGATAAAAGTGACCAGCTTTACAGATTTTGAGAGAATTTAATTTTAAAATTCCACAACAGACCTTGATGACCTTTGGTGAGAAGTATGTGGGGGTGTCCTACTGTCACGCTGAATTCAAATAAGTAACTGGAAACATGGAGTTTCCTAGCAATGTTGACAGCAACTTAGATAAACGTGAACAATTTTACAGATTTT
Source organism: Cyprinodon diabolis (assembly GCA_030533445.1). NCBI lineage: Eukaryota > Metazoa > Chordata > Actinopteri > Cyprinodontiformes > Cyprinodontidae > Cyprinodon > Cyprinodon diabolis. The sequence goes on from CM060066.1 coordinate 47,919,965, forward strand.
TGGGAAGCTTTAATTTTGAAATTTAACATCAGACTTAGGTTAACTCTGGTGAGAAGTATCTAGGGGTTCAATACTATGACCATGAAGTGAAATTAGTAACTGAAAAAAGGGGATTACTTAGCAATAGTCATGGAAAAATAGATAAAAAATTGCCAATTTTACAGATTTTTAGGGGCTTTAATTTTGAAATTTCAGATCAGACCTTAATGTAACCAAAGTTTTGGTTTGACAATAACAATTTTGCTTCTAAAAACAGAAAAATAAACTAAAAACAGTGTTTTTTGTTTATTTTTTTTTCCTTTTAGAAAACATTCAAATGTCATTTTGAAGTTATTTAGACAGCCCATTTGTAAACACCATAGGTCTTCTCCCGCTTATTCCATCAGGGTCGTGGTTGGGCATATCTCAGCCTGCCTATGGCCGAGAGGCGGGGTACACCCTTGACAGCGTTACCCAGTCTGTCGCAGGGCAACACAGAGACACACAAAGACAATTTAGAAATGCCAATCACTCTAAAAATCATTTTCTGGGCTGTGGGAGGAAGATTGAGTACCCAGGGAGAACCCACGCATGCACAGGGAGAACATGCAAACTCTATTCAGAAAGACCCCAGGCAGGGAATCCAACTGTGCCCCATTGGTGAACTGTTAGAATAAGGGAAAATGATTGATTGATGATTGTTATCTACCAATAAGCTGTAGATGTACTACTGGATTTTAAATTTTGTGACACCAAGACCTGCCTTACATTGCTTCTAATTGGTTTATATTGCATGGTGCTCTCTGTGGTTGATTAGATTAAGCAAAAATGACTCATAGATTGGTCTGGGATCGGTTATATTAGGCAGTTAATCAGAGTTACTAAAAATATAGCAAGGTACTATGAGAATTAAATGAATACTGAATGGAGAAATATGCGAGAGAAATGTCATGTGTGGCGAGTGGTGTGAAAATGGGTCATGTAACCAGGTCAGGGTGGCCTGGTTACATGACTGACTGATTTCTTAAGATCTGTTTTGCTTTGTGAGGACCCAACTGAATAATCAAACAAGCTTTTATCAACCAAAAAGTTTTTATTATATATTTGAATTCACCTTTGACATTCAGCTTTGACACACATCAAACCAAGTATAGGTACAGACTGGATGTATAGAACAGCCTGGGATCAGCTGTTTCTCACACTGAGCAATCAGAGCTCATCAAAGCAGCTCAAGTGTCTTGATGAAAACAAAGCAAAACGAATGAAGTCAATCCGACTAATTTGTCATCAAGTTGAAATGTAAATATAGGGAAGCTCAATTTTATAAATACAAGTTTATAATATAATTTTATTTTGTATTTATTTCAATTCCTTGCTAACTTCCAGGCAACATATTTATGCTTTTTTTATTTGAGAAGGAAAGCATACATTTATGAAATTAAATGCTCAAAATAAAAGATTAAGTAAAATAGTCTTCATCTCAGTTATTGTACGTTCCACTTTTGGATAATAATCTGTACTCTTGACTGAGAGGGGGACTCATGGTATGAAAAATTGCCCAAAGGGAAACACAAGTCAAAAAAGGTCAGGAAACACTGATCTAGAAGGACCTACTGTAATTTCTAAGGTTGGAATATACAGGAACTTTACTGCTGTAATAAATCTGTTACTGTTCTGCATTTGGCTGCATCCTTTGGCTTCTGTCTCCTTGAACCCCAGTCGGCCTCAGCAGATGGCCGCTCACACTGAGCCTGGTTGTGCTGGAGGTTTCTTCCTGTTAAAAGGGAGTTTTTCCTCTCCACTGTCGCTACAAGCATGTTTAGTGTGAGGGATTGTATTTGAGTCAATGAGTCGATGCAATCAACTGGTTTTCCTTTGATAGAAAACTTTGTATCAATTTGACTGTATGATCTGGTTGAACTGTAAAGTGCCTTGAGATGACATGTGTTGTGAATTTGGCGCTATATAAATAAACTGAATTGAATTGAATCCTCCAGCGCCTTTATTGTTTGTTTCTTTCCCTCTGCTGCCTTCCCTCTTCCTTTTTCTACGTTCTAAGACAGAGTCCATTGCTTCTTATCCTCACTAGCACCACTCGCTAGCTACCACACTGAAGCAGCCGGCACCAGACACACGTCCTCCACACTGCTGTCTGTGTTCCTGCTCAAATGCTACTGGCCAAATGCCTGGTCTGTCCCTCTCAGTGACAGGCGTGCCACCGCTGCACCGGCAGACTTAAAAAAAAAAGAGAGAGATGCAGGCCAATCCCAGGCCGGCGCTCCGGGAATACTCCCTGTTCTCCCTGTGGCCAGTCCGGGTATGTCTGTCAAGTTAGCACAGGTCATACAAAGCTGTTTGAGAGTGAAACTATTGTAATCCAGTTTCAAGCTCATAAAAAGAGTGAGATTATACCTTGTTTCATATCAAAATGATAAGAATTTTAGCGTAATCTAATATTGACAATTAGGAATAATCATCAAAGCCTCTGATAATTAGTCGCTTAAATAGGGTTTGGATGGTTAATTGAAATTCTTATTTGATTTTAAATTTTAAATTCTGCTTGATTTTGCTGTGCTGATCCTGTGTTAATGTTATACTATCAATAAAGCAGGTTTGAAAATTAGTGGATAGCGTGGGCATTGAGCTTTAGAGTCACCTCCTTTGATAAGTTCTTTGGTGGTGTGAAACAGTTGTATGTGAAATTATAAACTTTATATTGGTAGTCTTGACAGGCTGCCTGCTGCCAAACTTATTAAAACAACACCCTTGGGACTTTTTAATCACTAAAAGCTAATAACCTAAATTGCAAGAATGGTTGTGTAAGAACAGGAGCTTCCATAAAAAACAAATGGTTTCTGGCTTCAAATCATCCGACTCATTTGTTGCAAAAGGGTGTGGAGGCCCATTTGTAGCAACCCTGTGAAGGCGGTTGCTAGCATGGTCAGCGAGTTCTTTTTGCCCAACCAGGTAGATCTCACAGCTCTAAAACAGGGTAATACTGAGTAGGTTTAGAGATCTATGAACCCAGGTTGGTTTCTGAACTAAGGCATGTGAGAAAGAGATGAGGCTTAGCTGTGACAACAACAAGACAAACAAATGAACAAAAAAGGAGAAAAAAAGGAAATATTACACCATATGGTTCTGGACTTTAAAAGCTAAAGTAATGAAACTACTGCAGCTGGCTCTCAAACTGGTCAGGGTGTGAAAACCAGCCCTTGTTTCAGCAGACAAGATGGACCCTGTCTGTTGGGATCTGGAGCTGTACCACCTTCCTCCAGCAGAGTGCGCCGTGGGTCTCCTGGAGCTGGAGCTTTCCAGCACACCTGAGACGCATCTACTCATCAGGAGACCTCTCCTTTATAACCAGCTGCCAGACCTTCCTTCGACGCCGCAGTGTTGACTAGTGATGGGCAAGTGAAGCCTCATGAAGCAATGAAGCTTTCCAACGCAAAGTGTTGAAAAAAGTTCATTACTCGATGCTTCATTCATCACTCACTAGTGACATCTGCTGGTGAAACTGTAACAGCCTTGTTACTCAGTTGGATCATACTTCCAAATATTAGGAAATGCAATATTGTCACAACGTTTTCATCAAACTCATGTTTAGTAAGAGGAGAATCCTATTTAATCGTCATGTTTTAATGATTAAAATGATTTGTAGCCAATCTAATCCTTGACCATCAGTGGTGGTGTTAGGTTTTCTTTTATGTCATGGACTTATTAGACAATGAAGATATGTGTTACTTTAATGTATTGAGAACTGAGTGACTGTTGCTGCAGACTCTGTATACTTTGAGCTTGAAACTTGCTTCCTTAAAGACAGAATTTGTTTAAAATCATCTCTTCCTACAGTAGGAGTTCTAGTTCTGATTCTTAATATTAAGTTACACATAGAGTTTGCCTCTTCTAATGGCTTTTAGTCTGGTTTTGATGTGTGATTCTGATGCATCTCCTGATGAAACAAAAGAAAATATAGACATTTCTGGATTTTAGGTTTAATTGTTTTTATTTAGGATTAGGACTTTTTTTCACTGTTTCAGGTTGTGATTGTGATCTGTCATCTCATAAACCCCCCATATATGAGAGGTTTTTCTTTTTTTGACGGCTCCATTTCAACCACTGCTGATGAAAACTGTTCTGCTGATACCAACCCACCAACTACAACCCACGAAGCAACAGGATTCATCGCGCTTTTATTTTGAAAACCGACATGCAAAATGAAGCAGTCACGTGACCAATGCAATGCGAGGCCTCGTTTGTTGCCAGTCACGTGGTTTTCAACAAGACAACACAGGCCTCGAAGCGGGGCTTCATTGACACGCCCCCTTATTACTCGGTACAAGCCTCGAAGCCTGGCTTCAGATAGCCCATCACTAGTGTTGACCTTAGTTTGGTTAGCAACCTGAGCCTCTGAAACTGAAAGAATCTAGTTGTCTCTGTTGAGAGATCAGATTCTAACTCTTCTCTGTTTTTGCCTCACAGGAAATCTGTCTCAAGCCTGAAGCTCTGGGTGAGCTTAACCTGCCAATCTGCCCTGGTGAACCAAACCTGAAGACTCCTATGTGGATTCCCCTGCTGCTCTTGGTGAAGAGCTGGAAACTCAGATCAAGGTCTGCCTTTAAAGTCAGAAGTTAGACGCTGCAGCTGGTCGTATCCTCTGCTAAACCAACAGTCTCTGGACCCAACAGTTCCCTCTCTCTCAAAGAGAAGCCTGGACTCAGTCAAGGTAGAATCTGAATAATCAAGAACTCATAACTCATCTGCATGCTCCACTAACCAAACTATCATCTCTGCAGACTTCAGTGAACCTGCCCGGACCAGTTCCAGAACCAGTACATTATCTTGTGTTGTTGAAACTTTCAATAAACTCTGTTAAACTTTTACCCAGCCTCCGTTGTGTTCTGCATGTGGGCTAAGAACCTTAAACCCATCATGACATTGTCAGGAGCCATTACGACCAACCCTACACCTTCTCAGCTATCAGGCACCAGCAGAGGCTAAGTCATCATCATGTTATATTGGTAAGATAAAGAGAAAATATTCCATAAATGGATGGGGATGAAAAATTAGTCAGCTGTAATAAAGTCCAAACAAAGTCCACAGCCTGTTGAAACTTGTGGAGTGTGAAGGTTCGGTTGATTGGTCGGTATGTGCCATTCTGATTCATAGTAACACAAATTTGATGTGTTTTGTGGAGCAGCTGATGTGATCTGTACATTTATCCCAGCAGCAAACCAGTCATTGAGAGCAACCTCTGGTCTAATCCAAGTAAAGAACCTCAGTAATCCTCTGATGATATTTAGAGACTGTTTGGTATGCTGTAGCTGATGTTTATTTGCATGTTAAACTGTCAATTCACTGAATAAAATGGCAAAAAAATAAATAAAAATTGGACAAAGTTCTTGGTGTTTGAATGTAGTCTTTATCTCTGCTGAACTCTTCTGCCCTCAGTTAGTGTATCTAACGTAACTTAGGCCCCGTCCACACGAAGTCAAAACGAACACGAAACGCTAATATTTTCCAGAACGTTTGTCGTAAAGACGGAGACGTAAAATAAATGTGATCGTCCACACGAATGCATGAAAACGCTGCAAAATGTATGCCAGGCCTGTAAGTGGCGCAGTGGTGCCAAAGCAAAAATAGGCGACGAAATGTTTGGCATGCGCACTAATATTTATACATGGTTGCCCTGCGGGTCCATTTTCGTGGTTCAGTCAGATTCAGGTGCTGAACTATGTCGTCGATATTGCTCTGTTCTTCCTGGAGATATTCCAGAAGAAGAAGATTCTGTTGTAAGCCTGGCAGCAGGGTGAGTAGCATTAGCAGCAACCATTCAACACAGTACGGCCCCATTGTTGTTGTGATACTGTGTCGCGCATGCGTGTTTAGAGGCGACGCTATGACGCATGCGTGTAAAAAAAAAAAAATGCGGTTAGAGCTTAAAGATGGAAACGCGAAAACGGCGTTTCAAAATCTTCCCACTCTGAAGGCTGAATAAAAAAAAGATCGTTTACAGACCCCCGAAACGCCGGCTTCGTGTGGATGAGAGGCTGGTTTGGTGAAAAATTTGTGCGTTTAGGGCAGGGTTCGGCTTCGTGTGGACGGGGCCTTAGACAGCAAGCTAAACACATATGGTTCCAGCAATGAAGAGACACGCTTCCTTTTCTCTGTCTTTACTGAAGACCATGTTAATTTGTGAAACTGTAAACATACAAAAAAAGAAAATACATAAATGCTCTTGCATAACTTAAAATAATATGTCACACACATAGCATGTCAAGTGTACAGCCTCAGCTTTAGCATTGAGCTAGCATTCAACTGCCGACAATATTAGCTTATTCCACACAGCAAATATAATGAAAAATAAAGCACAAAAGTTCCTGAAACTACTGAGAAACATAAAAGTACACTTTACTGTGATGACAAAACTTACAGATTATGATCTGCCAAGAGTCCAAACGAAGAAATGAGTAGAGAGGTGGATGTACACGTTACACCTCCAGAGCTGGATCATAGAAAAAACTACAGGTCGTTTAGTTTCTGATTACTACCGTTGGCCACCAGAGGGCAGCGTTTTACACAAACTTCACGCACAAGAAAAACATCATACAAATGACAAAAGTGACCTCCGGGGAAGAATAATAGAACAAGTTTTTACCAAAAATTAACTTTAAGCAAGAATTGTATTTCACTTATAATGAGGGACAGAATATGAACACTCAGGTGATCTCACACACACTAACCAAAGTTCAGCTTGTTGTCATGCCTACAAAAACATTTTCCATTAGTGTAAAAGTCAAAACAATAAAGACTGTTTTGTTAAACACCAAGCTCTGTCCACTCTAAGGAAATGTGTTGCTTTTCATGCCAGTTTTTGTAAATTTTGTGTCTATAAGGATAAAGGGTGAAAATACAAACATCCAAAATCAGGAGCAATACATTCCTTCTGCAAACAAAAATGTGCACATCCAAGATGGCGTGTGCAGATGATAAAACATGCAGAAATGTTGCAGGCCACTCTGTTTCAATAAGAACTTAGCATTTGTTAGCTGCTGCGTTCATGGAGACTTGAGGCTCAGAGGCAAAGAGTTGGATCTAATCCTAATAATACTAGTAATAATATTAATAAAGGTAATTGAAATTCTATATATTTTTTTACTTCTAACTTGTTCTTGCAATAGCGGAAGAGTACACCCCCTTCCTAATAAAGCAATCTGACAGTACTATCTGTGTAAAGTGCCTTGAGGTGACGTGCTGTTAATTGGTGCTATATAAATAAACTGTTGTGTAATGGGTGTATAGATCTTCAGATGAATACATCAATATATTGAGCTTATAAGTTTAATTTTTTTACTTTCTTTCATAGAAAAGAAAGAGTTTAATTGTGCTTCTCAAGTCTTTACAGCTGATATATGAATAAGCTATAAGGAATAAGTCTAAACGCATCTATAAACTATTAATAAGGTCTAAACTAGGGCTAACAGTGGACTTAATGAGGAAACCCAATGAGATGTAGGTGAAGCCTGGATGTTTAAATTGTGTCTCCTGCTCAGGGTGAAAGGAAGAAAATCCCACAATGGCATTGAGATTTTGATTGCTCACAATGACATGCTCCTTTTAAGTCTATAAGAACAACCTCTGATTTAGTTTACCATAAAGGCAAATTATTTAAACCTATTATTGTGCTTTCAGCATCTTTTCTTCTCAATGCTTTTTGGTCCTAACAGAACATGCTTGAGGCTAATCTGAGACTTTATGGTTTCACATCAGATTTTCAGGATCAGTAGGGTGTCGGTTGGACCTTATTACTGCTGCTTCATACGGTTCTCCTTTAGTTTTCCAGCAACTCTTCACAGCAAGAGCCTATTTTCTCGACAACAGAGTGTGATTATCACAAAGAAACCACTCCTGTTGTTTTCTGAAGAATGCAGCGTCTTTCATAGTTATTCATCTTCTGAAGATTTCCATCGTTTGCTATGTTACAAAATAAATGTTTAATGTATGTCCTGGGATTTCTATTTGATGAACCAAACAAACTGGAGCATAATTGTGAAGCAATGCAAAAAAATATATATATCTTTTTGCAGTCAGCTCCTTTTGACCTGAAATATAATTTATTGCAGCTATCTACTTTAAGCCTTGACTTAATTTGAATCTTCTTGGACAATGAATGAGTCCACTTTTTTGGATTTGAATCCATCTCAAGAGTTCTCAGAGATTTGTTAGATAACATTTGATAACAATGGACCCAGGAAGACAGAATGATGAATTAGAAGTTTCTTAAAGGCATTTATAGAACACAGTAGACCTGTAGCAAAAAACACTGTGATTAGGATTTTATTTTGAAGGCATAGGAAAATAAGGATGCAGGGGTGGAAAATGTTTTAGACTGGGATGTTTAGCTACCAGTAGGACAGCAGCATTAACCAGGCAGCCAGAGCAGTGGCAGAATAAAGGCCTGATGGTTCTGGAATGGTGGAGAAAAAGTCTAGATCTACCAGGGAGCTCCTCAGGCCTTCCAAGCAGAGCTGGAGGAGGTTTCTGTGGAAAGGGAAGTCTGGGAGTCTCTGCTAAGACTGCTGCCTTTAACAACCAGTGAAAAATGACAAGTATCAGGATGTGTTGATACTTTAAAACCATGTCCTATAATTTCGCTCCCACTGCACTGTCATGCATCGCACTCTCGTGCACTGCTTTGTGTCTCTCTATGACATCAAATACTATTAAGAAAACCTGAAGAATAGCAGGAGCAACATAACAACACGTGGGAATGTTTCACGTATAAATATGTTTCCAGTGTCCTCTGATTTAAAGCTTATGCAGAGCAGTCCGTAAAGGTTCACGATCTGATGTCCTTGTATCTTGACATCCAGTATATGTGATAGTGACCACAACTGAATAAGAGGGAAGGAAAGATTTAGAGGTATTTAGAGATATTTTCATACCAGACATCTTCTCCAGTTCAGCCAGAGTCTCCTGGTAAGAGTTGATGATTCCTCCATAACGTGTCACAACCTCCTTCCTTAGGTTGTCCCAGTGAGGAGACAGCTCCCCCAGCTCTTCGAGATTCTGCAACCTATAGATGAAACACCATCAGGTTTTCATTGCGTATAAACATGGAATCCTATTTAAACTCAACACACGCTGGCATGCTGACCTAATGTCAGATTAACCAACCGCAGTACAGAAATGTTTCTGAAACCAGGCGATAATCATTTGAACTTGGGTTGAAGGACGGATTTAGATTTCACAAAAAAAAACAAAGATCCAAGCAGCTGCTGGAGGGAGATGACACTCCGGCACCAATGGTGCTTCAGAGCCAGCTCTGCGGACATATACATCTCAGCTTGTGGTTCTCACTTATCCACTCCACCCTGTCAAAGTGCCTTTCATCCTGCTTAATTCTTCTCCCATTATGAACTGTATAAAACAAACATGTTAACTGTTTACTGCAGCTTGTTTGTCTTTCATCAGAGCTGTGCCAGAATCACCTCTGCTCCTGCTGCAGAGAATAATTGCCACTATGCGCGGGTGGTGTACTTATTTTCACCCATGTTTATGGGTGCAGGGGCTGATTTCCAGCAGAAAGGACAGCCTTTCATTTGCATTTGAAAAGAGAATGAGATGGACAGATATCATTCAGCACTCCAGCAGTAAATTACAGAGGCGTAACAAGATGTTACTTTGCTATCCAGGAGAGCAATTAAACCATCAACTGCAACAAGATCAGTATTTATGTATGAATTTTTCTAGAACTTAAAACCATTTTGTGCACAACTAAAAGTTTTATTGCCTGTTAGATTTGTTAGCTTTCCGTAAATTCCCCCACTGTTAGGCAAATATTCTATTCTATTCTATTCTATTCTATTCTATTCCTCATGTGTTACTGATTGTTAATCCATTCTCCTGCTCAGATCAGGTTCTCTGACGGAGTACAACCTTTGTTGTTGTGATTCAACCCCTGCAGAAATTCAGATTGCCTCTGTAGATTATCTCTGCCTTTCTTTCTTTTTAGATTTCTTTGAAGACTTTCTTTGCAAGTTAAGGTGAGATAACAGTAATGCCTGAAGGGGAAAGTGAGGGATTGTCTCATAAAAAAAACAACCCTATTCAGCCTGTTGACAAAATCATGGTTTAAAGGGATTAACTGGAAGAAATCCTGTTTTCATCCCTCAATAAATGATCTTGATCTGCTTCCCTTCATGGGCTTTATGATCTGCCCACCTGAGCTCCTGTCGTTTATCCACTTATAACCCCTGTTTCAGATAAATACTTCCTGCTCAAAAGCTTAAATCATTCATTATGGGAACTAAGGCTGTTAAATTAGCTAGCTAGATATAATCGATAAAAAACCCCCATCAAATTATTTAAAGACACTCATTTTAGTATAAATCGTTTCATGTTTGCCCAATCTGTTGCATTATTATCAGTAGCAGAACATCAACAACAGAAGCTCCGCCCCTCATCGTCCTGCAGCTTCACTAGAGCATAATAATACTGGAAGCTGTAAAGGCAGCTAACATCTTGATTCCAACAAGCAAAAATAAGCAAATCTTTTTATCAACAAGAAAAAACAAAACAAAAGGACAAATAAAAAACAAAAACAACACTGGAAGAAAAAAAATGTAATTTTGGGAAGTGCTACATGCTAAACTAACTCCAAATGCTGTTGTTTTGGCGCAACATAAAAAGGTCAGTAAATCTCTGATTTCAGTGAAACAGGAAACCTGAAACAAAACAAATAAGCCCCATTACCTTGTAAAGTTATTTTAGACCCAAAAGATAAACATAAACACAGACTATGGAGCTGGATGGAAGGTGTCAGCACAGAAGAAAAGCTACCCTACTGCACTAATATCAGAATCAGAATCAAGTTTATTGCCAAGTAGGTTTGCACTTACAAGGAATTTGACTTGGTGTTGATTGTGCAGACAAATTAGATATATACAGTATACAGAATACAGAATCTATAGCTATATATAATGTAAAACATACAATATACTGTATACAATATATAGTATATAGCGTTATACTATATACACAGTAGACTGTGCATTAATGTAATGCAGGAGGTCTGGAGATGCTACTTTGATGTAGCTTCTAGGTCCTGAACGTTGGAGGGAGAGAGGCAGTAGCAGTGTCATGGGGGTCTCTGGGCCTTGTTGATAAGGCCGGTAGCGGATGGGAAGAAACTGTTCTTGTGGCGTGAGGTTCTAATGGGCCGCAGCCTCCTGCCAGATCGACGCGTCTGAAAAAGTTTGTGGCTGGGGTGCTATACTTAATAACTAAGGAAAATATGACAGAAGGCTTACAGGGCTGCTGGTGAATACATATGCATTGATCAGATCCGGGGTTAGACTCTACAAAATAGATTTGATACGAGCCAGATTCATGTTTGCTTCTTGAATCATTCTTAATTTGTCCCTCAGAACATTTATATCATCTATCAGCTGATTGATCGGGAGATGGAAGCAGACAATGGGAGATTCAATCTCCATAAAATAAAATCGTATAAATGAATCAAAGGTAAACTGTTTCCAACATTCATCAACATTTATAGTCAGTGTTTTAACAAACGTTAAAGCATCACTGAGGCCATGAATTTCTCTTTAGAAGGACTGATGAGAAACGAGAATGACAAAATTTAGATTAGAAGCTGAAATAATCATAATTAAATAATTATAAATTGATAGTAAGCATAAATAAATATACATATAATTTGCTCATTAAGGAAAACATACACACATACTTTACCAGGTATTTCAAAATATGAAAAATAACTTTTGTTAAAATAATTAATGTCTTTACTTCAGCATGTCATCTCACTAGGGGAGGGAGCTTGAGCTTGTGCGGGAGGTGGAGCCATACTGGCTAGAAATAGTTGGGCTCTCTTACTCACATCCCCTGGGCTCTGGAACCCAAATCCTCAAGAAGGTTGGACTCTCTTCTACTCTGGAGTGGCCCCGAGAGACGGAAGGCAGGGGTAGGTCTGATTGTCTTCTCCCCACCTCAGCCGTCTCTTTTTGGAGTTTCCCCCAGTGGATTAAAGGGCCACATCTCTTTGCCTTCGGGTGAGGTCTTTAACTGTTGTTTCAGCCTATAGGTCCAATGGCATTACAGAGTACCAGGCCTTCTTATTGGATAACTCCCCTCCCAGGCATTCCATCATTCTGCTAGGAGACTTCAACACCCATGTCAGAAATCACAGTGACACTTGGAGGGGCATCACTGGGAGAAATGGACCTCCAACTCTGAACCTAAACGATGTTTAATTATTGGAATTTTCTGCAAGTCACTGATAATAATAATAATCATAATGAAGACCATGTTAAAGTATAAAGATGTCCATCGATGAAACTGGCCCCAGGACACCTCAGACTGAAGGTTGATAATCAACTTTTGTAAACAAATCTTCTGACCTACGGCTGCAATGTCTTGGACACTCGGGTGAAGAGAGGCGTGGAGCGGTCCACTGATTACCACCTGGTGGTGAGGTGGATACACTGGAAGAGGAGAAAGGAAAAGACTTGGCAGGCCCAAGCAAGTAGTGACAGCGTGCTGCAAACGTCTCATTGAGCAATTGGCCAGGGACGTGTTCAACTGCCACCTCCGGGAGAGCTTCTCCCAAATTCCGGGGGAGGCTGGAGACATGGAGTCTTGTGGGACTATGGTATGGTGAAGCCAAGCCTGTCACTGCTCTGGCAAATGCTGAGGCAAAAACTCGGGCCTGGGAGGAATTTGGAGAGGCCATAGAGAAAGACAGTGTCTCAAAGTGATTCTGGCAAGTCGTCCAGCGCCTCCTGAGGGGGAAACATTGCTTATCTGAAAGTGTTTTCAGTTATGGTGGAGAGCTGCTGAGCTCATCGATGGATGGTAGAGGGAATGTTTTAAGGATCACCTCAGTGTAACTGACATCTCGATGAGATTTGCCCTGAGTACCTTCGAACTCTGGATGTTGTCGAGCTGTCATGGCTGATATACCTCTTCAACACCACATGGAGGTCTGGTACAGTGCCCCTGGATGAGAGACCGGGGTGGTGGTTCCCCTTTATAAGAAAGGAGGATCGGAGGGTGTGTTGCATTAATAGGGGGATCATAATTCTCAGCCTCCCCAGGAAAGCCTATAACAGGATCCTGGGGAGGAGAGTTTTGGAGGTCTATTGATGCCTGATTGGTTATGATAATGAAAAATCATCATCCTCTTTAAACTGACCAAGGAGTCCAAGCAGCTCAATCAAAGTCTAAGAAAGAGAATAGGATACTCATAAAGTACATCAAAATAGATGTTGGACCAAATAAACAGATAAATATCAAGTTATTTTTCAAAAAACCCCAAACTCAGCTGAAAATCATTTATCTGTTCTTTAAAAAAAACGGGTCTGCACCAATAACTATTTACATGAGCGCTGCTGAGAAGACTGATCACATATTCACACATATTCAGCTGGATTTATGGCAGTAGCCTTGTGTAACTTGGTGAGGCAGTTTTAGAAAAGTATTGTTCATGGGAATCTCTTCAATGTATATAAGCATTATTGTGCATTTATATTAATGTAATATGAGATGCAATTCCGTTTATTTTCCCACAATGGGGAAATTCGTTCTCAAATTTTTGACCTATCCTTTTGGGGAGCTGTTGTTGGGATCTGGAGGTCTGTCCACCTTTCTCCAGCAGAGGGCGTTCTAGGTCTCCTGGGTTTGAAGCTGACCATCACACCTGCGGCTCATGAGCTCATCAGGAGACCAGCATTTAAGGAGGGGCAGAGCTACAATCCGACGCCAGAGTGTTTGCCAGTTATGGTTAGCAAGCCTGAGCCAACCTGCCTGTCTGAATCTCTGACTCCCCTGAAGCCTGAACCTGAACCTAATCTGCCTTTTGTCCTCTCTGCTTCTCAGGAAGAACCTGCCTGGAAACCTGAAGACCTGGAAGGGTTTCTCAAGCGTGAAACCAAGCTGTCTGTTCTCAGAAGAACGCTGGAAATCCAACTCAGTCTGAAACCTGCCTGCCCGCTCATGCTAAGAGAGAAGCTCTGAACCTGCTCAGTAAGATTATCTGCTCTGCCCTGCCTCTGCCTAGCCCTCTGCCTGCCTTCAGCCTCTGGACCCTCCTGGTCCCCCCCCTTCTACCGCTCTGCTCATCTCTGATCAGGTATAGACCTGCAAACACCAAACCTGCAAGTTCACTGAAAGACTGGTAACCAATCTGTCCCTCTCTGCTGTGAAAACCAGTTGTGACCAGACCCGGACCCAGTTATCCCAGAAACCATTGTTCATTATTGTGATTCATATTCAATAAACTTTGTGAATTTTTTCCCTGCCTCTGAGTGTTCTGCATGTGGGTTAGATCCCTGAAAGCCAACATGTCAGCTGTGGGCTGCCATTGTGTGGAGCCTGGGGAGCAATCAGAGGAAGATAGCTGGATCTTGCTCAGAGACACAGAGTGGAGGCGCAAGCGCACTGCTCTAACCCACTGGGACAACACTCCCTTTTGTAGTTATGTAGATAGAGATAAAAGAAAATGAAGACCAGAATTTTGTAATTATACCCTGCAACAGACTGGCGACCTGTCTTTGGTGAACCCTGCCTTTGGCCCTTAGACTGCCGGAGATAGGCATCCGCCCCACGGTGACCCTGAAGGAAGCAGGGGAGGATAGCTGGATGGATGTCAGCCATAAATATAACATCCAAGATCAATAATTGTTTGATGTAACATAAAAATATGAGATTATAATGCAAATTAATACTATAGTAAATTTAAACATCAACAGCTTAAAAAAACAATGACAGAGGCCATTGAAGTATAAATATGCTTTAAAATGAGAGCGGCCCATGCTGCGTGAATGCCAACATGCTCTGCAGGTGGTTATGAGTGCCTTATGCTCACTGCGTTGGAATGAGCTCAGAATATTAAAGATTACAAAAAGCAAAGAGAGAAAATATCAGCAGCACATCCATTTGATTATGACTCATTTGGCAGATATTTGATATTTATATATAATTTACATGAAACAGTCTATGCTTTGAATGCTACCTGGAAAAGTTTGAAAAAGCGACACATAACATCAATATTTATGTTAAACAAATGATCTAAATAGCATCTTCTTAAAACTAAATGAGTCTAAATTAAGAAAATGTTAAAAAAAATATGTAACATTAAATAAAGTAAAATCTTTCATGATTTCAGAGCAAGAGCTCTGTTTCTTAACAGGAATGCAGCTGTGCTTTGATACCCAGTAGTTTCAATCAAACCTATTGTTTCCAGTGTTTCCATTTATAGTCTGAAGTAGCCTTAAATGCCATGGGGCCACTTTAAACAATCACAGGGACAACACACTCATGTTCTTTGATTTAAATAACAAGTTTCACTGGAGGAGCACATACGAAATTCACACCATTCAGACCACACATCCTGAATAACGATTCTCCATTGTGGGCTTTTCAGATTTAAAGTATCATCCAAGTAAATTTCATGATTGCTTTTTAAATAATAAGTGCTTGGTAAAGCAATTGGATGGTTTGTTAAGACATTCTTTTAATCAGTGCCCCACTGGCTGAAATGAGTATGACAGAGTTTTATAAAGAGGCATTTTATGAGGCATTCCTCCTTTCGTTATTGCTCCCTTATTGGAGTTCCATCTTCTGATGAATTTTTAAGTTTTTCTTTGGACTTGAAAGGACTTGAAAGCTAACCCTTCTGACTGTTATTCAAACTGTATGGAAACAGTTTGAATAACAAAGTCTGTGAAGAAAAACTACATCAATTTGTTAAATTGCTTATATTAGTAGGTTTAACAGACAGACAGACAGACGGGCAGGTTAGAAGGTAGGCAGGCAAACAGATGGACGGATAGACAGATGGATAAACAGAAGAACTACAGGCTGCGTACCTGGCATACAGCGCAGTGTTGTTTTCGTCAACGATGACAATATTATTTTGTTGATTCTCCTTTTTTCATGACGATAATAGGAACTGACAAGCTAAACGTGGATCTTTGATGACGAAAACATGACGAGTTATGGGTGTGATTTTTCATTGATGGGACGAGACTGAATAAAAAAGTTAGCAGGTGGTCTGTCAGAAGTTTAAATTGTATCACTGTGCTGTAAACTGTTAGACAAGCTAAGCTGTATCAGCTGTGCAGCTGCGTCCTGTTCGGTCATGCCGCCCACCTGGCGTGCAGCTGTGCACATTCTGCATGACCACAGATTGAATACGGCTGCAGCGGCAGGGGTGAAAGTAGGCTGGAATGGTCTGGTACTTCGTGCTGAACTCTGACAAAGCCTCCTCTTTCAGCTGTGCTTGTGTAGAGATGCGTCTTGCCTATTCTTAGCTTTGAGTCTGAGCTTTACGCTCTGATCGTTGATATATTGATGATTCGCTCTCAGCAATATGGCTCTTCCTGCCCTCGCTACTTAATAAAATATATGTGGCTGATCATCCTCTGCCAAGCTAAAAAACTAAACTAAAATACCCCTTTGTCTAACTGTCAAGATTTTATTTATTCCACCGCTCAAAACCTACATTAATTTCTATCGAAAGGAATCCTTAACCTATATCCAAAGCAAATAATTAATTACATACTGTTTATTTTTGGATAAAGACCCAGATGAAAGGGACATAGATAATTGAATATTTCTCTCCCATAGTTCTTGTTTCTATCTATTCAAATAGGATGTAAATGTTTCCTTGTATTGTCATAAAAACATTTTTCCGGTTTTCTTTGACTATTTCAACATTTTAGTTTACGTATTTATGAAATGTAGGTCCTGATTGCCATGGCATTATAAGGCAATTACGTAGGTTCACATGCTATGTAACCCACACTGAACCCTGGGCACTGCACCCACTGGTCCCCAAGGGGATGGGTTAAATGCAGAGCGTTAATTTCTCCATTGTGAGATCAATAAAGGTCTATTTTAATTTCTGCTTCAACCTATCAAACCAAAAAGTGAAGATGATGTACTAGCCAACTACGGACAGAAGAACTTCAAAACAGAGCAAAAGACAATGAGCAGGAAGCAGCCAACTTACAATTTTTCCAAAATTCTGCAGCAGTGTTACTGAAATGGCTTTGTATCAAGGACTTTTAAAGCTTGTACATTGACTCTTAAGGTCTGCTGGTGGTCTGATAAGCCTGTCCCTAACATGTGATGCAGTTTGATGAGTGGGAAAATATTAGAGCACGCAAAAAGATCTTAGCAACCACAAATAAAAGACAACGTCCAATATGCGTAAAGTTTGCTACGTTATACTTGATGTTTTGGTCATGTTCTTGCTTGGTCATTTGCTTTGTAAAATAAAGATGAGTGTCTAATGTGACTCCAAGATATTTAAATTCAGATACTAAAGCAATCCCTTCAACCCTAATCAAAATGTCTGGCATCGGAGTATCGACTTTTGTTTCAGAAAAGAACATTCACTTTGCCTTGCCAGTGTTCAAACTTTGACAACATAGACAATTTCTGTTGGAAAGCTAAGATTCGAAGCCACCAGAAGAGTAACCATTAATGATTGCTGGGTTAACTGCTGGAGAGAGGAGCACAACAAGCAGAAACAATCAGCATAAATCAGGCAGTTGGAAGAAACACAAGTGACAACATCACATTTACATCTACTTATAGCTCTCTCTGCCTGCATGGGGAATATGGCAGGTTTAGGAAAGAAACTGCTCTTGAATCTGTTTCTAATGTTATGTTCCTAAGATGATTTTCCTGATGGAAGTGGGACAAGCAGTGCATTACCCGGACGGTGCTACTGTAGATAGGTCTCCTAGTATGAATGTAGGGGTGAAAGTAAGCAGGAACGTTCTTGGGAAGATCTGCTTTCTATTTTTTGCCTCCGAATTCACCGCACAGTTAGCAGTCTGAGAGCTTAGTGAGACATATGTGCAATGTTTAATTCTCACACACGATCATTTAATACGTGACAAGTGCTCAACACTAACAAAGCTGCCTCTCTGAGTGCTCAGACGGATCTCTTCCTCACTCCCTGCTTGCTTATAGTTTTATTAATTGTTACCTTCTAATCTCTTAGCCAACGCCTTAGAGAGTTGGAAATAACTATTTATCTTTAAAGGACTCTCTAGCTGGACTACTTTTTAAACATTTTCATGTCATATTTATCACACAAGAAGGACAATTCCTTGTCAGCACAAAATACCTCCCTTAACAACACAGGACTTCTACAAGCTTCTACAGAGGGTGGATTTCATGGAAATGAAGATTGGAGGTGAATGTGGAAGTAAATGCTGGTTATGGATGTGATAAAACCCTGCCAGGGTGGATCTTACCGGTGTCTCAAAAAACTGAGATAACCCCACTAGCAGATTTTGCAACACTGAAGAATAACAACAAACCAAGCAGGGTGCAGATTATAAGGACAATAATTTGACCGGTGGCTGGGAAAGCCTTGGAGCAAAGAAAAGGACAAACAATCCATCCCAGGTCTAACAATTGAACACAACATCTGGATGACAAAGCCTGGCCAAGAATTTTGAAAAACATGACTTCTACTCTAAATATCAACAGGTGTTCCCGAAATAAAGGATAAGGAAGCACCCATTGAGTGGGGAGTGGTGGCCATAGGTTAGGGCATTGCACTTGGAAGCCAGAGGTCCTGAATTCAAGCCCCACTCCCACAGACTGCCACTCTGGGTCCTTGAGCAAAGACCCTTGACCCGACACTGCTCCCCGGGCACCGCACAATGGCCGCCCACTGCTCCCCAAGGGGATGGATTAAATGCAAAGTTCATTTCGTTGCTCTGTACTTGTGACAGTGTAATAACAGTAAAAAAAATGCTGAAAAAAACGGAGAATACCGAGAATATTGGGATTCTGCCAAAAAACTTAATTTTCTCACCAACTCCTCTTCCTGCTGTCTTGATGTTTTACCCATGTGTTTTATTAAGAATGTTTTACCTGTTTTAGATTGCGATTTGATTCAAATCATAAACACATGCCTTATGCTGGGTGTTTTTGCCCAGGTCTTAAAAAAAGCAATCATCAAACTATTGTTGAAAAAGAGACGCATGAACAACTTATTCGTGCAGAACAACAACCCCATCTCAAACCTTATCTTCATCAGTAAAATTATTAAATTGTATAAAACCAGACTGTGAAAGAACCACAGTGTTGGTATTACTGGACCTCAGTGCAGCATTTGATTTTGTTGATCCCTTGATTTTATTAGAGCGTCTAGAAAACAGACCCAGCACACAGCTTCAGCTATTACAGATAGAAACCACTGATTATGGCCATAATCTTGGTATCATTATGGACTAAGACCTGGACCTTCAGAGCCACATAAAGACAGTCACTAAGTCAGCCTTTTATCACCTGAAACATTTCTAAGATTAAATGACTAATGTCCAAGCAGGATATAGAAAAATATCATTGATCTTTAATAGAATTGACCCGTGCCTGCATTCTCACTAGAACTAAAAAGTGGAGAACATTTCTAAAGTCTAAAATTTGTTCTAAAATCACAGAATGACTTAGCTCCAAAATAGTTCTTTGAAGTCAAAGTTAAAAACCTATAGCAACTGAGGTATCATGAGTTTAAGGTTGTGGTCAAATTGTTTAATTTCTTTTACTACCTGCTTTTGTCATGTTTTTTTTATTATCTTTACTTGCTTTTACTATGCTTTTATTTTTCTTCCAATTTATTGTTTTATTCATGTAAAGCACTTTTAATTGTCCTTGTACAAAATTGTGCTATAGAAATAAACTTTTCTTGCCTTATAGAAACAAGTAAAATAAAAATAAAAATACACAGAATTCGACAATTTTATTCTACACTCTGTACCAGATGTTGGCAGCAATTCACCATTAGTTGTTTAATACAGGTAAAACACCTCACGAAGAAGATGAAGGCAGTGACAAGTGAAATGGCAGTGATTCTATTTTATGTGAGACAACTGTGTCAGTTTAACATATTTTCATGACCCCACTTTGCAATCTAGGGTGGGAATAGCAACAGCTTTGCACATCTGTATTTCCATTTCAATCGAGATTCAAAGTGGAAAGGTTCCCCCTCTGTGTTGCAGCTTGCATGAATGTGTCGATCGGCACCAGAACCTGCTAATGACAAAGCAGCTAGCTGCTAATAGATTATTTCAGAGACATGTCTCTGAAATATTACTTATTTCAGAGACATGTCGTGGTGAGGCCACCCACCATCCGCGGCAGCACAGACTGAGAGATTAAACCCTACTGTGGGGCCAATTGGAGGCTAGATGGAGGGGCACTGAGGAAAAACTACGTTTAGACTGAATTATAGGACATGTGCCTGAACATCCGAGGCAGCCGGGACCAAAGCTAACATGTCTGTAAATAAGCAGAGAACCTATAGCACAGCTCTGAACCTGATACTGAGTCGTAGAGAAACTGATTCATGATTGCCAGCTTTGTGCCTAAAGAGGAGAGTTTTCAGAGCCCATCAGTGCCATGATGGCTGAGTGGCTGTAGGAGTGCTTGTTTGTGTTGGACTTTTCCTGTGAATGTGAGTAAAAGCTTTCATAATAAACGCTGCAGCTCCCTGCACTGCCTGCTGGCATTAGAGCAAAAACCTTCCTGTAAAGGTGCGTCTATGTATCTACATTCTTTGGTGTGTTAAGTAGGGAACAGAGTTGCCAGGGACAACAGGCCAGCTGCAGAATGATCCGTCTCCACAAACGCTGCTGGAGCCTCAGGGAAGTGGATCTTTGATCTACTCTGTAGTGCACACTTTGAGGCTAGTGAAGAATGATCTGTTTGTCATTGAAACATAATTCTGACACAGCTTGGATAGGCTCAGCCTGGTCTGCAGATGAGTTAAACATGCACGGATGGGGCTGTTTCTTCAGCCTGGCTCATGGCTGGGAGTCACAGGAAGCAGTTAAGGAGACAAACTTAAGAGTGCAGCAGCCTTTCCATAAGCAAGCTGCTGCACTCTTTAGGTTGTGCCTTTTGCCAGGCATAAATATTGTGATAATTCTGAGCAGAGGTTGAGGTTTCGAATGATTTTAAAGACTCAAATAAATCACATAAATGCCACAACTCAATTGCATCAAAATATCTTGGTTTATGTCTTAATTTCCAAATAATTCAGGACAGAAACAAAGACATGATCAGAGAGTGCTTCAAAAAATAAGGACTTGCTATAATTTAGGATCAAGGATGGCCATGAACAGGAAGTAGTTGTACCTCAAACTTCACCTATGATCACTTTTAGACAGCATATTTAATAACCAAGCCTCTAAGCCATATTTTTAATCTATGTGTTAAGGACAGCATTTTTCAAGCCTGACTTTAAAGGGGTCTGTGGAAACATTCTCCACCTGATTCCCTGCCTGCAGTGGATTCTGATGAAGATCTTTCTGGCCTCCAGCTGGCTGCCTCTTTGTTGTGCATTCAGGTCAAACTGTTCAGCTTTTACGCCGTTGACATTTAAAGGCTCAACAATGGGATTTCAGCTCCGCATACCTGCTCTGGTCCTCCTGAATGTAGAGCGAGAGCAGCTGCTTGGGGATGGTGAACGACAGAGTGCACTCCTCCATCTGTTCCCGCACCAGCATCCACTTCCCATCCACCGTTTGAAATCTGTACACCTTGCATACTGGGTTTCTGAACACTGTGAGAGAGCAGGGAGCAAAAAGGGAAAAGATGAATATTGATTCCTCTGATGGAGCAGCAGATAAAACACATGCTAGCTAAGGAAATCCTCGGGGTAATCCTTCCGAAATTTAGCAAAGTCAAATAGTGCAGTGACATCTGCTCCCCTGAAGGACACAGCATAACAGGAAGACATCAGAAGTCTTTAAAAGTCACAGAAGGTATGAAGCACAAATTAAATTCTGTAATCAATAGCTGTGTCTGCCAAAGATAAGACATTTCTCATCTTCTGAGCCCCTCTTCCTCTCTCTCTCTCAATGTCAGCAGAGGAGTAGTGTGTACACCAAAATACACAGCCTTCATGTCGTTAATCTTTGCCCCAATATCTCCTTTCCCTCCATTTTAATTGCTTATTTACTGTATGACACCACAGCACAGACCATACAAGTTGGTGCTGCTAACTCCACCAACCTGATTGACATTCTGCACCATCTTCCTCCTCTCCAACAGAGTTTCTAATAGCAGCGATCGAGGGGCTGAAAAACGAAAAACAGCCCTTATCTGCATGCTTGGACGGAATAAAGGAGACGCTCAATAAGACGGAGCCGAAACCCCGAGGTGAAACGTTGACAACTTTGTGTCATGATGGTCGCAATGCGTGGCAGGAAGATGTTTTCGTTTTCATTTAAAACTGGGCTTTACATTTTTGGAGCAGCTGACTTCACAGAAACTGGTGCTGCACAAACTCAAACCAGTAATTTTTTATATTAACGAAGTTCTAACTGAAACTTATTTTTTTCCGCTGCTCTGAGTGGCAGGATCTGCACCCTGAATGCTGCTACTTCTTCTTAAATGCGCTGTTTAGTAGCTGTGACTTTATGGGTTAGACAGTTGTTGCTTAAGATGCTTTTAAAAAGATGCCAGACTGCTGTCAGCTAACATGGTGAGTTTTGTTTGCATCACAGCAGTTCACACCAGCAGCAGAATGACAACATAATGGCAGCTGCATGATCAGACTGGTCTGTGACATCAAAACCACACAAAGTAGATTGACATAAAAAAATAAAACTACATTTACTGAACTCCAGAGATATGTTTGTTAAAAAAGAATATATTGATGTGAACACTGGTTAGGTAGGTATGAATAAAATTTCAATATCATATCTTTATGTTTGAAGCTTGAAATTTGGGAAAAGGTAGAGAAGTTCAGGGGGGGCTAATACTTTTTACTAAACTAATGCTCTGATCTCAGTCAAAGTTTTCTTTAAACAAACACGTTTATAATCTGGATTTAAGCCACTGAGGATTTCAGCTCTTTTCTATGTTATTCCAGATTAGTCAAGCAGAAGAATTAAAAGCTGCTTTTCCTTGTTTGGTTCTGATCCAGCAGAGCTGAGAGGTCTGGCTGTTGATCCACTGCCAAACAGTCTGTAATGTATTTTGGAGCTAAACCATTCAGTGATTTCTAGACTAACAAAAGGATTTTAAAGTCTATTCTCTGAGATACAGGGAGCCACAGGAAGGACTTTAGAATGGGGCTTATGTTCTCCACTTTCTTAGTTGTAGTGAGGACTCAGGCAGCAGCATTCTGGATCAGCTACAGAATCAATTCTACTATAGATGAATGAAGCAGGAATCAGTTTTTCAACATTAGTCCTTTAATCTTGGAGATGTTCTTTAGGTGATAGAAGGACAACTTTTTACTTGTCTTTAGGAGCCTCTGAAGGTCCAGGTCTGAGTTATCACCACACCAAGATTTAGATCCTGATTGCTAGTTTCCAGCTGGGTGCTAACATTTAAATGCTCTTCCTTTGGTCCAAAAACTGTTACTTCAGTTTTGTTTGATTCAATTGAAAAACATTTTGTTCATCTATGGGTTGATTTATTCTCTTCATTTACACAGAGCTGGAATTGGTTCATAGTCACCTGTTGACATGAAGATGTACAGCTGGGAGTCGTCTACATCGCTATGGTAACTGATGATGTTGTTTATCAAGATCTGAGCAAGGGGGAGCATACAGTAGAGATAGAGATAACATAGGGACCCTCCTATTCAGTATATCTATGCTGCCCCCTAAGATATATCATCCTGCGCAGGTTCTCCCCAAAATAATGAAAATCTTACTTGATTTCGGCTTATACTCGGGGCACAGGGTTAATGTGAACAAAACACAGGTACTAACGGTAAATTATGACCCACCAGCTGAAATTAAAAATTGCTATAAATGGAAATGGGAGGCCGATAGCGTTAGGTATCTGGGGGTGGTGATCCATCGTGACCCTACTAAAATGTTTGAAGTCAACTGTGCCCCCTTGAACATAGCCATAAAGTCGGATATCCAAAGATGGAATGCCATACCTTTCTTTGACCTACACTCCAGGATTGAGTCAGTAAAATTAAACATTCTTCCCCGATTTTTGTATTTATTTCAATCCCTGCCAGTTCCCGTACCGTCAAAACAATTTGAAGAATGGGATAAGATGCTGTCCAAATACATTTGGAAAGGGAAAAAAGCCAGAGTTAAATATAAAACTTTACAATTAAAAAAGGAAAAAGGGGGCTATGGGCTTCCATGTTTACGAGAATTCTTTTGTGCAGCTCAGTTGAAACCTTAAATATGTTTATGCTGTCCTGATTACACTGCGGGATGGAAGAATGTGGAAGGGGAAACAGTCAAAACAATACCGATTAGAGCCATAACAGCTGACACAAAATTACAGAACAAAATTAATTTGGCAGACGAACCTATAACACAAGTAATGATATCTGCATGGAACAAATCAATTATAATTGGTGGCTCAGAAAACGCCTCTAAACTTTTAAGATGGTGCGCTTATGATTCGGATTTCATCCCAAATCAACATGATGACAGATTCAAGAAGTGGATTTCAAAGGGCCTAACTAGTTACTATTCTTTTGTCCACAAGGGGGCGTTTCAATGCTTTGAGACCTTGAAAAGAAAACATGATTTATGTGCAGATGACTTTTTTAGATTTTTACAGGTCAGAAATTATTTTAATAAAGATCTAAAAGTACATTTACATAATCTGAGTTTTGTGGAAACGTTTATATTACTAACTAAATCAAAATCAGGTAAAACTATCTCCAGGTTATACGACGCCATCCTGCGGTGTAAAAAGGACAGCACTGTTTATGTTAAAGTGAAATGGGAAAAAGAAGCCAGCCTGTCGATTTCAGAAGAAGATTGGGACCACATCTGTAAGATACCATGGACAATAACAAGATCGAAGGTTTGGCGTGAATTCTGCTGGAAGAATATTACAAGATTTTTCATAACCCTAAAGCAGAAACGATATCAGGGGAGGGGTGATACCTGCTGGAGATGTGGAAGGGATGGTGCCAATCATTTCCATGTTTTCTGGGACTGCCGAGCCATTCCTCAATATTGGTCTCAAATCCATGAACATTTACAGAACGTATTCTCAGCTAAATTTCCTTTAACTTTTGAATGCATATTTTTATGTAACATCCCGATAGACAAACTGAACCACAATGATCAGAAACTTCTGTTCATTTTACTGGCCGGGAGCAAAAAGGCCCTCACAAGAAAATGGCTTAAACGGGAACCTCCAACAATCGATGACTGGATAAGTGTAGTGAAAGAGATGTATGCACTTTTTCCATCAATGTGCAGAGAGACACTTTCTACAAGATATGGTCAAAGTGGACAGAATATGTCAAACCTGTTATACCTTAGTTTTCTTTATAAACCTTGCTGTCATTCAGATTTATGGTCTAATTTGATTTGTGCTGTCAATTATTAGTTGATATTCAGGCTGCCCAGTTAAGTTTTTTTTTTTGTGTTCGATTTTTTCTCTTGTTAAAATTAGAAAACAGAGAAAGCATGTAAAAATATGAACATAACCAGTATATTTATATAATTGTATTGTAATGTGCTTTGTCAATAAAAATGTTAATATAAAAAAAAAAGATGGACCTTTGGGGAACACTGTGTGGGGTTTCTGATGTAAAGTTTCTTATTGAAACTAAACAGTCTCTGTCGTTCAGAAGGATTTAAACCAGTCCAGTTCTGGACCAGAAAGGCCAACCCAGTTTTCCAGATGCTCTAATACAATGATCAACAGTGTACAACGCTGATCTGAGTTTTCTGCTGCTCTAGTTCTGCATTTTAAAGACCAATATTACAACAGAGACTAACTAACCAACAAAGAGCTACAGACTAAACCATGTGGGATTTGTTCTTAGCTATGACTCCCATTGAGCTGCTGAAGTTGTTTCTAATCTAGACGCTAAAGATCTGTTTTATCTGCTACCTATGTTCAAAAATTCTTTGCTCGGGTGAGAATTGGCTTATAAATCCCATAAATATTTATTTCTTTAGAGATGAATAAATTCACCCAGGTATTTGATAATACATTTACTTACAGTAATATTTGCAATTATTAGGCTTTGGCTGAAAACAATGATAGTTTTCAATCAAAAATTACAGTTTTGAATGAAACTTTTAGCCTTAATTGTCATCAATGGATACCTGAAAATATCATCAGTTTAGTTGTGAAACAGAAAAGAATAAAAATGCTCTCTAAAATGACAAGAACACAGCAGTCAGACCATAGAAAGGCTTTTATTTGCTCCTGTTCTACAGAAGAGGAAATTAATGAGGATTATAGTTAAGTCTGACCCTAAATCGACCCCTGATTAAGCTCATAATTGTATTTTAATGAGATTTATTGTGGGCATGAGGATTATAAAAAATTAATATGAAGACAAAACACAGAGTGAGAGGAAGAAGAATGGAGAGAAAAACTTTAAAGCAGAGTAGTGATGGCTGTTGACTGTCTTTAGAAAAGCGGATTAACCCCTGCGCCCCCAGCCACACTAATCTGACCCTCAATCAGACGCTTCCATTTCACTTCCAGACACCTCTTAGGAAAATGACTCGGTGCAGCGCTGCGGCGCGCATGCCTGCACCTCTCTGCTCTGTACGCCCATCTTGAAAGCCAATAAATGAGGAAGAGTAAATTGCATTACGCAGTCTGCTGGAATCTGCAGGAAGGTATTGTTTCTGACAGGTTGCAGATGTGCACCTGCACACGTTCGCTGCCATTCAATCGTTATTGGCAGCAGAAAATGTTAGTGACAATGACACCATCACAACAGGAGTTGGGCTGTAGGCAGACAGGAGGCTGGAAGGGAAGAACGGCTGCTTCCCTTTAAACAAGAAGCGGGGTGTTTTAGCACAGCTTCTCACATCTTCTTCTTTTTTATGTGATACAAGTTTGTGTGCAGAAGGAGAATTAGCCTCACACAGCTGGATCCCTGCGGTCCGCTCAGCGCTCAGGCAGTTCAGAGAGCATCCAGGAGTTCATCTCCATCGTTATCACAGATCTTCTGCTGTTTGTTCTGACTGTAGAGACGCACCAGAACAGGAACCATCCAAACCCTTTATTCAAACACAAGAGGCTTTAGATCCCCTTTATTAAAGTTTGTTCAGAGGATGGTTTGATAGTAATTAGATGGAGAACATCTCTGACCCAAGTTTTAGGATTTTAACTCTCGTAGAAGATTAAATGAATCAGAAACAAACTGCAGTGTTTTAACCTTTCTTTTAGCCATTTCAGCTGTCAGTGGAAACCGCTCTGAGCGGAGATCCATAATTAAGGGGGCTGTGTGAAATGAAATGGAAGCAGGAGAGAAAGGAAGTCCTGTTAATCAGAAAGAAATGAGGACTGCCTGAATCCTACCTGGCCCAGTTAAAGCGTCATCTTCTCTGAGGATGCAGGACGGGTCGGCAGGCTCACTGGCCGAAGGACACTGAGGACGAGAGAAACGGGGACATGTCAGTCTGTCCTCTAACAGATCACGACCACCTTCCAAACACGTTACCTGTCTTCATCGTTAAGCACTGATCAAAAACAGTGGTAACATCAACAACAATACAGCTCAGTCCACGTTGTCTAGTGTTGCCTCAGACTGAAAGGGATTTGAACTTTTACCAAAATAATAAAATAAGGAATAAGAAATATTTTACAAAGAGGAATCTGCCCAATGTCGAGCAGGTTTGTATTTCCTCTCCTCACTCTTCCAGAAAAAGCAGACTCTTCGTCCTACAAAGCTGTGATCTCTCTAGCTCCTCCAGAGCTGCTGTGGGTCTCTGTTCTGCAGTTTGACGGCCATAACTGGAAAGCACACCAGCTTTATCTCTGTCCAGTCCTCTTTGTTGCTTTTTAATTATAACCATCATAACCATCCCCTTCATAGAATGGTTGGATTAATTAATGTAAAATACACACATCCTCCCTGAGGAGAACCTGAAGATCACTGGTTTGACTGATCTTCATTAAGGACTATCAAGGGTTAAAGACTTAGACTCAACTTCATTTATCCCTTGGGATTACGCCTTCAGGGAAATTCTTGTTCAAGTAGCTTGTATAGAGGAAAAGAGTTAAAGAAGGATGACATTAAAGATAAAAAATATGACAGACGATTTAAAAAGAGTGTATATTGTACCAAAAAAGCACAACAAAAGGAAAAAAGTTGTAATGTCCTGAAATATGTTTCCCTTAGATTTAAAAAATATCGGCACAGTAGAGAGCTAAGGGAAGACCACACAGTAGGTAATTTGGGTTATTGCACTTGCAATGTTGAAATTTTCCAACCATATAAATAAGTGAAAATTAAAAAGAATACACAGTAGTTCACCTGGAGTATTGCACTACTCCTGCAGAGATGTACTGACCTTATAAATAAGTAAAAAAAATTACACAGACTACACAGTAGTTGGCATGTTTTATTACACAGTGAGAGGGAAGAATATTGCACGCGTGACAATAGGTAATGTTTTGCATAAGATGTCCAAGGAGGGGGATGCTGACCCTTGACCCTCTTCCTATCACCTCATACTACCCCCAAGTGAGGAGTTGTACAGCTTGAACAGCTTGGAACAAGTTAGCTTCCACTTTAGGCTGTAGCTTAATACAAGCAGAATTAAACTGATGTCCCTAAACTGGATCTGGATCTTAAAAAAACGATATTAGGAATAAAGCGAGTTGCTTCACCTTTATGTTTTTCACCTGTTTGCTTTGGAGCAAACAGAATCTGGAATCACTGAAACCATCGGCTCTGATGACAAAGCCAGCAGCCTCTGATGTTCTGCCACTTTTAAAACCATGCTGGACCTTGACTGTTCTTCGTCATGCAGACCACAAAAGGTTTAATCCGAAATGAAAGCAGATCTTTCTTCTGTTCCCTTCTGTTCTGAATGAGTCATTATGGATTCTCAACATTAATATTTAATGTTTTATCAGCAAATATTTAATCACTTTAATAACCGTATGTCTGTAAGTCAACCTGTGGAATAAATTAAACAAAGTTGAACCATCAAATCAAAAAAAGGTAATTTAAATCTATCAGATAAATTGTGTAACTAAGCAAAAGATGGATTATATTCTCAGTGATTTGTTTCTGTCATAAAGCGAAGCCTTAAATTGAAGACATTTCTCCATATTGTTTTTTTAAAGGAGTAGTAAATAATAATTGATTATATTAGAAAGAAAGAACTAAAAAGATTTGGTGTTGAAACTGACGGAATATGATGGGACCTCACACATTATCATTCTGCGTTATTCTATTCCATCTCTTGCTTATGAGACGTTGAGGTTGTGCATGTAGTGTAGCAGCAAAATGGCAGATTCACATTTTATCTGCTGGCAGCATCCAGCAGATTAAAACGTTCCCCTAAAGCTGATCATTTTTCAAAATATATGTCTATACTTCAATTGAAATCTTCTTGTCTTCTGTTTGCTATGTGTTTATCGTGTGGGTATTCGATTAGAAGAAGGGCTGTGATGGAGTATGAGGGTGGGGTGTTTTGGTCTCCAGACTGTGCTCATCAGTTCCACCTAGTGGTAAAATATTGCTGCCATGTAAAGCTCTAAAATAAATTCATGAATGTGGATTAATTGCAAGGCCTTCCACTTGAAGGGGCAAAAAAGGGAAAGCGTGCATGCTCCAAATGGTTTAATGAATGGAAAGAAATATAACGATTCCTTTTTCTTTCTCAGTTTGGTAACTTTCAAAACAATCAGGATAGAAGGTGGGCGGCCGTCATGTTCTGCTGTTCCACCTTCACCAAAGCGAGGCAGCCTCAGCTGCACCAGTTGCCTTTTATTTTGTATTCTCAGTATAAATTCCGACTCAGAAATATGAATTTAGTTAATTTGATTAGCAGTTTTTTCAGCACAGCAATCGGCACCTCAAGCTCTCCGATAAGTGATGGCTAAAACCAGTCCTGGATCATAACCAAAGTTCTCTTCCAATATCCATTTTTGTTGTGTATTTATTTATTTAGTGGAATTGTTGTTTATCTGTTATATTTCAGACTTAGGAGTGACACCATCAAAGTGTTAAAGTGTTTTTAAAAATCTGTTGTTAGATGCATATGAGAGATTTTTTAATCTTTGTCTTTAATTATCCAAATTAACTCGGGTCCATCAGCACAATGTCTCCATCAGCGTTGAGGTGTAAACAGAGATAATCAGAACTGACCCGACTTACCCACAGTTTCCACACTAAACTCTTTTTAATTAAACCCCCCTAAAAAACTAAGTAGTGTTAATCACATTACATTGGCCCTCATTCTATCTACACAGAGAGCAGATAAGCACCACAGAAAATCTTTTCTTGAACTTCAGTTATTTCATAGTCATGCAAAGTTTAAATACAAATTCAACACAGGAGGTATTTATTTTGTCATTTTGAATTAAAAGTATAAAAGACTTTAAGTATCTCGGGATCTTGTTCACGAATGAGGGAACAAGGGAGCGGGAGATCGGCAGGCGGATTGGCGCAGCGTCTGCCGTGAAGCGGGCGCTGTACCGGTCCGTCGTGGTGAAGAGAGAGCTGAGTCAAAAAGCGAAGCTCTCGATTTACCGGTCGATCTACGTTCCTACCCTCATCTATGGTCATGAACTCTGGGTCATGACCAAAAGAACAAGATCGCGGATACAAGCTGCCGATGGGTTATCTCCGTAGGGTGGCTGGGCTCTCCCTTAGAGATAGGGTGAGAAGCTCGGTCATCCGGGAGGGACTCGGAGTAGAGCCGCTGCTCCTCCACGTCGAGAGGAGCCAGTTGAGGTGGCTTGGGCATCTGTTTAGGATGCCTCCTGGACGCCTCCCTGATGAGGTGTTCCGGGCACGTCCCACCAGGAGAAGGCCCCGGGGAAGACCCAGGACACGCTGGAGAGACTATGTTTCTCGGCTGGCCTGGGAACGCCTTGGGGTTCCTCCTGAGGGGCTAGAAGAAGTGGCTGGGGAGAGGGAAGTCTGGGCCTCCCTTCTTAGGCTGCTGCCCCCGCGACCCGACCCCGGATAAGCGGAGGAAGATGGATGGATGGAATTAAAAGCCTAGACTGATTATACTTTAGATCAAGAAAACCTACAATTCCTACGAGGACGGAAAATAAATCCACCACGTTTGCCTCTTTTGACTTTCTCCACAGATACATCATTTTAAAAGGTATTTTAAAAATATGAGGAGCTTTTGGAGCTACTGGCCAGAAAAGCTCCTAAATAAAATGACGTGTCAGAAACTGCACTGTGGGAAATGGTTTTATTTTGATGATGAGATGAACTGTTGCCTTGATAAAACAAAATATGTGAAAGATAGCTTCACCTGTCCTTCATCTGTTGTACAGCGGTTCAGCAGACTGAGAGCACTTCAAGCATTGTTGTAGTAGACAGAAGGATTCTTCCAGCCTTTTTGGCGAGATAATCATCCAGGTCAAAGCAGCTCCTTAGTGGAAGAAAACTGACATCTGGAGGAAGGATTATCTCAGTCTGTAGTAACTCTTTTCCTGTAACTTTAAGATATGTCCCTGATAAAACAGGCCTGTATCAAATGGCTGTATTATCTACTTAGCATGCAGCCACATTATCCAGAGTCCTGCTGATTAATTTTTGATTCAGATGTGTTAAAGCAGAGGCTCATCTGAAAGATGCAGTAAGGCCGAACCTCCAGGACTGAGTTTGACACGTGATTTGGTGGAGAGAACATCCCACAGCCAAAGGATGAGGAAATAACAGAGGTGTTAGCGGCAAGTAACATCTAGCATCAAGGTCTGGCCAAGGAATCAACAGCCAGACCACCAAAGCAGCTGTGAACATTTTTTTGTTTTTTGTTAGAATAGAGATTACTAGATAAACATGTCTTCTTTCAGGTAGTTGTAGCAGGTCTTTAATTTTCGTTTTCTGTGTCTGAACCAAATAAAGGAAAGTGTACAGAATGCAGATGGAGTCTAGTTTTCAACAAAATGTGTGTCTTTGGGCCTACAGTGTCTCTGAGGGTCAAAACAACTTGTGAGAATGTATAGAGTTATAGAGAAACCTGTAGAGTTGACAGAGTCTTTGGAATAAAGTTTGGACGGAACCCACCCCAAAGAATATAACAAAACAAAGCTGTAAGACAGATACTTCCTCATAACTGAAGTTTCCCCAACCACATACAAATTAATGTGGAGAAGCTGCAGTATCCTTACAGTTCAATGGGTAGGACAGAGCCTGCCGCACCCAGGAAACAGCCTTCCTGACTTCCTTACCAACAAATTAATCGGCACCTAAATCTGTCATTACATCCAAATAAAAAACGCAGAATCTGCTGTCATGATCCCGGTGCTGATGTCTGGTCGCATTGTTCATTTCGTTCACCTGCTTATCTCCGCCCAGTTATAATTACCACTTATCTGATCCACCTGCTTTAGTCTCTATTTAACCAGCCAGTCATCATACCTACCTGAGTGTTTTCTGATTGTCCTATCCTGACCCGTTCCACCTCTGGACCTCTGAGCCTGCCTGTCCCTGTTCTGATCTGTTTGCCTAACCTGCCTACGGACACCTGCCGGATCTCTGCCTGTCTGTGGACCGAACATGGAGCTTTTACCCGACACTTTTCTGAATTTCCCTTCGGTACCTCTTCGGACCTCTGACCTCCTGGCTCTGACTACCGAGCATGTCATCGACAAAAGCTTTGGTTTCGTCCTCTGGATTATCCTGTCTTTCTTAATCTGCTAGGTTCTGATCTCCTGCCTGCCCTCCGACCTCTGGGACATCAGGGTCTGAGACCCTCTGGTCGGTGCCCACCGCGTCTTGTTGGCAGTAGACCAGCTGGAATCAACCTCATCCTCTGGACATGGACTGAACTATAAGACCAGGAATTCCTGCCTTAGACGTTGATGCCGTTCCCTACAGCTCCTTTCTGAAAAAACATTTTGAGAATTCCAACTGTCTGTCTGTCTCGAATACTGCGTCCAATCTTGCTGAGCCTAATATTTTGCCTTTACTGTCTGTTCTGGATACACTGTACACTGTACATTTTAAAAAACAATATAATTCTTACAACACTGAATTCACCCCTTTTTTCTGTGAATCTGTGTTGATTTATGATTTTTTTTTTAACCTATTCTATTTTTGAGTGAAAAAAAATACATAAATAAATAAAAGTTGTAAAAATTTTGACAAAGTCACAAAAACTTTACCCTGATGGTACATCTACTGATGCACAAAAGTTATGTTCATGCCTCTGCTGGGGCTTTTAGTCGGCCTCTTGAAGCATTAAGTCTGGTTTTTCCTGATCAAAGCAGCGCTGACAGCTAACTATCGCTCTCGCTGGGAGGATGTCAGCTCTGCCTGGTCTGAGGAACCGCTACAAACACCCAGACAGCCAAATCTGTCCCCAGAAAAAGCTTTAATGACTGCATAGAACAAAGAAATAAGGACAACACCAGCTGAACCCCCCCACAGATACAGAACCCAAATTAAACTGCCCCATCAAAACCAGAAGCGATATGGTTTGGAAATCAAAGACCCAAAGTCAGACCGAAAGAAAGCAAGAACAAAGAGGGTGTTTCACTGAGACGGTGGGCTGCTGTTGGTCAGGGTGAGGTCTGTGCCTCTTTGACGGCCAGAAGATGATAAGACACCAGATCAAAGGTGACACCATGCTCCTTTTAGTTTTGGATGAATATTTCCCTTAGGGTTAGAGGGACATTCATGATAGGCAGCCACTCAAGCAAACGAAAAAGAATATTCAAACAAGAGCCCCCCCAAAGTGCAACAAGAGTGTAGAACTTTGTTCTACAGCGAGCCTTTCCTGGTGTCACATCCCTTCCCTTCTTCCTCTGCAAACTCTCAACCAGCAGCACGCACAGGAGGATATGTGCTGTGAAAATGTGCACACGGCAACATGTCATCAAGAAGACATGGGCAGATTACCGGGAAAGACGGACATTGCTAGTGCAAGACAGTTTGTGTGACATCCTCATTATGGAAAACAAACGTTGAAATGCATATGATGCAGCTTTTAAGTTAAAGGCAGTCAATTTGGCAGTAAATGAAAGAAATAGAACTGCTCTAAGTAACCTTGTAATCAACGAGTCAATGGTGAGAGGTTGGAGACGGCAGCAGGAAGAATTGTCTCAATTCAATTGTGTTGAAATGTAAACAAATAAGAGCTTCCCCAAACAGTTGTCTCTTTCCAGACAATCCTCTCTGGGCACGAACCATATGGTAATTAAACATAAAAAACCTGCGGCTTATAGTCCAGTGCGGCTTATATATGTACAACTCATGAAATTTAGCTTCTGTGGCTTATATTCAGGTGCTGCTTATAGTCCGAAAATTACGGTAGTTCAAATCTTGTACTGGTTACTTATACTTAATTTTCAAAGTTTTATAACTAATGAAAAAAGCATCAAATGCAACTTTGCATCATCTTGAAAAATTATTTAATTTGGTATGTGGCGAACAAATGTTGCTATGTATAGAGTTCAGCTACAAAGAAATTGTCTGGATGAAGCAAATTATTTTGATGGTTTGTATTGTTTTTAAATACCAACAGACCATAACGAAAATGAGCTTAAATGAAACAAAAAATAAAAGTCTATTTTTAAAATATAAGGAGAAGAAAGTGGAGATAATTGTAAGTAATATGTAAGGAGTAGAGGTACAACGTTTTAAAAAAGAAATAATAGCTCCAGTATAAGAAGTATAAGTATAGATAGTCAGAATTTCTACTTAGGTAAGGCAATAAAGTATTTGTACTTTGTTACTTAACACCTCTGTTGCACAGCTTGCCTCACCTTGACCCTAAACCTAATCTAAACTCCATTCACACTTTAACCCTAAAGCTAACTGTTAATTAGCTTGTGATGACCATAAAAATTCCCTCACTTTACAACAACTGGACCTCACTGTCATGGTAAAATTAGATAAAAGTTCCTCACTCTGATGTCAAGATAGGATCACACACACAGAGTTCACCTGCAAGTTTCATTAGACTCTTCATGGAAACTTCTTCTGTTAACACTTTATTCCTGTATTTCTGACTAATCCTTATCAACCTCAGTCTCTCAGCTGGAAAATCTGTTTCCAGCTAAGTTGCATGTTTCTACCTGCAGAGCAGATCCCGAATGAAGGAAAAAAAACAAAAATCTCTGTTTGCAACCTAGCAGAAAGCATCTCCAAACCTATAACTGTGTGTTTGCCTTAATCAATATGCAGATTATGTACTAATGATCAAACTTTGCAAATTCATGCTTGGAGGGTTACGCCAAGTAAATATTTACTACGTGCAAAGAGATTTTCCAAATCAGAAACTTGACTTTTTTGTCTTTTTAAGTACAAAGTCAAGATGAAACTGACACATAAACATTCCTGAGGTTATTGTTATTACAATGACAGAGAATGGAGAGAGATTCTGGGAGCATGAAAACATTTGGACTAACAGTAATAACATTAGTAGAATAATGATTATTCAGCAGCTCTTATTTTAAGTTTTTGGAGATCAGGCTCCACATTGTTAAAATGTTTTTTGGCTGCAAGGCGTTGGGAATTTCCTAAAGAGGAGCCCTGATTCCCCCTGCCAGTGTTGGGAACACTACTCTAATTTTACCAGTAACTAGTTCCTCAAAAAGTAGCTGTGTAATTAACTCAGTTACAGTTAAAGTAACTGGTTACGAGGCAAAGCATCTATGCAGTTACTTCCTTTCATCAGAACTTAAAATACAACTGAAGGTTACACTATAAATAAAAATACAACATGGCTGATGTTGATTAATGAATTACATGATTAATGGAAAGGACTGCACATCTGAAGACATCATACATGTCCATGGTTGGACAAGAGAGCTGCAATATAATTATGTTGATCCGACTTTTTTAAAGCAAATTAGATGTTTTAAAACATATTTTTGCACATAAACAGTTTTCAACTGGCTTTAGAATATGAATGATGATAAAAATAGAGGTTATTTAAGAAATCAAACAAAAATAAAATATACTTTTGCAATACAATTGTAATAAACAACAACAGGACAATCCCAGAATAATCCCAGTGTTTCTGTGTGAAAGGAACAGTAAACCTTGCGCGTTAATCCGTACACTAATTTGATGCGATAAAGGCAGCAGCAGTCAGTCAGTGTTGAGGTGAAGTTATGTCAAACCTGTTCTAACAAACCTTTAGAACGTCTCTATTATCACATTTAGAAATGTATATTTACCTGGGCTTTCATTAAACCAGTGGCCCTCATCTTTCCTCTCAGTGTGTGTTTAACGCACTGATCAGCCAATCAGAGTTGTGCCTCTATCTCAGCTCCTCCCTGCAGTTAAAGTCTCTCCCAGAGTTGAAACAGCTTGACTGAGTAAGACGCTAATTAACATAATGATGCTTCCAGTGTGTGAAAAGGAATTAGTTACAATACTTTTTCAATAAAAAACTAACAGCATTATTATTATTATTATTATTATTATTATTATTATAACCCAACACTGCATTCTACTGCAGCTCTAGGGTGACATCATGAAATGGGAAAGGGCCGTCAAGAAAATAAGACATCTTTCCTAACCAGGAAATGCTCTATAATGCCAAAGGCAATAATCGATTCTTTGAGTCACATCTGAACCTGAATGCAGAGTAGTGAGCTGCATTAAAGTTCATAACAAAGGCAGTTGCTGCAGGAAAAATTTAGGTTCAGACAAACAAAGAGCTGGAAGAGAGACGTTAAATGTCTACACTACATTTAAATCCTCATTAGGCTTCACCTAAATGTGTTTAATCGTCCTGGAGAGTATGAACAGTGCTGGTCTAATCCCAGGATCAGCAGAGGGGATCTAATGAGCAGACATCATGCTTTGCTCCTGAAGGTCTTTGTCTTTTAACTGGGGTATTATTATTAGTTTAAGGTTGTGGTTCAACCGTTTTATTGGTTTTACTGACATTTCTGTCTTTATTTGCTTTTATTCTGCTTCAATTTTATTATCTAATTCATGAGGAACACTGGATTGTGCTACACCAATAAACTTGCCTTGCCTATTATTGCTTTAGCTCAGTCTCAAAATAATAATAAAAAAAATGTTCATAATCTGACCTTGATTGTGATTAACCATGTTTCTCTGTCCTCTGAAGCCTGACACCACAATGCCAGCAAACATCTACCGTCTCTACCTGCTGATCCAGGAGGAGAGAATCCTGCAAAGTCAATTACTGGATGCAATCAGCTGGTTTTCCTTAGATAGAAACGTTGAACCTTTAATCTGACTTGATGATCTGATTGATCTGGATCTAGAAAGTGACCTGAGGTGACATGATGTGAATTGAAGCATAGAAATAAACTGAACTGAAATGGATTAGAACTGGAAATGTCTTGGAATCTCCCTCTGCTTAAACACCCAGTTAGCAACCTCTGCACTTTTCCTCACAGGATGTGTTTGTTTTGCATGTTGTGCTCTAATTGAGGCATTTAAAAGAGAACAGAACTATAGATAGAACCCATCAAACGGCTCTAGTTGCCTTCTCAAACTAAGTATTTATGACCAACAAAAGTTTGGTCACCTCTCTGTGTTCTTTAGATCTGTGGTGTTAGGACTGATATTCCCTCTTCTTTAGTGTCCAGTGTTTGTTCCAGGACGCCCCTCTGCGCTGCAGTTCTAAAACGGGCAGATCAGAGCTTTTTTTTTTTTTAAGATCTCTCTTTGGGTCCTTACTCAGCCTTTTGTGTCACTGTTCTATTTCTCTAAACTTATTATTTATTGCTCGGACTGCAGAAATGCTCAGAAACAGGTTGCTTGTTCACTGTCCCAATTTCCTTACTTCTGGAGAGCAACAAAGTCGGGTGACAGTCCAGGGTTAGTCCAGTGACATGTTCTCATCATTTTTATTTAGCTAAGAGGACCTGGCCCCCATGAAATATAGTCATATTCATACTCAAAGGAGACAGAAATGAATAAATTGGTGATTATAGGCTTTAGATATTAGGAGAAAAACATCAAATGCAGAAAAAAATGAAAAGATTTATTGTAGTAGAAAACCCCCCACATATTTAGCAGTAAACATTTTCTCTTTGAAAACACTCTGAAGTTAAAAACCATGTTTTTTTTTTAGATGGTCAGTGTGATGCGTGAGCTGGAGCTCAGAGTGTGCTGTACCTTCTGGGAGGATGTGTCGGTGGCGATGTGGTCAGCCTCCTCCATTTCACCCATCTTCAGATGACTCACTACAGCTGTTCCTGCTGTGCAGACACCATCTGAGGACCTGGAGATGTTGACAGAAGAACAAACAACTGCCATAAGTTTTTACTCTAACATAACGCAGCTTACATTCATCCTTTAAGGAGCTGTGGCCCTATGTACAGCTTGGTGAATTAAACTCCAGCAGCGAAAAGGGCCGCTCACCCTGATGGTCTGCAAGTTTACAGGAGAGGAAGACATTTTATCTTCCTGTTCAAATGGTGGCCTCCTATATCCTCTACAGAGCTGAATAGACCTGCTCAGATACTGAAGAGGAGTCTAGCCAATCACTTTTCCAATGGCAACGCTTGTGATTAAGGAGATGATAGAAAATCAATAGTATTGGCAAAAGGACAGAAGCTTTAAAATGAAGAGAAATGGCCCTGCCACATGACGGCAGCAAGTCTGATCACTTTAAAAGACCCATCCTTAATGTGCTCCATTCCTCTCCAGCTGGCTGCGAGGAGGGATGACACATGACTGCCTGAGGAAGAAAAAATGTAGGGACGCTGATGGAAACAGAGGGGATCCTTTCAGGGCTAATCCATCTTGATGAGGAACAAGGAAGAAGTTTTTAAACACACACAAGAGGAAAGAGGAGCGAGGGAAGGAGGGACTGGGAGTCTGAAGAGGCTCTGCAGTGGGATTCACAGAGCTGCAGTTAGTGCTTAATGTCTCACAGACGTCCAACATCGGCTGCGCTCTGAAACCAATCTGTGTCCCTGACAACCTGTCTAGGTGTTCACTCCTCTCCTTGTCTCCTCATCCTTCCTCACAGCAAAGAGAGGAAGTCACCCCGACTTTGGCTGGATGTTCCGTATATAATCAAGGAAATGGAGATGAACATGTATCGCACTCAGTGGGAGACAGCCCTCTGGAGGCAGAGCAGAGGGTCCACAATCCGTCCCCCAGACTAACCTGAAGGACTGTCTTCATGGTTAGATAGATCTTCTGTAACATCCAGCAGCATTCCTGATTCATTCCATCAGTTTTTATTTCCAACCAGGAGTCACAGCTGAGTGTGAGCATCAGTGATGTCCACCTGAAGAACAGTTTGGTCTGATTCTCGTTCTCAATGGTTTTACAGGAAGGCAGCAGCTCCAGGTGGGAGACAGTCACTGCACAGTGCGCACCATCACTGTTAGGCTCCCATTTCCAGTCAAGCATGTGAGCCTCTGAAGAGATGAAAACCAGAAGCTGCAGAAGAGCCGACAGGGAAGATGAAAGGCGCTGAAGGCTCTTCTTCCTCCAAGCTAGAGAGGAACCCTGTTATCTGCTCTGATTCCCTCTGATAGAGATCACTGTGCATGGAAACACTGGACCTGTTAGTCTGCAGCTAAATTAATTACTTCTACTTTTATTTCCTTTTATTCAGATTTTATTCTGAATGCATAGAGTTTGTTAATCCTTTTTTATTCTGCTGTTGTTGAGACGAGTGACAGAGGACAAAGATCACAGTTAGGTGAACACAAAGAAAAACAAGATGTCTGCCTTTGTTCAGTTTGGTCCTTCCTTCCTTCCTTCCTTCCTTCCTTCCTTCCTTCCTTCCTTCCTTCCTTCCTTCCTTCCTTCCTTCCTTCCTTCCTTCCTTCCTTCATTTCATGGATGCAGCTAAATAATTTTGTTCTTCAGAGAAAAGCTATTAATGGGAAACACAGTGGTTGCATTAATGGCAGAATAAAGGGCAGCCCTGTTTAAAACTCCTGACTTACAGCAGGCCTTGGAGAGAAACAAACATGAACTGAACAGCTGCTC
Organism: Cyprinodon diabolis; assembly: GCA_030533445.1. Lineage (NCBI taxonomy): Eukaryota > Metazoa > Chordata > Actinopteri > Cyprinodontiformes > Cyprinodontidae > Cyprinodon > Cyprinodon diabolis. The sequence goes on from CM060066.1 coordinate 47,959,830, forward strand.
AAATACTGTCTGTAAATATGATCTCTGCTGAGATTATTTGATTTAGCTCCGGCTGCAGGTTTACGGAGCAAACGGTGCAACACTGAAGGACAGAGACTTCCTGAAAACACGGCCACTCCACAGTAATAACTCCTTACTTTTAAATACAGCTTTGCTCAGAGGGAACTTTAAGAGGCCTGACAGGAGCGTTAGTGAAAATCGAAGCCGCTCTCTGGTGCTGCTTCCATCTGTGGGAGCTGGCATGGAGACAAATCTGCAGATTGTTCTCTGCCTCTAATACCATCTTGCTCTTAAATCTAATTGGCCCTGCGTCTCTTTTTATGACAACACTTAATCAGACAGCTTTGTTCGAGTGACAATAATAATGTGCTTAAAATCTCTGCTTTGAATTTGGCACAATTAAGAAATAATTAGCTTTTAAAGAAGCTCCCTCCACTTAACAGTTATTTTCCTCTGTAGGCTTTTTTTATAACTTACAAAAACATTTAGCAACACACTATGTAAAGTGATTCATTATATAAAAAAATTATTTCTCTCAGGTTTCACATGAGTCCTCTACTTTACAGATGAAGCTAATGAAATCGAGGTTTGTTTCACTATTTGAAGGAACAAATGTTCTTCTGTTCTTCCTCCTAAAAATGTCTTTGAATCGCCTCCAAGAGCTGAAAGTGCTGAAAATGAGCAACTATGCACAAGCTGCAAGAGATTTTCCAACTGCTGTCAAAATAAGAAATACTGTGATCTCAATAGGAATTATTTAAACCAACGGCTCTGACGAGCCACACAAGGCAGATGGGTCAGAAACCAGCAGAGTGATGATTGAATGTTGCAGAAAAAGCCCTCTGTTTTCAGGCAGCCTGAAGCGTAACGTTCTTCTCTCATAGATTTTTATATATTAAGGTATAAAACATCAAACTCTTGTATAAATCCTGTGTTTGATTTTTATATTTAAAGTGACAAAACTAAACCAAAAAGAAAAAAAAAAGTACGATTTAATTTTGTTTTTAAAGGAGGTGATAGTTTTAGATACAACGGAAAATGAATGCATCATAAAGTCACAGCTTGATTGGCCAGATGGTCATAAAACCAAAAATGTATCTTCTCTTAATGAGAATCACACCTCATGTTAGAGCTAGTAGGTCAATGATGCTACACACTCTTTAGTGAAGAAGTTGTTTTCTTTTTTGAGTTGGAGTTTTTTCATTCTTTTATGAGTCCAGTTTCAGCTTGCTTAGCCTTGCTAAAAGCTATCTGACCTTATTAATTTTATTACAAAACCTCCCTTGCACATAGAGACATTGATCTGTCCAAGATCTGATGGAAGATCTAGGTGCTATCAGGGTGTTTTAGAATCAATGAGGTTAAATGACCAGTATAACTGGGACCCTCTTCTCATTTTCCTGGTGTCTTAGCCTTTGTTACTTATATTTCGCCATTGGTTGATCTCTAACTGGAGCAAAACTGGACAAAACAACATTTTTATCTCTGATATACCAGGGTGAGAAGAGAAATGAGCACAGGCACGTTGGCGCTTTAAAAAACAACAGATACTAAACAAAAAACAAAAAAATCAGCCCCAAATTTCCTGTTGGGTCTCTCTAATTAGTATTATCCTTTATCTGTGAATCAGAGCTTGTATGCTTAACATAGTTCGGTTTTAATAACTATCATGTTTCTGAGGTGCATTTACATTTAAAAAGAGTATTTTTATGTACTTAAACAATGGAAGAAAGATGTTATTAATTCGACTGTAAGATCGCCACTGATCAGGAGAAATCTGTTGAATTTATTTCACTACTTGAGCCACATTTCTCCTAAGGGATATCTTTGCGTTGGATTAACAGGCTCTTTTAGAAATAAATCATTTTCTTTAATTCTTCAGAATCTAAATTTAAGCATATCTTAAGGATAACACAATGTGACAGGGAAATAAATATTTTAGGTGCCTCCTAAAGGGCTTTTAATTTGAAACTTTCCACAGAATAGAGGATCAAATGAAGGACGATGCATCTGCCAGCTCTTTGTTGGACTCCTTAGTTTTTCAGCTTGATATTCTTCTTCTTTTGTCCTCTATTTATCTCCTTATTCATGGCCCGGTACAAGGACTAGACGGAACAAGAGAACTATTGATCAAGACCATTTTAAAGAATAAAAAAATAGACCACTTTAAAAGATTAAAGGAAAGTTTTGCCATCTTGGCAGGAAGAACTTTTGCTCAGTGCTGTACTTTCACAGTTTAATTAATTTGGAAAAAATACCCCCGTCTGTGTCATTAAGCTGTGACATTTAGAAAAAGAACCACTGGTATTATTGTATTCCCTCTGACTCTCCAGGTAGTTTCTGCTTAGAATAATACTAATGATAAAGTGGGTAAAAATAGTCCAAAGCAAAGGTTTTCTTTTTGCCCTGATTAAAACAAAATCTGAAATGTGACACCAAGGTAAAGAGAAACCTTGCTTTTCTAATTTAGTAGCCCTTGAATGAAGGAAAAAAAAAAAACACGGATTGTTGTGTTGGCGTCAGCTGCTTTTCCCTCAGGGAGAGTCTCACAAAGGAAAACACCTGACGGCCACATAAATGAATCCAAACACAGCTGGCAGCTTCGCTCCCTTATGCTAAACCGGTAAGACAGTGAAAATATCCTGCAGAGAGCAGAGGAAACCAGCCTTGGCATTAGAACAGTGATTCTATCAGAACTCCTTCAAGCTGCATATTGCCTGCAGGATAGAAGCAGCCAGAGATAAAGGATAAAGAAACATGCCTGAGATAATATGAGGAAGCAGGAGTACTACGAGCTTGAAGTGTAACAGCAGAAGTGTAGATGGGAATCTTGACCTATATAAAGCTGGACGGATGGACTATATAAAGAACCAGCTAGTTTTCACTGAGGACTGATGTTGAGACATAGAAAGGGACGGATCCTGTTTTTTATAAGGTATGGCTGATGCTATCGGATGTATCAGCAGTTGTACCTAGCATGTTTAGTAAAAGAAGAAATGACCTCATGGAGAGCCTTGGTCTTCCTGATCTGCCTCTCTTGAAGTATCTTCCCACAGGCTGGCCCCGTTTCCGGCTTATGAAAGAGATTTAAACGTAAAATGAATGCAACACAGTGAATGTGGCACGAAATCTGCTCAGCTCCAAGTCCGGGCACTTGCTTTCACACTGAGTTATGTGCAGATTATTTAGGCTTTTTCTCTGATCTGAACAGAGAACGTCAGCCTGATCATCAGGTTTCGGTGTTAGATTCAACTGAAGTAAGCAGAATAGGAGATATCAGCGAGGAGTCCGATTAACAAAAAATTTGTGAATTTCCTTCAGCCTCGATCCACCCCCTCCACAAACGCACACACTCCTGACTCATTGCCAGAAGAGAACAGTCTTTACGCTACATTTAGCATTATGTCGGTGCTTAGACCCTGTCAGGAATTGTCTGGGAGAAGCTGTTTATGGGCCTGCCGAGTTTGTACCGTTTCATCAGGCTATACAAATATCTCATCTCAAGATGCTTTTTTTAGAGGACAAATTCACTTAGGACAAATAAAAGGATGCAAATAGAGGCACAGTGTCACCTCTGGGAATCTCTACTCGATCATGAAAGATAGATTGAAGCGACCCAGGACTGCAGGAGGAACACGGTCAAAGAGAGGCTGCCTCATGCAGGGTTTCGTTGACCTTAACCTGTATGCCAGGAGAATAATCAGAGAAATTAAAGAATACTCTCCTGGAAACAATCTCTACGAAGAGGCTGGACTCTACCCAACTCTGGAGTCACCCTGGATTAATGGTAACAACGGCAGCTTTACATTAAGCTCCCATTCTTGTCAATTAAATGATGGGATGTTCTTCAAGACAAGATAAAGAGGCTTCACCATTATTAAGGTTGAGCTCTTTTAGAAAGAGCTCAAAAGAGAAAGACTGCATCCAGTGAGGACCCTTTAGCCAAAGACAAAGTCCATCAGTGGTCTCTGTGATCAGCTATGTCTGAATTGTACTGGAGGTGAGAAAGGAGGGAAGGAGAGGAAGGACAATGCTTCCTATGAACATCCTTTCCTCTTCTGTCTCATTGTATCCCAGTCAGCCTGAGCAGAAGGCCACTCACACTGAGCCTTTACCTTTTTTTTCCCTCTCCACTGTTGCTGCATGCATGCTTGGTGTGAGGGATTGCTGTAGAGTCAATATCTTCCATCTGTAACAGCTCATCCAGGAGGACAGCATCCTGAAAAGTCAATGGGCCTCATGAATGAACCGTGCATACGAACAAATTTGTTCACTTAGTCTAAGATTAGGACTACTTGTATTGTAATTTTGTATATACAGAGTGTATTCACACAGAGTGCATAAAAACCAAAATTATGTTTTGTACAGATTTCTTGAGATTTCAATTTCTTGAAGTGCAGCAGTGATCAAATGTAAACAGTGTGGAAGAAAACAAAACGGTGCAAAAACATTGTTCATATGAGTGATTTAGGATAAAATGCCACATTCACCATTTTTCTCCAATTTCTTATCTTCTCTAAGGTACGGACTCATTGTCCGAGCGCTCCAGACTGATGTAGGTGTTCAATCAGTCAGCTGTTATCCAAAACCAGTTTTACTTGTCCTCTGATTCTGCTGCTCAGCTCTAGGTCAGCAGATTCTTGATCATCGAACCTTTAAAGATTTTAAACATTTTTGTCTTCAAAGCTATTTCTATGAATGAACACTTTATGACAGTAATTCCCTTATATGGCATTATTGGGGTGGTAATTATTCAGTTTTACATTTCTCAGGAAATCTATGCTCTAGAACAGGTTCTGTCTTGTTCTATGTTCTACAAAGGGGTTCTGAACTCAGTCAGATACGCACAGCTCAACATTTAAGATTAACATCCAGTGTTTTTTAGAAAGGAAAACTTTATCAAGGCTCCTCCTAAACGCACGCTGCATCGTCTCATCTTCTATTGCCACATGCTTTCCTAGACACAGAAGTAACACTTTCTGTCTGTCTCTAAAATAAAAGGGAGGAACGCAGCTCTCATTCTGCCAATATGACTGCATGCAGTTTGCTGCACCAAGAAATGCCCCAAACATACATTAGTCTTTGCAGATTTCCAATTCAGTCTCTTCCAACCCTGTACAGTTTAGGATAGCCGCTGTTTAACTTCCAGCTACTGGATACCACTGAGATAATCCCTCTGAATTCAATAATTTTTCCCAAGTTTCTGTCAGGATGCATCATGAGTTTTTACAGACTGGCACAGCTGATAAACTTGAGGAGAACTGATGTGTCCTCTGGTTTCTCTACGAAGCTGCATCTGAATTATGAAGTATAAACTTTCCAGAGCAGTTTAAGTACAGCCTTTTAGAATTAAACTTCCTATCTGAGCATTCAAGGACAGTTAATTTCTTGCTAACCCCAGCAGAGGAACAATGAGACATGTAAGAACGCTGCTGGAAGATTTGCTGAACACCAACTGTAGGCTTTGTTCCCCTTCATTTCCACCAAAATTGCTCCAGGAAGAGTCCATGGAGCAACTAATAGCTCCTCCAAAGTGCAATGAGAATTTAAATACAGTTTTCAGAGTTCTCATGTTTCAAATAATTCTAGTTGGATTTAGGATCCAGATGAAGAGCAAACACTGAGCGCTAATCACCTCATTTAACAAACATACTGTAGGTGGTGCCTGCCAAAGCAACCATACGCTGTAAAAACCAACAACCCAGCAACACTTATTACTTCTATTTTACCACTGAATCCAAAGCTGCTATATGTGTGCAGTGAAAATAAGGATGTGTTTATGCTCTAAGCTGGTTGTTTGGGCTGTGTGCATACATTCAGAGGATTAGCTGAGTGTAGATCAATGAGAATTGGATAAGTGCAGGTAGTGAAGACTGTTAGAGCGAGGAGGTAGGTGGAGCCGTGACATATACAGCCGACTATAAGCTCAGATGACGACCTTCTTCACTACTCACTCAATAAACAGTGTATAATCAACTCTAACCTTTTAGGCAGTCAAACAAAACATTTTTTGACTTTCCAAAATGCATGAGAGTAAAGGAAAATAGATAAATAAATCACCTCAGACCGTACAAATCATACAGTCAAACTGATCCAATGTTTTTTCATCTAAGGACTCATTGACTCGAATGCAATCCCTCACACCACACATTCTCGTAGCGACAGTGGAGAGGAAAAACTCCCCACGAACAACACATAATGTTCAGTATTATCTTGTTATGAAAGTTATGGATGTGGTACAATGTTAAACAAAACAGGTGAGGTTCAAAGTTAGAAACAATACACTTCCCAGCGATAATCTAGACTGATTCCCCTATCCCACTGGCTGAAAAAACAGCTTAAAACAAACAGCTTTTAGTAGCGGTGGGAACAGCTCACTGACCCGTGTTAACCTGGGCCAAACGACTTGGCAAACGACCCCTGTTAAAATCGTCTCGGCTCTAAATTGGCATGCTGTGGGGACACCGGAGCCAGGTTGACTGGCTAAATTATGTGACACCATTGAATTCAATGTATGGACGTATGCACACCACGCCTGTTGCGTCTGATCTAACAAGCCGAGACAACTCTGTTTACATTGGTGAGAGGGATTCGGACAGATAAAAAAGCGAAACATCCATCCATCCATCTTCTTGCGCTTATCCGGGGTCGGGTCTCGGGGGTAGCAGCTTCAGTAGGGAGGCCCTGACGTCCCTCTCCCCAGCCACTTGGGCCAGCTCCTTCGGGGGAATCCCAAGGTGCTCCCAAGGCCAGCCGAGAAACATAGTCCCCCCAGCGTGTCCTGTGTCTCCCCCTGGTCCTCCTCCCGGTGGGACGTGCCTGGAACACCTCACCAGGGAGACGTCCAGGAGGGATCCTAATCAGATGCCCGAGCCACCTCAAATGGCTCCTCTCGATGTGGAGGAGCAGCGACTCTACTCTAGAACGAAACAATAAAGCACACTTATTACGCCCTGGCTTCCTTCCACGTTGCTCTCCATTGTTTACTTTCTCAATTTCTGTCGCACTGGTGACATCATCAACGCTATGTGGCATCACCAGAAACGGTGCTGTGGGGGGTCGGACACAGTTTTTTTGGCCACTGCAAAGGGAGTCAGAATGTTGATCGTTGGTCCACCCATGTTTGAAAAACCCGTTTTAACGAGCTATTTTTAGTGGGAAAGAGGCTTGATTGAAGGAAGGAGCAGCACTCTTTAAGGAAACTCCATAACAGAAATATTAGAGACATTGGAATGAAATATTTGTATTAGTTAGACAAGGAACAAGTAAAAATGTTCTATCATTCATTAAGGAATTTAGGGAGGTCATATTTGTTGCATATAAATACCAGACCTATTTTCTGGTCAGAGGTGATTTGTAGAAAAACACGTCTACCTCAATTTGCTTTGCTGTCGTTTGGTTCTATCTAGCCCCTCGGGTTCCTCTGTCATTGTGTCTTTTTTTATTTCAGACTACCTTTTTTCAGCTTTGCTCCTTTTTACTCTCAGCCGTGTAACATTAGTCTTTTTACGTAATTGGCTGTCACAGTAAATATCATCCTGTCTCCCTAATTTTTCTCCTGGTTCTGTTTCTTGTCCAGAACAGAATAAAGAACTGATGCAAAGTCAAAAGCTCAATGCAACTGTCTGCTGCCCTTAGATTAATAACTTTTCAGCTAATTGGACTTTAATGATTAACTCTATTTGTCTGACTATATAATAGCTGAATGAGTTAGACGGGATGTAATTAGAGCTGAATATGTCCTTATGTGTAGGTTTTACTAGATTGAAAAGGACTGTTTGATTCAAAGAAGATTGTTTTCAATTGTATTAACCTGGAAATAAACTGAATGAGTTGGTTTTTGTTGTTAATTTTTGTAAATGAACAGAACCAAACCAAGACAGAACAGTTTCTCATTTGCCTTTTGTTTTTCTTTCAGACTTTTAGACCTATTCCTTAATGTTTAATTGTCCCTTTTAGACAGTTATTTTTCTTGGATTTTGCTATCCCCTTTAACTGGAAATACCAAATGTATTTAATTTTCTCTCAGCCATCAAATGATGAGGTTGTCACTTAGCAATGAATTTAAGACCAGTTTAAGAACAGCCACACTCCTCGCCTCGCTATCAACTTTATACCTTCCCTTTTCCCTGATAACTCCTTCCTATCTGCCAAATGATCAGGAAAGGCACCAGAGTGAGAACATTTCTTTGGCTGCTTTTTCACTCATTTTCTATCTGTTGGCCAAGTATTTTCAGAGAAATGTTTATTTATAATGGTCCTTCTGCTAAATTTGACCTATGATTTACAGATGCACAAGAAGACCACAGTGCTCAGCAGATGAATCATTGGCAACAAAGTGGGATCTTTGGAAACATTTGCTCAGCTTTTTTATTAGATTCATAAGGTAACAAAAACATAATTGCTTGACTGACAGAGAATCAGATTTATCTCCATTAATGTGGTTCTATCAGAGCTACTGGCTCAAACCTTGGCATTCACTGAAGGAGGACACAGTCCCAGGTCCTATGTCAGTTCTTTTGAATTCCTATATACCCCATTTACGCTAGCATTTTGAAACAGTGCCAAGAACAGTCCGAAAATGCAAATTGAGATAACTGTTGAGTGTAAATGGACCATGCCAGACATTGTGGCTCGGTTCTCTGATAACAAAGAGCGCATTAGCACACCGCTTCATCTCCTACTTACAGTCAGCTGACTCATTTCGTGGGTTTTCCCTCGTGTCTGGCCTTGCAAATTCCCAGATCTCTTAACCTGTTCACAACACTAACTTCTTCTCAGCCTATTAACAATAAAAGGCATCAAAACAGTGTGGTGCAATTTAGGATGATGCCGAAACCGAGAAGGATGCCCTCTTCGCCTGACATTCTGCCAGTGATGAAATATCACTAATATATACAAACATAAGTTCCTGGATGTTATAGTTGCCACCATGTGTGTTTGCATTATTCCCTTTAACTGTAGCATCGTGGACCACCGGTACAAGGTGAGGAACCATGCTAGTGTGATGTGTAAATGGTTGTTAGAACCAAGCTCAGCACGGTTAAGTGATCCAAGTTCGGTCTGAACTCGGGAGGGCTCGGTTCCAGAGGGCTAGTGTAAATGGGGCAACAGACGTAATGACCTACGAGGAAAGTTCACCCGCTGACAATATTATTTTAGAGTCCTGAAGTTTTCTGATGGAGTAATAGGGCTAGATCAAATAGATGTAAAGAGATAAACTGTTTGTTATAGATAACCAGTTTAAAAACAAATCCACTCAATAACATCAGAACTGAATGAAGTTTGATTAAAGAAGTGATTTTAGAGAAATTAGAAATGATCCAAGAAAACCAACAGACTGATTCAGATCTTCACCTCAGTTCAGAGCTTAGTCCAATTTCTCCTCTGTGAATCTCCATTTGGACAACAGCAGGAGAAATGGAAGGAAAAAGACCTCCATAAAGGGGGAGGACAGCCTTGTCTCAGCAGGTTGTGGGTGAGATTCCCTGATGAAGCTTTTCACTTGCGGTGTCAGTCTGGTCCTGCGTTTCCTGTCCATTTAAAGCTGATCTGTCAGGGCATGTTTTCACACTTCTGTCAAGTGACTAACACCCCTTCAAGCTTTGCTGATCTTGACATAAACACTAAAGACAGCAAACTTTGCTCCGTCCACAGGCAACAAACTTTCTACAAGTGAAAGATAAATATTACTGATAAAAAAAATGTTATTCTACATCATCAATGACATTGACAAGTTCTGGTTTCATATTTCTATGCTCTCCTTTTTCACTTTAACATTAGGACTGTTTTACTGGCTGCTAAATAAAACCTCCTAATGTGAGGATGGTGATAATTTTTAGTTATTTTTAATGTTCAAGTCTTAATTTTTAAACCTTTCAAAGTTGGTTAGACTAGCTGGCTTTTTCATTCAGGAGGAGAGTGAGTAACCTAGATCCCTGAAAAACTGGGACTTCATTATAGAGCTATTAAAACACTCACAAAAACTTAACATTCATTTATTTACATTAAAACTTAGGTTAATTTTCAATTTTTAACATTTTATGTCTATTTTGTTATATTATTATTTTGCTATAAGACCACTGAATATCCGAAACACGAAGTATAAAGCATAAAGAAAATGTATTATACTAAATAATACTAAATACTAATACTAAAGTAGTGATATGGTCGATATGTGTGACGCTAGACTGAACTGTGTGATGTTGAAACAAAATGTCTCTGTGACGGCCTTCTGGCCATTCAAACTAATCTACGTATACAGATGCAGACATGGCATGCATGAAGGTTGCGAAAGTTGGATTGTCCCAGGGAAAGGGAAGAGGTAGCAGAGATACACAAAGTTTTATGCATCTGAATAAGTTTTGTGTGCATCAAAGATTAGGAAGTGTCACACGCCATAAAGTCACATTCACAGCTGTGGAAGGCACCTGGATTGTACCTAGGGCATATTAATGTGAATGGGATGGCCTCTTCCCTCAAATGGAAAGGGTAAGCAGGCGTTGGCTATAGCTCTGTGGCGCAGGTTAACATCCATCCATCCATTTTCCTCCGCTTATCCGGGGTCGGGTCGCGGGGGCAGCAGCTAAAGTAGGGAGGCCCAGACTTCCCTCTCCCCAGCCACTTCTTCTAGCCCCTCAGGAGGAACCCCAAGGCATTCCCAGGCCAGCCGAGAAAAAAACATAGTCTCTCCAGCGTCTCCTGGGTCTTCCCCGGGGCCTCCCCCCGGTGGCACGTGCCCGGAACACCTCACCAGGGAGGCGTCCAGGAGGCATCCTAACCAGATGCCCGAGCCACCTCAACCGGCTCCTCTCGACGTGGAGGAGCAGTGGCTCTACTCCGCGTCCCTCCTGGATGACCAAGCTTCTCACCCTATCTCTAAGGTAGAGCCCAGCCACCCTACGGAGGAAACCCTTTTCGGCCGCTTGTATCCGCGATCTCGTTCTTTCGGTCATGACCCAGAGTTCATGGCCATAGAAGAGGGTAGGAACGTAGATCGACCGGTAAATTGAGAGCTTCGCTTTTTGGCTGAGCTCTCTCTTCACCACGACGGACCGGTACAGCGCCCACTTCACGGCAGACGCTGCGCCAATCTGCCTGTCGATCTCCCGCTCCCTCATTCGTGAACAAGATGCCGAGATACTTAAACTCCACTTGGGGCAGGACACCCCCCAACCCGGAGAAGGCAATCTAACTAGAGTGCAGGTTAACATAACATTACACATTCGTAATCTTCTTAAAAATAAATCTATCCAGTCAAATAAAACTATTTTATACAGGATCTTCCCATTATTGATTAATGATGTATTTTTTTTTCTGGACTTATGATTTTCTTTCAGTGTGATGAAGATGCAGCAAACCAGCGGACTTACATTTTAATGCATGTGTTTCCTCTGCCACTAGTTTCCCGTTACACCAGTGGCCAAATTCCAGCAAGCTTGCACTGATGCAGGCTCAATATTTGAAGGCTGAACGGTCCACTCGCCCTACCCTCTATGTGGTTTGGGATGGCACTTAATGTGATGGACGGATGGTGGTTAGGGCATTTTACTTGGAATCCAAAGGTTCTTAGTTCAAGCCCCACTCCCACGGACTGCCACTCTGGGTCCCTAAGCAAGACCCTTAACCCCACTCTGTTCCCCGGGTGGCACACAATAGCAGCCCACTGCAGAGAGTTAATTTCATTGCTTTGTACTTGTGACAGTGTAATGACAATAAAGGTTGACTTGTATTGTATTCTACCCCTTGCAGGGAAGCACAAACAGAGGGATAGTGCTTAGGGTTAGTGTTTAGGGGCTGGTTTGGGATTCAGCCAAAGGCTCCTATCCTACTGAACAGACGATACAGTTTAGCAGGATGGAGATTAAAACATCATTACTTTGGAACACTTTGCTGTAACATGACCTCATCAAGTTTACCACCACAGCAAAAGATGGGTTTTGAGTTACATGTTAAACCACTGGCTAAGTTAAAAGTCTTAGATGGCTACAGGACGCCACTTGCTGAAGTCTTTCAGATAAAGAAGGTCCCAGTAGGTATTATGCAATATTCTTTTTTCTTGTGTTTACATGGTTTCTTGTTGGAGATTTTCCCAGAGGCAACCCTCAGACACCTGTAGTGATGGATGCAGCCAGGGTGAAGAATGATTTCTATCAGGCTTGTTTGGTGTGTTTTATTCCAAAGCCAGCAGGTCAGCTCCAGGACTCAAAAAAGCTGGGAAATAAGGTGGAGGCCAAAGAGGTATAGCATCAAGGCAATTGTGGTCCACCAACTTGTGTGTCAGGAGGGGGGCGCAGTGCAACACCAGCACTGTTAATAGTGGGGGTGGTGTGCTCCTGACCTTGATTTGGGATCTCATGGGCCAGTGGGCAGAGTACTTTAAACATCTTTTCAAACCTACAAGCATGTCTTCCATTGAGGAAGCAGAGCCTTGGGACTTTTGATTGGGCTCTACAATCTCAGGTATTGAGGTTACTGAGGATGTTAGGGTGGGGGGGTGGCAGAGCTCTAGGAGTGGATGAGATTCAGCTTCTTTAAGGCTCTTGATGTTCAGGGGCTATGTTGGTTAAAGAGACTGCCAAATTCCGTAGACATTGGGGTGGTAGTGCCCCTATTCAAAAAGGGGGGCAGGAAGATGTGTTCCAACTACAGAGATAACACACTCTTAAACATTCCTGGAAAGGTCTATTAAGGGGTTTTGGACCATCGGAGAGTAAAACCTTTTCAATTCATGAAGACCACTGTGATTTTTGTCAAGGTCATGAAACACTGGACAGCTCAACACCCTAAGCAAGGTTCTAGAGAGTGCTTCACAGCTTGCCTAACCTAATACCCCTTGGGGGATCCTTTTGGGGTACTCTGGGAGTATCTCCCTTTTTGACTGGTGTTAAGGACTGGTCTGCTTTGCCAGAAGTTAGACAGATTTATTTCAGGTTAGAGCAGAGACTCCACTAGGGTTGCCCTGTGTTACTTATGTTTTCATAGCTTTATGGACAGAATTTCAAGGGGCAGCCGAATTTCAAGGGGCAGCCGAGGTGGTAAGGTGATCCATTTTGGTGGTCTTAGAATTGTGTCTCTGCTTTTTTGCAAGATCAACAGCTCTTGATGGTTCAATTCACAGCTGAGTATGAGAGAACAAGGATGAAGATCAGAGTATGAGCATATGGTCATGACTAGAGTACCTTCTTCAGGCCATGGAAGATGTCCTGCCCAAAGTGGAGGAGTATCTCGGGGTCTTGTTAACGAATGGGGAAAAAATTGAGTGGGAGATCGATAGGCAAATAGGTGCTGTATCTGCAGTAAAGTGGCTGATGTATCGATCTGTTATGGTAAAGAGGGAGCTGTCAAAAGGGCAAGCTCTTCATAACCAATGAATCTACGTTCCGACTTTCAACTATGGTCATGAGCTTTCAGCTGTGACCAAAATAAAATTATCCCGTATACAAGAGATAAGAATTAGTTTTTTCCACAGGGTGTCTGGGCTGCTGCTTGTCGACATCAAGATGAGTCTGCTGAGGTGGCTTATACATCTCTTTAGAATGCCTCCTTGGTGAGGTGTTCCAGGCACCTCCAAATGGCAGGAGGCCCAGACAGAGACCCAGGACACACTGGAGGCACAATGTCTCTCAGCTAGCATGGAAATGCCTAAGGAATACCCAAGAGGAGCTTGCCCCAATGGCTGGACATCCCTACTAAGACTGCTACCACCACAACCCGACCCCAGAAAAGCAGAAGAAGATGCACAAATGGTTTCCCCCCTGTAGATAGAAATTCCATTTCGTTTATGTATTTTGCTTTATTAAAGAACAATGTTAATTTAGTGGCTAAGTGCAGATCAAGTATTGTTTTTCAGCAATAAATTAAATGCAGAATACCCATGAATAACTAAACTGTTCCAAAGATCCAGTGAATATTTAATGAGTTTCTTAATTGTTTTACCCCTCTGACAGCTGTTGTCTAATTCCACACTGTGATAGAGAAACCAGCTTGGTTTTTCAGGCTTTCAATTTCAGAGAAGTGTTATGTCAATATTTTCTGTTGTTTAATTAAGGCATTTGGGTTGCATTATTGCTACATGAGTTAAGGCCGGTTATCTGATGCATGGCATCTCTGTAAAAGCCTCCTAATGCATCTTTAACACTCTCTTAGTAAGAGTGAGGGTCCTTAAGACTTTGTCATAAAATCTGCAGAACCTACACTAATGCTCTTAATTAAATCACAAAGCTACTAATATTTCACTGACTTGGCTACTGTACCATTCATTTTTTGTTAAATACTAATGATCTTGCTTTTTAGCCATTTTATGTTAGATTCATTTCCTTTCTGTTTAATTTGGACAAATTATGATATAATTCGGTTTGTCTCCTGCCTATATTTTTCTCCAACAAAGGAATTGAGCAAAATTCTGTCAAGTCTCCCTATTCTTTGCTAGTACGTCAGTACGTCACCTGCTCAGGTCATATGATCTATGTCTTCTGTCTTGTCTTTAGTCCTGGGAAGGATCAGTGGACAAGCCCACAGCAGGGTGCACACTAGTCTTCCAGAAAGCAATCACTCATTCTGTAACATTGATCTCCAAAATCAACAACAAAACTCAGCCAAAAAATAAAAAATAAAAATTATACACCACTCTGTGCTCTGCTACATGTTTAATCAATAGTTAAAACAGGAAGCAGCATGCAAAGGTTGGCTGGTGTGGGAGGAAAGGTTTGCACATGAGCTCGACCAAAGCAGACAGAGTGTAAAATCAGCTTTTGATAGTGCAGACTGTGGTAGCTTTTAAACACCGGCAGGATGTAAATAATAGGTGTTCTGTGCTCCACTAAATTGTGGTTGAAACAGAAGCAATTAACGGAAGACTGACTGTTTTTTTTAAATAGTGAAACAAAGCAGATTCACTTTTCGCCAAGAGAAATGCACAAGAGGCAGACAATCAAGTGATCGCAAAGGTTAATACATTCAGCAGGCCAGTAGAGCTTTTAGGTCGTTTTTAAAGTATAGAGGCTAAATCTGTTTCTGAAGACTACAGAAACCAGGCATTAAGTCCCAGTATTGGGCACGTTACTTTGAAAAAGTAATTAGTTATAGTTACTAGTTACTTCTCCCAAAAAGTAACTGAGTTACTAACTGAGTTACTCCACAATAAAAGTAACTACTTACTAGTAAAAGTAACTATTGCGTTACTTTTGCGTTTCTCGCCCCCGTACCCCTCACCACCCAGCCCCCACCTTCTCGCCGTGTGTTTCCAAAGCCAGCTGAATAGAGCGGACGACTAAGACAAGAACCTGCAGAGAGTTTTGCATTTATTGCAACTCAATGTAAATGACATCAGGGGGGAACGCCATGTGAAGTTTTTTAACAGGGCATTCAGATTTGGTGAGTATATGAAATAAATAACTGGGGATGTCTAATTCTGAAATCCTGTGTGTTTAGGTTGTTATAGATACTGCAACATCTATCTATCTATCTATCTATCCATCTATCTATCTAGATGTATACTCTGTGTGTGACATAAAATATGGATCTCCATCCCTGCCACAAAGGCCATCAAATAATGTTTAAAATAAAAAATACAGTAGGTTGAGAAGGCAGAGTATCCATCCATCCATCCATCCATCCATCCATCCATCCATCCATCCATCCATCCATCCATCCATCTTTCTCCCTTTCTCCATATAGGCTATCATTTGATCGTTCACGCTCTCCATGGGCGACTGGTGCGCGCCTTTAGCGAGCATGCGCGTTTCCTGTCGCTTGCGCTGTGACTCTTGCCGCCTGCGCTGTGCGGAGATGCAGAGGAAACCGTATCTGATGGGGAAACGCAGCTCGACGTAACACCGGTATTTCTATCAGGAAAACGCTGTTTTGCTGCTGGAGTCATCCTCACTCTCCATCTCTCTGTGTGTGCTGTACGTTAACACCCACCATCGGAAACACCCACCTACCCAACTGACAGACGGAATCTCACTATACATCAGCCATTCATCCTCCCCTCTCTCATGACAAGGCGCGCACCTCTGGATGACCTAAAAAATTATCTTTAATATCTCTTAAACAAAAGTAGCACAAACAATATTTTTTTCTGCACAAATCTGCACTAACGTTGCACTAACCATTCAGTCTATTTGCAGAGTTTTTTGACGTGGGTGGGGTGCCAGCTCCACGCAGCTGCGCACGAGTCCTATCATGAAAAAAGGTTCATTGTGCGACCTGAGTAACGCGCAGTAACGGGGTGTCTGCAATGGTAACTGCGTTATAGTTACAGTCAAAGTAATTAGTTAGATTACTCGTTACTAAAACAAGGTAACGTTAGTAACGTTAGTAACGCCGTTACTTTCAACGCCGTTAGTCCCATCACTGTTAAGTCCTCTTCTGTTCAGTATATAGCTTCATCTTTAAATAAAGAGGTTTCTAAAATGATCAACAGCACAAACATCCACACCTACGCTTTTACTCCCCCTTCTTTGGCTACTCTTCAGACTTAAAAATGTTATTTAAGTGAAATGATCTAATAGCTGTTCATCCCTAACAGCAGGAGAACTGGCAATAAACATATCTCACTCATAAAGTGGAAACATGATACTAACAGAGACTCAGATTTTGATCACATTTAAAGTTTTCTGTTTAAGGTCAAATATGTCTACCACATTATAAGATTAATGGGAGAGCTGATTTTAGAGAAAAGGTTTATCACTGTCTTTAGTTTCCATATGCTGTGTACGCTGAAGCATTTCTTCTAGTCTAGCTGCTGCAATGGCATAGAGCTGCTCGGAGGCAGCCCTGTGGATGTATGCTAAGGAAACACCTTAATCACACACCTTCATGGTGTGATAGCCTGGGGAAATATGGAGCTCTGCATGTCTTACTCATGCTTTGCTACAATGTCCAGAAGTCCTAAGTTGCCCGATGCAGTTGTTCAAGCAATTATTTAGAATTATAGGAACATCCAGCCCATATGACACTATCCAGTCAGGTTCTACAGAGGCCTGCTAACTAAACGATTACTGTGCTGTAGCAGAGACATCCACCAGCTGACACAAACCTGCCCTCCCAGTTATAGATAACCACTGGTCTATCAGGTACCCAGGATGCAGATATTTTCTATCGCCATTCATTAAGCGCCACAGACATTTTCCAGTCCATCACCCTGGAAGGTAAGCTGTAAAAAAAGGTAATAAAAGTTAAATTTACTGTTTCAAAATATGTTCAGTGCACACTGAGCGGATAAGAACAAGGTGATTCTTTGGCTAACTTTCCCCGAGGGAATCAGGGTCACTTTGAAAAAGAACCATGATAAGAAAGGTCAGCCTGAGCTCTGCTATCGGCAGCAGCCTTTCAGGTCAGGCCATCACAGGCAGCAGTGATCTGCCTTCCCATTTCTGGGAAATAAAAGGGATTTACGAGCTGCACTGACACGGGTCACTGTGAGACACACGGCAGGCGCTGCGCTGTTCTGCATATAGGCTCATTCTGAAGGCATTAGGGCACCATGGCTCCAACAGAGGCGCACCACAATGATATGTTCAAGTTTCTACAAAGAAGACTGTCGGCCGCAATGCAAACTGGGATTTTTGCATGTAAAACAGATGAAATTGCATATGCAAAAGCTAATTTATTTACTATTTAAAGCCAGATTTCTTTATTTTAAAAAGATTTAGGATATTAAATAAATTAATTCCATTGTTTGAGTGTTAAAAAAATACTTTATCAATCACAAAGGGAAATTAAATATTACAGTAACTCATAGATATTGATGTTGTAGGCAGCAAGGATCTTCTGTAACAGTCTTTCTTGCACCGTATCTGGAGAAGCCTCTGACTGAAGACACTTGTTGTTTAAAAATGTTCTGCAGAGGATGTTCACTGTTGTCAAGAATCTTCTTCACTTTAGGGTGAATTCTTCTTTGTGAAATAATCTCCATAGGTTCTAGAGGAGTGCTGTTACCCCAGCAGATGATGGAGGAAGAGATCACACTCTCATCAAAAGACTGATAGAAGATCTGCAGAGTCTGGCTGAAAGACCTAAGACTCCTTAGGAATCTGTTCTGCTCTGTCCCTTCTTGTTGAAAGCTTCATAGTCGCATCTCCAGATTAGTTGTCCAAGGTATATACACTCAATCAGCTCATCTTCTCCTTTAGATGTTAATATGATTCAACTTATTCTTTCTTCTCAAATCTACAATCATCTCCCTTGTATTGTTGATATTGAAGATCGGGTGATTGTTTCCACAACCTGCCGAAAATCAACTTGGCATGGTTGCTGTAGTTCTTAACAACTATCCAAACGAGGAAAAAAAAATAAAACCAGAAAATTCTTTCAGTTTCACAGCCTTCAACTCTCGATGCAAAAAACATCAGAAAAAGAATGGAGGAGCTAAAGCTTTTATAAAAAAGTATATCAGAATTCAGGCAATTCTAGAATTCAGTGCAATTCTAGAATTCAGGAGTGCAATTCTATAATTCAGTGGTGCAATTTTAGAATTGAGCAGTTCAGTTCTAGAATTCAGCAGTGCAATTCTAGAATTCAGCAGTGCAATTCTAGAATTCAGAAGTGCAATTGTAGACTACATTAGAGCAATTCTAGAATTCAGCAGTGCAGTTCTAAAATTCAGCAGTGCAAATTTGGAATCCAGATGTGCAATTATGGTATTCAGCTGTGCGATTCCAGAATTCAGCAGTGCAATTTTAGAATTTAGCAATGCGATTCTGGAATTCAGAGGTGGGGTGCTAGAATTCAGCCGTGCAATTCTAGAATTAAGCAGCGCAATTCTAAAATTCAGCGGTGCAATTCTAGGATTCAGCAGTGCAATTCTAGAATTCCGAAGTGCAATTGTAGAATTCAGCAGCGCAATTCTAGAATTCAGCAGTGTACTTATAAAATTCAGCAGTGCAATTTTGGAATCCAGATGTGCAATTATGGTATTCAGCTGTGCGATTCCAGAATTCAGCAGTGAATTCAGAAGTGCAATTGTAGAATTCAGCAAAGCAATTCTAGAATTCAGCAATGCACTTTTAGAATTCAGCAGTGCAATTCTAGAATTCAGCAAAGCAATTCTAGAGTTTTGTAGTGCAATTCTAGAATTTAACAGTGCAATTCTAGAATTCAGCAGTGCAATTGTAGAATTCAGTTTTGCGATTTTTAGAAATCAGCTGTGCAATTTTAGAATTTAGCAATGTGACTCTGGAATTCAGTGTTGCAGTGTTAGAATTCAGCAATGTAATTGTAGAATTCAGCAGTGCAATTCCAGAATTCAAAAGGCCAGAGGCAGTCCTTGGAGAGATTCCATCAAACTCTAGGTATCCTCCAATCAAAACAAAACATCCTAGTATAAACTAAGTAATAACTAAATCATTTAGTTTATTTAAACCTCATTAAAAACACCATTGAAAACCATAGTTGTTAGACGTGTAAGGACGTGGTTGCTTTGCATGGAAATTCCCCAGAAATCAGGAAAGCCGACTCCCGGATTATCTTTGAAAATTAATTATGCTTCCTTGTGCAGAACCAAGAACTCAACAAGAGGTTTTCATTTTTTTTTCTAAGGTTTTGCTGGCACCCTCTGTCGAAGTCTCTAGAAATGGTTTGATCGGTTTCAAAAAAAGGGAATGACGCGTTTAGAATCAGCAAACATGGTTTATATTTATACAAAAGATGCAGATAAACGTTCATTTTGTCCTTTTTGATCCAAAACACCTTAAATTCTTCTTTTTAGGTTAAGATTCTTTGTTGTGCTGTTAAAACTACATTGAGGCTGAATGTCTCAAAAAGAGAGAAAAGGTTAAGTTCTGAATGAAAGTCTTTTACTATAAGATGACATTTAAAGGGCATATAACACAGTTTTTTTCTCCAAATTCCTTCTCTATTGTGCACAGGACTGTAGCCCAGAACAAATATTGTTGTGTCTGCTCAAAATCCAGAAAGCATGAAAGAATAGACAGACAAAAACCCAGCGAGAAGTTCATGAAGAACGATGACCTTTCATGAGGAACACCAAACCCAGGCGTCAGTGCCTAACAAGGAAGTAGTTCTAGTGAAGTCTGAGATTTTAATCAGAGTTTATAAATCAGACAGTTACATACTAACTTAAAATGAAAGTTACTTTGTATGAACCAAATTTAACTGTAAATGGTAACTAAGGGGAACAAAAACTTTGGCAAAAATGTAAAAGATCATATAAACTTCTAACCAGCAGTGTTACTGTGACCAGCAAAGTTACCAATTAAGCTACTAACTATTGTTCCTACCAACATTTTTTATGAAATAACAGCTCATCAGCTGTGTTCTGCGGTTGACCGTCCAGGTGTCGTCATCGTCATCACCTTATATTGAGGGGATACAGAGGCTGCCTTGTAAATATTTGCTTTCAAATGACCAGTCAATTGGAGCAACACAAGATAGGGGACCCCCGAATCTGCACCCAACTCAGTTCCTAATTGGCCCCCCATTGGCCCATACATTTCGCGTGATTTTCTGATAATTCCACATTAAACAAATCATTATCTAATGTTATGTTCAAAACTTTCCTTATATATCAGATTTATTAATCTGCAAATTAAAAAATACTCTGAATAATTGGCAAAAAACGTATACTTGTGTTTGAGGAGACAGTATTGACCAGGAATCCGGGCTTTTTAGCAAACCTTAGTATGAAACAACACCTCCTCCAGAGTCACTGCTTAAATAGACAGCTAAACAGGTAAATGAATAAATAAGCAAGTATTGTTGTCGTCTTTGGTCCCAAACACATTCTCTGCCTTTGCCCTGAGCTGAACCAACTTTTATAGAGACCATGATCAGCATTAGGAGGACTCCAATGCCTGAGGATTTGTTGAATGAATAAACATGGAAAGAAATTGATCCTAATTATTTAAACTATAGAGGAAGTCTGCTTGGGGCTGCTTCTATATTTAGTGTTCAGCTTTTGCTTTTTTTTGGGGCTGAACTCTGTTCCATGGGCGTATCTTACTCCCTACATATTTCAAAAATCATGTTGTTTAGCACCTCCAGGATCTTATTTCCACCTTATGTCCAGGAAGCCAACAGAGTCCTGTAATAAGTCAGAAAAACTCTTTAATTCTGTGCCATTCCCCTGGATTTCTGCTTACTGGCTGTAAACAAGACATCTAAACTGCTTCCTATGCTCTCCGATCGGAGGAGAGATGACGCACAGTTGGAAATATGATTGTAGAACTGACTGCTTTGAGAGAAAAGCTACGGGCAAAGCTTTGCTCTGAAGCACAAACAAAAGCCCTCACACCTCAGCAGCACTCAGTCACGCCAAGAAAGTCAGATTTTGAGTCAATGTCGCTCAAGGGGAATACTGCTTTTTCCGGCTCCATGAGTGTGCTTCTGTTTGGCCATGAGCGCGAGGACCATTTTTCTTATCACAGTTACATCACAGTTAGGTCTGGTTGTTGTAAAGTGAGGACTTTTCCTTGGTCCTCACGAGCTTTGTTAACATTAGGTTTAGGGCTAAGGTGTTGATGCTGTTTGGTTTAGAATTATGGTGAGTTATGCACTGGAACTGGTTAGTGTAAGGTATGCACTGGTGATGGTTAGGGTAAGGTATGCACTGGTGAGGGTAAGGTATGCACTGGTGATGGTTAGGGTAAGGTATGCACTGGTAATGATTAGGGTAAGGTATGCACTGGTAATGATTAGGGTAAGGTATGCACTGGTAATGATTAGGTTAAGGTATGCACTGGTGATGGTTAGGGTAAGGTATGCACTGGTGATGGTTAGGGTAAGGTATGCACTGGTGATGGTTAGGGTAAGGTATGCACTGGTGATGGTTAGGGTAAGGTATGCACTGGTGCTGGTTAGTGTAAGGTATGCAATGGTACTGGTTTAGGTAAGGTATGCACTGGTGATGATTAGGGTAAGGTATGCACTGGTAATGATTAGGGTAAGGTATGCACTGGTAATGGTTAGGGTGAGGTATGCACTGGTGCTGGTTAGGGTAAGGTATGCACTGGTAATGATTAGGGTAAGGTATGCACTGGTGCTGGTTAGGGTAAGGTATGCACTGGTAATGATTAGGGTAAGCTATGCACTGGTAATGGTTAGTGTAAGGTATGCAATAGTAATAATTAGGGTAAGGTATGCACTGCTAATGATTAGGGTAAGGTATGCACTGGTAATGGTTAGTGTAAGGTATGCAATGGTAATGGTAAGGGTAAGGTATGCACTGGTAATAGTTAGGGTAAGGTATACCCTGGTACTGGTTAGTGTAAGGTATGCACTGGTAATGGTTAGTGTAAGGTATGCAATAGTAATAATTAGGGTAAGGTATGCACTGGTAATAGTTAGGGTAAGGTATACCCTGGTACTGGTTAGTGTAAGGTATGCACTGGTAATGGTTAGTGTAAGGTATGCAATAGTAATAATTAGGGTAAAGTATGCACTGGTAATAGTTAGGGTAAGGTATACCCTGGTACTGGTTAGTGTAAGGTATGCAATGGTGATGGTAAGGGTAAGGTATGCACTGGTAATAGTTAGGGTAAGGTATGCACTGGTACTGGTTAGTGTATGGTATGTACTGGTACTGGTTATTGTAAGGTATGCACTGGTACTGGTAAGGGTAAGGTATGCACTGGTAATGATTAGGGTAAGGTATAAACTGGTAATGATTAGGGTAAGGTATGCCTGGTAATGGTCAGGGTAAGGTATACACTGGTAATGGTTAGGGTAAGGTATGCACTGGTAATGATTAGGGTAAGGTATGCACTGGTGCTGGTTAGGGTAAGGTATGCACTGGTACTGGTTAGTCTAAGGTATGCACTGGTACTGGTTAGTCTAAGGTATGCACTGGTACTGGTTATTGTAAGGTATGCACTGGTACTGGTTAGTCTAAGGTATGCACTGGTAATGGTCAGGTTAAGGTATACA
The DNA here is from genome assembly GCA_030533445.1 of Cyprinodon diabolis. NCBI lineage: Eukaryota > Metazoa > Chordata > Actinopteri > Cyprinodontiformes > Cyprinodontidae > Cyprinodon > Cyprinodon diabolis. The sequence continues at coordinate 47,982,717 of CM060066.1, forward strand.
CTGGTAATGATTAGGGTAAGGTATGCCTGGTAATGGTTATGGTGAGGTATACACTGCACTGGAAAAAATGAAATCTTAAGTCATTTTATCTTGAAATAAGGGCAATCTTGAATTGAGGAGGTAAGTGAGACACTGCAGATGGAATGAGATAATTTAGTTATAAAATAAGAAAAAAAATAGCATTTTCTTATTTTCAAGTGTGTATTATCTAATTATCTCATTCAAAGAGTTAAAATACTCCTTCCATTTGCAAAACATCCTCTTTACCTACACAAATTAAATACACTTAATTTAAGACATTTTTACTTATGTCTGGACCATTTTTGTGAGTGTGGTACTGTTTAGGGTAAGGGTGTAGTCAGGGTTGGGGGATACAAAGTGTTGGAAATCAGTAGTAGAGTCGATGGATATCAAAACCCGGTCCTCATTACATATAGCAAGATGAGAATGTGTGTTTTTGCCGTGGCCAAGGCTGCAGCAGAACAACATTTAGGAGAAATGTTAATTATTCACCCTTCAGCACACTAATCAGCCCTAATCTGAGGAGAGATGAGTCTTTACCCCCCACACCGTTCAGTTTGATCAGAGTTTCCCTGTTAACAAGTCGGAGCTTCTGTATGAGAGGCCTGGTTACACTGCTTTAGAACAGCAACAGTTTAAATCAGTACTCTAGTTTATTGATTTACTTTTCATCTGGGTATATGATCTCAAGTTTGGAGGACCACTTTTAAAAATATAAAAGATCCAAGCGATTAACAACAGAAGACGTGTGAAACTGCAGAGTCCTCCTGTAGCCCAGACATTTCTCCAGCCATCTACATCCTTCCCAGTAGGTGGGTTCCAGACATTAGTCCAGGAAAGCTCAAATGTCATTTGAAATATCCTCTTCAAGCTTAGCAATTGCTATTCAATTTGCAGCATTTAGTGCAGTTAAAACATTTAGGCCACAAAGACTCCTTCATCTGGTTAAGCAAGTTATTAACACCAATAATCCATACTCCTGGCTCCTTCCTAACTGCCAGCACTGATCAGATATAGAGAGTGTATCACTGCGACTTTAGATATAAGTCAATTTTCAGAAACTGAAGCCTGCTGTGTGAAGGCAGCGCTATTAATAGCTGAGGAATTATAAGCAGCTTTATCTAAAAGACAACAGATAGCATTGCTTCAGCTTCTGTAAGAAATCTAAATTTTTCCAAACAAAACATTTTCGCATTTGAAGTGGGGGAAAAGAGCCAGCTGACCAGAAATGTGCAGCAACACATGGGGGCGTGCAGCACTGTGTGGTTGTTATTTTCTGTAATGCCCTAAACAGCCGGCATTTTCTCAGGCTCTGCATTACACTGCAAAAACAATCTAGACAAGTCAAAATTTCTTAAATTAAGTGTATTCACCCGTAATTTGAGTAGATAAATAAGATGATTTGCCAATGGAATATGTATTTCTAGTCTTAAAATAAGATAATTAGTTAATTTGCACTTGAAATAAGACAAGACAATTGTTTGTTCTTATTTTAAATGTAAATTGTCCTGTTCCATGGGTAAAATTTCACACTTTCCTCCTCAATAAAAAAGCACTTATTTTAAGAAAAATTGACTTATTGAGATTTCAATTTTTTTTTTCCAGTGTAAAAGTACTTTAGAAAAAATTGATAGAGAAGTTAAAGTACTTAAAAAAAAAACAATATCTTTCTAAAACCTTGATGAAGAATGTGGTCCAATTGTTTTTTTTTCTTTCTTATATGCTTTAATTCTGATATAATTTTTCTTCTATTTTATCATCCAATTAATGTTAAGTACTTTGAATTATCCATGTACTGTATTGTGCTAAAGAAATAAACTTGCCTTGCCTTGAACTTTGACAACAGTCCCAATCACTCCTTTACTCAGGATGAAGTCCAACAGAACAAGAAAAACACTGACTGAACTGAATCCCCTGCGATTCTTTCTTGTCATATTCTCACACTCGGTTCCTTTTACACAGTTTTATAACTGAGACCTTCTGATGAAGTCGTCATTTTTCTGTTTTCATCATATATGGCTCTTTGCCAATGTCAACAGGAGCTAAAGAATATCTACTGGATATCTACTTCCACATGCCTCTACTCAATAATGTTTTTACTTAAAAAATCAGACCTTACTTCTGCATTTCAGCATTAGAACTCCTCAGAGTCGCCTCAATGATCTGATAAGAGAAGTCAGCACTGCAGAGTCAAGCTACTCACAGCCTGGCTGTAAACTACAAGGCTTCCATGGTAGTCCCTGTTGAAGCAATTGTTTGTTTGTTTCCTTCGAGTCCTTGCAGTCGGTCTACACCCCAAATAAATCAGCCTGATTTGAAGCAGTAAAGCCCCCATTTATAAATGAAAAATTTGACTACTGACAGCCACTCATGCCTTCATGCAAACAATAAGTCACAATAACAAGGATGGCCTTAAACAGCAGAGGAAACTGATGATAATGATGGTTTGGACTGTTGGTTTAGACTTTTAAACTTGTATCTTGGGTGCCTGAATGATGGAACAGAATAGAGCAATCTCAGAAGAGAGAAGCAAAAAACCTTATTTATAAATACAGAAATTTGTGGAGCAACACCTGATTATCATGTTTTTAACTCTACGAAGATCTGCTGAGCCTCCAAAAGGTCTCAGAAACCAACAGATACATGCTATTACAAGACTTTACCCGTAACTTTCTATTGCTTTGGTCTAAACTGTATGACTTTATAAAGAGAGATGAACCAAAGGATGAGGCTCTGAAAGTTAGTCAACATAACATCTAAACTAACTTGGTCAATGCAAACATCTATATTATACAATACCGTGAATGCATGTTGTACAAAAAATCAGTGGAAGTTGTCTGCTGTGTCTACTGAGAGCAGAGCTCTCCTTCAATCTCCATCCTGCAGACATGAAAACTGTCTCAGAGTCCATCTGCTTAGCTGGGTTTTTCTCCTAAAAGAATACAGCTGAGCTCTCCTAATGTCTTTACCTTTTCAAGTTGTTCCTTTTCTATGCTTCCTCTTCGTTGAACCCCAGTCATTCTCAGCAGGAGGCCTTTCACACTGAACCTGGTTCTGATGCAGTTATCTGTTCAAAGAGAGTTTTTCCTGTCCACTGTTGCTGCATGCATGCTTGGTGTGAGGGATTTCTGTCTCTACCTGCTTGAACAAAATACTGAACTTGATACATTTTTTGCTAACTACAATCAGAGTAGAATTTACTTTATGTATTTACTTGGACTCTGCCTGTATGACTTCATATAATTGCCTCTTTTTTAAAGTGCCTTCATAATCAATATCATCTTCATTTATTTAGCACTTTAAAACAGCTACGACAAAAAACAAAGTGCTGAACACTGCTAAGAAAACACACACAATCAAATGATAAAATACAGCATAAAAATATAAAATAGGGTCATAATAAGAAAGCCAAATAAACACGTCACAACAGCCAAGTCCTGCAAGTGTTAAAAGCCCGTTTTGAGCTATGTTTTAAAATGAAGTGAAGCAGTCTCCCTAATGTGCCGTGGGAGGCTATTCCACAAACGATGAGCAGTGATAGAGAAGGCTCTGGCCCCTCTAAGCTTCCTCTTAAACTCCGGTACCTGCAGAAGCTGCTGTTCTGCTGACCTGAGGGACAGAGGAGGCAGGCAGGGGTGAAGGAGCTGAGAGAGGTCAGATGGGGGACGAATATTTAGGTACATAAAAACAAAGATAAGAATTTTAAAACCAACTCTAAAATGCACAGGCAAACAGTGCATTTAGAGTTTAAAGATAACCTTTTTTGCTGACATTTCATCAGAGTTTTTGTTTTGAGGCCTAATGAGTGATGGCAGTTAAGCAGTGGAAGCAATGTGAGAATAATTGCACCAAAAGTTAAATATGCCACCTGAGAAAAAAAAAGAAAAACAGGAATTACAGTGTATTTAAGGAATCTGGAAAGTTCTTTTCACTGTAAAAGTTCAGCTTTGGTCTCTTCTGACCAAAACTCCTGCTACCCTACATGGATGGTCAACTGCAACAGTTAGATTTACAAATCTTAAGCACTTATTAAGTATTGTAATAGCTCCCCTGAAGGCCACTGTTGGTACTAAATGAACCTTTGCTTTTTGTCTGCCTTTCCGTTCTGGTTCTGGTATCGGATCTCTTTGGACCAATTATTTACTTCTAAGGTAATCAGAATCTGCAGTCCTTCAGTGCTGATCTTCAAGCAGAACTACTGCAGCTTTGTTTCCTTATTAGCATCAAAGCAGCTAAAGCCTGCAGTGTGGTTGGGACTGATTAAGGTTCTCAAAGAGTTTGTTGGGAATGTGTCTTTAGGCTTAAACTTTGAAAGAGGTTAAAGTGAGATCTCAACTGAGATCTGCTGCCAGAGATTACTGGGAAGAATTGTGTAGAAGAAAATTCTGCATTTATTTCATATCAACCTTTTTTTTTTATTCTTTAAAAGTGATGGTGAGCCATGCAGCATGTCCATCTAGAGCAGTTATACTAATACAGCCCGCATTGATGTAATGAATGCATGGATGCCTTTCTGTCTGTAAGGGAGATGAGTAAACATTTTCCATATTCATCAAATGCATTTTACTGGAGGAGTCCCCAGACACAAACGCTCACACTGAAACATACAGAAAGGAGAACTGCTCACTACGGTCCTCTCAATGTGCAAACCTCTGATAAAACATCAGCTGTCATCTGGAAATGCTGGGCAGGGGATTGCCTGTTGGTCCCTAAAGCCAGTTGTCTCTACTTCCTGCTTCTATTATAAAAGCAATAAATAAACAAGGACATAAAATTAATCACATTTAAATGAAAGGAAATGGATAAACTGGCTTGCATGTGAAGTTTCCCAGTCATGCAGGAGACCCCGGCAAATCTGTAAGTACTATTTTCAACATTCAGCTTTAAGAGTTAAAGGTATAGTAGTGGATTTTTTGGGAATTTTTTTAAAAAGACCCGCCCTCTGCATTAAAAAAAATAAAATATGCACATGCGCAACCCTCTACCCGCTCCAGAGAGGGAACGCCTATTAAACGCGTGCAAAGCATGCACAAGCCCATTTCTCCTTGCGTACCTTCTGTTTAAAGGTTGCTGTTTGCATCGCTCATCCAACCTTTCTTTCCAAAAGATGACTTGCAATTTTTCCACTATGTCAGACTCACCACCGATAAGTAAAAATGGGGAGGAGCACATAGAACGGCTTTACGTAAACATATCACCAGAATGATTGACAATTAGGAGGACCACTTATCTTGATGATCCACCAGGAAAAAGAACATCCTCCACTAAACCTTTTAAGTCCAGCTTTTTTATTTTTGCAAACCTTTATGGACAAATTGCAGCTCCGATTTCAGCAAAGATTAGAGGAATGCATATTTCTGTCATTACTGGATCTTTGCTCCACATGCCAACTTTCTGCTCCATCCATGATACTTCATGGCGCCAGTTTGGAGAGGATGTGAGAGGTGGGAAATATTAACTGTTTGATTGAGTCATCCCAGTTTCTCCAATAAGACCACAGTTATCACCTGGATGATCATCTTCTGTGTAACCAATAGGTCTTCTCAAAAGGGAAGGGGAACATTTTGTAATTGTATTATTGAAATTGATCAATAACGCATTTATTTCACTCGTCACGCAGCCTTTGCAAGCATCTATTTGCAACAAACTCCATCTCAAAAACCCAAAATATTTAGCTACAAATTAGCACCAAAAGAAAAATATTTCAGTCTATTTTTAACAGTTTTAACAGTTTAACAGTTCAGTTGGTATCATTTATTGTATTAAAAATATTTTTTCGTGGTCTAATCCAACATTTTCATTTTTCTGAGAAAGTTGAGTTTCTGGTAGCCACAATCAGCAGAGGAAGGGAAAAGATAAAAATTATTTCAGATGTCATTAATCTATTTGCAAATTAATAAAGGTCAAATATTTGTAGATTCCACTCTACATGAATGTAAGGAATATGTTTAATCATGTAAAAATGAACAATAACTGTTTACTATGGTGGCTGAGAAGTGCAAAACACATTTACAATTCAAAAACACATTAACAAATAAAAAACAAAATAACATTTGAAGAAACAAAATTATATTTTATGAAACAAATGTATGTTTGAAAAAAAAATTTTAAATTTTTAAAACCAAATTTACATTTTAGCAAACAAATGTACATTTTAGGAAACAAATTCACATTTTAAATAAGTTATATTTTAGGTGAGAAAAAAAAAATACATTATAGGGAAACAAATTTACATCTAAAAAAAAAAAGACAGTTCGGAAACACTTGTACAAGTGCAAAGACAAAACTGCAAGCGGCAAAACACAGTTACAAAGCCAAAAACAAATTAACAAAAGACGGCTACACGGAAAGGGAATGTCCCAGTGCCCGGATGTGACGTCACCATTACCCTGACTTGTAGTACAAACAGCTCAATCAGTAGTCCTCTTGCTTCACGTGAAAAGTCAGCAGCGATTTTAGATGGAAAGAATTGCACTGAAGCTGTTTTTCTTAAGTTTACGCTGACCGAACAATGTTTTGCCCTTATTGTGGTCTCTGGAACTTCTACGGGACACGGACCAGGTGGCAGGACCAAGCAGCAGGGCCACCTGGTCCGTGTCACGTAAAAGTTCCAGGAACGTCCGCACGAAGAACAAAATGGTGTAAATTGGCTGAAATTTGCTCCACAATAATAAAATTGCCGCTGACTTTTCACGTGTACTTTTCACGACTACTGATTGAGCTGTTTGTACTACAAGTAAGGGTAATCGTGACGTCACATCCGGCCACTGGGACATTCCCTTTCCGTGTAGCCGTCTTTTGTTAATTTGTTTTTGGCTATGTAACTGTGTTTTGCCACTTGCAGTTTTGTCTTTGCACTTGTACAAGTGTGTCCGAATGGTCAAATTTTTTTTAGATGTAAATTTGTTTGCTAAAATGTTAATTTGTTTTTAAAAATTTAAACTTTTTTTTCAAAAATACATTTGTTTCATAAAATATAATTTTGTTTCTTCAAATGTTATTTTGTTTTTTATTTGTTAATATGTTTTTGAATTGTAAATGTGTTTTGCACTTCTCAGCCACCGTAGTTTACTCTCAGTAGAAGCTGAGCGTCATTGTGGGTGTATTGAATTTCTGCTGATATTAAAGTCACCGCAGTTTGAGAATCAATAGCCTCACACTCACAAACACAGCAGCACTGTTACTCCCAGCTGCAGTCTTTTTCTCCTTTCTAAGCGGATCAGATAGTTGATCTTTAGTGTTTTAGGTCAGGCTTAGACAGAATCAGTCACAGGGGACAGTGTGTGTGAGGCTGAGTGGGTTGTCTGTGGATAAGTGTGGGTGTTGGAGCCGGGTGATCCTAAAGCGATATCATGACAGGAGCCTAAACTGTTGATAGTGGAACTGTAAAGAAAGGCCAGAGAGGATGAATAAGCCATGAAGCAAGGCAGAAAAGCGCTGGTCTGTGATAATGAAGACTTGCTGGGCTAAATCTCTAATGCACACACATTCACTTTCAGACACACACACACATAAGCACCCTTAACACAAGCATACAAATTCATATCAAAATCAAATCTCACTCTGAGCTGCAGAACTGGGTCACAGAGTGCTTCTGCTGCTGAGCATATAAAGTTTTATAGATAACGAGAAGTGTAAAAGGGGAACTAGAGTCTGAGGGTTTGGGAAGGAAAATGAATTAATGCAAAGGCAAAAGAAGACGGGAAGAGAAAATTAAACCGCTGGAAAGTATTATTGGATGCATTGATATGAAGCATGTCCCAGAACAGAAACACTTTTTCACATCTTTGAAATGATGTGGGAAAAAGCTTCATTTCTCCAAAAAACATCCAGAGAGACCTGAGCAGCCCCAGAGCAACCGTACATGATGATACATCTGCAGACCTGCCAAGATAAATCCAAGATGTTTCTACCACTGGTAGGGCTGTTGCTTATCTCCAGCAGTCTATTGGTGAAAAGCAAGGTCCATCCGGATAGGTCTCCAGCTCATTACAGGGCAACACATATATCCATGCACAAAGTCACACCTAAGGACAATTCAGAGATACCAATTAACCTAGCACTCATGTTTTTGGACTGTGGGAGGAAGCGTACTGGCACCAGGAGAACATGCAAACTCCATGGGAATCAAACTCAGAACCTTCTCTGCTGCAAGGCAATAATGTTTCAAACCATTCCACAGTGCAGCCCACTCAATTATTTCATATTCAACAAAAAAAAATCCAAGAAAATCTACTAAAACCTTCCAGCGTTTGAAGTGGCTGGTATCAGCCCTGTAACCCCCGACTGACTTCATTCTGGAGGAGCAACAGTCACAAGGGAAGCCCATAGATTACAACCAGAGGGATTCACAGCAATCTCCCTGCAGGCCTCTGGCCAACAGCAGCCTGGATATAAGCCTCAGTGAGATATTTAGTGGGATTTACACAGATTTACAACCAGCAGACACTTCTTCACGTAAACCTGTGTGGTGAGCCTGAAATCAGCCAATCACATGGCAGCAGCTCATTCAGGCCAAGCATCCAGCAATCCAGCAATCTAGAAAGTGGATTTAAGTGATTTCTGAAGTAGAACGGTTGCTTTATGTTGTATTTCATAAAAATTATACCATATTTTCCTTTTAGGAAATAGGTGTTCTTGTTTCACAGAGAATCATCAAAAAAGAGACAGTATACAGTGAGAGCAGCAGCTGTGTAAAGGGAAATGCTTCATGACTGTTGAGGAAACCTGAATTTTATGATGGAAGGATTCTTATGTAAGAGCTGATTAAAACCAAGCTATGTGAAAAGGTCGGAGAGCACACTGATGACCAACAGAAACAGAAGACAGGCCCACTAAGGCCCACCTACAGGGACCAATACCAGACCAGGACAGTGGTGCCCATCTGAAAAGTCTGAACTGTAACTGCAGCATCCCGACTGTTTGGTCAGTATTAGAGACTGACACAGGAAGTGGATTTTCACTCCTGTCCCGTCCCACTCCTGGTGAAATTACTCCCACTCCCATCCCGCTCCCATTCAGAATGACTCCCGCTCCCACACCACTCCCATTCTTGTTGTTTTTGAGCGCAGGTGACAAACTTAGAGCGGAAGCACTGTTGGTTTTTGGGTCGTGTAGTTTTTTTGACTCGCATTATAGTGTAGGCTTCGAGGAAAAAAAATAGTACTGAATTTTTTTTCTTTCCATTTTATTTTATTTTTTAGCATCAATCCTAGTTCTTTTTTAGTTACTATTGGTTTGCTCCCGCTCCCGTCTGATCCCGTTAATGTTTAATCCTGTACCGTCCCAATCACATGATCGTTACTAGTACTGACTCCCATCCCACGGGAATCCCACGGGAATCCCGTGACCCAAGGGATTCTCAAAAAAATGTCAGTCTCTAGTCAGTATTAGGCTGAACCATACGAAACCAAGCTGGTGTGCTCCATGATAAGGGAGATGTTTCTCTTTGCAATTGTTAGGTCAAGTATCAGTTGAACATCCTCTACAGGCTGAAGTCTGAGTATAGAGCTAGATATGAGCTGCCAGACCAGCATGTGCTCTCTCCTAGATAACAGCCTCAGTTCAGCTGGACGACGCTGTCACTGCAGCCCTTAAGCTAGATGTCCTCCATCTTATCCTGAACCTTTGTTTCATCTGTCTTCTGTATTTGGGGATGTGAGGATTCCTCCGGCTGCTGGTGGAGCCAGTGATCCCCATGGATGTTTACTGACATCTGATAGGCCTACAGTTTGTGATGTCATACAGGATGTGCAGTTGCATAAATAGGAGACAGGAGGTATACAGACTAACCTTCAGGTATGATACATTAATTGCATGCTGATTAATAAGAAGCAAAATATAAAAAAATATCCAGAAATCTCAGCGTCCTCTCACCATTAGAACAGGGTGTGAGTTCTGCTTTACTGTAACATGGAAGTAATAATATTCTTTAATAGACCTGCACACCAAGCGGCAAATGGGAGATCGGCCTTATCAGAGATGACATGCTAGCTGCTGCTGCAGTGTGTGATCATCTATGTTCTCAACTACTGCTTCACCTTTAGAGTCATGCACCCAGCGTTAGTTCTGTAACCTCTGCAGATGCCAGAACATCTGGTCTGTAAGAAGCCTAGAAGAGCGCCTGTTGGCCCTTTGTGCATTGGGATCCATTGTCTACCCAAAGCCTGCAAAGTATTTAATTGGATGGCTGCCATCTAGCTTAACGGTCTGGTAGAAGCATATTCTGACTCGGTAGCTCTGGTTGTCAGGGGATTGGCAGCAGGCTGTAACGACACTCAGGACAATGAAGAACTTTTCCATGGCTGCTCTAATCCCCCTTCACAGTCCGACTCCTGGTCTTCATTCTAAGAGGCTTTTGGTGGTTTTGACGTTAATTGCATCTTTATCTCCTCCTTTGTTTGGATAAAAACGTCTGCCAATAGCACTGCTTGCATTGATGCCGCCTTCCAGCAATAAAATCCTGCATCTGAATCTCACTCCTGCCTTTTTCTTGTTTCTCCTTTCCATACTTGTGTTCTATGGGTTCTCTGCCCTCTACAACAGTCCCGGAATTATGAATGTTGGCTTAAATGGTCACTGAGAATCACCCTTAGGAGTGAGTAAAAGTGTGAAAGGTTGTGTTACTCTGGCTGCCCTGTGATGGACCAAAAACCTGCCCTTGGTGTACATGACCAGTGGAGATAGAAACCAGCTCCATCGAACCTTCAGCAGTACAAGTAAATATGACATGGACATGAAATTACACGTCAGATTTAATAATTTTATGATATTAGTGTATATAATACATCAAAATGCTGAAAGAAAATGAATCAAAGTTGAAATAGATGATGCATGATTATAGAATAGAGCAATAAGGGGTTAATAGGCAGAGAGCTTTGAAATCTGAAAGGTTAAACAAAGAGATTTTTATGTCCCTTTAAGTTGAATCATGTGAGCTAAGGTTGGTTCATACTGTTCCCTATGTGAAGATTCAATTTATTCAGAGTGATGGGGAGGTGGAGACCAAATCCAGGACAACTCACAGGACAACATGCAAATGAACTCTGATGTGAGCTGAAGTCGTTCAGTAAACTGGAGGAACAGACTCCCACCTCAGACTAGAACCCTCTCCTTTATAAAACTATTGGTGGGAAAATAAATTGAAAGCCTGTTTTCTGACATCAATAAAACTAAACATTGGATAAATTAGGGCGGGGCAATAAACCGGATTCTTTACTGTTCCCCTTATTCACTACAATAACAGTGTTCTGTCAGATGAGCATACTAGCTCAGACCAGCAAACCCATAGTCAATACCCGTTTATCCCTTTAGTTTATCCCTGTTTATTCAATTAGTTTATCTATTTAGTTTTGTACAAAAAATAATCTTTAAATTACCTCAACGGGCATGTATCCCTTTATTATTTAAAAAAATATTTAATTACTTACTTTTTGGTGTTTTTTGAAGCGTATGGCGATCTCACTTCGAATTGTTTATATTATCCACAGCTAAAGGGATAAATTTTGTGCATGCATATTGACTATGGGAATGCTGGTCTGACGAGGTATGCTCATCTGACAGAACACTGGCAATACATTTCCCGTGTCTGTAAAATAAATAAACTTAATTCTGCCATTTTTCATGTGTGTCCTGGTGGCTGGTATTTCCTTTCCCTTTAAGACACTGAAGCATGTGTCTAAATTAAATTACATCAGTTTATCTTGTGGAGCCGAGCGAGAGCAGAAAAGAAGTCAAGAATGCATTGTCAGAGTTGAGTGCACAGCAGACCATAGATGTTAAGCTAAAGAACACGAAATGCAAAGTTTGTTTCAAAACTGTTCAGACTACCCAAAGTACGAACCTCCACCATCTACAGCACAACCACACTGTTGAGTTCAAAGATGTGAAAATGACTCCAGTACTCTTGCGCAAAAATGTTTGTAAGAGAGGAAATATTTTTCTCCTGTTCAATGAGACATTGCTGAATGTTTAAACCTGAGTGGATACAAGACTTAAATGTTTAATTGAAAGTAATATCTAAAGGGATTTATTCAATAAAATAAATTATAAATAGATCGGTTGCATTTTCTACACCTGCCTTTATTTCAGATTAAGGACCTGGAGCACTTATCATGCATTTATAGTCATCGAGGTAAAACTGCCCAATTTCTTCAATATTGATTTTAGGTCATATCGCCTAGCCCTAGGATAAATCTTAGGGCCAAAAAGTTGTTTTCTATTCCTTGTTAAACAGCTCAGGTTCAATCAGATTTGAAGTAAAGCTTCTGTGGATTTCAGTTTTTAATTCTTACATAGATTCACCATGAATAAAAGGTTTGAACTTTGGCTAGGCCATCCTAACAGCTCAGTACTCATCAATCCGAACCATTTGTTTATGTTTATCTCCAAATCATTTAGGTCATTCCACAGTTGGTGATTGTTTTTTGTCTGTTATTTTCCATTGATAATCTCTATCCCATGCAACCGCTACATGTTTAATCTGTATACTGTATGCTTCTACATCATTCTAAGTGAAGACACAAACAATAAGCCCCAAACTTTTGGATTTCAGTCTTAAATTAACATTTTTCTGCTATGAATGTGCTCAAACATACATAAAAAATGGCTTTACACTTTGCAGAAATGTGCAGCTGAAATCCAAAATAATCTAGCCAGCTATGTGAGCTGAGCTGGCTGATCATTCCCAGTTCATTTCTTCTGCCTTTTTAAAAATGTTCAGCGTATGCTGCATGTGTTTGAGACATGAGGAAGAGGCAAACGTCCTCATCGTCATCTCAGTTGTGTCTACCATAGAGACGGATCATCATCCCGCGGTCCCACTCATTCATCGTGACACTGTCAGCAACCGCTCAGAAAAGTGACCCAAATCAAACCGGTCGTGTCGCACGGCAAACAAAAACAATCCGTGACAAACATCCTAAGCAGGCCTGCATGAAAGTGAGTGAGACCTGAGAGAGCAGCTGAACTGTGGAAAATTCCTGGGAATAAGGAATCAGCCTGGAGCCAGACAGCCCTGCAGCGCTGCAAACTTCACTGAGGGGACAAAGAAAAGACTTAAATCATATATTCTCTGTGGTGCTAGTCAAATACCAATTTTTCTCTACACATGCTTGCAAGCAATGCAAATCCAGAGCTTATGAAAATAAGTTGGCCAGAGTCATATTGGTTTGGATATGCACTGAAGGGAAACAATCCTTGCTTTATGGAGATAAAACAGTCCCAAATCCTCAAAGCAGCTCCAATGAACTGACTTTCTGCAGCGACTGGCTGGGTGGGGATAAGGACATTATGTTTAAATGAAGCATCTGTTTGTGCAGAATGAGCTGCATCCCTGCCCATCTCAGCGCTGCAGCTCCTGTTCAGCAGAACTAATTTGTAGTCTGAGTCATGGTCTCTTCCACGGGTCAAACAGCCCAGAGTGGATCAGATTCATGTAAAGCTCCTCATCATCCAAATGTTTTCCTTCTGGACGAGGCAGCAAGCAAACTGCAAATCAAATCTCCAAATCTGGGCCACTTGCTTTGTTTTTTATTATTTTTTATTTTTTAATCAATGTTTCCCTCCAACACTCGGCCACAGAAAAAAAAAACTAAACAAAAACAAATATCATCCATTTTTTTGTGTTTGCTCAGAGCCACACTTTGTTTTCTTTCCTTATATTCAACTTTCCATTCAAATTTGTTTGGCTGATGACCTCCAGTGTTGCTTTAAAGACTCTGAGTCCAACAACCTGATTGTCTTCCATTTTACATCTGACTCTCCTACTGTACTTATTTAGCATAATCTTAGAAATTGATCAAATGTAAGAGTTTGGCTGTTTGGTTCCCATTCATTCTTCTAGTTTTCCAGTATTTTCTGGCTACCTATTTACCTCTTTCCTTGCTTTCTTCTCTCTTTGCTTCACAGTAATGAAGCAGTCCGTTTCCTTATCTTCATCACTGAAATTTTCAGCTTCTCAGAAATGCCCCAACATGATCGTTTGTTCTTGTTTCAACTTCCTGTCAGACCTCTGCGGTACCTGCAACCTTCTAGAGCAAAGTTAAAGGCCTCTACTTGGTTAAAAGTTTTTTTTTCTCAAAATACTAGCATCCAAACCTGCAGGTTTTTGGATTAAAAGCTGCTGATGTTGCTACACCGACAGCTAAACAGGCTTTTAAACAGAACAATAATTTGTCAATTTTCTTTATAATTCTCTAAAAATGTGATTGCATAAAAACCTTCAAGGAATATAAATATATATAAAAAATAAAGAAAAAAAATTATCTTCAGAGGCATTAATGGTTATCTGAGGGTCTCTGGGCTTGATTTGGAACCACAGTCAGTCTGATAACTGAACCCTGCCTCCTTAACACCAGCACCTCCTACCAGAAAAGAACCATCTGGAGAAAGCTGAGCTTGGCATCATCTAAGTCTTCCTCTTATACATGGCTTTGATTTAAATATTCTATCAGGACTCTGTTTTTGCAAATTTATTTTATCAAATGACTTGAATAAGTGTCTGTAGTAAATAAAGCCTGATTGGACCTTAATCTTTATTGGCTCTAAAGTGTCGTTCCTCCATTTTATTGTAAATTACTTGCCATAAACCCAGTTTTCTTCAGCCGATTTTCAACAGTTCACTAACGAATGCTGACCTCAGTTTTCACTTCCCATCTTCTAGGTACGGTAGGCTTCTCCTGCTTTGGTGCTCTGATGTCTCTGTATGCGTGTTTGATCCTAACTTGCTCTTTCTGTGTGGATTTGCTCTGAGGTTTGGCTTAAGCTACGCAGATAAAAACTGAGCTGCTTCAACCGACCCTGCTGGAGGGACTGGAGCAGCCTTTCAGAGGACAGTTCTTCTGTTTAGGTCATGTTTCCTTATCCAGATTTAACTGTGACCTCCTTTAACCATGAAGGCTCCGCAGGTTGTTTTTTAAGAAATGAAAATTTCATTATATACATGTTTTTTTTTTTGTTTTTTTATACTGAGCGTCTGAACTTTAGGTCACATTCTAATAAAGGTATTTTCACTAATGAAGTACTTTCAACTGTGCAACTTGTTTTAATCTAAATCTAACTAACTGGTCAAGCTTATAATTTTGAATTGCTCCATTTCCCCCAGTGAAGAACCAAACACCAGAGAGGAGCCAAAGGAGTCACCTCCGTTTGTTTATCAAATCCATGCTTAATCTGTGCAGGAGCGGACAGAAATGTGCAAACACACAAGGGGGAGTGAGGTTGTAATTTCTTTCCTGACCGCAGCTCATAAACTTCATCTTGCGAGACACAATTAAGCTGGTGACTAGGGATTACCTGCAGGAAATTGAAAACTTCACACAACAAATTAAAGAAAGGCACATAGGGAGGGGTGGGGGGGTGGGGGGTATGGGGGTTATATGTCCAGAGTGTGAAGAGAAAAAGAAATAGTCAAAGAAAATCTGGATAAAAAGAAGCTGAAAGATCCAGGGCAAAATTGTGATTGTTGAAACAAAAACCTCGTTCTTTAATAATCAGAAACATAAAGCATCTTCCCTTTCTCCTATTTACATCAATGTTGTTCTAGAAGGAGAAACACATGAGGAGGTTGAAACCTGACCAACATTAACAAGCAAATGCACATTTAATTCACAGCATCTGTGTAAGAGCATCTAACACCCCATCAGCATCACAGTGCCCTCTCTGATCCAGTAAGGAATTTTACTCTTGGTACCCATGGTAACCCTGCTGACTTTCACCTCCATTCATGCAGCCAAGGCAAGCCAGTTTATCAATCAGGACTACCATTTGTGATTACTTTACTGTCAGAAAACGGCTCCTGCCTCCACAGGGAAAACATCTTCAATCTGTGGAAAGATGGTAGAAACAGCCGGCCACTCTAAAGAACACAACCTGCTTTCAAACATTTTCTGTTCCAGGTGGGATTTTATAAGAAGGAATCACCGCCACCCACAAATCATATTGAGCAATTGCTGATTCAGGCTGTGCTTTAAAAGCAATCCTCAAACATACACCTGATTGTCAGCAGAGGCTGAGCAATACTGGTTAGCAGTGATCAGTGCAGCCAATATCTAAACTGATTAACGCAGGTGCTTTCAAAATGTTCTTCATTCAGTTTCTAACATTAGAAGTACCAATTTGTAACGTATTAAACTGGGATTTTTTAATGGTATGCAAACGAAGCCACATCAACCCAAAGATGAAACCTCATAAAGCTGGAGGAGCAGTAATGCTGCGTTCACGATGCACACAGAGCAAATTGCTTACATGTTATCCTGATTCCCTGGATGGGAAGCAAATTTCACTGGAGTTCAAAACCTTTCTGTCAATCTGTGTTGTATCAACCAATCAGAAACTGGACCAGGTTGTGACATAGGTTGAAGGAGCAATCTAAAATAGATGATCGCAAAATTTATGGTGACATAGGATGAAGTTTGTTGTTGCCTTTTCAAAATGCAGATTCACTTTAACCCTTAGAAGGTCTGAAACCATCCATTATTCATTCTCCTCCTGTAGCTCTAGAACTGGTCCAGACCAGCTGCCTCCTCCTGCTGTTAAGCAATGTCTTCAGAGCGCCTCATTTTGTTACCTCTGTTGTCTCAACGTTTTAGATCCTGGAAAGACAGAGGTACCACAGCAAGTGACTGTGATCCACCCATACTACAGGACTCTTCAGACTAAAAGCATCTCTGGAGGAGGTTCCTCTCCAGGAACACAGATGCCGTTATTTGACTTTTCACATTAAAAATTGCAAAATCGTTCCGTAAGGTCCTACGGGAAAGAAGATAGAAGCTCTTCCTATCTGATGACCTGTTGAGGGCAGCGGAGCATTGTCCCTACTGGCCACATGAATTGCTGGCAAAATGTCAAGCAAGGGATAACACAGGAATGGACCCTGATAAATGGCCTGTACTGATACAGCGCCTTTTCAAGTCAGGGGACTCCAAGTCATGTTACACTACACTCAGTCATTCACCCACACGCACTCATAGAGATGAGCTCCAGAGTGCCTCCTCACCTTATGTGGCCAGCTGCTGACCTAATAGGACACACAGACAGAGGAGAGTCTGCCGTACTGGGCCCTCTGCCCATCTGGCCCTCTGACAGACATAGAGCTGGGGTTCATACCAGCTACCCTCCTGTTGCTACCTAGACCACTGTCGACCCACAATATAATAGGCATTGTAATACTTGAGCCACACCAGTATGACTGCCCCACAAGTAAAGAAGGAACAAAGGAGACAAAAGAGGGAAAATGCTGCCTGCCATTGACAACAACAAAAAAAAGCCTCTGCAACACACCTGGAACTCTGAGGTTGCTACTGCTGACTGTAGCATCCTCCATTGTTGTTGTTTGTTTCAACACTTGGGTGTTCAATGAAGGTCCGTGTTGGTCTGCATGAACAATAATGCTTGGTTTATACCCGCCACATTGAACAGGGTGCAAGGGCGCGAGATCCAAAAATGACTCAGTAATGCTGTCCCCATGAGCACGGACCGCCCACGCAGCCTGGGTGCTAGGTCGCGCACCTAACCGCCAAGTCACAAACAAGAATTTTAGTTTCTGTTTCCATCACATACAGCATAAAGTCTGAAACTACACATAGTATATAATGCATTTACCTTTTAAATTTAAAAAGCAAAAAGGTCCATATGGGCTTCATGGGCAGGCTGGTTTCCCCATCATCAAGTGTGCAGCAGGTAAACCTACTGTTTTATTCCACTGCATATTTCTGTGTCAGTGGCATAAATACACATACTATTCTTCAATAATCATAAATTCTTAAATAAACAATACTGTACTCCGGCATTTTGGAAGTGGAACGTCGTTTCTTTACGCTTGCAATGTTGAACACTGCCCCATGTATTTTCTGTGAGTACTGCACCTGCGTCAACTGTAAACATGTAGAGCAAATCTATGGGTTTGTGCACAGTGAGAACCGACTTGTGTGATAACCCATCATGCAAGGATATCTTAGCCTGAACTCCAGGTTCAGTCTTGTCAGACAGCTATCCTGGGGGATCCAGAAGGAGATGCTTGCTCTCTGGAAGTAGGTTTTACATCTTTTTGGTTTGGCTGTCTGCATCAAAACCTTTATCTGAGTGAGAAGTTTGCACGGATAAACCCCATGAATCCAACATTACAAGATGGAATTTTTTTCCTATCCTGTTTGAAATGAGATCTAGCTCAATCAAACTGCATGGAGAGAGTTTGAAAACACAAATATTCATCATTCCATTTCCCCTTTAACACATAGAGCAGTTAAGATCTAAATCAAGGGGGTCCAGCTCCATTCCTTGTGAATTTTAAAAAGCATTTATACCCCTGTTCTACACTTAGTCAGGATAGCCTAGTTTATCCTCCATGTACTCGTTAAATGCCTTCTGAAGACAACTTAACCAGCAAAGGTAGCTTAGAACTGATGTCAACCCTTCCTCTTCGTTCTGTTTCACATTAATGCACTAATTTAAGTTGTTCATTGAATATAGTCACAGTAAAAGTAAAGCAAAGCGTACATCTTTAATGACACCTTCCCAGTAGAATTGGTGTCTCTGGACCGCCTTAAACAAATTGCTTGTACTCCTCCTGACTTTCTCTCTCTAATGACATTACTATTGAGCATTATGTTTGCATAATGTCTGCCTGGTGGCTGCTGATGTAGAAAGCGTTCCTAATAAAAGGCCCAGACATTTCTCAAGCCTCAATGCATTCTTCTGAAAATTAGCAGTTATCTGTCCATGCTAATTAATACTAGAAAAATACTTAAAGAATATTTTTTGCGCTAAGAAACTTGTCTTCTAGAAAGAGTTGGGCCAGGATTTCTTACGCTAACGAGTCACAGTTCTTTACATCTTATGAAAAATAATATTCTTTCTTATTTGCATGACAGAGAGAGAGTTCAGACTGGTGAACCATGCTTCCTCACATCTACATACACAGTGTCAGAAACAAACAGCGCAGCAGCTCATGCTATGTTCGTGCTGTTCAAACATGTCTGGAACATTTCAGGCTGCTCTGTTTAGGCTCTGAGAAAAGAAACCTAAACGCAGTAGTAAAGATAACCTGCTCTCACCTCAGACTCAAGGTCAGTCGTCCATCCTTAGCCCTCAGCAGGTCCCCAATCGAGAAAGTAGCGCTGCCAAGGAAGGATCCCTGCAGAGAAGGGACAGAACAGGGTTCAAGGAAGTTAGAAAAATCATCACAGAACTTTGGCTTTAATGCATCCATAGATGAGTAGAAACATAATTTATCAGGTAGAAGGTCCTCCAGCCCTGCCAGCTATGGACCAGAACATCTCCTAAACTGCAGCTCTTGTTGAGTCTTTACTCCTAAGAGCTGCACATTTTCTAAAAAAAACAGTCATCTGTGTTTTATCAACATGAGAGATGCTGCAGCCATTAAGAACTGCTTGTATAAAATATTGTGTCGGCGGCTTCATCTATAGAACCTTTATAGATGCTTCAGTTGCTGGGGAGAACATGTGGAAGGGAAGCACCATGGGGGGAAAAAGGAAGCTGGTTGGAGCCAGTTTAAAGTTCAGCAGTTCTCCTGGTACCATGTCTTGTCTCTGTTTCTCTTAACCACTGAGCCCACCTGTCTCAATCTGAGCTTGTCTGTCTGAGCCCTCTGCTGGACTCATGGAACTCTGAACTCTGCCTGAACGCTCCATGGATCCTGGAATCCTGGATCTAGCTGTTCCTGTTCGGATCAGAACCCCTGGTCGGGATGTGGACTCTTGGATCTCAGAGCTGTTCTGATCGTTTTTTTTCCTGGTCTGGATCGGACCCCTGCCTGCTTACTAGGGCTGCTACATCGGGGACACTCTGGGCGGCTCTCGCCGGATCCCGTTGGATTCTGCCTCACCTGTGAGGATGGACTGAACTGTTTAACCAGGTAAGTGACTCGCATGGATAATCATCTTCTGTCAGATTATCGTGGTCACTACCGGTGTTTCAGCGTCAGTGACAGGCGGTCCTCTTGCCTCCCCCGCAGTCGCTGCAGAACCTTAGATCCATGCAGCTCTGCGTTCTGTTGTTTGTTTCGATTAAACGTTTTGAAAGTTCCCACTGCCCATCTCGCCTGAATGCTGGGTCCATATGCACCATCCCTAACACTCACAAGTCAATAACTGGATACAATCAGCTAGTTTGCCTTGATAGAAACTTTTAACCATTCTGGTTAAATTGTCTTTACAGAGTGCCTATGAACATGAGGTGAACTGGCGCCATTTAAATAAACCGAAGTGAACTGAAAAACTCATCAGGTCCAGCCTTGTTGGTTCAGCATTGACTGGTGCTCACTATGTTATGCCTCATCAGTTTAGCATGTTTGCTTGAACAACTTAACCTAAGCAGGGTTCCTTCTTTGAACAGAAAAGTTGATAAGAAGAGAACAAAATGAGCTTTTCACATGAGAACAGGAATCCATTCAACACAGAACCTGATTTTTTTCTTTAGTTCTTCACTAACTGATTCAGTTTCCAGTCAGCAACCCCTTTGGGAATGAGACTGTCGCTCCTACAGTAATACAAACAGGTTCTGGTTCTTTGCTCTGCTTCATCCTTCAGCCTGGAGGTTCGTGTCCGAATGATTTATTGGCACTAAAATATAGGAGGTTTGGCTTAATATAACATTTTGATCTAAAAGACAAAAACGGCTTAAGTATTTTGACATGCAGCCTTTCTTCCTTATGTTACCTAATTATGTCTTTCTCCTGCTGTTTTGATAACATGCATCGGCTGCAGGGAACATATGAGAAAGGGCCGTCAGAGCACCAGAACTGGGTCATGGAGAAAAGTGTACTGGACAAGCCCATCAATAACACAGAGAGCTGATCTGCATTCATGGAAAATCAGCATCCTCGTGGGCCTGGCCAGATGCACTGTACCTGCAAGGAACCAAAATGTCATCTGAGGCATAGACTCTAGAAGGAGGGGATCTGAACCAAACTGAAGCTGTCTTGTGGCATGAGTTTTAATAACCCAAAATGTTTGTTTGGGTTTTATTATGCACAGTTGCATCATTTCCGATGCTTCATTGAACACCGGAACGTCCACACAGACAGGCCCATTTCTGCTCTGCCTGGGTGTCATTTTCCAGGCCTGTCAGCAGCTCTGACTCGCCTCTGAAGATGAAAACAGAATTACATTTGTTTTTGTTTTTTTCTTAATGAATGCAAATGAGTTTCAGGTATTGTTAGATGGCATACAATGAGCTTGGACCTCGCTTCAATCAGAAAACAGTGAAAACAAAAGGAGACTGTGAAATAGGGAACAAGACACATTGTGACAGGGTGAATGTACGGAAAATAGACTAGGAACCAGACAGCGCTATGTCTGCAGATTTTACTCCATCTAGTTAATCTCTGACTGGAAAAAAGGAAGGAGCATCTTCCACTGAAACAGTTTAACTAAAACATCATTAGTTCAACTTTTTTATTTTCTTTAGTCCAACTGTTTTTAATATTCTTTTTTGTTTCTGTATTTTTTATTTTATTTATTTATTTATTTTCCTACTTGCTTTGATTCTGTTTTATTTTCCTATATTTTAATCATGTAAAGCACCTTGCATTGTCTTTGTACTGAATTGTGCTATACAAATAAATTAGCCTTGCCTTGCCTTGAATCTGTTTTTACTGGCTTCACCAACTAAGAAGGGAAATTTACAGGAACAGATTTAATCTTATAGATATGCAGGTGAACCTGATCTTGTCATACTAGTTCATGCAATCAGCTGATTGTTCTTTAAAAGAAAACTTTGAACATTTAATCTTATTGGATGATCTGATTGAACTGGGTCTGGAATTAGAACTGAGACAGCTGTCCAGTTGAACTGGCTGTCCAATTCTCAACACATCATCTGTTCTCTCTTCAGTTGCTGGGAGATTTTATAGGAAAGACTTGCTTTTGCACCTCTTGTCAAAATGCAAACTGAGGATTAGTGAGAACCAAATTATAAAAGACCCACAACATCAACGACGAAACAGTTCACACATGTGAACAATTTCTAAGGATGAATAGCTGGGTTTCTTCTCTTCTATTAGGATTCATTCTTTATATAGCAAGTTACTGTTTTTGATCACTTGCATACCCTTTACAAATTAGGTCCCCTCCATCCATCAGTGAGGTCTAGAATCACAATAATTATCAGCTATTCAGCTAAGATACTGCTACATGGCTTCAAATGTTATTTTTTAATTTGACCAAATAAATGAGCCCTTGAATGAATCATTAACCACTGTAAATCAGGTTGAAAAAAAGAGTTAACAAGTTAACAAAAAAGGGAAAAACTAAGGGAAAAATTTAAAACACTAAAGTTAAAAGTTAACATACAAAGTCAAAAAAGTGAAAAAATATAAGTGCCTGTATCAGCAGTAATACTCTAAGGTTTTGTCGTAACAAAAAATAATTGTTTCTTTCACTCTGTGAGTGTTTTTTACGGTGGCCCTGAAGTGCAAACTGCAACTACAAATCTAAAAGCGCAACAACATTAAGGAAATCGTAACTACATAAAGCAAAGCGCAACTACATTAAGAAAAACAAAACTACATAAAGCAAAGCGCAACTACATTAAGAAAAACAAAACTACATAAAGCAAAGCGCAACTACATCAAGGAAAACACAATTACATTAACCTACCGGAAAATGTAGGTACCAGTGGGAAACATTAGACATCGCTGATTGGACGACGGCACCGTTTGACCCTGTTTTTCTTATTGTAGTTGCGCTTTGCTTTATGTAGTTTTGTTTTTTTTAATGTAATTGCGCTTTGCTTTATGTAGTTTTGTTTTTTTTAATGTAGTTGCGCTTTGCTTTATGTAGTTTTGTTTTTTTTAATGTAGTTGCGCTTTGCTTTATGTAGTTTTGTTTTTTTTAATGTAGTTGCGCTTTGCTTAATGTAGTTTTGTTTTTTTTTAATGTAGTTGCGCTTTGCTTTATGTAGTTTTGTTTTTTTTAATGTAGTTGCGCTTTGCTTTATGTAGTTTTGTTTTTTTTAATGTAGTTGCGCTTTGCTTTATGTAGTTTTGTTTTTTTAATGTAGTTGGGCTTTGCTTTATGTAGTTTTGTTTTTCTTTATGTAGTTGCGATTTCCTTAATGTAGTTGCTCTTTTAGATTTGTAGTTGCAGTTTGCACTTCAGGGCCACCGTAGGTTTTCATTAATTTCTTATAGAAGCACTTTCATAATTTTTTTTTCCCAATACCAAATATTAGGGCAAGTGGCCGTTTCTTGTTATTAAATTGACATAAATTTTTGCCATCATCCATCCATCCATTTTTTACACGCTTATCCCTGCTAGGGTGCTAGGGGTGCCCGTGCCTATCTCCAGCTGTCTAGGGGTAAGAGGCGGGGTACACCATGGACAGGTCACCAATCTATTGCAGGGCAACACAGAGACAAACAGGATAAACAACCATTCAAACACACACAACCACACCTAAGAGGAATTCAGAGAAACCAATTAACCTAACAGTCAAGTTTTTGGACTGTGGGAGGAAGCCGGAGTACCCGGAGAGAACCCATACATGAAAAACATGCAAATTCTATGCAGAAAGAATCAGTAATCGAACCTGGAACCTTCTTGCTGCAAGGCAGCAGTGCTACCCGCTGCGTCACTGTGCAGCATTTTTTTTGAATCAACATATACATATTTGTTTGTGTTACAAAACTAATAAGGTCTTGCCCTGTCCTTCAATAACATTCTTGGCCTGAAATTTGGATTTTCAAAGTATTTCAATGACTGCCCTGTAAAGGGTTAAAAAGCAGTAAAACATGCAGCTCATTAGCCATTTGTAGGGATTAGTTCTTGATTCACCTTTTCTTAACTTTTCATCTTTATGGCGAAGTTGGATGTTTTGTGTTTTTTGAAGGAGATTTTGTGTCACTTATGCATTAAAAATATCCTTTTCTGTGTGCTTCTTTCCTCTTTTAGGTTTGTGATGTTTCCGTTTAGCTCCTCTTCAGCTGCACTGACTGCTCACATTGTTTCCTAGCATGTAGACACTGTGCTGTAAACTGTTTGAAAGTTCATCAGCTTCATGTCTGATGATGAAGATTGAGTGTCAAAGCATTATCATGTGCAGTAGATTAGTCCACAGTAATCAAGATGGTTGATACCTGCATGCTGAGAACCCACCAGGGATAAAACTGTAATTAAAGCACTAAAACAAAATCTATTCTAACAGAAGATTTTCATCTTTAACATTATGAGCAGTTGGGTACAGTATTACCAGCTGTAATAGTTTATCCATAAACCGCAAATGTCATTCAGACTTATACCACATTTAGACTTTTAAATATGACGTTAATTGGCAGAATTCCATCTAAGATCAACATGCAATGGATCAGAACTCAAAAAGAAAACTGCATAAACAATGAAGATGAAAAAGGAGCAGAAAGATAAATGTAACCTTGTCAGAAGTTTTGGGTCATAAAGCTGCTCTGATTAACTGAGCATGGCTGAGCAGCGCCTGAGCAGTGACTCCCTGAAACACAGCAAAGCTGACAAGCTCAATTCAATTCTTGTCAGTTTTATTTATGTAGCACCAATCTGAAACAAAACGCCTTCTCCAGAGACTATGGATAATGTGATGGAAAAGACAACAGATCCGTTGTGTACAATATTTACACTCCACCATGTTTTGATCAATGAAAGTACTGTATTCAAGCTGAGCTTTGACACCGGAGGTTGGCTAAATGAACGGAAAAGTATTCACACCCCTGGAACTTGTCTGCATTTTGTTATGTTAAAAGAATATTTTAAAGGGGATCTTTTCATGAAAGCCATTTACAAAGTAACTAGGCTGATCAGAGCTGATGAATATAGGGATGGAAAATAAAAGGGAATGATAACCATGTTCATTTATTAGAATCTATTTTCTGTTTCTATCTTAATGGACATCGAAGATCAGTTTCAACTCAACTCAACTTTATTTTCAAATGTGCTACATGGTAAACATACAACACAGATGAAATTACAGTCCTCTCAACCCCACGGTGCATAATAAAATATAATGAACCATAGCATTAAAAAAAAAAAAAAATTGAAATAAAAACCTAAGATATAAAAATAAATATCGGCATCTGCTCGGATAACTAAAAATCTAACAACGAACTAGTTTAAATACTAAAAAAGAATACAAATGTGCAGATGGGAAGTGTAACGGTAAATTTTTACAAAGTAACATTACAGTGGTCCAGATGGATGACTAGTGCAAATAGTCAATGTAAACGATGTAACTGTTATTTTTACTGCACAGTACAGTGGCTATAGTGCAAATAATGCAAATGGTAGCATGAGCTGAGTAGCAGTCATGATGGCTGCAGTGCAAACAGTGCAAAAGTTTAACAGCCTTTATCTGGTTCTGGGTCTTTCTGTGAAACAAGGCAGAAATCCCACCAAGTTTGAGGTTTGTTGAGGATTTGCTGCCAGATGTGCATCCTTTGACGTGAACTTTGTCTAGGCCTCTTTAGACCCTTGAGCAGGGGCGGGGCTTGTGGACAGGCAAGCCAGGCAGTTGCTTGGAGCCCCGGCCTCCAGGGGGCCCCCAAGGGCTGACAAATTGTACTTCACAGGAACGACAAGACTGGGGATTTACTTTACAATGAAATGACACCGTTGTCAAAAACCCCCTTGTTGGGCCCCCACCCCATGCCTTCAGCCTGCATCTGACGCTGCTGGCGCGACTCTGCACAAACTTGAACTTTGTCATAAAGCTTCCCAACCTTCCATGAGAGAGTCATGAAGAGGAGTTATCCCAGTGGGGCAGAAAAAAAGACACAGAGAAAAGAAAAAGAGGAAAAAAGAAAAAAAAGACAGTGGTAGAGCATTTTACCTACTGACTTACTGTATTGTCACAGACTCCAAAGGGACATAGCTAACAATTAATCATGATGAATGATGCTTAACAAGAAACATCAATATTAGCAGCTAACCTGCTAATATGTCTAACCGTTAGCTAGCAGATAGCAGTGCTTTACTCTGCAGTCTCCCCCTGCCGAAAACAACTCTAATGAGGCAGACAGTCAAAAAATAATACCAACAACACCTACAACAATAATAATAAATTACTCCTTGCATGTAAAAAATATGCTTGATGATAAATTGATAATGAAATTAATTTCATTGTGCTCAGAGTGGGAAATTTGTATTGGGCTTTATATATGTGCACTCAAAAGAGAACTTTTAAACAAAGGACATGTTGCATTAAAATGTGACATTTTTTTAAACTAACTTATCTCTCCTCAGGATCATTACTAACATTTTTAAATCCAGTGAAGGATACTGTACCCCCTCCCAACACTGACGATGAAAACTGTACAGGTATGTTCAGTATTCCACAGTATGCCCTCTAAATGTTCTTTGTGACAGTAGTGTTACGTTGTGATTCTAGAAAATGCTGTGCATGGACATTATCATATGGCTGCCATAAAATACTCTCATATGCTCTGTTGTTGTTTTTGCTTTTTTTGTATCAGTTCCATCAACATCCACCTCCAGCAGTACACCAGCTCCCCAACCTCCTGCCTTTCCAGTGCAGGAAGATGCAACAGAGATGGACGATGAAGGGTCAATTTCAATTACTGATACTGATAACTGTGAGTTAAATCATTTTTAATTTGGCAGTAAATGTAACTGTAGCAATACTTACTGTATTTACCTCATGTTAGTCAAATGTTTATATCAAATATGCCATATTCTTTCTTTTCTTTTTTTGATTAGTTCTATTAAGACCTGAAGGTTAAAAAAGGAAGATGTGTTCCGCCCAAAAGATGTGATCTCAGAAGACCCTGCTCAATGGCCAAGCATCCTAAGCCATACCAAACTGTGCCAAATGGTAACAAAGGGACCTTTTTCTCTTGGTGTGGCCTTACACGTTGTTGACTTATTGACTGCATTTTGATGCATCTGAGAATTTTGCACTAGCCAAGCCTAATTTTTTATTATTTATTTAATTTAGTATTATTTATCTCCACTGCATGTGTTAAGGCTATTACATTTTTTATATGGCTTCCTACATTGTTTAATTATTTACTAGATTTTACTTTTTATATTTGAAGTTTAACAATTTACAGTGCACTTTTGTAATAAACTAAAGTTCATATTTTATATATTTTGTTGGTGTCAGATTATTTACAATGATTATTGATAGGCCTGGGCTGTCATGGACTTCTGTTGGACCTCACTTTGAGAACCACTAATCTATTCTAGTCTATTTTTTTCAGTATACATCTTAAATGCTCTATAAATTGTGCATTTATTTCTCCAAAAAACTTTTTTTTTTTTTCTTTTGCATACAGAGGTGGGGTGGAGGCCCCAGAAATGTCTTGCTTGGAGCCCCATAAGACCCTAGCAACGCCACTGCCTTTGAGCAGACATTGTTCTCCAGGATCTTCTCCTGTAGAGCAGATGTTTTGTTCTGATAATTACAGCTGTTCTGCTCTGTTGGTACCAGCTCCTTTTTTCAGTTTATATCAACCCTTTTCTCCAGCCTTGCATGAAGGCTGCCCATCGTCTTCATGCAACACAAGCACCAGGCAACATTTGCACAGTTTGAAGAATTTTACTAAGACTCAGTGAAGAAGTGAGGCAGAGGAGGCTGCAGGCAGTAAGACGAAACACAGTGGATCAGAACAGGAAGCCATGTATACATCAGTTATCGAATCAATTATCAATTTATTATTATTTATTTATTTATATTTTTTTTTTCTTTGGGGGGTATGGCATGTCTGTTTTCGCGGGGGGCGGGCAGGCCTGCTGGGTGGGGGTCCTGCTGGCGGCGTGCCGCGGGTGTGTTGGGGTCCGGGCGGCTCCGGCGGGGGTGGTGTTGGGGGTCCGGTGTGGGCGGGCTGGCTGCGCTGACTGGGTATTCGGGTGGGTTTTACCTCTTGGAGGCATCGCGGAGCTGCTCTGTTCCCGCTGATCGCGGCGGGTGAGGCTGCGGGGCGGGTTGGGGGTTTGGAGTGGCTCTGGCCGGCGCGCGTTGGGGGGCTGGGGCGGCGGAGCTGCTCTGGCAGGGCCTGGTGCGGGCGGCGGGGGGGGGGGCGGCGGACGTGGCTGTGCTGCTTTGGCTTCGTCCGGTGGGGGAGCGGCGTGGTTCGCTCCGCTCAGGCTTTGTGCTGCCCCTTGGGCTGCTGGGGGGGGGTGGTTACGCCGGCTGCGGTCTGCTCTTCTTGCGGTTTTGCGCTGGGCGGCTTTTCTGCTCTTGGGTTGATTCTGTGCGCGGTGTGTTGCGTTGCGCGCTGTTGGCGTCGGTCTTGGTGGGGTGGGGCTGCGCTTTTGGCCGGGGGGGCGTTTTGGGGGGGTCCCGCAGCGCTCACGGCCGGTTCGCGGCGGATGCATATGGGCCCCGTCCGCAGGCGGGGCCACCTGTGTGTTTTTCGTGGGTGGTGCGGTCGTGGTGGGTGTTGCGGCCGGTCGCCGGGGCTTGGTGCCGGGGGGCGGGGCGTGTTTCGGTGCTCTGTGGGGCTGGGGCATTTCGGTCGGTGCCGTGGGGGGGCTGGTGTTCGGTGCCCTGGCCCTACTTCAGGGTGGCCGGCGGGGCCCGCGGACTCGTCCCCGCGGCTACCCGGGGCGCCAGCATGGCGGTGGCTGGGGGGCTTCTTCGTGGCTGTCTCTCCTCCTCCCTTGGTGGGGGTCTGATTTCCGGGGCTGGCCCCGCCTTGGTGCCTTCGCTTCTGGGGTCCCTTTGGGCGCCTGGGGCTCTGGGTCTCCCGGCGCTGGACTCAGTGCTCTGGGGGGTGTGCCTCTCCGGCTCTCCACAACCACTATTGAGCATTTTTTCTATGGTTAAAACTTTACATGCACAAGTGCACCCTCACAAACAACTACTGGTGCTAGGCTTCAGGTACTTAGAGATTCACTTCCAAACAGAAACCCCACATTCATATCAGGTAACACAGAGTACATGTCAGACTTAATAATATTACTTTAGCGATAGTTTCAAGGTGTTGCTTTATTGTATGTCTCGTACCGTGTCTTTTGGTTGTGCTGTTCTTTTTTCATCTCGTTGCAGGTGATGAAGCAGACTGAAAATGTTTTGTCATTGTCTCCTTCCTATCTCCTCTTTCTTTCATCTTTTGTCCTTTTTTTTTTTTTCTTTTTCCTTTTTCTTCTTCTGTTTTTCTGCTCTACTTACATTGCAGTGTCCATATGAACTGTAAAACTCCCTGCATAAATTATAATAAAGCAATTTATATGGATGTAACAAGTGGAGCAATATGGCAATTGCCGTACCGCTACACTTGTGAAAGTAAAATCTGTTGGGCTCCTTTTGGCATCAAGACAATTATTCTTATTGCCACCTTGCCAGACAGGACACTGTAAAAAAAAAAAGAATCAATGTATATGGCATGACCACCCATTACCTCCAGTCCTTGGTTATTCACTGACCAGCAGGCCTATGATGTCCCAACTTCAGTGCAGCTCAGTATCCAAGCAGGGACTAAAAATAACAGCAGCTCCACCTCAAGACTCAGAGAGTAAACACCTGAGAAGTGAGCAGATTGGTACTGAAGCTGAGCTGGCACTGATGGGAAAATATCAATATAATCTCTCCACATCACCATCTGTTGTTGTGATACAGTTTCTGCTGGTTTTCCACTGTCCACCTGCTGCCCCTCCAGACCACAGACACATAAACTAGCAGCCACCATCGTGTTCATTGATGGTGTCTGTCCTGTGAAATGAGTTAGTGAAGTTCTAGAACAGGGTTTTGGACGCTCACCCTCCACTGAAGTTCACCGCTGTTTTCTGTTCTGGATAATCATTATCTCTACCATTCTCTGGAGTGTCCAACAGGGGCGGAGCTAGTGGGTGGCCACTCTTAGCCAATCACTGGTAGTTATAGCCCTGTATTGGTAAAGTATAACTGCTCAACCATTAAATATGTATGTCATTTAGAACTATAAGGGATTAATTCAGACAGTTATATTTATTAAAATATATATTTTGTAGCCTGATAATTTAGCTTTTCCCACCCTTGATCTCAAACCTTGAAAATATATTTTTTAAACCCATTTTTAGACTTTTTTCCATGTCTGTTCTTTACCTACTTTAGATCAGGAAATAATGTTTTGCTCTTTGAAGCCCTCATGCCTAACCTGACTCCGCCAGATGGATTTGCTCTGCATATCCATCTGGAAACCTTCCGTTGCAGTAATTTTGGGAAGGGGCGAAAATACTGGTTAGCTGATTGGCCTATGTTGGTGATAGACGGGCCAAATAAACCAATCAGATCAACGAAGCATATGACGTACTAACAGCCAGGCTACTCTTGCCGAAACCAGTTGGGAGAAGAGCAAAAACATATTTTCCTCTGAGAAAAGCCTCCAAAGCAGTGTTTTGCTCTTCTTTCAGTGAAGATATACTCTGTAATTCCGATAAAACTTGCTCGATAGCCACGCTAACGCTAGTTTCATCGGCTGAAACCGCCATGTTCTTTAGACTGAACTGTCGCGCTTCTCGTTGCGTCACACCTCAACCCGCCTCAAAGCCAACACTGATTGGACGTTCGTTTGGTGAACGGCTCAAAATTTTCTTCAACAGAGAGTCTCCAGACTGATTAGCGAGTGAAATCTTGAAAGCTCGTGAGATCAGGATGGTCTCACGAGGCTACCTGATGCCGGCTTCATATTGCGAAACAGGTTCTATTGGAGTACATTCATGGTTCTACGGATCTTGCAGTATGCAGGCCTGGTGTTGCTTATGAACTTAAACCTAGATCTGTAACAGTTTAAGTCTCCATTCAACGATGGGCTCCTGCAGTTCAGGTCACTGTTTTACTCATAAAACTCTCTAAAATCAGTTTTTTTTTTTTTTGGTATTTTCATTTTTTGTGTTACGTTTCATTGACAGTAAAACTAAAAAGGTAATCTGAAAGACTTAAAAAAAAAGAGGAGACCAGTATGGGTGAAAAACTTTTTCCCTCTCAAACATCATCTCTAAAAAAAAATTCTAGAAATGATGAGGTTGGTTCCTAAATGGTTCATTCAGGAGAAGATGGGTAAAGGATGGCAGGGAGGAAAGATGTTCTTCCAGGATTAAATTGATGTCCATCTTCAGGTTCTTCTCATGTTCCTCACCCTCTCTTTCCTAATCTGCTCCAACTGACATTAGTCCTGACTTCTGATGCTCCTGCAGGTTCAGACCTTAATATTAAACATTTATTCTGCCATTTTGACAGAAAAGAGTTTAATGGATGTGAAGAAGCTTCTGTAAATATTTCGGAGCAGAAAAACCTTCAGGCCATCCTGAACGCTCCTCTGTGGACCCTCCAAGGCCACGGTGTCTGTTCATCACTTGGCAGATCTAAACGGTCCACCCAGAGCTGGAGATCTATCGATTCTACCCCGAGGTGACAGAATGACACAGAGATGCTCACCGA
Organism: Cyprinodon diabolis; assembly: GCA_030533445.1. Classification (NCBI taxonomy): domain Eukaryota; kingdom Metazoa; phylum Chordata; class Actinopteri; order Cyprinodontiformes; family Cyprinodontidae; genus Cyprinodon; species Cyprinodon diabolis. The sequence goes on from CM060066.1 coordinate 48,014,100, forward strand.
CACACTCTCTCCATCTTCCTCTCTCTACTCTCTTCTGTCTCCAGCTTCCAACCCCCCACCACCACCACCACCACTGCACCCTTAAACCATGTTATCTAAACAGCAGCTGTTTGACTCCATAATTAAATCCATCCTGTTCATTAACAGACCCATAGCTCACAGGTCACAGGTGTGTATTCCTCTTCCGCTACAAATTGGCCTCATTAAGTCATCAGTGGAGTCCTGACATGCCCGGGCACAGAGTCTACCTGCTACAACCAGCAAACAAATACAGACGAAGACACAAGAAGAAGTCAACTCACAGTTAAGTCTCCCAGAATCCCAGCAGGTAAAGCAGAGGAGTTAAAGAGGGGCTGGCAGGAGACAGGCAGAGGGAAAAAGTCATGTTATGTCTTCCTTCGTCTTCTTAACGAGCTCCAGGAAGCTCCTATCTTCCTCCAGTCCTCGGCTAGAGCAACTCCATATATATATCTCTTGTTTGCTCTTCAAAGAGCCACGGGAACACGAGCTGATTTATGCGCTGTGCATCAAACACACACTAACATGCAGACTGCAGCCTTCGCTGTGACTGAGCCGCTGGCTCTGCTGCTGCTGCGGCTGTTGGCGTGACGGAAAGACAGACCAGCGAGAAAGAGAGGAGGAGGAGGAGGGAGGAAGCCGACGAATACAAGCAGCCGAGTCGTTGTAGGGTAGGTGGGTGAGAAGTGGTTTGGGGGGACAACACAGAAGAGGAAGAGATAGAAGGGAAGGAAGACAGACAATTAATGGGTAGAGAAGCAGTATAGCAACAAAGAGAAGGACAGTAAAAAAAATAAAGGATCCAGACAAGTGTGTCACACCTCAGCTGCTGCCTGTGACTCAGATGGCCAACAGGACGAGGGAAAAACAAAATGACCACTTCAATTAAAATGATTTCCAACCACACTCCACAAACTGTTCGTGTAGGCTTGAGTGTTTGCATACAGATAAATACTTCAAAAACACACAATGACACACTTGAGAATAGTACAAGAGGCTTGGTGAGACACCCTCACTCTCTGCATTTCAAATCAGAAGATATGCTGCAGCCTCAGCTGAGAGAGGGAGGAAGAGAAACGGTGCATTTATAACCACAAAAAAAAAGCCAAGCAGCAACAGCGGTGACAACAAGCTTAAAGTTGAACTATTTGGGTTTGAATGTTGGATTAGGCAGGGTTTCATTTACCTCCGCTGCTGCGGAGGGGATGACTAATTCTGGCAGAACAAAGATCTACTCCACTCTGGGCCTTATCACCCCGAGCAGGTACACAACCAAACACAATGAGACGCAATCGCACACCCACCAGGGCACTTAGTATTTATGAGCACATGCAGCTCCATGCAAATACAGCGAGTATTGGAGGTCACGGTGATCATGAGTTAACCTTTCTGGAGATGGGAGGTGCAGTTAGAGAGAGTGGGCAGAAAGTCTACTTTCTGCGTTTATTACATCCAGGATTGATGACCTGGATGCCAAGATGAAGCCAACGACTGATTCATGAGCTCATACCTGCCAATAGATTACCCAAGATGCCTTCTAGACTGTGAACACACCGTTTACTCCCCGTTTGCAGCAGAAATTATGCAATCAACTGCTGATGCCAAATGCATTTGCACATTTTCACTTAGTTAGCATGTTTTTTGTCAGTAATTACCAGTGTTCATTGTGGCTTTTCTTTTCTCCTCTCCCACCCCAAACTTCAGCTTACAATAGGAATGAGATTCAGCCTCGCAGAAGGAGGGATGTACTGCATGCATGAAAATCCTCAGATCAAAGTGCCTTGAAAATATAAATCAAACCCGCAGCAATGAAACATATTTAATTCAAGACTTTGAAGTTCAAAATGTTTGACATATTTTGGAATCCGTGTTCCTGAAAAGAAAGCTGAGGCTAATAGGAACTGGTCCTTAAATCACAGCAGAGAGCACAAGTTGAGCGTCAAAGCGTGAGATGCTTCTGGCTGTCAGATGAGGAGCCTTAGGTGGTGCTGCCTTAATGTCACTTCACACATTCAGCATCTTTCAAACTGCTCTAACGCCAACTTACAGACTTGTTTAACTCATCCATATTTCATTACTGCTGCGTGCAAAGATGACAGAAATGAGACTGGTGGCTGAAACTGCAGAGGATCGCTGACAGTCATCCCAAAGTAGGACGAGGAATAAAGCAGTGGATAGTTTTCCCATGATGAGCTGTTGTTCTTGGTCGTAACCATGGACCAAACACACTTCTTTTAAGTTTCCTGCACTCTCACCTCATTCTTCTGTTGGATGTATTACCAAATGGATACAGAGAGACTTTAACCTAACCACACTAAAAGCCAAGTTTAATGGCCTTAATCTAAAATCTAGTACAGGCCATTTTTTAATCAAAGATGTAGCTTGAACCTTAATGCACCTCCTTTTACCTTCAGAAATGCCCTTATATCTCATGGTAAATGGCCTGTACTTCTGCAGCTCTTTATCTAGTCCACAGACCCCAAGGTGATTCACTTCACATTTAGGTATTCACCCGCTGAATGGTACGCTACATCATCATAGCCACAGCGTCCTGGGACACATTGACAGAAGCAAGGCTGTACATCAGTGCCAACAACAGCAGGTAAGGTGGATGAAACGTCTCACCCAAGGGCATGATGACTGAGATGGACAAAGAGGGGCTCAAACCAGCAGCCCACTGGTTGGAGCTCATGCAAATCAAGTTTTTTTAATCAATCAACTCTAAGTTCTCTACATCAGTGGGGATTTGTTTTCTCCCCCATGTTTGAGGCACAAGGTTTTTTACTTTGAAGCTGTTCTCAAGGGTTAAGCTCTAATGTCTGAGCAGTGTACAGTTCTCTGTAATTTATTCACATTTACCTCCTTCATAAAAAACACCTGTTGAGCAACAAAATAAAGCTCATCAACATTTAGCTACTAAATTATCAAGTATGACTCTCAGCCTTGGCTGATGTGTGAATAAAAGTATGATTGGACGATCTGATACAGCTGAAATACTATGGAAGAAATCAGGAGACTTGTTTATCTCCTGCTAGAGAATTGAGGAGATGCCATGGCTCTGTGTTAAATGGCCTTGCAGACAGGAATTGGCCATATTAGAATGCTGTTACAAAGATTTTGGAGAACATTTTTCCCATTTCAACCTCAGAGATTTGAATAAATGGCCAGGTGACCAAGGTTGACATGTGGAGGCTCTCCAGGGGCCTGCACTTATCAAGTACTGTTCTTTAGATAGTTTATCCTAAAGCTATGTATTTGGACATAACAAAGGAAACCTTAGCATAAAGCAAAAGCTACCCAGTACAACCAGAAACTACCTATTTTATTTTATATCCAAGAGAGGCTTTGCTGCAGCGGGAACTGATCAGCTCAGCATCATAGAGTGTATTATAAATTCCACCATCCTTTTGTAAAGATTTCTCCCTTTATTACAATATGTTATGTTGCTGCCACCACCACCAACAAGACAGACTGCAGCTATCATGCAGAGCTTCAATCTTCTTTCTCTGTTTCAGGAACCGTACACCTCCAGGACCATGAGGAAAGCAGGTAAAACTGCAGCTGCCCCTTTGATATATACGGGTTTTATATTTTATTTTCTTTGACAATCATACAAGTTTTGTATCACAAATGAAGCACTCTTATTACCTAAGCACTCATTATCTAACTTTCTGTTTCCTTGAGACCATGATCTAATCTGTTTTTGTACTCACGAGCTCTCGTTGCCATGCTCTGACCATGATGTAATAATGTTTTTGGTTTTGTCTATCCACAAGCCCTGGGTGGGTTCGGGGGGTTCTCTTTCCATATTTTGGTTTCTGAAATCATGCGCTCCAGGCGTGAGAGGGAGCAATCACATTTCCTGATTAGGTGAAAGATTTTCCTTTGAAGTTTGGCATAAGTGACTGATGGCGGTTGGCACTGGCGGGGTCTGCTAGGGTTGCGTATGGACGCCTAGCTGCGCGGGTTGCTGCCCTGCCGGGATCGACCGGCCCTCTGATTCTTGTGTCACGGTAGGGGGACAATATAAATTGTATTGAGACAATATAATTTGTATTCAGCACCGTGCCTTGATTGATGTGCTTGCTTTGCTGTTTTCTGTGGCGGAATAAAACGACACATTTTACACAGTTTGTGTGTTCATCTTTATTGCCGACTCATCCCGATCCTGCCTAAATTTCATAATACACCCTCCCGAAAAAAAAAAAAAAAACAACAACCCAAAAAACCAGAACACCTTAGCACATGTGTATACCAATTTTATCTAAACTAATTTATTGTGTAGTGTATTATCTACCAAGATGCGTTTTCCTCTGTGAATAGCTGCATTGTTCATTTATCCTCCTATCAGTAATATACTGGTGGTAAGTCATCATGAAAAGCAGCACCAAAAGAGTTGAACACTTTGGTTTAATTTGGAGCTTAAATGGGGGGATGAGGACCTCTGAAAAACCTAAAAATAATCTTTGATATCTCTTGAGCAATGATCATTTGTAAAAATAAAAGAATATATAAAACATCTTTTAGCTTTTTTAGTAGCTAATGAAGTATTAACCATTCAGCCTATTTGCTGAGTTCTTCCACGTTGGTGGGGTGTCAGCTTCACGCAGCTCAAGCTCTTCCCAACTGATGAAACAGTTCGCAGTGTTGAACAGTGGTGAACTCCAAGTTGAGTTCACCATTTAAAGTTCTTAAATTACACATTTAAGAAAACACGCTCCAATATTTAAGTAGTATAAATTACAATTTCACAGGAAACGGAAGACGTATAAGTTATAAATGTACAAGCATGAAAAACAAACAACAAATTTATGGATAACAAACTTATAAAAAGAGAAAGAGAAAATTACATTATTCACTAGTAGGAATAACATATTTGGGAATAAAGTTTGAGATGTATACTTTTAAACTTATGATTTGTGCCTATAGTTTTGCAAAGTTTTAACTTCTAAATTTATTTAAACTTTTATAAGTTGTTACAATCATGCAGATTTTTTTCAGTTTCTGTCCTGGTCACTTAAACAAGACATTGCTGTCATTTTTCAAATCTCTGGTGTTACTGCTATTTTCACATATCCACTACTGTAAAAACGTCCACAGCTGAATATTGATTATTTATTCTTCAGATGCACAGTATGTATATTGCAAAAACGTTGTACAGTACAGTATTTGATTTGTAGTTATCTTTACTCTGCCACGTTTTTATACACTTTTTAAGGTCCTCATTTGTGTGACCACTTTTGCTGTAATGTTTTTGCATTACACCACAATTTCCCTATTGTGGGACCATAAAGGGATTTTCTATTCCATCCTATTTACTTCTAAATGTATTTTTACATCTGATGTCACATGAGCTGACAAAAAGGAACAAATGCAAATCTTAAATGTAATTTATTGACCTCCACTTACAAATTCAGACAGTTTTTTATCTACAGTAATCTTAACCCTGGCAAGGAGTTAATGCTACATAATGCTTTTATCACATACATGTGAGAATTAAGAGAATTTGTTTAAAAATACCATGTTCACAGCCATTGCACCTGTTAAAATTCCACTTATCTATCTATTTTGACAACTTTCCGCATAACGAGCGGTTGTGATGAAGTATGCGGGACAAAACCATGGCATGGGAAGTCTAGATGTCAGTCAAAAGGATGATACATTAATAAAAAATTAGCATAGCAGCGGACATGAGATTCCTTTGTATGGTGGCTGGGCTCTCCCTTATACCCCATTCCCATTTGCCGAAAAATCCGTTGAAACCCGGGAACAATTGGCTTTTAGTGGCATTGGGAAAAGATCACTGACGCAAGCCTACCCGAGTAAAATGATTTGGCAAGCTATACGTGTTAAAACCTTCACGGCTCTGATCAGCATGCTGTGCCAACACCAGGCCCGAATTGACCCGAAACATTACGTGACACCATTAAGTGCGACGCACGGACATTAGTACACTGTGCCTGTCACATTTGATCTAACAAGCCGAAACAACTCTGCTTACATTTGATTAACATGGCGCAGCGATGAATAGTGGGATTCGGGACAGATAAAAAGGCGAAACAATAATGAACTTATTCTTTAAGGAGGCGGTCACACTTTCCTTCTGCTCCTGCAACTCCCCGCTCTGTCCCTGCTTTGCTGTGTCTTGTCTTTCTTTGCCCTCTCTTCATATCACCCAAATTCAAACAATGGATCTGGTCAGCTGGTCTTTCAATGCAATTGATCAAATTTTCTCAACTGGAAGAAAGGGAAAAGGTGACCTGTCCTGTTCTGCCCCAACATACTTTGTTGGATATATCATAGACTCCCGGAAGGCCTGGACTATAGTGTGTTTTACAGTGTTGCCAGTGGAGGATGTGGAGGACGTATAGATTTTTATTCATGATACTCTGATTTCTCTTGTTTGGATTTGGAGGATACCTGCTGTATCTACCATTACAGAGGATGTCCGTGGCAATATGGGCATTGATCAGGCTGCCGGCAGCGGCTGACATGCTCACAAAGGTTGTGAACAAGCTCAGCCATATGCTGGGTGCGATTGCATGCAGGCTGTCTGCGATGTTTGAGCTCAAAGGGGAGTTGGGTTAAAATCTTGGAAAGAAATTTGGAATATTGGAATGGCCATGCGGATACCCCCCACCTCCCCTACCTGCGAGCACCTGTGAATGCTTCCAGAACCGTAGCACCTGTTGATAAACTTGTATCTTATCAAGGACAATGGCCTCTGGCCAGTGTTCATGGACTAAATGAATGCACTCATTCATACACACACACCTAATGCTCAAATGTCAGATTGACTTTCAGGTGGCCCCAGCCTCCAATGTTTTCCTTTTGCTGAAATGTTTGTCTTGTGTTACATGTGCTTTTTTTTTGGGCTGAGGGCTTTTAAAATACCTCAAACTATGCCCTGTCAATGATAAGGTGTAATTTATCCCGCAATTCAGTGAAAGGGTGCAGTCAAAGTAAAAAAAACATATAGAGCCAAGGAGAAGGAGAGGGTGACTCCAATGGCTGGAATTTGGAGGGGATTTTTAATGGGAGTTGCAGGGAAGTGGGCCTCCATTCGGCTGGTGTTTGACTAGGAAGGGCCATTTTGAATGGCTGCTACTGCATGGTCAGATCCAGCATTTTTTGCCAATGGGAAGGGAGCCAAACTCTGATTGTTAGCGGGTCGACCCATGTTTGAAAAAAACCTGGGTTAACCCATTATTTTCAGTGGGAAAGAGGCTTTAGGATGAGGAACCCAGTCTCCTCAACATAAAGACGTTTCAGCTAAAGAAGGTCAGACATCTGTTTCTCAAAGCCCCCTAAGAATCTAAGTCGTTCCAGGCACGCCCCACTGGGGGGAGGCCCAGGGGATTCCTCAGGAACCACTGAAAGGACTGTGTCCCTTTATTAGGAGTCTCTGGGCAGCAATATTTACTTAGACTCCTTCCCTAACAATCCGGTCCCAGATTAGAGGAAGAAAACCAGTAAGATGAACATTTTCTTTCTCTTCTTCATTCTGCCCTCAATATGTAACTATGATATTTCCATATTTCTTTAGTAAATAAATAAGATAATTTCCTTGGACATTAACATTTCAGCCAAGCCATAATATCAGAATAAGCGTACCTAATTCTAAACCCATTTCCTCCAAACTATGATCTTAGTTGATAATAGTTATTTTAACTTTGCGTGTGCAAAAATAAAGAATAGAAGTATTTTTATTTCACAATATTAACTTTCCACACAAACACCTACAGCCTATTTATAAAACTGTAGGAGCCAATTCTGACATCTGGCTCAAAGAACACAGTCCTATTATAGATGCTCCGTTTCCTACTCTTCAGACTTCAAAGAAAGTCTGCATAACCGTGCACCATAAGATCTATGAAGGATTTTCTACCTTTTGCTCAGAAAACACAATGTGCATCCAGAGGATCAGCGATTCCGTCAAACAGGATCCACGGAGCAGCAAAACAGGCTCAATATTCACACCTTCACCAAGGCATTCCTCAGCCTGTCCCTGCATGTCCTTGAACATGAATCTCTACCTAACGCTCTACTAGTATTTTTAAATCCCCTGCCTCTGTTGCTTACTTCATCATGTTCAGAATTTGTTCTCTTTGGTGACCTGCCAACAGTGAGAAATCACAATTTTTCTTGCAGAGGCATTCAGAAAAGGTGCTACACAGAGCTCAAAGGATTTGTTAAAGTAGCTCTAAAATAGAAGATCAATTTCTGACAGTCATGCATTTTTGTCTCAAAGGCAAAGACTGCAGACTGCTCTTAATGCACTGGAGCAACTACCAATGGCTCCCCCCACGCTCTGTTCTCTGGTCTATAAACTTTAACTGCTCGTCCCACTGCAGACCGGGCCATAAAATAAAGGCTCTCTACCCTCAGTCAGTAAACACGACTTGCTAGGAGCTCCAAAGACTGCAGTACCTCTTTCAAAGCCTGTATCCGACGTCAGAACTGTGTTTAACTGATAGCGTGGCTGCGCTGTGGTCATTGGACACTAACTCTGCCTCAAAAGGCATTTGAAATTATTTGCTATGAAAGCGTTAATTTGGAGCAGCTTTTTGCATGCTGCTATCAGCAGAAGCTGATGGAAGCTTGTGGTTAGGAACTTCCCTCTCTGTGACTCTTGAAGTGCACAAACACAGAAGAGGAAATAAGTTGTGCAAATGTAGGGTAAAGGATATTGTTCTTGAAGGCACAGCACAAGAAACCAATTAATGCTCTGACTATATGAAAGACTTTAGATGCATATGCTGACATAAAAGTGGGATAACTCAAATTTTATGAGAAATAGAGGAACAGCTCAGAGGTCTTTATGTTACTTTGCCAACAAACCTATAGATAACATTTCCCGGCGAGGAGCTTCTATCGCTCCCTGAAGCTAAACAGGCAACAGTGTGCTGGGATTGATGCCCTTTAACACTCAAACTTATACCCAGACACAAAATAATGGTTCTATGATATGCTAACTCATGCCTGAAGAGGTTGATAGCTCTCTTCTTTAGAGAGCAGGGCTAAAGGGGCTGTAAAAGCAAACAGCTCAGATCAAACCAACTCTTAGCTCCCTTTGAAGAATGGGAGACAATTACAGAGATCAGTGGTGCAGCCCAGAGGTGGTTAACAGCCAAGACAGGCAGAAAGACAGAGATTGATGTCCCAGAAGATCTACAGAGTCTGATCCCTTTAGTGAGTTTGGTTAAATCTAGCGTTACTGAAAACACGTAGGAAAGCAATGAGTTGTAAACCGATGAGTTGTAAACTAATGCTGCAGCAAAACACTTTATACCAGAGAGCATTAATAAGTCAGGTGTCCTATAAACTATTCACATCCTTAAGTCTTTTCACTAATGTCACATTAAAAACACAAACAAAAATCTAATTTAGGATTTTTCTATGCTAGACCAACACATATTATTGCATATGTGGACAAATTTAAGGAGTATGAATACTTTTAGGTACGTAAGGCACTTTATATTCCCTGGTTCTTGTTTCTGGTGTTTGTGATTTCATATCACTTTTAATTGGACCATAATATATGAAAGGGACCTGGCTCTTCATTTCCTCTGAAAACAAGGACTCTTTAGAAGAACGGTAATTCCAGAATGGTAATGCGTGTACTTATAAAGCGCTTTTTCAAGTCAGGAGACTTGATCAAAGCGCTTTACACTACATTCAGTCATTCACGCACACACTCACACACTGATGGTGGCAAGCTACCTTGTAGCCACAGCTGTTCTGGGGCTCACTGACAGAAGCGAGGCTGCCGTACACCACCGTACACTACTGGCACCACCGGGCCAGTCTGACCACCATCAGTAGACAATGCAGGTGAATCGTCTTGCCCAAGGACACAGCAACACTGAAAGTCGTAGGGGGGTCTTGAACCGTCAATCCTTCGATTTCAGAGCAAACTCCTACATTGACGCCATTCTCGGGTGTAGGAGTGTGACGGTGGTCCCCATGACCAAAGCTGTCTGAATAGTGCGGACAGTAAGGAAGGAGGCAGGAAGAGGAAGTGGGATGATTTCTATGATAGATCCTTTAGCAGAGGAAGCACTGCATAGGAGCTTACAATTTCCCCATAATGCTTTGAGTGCTACGACATTTTTTACGGTAGTTCTTTTCCTGAAGGCTGTAGTCCCAGTTTGACCAGCATTATTCACTCCCTAGTTAGTGTTCAGCTAAAAGACTTTGTGGATACACCACAGTCTTAAGTTCCTTTCCTACCCTGGATGGAGTTCTATCCAAATTCAATTTACCTTATTTTCTGTAGCACCAGTTCACAACAGTTGACATCTCTGACTGAAAAACAGGCCCAACTTCTACTGTTGACCCCATGGAAATTGTTCAAACATGAATCAGCAGCTACGAACAGGAGATAGGAGGTTCAGTTTATAGTATTTCATTGAGAACAAGTCTGTGTTGAAAGCTACATTTTAAAAATCATTTGTAAAATTTTAACTGGATGAAAAACAAAATGCAGGCAGGAGTTAAAGTAGTAAAGCCCCCAGCTGTTTTTGTTTCACAGCACATCAGAGTCGGATTTAATGGTTAAATGACACATTTACCTGTTCAAATAGAAAATTTAACAAAAAAGCCTTTTGTACAAACCATTGAGCTGATGTGAAAGTACAATTTATCCTTGGTGACTTTGAGATAGCTCACTGACAGATACAGAAAAAGCATTTTGTAGTTGCTATTGTGCACTCCAGTGAATAACGATAAGATCACAACATAAATAAATGTATTCTCAGAAAAAAAAAAAAAAAAAAACTTCAATCCTCCTTAGGTCTGCAGAGAGGAAATAGTTTAGGGTGATTTCTGCTTATCATACAACTCCATCTGAACAGGAGCAGAACAGCAAGGCAGACAAAAAAAACAACGTCCTGCTCCCAAGCACTCATCTGCTGTCTCAGTGTTGCGGGTGGGGGCTGTCAGAAGAAAGACGTGTCATTTTCTCTGGTAATGAGCTTCAAACTACATGCAGCAATTATGACAAAACTTTAATGCCTCTTTAAGAGGGGAAGTATATATTCAGCTGCAATACAAGCAGAATAACCTGCTGGGCAAAAGTCTTCGTTAGTCCATCGTCATATTCTAATCTTGATCAGAAGATCATCCGGCTTTCTTAGAACCTTCTTCACTCTAGCTACTGTGCTACTCCTTTAGTTTATTTCTTTTAGTTTTCTTTTTTCATGAAGCCAAGTTACTTTGACCTTCAAATCATCCAGACATGAAATGAGTCAAATACTTCAGTCAATACAGCTTGCATTAATGTTAAGAGTTTTTACACCCAAAATTGCTCCAGCCCAGTAAAAATGGATGTAGAGGTCTGTAAACATTAATTAAGATAAATTAAGTCGAGATTTGAAGCTGAATTAAGGCTTGGGGCAATTCAAGTTCCTGGGTGCCGGTGTCCTGCAACTTTTACTGTAGATATGTTATGGGTCCAACACACATAAGGTGAATTGATGATTAACTGGACTCTAAGTTAATGCTGGAGCTAATTCAGCTGTTTGACTTTGGCGGAAAAAGCCACAGTGATAAGCTTGGCTTTTTTTTTTTTTTTTTTTTTACAAATCATGGCCCTCTTGTGAGAGGAAGCCACACCCAAAATCTTAAGGACTTGCCTGAATGCAAAATTTTAAAATTAATTGTAAATTATTGGAGACATAAATGAAAGATGATCCTATGAAAGTTCAGGTTTCCTTTCAAACATAGAGACAGTGTGTCACAGGATACTACGAATGAATCAACCATCAATTGGTCATCTACTGAATAAGCTTGCAGTGGTTGGGATCCTTTTTGGGATCAGGAATCAATATATTTGGAGTCTTGTATTCTCCTGGAGACCATACCAAACAAAATTAAGCTGAATCTACTGAGCGTTAAAAAATCTCTGCCTATTCCTGCTAATCACACAGTAGAGCTCATCAACTCATCAGGTTTGGTTGGAGCATGCCTCTTTGCCATCACCTTAATCTTTGATATCCCCAGAAGTATGAACAGTTTATGACTAATCAGTATAAGTTTCTTTTAGATAAGTAAAGTATATACACTATATTGCCAAAAGTATTTGCTCACCCATCCAAATTATTGGAATCAGGTGTTCCAATCACTTCCATGGCCACAGGTGTATAAATTCAAGCACCTAGGCATGCAGACTGTTTTTACAAACATTTGTGAAAGAATGGGTCGCTCTCAGGAGCTCAGTGAATTCCAGCGTGGAACTGTGATAGGATGCCACCTGTGCAACAAATCCAGTCGTGAAATTTCCTCGCTCCTAAATATTCCACAGTCAACTGTCAGCTGTATTATAAGAAAATGGAAGTGTTTGGGAACGACAGCAACTCAGCCACGAAGTGGTAGGCCACGTAAACTGACGGAGCGGGGTCAGCGGATGCTGAAGCGCATAGTGCGAAGAGGTCGCCAACTTTCTGCAGAGTCAATCACTACAGACCTCCAAACTTCATGTGGCCTTCAGATTAGCTCAAGAACAGTGCGCAGAGAGCTTCATGGAATGGGTTTCCATGGTCGAGCAGCTGCATCCAAGCCATACATAACCAAGTGCAATGCAAAGCGTCGGATGCGGTGGTGTAAAGCACGCCGCCACTGGACTCTAGAGCAGTGGAGACGCGTTCTCTGGAGTGACGAATCGCGCTTCTCCATCTGGCAATCTGATGGACGGGTCTGGGTTTGGCGGTTGCCAGGAGAACGGTACTTGTCTGACTGCATTGTGCCAAGTGTAAAGTTTGGTGGAGGGGGGATTATGGTGTGGGGTTGTTTTTCAGGAGCTGGGCTTGGCCCCTTAGTTCCAGTGAAAGGAACTCTGAATGCTTCAGCATACCAAGACATTTTGGACAATTCCATGCTCCCAACTTTGTGGGAACAGTTTGGAGCTGGCCCCTTCCTCTTCCAACATGACTGTGCACCAGTGCACAAAGCAAGGTCCATAAAGACATGGATGACAGAGTCTGGTGTGGATGAACTTGACTGGCCTGCACAGAGTCCTGACCTCAACCCGATAGAACACCTTTGGGATGAATTAGAGCGGAGACTGAGAGCCAGGCCTTCTCGTCCAACATCAGTGTGCGACCTCACAAATGCGCTTCTGGAAGAATGGTCAAAAATTCCCATAAACACACTCCTAAACCTTGTGGACAGCCTTCCCAGAAGAGTTGAAGCTGTTCTAGCTGCAAAGGGTGGACCGACGTCATATTGAACCCTATGGATTAGGAACGGGATGTCACTTAAGCTCATATGTGAGTCAAGGCAGGTGAGCAAATACTTTTGGCAATATAGTGTATATTAGGTGCCTTTCACAGATAAAGAAATAACAAAGTGTTGCACTAAACAAACTAAACAGTAATTAAAATAATGAATAACAAATGTAATAATAAACATTCGAAGCTTTAGATATTTTTTCCATCAATTTTTCTTCTTTTGTTTGATTACTTTTTACAAGCCTGCACAAAAAATAATGAAAAATACAGAGTCTGATGTAATTTCTGAAGGTTCTTCATAAAAAAATGTGGAATCTTAGAGAGGAGTTGAGGGGTTTCTACCGTCATCATGAACACTACAGCTGAACATCCTACTATGGGCTTTAAATGTTCCATCTACATTAGGATGACCTTATGCAGTAATTTAAATGTTTCTTTAGTTTAGTGCAAAACTCTGACTGACTCAGAGCATTGCGATCAGCTCAGTTAGACATGGAAAAAAAGCTGGCCTTCCACCAACACGCAACCAGCCAACAAGCATCAGCACTTTCCACTAGTGTCTCTCCTAAAGGAAACCATTACACTGCAGAAATGCACAGGAAGGCAGCCGAGGGGGATTTTCTCAAGTGTTTTCCTCTCCTCCTCTCTCTTAAAATGAGGAAAGAAACATTACATTAATGCACCACTTTTTAAGGGAGAGAGAGAGAGAAAGGGGGAAAGAGTAGTCAGCCAGTCACTAATTCAGTCTTGACCTAGTGATTTATTTCACTAATAATCTGCTTTTCCAGGTGACACTAAAACCACCAATAAAATGATTAGAGAGTTGACAAGGCAGTGGGATAGTTCAAAAGTAGCCCTGTCTGTAGTATAAGATATGTAATTAAATTCCCAAAAGAAAAATGATCCAGACAAATCCCGCCTTGGGGATGTTTCACAAGGATTAAACAGGGAAAGACCTGATTACAAAGAAAGGACTTCCTGGAGTGTCTGGAGGTGTCAACACCACAATTAAATATTTGGTGCTATCTGTAGGGCACCTGCATGATGATACGGGAAGTTGCATGAAAAGTTACCTTTATTTTCTATCAAAAGACCTTGAGATAAATTGAGATAAACACAATATACCCATTTGTTACTACTGATGCACCAATCAATTTGTCACTGATTTCATTTAGTCAGAATATCCTCGATTGGCTATGACTGTAAAAATACACAAAAATATTTGTTGGGTAATGAGCTGGTGAACATTCTCAGTGATCAAGGTCATAGCATTTCCAAAAAGCTAAAAGTTTAACAAACAGCTGGACTTTTTTTTCTAAGTTTGAAGACATTTCGCTTCCCGTCCAGGAAGCTTTTTCAATTCAAAATGGATTAACGTTGAGTTACAAGCTTTATAGTGTAAAGCCTTGTTTCGGCTTGGAAAACATGCAAATTGAACCGGAAGAACAGATCCACCCCTCAGTAATGCGTTGTCGTTGAGGTCTTTTTTTAGCCTGCAATACCCAGTACTGGCCTATGCCTCTGAAAAGGGGAGTCGTTAGTGTCATTGTTGGCCTGGCTGACCAGGCAAGATGTTTTGGTTCCACAACAAATTTTAAGTTCAAGGATAATTTTTACAGACAGAAGCATGGTTGTGCCATGGGATCTTCAGTTTCACCATTTGTAGCCAATTTTTACTTGGAAGAAATGGAAAAGAGAGCTTTGGATTGACTGTTAGTGAGCATGGAAGGAGATGGAAACCTCAACATTAAAGTGTATAGGAAACCTACTCACACAGACCAATATCTTCTTTTTGACTCACACCACACACTGAAACACAAACTCTCTGTCATCAGAACCATAAAAACACCAGGCCGAGCATGTATGTACTAAAACACAAGTGAACCACAAAGAACAGAAACACATCAAAGATTCTCCTCAAACCTGTGGATATTCAAACTGGGCATTGGTCAAAACAGCAAGGAAATCCAAAAAACATGCAGCAGAACATAAAGATGGGAAGATTAAATGCAAACATATTGCTATACTATATATTGCTGGAATCTCTGAAAAACTGAAAAATGTTCCTCCAAATACAAAATCCCAGTACATTTCAAACCAAACAAGACCCTTAGACAGAGGCAGCGTATTCTCATTCGTATGAAATTGTAATTTCGTACGTTTTTGACGGTTTTTTCGTCGTATTTCGTCGTATTTATACATCTTGCCTCGAGACAAGATATCCGTGCGCATTCGCATCTTACGCACCATTCAATAACATAGAATTTAACATACAATTAACCCTAACCCTAAGATACAAAACAGCAAGAAACCTAGTTAGAGACATGAAGAAGTGATTATTTCACTGTTTTTCCCAGTTTTACGTCCGCCTGCGTATCTGCTTTTTTCGTCTGTCTGCCTGCGCATGCGCACTGATCAGTTTTTTCGAGGAAAAACGTCAAAAACGTACGAAATACTTTGCATAACTTTTCATACGATTTCATACGAACTGATAATGAGAATATGTTGACAGAGGCTAATGCATCCTAAAGATGAAACCCCCAGACCTAAGATAAGCAGAGTGGTGTATGCAGTTCAGTGCAGTAAGGAATGCTCCGATCTTTATATGGGAGAAACCAAACAACCTCTCCACAGATGCATGGTTCAACATACTTCTCCTCCGGACATGACTTGGCTTTCCATTTACTGTACACCTGGTGGACAAATGGCACTCGTTTGACAACCAGGTTGGTTGTGTAGTGAGTTTATCAGAACTAAATATAGGATCTACTTTTTTATCCATGGCTGTAGTTAAATAAATGAACAAATCTTGGCTTGCCATCTTAATGGTTTATTAATAGTTTAGTGATACCCTATCTGATTTTATGGCAAGGCTTAAAACGTTCC
Organism: Cyprinodon diabolis; assembly: GCA_030533445.1. Taxonomy (NCBI): domain Eukaryota; kingdom Metazoa; phylum Chordata; class Actinopteri; order Cyprinodontiformes; family Cyprinodontidae; genus Cyprinodon; species Cyprinodon diabolis. Next base: position 48,030,233 of record CM060066.1, read on the forward strand.
TTTTTGATGAAGCTTATAGTAAAAAGAAAACTAGTAGAGAGTAGAGAGATAGATGGAGGTAGAGCATAAACAGGCCAATCCGACGGGGAAGAATTCAGGCCCGACAGATGTTTCTCCTTGGCTCTACTTTGTATATATACATGTACCTTCTACGTAAAAAGGTATATATATTATCATCACCACACTCAGTGTACATCTTAACAACAAGACAACAAATAATATTTTTGAATTATACAAACTCATAAAACTTAAAATCATATGACTGAAACTCTAAAATAGCACCACAAACTCATTAAAATTATTCATGTTCTCTTTAACTTTCAGGAGAGTGGACATATCTAAGGTTCACCATCTTGTAACAGAACAATTATTTAACACTGCAGTCCATTAAAACTCTCTCTAAGAGGATTTAACGGTAAACAAGATATAGTAAAAGGCTATTCTACAGAATCAGTAATGAGCTTCATGCTAAAAAAAGGGCTTCTATTATCACCATTTTAAAGTTATACATTTCGTGAAAGGCCAATCCCATTCGGGCCTTGGAGGGGTGCCATGAGAAATATAATCTGAATCAATAACGTTAAAAGCTACCAGAATTTATTTATGAAGGAGGTCAGCTAGCGGTCTGTCCACAGGAACGATGGATTTGACCACTTTTGTGCCAAAGTCGAAATGTGACCAAATATCAGGCAGTACAAGAACAAATTGATTGTGCAAGTCATCTGCTGGACACAGAGACTTTAGGTCAAAATGCTTTGTACATATGAAACAAGGTGAAGGAGCAAATCTTATTGGACTTTAAAAGCTCATATAATTCTATAATGATTGTTCAAAGAAGATTTTAGGGACCAATATTGGAGGTATTTGATATTTTCTGAATTGAATTGAATTGAAGTAAACAAGGATTCAACAGAGATGAATGTTTACTCAGAAGAGTTTAAAGCACCCAAAAAGTTTAAACCCACCCAAATGTTTAAACCAAGCAGAGGTTTTTAAACCCCAACTTACCACCGCCCCTTAACATAATAGAGGGATTTCAGTGCAGGTATAATACTAGAATCTCAACATCATGTCGAGTGCAAAACAGGCCATGAAAGGGTCTCAATGCAAATCAGCTCTGGGTGACGAGTCAGACAAAAAGTGCTTCAAAAAGCCCTAATGATGCCAAGAAATCAAGTAAATCAAGTCACATCTGTCAGGTACGATGGAGCCAGGCCTGGGGTTGGGGGTCCTTGCCGTATACACACACACACACACACACACACACACACACACACACACACACACACACACTTTTCTCTGCTTCAAATCCTGCTATGCATTAGCATTTCTTGTGTTGACACTGGAAAAAAGGAACAGTAAAACATGAGAACAATCGGTCATTAAATCCTATGTAGGAACAGTATTTCGATGGGATTGGGTCTGACTCAAGATGGCTGCTCTGTAGGCATGCCTCTCACCTGATGATGTCTGTTAACATTCCTACCCTCATCTGTTATCTTGAAGTCGGGATAATGACGGACAGAACAAGATCCTGGATTCACGCGTCTAAATCAAGCTTCCTCTTCAGGTTAGCTGGTCTTTCTCTTAGCGATGAGGTGAGGAGCTCTGTCATCAGAAAGGGACTATGTCTCTCTGCTGGCCTCAGGCAATCCAGAGCCGGAGGAGGTATCTGGGGAGAGGGAGGTGTGGGAGTCTCTGCTGAGACTGCTTCCCTAAAGACCCGGTCCTGGTCTATAGGAAGTAGATGAAGGAAGTTCAAACTAAAATATTTTAAACCACAGAAAAGTTTGAACAAAAAAAAGGTTGAAATAAACAAGGTTTTAAACCATAGAAGTGTAATAAACTGTGTGTTCAAAGAATCCATAGAGCTGCTCAATCTTTTTTTATTGAATACCTAAAATTGTTTTGAATTTGACAATTCCAAAAAAGATTCAAAACAAACCACTGGACTTTGTTTTCCAAGTTTGAAGACATTTCAATTCCCATCCAGGAAACTTTTTCTATTTAAAATGTTTGGATTATTTGTTGAGTTTCAAGCTTTAGAGAAGCCCAACAAAGCCTTGTTATTGTTAGGAATCCAGTTTCTGTGGTCTGTTTTTGTGGTTGTTTGTGTGTTTTTTCCTCTCCACCACCAGGAGGTGCCCTGTCCTCGTTTGCCCTCCTGCCTACCTGCGGCTCGTTGGATCATTATCTGGAGGAGTATTTGAGCGGTAGACTTGGGTACTCTAGCCAAACTGAGATTAGCAGAGTCTATCTAAGCCCTGAGACTTATGTTCTTTGTCTTTGTTCTTCGGCAGAAGACTTCTGCTAAACTGGATACCTGGTCCTTCTCCCCCCTGGAAGGAAAAGCTGAGTTCACACTGAGCAGGGTTAAACCTCCACATGATCCGCTCAAGTCTCCATCAGAATTTCGAGTGACAGTCCGCTCCATTACTCCTCCGGGTCCAACGTTTGTCTACCTGTCCACTCTCCAACGTGTTCATTATTCTCTGGACTAACCCACACAGACTGGATTCGAGGATTGATGAGACCCCCTCAAACATGAGTCCCTCACTAGCATTATCCATTCGGCATCCAAGATTCCCATGGTACCTGAACTGATCTCTCTGAACTTCCCTTCTCACTTCCAGTTCCAGTTCACCAGCTCTCTGAGTTCCAGGTCCAACCCCTCAACCCTTGCCCCAATAAACCTGTTAAACATTTCATTTGTTCTCTGAGTGGTTTCTCTGCATGTGGGACTGATTCATAAACCAATCATGACAGTTATGGCTTAAAAAACATGCAAATTGCGCAGGTTTTGTGTTAAATTTCACACAAAACTGTTTTTATTTAATTGAAATGAAATTTAACGACTTTTGTTCTTACTGTTTTACATTTCTTTCTCTAACTTTAGTAATAGGAGAGTTATAATGAAGTCAGACCTTTGGACTGAGGGAAGCCTTGAGCCCTGATCTCATCAGAATAAATACCAACGCTGCTCCTCTCTGCTGATCAGGCCGTCTCTTAACCCCGGCTTTGCCTGCTGAGCTCCTCAGAGTTATTAAGACGATCATCCAGTTGAGAGCTTGTGTGGCTGACGATGCAGAGCAGAGTGTCCATTAATCACGCAGCGGGTGGTCCGCCCTGAGCCATCTCAGCTGTAAGTTTTTATAAACATCACTGGAAGTGAATGAGGGGCCAATTTAAAAGAGGGCAGTCCATCACCATAAAGTGCCACACAAGTTGGTTCGTAGTTAGATGGTAGTGGGCAGCATCTTAATGTGAAAGGGTTTTACTTTGGGCTCAAGGAGCATGTTGAAGTTGGAGAAAACCATTCATACTCTGACTGCCACACTGATTGACTGGAGGAATATGTTATAAAAATTACAGCAATCGGACTGATTGATTCAGTTCAGTTTACTTTCTATTAAGTTTATTTACAAAGCACCAGTTCATGACACACATCATCTCAAGGCCCTTTATAGATCGATTCATTCAAATCATCCAGACAAACAGTTTTTTTTCAGTTTTATGAAGTGTTCTGTATAAGGACAGACTGGTTGCATACAGTCATTGACTTTTGATTGATCGAACATTTCACCTGTAGGTGTGACTTACAGAAACAAAGAAAACCCAAAGAGCTCAACCTATTGTAAGGTATGTGTATCATAGGGAAGTTTATAAAAGAAAACTCTTGACATAGTGAAGTGGGTGTGATTAAGAGAATGACAAGAAAGTAGCACAATGTTTTATTTTCAAAGCCTGTATAGGATCTCTTCACTGTGTTGTTATAGGAGTAATTGTGTCTATTTCTCTGATAAAAGACCTAGTTTTTTAAAATACTGTGCCTGAGGAATCTATTCTATGAGGAGTATTTCTAAGAAAAACCATTAGAATCTCATGTCTACAAGCCAGCACACTTCATCTCATCCTTACAGTGAAATTGTCACCTTGAATGAATGACTAACTTTGACACCGTGGATGCTCCCTTTACAGATCAGCGATCAAACTAAATGTGAATGCTATTAAAGAAACTAAGTGTGCCTCTAAAAAAAATTGGGTTCTAAATTAATCAGTCTTCATATGGCTTGCAGGATCAATTAAAATGCAAAAAAAAAAAAAACCCTAACCTGTAGGATTTGTGTTCCTCGCTGACTATCCTAGCTTTGCTAATCCTAGCCTCTAAGCGTTTCTGGTATTTCCTCTCCTGTGGTCGCGTAATGCCGCTGTGCCTTTTGCCATTTTCAGGAAATCTTTCCCTTCTGATGCCGAACAGTGGTACTTTGCCTCTCTTATGACTTTGCCTGACATTGCAACCATGATGGTGAGGGAAGCAAAGTGGCCATCAGACAGTCCTTATCTGGGGACTGTTACTCACATAGGTTATCACTGCAGTGCTGTCCACCCAATCACTACCAAAACTGTTCTTGGGTATCTCTGAGATTGCTTCTTGTAAAAAAGCATTTCTATGACTGGGTGGGTATGTGTACGTGTGTGTGTGCTCGGCTTCACTCTCTGCTTCCATTTCTCTCCTGCTCTCTTTTCATTGCAGTAAACTCTCACACATATAAAAAAATTCACACCACATTGACACTCATCCAGCAAAAACCAAGTGGCTGTGCCATAAATATGTCACCTCGCCTTCTTTTGCTCATCATGATTATTGACAGGGCAGGATTAACCGAGGCTGGGATTCTCCATACTTCAGCAGTTCATAATTGGAGTGACAATTCACCATGCAACAGTGGCTGTTAAGACCGGCTCCTGAGATGGAGCAAATACGCCAGTCAGAGTGTCCTCGAATACGCGGAAAGAGAATAACATTTGCAATGGTTGTGTTTGGAGCACAATATGAAGCCAGTGGAGAGTGGGAAGTCATTTTAGGAAGCTTTATCGCCGCTAATTCCATTTTACTTATCAACTTAAAGAGACCTTTAAAACATCTAAATAAGGAAACCAGAACAATGAAAAACATTCAAAAATATAGAAGAAACATAAGAAACTGAGTGAAAAAGGAATGTGAAGAGGACTAAAAGCTTTCCTGAGAAATTTCAATTTCCATTACAAAGGTTCTTCAGCAGCTAAAGATTAAAAGATCAGATAGAATGAGGTGAAAGAAATGTGAACATTAAAACTAGACCTAAAACAAACAGAAAACTGCTGCAGAAAATATGCAGGGTAACATAATTTTGTCTGACATCAACAGAGAGCATTAAGATCTCCTTAGGTCAGGTCAGGACCACCTGAAAAGAGCTTGACTTGATCAGAGCAACTATTACTGTAGTTCTTTAAGAAAACGTTCAAATCAAATACCCCCAACATTCGACCAATGTTCATTAGTTTCAAAGTACTGCGGCCAAATAAAGTTCCACAAATGGAAAAGTCAAAAAACATTTAGAAGCACCTTTGGTGTAAAACTGGAGATCCAAACATTTCAGCCTGTGACCACAAATATAACACTGTTACACCCTAAAAATACATATATTTCTTTATTTATATATGTAGAGAGAAATAATTATACTTGTTTTGAAATAAGCATATTTTAAATTACCATTAAATATTTAATTTATCATTTAAAATGTAATTTTGATGAGTTACTGTAGTGGCAAACCTAATTATTTTGTTGTATATTAAATATCAAACTAATTTATAAACCATAATATATTCATTTATAAACACATACAAACAAATGTTCTAACTCTTAGCTTTATCTATATTTTCAAACCTAAAAGTTTATTTAATGATGGTGTGTATTTACCTTCTATATACCTCAGGGATCAGACCACAAAGACTTTGTAACTGTAAGAGGGTGAGGATTATTTCTAGAGAAAGGAAACAGAGAGACTTCAGGATTATCTCTGATTTGTCAAGAAGTTTCCAAAAGTGTTGATTGTGTATTTTACAGGTTTTTTATGTGGCAGACTCACGCGGATGGGAGGGTAAGGAGGGAGGAGGACGACAGAAATAATAGAAATAAAAATCTACCACATACCATCAAAGGACGTCTGATTCAAAAGCAAAGTTCATAGAAGTTTCTTAGTGAACATATTGACTTAACAGCTTGATAAAAGGTTTTAGGTTATAAGATATAATATCCAAAGCTTTGAACGTTTCATCGAACAAGCTTTGATCCATCATCTGGAGATGGAAAGAAGATGGCATTACGATAGAGCTACTGGGACAGAGAAGTTAATCTGACCTGATGGGAAGCTGTATGGAAGTGAACCCAGGGCAATCCTGAAAGTAAACCTGTTAAAAGGTTTGTGGCTGAGGTGGACGGATCACCTTCCAGCAGGACAACAACCCTGAACATGCAGACGGCTAGAAGTGCAATGGAAGGTTTGGATTAAATCAGATTGAGGTTCTGATGATGGCAAATAAAGTGACGGCATTTGCTGCAACGTGTGTAGAAAGATGCAGCTTAGGTTTGATTCAAAGGGTCCATTGTACGCCACACTGTTCAGATTTTCAGCAGTAGAAAATAGAATAAACCACGTGTTCATCTTCTTTCATTTCTGATTTATTTCTGAGTTGCTGTTATTCTGCACATCTCTGGTGTTGCTGCTATGTTTTCATATCCACTACTGTAAAAATGTCCACAGCTGTATATTGATTATTTATTCTTCAGATGACTGCACAGGATTTCTATTTGTAAAAACACTCTACAGTACAATATTTTGTTTTGTTTTTTTTACTCTGCCACTTATTCTGTCATCTGTAACCCCACAATTTCCTCATTGTGTGACAATAAAGGTATATTCTATTCTATTCTATTTTATTTATGTTGTTTTAATAGAGAACCCCAACAATGCATACAGTAGATGTTTCTGACTGCCTCTAATGAAATGTTCAAGGTGTGCCTGACCTGGTTATTAGGGTGTCCTTAATAAATCTGTATTTCATGTCAGTGTGGATGAAATGGTTCATTTGAACCAAACTGAATGGTTTTTACTTCTGTCACATATTAATATCTGATTAATATTAATGATGCTGCTTAAATTCATATGAACATTTCGTATTCGTAAGAACAGTGCCATCAGCACTTCTTTAAACTTTGTTAAACCCTTGTTGTTGTTTTTTTAATATCAGAATAAATCCCCGCTTCATCAATGTTGTAACTCATAATTTTTTTATCTTCCATCAATTTTCTCTTTGTCAGGATAGCGGTGGGGCCGGTTCCTATCTCCAGCTGTCAATTGGCCAGACTGTCGCAAGGCAACACAGAGACACATAAAGACATACCTATGAACGATTTAGAGGAGCCAATCAACCTAACAGTCATGTTTTTGGACTTTTTAGGAAGCCGGAGAATCAGGAGAGAACCAACGCACGCACAGGGAGAACATGCAAACTCCATGCAAGAAGCAACCCCTAACCTTCTTGCTGCAAGGCAACAGCGCTACCATGCAGCCCTGATTTTTGATCAGTTATAATACAATATAAGTGCAGGGACAGGTTTAAAGTTATTTAGGTCCAACTGACAAAAGTTCCCTGAGAAAACTATGAAACATAAATGAAAATCCAAAGGCAGATTTCAAAACTCTCTCTGCTCTGGAAAAACGATCGCTCTGCATCATTAAGGAGAACGATATTCAGTGTGTTCCACATCAGAACAAAATGCTGGATCCATCAGAAATGTTTTGATACTAATTTGCATGAGTTGTTTCTCAGTAGCTTTAACTGACTGAAAAGACCAAACCGAAACAGAAACATTCACATAATCATTTACCTCCAAGCTGATTTCTGAAGCCACAATGTTTATAAAAGGCTAACGTTGCATCAAACGACCTACAAAACTTCCAGTTGAACCTATCTTTCTTTCTGTGGGCTGAGGAACTTTCCTCTGGTGTTGATCTTAAAATTCTTTAAAGACAAATGCTGCATAAATCTTTTCTACTCGTCTAATTCCTTCTTGAGTCACTTAATAACAGCAGAGGGTATCAGGAACATGAACTAAATGAATGTGGATTTATTTCTAAAAGCAGCAGGAAGAAACCAAGAGTGATGACTAACGTTTGTTTTAAACATGTAAGCAATAGAAAGTACAGATACTTGTGTGAAAATGTAATGAGTAGAAGTCAGAAGTAGGAAGAAAAATAAGTAATGGAGTAAAGTATAGATACCTAAAAGGTGTACATAAGTACAGTAACAAAGTATTTGTACTTCGTTACTTGACACCTCTGATAGGGTCCCATTTCTGGTGCAGAGCGGGCACAGAAGACTGATCAAAAAGAAAAGATTTAAATGCATTTATTTTCTTAGGGAATACATTATAAACCTTTAACAGATTATAGTTTAGTATGATTGTTATTATTAAGGGAGGGAAAAACTTAATTTAAGTCTACTTTACAAAGTAAAAGTAAAGGGTGACGGATGTATATTGTGCTTCCGGTACCGATCTGGTAGTGACACACCACCATCATTTACAGCCTGTTTCTGTGACTCCTCAGTGAGATAAAGCATAAGCATCAAGCATGCTAATATAATCTGATTTGTCTCTTCCACTGACTTATCTGAGGACCTTCCATGCTGCTGGAAATCTCTCTGATGTTCAGAGTCTTCATGCAGTCTAACTTTTTCCACAATAAAAGAGTAACTGTGGTCGTTTCCCACTATCCTATGCAATGCGAAATAGCTTGACAATGGAACAATTTAGTCTTTCTCTTTTTTAAACTCAGTTCATTAGTCACATAGATTGTTACAGCACTTAGCTGTTTAACTCAAAAGGTCCATGATAAAAATTGACAGGCATTGTTCTCAAAAAAGCATAGATGCAGAATAAAATCACAGTACGAGTGGAATGAGGACTGTTTGCCCCTGGGATACCTTCAAAGGCGAGCTGCAGTTAAGACATCAGCGACAAACTAAGGCGGCCTGTCAGCATTTGACAGTCAGACGCTTAAGGTGGGATCACTTCACCTGAGCAGGTCCTGCTGCTTCTCACTCCCCCACCCTGACATATGGCTTCCCCTGCTCTATCTCTGCTGCTTGACATTCATGAGCTTCAATGCAGCAGCAGGTGTCATCAGGATATCTAAATGGAGGCCAGAGGGCAGAGGGAAGCCACCCAGTGATAAACACTCAGCTCCACCATAAACGTTGAGCCGATCATCTACGTCAGCATCCTTCATTGTTCTCTCCTCCTGTTGACTTAAGCAACGCTCTTACAGAGATACAGTAAAATTAAACCGTAATACATGTAAAATTGCTCCATGTTGCAGTAATACAGTTTTTTTTAATTGTTTACAGATAAAACCTGAAATACATCTATCCATCCATCAATCCATCCGCCCACCCGTCCATTCGTCCATCAATCCATCCGCCCACCCGTTCATTCGTCCATCCGTCCATCCATCCATCCATCCATCCATCCATCCATCCATCCATCTATCCATCCATCAATCCATCCGCCCACCCGTCCATTCGTCCATCAATCCATCCGCCCACCCGTTCATTCGTCCATCCGTCCATCCATCCATCCATCCATCCATCCATCCATCCATCCATCCATCCATCCATCCATCCATCCATCCATCTTCTTCTGCTTATGCGGGGTCGGGTCGCTGGGTTAGCAGCTAACATCCCTCTCCCGCAGCCAATTAGGTCAGCTCCACCAGGGGAATCCCAAGGCGTTCCCAGGCCAGCCGAGAAGCATAGCCCTTCCAGTGTGTCTCTGGGTCTTCCTCTGGGACATCCCCGGAACACTTCATCAGGGAGGAGTCTAGGAGGCATCCTAAACAGATGCCCGAGCCACCTCAACAGGCACCTGTCGACGTGGAGGAGCAGCGGATCTACTTTGCGTCCTCCCTGGATGACTGAGCTCCCCACCCTATCTCTAAGGGAGAACCTGGACACACTAGGGAGAAAACTGTAAAACCTGAAATCTTTGCTGTGAATTTTTTTTAATTCAGTCATTCCAGAAATATAAGTGAAGACTTTGTACATCTGAACAGTTTTCCATATGCTTTTTTTCCAAATAGTTGGAGTCAATGTGGCTTTGGTTTTACGTCCCAGAGGCCTTCTGCAGCATCCAGCAGGTCTCTACCAGGATTCTGACCAGTGCTGAAAAAGTATCCCTCAGCTTGATGCTGCCTCGCTCTGGGTTTTGTTTTTTAACCAGCAGCGTTTCCATCCAGACTCTAAGTTAGTTCATCTGATGACAGTGTCCTCTCCCCCTCAAATTTTAATTAAGCTTCTTCAAAGACAGCCTTTAATAAATTAAATATGGACATTATTCTTTACTTTGTATAGGTTTATGAGGTAAAATTAAAAAAATCATTGACACAAATAAACAGAGTATACCATGGCAGGCCAATGTATGTCGGAGGGTTGCCAGTTGATAAACCACAGCTATTCTCTGTTTCACGGCCTTCTTGGGATAATATGTGGATTAAAAATGTGAAAGAAATATGCACGTTTTGCTTTCATAATACAACTAAATTGCACGTTACATTTACAAAGAACTATAAATAATGAAAAAAACAAGATGAAATCAGTGGGTCTTGACTGGCTGATTTCTGATCTTCCACTTGAAGCCAGAGGAGGATGATGCCTTGCACCAGCTCATGTTCAGGGTCACGCCTGTGTCACTTAAAGAGTCTCTAATGAGACCAATGTGTCCAGCAGAGCACAGCACAGAAAATCTAAAGCTAACCACAGCTCAGGAGCTCTGGTGTCAGGAAAAAAAGGGAAAGGATGATTTTTCAAGTGCTGCAGCGGCACCGCACAGAGCGATTTTTGAAATTACTATGAAAGACTGTGTTTTATGTCTTAGGTTTGCAGGAGGCCATGAGACAACGCATCATTCAAACGTTATTTTTGAAGGCAGCAGGGAATCAGGAAATGAGAGAAGAGAAGAAAACTGCTCAATAGGAAGGAGTATGTCAGATTTTTGGTTCAGGCTGGAGCCCCCAATCGGAGACCAAAGCTGGAGTGAAATATTCTGTTTTCTTTCAGCACTACTCTGAATTAGAAAGAAATATATAAGTTCACACAAACAGTGAAGGACAAACAGAAGACAAATAATCAATTTTACTCAAGCTGAGGCAGACTGGAGAGAAATCTGCTCATAAAACTGCCCCAAATAGCTCACTGTGTCATGAATATAATCAATCATGTGTTATACAGTAGATCACTATACGGCATCAGATAGCAAGTCATGTGCTGTAGATCCCCTGATGCTTTATGTTGTAACATAAATAATGCCCTGGAAAAAAAATATGCAACCACTTTTTGCATTTACTTTATCATATTTAGTTGCTTTCAGTTACAGTTGTTTTCTTCCCTGCTAACATTAAACAATTCTGTTAAAGTAACTAAATATAATTAAGCAAATGCCTAAAACGGTTGCATTATTTTTTTCATTGTGATACAATGTGATCTAATATTGTATCATAAACTGATTCGATGTATGTCATACATGATCAGAAAAACTTATCTAATATCTGATATCTGATTTGATGCATTATGTCACATTTTTACATTTTTAATACATCTATATTTTGTTATATTATTTCAATTGTGTCTTCTCATTTGTCAGATTTTCTAACATCACAAAATAGAAGGTGAGCTTTACATTTTTCAGAAATTTTAGATTTCACAGCAGAAGCTTCCGGAACAATGAAGAGAATACTGAGGTTGATGTTTTTGAATGCTGTGTAACCATGCCAACTGGTCCGATTTTTAAAACAGAATCTGACCTTTCTACAGCTTGAACTATGCTGAGAACAGATAGACAGGTTAAAGAAAAGCTTTCACAGTTTTTGTTTTCTGAAACAGTCTTATGTTGAACATCAGTGCATTTCCTCCGTGGAAGAAAAATCAAATGGAAAGTTGACATGGCTGTGTCAATGGAAGCTCTACATCTACACAAAATAGTTTAATTAAACAGTGTATGAATTAAAAAGGGGGACGTTTTACAAATACTTTGAAACAGGTCAAATTCACCTTCCCATCATTCTTCTGTCAGACTACAGATCAGTACTTTGAACCTATCACTTTCACTCTGATTACCAAACAAAGAAAAAAGGACTGTATTTGAAATGTAATACATTTGTGTAGAAATACAGGATGAACCAATCCACTGAACCGATCCCTGCACTGATAAATGAACTGATCCCTTAACAATCTCCTCACTATTAGATTAACCGATCCATTTACCGATAACTGCACTGATAGTTTAAGCATTCCATTGACCGATCCCTGCATTAATAGATGAACTGATCAACTGAACCAATCCCTGCACAAATAAAAGAACAAATTCCTTAACAATCTCCTTAATAGTAGATGAACCGATCCATTGACTAATAACTGCACTAATAATCTAACCAATCCACTGACTGATACTTCCACTAATAGATAATCTGATCCATTGACGATCGCCCCACCAATAGATTATCTGATCCCTGCACTGATAAATGAACTGACCCCTTAAAGATCTCCTCACTATTAGATGAACCGATCCATTTACCGATAACTGCACTGATAGTTTAAGCATTCCATTGACCGATCCCTGCATTAATAGATGAACCGATCCATTGACTTATAACTGCACTAATAATCTAACCAATCCAATGACCAATACTTCCACTAATAGATAATCTGATCCATTGACGATCGCCCCACCAATAGATTATCTGATCCCTGCACTAATGGATGAGCAGATCCACTGAATCGATCCCTGCACTGATAAATGAACGGATCCCTTAACGATCTCCTCACTAGTAGATGAACCGATCCATTTACCGATAGCTGCACTGATAGTTTAACCATTCCATTGACCGATCCCTGCATTAATAGATGAACCAATCCACTAAACCAATCCCTTCAATAATAAAAGGACGAATCCCTTGACAATCTCCTTACTAGTAGATGAACAGATCCACTGACTGATCCCTGCACTAATAAATTAACCGATCCACTGACCGATCGCTGCACTAATAGATGAACCGGTGCATTGTCTGATTCCTGCACTTATTAATGAACTGATCCATTGACCGTTCCCTTAACTAAAAAATAAACTGATCCACTGACCGATCCCTCCGCTAATAAATAAACCAATCCATTTACCGATCCCTGTACTAATAAATGAACCCATCCATTGACCAATCACTGCACTAATAGAAGAACTGAAAAATCGAATTATCACTGCACTAATAAATAAACCAATCCACTGATGATTCCTAAAGGAATAAATTAAAGATAAACTGACCAATTCCTCTTAAAATAAATGAACGGATACACTGACCGATCCCTCCACTAATAAATGAACTGATCCATTGACGATCCCATGGAGAGTCCCCTGAATATTTCAGAAGCCCTGAATAAACTCAACTTCTATGGATAGTGCACTAGAGTTCTATCGAAATGAATGTAAATAGTTATAGAATGAGCACATTGTTATTAACATAAAGTCAATTTATTATTCATATTCTAAAAATTTTATGTGGATAGGGACTTCAGGCGGTCATGGAGGAAAATTTATGGGAAAAGTCAAGAACAGTGTCATACTGGGAAATAAAATGGAATCTCAAGTGGGACCTGAAGGTAAATTAGTGTAGTAACAAGCAAAGCAGCTTCTTTTTATTTGTGTACTGGTGGTTAATATAAAAAAGAAGGGAATTACCGCTCAGCTGTGTGGTCTGCCCCCACATTGGCCCAGCACTTTGTCTGACAGACAGCCCATCCATGATGAACTCTTCCTAGTCATAAGACCCATATGTTTGAGAGGCTAAAAAAAGCTGTTAAAATCTTGGTTTGATGGAAACCACACCCACACTAATGCTACATTCATGCCAGATGCAATTTAAGCAGCAAGAAACATCTGCTGCTTCATCTTTGATGCTCGACCACATTTAAATCAGACGTGTACAATAAAGTGTGTACAGATGCATCTGATGCTTGTGCTGCTCCTTTGTTCAAAGGCAGAGAGTGGCTTTGCTATATTTGCTGTGATAAGTTGGTCAAAAGTAGTTTTAATATGTTTTTAAGTGAGAAAGTCCACCTTAAAACACCGTCTGTGTGGCCAGTCAGTTAATCAAGAATAAGATTCTTCCTTAAATTATTTCGCCTTCTGAGCCACACAGACCCCCATATACAGACGGTGAGCTGTCACTGGGAATCCCCTGCAGTAGCTGCTTCAAACATGCCAGCCTCTGGGGACTTTTTCCACTACTAAGGTTAGAACCTCTACCTGAATAACCTTCTCTGGTAGAGGTTAGTGCCAGAAAGAAATGATCACAGATTAGATAACAGCACAATCTACGAATCTGGTGGACAGATTAAAAGATACTGAGGTTTCAAAGTTTAGTTTATTTCAAAAGTCTTGAAACATCCAGAATGTCTTTGTTGTTTTTGCACCAAGCTACAACACTTTTCCCTCCAACCTGCTGTACCCATATATCTCAAAGCTTTTGAAAGCCATCACAATCTTAAACTCATCTTTAATCTTTAAAGATTTCTTATCTTATTAGTATCACTGAAAACTGAATTAAGACAGCTTTGAAGCTAACTTAGAATGCATTTCATTTGATGATCAACTGCCAAACACAGAGTGCATCCATACTGAGATTAATCAGTGTTTACTTACCGACTCCTGGCTCTTGTTTTTTGCGTCATACACAGTTAGTTTGACCAGCGAATTTCGGCTGTCAGGATACTCTGAAGGGAAGGTCACCCCCGTCAGAAAGAGTGGGTCTTTGTTTGCCTGTGGGAGAGGAAAAAAGGTGACGCAGTTTACATGTGTTTGCGTGCTCATCTGTTTAGATGTACAAATGTTCATAAAGAAGAAAAACTTTATTAATCACCACATGAATGTGGTGATTAATAAAGCTCCCTCAATTTAGTGGGGAAATAGAAATTATATAAATAGATATTATATGGTGTAACTACAGTGGTAAACCTTTGCAATAGGCTATGTATACTGACTGTTAATGGCCTCGCTAGATACTCGCACTAGCTATCCAAACAGCTAAACATGAACATGAAGAAACTCTGGACAGCGATGACTGGTTAATGAAGATTACTTCAGGGGTAGTTCCTTTTTGTGAAACTGTAACATACAGAAATGCAATGTATTACAATCTTACAGAATGATATAAATAAAATAAAGGACCAACATGGCATAGACTTTCAATGAAATGAGGATGTTAGCTAGCGATTAGCAACAAAAAGCTTTACAGAATGATATCAATAAAATAAAAGACCAACATGGCATTGACTTTCAATGAAATAAGGATGTTAGCTAGCGATTAGCAACAAAAATTAGCTTATGAAAACGGACTCATTAGCATAATAATAACGGGCTATAAACATACAACTTTACACAATACCAACATATCATGTGACATTACAGGTGTCTCAGTGTTTTTTACCAAGTAATACTCACAGACAATGCTTTAACAAACACCAAGAAAGAACCAGAAAGAGTGTGGAGCTGCCGTTTGATTCTGGGTAACGGCACTTCCTGTCCATATTCTTCTTCTACTATTAACTTAAACAATAACTTAAAGTGACCACATGGTGCCGTATTTCAACTAATGGTAACACCAACAATATTATACACAATAAACATAACACTCCCCGCCTGGGATAATACTATCCCACATTCAAATTAACGGTCTCCAAATTGCTCGGGGGACAAAAGCAGAACCAGTTCGGTTACAGGGCGCGAATAAGTCTTCTTAGTTCCGGCATGAGAAGTAGTTACTTCAACTTTCCTGACATGTCCGTCCTTCCCTGGGATGGTCTTGGAGACAATAGACATGGGCACTCGTTCCTTTTGGCCTGAGAGTCCTTGAGCAGAACGATGTCTCCTTCCTTGAGGCTTTGCTTCTTATCCTGCCATTTGTGGCGCAGCTGCAGAGTGTGAAGATACTCATGTCTCCATTTCGACCAAAAGATGTCAGCGAGACTTTGAACCCTTTTCCATTGTTCCTTCAGAAGTATCCCGTTTTCAAAGTTTCCAGGAGGTGGTGGCGCACATGCTGTTTTCATGGTGAGCAACATCCACGGCGTGAGGATAAGAGGTGACTCAGGATCGGTAGACACGGGAACAAGAGGACGAGCATTCATGATGGTGCAGACTTCGGCCATAAATGTAGACAACAGTTCGTGGGTCAAGATTGCTTTTTTACCATCTTGGAACATAGAGTTGAGGATGCGTCTGGCAATCCCGATCATTCGCTCCTAAGCACCACCCATATGTGATGCGTGCGGAGGATTGAAGATCCATGAGCAGTCTTGTTTGTTTAGGTAGTCTTCGACATCCTTGATGGAAAGATCCGTCTCAACCATTTTCAGTTCGTGAGAGGCGCCGATCAAATTTGTGCCGCAGTCAGACCTGATTTGTTTTGCTGGGCCTCGGATTGCAAAGACCCGCCTCAGAGCGTTTATGAAACTGTCCGTGGTCATTGTTTCGATTAACTCAAAATGTACTGCTCTCGTAGACATGCAGGAAAACATGACGGCCCACCTTTTGGAATTGGCTTGACCTCCTCCTGTGCGACGGGTGAAAACGTCCCACAGTCCAAACACATCCACACCCACGTACGTGAATGGGGGTGCAACCTTCATCCATCAAGAGGTAAGTTTCCCATCTGTTGACATTCAGCTCTTCCTCGTAACTTCTGATATGTATTTTAGCTCTTCTTTGTAGTACTCACTTTGAACACTCTTTATGACACAAATCTTCATCTTTGCCATCTCTTCTTCTGTAGGTCGACAAAGATGCCAGCCGTGGCAGCTGGATGCTTGGTTGGAGTGATTGAATGAGCGAACGACATGAACCAACTGGGCTATTGTTCTGATGAGAGCGCTGTAGTTTGAGAACTTTTCAAAACGTGTTGGAGCGATTGCTGGTTTTGTGACGTGAGTCAGGTTTGTTGTCACAAAGGGGCGTACTTCTATATCAGCAGCGGGATCAACAAGGTTGTAGTTTTCAAATGGAGGTACCTGTAGTGAAGGCTTGAGGAGGAAGGCCGGTCCTTCCAACCATGTTGTTCTGCTCAGTTGGGCTGCTGTCACAGAACGAGACCCGTAGTCTGCTGGGTTGAGCTCAGATGGAACGTACTTCCATTGGTGAGGGTGTGTCGACTGGAGTATGCGTTGAACTCGGTTATGCACGTACACATAAAATCTTCGGGTCTGGTTGTATATGTACCCTAGCACAACTTTGCTGTCCGTATGGTACTCAATGTTGTCAAATGAAATGTCCATTTCTGCTACTACCAACTCTGCAACTTCAACTGCGAGCACTGCGGCACATAGCTCGAGTCTTGGAATCGTGAGGCCTGATTGAGGAGCCAACTTGGTCTTTCCAAACACAAATCCAGTTTCTGTAGTTTCTGACATTGAGACTTTGATGTATGCAACGGCTGCAATGGCTTTTACAGACGCATCAGCAAATATGAAGAGTTCTCTTTTTTGGGCGTTAGTTGTGGAGAGCGAGGTGTAAGGACACTGTATTTGCAGACTTTGCAGATCTTGGAGAGAGTCCTTCCACTTGCACCACTCTGCCTTTGTGTCGTCGGGAAGAGGTGCGTCCCAGCCGTCCGTCAAACTGGTTAGCTCTCTGAGTATTTGCTTGCCTTGGATTGTGATGGGGGCGAGGAACCCGAGGGGGTCGTAGAGACTATTGACTGTAGATAGGACGCCTCTATGAGTGAAAGGCTTTTGATCCTCATCGACTTTGAATGTGAAAGTGGGAAGACCAACATTCCACAACAGTCCCAAACTCCGCTGGACAGGGAGATCTTGTGCACACAGATCCAAGTTTTCGACATCTTTAGCTCTGTCTTCTGGTGGAAAGGCTTTCAGAACAGCTTGGTGGTTTGAGGTGACTTTATGTAGCCTGAGATTTGAATAAGCGAGAGCCTGCTGTGCTTGTCTTAGAACATGAACTGCTTCTTGCTCAGTGGGGAATGACTTGAGGGCATCGTGGACATAGAAATCTCGCTCTATGAATCTGCGCACATTGGTCCCGAACTCTGCTTCACCAGTCGTTGCCGCTTTCTTGAGGCCGTATATAGCGACAGAGGGGGAGGGACTGTTCCCGAAGATGTGCACGTGCATGCGGTACTCATTTATTTCGCAAGACATGTTGTTATCTTTGTACCACAAAAAGCGGAGAAAGTCTCTGTGGCTCTCTTTAACAACAAAACAATGAAACATGTGTTCAATGTCAGTGGTTATGGCAACTTGTTCTTTTCTGAACCTCATGAGCACTCCGACGAGACTGTTGTTGAGGTCAGGGCCTGTGAGTAGCACGTCGTTAAGAGAGACTCCTTCATAGGGGGCGCTTGAGTCAAACACAACTCTGATCTTTGTGGGTTTCTTGGGATGGTAAACCCCAAACAAAGGTAGGTACCAGCATTCCTGATTGTGGAATAGAGACGGTGCGACCTCTGCATGACCTCTAGTGAGCATGTTTTCCATGAACTCCAGAAAATGTGCTTTCATTTCAGGCCGCTTTCTTAGAGAGCATCTGAGTGACATGAGACGGTTATAGGCCAGCTGTCTGTTGTTGGGTAGATGTTGCCGTGGCGACCGAAAGGGCAGTGGACCAACCCAGCTGTTGTCACTGTCCTGGTAGAACTCAGAGTCCATTATTTGGAGAAACCGCATGTCCTCGACTGATGGTGCAAGTTTGTAATCGTCAGGTGTGTGAGTGAAAACTTGCTGACCAATGCTGTCCACATTATATCCTGACGCTTGGAAGCTTCTGGGGCTGTGAGAGAGCTCAGGTGTTTCTGTGAATGTTTCTTTGACAGTTATCCGACTGTTACATGGTTGAAGCTGACTTGCGCGACCATTCTCCAGAACAAAGGTCTTGTAGCTGCTTACTTGTGTGGGTCTGTGTACGCCATCTAGGCAGACCTCACCAACCACGATCCAACCCAGATCCAGTTTTTGAGCAAATGGGGAGTCACCTGGGCTGTTTACTTGCTCTCTGACTTTATGAACTCTCAATACATCTCTGCCCAGCAGTAGAAGTATGTCAGCGTCAGAGTCCAATGGTGGGATCTTGTCCGCGATCCGTTGCAGATGAGCGTGGTGGGATGCAGCTTGTGGGGTAGGTATCTCTGAGCGGTTGTTGGGAATGTCATTACATTCGAGGAATGTTGGCAAAGGAAGGCTTAACTGTTCATTTATTGAGTCCACCATGAAGCCACCAGCTCTTCTTCCTGAAACTCCTGTGAGTCCTGCACACGTCTTCAATGTGTAGGGATAACTTGCTCCTTGGATCTGAAACAACTCGAAGAACTGTTAACGTGCAAGAGAACGGTTGCTCTGTTCGTCCAAGATTGCGTACATTTTCTTTGTTTGTTCTTTGTGACCAGCAGGATACACATTGACGAGTACGATTTTGGAACATTCTCTGGCACTCACCCCTTCTCCGCACACCTCAGTACACCGAGAGGTGACTTCTTGGACATCCGCTTTGCTGCTCTCCCCGCCGAGCTGTAAGGGGGGCAGCGTTTTAGATTCCTGCGGTGCTGGACCTGGATGGAGGGCAGAAATGTGATTGTTGCTGTCACACTCCGTGCAAGTGATGTCTGTTGTACAGTTCTTGGCGAGATGATCTGTAGATGAGCAACAGCGAAAACAAATGTTAAACTTTTTGATTATCTGTTTTCGTTCTTCCAAAGGCTTCTCTCTGAATCCTCTGCAGTGTTTTAAAGGGTGGGGCTTGTTGTGTATTGGACACTGTTTGTTGGGCTTTACTGTACTTGTGATTTTTTCTTTATTTTCTGTTTTGTCTTGTATTTGAGTTTTGTGGACAGATATGGGCACTTTGGAAAACCTTTCTGGCATTTGTTTTCTCTCAGGTAACTGGTTTGAGCTGTGTAGAGTGAAGCTTGGGTCAGTTCGTGTTTTGGCCTCAGCGCGAATGAAGTTAGCAAAAACAGTGAAAGGCGGAAAACTGACGCCGTGATCACGTTTATACTTTGAGCCGTATGTCATCCACTTCTCTTGCAGATTGTAAGGTAACTTGTTAACTATTGGTTGAATTCCTCTTGATGTGTCTAAGTAAGACAAGCCTGATAAATGTCCATCAAGCTTAGCTGCTTCAAGCTCCAACATTAGGTCAGCTAAGTCTCTGAGTTTGAAAGGCTCTCTGGGGGTGATTTTGGGAAAGTTCTCTACCTTTTGAAAGAGTGCTTGCTCTACAGCTTCTGGAGAGCCATAGACTTCTTCAAGCCTTTCCCAAGCCATGGCTAAACCAGCTTCAGGACGTCTGATGTTGACAGCCTTCATTTGTTTGACTTGCCTCGATGAGTTCTCACCGAGATAATGAACAAGTAGATCTAGTTCCTCTCCTGCAGAAAGGTCCAAACCTGTTATAGCGGTCTTGAAAGATGATTTCCATGCCCAGTAGTTCATGGGTTGGTCGTCGAAGCTTGTGAGGCCTGTAGTGACGAGCTGGCTGCTGGCCAGATACCTGGCCAGATCATAAGTTGGCTGGGTCTCGACATGGCTATTGTGTGCATGGTTCACTTTGGGTAACACTGGGGCAGGAGGAGCAAACTGCTTGAAATTGGTAGACTGGGGTTCACAAATTTCACTTTCAGGAGCTGCGTAGTTTATTTCTTGCTTTACAACCAAGGTTTGCAACGGGAGTTCTGGATTATTTATTTCAATTTGAACAGGCGCAGGTGACTCTGCTGCAGTGAGATTTGCTTGATCTAAAACATACTGGGCTGTGCGTGTTGCTTTCTTTTCTGTAAGACATGACCCGTATGTTACACTGCGTGCTTCAAAGCCCAATTGTAGTAGTCCTGCTTCCAAAGAATTTGCTTCTGCAGCTGCAGCTTCTTGTTCTTGCTCTGCTCTAAGTGCATCAAGGGTTGCCTGTAGACGTGCCTGTTCCACTTTGATTTCTATTTCTTTCTTTGCATATGTAGCTCTTGCTTGAGCAGCTTCGGCCTTTGCTTTTAACCTGACAACAGCCAGCTGCATGTCTCGCTCCGCCTAGCTCCACTCACATACATCTGGGAACCCGCCATAGGAATTGCCTTTACTGAAGGCTGGGCCTTATCAAAACTCCTTGCATATGATTGGATAAGCCACTTGTCTGTCATCTTTATTGACGTGCTATTTCAACCACTCACACCGAAGCTAACCCGTGACGCTGTGAGAGGAGGAGCCATTTGGTAGATCAAGCTCTTGCCAAATCCGGTCGGGAGAAGGGCGAAAACATCGTTTCCACCAACAAAAGCCTTCAAAGCCGTTCTCTGATGTTCTTTTAATGAAACAATATCAGATAGATTGGACAACACAGAAGAAATGGCAGCATCAATGCTAACGCTTGATTCCTCAATGCGAGCCGCCATTGTTGTTGGAATCTCACGGTCGCTTCTCCACTCCAGGACACACCCGCCCTGCGTCCTGATTGGACAGACCATAAATTCGGTTGGGGAAATCACTTTCAATGAGCGGGTTCCCAGATGTATGTGAGTGGAGCTAGGCGGAGCGAGACATGCATCTGGCTGTTGTCAGGTTACTTTGCTTTAGCTCTTAGTAACTCAACACCAGCTGAAGAACTTGCCTTTGATGACTTTAGAGAGAGTACTGACTTACTTTGAGTCTTTTGGGATTTGGTTTCAGACATTTTGTGGCTTATGATGCCTGAATACACTTTACTTAGCTCTTTGGGCTGACTGGAGCTCCACGTGGTAGGTTCTGTAGCTTTGTTGCTTGCCGTGGTGCTGTCTTTTCACTGTTAATGGCCTCGCTAGATACTCGCACTAGCTATCCAAACAGCTAAACATGAACATGAAGAAACTCCGGACAGCGATGACTGGTTAATGAAGTTTACTTCAGTGGTAGTTCCTTTTTGTGAAACTGTAACATACAGAAATGCAATGTATTACAATCTAGGCTTTACAGAATGATATAAATAAAATAAAGGACCAACATGGCATTGACTTTCAATGAAATGAGGATGTTAGCTAGCGATTAGCAACAAAAAGCTTTACAGAATGATATCAATAAAATAAAAGACCAACATGGCATTGACTTTCAATGAAATGAAGATGTTAGCTAGCGATTAGCAACAAAAATTAGCTTATGAAAACAGACTCATTAGCATAATAATAACGGGCTATAAACATACAACTTTACACAATACCAACATATCATGTGACATTACAGATGTCTCAGTGTTTTATACCAAGTAATACTCACAGACAATGCTTTAACAAACACCAAGAAAGAACCAGAAAGAGTGTGGAGCTGCCGTTTGATTCTGGGTAACGGCACTTCCTGTCCATAATCTTCTTCTACTATTAACTTAAACAATAACTTAAAGTGACCACATGGTGGCGTATTTCAACTAATGGTAACACCAACAATATTATACACAATAAACATAACACTGACAGAAGATCAACTTTGATGCCACAGATTCCCGATTAGATTAATATACTAATTGAATAGAGGAATATGATAAAAAAAAGAGAGAGACAAAGTCCCTCCATGGTTTCCTGGGTCGTCCCCTTTTCATCCTTTTTGTGGGAAGTGCCTGCCTCAGAGGGAGGGGTCCAGGGGGCAGCAGGCATAGAGGTCTGATGCTCATCAGCTGACTCCTCCAGATGTGGAGGACAGCAGTTCTAATCGGAGCCTCTCCCTGATGACTGAGCTCCTCACCCCATCTCTAAGGCAGAGCCCAGCCACCATGCAGAGGAAGCTAATTTTAGCCGCCTGTATCCAGAATCTTTTTCATGACCATAGGTGAGGGTAGGAACATAGACCGTGCGGTAAATCAAAGCCACGACAGACGGGTGAAGCATCTGCATTATAAGGCAATGGAAGCCACTCCGATCCGTCTATTGATCTTCTACTCCATTCATCTTTCTATTACAGTAGTAGCCATTGAAAATCAGTGTTGGGCACGTTACTTTGAAAAAGTAATTAGTTATAGTTACTAGTTACTTCTCCCAAAAAGTAACTGAGTTACTAACTGAGTTACTCCACAATAAAAGTAACTAGTTACTAGTAAAAGTAACTATTGCGTTACTTTTGCGTTTCTCGCCCCCGTAACCCTCACCACCCAGCCCCCACCTTCTCGCCGTGTGTTTCCAAAGCCAGCTGAATAGAGCGGACAACAAAGACAAGAACCTGCAGAGAGTTTAGCATTTATTGCAACTCAACGTAAATGACATCAGGCGAAATTAATAACGGGATGTCTATTTCTGAAATCCTGTGTGTTTGGGTTGTTATAGATACTGCAACATCTATCTATCCATCTATCTATCTAGATCTATACTCTGCGTGTGACATAAAATATGGATCTCCATCCCTGCCACAAAGGCCATCAAATAATGTTTAAAATAAAAAATAAAGTAGGTTGAAAAGGCAGAGTATCCATCCATCCATCCATCCATCCATCCATCCATCCATCCATCCATCCATCCATCCATCCATCCATCCATCCACCCACCCATCCATCCATCCATCCATCCATCCATCCAGATTTCTCCCTTTCATTTGATCGTTCACGCTCTCCATAGTTCTCCTGTGGCGCGAGCACAGGGCGACTGTTGCGCGCCTTTAGCGAGCATGCACGTTTCCTGTCGCTTGTGCGGTGACTCGTGCCGCCTGCGCTGTGCGGAGATGCAGAGGAAACCGTATCTGATGGGGAAACGCAGCTCGATGTGACACCGGTATTTCCATGTGGAAAACGCTGTTTTGCTGCTGGATCCTCCTCACTCTCCATCTCTCTGTGTGTGCTGTACGTTAACACCCACCAGCAGAAACACCCACCTACCCAACTGACAGACGGAATCTCACTATACATCAGCCATTCTCATCCTCCCCTCTCTCATGACAAGGCGCGCACCTCTGGATGACCTAAAAAATAATCTTTAATATCTCTTAAACAAAAGTAGCACAAACAATATTTTTTTTCTGCACAAATCTGCACTAACGTTGCACTAACCATTCAGTCTATTTGCAGAGTTTTTTGACGTGGGTGGGGTGTCACCTTCACGCAGCTTCGCACGAGTCCTATCATGAAAAAAGGTTCATTGTGCGACCTGAGTAACGCGCAGTAACGGGGTGTCTGCAATGGTAACTGCGTTATAGTTACAGTCAAAGTAATTAGTTAGATTACTCGTTACTAAAACAAGGTAACGGCCTTAGTAACGCCGTTACTTTCAACGTTGTTAGTCCCATCACTGTTGAAAATTTCCCCACCTTCCTTGATGGGCCCTTGGCTGGTCCTTGGCTGTCCCCTAAAAGTCTTTTTTAAACATCTAAAATATTCTTTCTGTCATAATTTGTTGACATTAAAATCTAAAGAGAAGCGTTTTCTCCTGGTCAGACCCTCCAATTCAGGTGGAGTCAGAATGGCTGCCACTGTAAGTTTAAACAGGTTTCTTGTATATTTTAATGGAACCACACAATATAAACAAACATTTTGTCTCATTTCAGAGAACCTTCCTTTCATTTCATCATTGAAAGCAAGGAAAATGTTTCTTAGATGGAAATAAAACAAAAACTATTCTTAAATACAATTTTCAATCAAAATATTGATTGAGTTGTTCAGATTGCATTCTCTTGCTTTTAAGCTCTTGACCAGTAAAATGTTGTTATTAACTTTGATGCAGACAAATAGAAATGCATTGTCGCTGCTTGTTGCAGAGGAAAGTCCACCCCAAGAACTGAAGAGAATGTGATCTGTACAACAGAGCTTGAAAAAATAATATATATCTGCCAAACTCAATCTGTAAAACAGAAAAATGTTGACAATTTCAAATCTGCATTTTTTGTGAAAAATAAGAGTTGACAAAAAAATCTGAAGAAACAGTAGTTCTTCTCAAAAACCTTTTCTCATTAAAACCTTTTTTAAAGTTTCATAACTAACATTGTTACCTATGTAACTTAAAACTTGTCTAAGTATGTCACATCTGTGACAGTGTATTACCTTTTAATCTCCCAAATACCTGTTTTTAATGGCTGACCAACCTGCAGATTCAGTCTAATGGTGCATTTGTATGGGACACCGTGTCTGCAGCCACAGCGGTGGATTTACATAGAATACTGCAGGAAAGAGGAGTGAAGCTGCTAGACACCGCTCTCACTGCATTGTCATAGTGGTGAGAACTGAAATAACTACGGTTTTGGGTGTCATTTATGTTAAAGAAGTTCAGATGAGACGAAGTTCTTTCAGTCTAATTGGAATATAGAGAAAAATTATGTTGACAAAGAATTAAATAAGGAATGCTCTCCAGAGGTTTTATGTGACTTTTAAAAAACTATTTTAAGGACTGTTGAATCATTAAAGCAACATAAGAATCATTCATAATCTTGGCTTTAGCACAGACCCTGGTCAGCTGCAGCCACTCCCCGGCATTGGTGCCTTCTGCCCGGCTAGATAAAAGGAAGGACAGCCGAATCGGACCGTCATCCAGACGCAGCTCTAGGATTATGTTTGAACCCAAGACTGGTGCAATCACAGCAGAGAGGCGGTGGTACTCTTCAAACTGGTTTTTAGTGATGGGCAGTAGCGCCGCTACATGTAGCGAAGCTATTAGTTTAACTACAGTACATGTTCCAGTAGCTTGACCGTAGCGTCGCTGCTTTATTTATCAAGTAACTTTCCAGTAGTGCTGTTATTATTTTTATCAAGTAGCGACGTAGCGTCCACAAACGCTACAAAATCCAGGGCATAACTAAGTAATGAAAGCAGGTTTTCTATTTTAAAACAATCGGAATTATTCGTTGGACATTCACGCATGAGCCTCTATTCTGCCTCTCCTGTCTGTATCTACGAAACACGCGCATGCGCACGGCAGAGGAACTCAAAGAATGACACACACAGACACACGCACACACACAGGATGGAGGAGGAGACAGGAGCAGAGCGCCTTATCTTCAGAGATTTTGAAACTTGTTGAATCCTCTGATAAAAAGTATGTGTTCAAATTTCGGTTCTTAGAGAGCTAATGTGGCCAAGATTAGCCATTTGTTTTACATAGCCAAACACTAATTAAAACAGTCAACTGCAGTCAATTTTTTGAAATAAAAATGAGAAAAATATATCAGCTTTAACTTTATTGGCGCCTTTAATTTCCAGATAGTTAAATCTGATGAGTGCCACTAAGATATTCTCATTAGAGAGCAGTAGCCAAACTTAGATATTGTATTTTCATGGCCTAATTTACCAGAAAGGATGTTTACATAAATCTGTTTTAAGGCTTATTTGCACAGATAAGATTTTTTTGGTATGGAGGAACAGCTCTCCCATATATAAAAATAAATACATAAATAAATACATGCTCAATAAATAATAAGCATTCAATTAATTACCCCCCAAAATACAATGACTAAATATGTAGGTAAATTAAATTAAACAGCGAAACATAAATGTATATATATCTCTTAATTAGCTTCTTTATTTTTTCACCTTTTTTGTAAACAGTTTCATTTGTTACTTGAATCGACTGTTTAATTGAGGTCTGAAGACGTTTTCTCTAAGGGAGACCCTAAAGAAATAAGATGCCTTTTGTAGGGTTTTGTTTTCCCTAGAGATGTCCATTGAATGCAAACTCATAGCCATGTCTCCATGTGTAGAACACTACACAGTACCTTAAATTTGGTTCTAATAACAGCTGATTGTTTATTTTTTTGTCACTGTAGGTAGGTGTGTATATATATATATATATATATATATATATATATATATATAGAGAGAGAGAGAGAGAGAGAGAGAGAGAGAGAGAGATACATTTATGTCTCACTGTATAATTTAATTTCTACCTACATATTTAGTCATTGTATTTTGGGGGGTAATTAATTGAATGCTTATTATTTATTGAGCATGTATTTATTTATGTATTTATTTTTATACATGGGAGAGCTGTTCCTCCATACCTAAAAAATCTTATCTGTGCAAATAAGCCTTAAAACATCTGAACACGTACTTTTTATCAGAGGATTCAACAAGTTTCATAATCTCTGAAGATAAGGCTACGGTGTGGTAGGGACAGTTGGCATCTCTTCTCGCTCTGTTCCTGTCTCCTCCTCCATCCTGTGTGTGTGGCTCTGTGTCTCTGTGTGTGTCATTCTTTGAGTTCCACTACAGTGCGCATGCGCATGTTTCGTAGACACAGACAGGAGAGGCAGAATAGAGGCTCATGCGTGAATGTCCAGCAAATAACTCCGATTGTTGTTTCAAAAATTGAAAACCTGCTTTCATTACTTAGTTTTGCTCTGGATTTTGTAGCGTTTGTCGAAGCTACAGTACGTCGCTACTTGATAAAAACAATAACGTCATTACAGGAAAGTTACTTGATAAATAAATCAGCGACGCTACGGTCAAGCTACTGGAACATGTAGTTAAACTAATAGCTTCGCTACATGTAGCGGCGCCACTTCCCATCACTGCCCAGGCAATAGTTTATGTCATACTTTGAACATGAATACTGCAATTTGATATTCAATTAAATCATGGTATTTTAGCAATTTAGAAGGCTGAAAATCTATTGTTCATAAAATGCTTAACTGCTTTGGATTTGGTCTGAAATAAAGAGGTTAGAAGGAAAAAATGACCATGGACAAAAAAAAAAACAAAAAACAAAAAAAAAAAACATTTCCTTATAGTACTTGTGACCAGGCCAGATTAAAAATCTGCAATGTTTAATCATTCTACCGAAAACATGTCTGTTTTATAATAACAAAGGTAAAAGGTGGAAGGAAACACACTTTTAGAAATTCTGAGAAGTGGGTTCATTTGGTCAGCAATAGGTTTTGTCACTGCTAACCTCTTAGGCAGCTTAAAAGAGTGTTTGTACAAGACCAAAGCCTTTGTGTTTACATTGGGGCATCCGTTTCCGCTGTCCTACTCTGATGGGCGTCTCCAGCATGTTGTCCTTTGGGCCCGTATGGGGACAGACTGGTTAGGGGACTTAATGAGTCGAGATGTAAGGAAACACCCCCTCCAAAAAACAGAAGCTGAGTTTTTGCATAAAAACTTTAACAGGAAAAAAATCCCCCATGAGACAAATACCAGCAGGTCTCATGTGAAATATTAGCACTGTGGTAATTAATCTGGTTTCAGCCTAATTCCATTTAATGACAAAAACTAATGATGTAAAAAAATGATTTAGCATTTTTAAACAACTATGGTTATTATAATGATAAGATTTTTTTCTAACCCATCAGAGACCATGCGGGTTTAAATTTATTTAACAGCTAAATAAAATCAAGAAAAAATTAAAAAAGTGCTTTTATTTACACCCACAGCAAAACCATGAAAGATGAGAGAAGATTAAACATCTGAAGGAAAGAAAGTGTTTTCACTGTAAGGCAACCTACAGTAACACCTCAGTGGGCCATCTCTCTCACTGCTTTCATTTATTCGGTGGGAGTGAATAAAGCTTTCCTTCAGTGAGCACAATGTTTCAACACAGCAGCCTATTAGAGCTGTGAGCTAGTTTTATTTATCAGCAACACACTGATGCATTCTCAGCAATCTTTAGGCCCGGGCAAGACACAGTACCTCTCCAAGCTACACAGGCAGGAATGTGAAAAAGTATTGAACCCTTACTGATTCTGCTTCAGATCATCACATCAGTTTTCATATGAGATCAGATAACATGAAACAAAATGCATTTTTTTTTTAACAGATGATGATTTGAAAGAAATTGAAACAAATCGGCTCAAGCTATTCTGGTTACCTAGAAAAGTATTTTATTCCCTAAAACTTTTATCTGTGCCACCTTTTGCAGCCAGAACTCCAGGGTTCCTACAGCATAAGGCAAGTTAAATTCAAGACTTTTTAATGCCACTTGAAAAAAAAATGTAAGACCAAATTCACAAGAAACACAAGAAAAGACCTGCTTGCGACAACTTAACCCAAAGGTTTATTATAACATAAACCACTGCATTAATGTTTTAAATTTGGAAAAGCTTCCCATACAGGAAGAAAGCTAAAAACACACAAATGACAGATATATATTTTAACAATTATTTAACTGAGTTTACAAACTTTGTTTTGCAGAGACAAGGGTGGAACAAAACCGAGAAATACCGGCTGTTTCTCTGTAACTCGATTTTGATGCTTTGTTTCGTGCTTCGCATGTGACTCTACTGCCTTAATTCCCATCGTTCCGAGGTTGAATGACTTCTTGCACAAAATACTAGTGTTGCACCGATACCGATACTAGTATCGGACGGGGCCCGGATACTGCCCTAAAATGGTGGTATCGGTATCGGCGAGTACCAACAAATAGGGCACCGATACCATTTTGAGAACCATAAGTTTATTCAACTATTGTCACCCACTCCTGGTAGGCAATAAAAAGTTCTACTGGATTCACTTTGTATTAGATTTTTTTCTGCTTCACAAAGGTAGGCAGCAGCTTGACAAAGCCATGATGGAAATTATTTTACATTATTATGGTATCGTATCGGCCGACACTGCACAGCCAGGTATCGGGGCCAAAAAATGGGATCGGCGCAACACTACAAAATACACTGTGACTCATGTTTGTTCCCTGGTACTGGTTTTCCAGACAAAAAGTTAATGGCGCATCTCCCAAATGTCCCAGCCGCAACAACGCTTTTATTGGTTCCGCTATCGGGACGGAACCAATAATGGCGAGCCGTTTTTTTTAATGAAAAAAAAAAAGTCAATTTTAACGTTTTATTTAGATTACAAAAATAAATCGTAATAAAAATAATCCTATTTATGATGTTTTAAAAATTAAGACCTACGAAAGACTGATTTAAGACATTTTAATACCAATTAAGGCCTTAGTTTTATTTTGAAGAATTCAATGCCTTTTAAGACTTTTTAAGGACCCGTGGGAATCCTGAACTCATTGTTGGGGAAGTTGGATGATTTTCTAGCATGATTAGCTTCATGCCACAATAGGGTGACCAGACGTCCTCTTTTTCCCACACATGTCCTATTTTCCAAATAAAAAAAAATGTCCGGTGGGAATTTCAAAATCGTCCGGGATTTTGGTCGACCCATCGGGGGACTACTGTCACAGCTACTGTCACCGGGTCAGGTTCGGTCGCTCCGTCCCCGGCTGGCTCCGGACCAGCCCCGGAGGTGATGGCTCGTTTCAATGACCGCTGCGGTCCAGTGACCCTCCCCAAGTGTCCTTATTTTCAGAAATAATATCCCAATGGCATTTAGGTCTAGCTTGGGACTCGGTCAGTGTTTTATGTTTTAAATGCATTTGACCACTGCTTTGTATTTCATTGTGAAGTTCGGTTCACACAGATGAAAACTCGTTCACATTCATAGTTTACTTTTTCAAAAATAAAAGAGTTCAAGTTAATTTGGTAAATTAAGGCACAATCCTAAACAACAAAATCTCATATTTTACCCTTTAAGAAATGGAAATTACTTGATGCCGTCAAGGTATACTGTATGTGCAGTGAAGGCTTTATTTAGCCAAATTAAACAGAACTTCAGAAACATGCAGATACATTCAGGTCCTGCTGAAAAGATCGGTATCAAAAACTATTTCTTACGTTCCTCATTTAGTAGAAGATTTTTCCCAAGATAGCTCAAATCCTTTAAGTTGATGTGTCGATTTCATTTTGAAGTTATATATATATACTTTGAAAATGTTTTAATGACAATAAAAGGACAAATGTATATCATATATAAACAGAAACGAGAACTATGAGAACTATTTACTTGGCTCTCTATCCAAAAACAAACAGTATGCATGAAATATTTGCTTTGGATATAATTTAAGGATTCCTTTTGGTAGAAATTTTTGTAGAAATTTTTAGGATCACCTCTTGTGAGCTGGAAGAAATAAAATATTGAAAGCTAGACAAAGGGATTTTTTTTAGCTTGGCAGAGGATGATCAGCAAAATATAGTTTATCAAGTAGCAAAAGCAGGAACACCAAGATTGCTGAGAGTGAACCATCAGTGTGGAGCATTAAGTGCAGTCGGAGCTATGCGGGCAAAGACGGATTTCTGCACAAGCACCACTGAAAGAGCAGAATTTGTAAGAATTCAGGGCGTAGTACAGGACAATTCTCAGTTATTTTCTCCGCTGCTGCCATGATCTGTCTGTAGTCATGCAAAATGAGCACCACTGCAATCCAGGTGGCCTGCATGACCAAACAGGACACAGCAGCACGGCTGATACTGCTTAGTAGATTATAGCACAGCGATGCATTTTAAGCATCTGACCGACCATCTGCTAATATTTATTTAGTCTCGTCTCGTCACATTGACAAAAACTCAAACCTATGACTAGTAATGTTTTAGTCATCAAAGATCCACATTTAGCTCGTCAGTTTCATTATCGTCATGAAAAAAGGACCGTAAACTAAATTATTTTGTCATTGTCATCATTGACGAAAACAACACTGGTTTGGGCATTTTCCTTAAGTCTCTAATAATTGGACCGCATCAGTTAACCCCTAGTCATGGTCCCTGATCTGTGTGTGTCTTCTTGGGCAACACACCGGATCCTCCAGTTCAGTGCAGAGAAGGTTTGGGGGTTCACACCTTGCTTTTCTTTTTTCCCCCCAGCCCCCTGAAGTTTTAATCAGGAGTATTCCACTTGAGTTTATCTTCTTGCCGGTAAAAAGACCTAATGTTAAGTTTTCTCTGTCATGTATTAACGGCATAGCCAGAAATGATAATTTATCAGTTTACCAGCAGTGAGAGTAGAAACTTTTTTCCACAGAAGCACAGTATTTAGTTATGAACACCTCTGCACATTTGTAGAAAACTCACAGCAGCACAGAGCAAACCGATAACTCAGGAATTATCCATGACCTGTTGGAGAGGGAAACTAATTTCAGCGTCTCTAGAAGTGCTAATAGTTTCCTTGATGCCATTTTTCTCATCCAAACATGAACTCATGTGGTTTATGAGCTCTAACATCACACAGCCAGATTCAGCACAGCAGTACAGACTCAGTGTAACCAACGCACGGCTTTGAGCTGGAATCAGGGTATTATCAGCACAAACACTGGAGAAAAGACAGACTGGGCTGTTACACCAGAGGAAGTGCAGGTACACACACATTTGCTGCTCTCACTGGCTCACTGAATAGGCCTCATTCAGACTTACCAGCATGCTTGGCAGCCTCAGTGGTGACTGAACCTTCTTATTGCGACTGATGGGCTGAGATGAGCTAAAGTGGTAAGCCTGTCTCCATTTACCCGGGAAGTAGACCAGCCTGTCATACGAGTGGTGAGCATATGCTATGGGAGTCAGCTGCCTCTCTCTGGTCTTTTTGTCCATCCAGACTGCTATCCGCAGAGGGACAACCAATTTAAGGCCATTAACAGGGTGTGTGTGCTTGGGTATGATTAGAGGAAGAAGTAAAGCTACTGAGTCTCCCTTCTCTGTTTTTTTTTTCCCCTGCTTCATTCGTGGTTGTATATACAAACACACAGACAGGACTTTCAGCACATGGGTCTCTGCTTGACTTAACTTGCATTACATCAAAGATTTTTCATTGGCTGTCTCTGCTTGACGTCAAATCCTCATCAAGTTCCAGCATTCCTGGACCCATTGCCCACATTGTAGGAGTTGGATTTTCCAGTCGAGACGTATTAGGGTTTGGCAAAAAAACATGCTGCCATTTCTTTGGTGTCAGATGGACTTAACAGGGAGTAATAACTCATTCACATTTGAGAAACATAAAGAACATTTTTGTGACATATTACTGATCCTTTACATATTAGTCACAGCTGAATAAAGTGCATTATCCACACTAAGACATGAATGTTTCTATGAATCTAAGGACACATTAAGCTGTGTCCAACACTGGTCCTCTAATCTTGTGTCCTTAAATGAGTCTCTACTGAAACAAACCATGTTGTAATGGTTTGATTATGTCCTGTGAATGACCCACTGATTTGATGAGGTCTCTTGAAGCAGAAACTCTTCTAAAACAAACAGGCTACCAGCGGGTAGCTTTACACCGTAACACTGGAATTACTGATAGGTAATTACTTTTAGACATGTTTGTAGCATTTAAGCTTCACTCTACCAGGAGCTGCTATGAATTTACAAACTTCTTTACTAAGAAAAAATGTGATTTGATAACATCTGAATATTTCATTACAATAACAACAAACATTAAAAAGTGTCTGCCTCTACTGTCTCTATATTTTACCCACAGATTTCGTCAATAATGTTTTGTTTGTCTGCTTTTTCATTTGGTTTACAAGTTGTGAAAAATAATTTAATATAAAAAAGGAAAAAAAAGAGTATGAGTTTGGGTCTGACTTGATTCAGAGGTAGTGCCACAGATATAATTTTGAACAATGGCAAAGAATTGCTCATAAGGTTGATTATCACGATCAAACGGATTTATTTATATTTTTGCCTCCTCAAACTCCCAGATTTGGTTAAATTCCAAGCAGCTCAGCTGTAGTATAAAGCTAGAAATAGACCACTGGATAATATTCAGACACTGTTCGTTGATAACGGGGGGCTATGATTACAGGGAAAGCCTCTATATCAGAACCTTGAAGGTTCGGGTCACCATGAAGAGAATGTGCATCTCAGTCATTGGTGTGAAGGTGTGGAACAAACTCCAAAGTGAGCTGAATCAGAGTCCAAATATCAGTCTTTTTTAAAATGGACTATTTTCAACCATTGTACCATGTTGAAGGAGGGTACTGAATGACGTGATTTATCAGTGCTGTATGTGTAAACAATATGTGCACTTTGGTTGCTGGGTCCTCTGCACTTCTGCTGAACCCTACAGATGTGTACTGTATGGGAGTATGCATTTATTTATTTAGAATTTCTTACATTGTTTAGGGAGTTTTGATCAGTTGCTTGGAAATCAAACATGAAACAGAAGGTTGTAATTTACCTCATGTGCAATAACAGGGAGAAAAGGTATAAATAAGTTTTAATTCTTCATACCCCTCATCAGAGACTTGCCAAAAAGTAATAATTGAGGATATAAATACCTGTAAGTTAATTCAAATGGATATTCTGTTTGTTTTAGTAATTTTATTTAGTTCAACTATAAAAGAGGTATGTAATGTGTTAAGTTCATAATAATGAATATTAGTATAAACTGAACTTAATTTAGTTTTATAATGTAAATCCCTTTTTTGTCCCACAATAGGGAAATTGGCTCTCTGCATTTAAGGCATCCCTTTGGGGACCAGTGGGCTGCCATTGTGCAGCACCCGGAGAGCAGATTGGGCTTAAGGGTCTTGCTCACAAACCCAGAGTAGAGGATTGAGGAATCGAACCGGATACTTGCAACCTTCTCAGAGCACAAGCGCACTGCTCTAACCACTACACTCTCCCAGTGTAGTATTTAATGAGTGATAAACACCACATCTTCAAACAACAAAACTTTACATTGGATCAGACGGAAAATCATATTCATTGTGCTCATGGTTTTATTCTCTTTCAATGGACCTAGACTGGGCAGCAGTGGGGAGATTTGACTGCAGGCTTGAGATCTACACTCAGTTCATTTCAAAGTTCAATAAACCTACTGCATTTTTTATAAGGTGATGAAAATTTTATTTCATTAAGAGTTTAAATACTAATATGTAATTAACTATTGTGTGTTTTCTGATCCACTCATTAAATTTCATTCCTATAATGGGACTGACAGGGCCTTTAAAGGGATATTGTGTAACAATTTTTATTTTTTACTGCCTGAAATCGCATTTAGATATGTATCATCATTGTTATATTATTATTATTGTTATTATTATTGTTATTATTATTATTATTATTATTATTATTATTATTATTATTAGGATGTTATATTGGATTATACATAAGGTCAGTCATCCATTTGTGAAATGCCATGGCATTCTGCCATTTTACTAATGTACAGAATAACAACGTGTTTCCTGTTGCTGGCAGTGTGGGATTGAGAGGTGGCTGTGAAGATCATTTGGAGAAGCTAACCCAACAAATAAAATTATGGACTACTGCAGCACAATCAGGACCATGCATATGCAGCAGCAGCACAAGAAACTGATTAAAAAAAGATAGGGAAAAAAGATAACTTAACAGACAATGGAACTGGAAACATCAAAAAACAGGCTGGGCCCGGCTGGGTCCCACACTGAAGAACTCAAACACTAGGCAGTCGCTACCAAACTTCCAACTCCAAGTCTGGCTCCAGGATTGTGTTCCGGGTTTGCCTGACAGGGCAACGTAATTTGCCTTGATTCTTTTGTGGTCATGCTTTTTTTTTTTAACGACTCTGTGACTGACCCATCATCCAGAGCCTGTCTGCATTTGGTGACCCTACTAGGGGCATTTAAGCCCCTGAAAACATAACTTCTGTGATTATCTGGGAACTGGGACCCCAGTGACACATGGAGGGGAGTGATCAAAAGGGAACATACCTCCAGCTCTGAAGTCGAATGGTGTTTCATTATTGGACTTCTGTCCAAGTCATGAATTGTCCACAATTAACACCGTAATCAACCATAACGATGTCCATCAGTGCACCTGGTACCACTACACCCTACACCAGAGGTCACTGAATGACTTTGTAGTCGTATCTTGATGCCTTCTGCTGCAAGTATTGGACACTCAGGTGAAAAGAGGGGCAGAGTTGTTTTCCGATCATGACTTGGTGGTGAGCTGGATACCCTTGAAGAGGAGGAACCAAACAGACTTGGCAGGCCAAAGTTAGTAATGGCCAAGGTATTCAAAAGTTCGGCTGATAGTAGAACCATGGCTTCAGGAAAAGCAGTGTGGAACAGTGGACCAGCTCTACACCATCTGACAGAAGGCGGCAGAGTTTGTGGAA
The DNA here is from genome assembly GCA_030533445.1 of Cyprinodon diabolis. Lineage (NCBI taxonomy): Eukaryota > Metazoa > Chordata > Actinopteri > Cyprinodontiformes > Cyprinodontidae > Cyprinodon > Cyprinodon diabolis. Next base: position 48,065,958 of record CM060066.1, read on the forward strand.
GTTTGCCAAAATAGTCCACATGCGTTTTTTTGAACTTCATTCAACCAAGTCTCTTGTGGTGCCCTGTGGGGGGTGCCCCAGCAGTACACAGTCGCCGGCCCTTTACTATGAGGCATCTGGGCTCTGTCCAAGCAGAGCAGGAGTTTGAACCACATTGCTGGCACTAAGTCTGACCTGTTCTTGGTGTATGTTGGATGGGTCGAATAAGGGGACCAGCAGATTGGGACCCTGGTTTGTGTGGATGATGTGGTTCTTCTGACTCCCTCATGCTAACACCTTAAGCATGCACTGAAGCAGTTTGCAGTCAAGTGTGAAGAAGCCTGGGTGGGATTCTGGTAGTCCTACGCCATGGTTCTGGACCAGAAAACTGTGGCTTGGCCCATGTTGGAGGATAGTTCCTGCCTTAAGGGGAACAGTTCTTTTTTGGGGTCCTTTTCACAAGTGAGGGGAGAACTTAGCCAGAGATAGATCATCCTTAGGATGAATCGTTGTCGCTGCTGCTATAATGCAGATGCACTAGTCTGCATCAGTCTGTTAAGATGAGAAAAGGCCAGACTCTTAGCAGGCCAGCAGCTGCTAAGAGTCGGCCTCCTGGGAATGTGACAACAGGAGGAAGACAAGTGGCAGCGGGGCTACAGCAGATCAACCCAGAAACACAAACCCTTTCAGACACACAGCGTCTTCTCTGACTGCTATAAACAGTAAATTACACCCCAAAGAGAGTTACTTTTAGCTGAAAACACTTTAAAAATTGAAGATTTCCTCTAAAATTTTCCTCTAAAATTCTTAAAACATAATTTCAGAGAGAGAAAGAACATTTTCATACTGCAATATCAGCTTTTCCGTTTACAGCGTTTGATAAAGTGGGATACGCTTGAGGGAGAAGTTTTACACTGGAAGGTTCATTTCCAGGGCTCTCCTGGCAATAAAGCAGTAATCACATACCCTTTTTTTGTGAAGTCGAAGGCAGTCCATATTCTCAAGTCCTGCTCCACATCCAGAATATTGCAGCCATGAAATGAGAACTCCAGTGGAATTCAATGTGTGCGGAGCAGTCTGAGGCAGCATACAGTATTCCACCACATCCTGTGTTCCACACACGCATTAACAAAAACACATACGCTGCTGCTCCCTCAGCAAATAGGAAAGGCAGCTAAAATCGGCCTCTGAAGGAGAAGGTCCGTATCATTAAGCTTTACTCAATTAGGAGGAACATAGTGTCTCCCTTTCATACGTCTGGAAACTTTGCCCCATGTGAGAGAGGAGGACCAAGAACTGGAGCACACACATGTCTGTGTGTGAGTGGTGGGGGGGGGGGGTTCTCCACAGTGGGACGGGGGCAGCTGCTGCTGTCTGAAGGAAACGTGTGGCATTTGCCTTAGCAGCAGCATGACACCAGTGGAGGAAAGTGCCCCGGTCAAACCCACATGCAGGGAGCTTTGAAGAGGTAGTTCCACCCGGTCCAGGTCCAATCAGAACCTTTACATCTTTTATTCAGATGTTATGTGGCAGAACAGAGTACAGATGGGGGTACATGTCATGATGATAAAGATTTCAGAAATGGTCTGAAAAGTGCGGCATAGAGTTCCCTAGCTAAAATCAGTGCCACCCATAGCCTTAAGAGGCTGGCTAAATGGGCTAATTTGGTGACTCAGTATAGGGTTGTTTTGTCCTGTATTTACCCCTTTAAATCTCATACCTACAAATCAACACCAGGGTAATTAGGATCAGTTACATAGCTGTAAATAACCTAGAAAAGCTATCTGTTTATCACATTCGCTAATGTCTACAAATCCAAAATCTGATATGCAGATTTATGAGCAACTTGGCTGAGACCAAAGCCACAGCTTTCAGACAGACCGACCACTTGTTTTCCCAATAAAGTATAATAACCAATAACTTATCCTGCACACATCATAATACAGTGAAGCATGGTGGTGGCAGTATCATAGCTGATTTATTTAAATTCCATTCGGGCCAATCTGGATAGACAGCTGGTCAGGAGCTGAAGATGAATTCAAGCTGTGCAGCCAAGAGTACAACAGAGTGATAGATCCAAGAATCAATAGCCTTTAAAATTATGTCTTCTTTTGGCTGAAAATTAGGCTCTATATTCACTGATCTTTCTTACTACATTTACAGAAAATGAGAAAAAGTTAGTGGCATGAATGCTTTAAAGACATCAGTGAGACAGATGCCAAAATATGAGGTTGGACGACAGAGTAAGGAAAAGCAACATACATCAAAAGGCCACAGACAGCTATGGAGAACGCCTTACCTCCACTATCTCTGTGCAGGCGTGGAAGACGAGCTGCTGCCTCTGGGGATCTATGACAGCCACCTGGACAAAAGCATTGGGCTTCCTGTCTCTGCCCGAGGCCGCCAGATCATTACAGGCTACAGAGAGGAAGAGGGAGAGGAAGGGAGAGTCGAGAGGTAGAAGGGAGAGGAGATAAAAAAAAGTAGATGAGAAGAGGAGGAAGAGGGTGACGGATAGAAGATAATCCTTTATGATACGTGCATAAGAGAGAAAAATAACACAACATTCTGTCACAAATGACTAAATATGACAGAATAAATGTAGATAAAAGCAATAACAAAAGAGGCCAAAATTAGTTTATGATAATCTTTTGTCACATTAAACGTCAAATGACTGGGAAATCAGGATCAGTTTCAGCACAGAGCAGAGGGGAACAGTGGAGTAGATTTTCTCCACAAAAACAGAAAAATGCTGTGGAGACATTAATAGACCCAGAGATAAACAATGGCTGCATCAGCTCTGGTTTAAATGCAGGCAGACAAGCAGAGCTCCTCCTGGCAGTGAGATATCAGTTTTATTAGGGCTTTCATTTCTGACATCAAAAGCCGCTTGTCGCTCAGATTCCAGAGACGGCGAGGCCCAGATCTAAACTCCACCCTAACCTCTAAACCCTCAGACTTTACTGCCGTCACAGCTGCTCCGATAAAGGATGTGAGTTGTTGAGGGCTCAAAACAGTACAGGGAAGAGGAAGATGTCACACCAAGCCACGCTCACGGAAAAGGAAAGGAACATCACCACCGGCTGCAAGTGAAGCTGTTTTATTAACTCTGTTTATATGTAAGGAAACTTAAAAAAACAACAACAAAGTACTAGCATAGTAAACAACATGTGCATCTTTGACCATAAACTGCCAATAAAATAAAAATGACTTTAATTTTAACACCTGTGGTTTTAATTTATGATATATAATTAATGATTAATAATTAAACATCCCTGCATGGAACGGAACGAGTTTGCATAAAGATAAATGCAGAGTAAAGATTGGTAACAGGACAAAGGTGATACACAAAAAGGATTCACTGATGCTCTTGAGACACATGCAGGGAAGGATTTAGTAAACTTATTTCTGAAGCAATATTTCTGAATTACAATCTGCTTGTGGTCTATGATCTACCACAAAGTATTAGGGCCAGGCTAGAGGTTTTTTCTTTTTTAAATATGAGAATAAAGTCATAACATTATGACAATAATGTTGTAACATTATAAAGTTGTAATAATACGAGAATAAAGTTGAAAAATTACAAGAATGAGGTCATCATACCACAACCCATTTGAGAAAGGAAGCGTTGAGCATGCTCTTAGTCGTTTGCACAATCGTGGGTTCTTCAGGGTTCTCCAACCTTGTTCTTAACACGTCTGAGCTGAAATCTGTTCCTCGTAGTGTGTTCATGAAAAGTTGTGTGATTGGTCAGTATTTGGATGGGCCTTGTTAAGTAGGGAAAGCTGAGATTTTCCCATTTAGATTTGCTTTTAGCGTCATGGACTTAGACAGGAGTTGATTAAGGACAAAGGCCAACCCTCAGCGATCAATAACTCCTGGTTCTAATAAGATGTAAACGTGCTCACATGGATGACCAAAATGTTGATTAGAGGAAAGTAACTGCAGTGTTCCAAAAAGCTAGGAATTTGGCAAGGAGACTGTTTTGGCTGAGAGTGTAAGAGGGAATTAGGAATGGCCCAGATTGTTAATGTACTTCTAATGATTAAAAGTTAGGGTTTTAATTCTGAAGGCTATTACTGCAAAATTAACCTGGTTACAATTATTCACTAAAACTCCATTCGACAAATAATCCTGCCAGATTCCACCGTGGCCAAAATATCATTACAATCTCTTTTTTAAAGTTCGATTGAAATTATTCCAGGGATCTTAGCGAAAAAGAAACCTGTAGCCTTGAACAGGAAACACGGTCATCATTATGGTTATAGTTCATTTTTTTATAATCACAAATACAAATAAACAAAGACAATGTGACTCCTGTGCTCACCTTTACCTGAGAGGAACCGCTACCAGGCATGTTTAGTCAGCCATGTCAGATCAGTATGTTTCTGTGCGTTAATTGGCATCTTATATACTGTAGATACAGAACATCCCCAGAAACAAGCTGGGTTTAATCAGAGAGCTGTGATTTTTTTTTTTTTTTTTTGTCCAGGTCTATATCCTGGCATCTATCCAGGTGTTGAGCTGGTTTCACACTTTACTATGAAAAAATGAAAACTAGCTTGGATTCACCAACATATTTCTTTTAAATGGGATAAATCCAGATGATGTGTGTTTTTTTTTTCCTTTTTTTCTTTTTTACACTAAATCAAGACAACGGGTTAAAGTTTCCACCTGATTAAGTTGTTTTTCCAAACAGGCAAATCGATCCTCATCTATAGAGAAAACAACTATACACACCATCTGACAGGAGCAGAAGTTTTCCACACTCGGGGTTTCTTTTCTCAGTGGTTAAAAGAACAGCAGCACAAATAAAGCCAGTGTTTAATGAGCAATTCTCACGAACTTCACCACAAGAAGCAGAGCTGTAAAAAAAAAAAAAAAAAAAAGCCTCTTTTAATGCTTCTTCGAACTTTTTAAAGAACCTTCTATCAAACAACCAAGAAAAAAAAACCTTAACCCTTCAACTTTCAAAAATACAGGAAGTTCTAGTCAAATGTACCTGTAATGAGAGAGTTTGACCCCGATGCTATTTAGCAAAAAACTTTAAAACTCATACTCAATAAACTGTGATATGGATCCTGATGAAGATGATGGTAGTCTTCTAAAACTGTGTCTGCATTTCTCTAATAAAAGTTTTACTTGCCTGATGTATTTTTCTTATAAAGAATAAGAAGTGAGTTAGAACTAGAAGAAATAAAAGCTGAAAACCTTCAGCCTGTGTGTTATCTGTGTGTTTTTTCTCTGTATGAACTGATTTACTGTAATAAATTAATCTTTTAAGATATTTTGAATTATTGAATAACTGATCTGATATTCATGGCATAGATTTTACTCAGATCTTCTGTCTTTAACCGTTAGCTGCAGCTACTTCTGCCATTAATGATTAGACTTTTTTATTAAACATAGAAAATACTTTTTAATCTCCATTTTTGGTGTTTATGCTTTTATGATTCCTTTTTTTTTTGGTGTGTTTCCTGTTTTGCCAATATAGTTCTGGGAATAGATGTCCCAGAGCTAGATGATAGCACAACATATATGCTTTCACAAAAAGACCATTATGACCGTTGCCATAAGGTTCCACTTTGTAGGTGTTTATCAAACTTTATTGGAAATTATTTCGGGGAGTAGAATCGTGTACAATGGACTCGGCCCAGCCTGTTCTAGGCCTCCTAGAGAACCATCAGCATGCCAGCAGACACAGGCACCTCTCATAAGCAGGGAGCATAGGATGGGGGAGGAGGCAAGCCCTGCTCATACTAGGAGGCCTACAAATGTTCCAGTAGGTAGGGGGAGGAAAGCACTCAACCTGACATGTAGAAAAAAACAAATTAACATTCATCCTTTGTGATTCTGCTAAGTAGTAGAAGTTGAGTCTTTTTCTCCACTGTTGCTACATGGATGCTCAGTATAAAGGATTGCTGCAGAGTTAATGACGCCATGGAATAAACTACGTAAGTGAGGATTCTAGACAAGTTTTCCACTATCAGAAATGAAGGGATGTTAAAACTGAGTTCTTCTCAAGAAGCAGCTGAGCAGATAATTCTCTCTATATGACATGTTGCTAAGGTAACTGGCTCTAGCCACAGCACCAGCAAGGAAACCATAAAACCACTCATGTTTTGTCTCCTGTCTTTTGTTAAAGCCAGGCCATTGAACCAGAACCTTTTTAAAGCTATCCTAAAAACATTTTAATGCAAACCAATCAGAACCTAGTACTATTATAGACCATAATGATCTGGTCTAATAGCTGTTTCTACATGCAGTGACATTATACAGTCCGTTGGGTTTTGATCAGTTTTATCCTTGAACTGAACTGGACTGCATTGTTCTGTAACTAGGATCAGATTTTAATAAATTAAATTAACTAGAATCCTTCCATCTGATTGGATTGAGTAAACTGAATATTTCCATAGATGAACTTGATGTTTTTTTTTTATTTCTGTTTGTTGTGGGTTAGCTCTGCATAAATCAGCTGAGCTTAAATGCTTTGAGTGTTGAGGATGAAAAAACTTCCAAACTCAACAGTTTGTTTGTGGATACAAACCAAATAACCCCACCTGATTCCATTGCAGCCAAACATCATTACAATCTCCTTGTTAAAGTCAGACTTAAATTGCTTCAGGGTTCTTAGAGTAAAAGAAACCTGTAGCCTTGAACAGGAAACATGGTCATCTCTATGGTTACAGCTTTTCTATCATCACAAAAAAGGAAACATGTCTGTCTGTCATCTGCCAGATTAGCTGGCACGTGTGTTCATCGGTTAAATGAAGAGCCAGGATTTTATCTGGTTTATGTTAGCGCCATTTAAGCTGGACCTATGAATAATGTATTCACCAGCAAATTTCTCACACTATCTCAGTCCTGACTCCTTATACATAAAGAAAAATTAAACCATTATTAGACAAAAAAAAAAAATCACCAATGTTTTATTTGCATCATTAATTCAATTTTCAGAAGCACTTTTATTACCTTTGAATTACTAATTATGTTATGTTACTGATTCAGATGTGAGCATGATTTTCTACCATATGACCAGGAAACAAACTCTTCAGAATTAACCCTGTTCTTATGGCTGGGAGGGACATCCGTTCGTTCATTTAAATTGAGCCTGGAACAAGCTGCTCCTGGTTTTCAATAGATTGTAAGGTCCAAGGAAATTATGAATTATTGTCAATTTTCAGTAACCTTGGAAACCTTTGAGTCACTGTTTTTTTAAAGTATAGTTGAAGTTATTAGCACACAAACATTTACTAAATCTATCTTATCTTGAAAGACAAATAGAAAAGTGTAACGATTTTGCTTTAAAATAGTTGACTGTACCAAGGGTCAGTCTGCAGATAAAATATACACTCACCGGCCACTTTATTAGGTACACCTGTCCAACTGCTCGTTAACACTTAATTTCTAAGCAGCCAATCACATGGCGGCAACTCAGTGCATTGAGGTATGTAGACATGTTCAAGACAATCTCCTGCAGTTCAAACCGAGCATCAGTATGGGGAAGAAAGGGGATTTGAGTGACTTTGAACGTGGCATGATTGTTGGTGCCAGAAGGGCTGGTCTGAGTATTTCAGAAACTGCTGATCTACTGGGATTTTCACGCACTACCATCTCTAGGGTTTACAGAGAATGGTCCGAAAAAGAAAAAACATCCAGTGAGCGGCAGTTCTGTGGGCGGAAATGCCTTGTTGATGCCAGAGGTCAGAGGAGAATGGCCAGACTGGTTCGAGCTGATAGAAGGGCAACAGTGACTCAAATAACCACCCGTTACAACCAAGGTGGGCAGAAGACCATCTCTGAACGCACAGTACGTCGAACTTTAAGGCAGATGGGCTACAGCAGCAGAAGACTACACCGGGTGCCACTCCTTTCAGCTAAGAACAGGAAACTGAGGCTACAATTTGCAAAAGGTCATCGAAATTGGACAATAGAAGATTGGAAAAACGTTGCCTGGTCTGATGAGTCTCGATTTCTGCTGCGACATTCGGACGGTAGGGTCAGAATTTGGCGTCTACAACATGAAAGCATGGATCCATCCTGCCTTGTATCAACGGTTCAGGCTGGTGGTGGTGGTGTCATGGTGTGGGGAATATTTTCTTGGCACTCTTTGGGCCCCTTGGTACCAATTGAGCATCGTTGCAACGCCACAGCCTACCTGTGTATTGTTGCTGACCATGTCCATCCCTTTATGACCACAATGTACCCAACTTCTGATGGCTACTTTCAGCAGGATAATGCGCCATGTCATAAAGCTGGAATCATCTCAGACTGGTTTCTTGAACATGACAATGAGTTCACTGTACTCAAATGGCCTCCACAGTCACCAGATCTCAATCCAATACAGCATCTTTGGGATGTGGTGGAACGGGAGATTCGCATCATGGATGTGCAGCCGACAAATCTGCTGCAACTGTGTGATGCCATCATGTCAATATGGACCAAACTCCCTGAGGAATGCTTCCAGCACCGTGTTGAATCTATGCCACCAAGAATTGAGGCAGTTCTGAAGGCAAAAGGGGGTCCAACCCGTTACTAGCATGGGGTACCTAATAAAGTGGCCGGTGAGTATAGATGTCCACTTTTTGGATAAAAACCTTGTGACATTAATCCTGTAATGTATTTTGATTATATGAAACTAAATCACATTGATTATTTAAGGCTTCTGGAGACCTGCAGCTTACCTACAGTAAAATAACACAGCCTAATATGTGATATATAAATAAAAATTCAGATTAAATTTCACTTTCATTGTTTTTATTGTCAAATAACCACATTCAGTCATATTTGGACCATATCAAATAAGAGAAGCAGTGGGCAGAAAAATACAAATTGATTTGGAGCTGAGTCAAGAACAGGATAATAAATGTATTGTTGCTACGCAGCTATTATATGAGTTTGTGATCACTTTGTTGTTTTAGTGGAAAATCTGTGATTTAAAGCACAAATATCTCATCTGAATGTATTTTATTTATTTTGCTTCTCTTGTACTGCAATGAAACATTGATGTTTCACTGAAATAGCAGAGTTCTGTTAAAACGCTGGAAGCCTGTGGGATTGATTGCAAACAATGAGGCAGCAGGCGAGCGCAATATCATTCTGAAATTCAGTGGGAGTGGGATTAAACAAATCATCCTGGGCAGCACTCTGTAGTGTTTGGTTTGGGGGTTCATGGTTGTCTTGCTAGCTGTGGAATAAACAACCAAGTCTTCACACTGGCAAAACCGCCAGGGACCTATGAGAACCTAGTGTCTAAAAAATCCAGTGAATCTGAAAACACCTTACAGATGCTTAATAATTATGGATTCTGGTTTGAAACATGGATATTAAACCTTAGATCTTTATATGTGATGCCCTCTTGTTGTCATCTGTAGACCATAACATTCAGCGCTAGTGGGCTTTGATTGTGAAGCAACAGGATGCAGTCAGTCTATAATCAGATAAACATCTGAAAGACGGGGCTGGTTGCTTCTTTGATTTACTCAGGTGATGAAGGTCTACCTCAGAGAATGATCTTTTTTTACACACCTCGGCCATCATCTATGGCCATCGAATGCAACTTCTACATTAGCAGCTTTACTTCATTTGACCGTTTCTCATTAATCCTCTTCATTAAACCTCTGAAGAGTTTGCAGAACACCTTTTTTTATCTGAATCAATTACTCAAGTGGACTGTTCTTACTGCGCAGACGGCTGGTTAAGTGGATATTATTTAGGTAAGGGCCCTTCCTCTCCATTTTAACATTAATACTTCAACCACAGGAGATGTAGAGAGGAACTTTGAGCCTTTTGTTTAAAGTCACATCCGCTTTTACCATCAGAATATTTGGTTAATAACTTGCAGAAGTGCTTGAGCTGCTGAACATTTTATCTCTGTGGATCACCAACTTTTCACTCAGTAATTTATTATTCACCGAAAGCATAATCCTGTTTACTCACATTCTCATGATGGGATCTTTCCTGTATTAGTTTATGCTGCAGTGGGTTCTTTGATACCGATCTCTTTACGAATGACTGCTCCTGTTAAGATAGAAAAGCCCCCTACATCTGTAGAAGCTGGATTAAGAGGCATTGATTCATTTTTGAGAAGCATTGATTTATATCCTGGTGTTTATCCACAAAAGCAAAGCACTGAAAACGAGTGAATGAATATCGATAGAACCAGTGAGACATAGTCTGTTTAAAAGGAAATCAAATGAAATCAGAAAGGTCTCTCTTCTTCTAAGGTAAGTCCAATATTTGATTATCTTAAAAAAGTAAAAGCATAATTGTAATATAAAGATGCACATTAAAATGGGACTACCTCAATAAAATAAATGATACTACTTCAGCGATAGTTTCAAGGTGTTGCTTTATTGTATGTCTCGTACCATGTCTTTCGGTTGTGCTGTTCTTTTTGCATCTCGTTGCAGGTGATGAAGCAGACTGGAAATGTTTTGTCATTGTCTCCTTTCTCTCTCCTCTTTCTTTCATCTTTTCTCTTTTTTTTCTTCTTCCGTTTTTTTGTTCTGTTCTATTTACATTGCAGTGTCCATATAAACTGTAAAACTCCCTGCATAATTATAATAAAGCAATTTTTACGCATGAAACAAGTGGAGCAATATGGCAATTGCCGTACTGCTCCACTTGTGAAAGTAAAATCTGTTGGGCTCTTTTTGGCATCAAGACAATTATTCTTATTGCCACATTGCCAGACAGGACACTGTAAAAAAAAAAAAAAAAAAATGGGACTACCTCAGAAAGACCTAGAAGGAACTTCCTTAATGTATTCTGCGTCTGCAGCCACCTATTTCTTTATGGTGTTTTGATCATTAGAAAAAGTTAATGTAAATGTAATGTAATGTAAATTACTTTATTGGGGACAAATCACTCTCTGCATTTAACCCATCCCCTTCAGGGAGAAGTGGGCTGACATTGTGTGGCATGCGGGGAGCAGTGTGGGTTTAAGGGTCTTGCTCAGGGACCCAGAGTGGAACTTGAACTCAGAATATCCAGGACCCAAGCGTGATGCTGTTACAACTAGGCCACCACTCCCCCTATTCTTACAGACTGAGCAATGCTACACTTTTTTTTCAGATGTTCAATAACTAACTTAGTTTTTTTTAAACAACCCAGTAAAACAAAAGGTTTGATTTCAGTGGTGCAGGTGATGAAACATTTGATTTTCCCCTGGTCAGGTTTTTTTTAAATCAATGCTAAAGCTCCAGTTTGTTTTATGTTAATATTCTAAATTACCCTCAACATTGTTTATAAAAGGTTTTTATAGCAGTGCTCCACCAGGAAAGAAAACCAAAAGCTGACACATTTCTGATGCACAGATGGAAATATATGCTATTTAATGTGATTTAGACCTTTTCCACAGAGCGGTTTGTTAAAATGACAGACAATCTGTTAACGAATTGTTGAATGAACACATACTCAGCCACTTCATCAGCTCCATCCTGCTAGTAACAGGTTGGACTCCATTTTGCCTTTTGAACTGCCTTGAATCCAAGCAGCAGAAATTTTAAAATGTCCCTGTGAGGTTTTGCTCAGTATCAGCCAGAAAGGAATAACTGTCAGTCACCATTCTGAACTAAAAGTCAAAATACACTGAGTTGCAGCCATTTGATTGGCACGCTTTGTATGATGATGATAATGATGTAGTCTGTTCGCCTGCAGAGTCAGCTTGCTTTGTGGTTGCCATGACCCCCCATGACTGAGGATTTGAGCAGGCACTGTATGCTTTTCTAAAAGTCATTCAGAAGCATCGCTGCAACAATTTCAACAGCAAAGCATGAAATCTGTATAAATACCCAAACTGTTAAGCAGAATGAATAACAACATCATTCAGCCTCAGATCCTTTCAGCAGCCAGTAAAAAGGTTGGTAAGACAGGACTGTTAGACATCCTGCAGCGCAGCAGACCTCAGGCATCATCTCTCAGGGGTTATTTTAATTTCATATTCAGCTCTTCATTCTGGGAACCAGGAAGTTTGGACTAACATCAAAGAGGTCTGGTATTTGCTTATGCAGAAAGAACCCTGAAGAAATCTGCTCACATGAAACTATGTTCATGTGACCTGAAACCAACAGCAGCTGAGAGTCATTGTTTCTGCTGCAGCTTGGTCATTACAGTAGTGGCATAAAGTGTTTTATTTATACTTGTTGCTGTGTGATAAAGCATGCAAAATGTGGATTGATCAGAGCCGCATGTCTGAACTGATGAAGGAAAGATCCTGCAAGACAAGTTTGTTTACTTTAGCATTTCTCGGAGGAAACTTACTGCAGGTTTTAGTCACAAATCAAAGGTTTGCAAACACCCAAAGCCATAAAGGCCACTTCTGTTTTAGGATTTTGATTAAGCATTTGAATTCCTCTCATTCAAGGCTATGATGATTATACAACATGAAATATCAGTGAATCTTAATTACAAGGTTTGGGTCCATAATAATCAGCATGGTTGTTTAAATAAAACCGGCTCATATATTCAAGCAGCTCCGCTAATTTGAACTACATGCCCCCGGGCAATTTGTACATTAACCCCTGTTTTTTGCAGCAATCAGCAAGCTGCCAGCAAATTTCATGGTGCGAAAACCCCTCTTGTCAGGATGTGTATAATAGGTTTGTTTTGTTTTATGGCTTTAATGTGATGCTGAAGTTGGGGCCAGTCCATATATTTTTGTGTGATTGGATCATTGTTCTTTTAGAACACCAGGTTGGATCAGAAACACAATGGTGTTTTCCTTCCGCATTATATCTGCATTGCAAACCGTCACTCAGATCCTCACCATAATGCAGCCACCACCTTGTTTAACAGACGACTTAGTGTTAATACATCAGAAAGATTCTCCTTTTTCTGGCCAAACAGCTCAGTATTTCCCTCGTCCTGTCCATGTGGACAGCTTCCTTCCTTTTTGGCCTTCCCAGTTCATGGTAATGGTGAACTTCGATGTGAGGTGAGGAAGCCACAGTGAGACTGTTGCTCCAGCTTTATTCAGTGAGTGTAGATTAGAGACTGACACAGGAGTGGTTTTCACTCCTGTCCCGTCCCACTCCCACAGAAAAAAATTGTGTCCCGTCCCGATCCCGGGCCAGAGTAGAAATCTAAATCATGTCCCATCCCACTCCTGGTGAAATTACTCCCACTCCCATCCCGGTCCCATTCAGAATGACTCCCGCTCCTGCGCCACTCCCATTCTTGTTTTTTTTTTTGAGCGCGGGTGAAAAACTCAGAGCGGAAGAACTGTTGGTTTTTGGGTCGTGTAGTTTTTTTGACTCGCATTATAGTGTAGGCTTCAAGGAAAAAAACTACAAAATGGCGGCGCCAGTACTTGAATTTTTTTTTTTTCTTTCTATTTTATTTTATTTTTTGGCATCGATCCTAGTTTTTTTTTTAGTTATTATTGGTTTGCTCCCGCTCCCGTCTGCTCCCATTAATGTTTAATCCTGTACCGTCCCAATCAAGTGATCGTTACTAATACTGACTCCCATCCCACGGGAATCCCACGACCCGTGGGATTTCCAAAAAGATGTCAGTCTCTAGTGTAGATGGTCTCTGCTTCCCTTCCTGTAGGTAATACCAGAGGTCAGAAGGTCGACCTTAACATATTTCTATGCTCCAGCAGGCCACTGTACCGAAACATAAATATGTAAGATCAGATTAGATGGTAAGGTGTATTTCTCTCCTTCTGTACTCTTTCTCTCTCACTGTCATTCCAATTAAACATGTCTGCCCACAGATCTGCATAAAATAATCCCAAAACATTTTCCAATAAAGATTGATAATATTCATATCAAGCAGAGCATTATAGTTAAAGCCTTAATGCTCCGCTTGTGAGTAAGTCTGTCTGAACCCAGGACAAGCAGGTAACAGTTCCAGGTACAATTCACGGTTGGCAGGCTGGATGTGGGCAGGCTGGCTCAGTGGTTCTGCTTGGTACACAAGTAAGCAGAGATCGGGCAGGAGTCAGAAGACAGGTCAGGCAAACAGATCAGACAGGAACAGGCAGGATCAGGTAGTCAGAACTCAGGAATGCTAGAATCAGTCTCATTAAAGTCTCAAAAAAATTCTGGCACTGATAACTGGTCGGAAAGCTGGTTATTTAGTGAATAATGCAGGTGGCTCAGATGAGTGGGTAATGAGAACTGGGCGGAGCTAAGCAGGTGTGTGAAATTAGTAATAAGACCATGCATCAGTGCTGAAATCGGGACAGAGAAAGCTGCTACATGAATGAAATTAACTCCCTGTGCATGTGTCTAATAGACAATGAACTAAAGCAAAAGTGGGTAAAGAGGCAGCCTGTAAACCTCAGTCAGCCTCACTGGTTCTGTCTGAAGGAAGGGAACAAAACCAGGGAGGAGGCTGTGGAAGAGAATCCAAAATTGATTGATTCAGCTCACAATTCTACCACACATTAAGAAGATGTAAGTAAACCACTGTGTTTAAAGAAGTTAACGTACTTTAATTGTTTTTGGTTTCACTTTATTCTGACGTTGCAAGAAGGAAGAAACAGGTAATGGAACTCAACCAAACAGAATGTCACACAGTGAATGAAATAAGTTTTTATTTCTTTATTTTATTTCTTTATTTTTTACCATAAATGTAAATCTATTTATTTTTACTTTGTGAAAACACCAAAAAATTATTGGGGACATTTTGGAACCTGAGTGGGTTAAAGAAAATTCACAGTCAATTCAGGAAAAGGAAGTGGAGAGAGTGACAATTCCGGACAAGAGAGTCCACTAGAGAAACTTTTAGTTTAGGAAGGAAGTCTAAGTGGGGTGGGTGAGGAGGTAATGAGGGAGAAAGATGGGTGAGGGGAGGAGGAATATGGCTCATTAAAATGTCACAGACTCAAATAATGGATTGGAGAGCAGGAAAAAAAAGGTGAACAAATTTGGAGTGCCTTTAAGAAAATTACATTTGCAGATCCTTCTGTTGATTACAGTAAATTGCCTGCCTTAGCTTAGGTGCAAATTTATTCAACAATGTCCTAGCTGGCAATTTCAGTCAGGTTACTCAACTGCCAAAGCAAATTGGGACAGATTCCCAAATTTCAACAACAACTGTGCAATTTGAGTAATAATGTTTGCTCGTCCTTGGAGACTTCAGTTACTACGGTGTGTTTATTCAGAGTGACTGGGACCCGTGGTAGCCTCATCATGAATTTTTTTAATGCTGAAGACCTGAGTGACCTGGAATCTAAAATTCAGCTGATTTTATCACGTGGTTCTATCCACTTTATGCACATCTCCACAAGATGATCCAGGAACATAAATGTATTGCTATTCATTGCTTAGATCAATTCAGCAGTTTTGTTTTTTGAAGTGCCTCTGACCTGATTTCATGTGATTTGACCTGAACACTGGTTTTTGATGACATCATGACTTCGACCCAGCACTTCTGTGTTTTTACAGATGTATTTCTCGATGTCTTACTTTAAAAATTTTTTGAAAGGACAGAAAAAAACAGCCCAAAAAAATATGATGCCCCTAAATAAAATCCACTGCTTCCAGTGGGATTCAGAGGTCAAAATGATGTTGCCTCCATGAAATGTTTTTCTTTACCTAATCACAACCAAAAACAAAGAGACTGCCCACCAGCTTAGTGGTGCACAGGTTCCCCTGGATGACAGGCAGGTATGGTCACCTACAGGAATCCAAGTGCAGTTCTTTCTCTTTCTGCACACATTGAGGTAATCTGATTTGTGCATAGAGTTGTTGACTATGTTGTACTACACAAGCACCCCCAGCAGCTGGAACAGGAGCAGGGCAGAACAGGGCTGCAGGTTGCAGCCTCTAAAATAAATGCTGCAGAGAGTAGCAGTATACACCTATTTTCTTGGTTTCGATATTTTCTTTTTCTTCCTTTATTTACATGATAAAAAAGAGGCAATGAGGACGACTGTTATGCCAGTTTCTGTTTAAACCAAACAAAAAAAAAAAAACATTTATGAACAAATCATACAAGTCATTGACAATGGATAGCAGATGGAGGGAGCAGCAATGAGCTTCAACTGATGAGTAGGAGGAGAACGCATCAGCCAACACTGATACAATAAAAAAAAAACACTAACTTTGGCCAAAAATATCAGTCGTCCAGGGCATAGTTTTATCTATAATGTGTTTAAATGTTTAACTTTTATGTTAAACTGCTTAAATAATTGAACTTCCCTGCAGGAATAAATAATGTTTTTGTAATATTCTAGAAATAAACACAAGGAAGGTCGGGAGGAAGTTGTAATGAAGATTAAAGCAGGATTAGCTTATAAAACAATATTTCAGGCTTAGGACGTCTATACAGAGCTGTGTGCAAATCATCAACCTAGGATGGTAAATAACCTGCACTTATATAGTCCTTTTTTTTAGTCAGGAGGCTTGACTAAAACACTTAAATTGAGCCATTAATTCATACACTGATGGTGATTTGCTACTTTGTAGCCACAGCTGCCTTGGGGCTCACCAACAGAAGCTGGGTTGCTGAGCAGTCAAAGGACCTGAGGGAGGGGCTCCGGAAATCCGCAAGCTGCGTGGCTACACTGGGAGAATTATGGACTGCAGCTAAAACAATATTTACTAGTTATATGCTAAAACAACCTGACTTAAAAAACAGAGTTCTCCTAATTTGTGCGTCTCACTGACTTTTCCTCATGATCTCACTAAATGAAAAGATGACCTCCAATGAAGATTTAACTCATTGGAGGCAGTATCTAGGCAGAGAGCCTAGATATGGAAAACGTTCAAAATACTGCCACCTGTTGATAAACAGAATATCATCTTAATATTTTCCACATTGAAAGTGTGACAGTTCTCAGTTAGAGTCCTTAAACCGAGAAACACCAGTTCCATAATGAAGTCTATTGCAACAATATTTTTTACAGTTATTCACAACAATCAGATTCTCTCTCTGGGACCTCTGTATATCTGGGGTTTAGGATGAGGGGTAAGAAAAGCTAATGCTGAGAGGAAGCCAGTGTTCCTACCAGTAACGAGCTCTGAGACCAACCGGAGCATTTTTCAGGCTATTTAAGGACTGATGCTGTTTTACAGGCAGGGAAGCTGTGAGTGTAGATGGAAAGCTGGATGAAGCTAAACTCGGGACAGTTTTGAAACAGTTTTATTTAAAAATGTCAACCCTTCCTGCTTCCTATTTGTTTTTAAAAACAACAGTTTGAATTAACTTACTTTACCTATAACTACAGACACGTTAGTGTTGAGGTTTTTGCAGCCGAAGGTGAATAAAAACTCTTCAGGTTATTTTGGCCACGCTATTTATTTTTATTTGTGTAACATTTTATTAGAAATTTTAAAAATGTTAACTAGGGATGCACGATATTGGGATTTTAAAACTCATGTAGCCGATAACCGATATCGATACCGATGTTAAAGCTAGACAAAAATAAGCAGTCATTGAAAATAGCAGTTTTGTTATCCATTTCTGACACTTTGAAAAATAATATACTCAAATATATTTTCATATGCGGATATCAAATTGATTTTTAAAAATGTGGTATCGATCTATTTTACTTTCAAAATCTCGTGAAATTTCATCGTTCTGTTACAAACTCTGTTGATATTTTGCAAATTCTTGTGAGATTTTGTTAGTAAAATAGATCGATACCGCGTCAATATATCAACATATAAAAATATGGCAAAATTTCGTGAATTTTCAGGGGATTTTGTAGCATAACGATGACATATAGCAATATTTCATTAGTAAAACAGATTGATATGGTGTTTTTAAATGGCAATATATCAGCATATGAAGATATTGTGATATTTTAATGTATCAATATTTTTTCCCTCGTCTTTAGAAGTTTTTAAGTCTGTAAAAAAGAAGTTTTTGAGGAAGAAGAAGAAGTGGTATTTTTATTTATTTTTTTAGACTTTAGAAACTCAGAAGCTGATCAAATATCGGGTTAAATATCGGTGGGGTGGCCAATGTCCGATATTCAGTTTTAAGGCCGATACAGGCCGATACCGATAGGGGGCCGATTATATCGTGCATCCCTAATGTTAACCAAGACTTGATATCGAAAATCAAAAAGTACATTGAAATCATCATGTACAATATATTTTCAGAGGGAGCGACACAAACTTGCAACTTGCAGCTTCTGACTCACAACAGTGTGAATAAGTGTTTAGAAAGTCAGTCTGAATCTTCGTATATAATTATTGTTTTATTACTTTTTTAAGACAAAAATAAGTGTGGAATTGATCATAATCAATCAGCATAAATCTGTGTTTCATTTAAAAGCATAAATGCTTCTAACCTTTCCAGTCTGTGTTCATTTAAAGTTAGGGTTTAAATGAATTGAATTTGAACCAAGGCAGCTTGAAAAAGATGGAGTTAAATTTTCATGGCCATTTCCTCCATTTATTTTCCTCAATCTGCTTTAAACGGAGGGTCCAGCCCTTTAGTTTTACTCCACTAACCACAAATGGGAATCATTAGAGAATGATGAGAAGCAGAGCGAGATACATCCTGACTGACTGAAGTAAAAAAATACTACATGATACTACTTAGAAGTACAGAAACATTGGCAGGAGTAAACGCTAACTATTAGGATGCATCAGCCATTCAGAAAAAAACCTCGGTTTGCCTAATTCAAACAGACTAACAGGTTTTTTTATGATAAACAAGCAGAAATGTATGCAAAAGTTAAGCCGTTTCCCTTTAATCACCATCTTAGCAAAGCATTGTTCAAGTAAAAATGTGTTTCCCTACAGTTATCTCATTAAATGTTAATTGCCCCCCCCCACCCCAAAACACACACACAAACATTAAAACAGTTAAGGCACATTATACACATTTTTCACAGCTGTGGAATATGGAGCAGCTGCAGCTCATTCACATATACAATCTCCTTAAACAGGAATTGAAAAAAGAACAAAACAAGAGCATAAATCCTCCTTAAACACCCTCACATGCTTTTAGAGAACATATTAGTCTACAGTGTGCTTTGGAGCTGTTCCACAGAGACGGGCAGATCAAGCTTTGATATATAGTTAGGTATTGTGTGCACTGGGTAAAACAAGTGCTTCGGTTTAAAAGCAAATGAAGGAAAAACATCGATCTATCAAACTGGTGGCCCTTATTAGGCCTCCTGCTCACAGGTTCTGGGTCACTCTGTGTTCTTCACAAGCTATTAGTTGCTACCAGATCTCAGCAAATTAAGAAGGGCTCTTTTAATCTGTGGGGAATAACATGGCTAGATACTCAGTCTGCAGCAATATGCTCTCCTGTATCCACTGAGTCTTTATGCATCAGCACCACTTCCCTGTAAGGATCCTACGACACACTCACCAGAATGTGGATGCTGCTATGCCTATCATGTTTGTGCTCTTGGATTGAATTATTTACCAGCAGGTCATGCTTTTCCATGTAGGCCACAGATCATGGACGCGCTTAATCCAGGACCCCACCAAAAAGTCACATAGCTCTGGGGTTAAAAAACCACAGGGCAAAAAATAACTAGAAGTGAGTAAGAATCTCTTAAATTAAGTGTATTTATTAAGTGGAATGAGTATTTTAACTCTTTGCTTTACACTCATAAGATAATTAGATAATATGCACTTGAAACAAGAAAATGCGATTGTTTTTTTTATTTTTTTTATTTAAACGTGAATTGTCATTTTCCTTTGGCTAAGTGTCTCACTTAACTCCTTAAATCAAGAAAAAATGTAATTATTTTAAGAAAAAAATACTAATTTAGATTTCAGGTTTTTAAACTGGTTGTTGATTAAAGACAGACTTTCATACTCATTGACTGTTATGATTAGAAATGTACGTATCTGTATTAAAAACACCTTATATTTTATTTACAAACCTTACTTTTAGTTCGGAGAATCACAAATACATGACTAGGCATGCAACTGAAGGAAACTTTAGTTTGCCTAAAGCAAAGTCAAATGCCTTAATAAGAACTGTTATGTATAGAGGTATGAAAGCATGGAATTTACTGCCAAATTGCATTAAATTGATAACTGATTTAAGGAAATTTAAAAGATCATTGAAAGAACATTTATTAAATATAGAGGTAAAACACGATTAGGACTGTGAGGGAGTACACAGTCTTCTTCACTTGCTGTGCTTTGTAGTTTGTTTTGATTAGTTTGGATTATTTCTATGTATGTATATGGGTGTATATGTATATGTATATGTATATATGTATGTGTATATGTGTGTATGTATATATGTATATGTATAGATTATGGGAGATGTTGTTTTAATGTCCACATAATTTTATTTGATTTGTAATTTTTTATTTCATATTTTGTTGTTGGACCCCAGGAAGAATAGCTGTAGCTTGCTACAGCTAATGGGGATCTTAAATAAACTAAACTAAACTAAACCAACAAAAAAACTTTAAGGTCAGAGCTACACCTTGTCATCAAAATGATTTTTTTTTTTCTAAAATCAAACATGCACATAACATCTAGAGTGGTGTAGAATAAAAGTATTGACTTAACTGAAAATAGGTATTTAGGAAGAAGACTGATTCTGAATGAGTCTAAGCTGTGGGCTTCAGTACAAAACAGAACTTTAAACCCAAAATAAGTCAAATCTAAACATTTTCACACCCGCTTTTATACAATTTCAAATGTCCTGTTAGTGTTTTTGTTCAAATAGAAGCACATTTGAAGAGCAGTGAAATCATTTTCCAGGCGTATCATTGTTTGACTCCAGCTGCAGAAACATATTTGTTTGGGTGTGGTCTTTGCAAAGGGCTTCTACCTCTCTTATTATTTCCGGTAAAAATTTTGGCAGAGCAAGTGCTAAAAGGCCATCAGCAGAACTAATAGTGTTTGTAATGCATACATTTTAATATGACTTTATGACTTTAGAGACAGTCCTGTGGTGTTCTCTTTTTGGAGCCGAAACCTTAATTATTCTTATGGCCGTCTATGATACAATAAATAAATGCATTAAATTACCAAAATAGCACAACTCCAAGCACTGCATCTAATACGGCCAATGTCACATAAAAACAAAGTATTATTCTTGCTTTGTAATATAGCTTATGTTTGGTATTGTTCAAACATAAGTTAAAAAAAATCCTATTTCTTTTATTTGCTATGTGAGATTTGTTTTTCAATGTCTCAACTATGAGTGATCATAAAAAAACTAAACTGCAGCACCCTCTCAACACTAAAGCCGTATAAACTTTATCTGTTAAAAAAGTTTGTTTTCTAAACCATTTTTAGGAAGCTTATTTTCTTACTGGGCAGTTTTCATTAAAGTTTCTAAGGTCCAGTTGTGTGTAACCAGATACAAATAATGTTATTTTGCGCAAGGAGAACAAAAATCTGCAAAATACCGAACGAGAAAGAGAGAGAGAGAAGGAGAGACAGACGGTGAGGGACAGACAGAAAAGACAGAGAGAGAAAGAAAGATATAAACTAGCTGCACTTCACACTCTGCCATAATGCCCATCCTATGATGTAATAACGGTGTGGTGGATCAGAGGCTTACCGATGCTGAACTGGACTTGCCGCAGCTTCAGAGTTGAAGATCCAGCTGTGGGACAAAGAAAAGACAGAAATATGAAGATAGTAGTTGTATCATTTAAAGTTTTCTTGACAAACTTCTTGTTTAGTCACCGGGTCCATAGGGTTATCGGGGGGGCAGGGGAAAGAAATTATTCTGTTTAAATCCAAGTTGAGATTTGATGTTGGTTAAATGTTTGTATTAGGATTAGTACTTTTCAACTCCGCTGTTTTCTCCTGACGTAGTGCAGCTTTCATTGCTCCTTTTTCACTGCCTGTGGCTTCCTTTCCTTTCCCTCTTCCTGAATGTCAGTTCGCTCTCTTGTTCATCCTCCCCCATGTTTTCTGTGTGTGACAGTATGTGAGTAAATAAGAGGCATCATTTTCCAAAGTCTCTTTTCCGCCTGCACACCTGGGAAGCATCATTCATCAAGCCTCTGCAGAATAACTACCCAAACTCTGCCGCCTGCTGCTCACTGGAATCTCATCTCCCCTGCGTCTTCCCACAGTGTGACTGAGAAGCAACGATCTGCTCTCATTCCTCACATGACCTGAAAACTTTGTCACTTCTTAATCTCTATGCGTTCTGTCTCCTCGCAGCCTTGTTCGGTCGCATCCTGACCGCGATCGTCCCGATCTGCCTTTCCTGCTCCATACATTCTTTACTTCCATTCACACCACAGCTCTGAACTCCTGCTTTCATCTAGTTACCAGGAAACCTGCTCTGACAGCCGCTCCGATCTGCAATGTCACAACATTCCATATACAGATACCTCTAAAAATCATAGAAAGTATCTCAAACCAATCATTTAAAGTTAGTCATGAGACAAAAAGAGACAATGTGGACTAAAGCTCCAATTGTGGAAACTAGTACAATAAGAAAATAGCTAGCTAGCATTGAATATTACTTTAAAATTCTAAGAGTGTGACAAACTCCTAGAACTGTTCGTTTAGATTATGCAAAACTCTAACAACTTTGTCAGGCTGTTCAAACAAGAGTTTCTGCTATAGATTGTCCTTGAGGGCTCATGCCTAAAAAGATGAGCAGTGAACTGACTGGCTCTATCATCTGTCAGCAGTGGTGCCTGTCATTCATCACTCTCCCAGTCCGACAGTACGGCTCAAACACAGAGCAGATGAAACACCTGCAGGTTGGCGCTGCACACAGTGGCATGGCTGATGTTCCCACAGACACAACTGGACCCTCTAAGGCTCATCAACTCCACTAATGGGCCAAATATACTGGATGATATATAATGTATTGAAGCCACAAGAGTTTAGATATCAGACATTAAATGAAACATGGATCATTTATAAAGACTAGACAGATTTTAGTCATTCTCTTCTCTGGCAGCTGTGATTCTGTAGCCTGGCCAGCCAGATTGATAGGTTGTTTACACGGCGGTTTACCAGACTGAATTATACGCCGTGTAATTCAATCTCAGTGTTCGGAAATTCAGAACAGGGAAATACGGATGTCCAGCACTACCACATTCATACATAAATAAATAGAATAACATGTTCTCCAAATAATACACAGCCGGTTGTATTGCTGCTGAGAAATGGGGAGTGTATTTTTTTGCTGCAACTCCATGTTTTTTGACATGTTCAGTTGCTCCTGGTTTCATCTATTACCTTCTGGCTTCACCTGATAGTTGCATCACCTGTTCGACCGCTGTTCGTCTGAGCGCATGCATTTCTCTATTTGATCATTGCTTCTTCTATCCTTCTGATTTCCAAGTGTTCGGAATCTGCTGACTTTCTTTTCAGGCGGTTTTCAAAGCTTTGTTGAGCTTTTTCCTCGGAAGGAATGAGTAAAGATCCACAGTTAGCCAGTGAGTTTGCAAACTCGACCCACAGGTTCTGTCTGTGTTTTTCACACCGCAGTGAACTGAGTGGGAGGAGTTTGAACCCTTCATAAACTCCACATATAAATCACTTACAAATTATAATTAAATTCTTGTATTTAATTTTTTTGTTTTTATTTAACCAAGAAAAGTGGTTTGTTTTGATGTTTTAACGGTACTGCTTTTCATGGCATACCAATCGCTTGTTTTCCCTCATAGGGAAATTATATTTTATTAGACAGATCATTAGATTTTAATTACATTTAAGTCAGAGTATCACAGCACTATCTCATTCCACTTATTAAAGTTTCAGATTTAAAAACTAGCTGTTGTTTATACCTTGATGCAGCGCCTGCAGCAGCTGTGACTTGATGCATTGCAGTGGTTCCTGTTTGCCATGCTGTAGTCATATCAATATGCATGTTGGATTTTTTTATCTAATGCCAAACTCTTATTTTCAACCCTAATGCTCTCTCTGTTTTTCCTCATGACAGTTTCATCTGATGTCTTCCTGATCAACGGTCACTTAATCCTGGAGTGAACACCTTAGATTATAGATGTTGGAGCTGTTTTTCAGATTTAGTCCTGTTTCTTTTACTGTGACTAACTGGATTTTCTTCTCTTCCATCCTTGAACCCCTCAGCAGAAGGCCTCTCACACTGAACCTTGTTCTGGCTCTGTTGGTTTCTTGCTGTTAAAAGGCAGTTTTCCTCTCCACTGTCCATGTATGCATTATTGGTTTGAGGTATTGCTAAAGAGTCAACAACAAAATGCAAGTGCAAATCATCTCCACATGCTCATCCAGGTGGAGCATGTCCTGAAAGGGAATTACTAGATGCAACCAGCTGATTTTCTTTTAATAGAAAACTTTGAATATATAATTTAACAGGATGATCTGACTAATCTGGATCTATAAAGTAAGATTTCATAACATGATGTGAAATGGAGCTATAGAAATAAGCTGAATTAATTTGTATTGAATAAAACTGAACTGCATCAGAGGAGTCAGAGCGTGAATATATTGAGAAAGAGAGTAACTTAAAACTACTAAGAGATTCTGCCTGAGTTAAATTTTATTTTGGACCTCATCCCCCATAGATTTAGTTGCAATATTTTATTTACCCTGACCTTTTGCTTTTCTTTTTCCTGATGTCCTTTGATGTTCCAGCAAGCATTTTTTTTTGTTCTACTGTAACATACATGTGCTTGAGCTGGAATATAGTTTATCAAGTAAGACTATGATTTTTTTTTCTAAACTGCCACCAGCTTGGTTATAATTTCTAAAGAGGGAAACAGTGAAAGTGTGGGACAGATGCAAACAGCTGGTGCCTATTTGTAGAGATGACTTGGCGGTCAAGTTGGACATATGTTGGGCCGAGAGTTTACCGTCCAGGGGCTGTTTAGAACCAGTTCAGGAATCAATTTGGGCTCATTGAGAGGTCCAAAGGACCCAGGCCATAGGTAAGACATTCGCCCATCAGTTTAACTAAAGCTTTTCCCTAAAGGGCCTTATAAATATCTGAAATTCTTCTAAATCAACTTATCTCTATTTCAGGCTCGAATTACTGCATTCATTTGTTTTAGCTAATTAGTTTAAGCAGTTAGTTTCTTATTTGTTTCATAATTGTGTCCTAACTGTTTTTAGATAGATTAGTCTGAGGAGATTCTTGAGTCTGTTAGCAAAATAGTCCAATCCAAATCTTCAGTGTTAAATGTGATGGATATTGTGGTTTTGAATAATTATGTATATTTAATGATAGTGTATTTGTATGCAGTGGCACATGTTGACGTTCTGTTGTGCTCTGTTGATTGAATGAGGAGCAAAAAAAGACAAGGGTGTGGAGTGATCATAAATGCTTGTCAGAGCTCTGTGATTACTGTGCCTCTGCTGCAGGGAGTGTTTGCTAAGAAAACCAAATATTCTATTATGCTGTAAAGATTTCTAAATTAAATCCAACCACTTATTTTAAATGTTTAAAGATATTGCAGTGTGGTTCTTTCTCTGATGGACTCCCAGAACACAACAACATGTGAATTTTTTTTTAAACAGTTTTTTTTTAAAACACATCCATCCATCCATCCATCCATCTATCCATCCATCCATCCATCCATCCATCCATCCATCCATCCATCCATCCATCCATCCATCCATCCAGGTTGATTTCAGTGTCCCAATGACACTGAATGGTTAATGTACAATTAATCACAATAAAAGTCTATAACTATGCTTTCATAACACTGTGACTTATCTCGGAATAAAGTTTAAGACAATGCAACTCTTTACTGCTGAGTTAAACTTATCAAGACAGAAATATTTCTCACTGGCTTTGATTCAATTCAAGTTGCTTACATAGTGTCAGTTCTCAGAACGTCATTTAAAGCACTTTATAGAGTCAGTTCCGTTCAGATTGGTTTTTAAGTTTTCTATCTAAGAAAACCAAGCAGATTGACTGATTGACATCGACTTGTAGAATTCACTCCACCTGGATGAGACTTTTAGCAACAGTAGACAGTAGTTAGCATTGTGTCGCTAACATTGTGATGCTTATACTCAATATAAGCACAGTTTTAGGAGCACTGCAGCATTTAGTGTCTCTTAGATGTTTCCCTAGAAGGTTAGAACATATATTTGCTGTTTCTCTAATGTGTGTTTTTAAAATGCATTTTTAAATGTAAAAGATGAACATGGTAAATGTAATCAATATTGCAACACACAATAAATGTTGCTGCACATCCTCTTCATAACAGTTCATTTATAATACATGTCCTGTAGTTAGATGAAACATTTTTGAACAAAAGAGGAAGCTGAGCTAAATGTGAAGCACAGCGATGGCAGCCTCATGCAGTGTGCTTGTTTGGCTGCTAAAGTTCTTGTTTCTATCTCTGCCATTTCATGGTGTAATAAAAAATGTGTTTTCCATTTCAGATTCATTATTTTCCATTTGAACACAGAGAAATAATAAACAAAGAATTAAATCCTGAAACGTACAAAAACATAGTTTCTCTCGTTCTGAACTAAATACTACAAAAAAACAAAACTTTTATGCAATTTGATTTAATATTTGTACAAAGCCCGCGTTTTATCTTGTTTCAAAAGCAAATTGAGCTCTTTCAGGCTGCATATATACAGCAGGGAAATTCAACCCAATCTGATCTTGTTTGTGCTTATGCGACTTATATTTGACTTTTCATGTCAGACTGAATCCTAATCTAAAGGTCAGCTGTTAGCCGCTTCCATAAGTGCTATTAAACCCGGCAGACATCAATAGTTTAGGGTCTGACACTGTTCCATCATTGCCAGGCCTCCTAATAACATCCAACCCCTTTGCTAATGGTCATTTTTATTAGCTGTGCTTTATTTATTTTTACATGCCTTCGTTTTAAATAATAGGTCTATGGTAGTCAAGATTTAAAATAAAGACACACCGGCATCCGTTATTATTTTTAGGTTTTTTTCACCAAGCCTTTATTGAACTCTCCTACTGACAGACATCCATGATTTTTTCTTTTAATAGTTTCCTGCTGTTAGACACTTATGTTTTTCTGTGCCTGATCCATTCAAACCGAAGTCTGATTTCAGCTGCATTCATTTAGCATGACGAAAGACCAATGCCAAAAAGACTGGGTTGAAAAAAATGATCGGAACTGAACACCGAGCGCTGCCGTTTGATTGTAGTTGCTCCATCAACCAGAGCAGGATGCACTTTATTTAACTTCCCAGAACAAACTCGGTGAAACATTTATAATAAAATAAAATTCTGTAAAACTATATATTTTTAAATACAAAAGAACTGGATGAGCAAAAATAAATAAACCTTGTACAATCTCCAAGGGCTAGAATGTACAGTTTATGCAAATAAACTTCCTGTCATGATCTGCTTTTACTTAACTGTCACCTTCTCGCTCCGTTGGGGTTTGTTCTGCTCATGCTGTCATCATTAAAGCTTCCATATGAAGCTTTAATATAAAGAGTCCTTTAGCTAGGCAAACAGACAGATCCAGATGTTTGCTGCCATATTAGCATAAGGGATTGTCAAAGAGACAGCCTCGTTTGTTTGGAGAGCTCCATCTGTGATTTACAGTAACTTTTTTAAGAGTGGGAGGGGGGAGTGACAAATCCCTTACATTGCATTTATATTAAAAGATGAGGACTAAAGATAAATCAAAGTTTGAGTTGGAGGGAGACACCAGTCACCAAAAACCCAGCATGCTGAGAGCTACTTAACGTTGACGGAGCAGAAGGTGGATTTTAATTCACAGCTGTCTGCATTTATACGCAGAACTTTTAGGTAGAGTGTCAGATATGAACGAAAGGATGCTGCCAGATGTTGTCGTTGTATGAAGTAAACACCGTTTATGTTAAACCTTGGAAGATGGCGACAGTTTGTTCCAGCATCAGTCTGAAGACTGTTGCATGCTTACATTTCGCCAGGTTTTTCAGATCAATATTTAATTACATCCCTGGAGCCTGAAGACACGGCAGCTGTATGAGCAATTTATTCACAGGATAAAAATAAGATCTTAATAAAATATATTCATCTAAAACAAGATGAAAACATAAATAGTCATAATAAGTAATACACAGAAATTGATTTTTGTGATAAACTGAACATATGGTTCATAATTTTTCTGTAAAGCTGTAAAATGTGCGTGGAGCTGAAAACATTACCTAACGTGTTTGATCCACCTTGTAATAATTATTGTTAAGTATTATTATTCAGTTCAAAAATACTTTATTAATTACAAATGGAAATTAATTTTTGAACTAACTCATTGTTATTTGTTTCAGAAGCCTCTGACTGAAGATAGTTGTTGTTTAACAATCTTCTGAAGAGGATACTCACTGTTTGCAAAATCATATTCAGAGGTTCAGAGGAGTTCCCAGAACAGAGTCAGTCTTCTTTATTAGCTTGTTGAGTTTTTTTTAGTAATTTCCTCTGATGCCGTTACCCCAGCAGACGATGGTGGAAGAGATCACACTCTCCACAATAGAATTATAGCAGATATGTAGCATCTTGTTCAACGCGAAAGGACAGACCGAAGGCTCTGTCCTTTCTTGTAGGCGGCTTCACAGTTGCGTTTCCAGCCTAGTTTGTTCTCCAGGTGAACATCAAGGTATTTTTACTCCTCCACCTCCAATTCTTCTCCTTTGAGGTGAGCAGAATTCAGTTTGTTTAGTTGACATCCAGGATCAGATGATTGTTTGATACGGCAGCTTTGTTTTGCCCCACCTCTGTTGCCTGCACTTCTCCAGCCAGCCTGATTGAACACACCTGCTCTCAATCTTCTCCTCCTTTGTATTTAAGCAGCCTGTTCCTTTCCAATTCCATGCTAGTTCATCTTTGTTTTTTGTTTCTTCAGCAACTGATCCAGCACCTTTTTCCAAGCTTTCCAGCCACTAGTGATTTTTGGACCTTTTTCATTCTTATCAGTGACCCCTCACACTCCCACCATGGACTGTTCTCCCTGCTGCCCTCTGGGAAGAGGCTTCGCAGCATCCACTGCAGGTCTAGCAGATTCTGCAAAAGCTTTTTTCCCACTGCCATCAGACAGCTGAACTGTTGAAAAAAACTCTAGATCAAGTTGCAGACTTGCATCACACTCTTAACAGCAAAAACCAAATTGCATTGCAATTATGTGGTGCAAAAATGCAAGTGTATTCTTGCACCATATATATCTGTCATGAAATACTTCAACATAATTATAATATATTTATATTGCATAATTATAATATATATGTATAATATATAATATAACTTCAATATACGTTTTTGCTCCATGTTTTTCTCACACACTGTTTACATTTGATCAGTGCTGCATTTTGTGGAATGGAAATGTTCATTTCACTGCTAAGCTGCTGCTCATTTACTTTCTGAAAGCTGAACAAAATATTATTTCGATTTGTATACACTTTGTGTATACAAAATGGCAATAAAAGTCTAGGACTAAAATGGCAATGAAAGTCAAGTCTAGGACAACAGAATTTTGGAAAAAATTCTAAGTTGTCTTTTAAGTCCTTCCGCCCAGTAACTTGCCATTGATTGTTTCCACACCATGCCACAAGCTGGTTCACAAGCTCTCTGTACTCAGCGTCTTGTGCACCTTTCATGCCAGTATTTCTGCAGATGACAAGGTAAACAGAGTAAAAAGGAATGGTGACAGTACCCTCCGCTGTGGTTCTCCTGTGCTTCTGATTACTTGATTGAACAGCTGACCCTGTAGTCTAAAAGAACTGACTAGATCCTCGGCTAGTCCCCTACCATTCCTTTTTTAACATCTAAAATATTCTTTGTGTCATTATTTGCGGACATTAAGATCTAAAGACAAGCGTTACCTCCTGGTCAGACCCTCTAATTCAGTGAAAGGGCAGATTCAGAGTAAAAAAATATGCACCCCCATGAGAAAGCCAGGCACTGGAAGTTGGAGGGGATTTTGGTGCCATTCCCCCATTTTGACTGGGAAGGGCCATTTTGAATGACTGCTACTGTTTTGGAGTGTTCTTTTTTCCTTTTGTTTCAACATTATAGTATTCCAAAAAGTAAAAAAAAAAAAAAGCAGACTGAGAATCTTCACCAGCAACTTTTTGTTATGTGGTATATATAATCTGGAAAAAAAATGATGTCAGACAAGCAGTTTTTGTCAGGCATTAGTTTTTACATTAATGTTGTTGATGTTGCTTTATCCCTGCCCACTAATGCTGTTGTGGTGTTACAGCAGTTCATTTTTTTCCAATAAGATCCATATATACCCCAAAAAAAAAAAACTGATGTTAGATATAGACCAAAACCATGTGAAGGGGGGCAGCCGAGGCAGTAACTGGGGGGACATTCGTCAAACAGCTCCTACCTGACCCAGAAGTAGATGGTTAAAGCAGAAACATCTAATCCGTGCATGCCAGCACATCTTTCTCCTTCTTTTGGATCTCCTCTCCTCTCACTGGAAGAGCTAACCCAGGTGTGGGTGTTAGGACAAGAGGGATATGTCATTCCAGACAGCAATACATTCAAACTAAGAGTGTCCTACTTTTCCGACCATCTGGCTTGATTTGGGCCGTACTCCAGATGAATATGGTGTGAAATGCAGAGTTCATTCCTCTGGAGGTATGGTTTAGAAAATTAGAAACCTGTTTTACAAAAGAGTTCATAGTCTTTAAAACATAAAGATAGTCTTTAAAACATACATGTCAGGGTTGCTGTCATGCCCTTTTTTGTTTAGGGAATTGCAAAGCAAGAAACCAATGGTGGCCGTATGTAGGACTGAAACAATCAGATTAATCGATTGTTGAAATAATCATCAACCAATTTAGTAATCGTTAACTTTAGTATCGGTCTTTGACAGTGTACGTCACTTCCGCAAAAGCGCAATGCATTTAGGGTAGTTAGCGCCATTTCTGTGGTGGAGAGAGAGCAGCAACAAACAAAAGAAAACTAACAGAGAGCAGAAGTGTTCTAGTTGCTTCCTTTGGAAATAATGGGACACTGGTGCTGCGTCAAAGGATGCAATAGTAATTCTAAACAGAGAACAGCAGATGGGGCCTTACGGTTTTTCGTATTCCCCACTTGGAAAAAAGAATACGGACCGCAGACAGAGGACTTAACAAAGAGGCGTCGGGCTGCATGGGTCGCTGCTGTAAGAAGGAAAGACATCACGTTCCATAAAATATCCCCTCATGCTCGTGTTTGCTCCCGGCATTTTCACAAAGGTAAGTCCTTATAAATATACACTAATAGAAATCAACACGCTGAAATGGTTTGCTTATAAAGTTGCAGGAGTTCATGTAAACCTACTGAAAAATGCTGTGGAAGAGAAGCGGAAAGTGATGTTTGTTTTGTTTATTTCTTTTTTAGACCGCTAAAATTTAATAAATAATGCATTCTCTGTATATAATCATTTACACAATCTGCAATACAAATATATTTTTTTAATGAATAAATATATATAAATACACTGCACATATAAAAACACTGTACATACCCACTCGTCAGCCAACTCACTGTATTTATTCATCCTGTGCAATCTACTTAAGTTTATTTATTATAATCCTTTGTTCGTCTGTAAGCTTTTCAGTTTATTTATTTACCTCTGGCCTTACTAGTCCGATGTACTTGTGCTGTTTCGGTATAGCAAATTTCCCCACTGTGGGACACATAAGGTTATCTTATTTTATTACACATCTAATCTAATGGGCTCTGTTATGAACGTGCTTTATATAGTGTTTTGAATAGATGTGTAAAACACTCAACCTTTCATCTACCTTGCAGGTCAACCCGCATATGAGATGATGGAGACTGACCCAGACTGGGCTCCATCCCTGCATCTGGGCCACACTGACATCAAACCAACAGACACAGACCGCTCTTTAAGACGTGGTTATCGGGAACAGCTGAATTTCATCAGGCTGATGAAATCCTTGAGCGACAGGATGAAGTTACACATGAGGCGACAGAGAACCCTAACCAGCAACAGACTGACACGCAGAAGGCTGCTGAAAACGATGGCCGGCCAAACACCAAGGATGACACAGAAGGTGGTCGTCAGGAAGGACAGACAGAATGTAACCTGTGTGTGCTCAGGTGTGCAGAGATGAACCGTCTTTTGGAAGAAAACAGAGAGCTGCGGATCTCTGATGGCTTCTTTGGAGACAGTAATGAAAAAGTCAAGTACTATACAGGTCTACCAAACTTGGCAACCTTTATGGCTTTGTTTAATTTTCTGCTGCCTCTCATGTCTGCTAAAAACAAAATTCTCAGTCCATTTCAAATGCTTCTGCTAACCTTCATGCGTCTGAGATTGGATCTGCCCTCACAACACCTTGCTTATCTCTTCCGTGTTTCACCAAAGACTGTGTACAGAACACTCAATGAAATGGTGTCATTTTTATATGCAAATCTAAAGCGTGCAATTGTGTGGCCAGATAGAGACACCTTGCACAAAATTATGCCTCATCAGTTTGTGGAGGCCTTTGGACATAGAGTCACAGTGATTATTGACTGTTTTGAAATTTTCACAGAGAAACCAGCTAATTTGAAGGCACATGCCCAGATGTTTTCCTCCTACAAGCACAATCATACCATGAAGTATTTAATAGGCATAACACCCAAGGGTGTGCAGAGGTCAAGCTTCCAGCCTTCACAAACGGGCACTGTCAGCTGGATGCTAAGGATGTAGAAGAAACAAGGAAGATTGCACATCTAAGAATTCATGTTGAAAGGGTGATTGGAAATGTTTGCCAGAAATACAAAATATTAACTGGAACCATACCCATAAACATGCTGTTAACATGTGAAGGCGAAGAAGTCACTTTCTTGGACAAGATTGTCACTGTCTGTTGTGCCCTTACAAATCATTGCCCTACTGTAGTGTAAAAATGAATGCCAGATCAAGTAGTGTTTCCACTTTATTCTTCTTTTCACACAAATAGAATTTTGCTTTTTTAAAGTTACTTTTGAAAAATAACAGCAAAACAAATAGAAGTTTCACCATCACTTCAAATATTAACAATGTTTCTGAAGTTTTAAAAATGTGTGTACAATAAAGAGTGGAGTTTGAAATGTGAAACAAGCATTGTTATTATCTTCTCAATCAAGCAGGGAATTTAAGAAAATGCAATACAAAATCTCAAATACATAAATAATGCAAACAGTGCAAAGCTTCGAATGTTTTACTTTGTCTTCCTCCCTCGTATATAGCAGATTGCTCTTTAGATTAAATTAGATTTTCATTTTCCCTGGACTTGTTTTCTCTGTGGTCTGTGGTCTTCCATAGAGATATTACCTAACAGGTGATATCTGTGAAGAAGACTGCAGATCCCAGTGAAAACAGGCCTGGGTAAAGTGAACAGCAAATACAGTGTGCAACTTATCAATGTGCAAAAATTATGACAAGTTTTTTCGTTCAGTCTGATGAGCAGCACAAACTACTCTAATAACTGCAGCTATCTGTGCAACTGCCCACAACATCTGCCTTGTCACTATAATAATAATATATAATATCGTTCCCCAGCAGCTTTAGAAAGTTTGTCTGGGTAGGGTATCCGTTCAGTTTTCTTGTTCTTTTCCATTTAACTGATATTCCTCGCTGCTGGCTTGCAGCGCTCTCCTCTCGTTTTCTGCTGTTTTGTTTTTCTTCCGCTCACCACAAAAATGGCGCTAGGGGGCGTGTCAGTCACGTGACTGACAGAGACCGATAGAGATTCTAAAACTGACTTTAGCTGATTGAAAAATCTACTAGGAGGATTAATTACACCAAAATGGTAAAGATATATATTAATAATTTGCATATAATATAAAAAAAAGGTTTCTGTCGATCAATATGCTTTATCCACAACTTCTCGAGTGGAAAGGCATTACCGTAAGTTTCACTTGGTTCAATTCTTTAAATAATCTTCTTTAAGGAACCTTTGATATCTGATTATTAATTAATTGAAATTGAAGATTTGCAAAATAATAATAGTTGCAGCCCTGATGCATGATGCCCCATGCTGACATGTTTTGAACTGTTGTGTATAAAGCTAAATCACAAGGTTTGAACACTAATATAATGTTAGCGTTATGATTTCCTCATATGCTCAATACAATTGATTGCCAAAAGGGACCAAAAGAGTCCTTTCAAAATGGTCTGCTAGCTCCATTGTTTTATGAGCCAGGCCTAAAGATGCTGGGTGGGCCTTACCTTTAACTATTATCACAGAAGGATAGGATACAATTAACTTATATGATATTGAATTCTAATTAAGCAAATCTTTAAGAAAATTTTATTTCAGTAATGTTTTATTTATCTCCTCTGATATGCATTGTCAATTTGTCTGAACGCATTCCAGTTGCTCTAGATTAGTTTTAAAGCTTTAAACCTCATTCCAAACTTTTCAAAAGTTCAAACATCCATGTCAACCTGTGAACCATTTTCAACCATTTTTTAAATTCCTTTGTTTTTCTGTACATAGAGCCTATTTAGTTTAGTTGAGTTTCACTAGTTTAGTTCAGAGTTCAACTTGAATATATTTGAATTAGAGTTTAGTGATTTTTGTTTATAAATTCTTATATTTTGAAACCAGAGTCATGTGTTTGATTACGATTTGAGCTTGAATAACACTTTCATCTGCTGTCCTAACTCACAGTCAGTTCAATGTGTGTGTAGACAGAACAATAAATGACAGTCCAACAGTTACTATTAAATAACTATTAAATATTATTTGCTGCTGGGGGCACCAAATAATAGTATAATAATAGTAGTATAATGAATCATAATAGTATAATATTATGATTCATTTAATTAAAATTTAGATAATCACCATTAATTAGCAGCAGCATAGGTGTAACAGCCCAGCTAATCAATGTTATGGTTACTAATGGCAACCACAGGGAAAATAATAGATAGAAATACTGTTTATACAAAGCAGAGATAATCACGGGGAGGGAGGAATAAAAGTACAATGAATGGAAGCAGAATCTGATGGGTTGATAAGAAGGACATTAATGCAGAATTGCACCCTTAGCAGGCAGTGATGGATACACTGTATATATATATACACTCACCGGCCACTTTATTAGGTACACCTGTCCAACTGCTTGTTAACACTTAATTTCTAAGCAGCCAATCACATGGCGGCAACTCAGTGCATTTAGGCATGTAGACATGGTCAAGACAATCTCCTGCAGTTCAAACCGAGCATCAGTATGGGGAAGAAAGATGATTTGAGTGACTTTGAACGTGGCATGATTGTTGGTGCCAGAAGGGCTGTTCTGAGTATTTCAGAAACTGCTGATCTACTGGGATTTTCACGCACAACCATCTCTAGGGTTTACAGAGAATGGTACGAGAAAGAAAAAACATCCAGTGAGCGGCAGTTCTGTGGGCGGAAATGCCTTGTTGATGCCAGAGGTCAGAGGAGAATGGCCAGACTGGTTAGAGCTGATAGAAGGGCAACAGTGACTCAAATAACCACCCGTTACAACCAAGGTGGGCAGAAGAGCATCTCTGAACGCACAGTACGTCGAAGTTTGAGGCAGATGGGCTACAGCAGCAGAAGACCACACCGGGTGCCACTCCTTTCAGCTAAGAACAGGAAACTGAGGCTACAATTTGCACAAGCTCATCGAAATTGGACAATAGAAGATTGGAAAAACGTTGCCTGGTCTGATGAGTCTCGATTTCTGCTGCGACATTTGGAAGGTAGGGTCAGAATTTGGCGTCAACAACATGAAAGCATGGATCCATCCTGCCTTGTATCAACGATTCAGGCTGGTGGTGGTGGTGTCATGGTGTGGGGAATATTTTCTTGGCACTCTTTGGGCCCCTTGGTACCAATTGAGCATCGTTGCATCGCCACAGCCTACCTGAGTATTGTTGCTGACCATGTCCATCCCTTTATGACCACAATGTACCCAACTTCTGATGGCTACTTTCAGCAGGATAATGCGCCATGTCATAAAGCTGGAATCATCTCAGACTGGTTTCTTGAACATGACAATGAGTTCACTGTACTCAAATGGCCTCCACAGTCACCAGATCTCAATCCAATAGAGCATCTTTGGGATGTGGTGGAACGGGAGATTTGCATCATGGATGTGCAGCCGACAAATCTGCTGCAACTGTGTGATGCCATCATGTCAATATGGACCAAACTCCCTTAGGAATGCTTCCAGCACCGTGATGAATCTATGCCACGAAGAATTGAGGCAGTTCTGAAGGCAAAAGGGGGTCCAACCCGTTACTAGCAAGGGGTACCTAATAAAGTGGCCGGTGAGTATATATATATATATATATATATATATATATATATATATATATATATATATATATATATATATATATATATATATATATACAGTGTATCACTCACTACCTGCTATGGGTGCAATTCTGCATTAATGTCCTTCTTATCAACCCATCAGATTCTGCTTCCATTCATTGTACTTTTATTCCCCCCTCCCCTG
Source organism: Cyprinodon diabolis (assembly GCA_030533445.1). NCBI lineage: Eukaryota > Metazoa > Chordata > Actinopteri > Cyprinodontiformes > Cyprinodontidae > Cyprinodon > Cyprinodon diabolis. The sequence continues at coordinate 48,102,189 of CM060066.1, forward strand.
TGATTATTTCTGCTTTGTATAAACAGTATTTCTATCTATTATTTTCCCTGTGGTTGCCAATAGTAACCATAACATTGATTAGCTGGGCTGTTTAATTACAACATGACATTTATGCAGTGCTTTGCATTGACCAACTATGGAAGGATGTGGGCGTGAAGTGGGCCCAAACTAGGGCGAAAACTTTGAGGTACAGCTGGAGTTTATGAAGGAGAACTGCTTAGTTTTGTAAGCTTGGTTTGATAAACCACATTTCACTTTTTCATTTGGATCTTAGACAACCTTTTATAAATGAGACCCCAGATCTGTTACCAAATGAAAACATTGTAATAAAAATAAAATTTAAATGACTGAACTGTTGATTAGCCATGCAGGAGCCTGAAAAGATTTCACTTATAAAACTACACAAAGTTTGACAGAAGAAGAAATGATGCAACAGACATGCAAACCCGGATAAATTCCAGCCTCTCTTTGAATGTTTGGCCTGTTCCAGACTTTTTAGATTCAGCTTTTAAATGTGTTTCTGATTATTTGTGCTTTCCTGTGTTCTCTTCCTTTAATTCAATTTTTTTCAATTCAGTTTATTTATATAGCGCCAAATTCACAACACATGTCATCTCAAGGCACTTTACAGTTCAACCAGATCATACAGTCAAATTGATACAAAGTTTTCTATCTAAGGAAAACCAGTTGATTGCATTGACTCATTGACTCAAATACAATCCCTTTAGGCTCTTAATATAGTGTGTCATTAATTCCTATATGTAAAATATTGTGTGTGTTCTGCACAGCAACAGAAAGTCTAATCACAATAATGAAACATTACATGGGGTGAGGTGCAAACCACCCTTGCAGTCCATCTCAATCATAGCTCCTCTGAGCATGCAATACTCTCAGCCACATTGTGGTAAGTGTGTGTAGAAAAGTGGCACAGGTGTGGTATTTATAATCGATATCCAGCAGCATTATGAATATGGTAATAAGCTCAGCAAGGCGGCAGGCAGGCAGCACATGCAGATGTATCTCCCGAAGGGGCCCAAAGCAAATGAGGTGTACCCGGCTGCTATGCTGCAGCTTCATCTGGCTCCAGAAATAACATCACAGCCCCACTGTACTTCCAATCTATCAGCCCCGAGTCTGTGGGGGGTAACAGTGGGGGAAAAGGCACGCTGAAGGGAGCAGAGAGGAGAATTTATAAGGGTGTTAGCAGCATGGGGGGGTTCCTGTGGGATGACAGAGTTAATGAATGACCAGGGTGTTTAATTGTCCATCATACAGATGATCATTTAACCCCCCTCTCTGCCTTCTCCTCTATTCTACATGATGATATTTCATGTGACAGAGATCCTGCTGTCAGTGAAGTTTGCTCCCGAATGCATGAAAAATGACTGCCCAGTTTAGTTTAAGAAACCTTTTTAAAACCGGCTTCAGTAAACAGAAATATGGAGGATATAAACACTAATCACTTCTGCTTATCCTCCCCATGAACAGATGTCATAGAAAAGCTCCTTCAGGAGAATAAATCCTGATAACATTTTCTGCATTATCTTCTTTTAGATTTCGGGGAGATCTAAATAATTTACTTATACGGCTGGCTCAGAATGGGCTTTGATATTTCAAGGATATAAATAGCATTCCCCCTTCCGCCCCAGCCACCGGCTCTACCCATCCTCCTCGCTTCCAGTGCACACAGATAAATGCTCAATAATTGCCATGTTCTGTCTCCTTTTGTCCAACGCTGCACACTTTCTCATTGCTCTGTCTTAAAATTCCCTAAAAGCCCCATGTGCATCCTTCATGCCGATCGCACCTCTACAGTAACCGGATTGATGTTTGCACAGACAGGCATCCCATTAGGACAAGTGGTGCTGAACGGGAGAGTGAGTTATCCTCACATTACTGCGGTGGGAGATTGAGAGGGGACAGATGGTTTTGTTGCCAGCTTTTAATGAAGTGTTGTGAATCAGTTGTTGCAGTTGAGGTGGTCTTGACTGTCACCGTGATAAGAAATGTAGTGTGGAAGGTTAACAAGGGTGCCAGTGGAGAGGTGGATCTGTGATAGCTTTATCATGTCAAACACCAAACATTAATTAATATTTCAGGTAACAGCAGACAGCAAACACCCCCGCTCCCTTATGCAAATTGTGAGATGATTAGCTGATAGCTAAGATGGCATAATTTCATCCATAGTGTTGGGAATTAGTAAAAAACCAGAGCAGCCTTGTCTTAATAACCGCATGGCAGCAGAGTTCAGTCCCACTCTTGTCTCCTGTCAGGAAAATGGAGATAAACCATTTCACCTGCGACTGATAATGCAGGGCTGTCAACCTGTCGCCTGTATGATACGTGGTAATTACAAGCTTTTCCTTTGTCATTCAGGACATGAAAGGAAAACAAAATACAGCTGTTGCAAGATTTTCTGATTAATCTCACACCACTACATCCTTCGGCTAATAAAATGGCCAATTTGCAGCAGAAGAATAGTGATAAGACTGGTCTATCAGAGGGACTCCACCACTCTTAAAATGCAGTTAAAATAACACTAAGTAACTTTTTAAGCTTCATATTTTCAGAACTTTTTGGATTGATTTACAGCTAGTTGAATGACACTTCTGTCACGGCCCGAGGGGTCTGTATCTCTTTCGCTAAGTCATTTTGAGGAGGGTGGCGGTAACCCTGCCACATGAAATAACTACAAATCTACAGACTGGTTTACGGCCTACATCATCTTCCCATTTCCTCATCTGTTATAAGGATGGAGCTCAATATAAATAAATATCCCTTTTTTTTATTTTTTTATTTTATTTTTTTTCCTACTTGCTTTAATTCTGCTTTATTTTCCTATATTTTAATAATGTAAAGTACTTTGCATTGTCTTTGTACTGAATTGTGCTATGCAAATAAATTTGCCTTGCCTTGCCTTGCCTTTGAAACTGTATCCGTGTATGTTTGATATTCAGGCAATGCAGCACCTTCCTGCTGGGATCTATTGTGTGTTTACTGTGAAATTATAAAACAACATAATCATCTGTTTCAAGGTTCTAAACTCAGCAAATCAGTCAATGACAAGTCAGGTGAGGCTGGGGGTTGGGGGGGCTGGGGAGCAGCAGTGGCCGTGCGGTAATATGGTGCAATGCAAAAGCAAAACCTTTCTTATTTTCAGCTTCGTCACATGACAGTGTTTCACCACTGCTACATTCATTACGTCATCACTATTCATATTGCTTACAGTCAAAAAGCAGGACACTGGGAGATCAGGATTTTACCACACAACGGTCTTTGCTATGCTGGTCCTCATGGGAAATGTCTTCCTTCAGGCAAAACAGTACAGCTTTTGTCCTCTAGGCGGGAGCCAAAATGGACCAAAACTGAAAGTTCTTTAGTACTGCCATAAAAGTTCAATCAAAATCTCGATCACCTGACTCCACAGATGAAGTTTTGAGGTGTTCTTTCCACTTAAAACATATTGAAACGACTTACTATCAAACAGGTAACATCCAGTTGACTGACCAACGGCAGAGATTTCACTCCATATCCCGGCTCTGCAGACAGCCGAACCGGCCTGAACCCAGGCCTCTATCTGCTTCAACATGTAGGCTAATCCTTGACAAACTGACTACACAGATTAAGTAGTGATGTGTACTCACTTTTACTAATTTGTACTCACTTTTTTCTGTAACTTTGTTGTTTGGGGTTTTAGTTGAGTTCTCATATGATTTTATTATATCATCACAAGTAATTTTTGCTTGTATCAGTGTCTTATCAGCTGTGCACAACCAGATGAGTTGTGGGACCCGATGGCATCATAGCTACTGCAGATATCTGCTAGCTTTGCCCTACCTGTCCGTAGACGCCATGTCATCCCTGGCAAGGTTCCTTTTTCCGTTTCTGTCATTGGGGAAAGCAAGTTAGATGATTCAAATCTACTGAAACCGTTTAAACCCCCAAAACTCCAGAATTCCATTAGGAAGCTTTTCAGCTCGTGGTTTCATCTCATTCTCACTCTGGACTGTAAAACTCCTGACCTCTAACTGCAGCCACTCTGGAGCTGAACTATTAAGGTTCTGGAATTCATTGGGATTGAATGAAGAACCTTAAATTTCCAATTACTTGTTTGAATATGACTTTGAATATAATTAAAAAAAAAATTTCTTGCACTACATGGATTGTCAATCTGTGTATCCGGTTTTAGCAAGGTGCTAACTCCCTCCAGATGTGAAATATTGATTTTCTGATATTGGCTTGAATTATTAATCATCCTATACTGAAAGCCGATAGAAAGGAAAATACGTCCACCTATTGTATATATACACTTTTTATTCAATTTACTCATTACTCAAATTGAAATTTCCAAGACTAATTAATAGTAGAGAAATGAAAAATGATATAGACAGAAATCAGAATTGAAATAAAAAGAATTATGTTTCTCAGTCCTGACTTTAAAATCCAATACTGCATAATTTTTTTTATTTTATGTATGTTGTTACAACAAAAGCAACATATTTACATCCTGATTATTATTATTATTTTTTGATAAACTCTTTTAAACAACAATGTTTTTTTTTACAAGATTCTTCTGTGAACATGTTGTCAGAGCAAAGAGACCAAATCAGGGTGGATTGCTAAAACCAGTTGGTCTCTTCTCAGTGTTAAATGATGTAGACTTGATAAAACCATGCACTCTACACGGCCCCTGAATCCTTTGGAAGAGAAACAGGCCCACAGACCCTCGTATCCCCCACTGTACTTCACAGTGGGCAAAAATGTCTAGTAGCTGCGACTCTAATATTTGGTCTCATCTAAAAAAATGTTTCATTATTTTCAAATAAATATACAACTGGCTTATAACTAAAACAACTTTTAATAAGTGTTTAATTTAATAAAACATTTAAATGAACGATGGCATATAGAGCTACAATTTCAGGCTAAACCACGTGTGTTTATATATGGAAAACTTATGTTGAATATATTCTGTATGTATGAAACATCTAATGAAACAGCTGGTAGGACCAGACAGCTGGAATATGAGTCTGCAGTACGGGGTTAGATAACTGTCAATGTAAACATTTGCTTGGAAGTCTGAATTTGTAAAAGTCAGTATTTTAGATGCAGGCAGCTCAGCAGCCTGATTTCTTCCTTGTTTTTCAGATTTCAGATTTGAATCTGTTCATCAACACAGATACGCATAGATCTGATATTTTTTAGAAATACAAGTAATAAAAAGGTTACATTTTTGTTTCAATAGCAAGAGTTAAACAACAAAATAAAGCTCTTTTAGTACAGATCAAAAACTGAAAACACACAAATTAGAACTTTACAATTAAAAATCTCAAACCCCTTATGTAAAAGTTACGCTGCTTTAGGGAGATTTTTGAGCTCATTTTTAGCTTCCAAGCATTTGCGTTTAAGTGCCTTCAAAGTGTCAGACACTCAATTTGAAAAAATCGTAACTTTTCCTGCTCAATGCAGCATGTCAACCAAACAGAGAGGCTGATCTAAGAGCTGGCAGACTGGTAGACAGACACTGCATCCAAGCTGCGATCTCTGCTGCTGCAGAGCTGTCAACATAAAACCATAAAAAGTGAACAAAAACATATATTTAAAAGTGTTAAACTTCCCTACATTTACATAAAAGTCCTATAAAATCTAATATTACTGGACTGTGGCAAAACAGCTTATGAATTTCCACATAAAATAACAAAACTTGACCAAACAATTTCTTCGTTTTTTTTATCTGGTAGCTGAAGTTTTTAACACCAAAAATAAATAAACTATTTAAAACTAGGATCATAATCTTGATGTCTGCGCTGCATAGATAACATTTGAGGTGTATTCCTGCTGTTTTATGTTATTTTTTCTTTTCATTGGCTCTTTCCTGTCTCTATCCCTTTCTCTCTACCCATTCGTTTTTATCCCCTCTTTCTTTCTTACCTCCCTTTCCTTGTCCGCATATGATTTTACTCCCCACATAATTTTCAATAAAGTTAAATATACAAGCATCAAGAGGAACCTTATGGCACCAGTCATACCGGTTTGCTTGTGAAAGTAAAGCTGTTGGGCTATCAGCTACAGCTGTGACATCTATTCCCAGAGCTAAATTGGCTAAACAGGACACAAAAAAGCAAAAAAACAAAAAACAAAAAAAAAAAAAAACAAAAAAAAAAAACTAAACAAGAACATATTGAAAATACCTTTCAATAGGCCACTCTTAATTGCATCGAAAATACGCACCCAATATCCGCCTTGCTTCAATTTGCAGAAGCATTCAAGATGGAGTGTTGGACGCCTTTTAGACTCAAAAAACAAGTTAACTGTGTATACAGCATTACACTCCTCACTATAGTTAGGAAACTGCAATAAAACCAGAAGTGGAAGACAACAAAAACAGAACCATAGAATCAGCATTATGCTGCGAATGCCTGGAAAATCAAATTTCAGCAAAAAAATCTAATGTACGAGAGAAAGATTTGTTTTTGTCTTCTTGTTTCTGCTTGTCATAGGAACTGACCGCCGAACAACGTTTACATGCATTAGTGCCACCATCTGGTGAGGAATGTACCAGCTTAATCAGGTGTTGGACATTTGTTCTCAGAAATCTGTGATTTCTACTTGTAGTTTACAAAATTCTTACTTTGCATCTTGCAATTTTAACTTAAATTACACATACTGTATTGACTTGAGTCTATGAATTTAGAAACTAAACTGGCCCCTGTTTTATCCATACTGCAGAGTCTACCAACCCCAATGTACTAGTATGTCTTGTAATGGTAGTGGGAGAAGGCCCCAGCTGGGATCCTATCTTAGGACAGCTGACAGTTCTGCCAGTTCACCCTTGAATATAAAACTAATGAACGTTGTCCTTGGGATTTCTAATTGAAGGTTGAATGCTGTTCTGTGAATGCAGGGGTCAGACCTTAGGTTTTGCATCCAGCCGTAGCTTCTCTGTAGAGGATTTCTCTGCTTATGGGAGACAGGGCAACATTTCTTCTCCTTTCTCTCTTGATTGGCAGCTCTCTTTAAATGATTAAAACTTAAAATTAAAATGTCCTTCTAGGGTCTGCAGCTTAGCATGCAATGGCTATCCTTTTGTAAAGCAGAGAATCAGGCTGACTGACATAATTGATAAGGACAACTTGCCCAGTCATTTCTCTTAGTGGTGAGAAGTAAGGCTTGTTCAGCTCTGCTGGTATTTAAGGACAATGGACCAAGACAGCAATAGACAGACTGCAGCAAAAGTGCTCAGCAGAGACACAAGAAGCACTCCCCTTAGATCCTTGTGGAATTCTCTCACTGCACATCTTATTTTTTCCCAAAGATCAACTCAAAGTAGCATACAAATTTAAAGAAAGAGAAAAAACAGGCTTGCCTTTCAAGAATCCTAAATAATCTAAAAAGTGTGAAGAAGTTTTGTATCCAGTAAACTCTAGTGCAACCAATGACCAGCAGAAGTCATTCTCCTTATAAATACAGTTCCATTGTGTGCAATTTAACCTGATATTAATCCACCTGTTCTGCAAGCACCACTAAGGCCTGCTATAGGAAAGCTGTGGGGCCAAGATTTGGCTGTCCCTTTAAGCTGATATTAATTAGAGAGCCATCAAAGAAGCTGCAGATATCAGCTGCTCAGGTAGGAAGTCTGGTCTCCGGTTCAACTATTAGTTGAGAAAATGTAGCCTCCTTTGTGAGAAGAGGTGAAATCCATAAGGTGTTAAGCAAAGAGAAAATTATGTACTTTAGTAAGATGAAATCAAAAGAATAACTTTCAATCCAATAGAAAATGTAATTGTATTTAGAAAATATCACAGCATATTTCCTCAACAGCACCACTGGTGCAATGAAGTAGGGTGGTGGCAGCTTCATGCAGTGGGGAATCATTTTTTCCCCCTATTTGTTACTGGGAAGATGGGTGCAAAGCTACGAGGACATAATGTTAAAATGGTCCGGTGAAAACTTAGACATAGTATCTATTAAGAATTTTAAGATCTTAAAACTAATGTTTAGAGATGGTCATTATCCTGTCCTCAGCTGGGTAAGAAAGAAGAAAATACAAACATAGAATAGCTGTCTCCAGAACCACAAAGTTTAAAACTAGTATATGTAGGAGCTTCACTTTCTACAAAAAAATTGCTTCTACAAAGTAGTGACTCAGTGGGGGTCAACACAAAGTTATGGAGAGCTCTTTATAAGAGATGATGCTGTGACAGTGTGATCCAGACTTTTCAGGAAACTGCATTGTGTGTATATATAGTACGTTGTGCACACTTGAAAATAAAAAACATGATCAGAATTAAATCATTTTTCTTCCTAGGTCCATTAAATCAGGAGGTTTCAAGGCATAAGACTTGATGGGTACAGACTAAGGAATTGAAGTGACAACCTCTAGTAACACCTCACCCTAACCTCCTACAAAATGTTGGCCCATTCATACCAGCATTCTAAAAGGACACAAACATTTATCACCAACCTCCTGACTATTCATTGGAAAGCTTAGACTTTATTTGATTTGTACATAAACAGGGTAGTGGTTAGAGCAGTTCGCTTGTGCTCTGAGGAGGTTACAAGTAGCCGGTTCGATCCCCACAGCCTCTACTCTGGGTTCCTGAGCAAAACCCTTAACCCCACACTGCTCCCCGGGTACCACACAATGGCAGCCCACTGCTCCCCAAGGGGATGGGTTGAATGCAGAGGTAAATTTCTCCAGTGTGAGCTCAATAAAGTTCAATTATTATTATCAATCTGTCACATGTTCTTTATAGATATCTTCCTTAAATAATAAAAAAAAAAGATTCACTATAGATTACTTTCGTTTACCTAAATTCAATCGGGAGATCTGCAGTAGTAAGGTGACAAGCTCATGCATATGAAGGATAATGCAAGCCACTTTAAAGGCAAGGCAAGGCAAATTTATTTGTATAGCACAATTCAGTACAAAGACAATGCAAAGTGCTTTACATGATTAAAATATAGGGAAATAAAACAGAATCAGAGCAAGTAAGGAAAAAAATTTATGAAAAATGCAGAAACAAAAAACAATATTAAAAACAGTTGGACTAAAGAAAATAAAAAGTTGGAACTAATGATGTTTCAGTTGAACTGTTTAACTAGAACAGTCGAAGGCAATCCTAAACAAATGTGTTTTTATTCTTGATTTAAAGAGACAGTAGAGGCAGTAGGTGTACAGGTGGACAAATGCCAGAATCCCAAATATATAAAGACAGCAATGAATATATTGCTATTAGTCCCTTTGCAACAGCACAAATATATTCCACATCGAATGAAGCTAAAAACAAAAAACTTTTCAGCACAATGAAATTCAGATATTTCCCTACAGACAAATACTGTAAGAAAAATAAAGGAAGAATCTTCTTCTATTATGCCAATGAAAGACTACTTCTGTTAAACACCTGGTAAACCATCTTCACCCATTTCATCAGCTCTGTTATAACCAGAGGTAAAGCGCAACATCAACATGACTCTGCAAAAGAAGCAACATGAAGCCCAGCTCCAAAATCTAACAGGGAGTGAAAGTTTTTATCAGCAATGATCTACAAACCTGATGTATGACTTTGGTCAAACAGTTTGGCTGCTGCAATAAACTAATTATATTATAGATGAATACAAACTTAAATTGTTTTACTGCCAAAGACAGTTTTGCTCAGGTTGTATTAGTGTGTTGGGAGCTTACACACACACGCACACATACGCCTGGAGAAGCGATCCTAGAACCAGTAGAATTATAAGAAAGAAGCAGAAAGGAAAGAAGCCATAGACACACAGGGCAGGCAGCTCACCAGCAGAACTCAGTCCTTCGGGGTCTGCACTCAGCTCTTTCATGTCAACCACGCAGCATCCCAGGTGCTGGGTACCACCGTCCTCCATCTGTCCAACCGGCTCCTCACTTCTCCCCCCTGCTCCACCTCCACTCCCACGGAAAACCACTGTCCAGTCCAGCTCTGCAGCTCTCACCTTCCCTGCCAGACAGAGAAGCTTTCACAAAAATAGCAATCCTGTCGCCTTGCTTTGCGCTTCTTCACAGCATGCTCTCTGTCGGCTCTGAGGAAGCGTTGTGGAAACAAGTCAGGAAGAGAGAGCACGGCGAGGGACCTGGAGCAGCATCGATGGGGGAGAAAGAGAGGGAGGAGGGAGTGCGGCTCAGAATAAAATAGAAAGCAGGAGAGAATTGATGTTTTGTGGGATGCACAGTCCTATCCATCAATCTGGGGCTGACAGTGGGGGGGCACCCAGGGCTGCTGCTCAGAGCTACACAGCCAGAGAGGCAAAAACTCTGCAACGCTTCTTCACTCCTTCCCTCTCTTACTGCGCAGCCACTGCTGCATCCAGACACAGCAGCGGGGTTCCTCTGATTTGTGACATCCATCTCCCCTCCCTTTCGGGCAGCCCCCCCTTCGCCCTACCATCACTCCTCCCTTTCCCCTCTCCATCAGGAAAACAAATAACAAAAATTGGGCTGCTTAGATTCCCGCAGTGAAACCAGAACAATGTAGGAAGTGATCTCAGAAGTTACAGGTGGAAAACTGACAAAAAAAAATCAACTCAACTGCAGCAGCTCATCAACAGAGAGCAGATAAAATCAGCAGCCCTTTTCCTTAATATCCTACATAACCAATCAGTAGACAGCTTTGGATGACTTTGGAATGCTAGAAACAGGTCCATGGTTTTTAAAAACAAGCTAAATGAAAAGTCTGCCGTTTTTTTGTCATGGCAGTCGGTCTTCAGGGTGATTCTCTTCCAGCTTTGAGCTTCTAGACATCTATCCATTGCTCTCTGAGTCACAGTTTATAGTCATTAAGGTCAGTGGGACAGAGTTTGGATGCAAACAGGTTCTGCTGAAGACTTTGATTTGTCTGAAACAAACCAGCGGTAATCCATGTGTGTGAGCTGTGATTGACACTCCATCAGACGCTCCTCTGGCTGTGATTGGTTGTTTTGTCTCGTCCCGAATTATTCTTTCCAGATTGAAATACAGGCAGTATGCGGGACCAATTGAAGCAGTTTTTTCACAGGTTACATATCACATGTACTGCTGTCTGGGCATAGGGACAGTTTTAGCCAATATGACAAAAAAGTGATTTTTAAAAACTTACAGACTTCAGCTTTAACACACCAGGGTCTCCATCTGCTGATCCCGATATTGTTGATCACTGATCACAGGATTAAATCCAGAAATCCTTCTAAAATGTTGTCTCATGTACAATAACATTGCATTAACAAGTCTAAAAATTAAGACATGATAAACAACCCATGTTTTAGTGAAGGATGCAACAGAGACAATGACAAAATAATGTAGGTAGTGGGTAACTTTTAAAAAGTCGTTTTAATTTAGCCTGAGAAGTACTGGTGCTTCATTCTACCTGCAGCTCAGACATGGGTCACCCTTCTCTCCGCATTTTGTCTGGTTGCAGGCTCCTCTGATTCTCAGCTGTCCTTCCTCCTCATACATTTAGCCTCAGGAGACTAGCAACGACACTCTCCCGCTCTGGTGCACTGTTTGCCCAGCAGGCTTCCCCCTATACCCCTGTTCTCTGTGGTTCTCTCCTGCTGTGTTTCCTTAGCTCCAGAGGGGGACACAGTCGGCTGCCTCGTCCCCGTTCTGGGGGGACTTTCTCTCACTGATTCCCTGGTGCTCATGTCTCAGCTCCAGAAGGCCTTCTCACCTTAACTCTGTTGTCTGTTTGATTGTCGACGCAAGATGACGTAAAATGTGCCATAAACCAAGCTAATCAACAAAAAGTAAGACAAGACAGAGGGTTGCAGCTGGCATGATATTTTGATAAATTATAGAAAGATTAAAAACTCTTTGTAAGGTGCTAATCTGGTACTGTGGTTATCCAGGGTTCAACAAGGGTTCGTCTAAAGATGTTTTAGACATTACTGGTGACCTTCAGTTTATATCTTCAGATATTTAGCCCTGTGAAGGACTGATGACCTGTCTAGGGTGTATCCTGCACGTAGAATGCCAGAGATAGTTACTGGCCCCACCGTAATCCTGACAGGATTAAACAGAAGCTGGCTGGCTTTTTTATTATTATAAGTAGTGTTATTATAAGTTTACGGTTGTGATTTCTGAGCATGGACTGGTGCATGAACTTTGAAAATGTTGCCAGATTTTATTTTCAGAAATAAAGTCACCTTATACCAGTAGAGACATCTAAAGCTGCAGAACTCTAGACCCCAAGGGTTCCATTTAGTCCATCTGACCAGAGCAGAGTTTTTCAAATCCTCACTGGGTCTCCTCCATGGCTTGTAGCAAAGAGTAAGCTGTAAAGAGTGGCTTTCTATCAAGACCATTTGGTTATTTTATTCCTACTAAGGCGTGTCGTGAAGTAGTGTTCTTGCTTACAGGTTTCCCACCTGAGATGTAGGTTTCAGCAGCTCCTCCTCTGCCGTGGATCTCTTTGCTCCTTCTCAGGTTAATCCACTTCTCTCCAGGCCGTTCTATTTTAAATTTTAATAGTTCATCCCATATTTCCTTTATTGTGTCCCTGACACCATGTTGACTATTTGTACTGCAGTTTTAATGCTTACTGTGTGGATTTGTAATCTCCAAATGAGAAGCAAATTCTCATAAGTGACAGAAACAGCTGAAGAGGAATTAGACATTTAACTTACACTATATTGCCAAAAGTATTTGCTCACCCATCCAAATTATTGGAATCAGGTGTTCCAATCACTTCCATGGCCACAGGTGTATAAATTCAAGCACCTAGGCATGCAGACTGTTTTTACAAACATTTGTGAAAGAATGGGTCGCTCTCAGGAGCTCAGTGAATTCCAGCGTGGAACTGTGATAGGATGCCACCTGTGCAACAAATCCAGTCGTGAAATTTCCTCGCTCCTAAATATTCCACAGTCAACTGTCAGCTGTATTATAAGAAAATGGAAGTGTTTGGGAACGACAGCAACTCAGCCACGAAGTGGTAGGCCACGTAAACTGACGGAGCGGGGTCAGCGGATGCTGAAGCGCATAGTGCGAAGAGGTCGCCAACTTTCTGCAGAGTCAATCACTACAGACCTCCAAACTTCATGTGGCCTTCAGATTAGCTCAAGAACAGTGCGCAGAGAGCTTCATGGAATGGGTTTCCATGGTCGAGCAGCTGCATCCAAGCCATACATAACCAAGTGCAATGCAAAGCGTCGGATGCGGTGGTGTAAAGCACGCCGCCACTGGACTCTAGAGCAGTGGAGACGCGTTCTCTGGAGTGACGAATCGCGCTTCTCCATCTGGCAATCTGATGGACGGGTCTGGGTTTGGCGGTTGCCAGGAGAACGGTACTTGTCTGACTGCATTGTGCCAAGTGTAAAGTTTGGTGGAGGGGGGATTATGGTGTGGGGTTGTTTTTCAGGAGCTGGGCTTGGCCCCTTAGTTCCAGTGAAAGGAACTCTGAATGCTTCAGCATACCAAGACATTTTGGACAATTCCATGCTCCCAACTTTGTGGGAACAGTTTGGAGCTTGCCCCTTCCTCTTCCAACATGACTGTGCACCAGTGCACAAAGCAAGGTCCATAAAGACATGGATGACAGAGTCTGGTGTGGATGAACTTGACTGGCCTGCACAGAGTCCTGACCTCAACCCGATAGAACACCTTTGGGATGAATTAGAGCGGAGACTGAGAGCCAGGCCTTCTCGTCCAACATCAGTGTGCGACCTCACAAATGCGCTTCTGGAAGAATGGTCAAAAATTCCCATAAACACACTCCTAAACCTTGTGGACAGCCTTCCCAGAAGAGTTGAAGCTGTTCTAGCTGCAAAGGGTGGACCGACGTCATATTGAACCCTATGGATTAGGAACGGGATGTCACTTAAGCTCATATGTGAGTCAAGGCAGGTGAGCAAATACTTTTGGCAATATAGTGTATGTGGCAATGGGATCATCAAAAAAATTGAGACTCTCCTTTCTGAGGAGGTAAAGACTGCATGCTGAGCTGAAGAGCTTCCACAGAGATGTGGAGGTTTAAATCATTCCCTCTGTTGGTGTAAATAAATAGAAACAAACAGAAGAGACAGCTTAGGTTATAATTTCTGTCTCCTTTTAGCCCTCAACTGTCTCCTATTGTTGCTTCCCAGGAAGTTCTTACTTCAAATCCCTACCAGGTCCTTTCCATGAGGGCTTTGCATGTTCTCCACAGAAATCCATGTGTTTCTGGTTTCATCCATCAATGAACAGGATGTCCCAGCTGGGTTCCAGCTGTATGTTGGTCTCTCAGAATAAAATCATTTAAGTGCATAAAAGATTGTGGTTGTAGAGTCCAAACTCTAGAAAACATCAGATTTAAATATCAATTCCAGCTGTTCTTTCACTGTTGATGGTCTATGAGCTTTAAAATAATCACAAATAATCAGCCAGCTTTTAAAGGAGAACTTTTGGATTTTGGCTAAAGTTTTCTTCTAATATCTTCAGTCTGTCTTTGATTAAATACAGGAACTTATTTGCAGCTGCCTGGCAAAACATGTTTTTCACTACTCCAAGATTGACAAAATTAGCATTTTTGAATAAAGATTGAACTAATAAATATCTAGAATGTCTAGCATCCATAAGCTTAAATGTTAGTAAAAACATTAAGTATATTTTCAGAAAACTGAAACATTAAGTTCGATCCTATTACAAAAAACACTTTGTATTTTTATCCCTATAAAACAAAAACTGGCAGAGCAATATTTGTTACCATTATTTGATGTCGATGATTTTGTGCTTTATATGCTTTTGTTTCCCGTCGTATGTCTGGACCCCTTGTTGAAGCTGATTGGATGTTGGCCTCATCCCATCTCTGACCAATAAATGTTCAGTGGGTTGTTCCATGAGTACGCCTGAGCTTGGTGAGAAATATTTCACCTCATCTACAAAATAATGTTGGCATTAAATGAGTTTAAATCTGAGTTAAAAATGATTGTTTCTACTACAAATTCTAAATTGTATTCTTTGGTATATATATATATATATATACAGTATATATATATATATATATATATATATATATATATATAGCAGCAAATGCTACTATTTATATAAACAGCAGCATTTGCTGCTATTTATAATGCTATTTATAATGTTTACCTTCACCTGCCTGGAGACTTTTAAAACACCGGAAAAGCACACTAGATCAAATGGATGCTCCGTAATGGCATCCACGTTAATATATTTGGCTGAGTGCTTCTGGGGGGCTGCACATCACTCAACCTGCAAAACCCGTCCACACAGGCCTTTGATTGGTCAGTTTGAGGAAGAAGGTCTCAGACCCAAGTTTGTTGCATAGCAGACACTAGGAGAAACTGGTAGAACTGAAAACTGTTTATTTAGAAAATTATTTAACAAGCGAGAATATATAAAAAAAAAATAACAAACAAAAAAATGCAACCAGTGCAACGTCTGCAGAAAAAAAAAAAACACACACACACAAAAATAACTTTAAGGTTGGGGAAGCTGAGTTTAGCTGTCTAGCCAGGAGAGCCCATGAGCCTCCCACCCAAAAGACTTTTGGGTCACCCCATAGTCTATAAGGAGCTCCTCACCAGCCTTTATGTCCCTCGTGGCCTTGATGAGGAGCACTGGAAGGGCTTCCCCTGGCATATGAAAAACCATGCCCTTGACGTTAAATCTTTTGGAGGAATGGTTTATTTTCCTCCTGAAGGTGGCTTTCTGGGGGTGGCATTGGCAAAATTCCTTCTGCGAATTGACACAGAGGTTCTGCTCCCTGGCCTCAAAGAAATAAATATAGCAGTCCGTGCCGGGCTGCAGAGCCTCCAGCACGCGCCTGCCCTCTTCTGCATCGACCACCGATCCGTGGTAGTCGCAGATGATGGTGCCTCTGCCGAAGTCCTTGGTGGCAAAGACTCCTATGTGTGGAGGAGTGAAAAAGGGGTCAATTTTGTAAATTGCACACTGTTGAGATTAAATTCAGAAAATTGTAACGGCCGGTCACGACGGCGACTGAACTGTAATATAGACCCACCGTAGCCTGCTCTGGGCATTTTGCTCTCTGCAATGGTTAGCCCCGGCCAGCTCTGATCTTTAATGTGGCCTAGCAGTTCTGTTTTGCAGGTCCATCACAGGTGGCAGAGTCCAGCCCTCCAAGACCTCCTGGGCAGAGACACAATTGGATTGATATATTTTTGCACCGTGAGCAGAGAGGGCTTCTGTCGGGTCCAGTTGGCTAGGAGAAAGAATGTGTGTGCGTTGGTGAGTGCAACAGTGCAACATTGGAGCTACAGCTGTTAAGCGCTTTGAGTACTTACAGAGTAGGTGTTTCCTCCTCAGCTGACGCTGCTGGGACCTCCACGTATCATAAAGCCTCCTGTCAGCCGAGAAGCCCTTCTCTTGCCTTTCTTTGTTGCCGCCTGTCCGTCCAGCTTGACAGGAAACACTTTGAAAAAAGCGCCCATTTCTGTGCCCCCCTCGGGGCTGGTTTCCCACAACCGCTTGAAAGTTTTATCTTGATGGGATTAACCTGAGTAAATGAAGTTTAAAGGAAATATAAATAAAACGGGCCACAGCAGCTCAGGATCCATGCAGAGCTCCTGCACTATCTTCACACAGCTGGTCTGGGATGCAGCTAGTGCCAAAAACTATAATGAAAATAAATTGGTCCCCGCACAAGCAATAAAACAGCAGATGAATCCCACTCTGCGCTTGGAGGTTTCTCCTTCACTTCGCAGCAGGCTCTTCATTCTCAGCTCGTCATCCTCTTTATTCCAACACTTTCTGTGTTTTCTAGCCTATTTTTTACTCCCTTAGTGTTGTGATGAATGTTATCTTGTTCGGTTTTAATGAAAATCTGATTTCTCACGACTGCCTGTGCGTGTGTAGAGACTCCAGCAGATCTGTGGAGCGATCCATTAACATTCTGATACGTTTCTGTTAAAAGGCGACATGTGTTGTCTTATTAAAGCCTGACTGATAGACGAGGCAGGGGAAAATCAATAGGCAATGCACTAAGAGATGGTGAATGGTACACAGGAGAGGAGAACCGAATAAACATGCCCTTTTTAGCTATTCGGCCCCAAAGCACAGATAGATCCTCACATTCACCTGTTTCAGTGGCGCTTGAGGCCCATTAAAATCTGACATACACTATGCAGGATCAACGGAACAGAGAGCCAATACTTTGAGTAATGCTCACAGTTTGTCTGCATCTTGTTTCTACTAGAGCTGCACACTTATGCAAGGTGATGGCACAGAAATCCATGTCCAGTGGGTTATTTTTTAAAACAGCAGAGTAAAATTGGAGGCTAGACCATTACAGCAGCTCCCAGTTAAACCAGCCCCTTAAACCACCAAAATCTGACCGGTTGGTTTATGACTTTACAATAACTACCGAAGATTTTTAATAAAGTTTTTGGTTCTGTTGTGCATGTAGAGTTTATCTCTGGTGCAGAAAAATAGTTTAGTTTATGTTGGGTTTTCCTCCAAGTTTCAGATCCGCTCTAACTGGCAGCCTAACATTCAGGGCCATGGAAAGTGCAACGACTTCTCTGTAGGACTAAATGTTAAATAATGAAACAGCTCTGCTGCACCAGCAGCCAATGTCTGTCACCCTAAGTTGACTTTCTCACTGAAAATTCATTCTGCTTGGCAGCCACTTAACAGGAGCTGTGTCATGATGTCACCCTCCTTAATAAATAATGCAACCAACAGGATGATCAACCGGCTGACATAAAGCAAATAAAAGTAGGAGACCAAGCAAATTGCAGAGGCATGCCTTTAGTTCCTCTTCCTTCAGTTGTAAAGCTGTTTAAAAAAGAAATTCTAATGTTTCATAAAGACATGATGAAAAGGATACAGAATATTGTGGAAGGAGGTGAGGAATGAAGGGCAGCTGAAACGAAACATGACTTATCCATAAAAAATGACTCAAAAAGCTGCAGAATAAGCAGCAAAGGGAGAGAACAATAGTCGCCCCCGGGACTCAGAGGAAAGAAAACCTGGCAGAAGAAGAACAGATCGAACAACAGGTGTGTGACATTCAACAAAGAAACAGCAGGTGTTGCATGTTCTTCTTCTTCTGGGTTTATGTCTTTGATACTAAAGAACCTTAAAGATCCACAAAGATCACCATCTGGACCACCGGGGAGGTGGGCTATTAGTGGTGACTGTTTTGAAGGTGCAATAAGTTATGCAATATGTTTTACTAGAGCTGTATTTAATGTTTTCTTCAGTCAGTCAGTAACTGGACAGATTTATGCTTGAGTTTGAAAAGTTTCATTGTAGATCTACATAAAGGTTTAGATCTTAGGATTAGATCTCAACATGATTCTAAGTGTGACTTGGAGCAGGCAGCTTAATTATGTCCAGTGAGCCTGCAGAGACTACTCACTCTGGAACCCAGAGGCAGGTGCCATCAGAAACAGCACAATGCTGCTTCATCTGTCAGGGATCTACAGTAATTTACTGACAAGTTGTTTTAAATTTTGCAAAGAAAGCATCTCTGTATTTAGCTTTTGGGTTAACAATTCCTTGTCTATGTCAGGGTTGGTTGTGGTTTGGAGGACCCAAATGCAGAGGCAGAGAGGCGGAGATGAATACTTGTTGGTTTAATGAAAAAATGGTTAACAAAGGCAGTCCAAAAATCCAACTAAAATGTAACAGACCAGAACCATGGAGACATCAAGGAAAAACACGTAGAAGGAGCCAGGGAGAGACGAGGGGAGATGATTGCTGCGATGACAGGACCAACAACAGAGGAAGCAACAAAGAGTGAGAGCAGAGGGAGAGCATATATAGCTGACAGAGACAAAGGGAGGGCTAACGAGCAAACAAGGAACAGGTGTGAGAGGAGACAATGAGGGAGCCAAGGGGAAAGGAACAAACACACACACACACACAGGGCTACAGACAATAACAGAAAAACATGAGAAGTAACAAATCTAGAAAATACAACCAAAGGAATTAAACCAATAAACTAGGAAACATAGAACAAAGTAAAGCACAATATAACCAAAACCATGACAGTCTAAACACCGACAAGCTGCAGGCATCTCTGTGCACGTTGTTGTGGTTACTTTGTTCAGATGCATTGACTTTAAGTTTCCTTTACCGGCAGGGACATTTGATTTGCAGATATGTTTTGGAACAGAAATATAAAAACTGAAGAAAACAATTTAAACACAGAAAGCGGAAAACAGTCAGTCAGCATCAGTGTAGACCTAAAAGCCTGAGGTTTTCATCTACTTTGATTTACCATTATATAAAACCACTCCATCTTCTAGAGCAGTACTCCCATCTCCACCTCGTTTAAAGGCATTCAGATTTAATGCAGGATAGATTGAAGTGCGTGTGCATTTATAGCAACTTTTCACATGCCAGTTTATGGTCCTAAAAGTTTCAGTCCTAAAAAGACCTTTATTTTATCAGACTTTATTTTATGCTTTTAAGAGCAGCCTGACTTCAGTGTGGACTCTCCTTCTTTTGTTTGCACTTTCAGGGATTTTGACACAGCTTGGTCCTGAACAGGTCATCAGTGAATTGCATATACTCCCATCACTAAGTACCTTCCAGCACCAACCACGGAGGACATTAGCATAAATACATCTGAAGGTTTGACTGACAGGTTACCAGATTTCCTCTAATGATGTTAGAGAGCATGCAAGGTCTGACATAAGCAGGACTTAGCAAGGAAACCAAAAGAACAAAAAAACGGAATTCAAGGAAGTGAAATTTAATTAGAAAAGGTGAAAAAGAGAAAAATAACTGAACACAAACAAGAACAGGAAAGATATAAACAGCATACGGACAGAAGAAAATAGAGACACTAAAAACTGCTGCAGTCTTTAGGGCATATGCTGTATGTTCTGTTGGTCATACAAAGTGAAACACGTGAGAAGAATGAGCAGATATATTATTGTTATTCAGCTACACCGTCAGGTCTGCTGGGGACTCAGGAACCGTCTGTCAGCATCCAGATCCATCCTCTCCACATTAAAAATGAATTTGACATCCATCCCTTCAATCCTTGCTTCACCACTCCTCCTCTTTTCAAACGATCTGCAGAGAACAGGCCATTGATTTCTCATCATGTGTTGTCATGTCAGATTACAAAGTCCTCTGTTACCGCACTGCTCTAGACTTTAAGTATCTGTATTCTGGGTCAGATCTAAAGATGCTCACACCACAGGAAATGTAAACATGTTCTTTCTGCTGTAAACTAAGACTTTAAAGTGCAGCAAAGCACAAACTAACCAGATGTGAAGCTTTGATAGAGTTAGTAGTTTAATACAGATGTGTTCAACATTGAATGTGAACGCTGTTTTTAATTAGAACAGTAAGTTAATGCTTGTAACTGAATAAAGACCTTTACTCTCATCAGGTGGTTATGGCTGGTTGTTATCTTTGAATTAGTCTGCATCATTTCCTAAAGTACACATCTGATTGGTCAGCAGCCTTTTTATAGCATGGCAGAGTTAAAAATTCTTTTTTAATATCCTACATTTCCTTTATTTTATGTAAAGTTGGTGGGAAACTGTTCTGCAGGTCATTAATATAGAGCTGGGTAGCCCTTCCTGTTTACAACCTTACCGTGTAATGTGACCCAAAAGTCAAAGGAAGGCAGGTCCACCAAAGAGCGAATCCACAATCCCCAGTGCAGACCCGGCTTTCAGACCAGCTGAGGGACAGTTACCAGAACCAGAAGACAATAGCCAGTTATATTACAGTTTAAACTAGTAAATCGGACCCCTGGAAGAGCAAAGCCATTTTATTTGTGTTTAAAATCTCTGGATATTAACAGTGAAAGGCAGGGGGTTCTAACCTTCATGGGTCAGCTGACCGATTCTTTTTTTTTTTTTTTTTTACATATTTAAGGTAATTCTAATTTTAATTTGATTTTTAGAAATATAACCTTGAATTAATTCATAAATTTAGCAAAAGATTTGAATGCAATCACATGTCTTATTTGTGTAATACAGGTGTTGATCATTCCCAAGAAATAATTTTTTCCTTATGATTATTTTGAGAACTTATGAGACAAATCCATTTATGATTCTCTTTGTATAGCATCATGGAGCTTAAAATTAATGAGACGAAAATAATGCAACTGATATATTTATGCATGATGTTAATGAACAGAGCAGAGGGAGGGCAATGAATGTTTGGACTCTGACTGATCAAGTGTTTTTGAAGAGATTAGATCTTAAGAGTCTACAGTGCTGTTGACATAAACAGAAAAAAAGGCAGACTTTTTTTTGGGGGGGGGAATCTCAAGTTGTTCTGTCTGTGGCTCTGATCTTTCTGACTCCAAAAGCAGCCATCTGAAGGAAGCAGGATCCAGTTTATCAGTGTAGAAATGAAGCGTGAGAGAAACATGGCTGCCTCCACTCTGATTCCTCTTGAATTTTCACTGAGTCTCTTCTGTATTTTTCTAAACGCTCCAGTTTTGAAAGGCTTACTAACAATAGATTCAATCAGAATTGATTGAACTGGATTCAATGATAGAAGATGTCAGGTGAGAGTTTGTGATGGACATAAAAACCTTTATTTAGAAAATATAAACAGCTGAAATTAACTTTTTGGTAAAACAGCTTAACTTTTGGTAAAATTCTAACATTTAATTTCATTTATTTCTGTGGAAACTTTTAAATCCTGACATTTCGCACATTCCAAAGGCAGGCGTCATTTTGAAACCAATGATCATAAGTTTGATTATTATGTGAAGAAGATCCAAGAAGATCCGAGCAAAAAAGGTGTTTATGTGAGATGCAAAAAAAAACCTGTTGTTTCCAAGATGACTTAATTGCACAAAATATGGTGGAATGACTTCTAGAATGAGAACTCTGAAACATAAAATTGCTGTTTTAAAGAATTATTTTGTTTTCTCTTTCTTTTCTTTAATTAAGGACTATATTACAGTTATCAGTTTAAATAAAGAAATAAAATGTCACTTTTCATTCTGAGATTCACCAAACAACATTGAAGAACCTTAAAATAACAAAACTGCCATAATGCTAGGCCACCAACTCTGAACATGGGCCATAACTAGGATGAAGAATCGGTTTTGAAGAGATTAATTTGCATTTGGTTTGTAAGATCCTGATATAGGGTCAATGAAACACTGAGGAGGAGAGGTGGGCAAGTGAATGAAGAAGGACAACCCATCCAAATGAAGAATTCAGAGTATCTTCTCTGCTTACGCTTCTGGGTGGAAATGATCAAGCCAGGAGGAGCTGAAGTTTGTGAAGATTGTGATCTGATGAGTGATGGCTCTGTAGGTGAAGAAGAATCCACACAGCAATGATAGGTGGACAGGTAGGTGCAGAGCAGAGAAGGACCAGGCTTCCCACAAAGGAGAACTCAGGCTGGAAGGGAGGCTACCGTAGAATAAACACAGAGGAGCTTTTTAGCAGTTGGCAAACTCCATATTGGATCAGACAACTGGATCAGATCCAGAACACGCATTACCCAGGAATAACACAGAGCGATAACCCCAATCTTGGTCTGGTTACCACACTCATGGCCTGATCTTCAGAAGGTTTTGTGTTTTAAAACTGGTACTAATGTGTTTGAATGTGCGACGTGGATCTTCAAAGGAAATACAAAGTGATTTGTGCTGCATCTCAGCAGACAGCATGTGAAAGGCTCTTTTGTGTGTGTGTTCCTTCCTCAATATGCAGATCATATTCCAAAGGCCAAACTGAGCAAATGGATGGGTGGAAGATATACAAGTGAGAACCTCTAAAGAGATTTTTTACATCAGAAACTCAACTGCAGCTTGAGTTCTCGGTCTTATTTCGTCGTTGGTATGATGATAGAGCAGAGTGCGAAATACGGGGGGTCCGGGGGGGCTCGACCCCCCCGATTAACCCATGAGACCCCCTGAAAGACTCAAAAGCAAAATTTAAGGGGGGTTAAATTGTGTCAAAAAAAATGTAAATAAAATGTTCTGGCTCCTTAGGAAGCCATTGCTCATATTTGCGTATTGTTTCTAAGTTATATACTATAAGCTTTCTTATGTATAATATTTGATATAGTCTTATTTTGAAAGCACAGGAGGTTGAGCAGTTGGTGTCTTTCTGTTGAACGAGTAAACACTGCATAGCTAAATCTGTTCTCACTGTGCTGCGTTTTTGGCCAGTACAGCATGTAATTTGATGTGAAGGGTGTATTTCGTTTATGTTCATATAGTACTATGTTTCATGTTTAATGCAAGAAAGGTCACCGAGAAGAAAAAGACGCTAGCATACGCGCTAACTAGCCGTTGGCAATGCCGCTAGCTAGCGGCTAATGTTAACATGTTGTTTGTGTCATTATGTGTTTCTGTACATATTCAGGGAATATGTTGAGTTTATTATTTAGGAGAATTGTGCCTGTTTATTTGGAATTGTGCCTCTTTACACAAAGACTTATGCACATTAATTCTTTGCTGCAGTTTTACCATTCATTCATCCATCCATACTAGCCAATAAATCCAAAGAAAAGGCTTACGGTGTGGTTATTGGAAATCATGGTTATCTACCTGCTAAGCTAAGAGTGAGGGCAGGACATAAATAAAAAAATTTTGTCGCTAATGGTCACTAAAATGTTTTTAAGCTCAACATATCCAGTTGTTGGGATCTGGAGGTCTGTCCACTTTCTCCACCAGAGGGCGTACGAGATCTCCTGGAGCCGGAGCTGATTGCACCACCTGTCGCTCATCTGCTCATCAGGAGATCCGTATTTAAGGAGGCAGAGGACTTCTCTCCAGTGCCAGAGTTTTTGCCAGTTACGATAGAATCTGCCAGTAACCTGAAACCCTGATGAGTTTCTCTGCCGGTGATCAGCCTGTCCGCTCTCAGAAGAACTCTGGAGAACAATTCCTGTCAAAGATCTGCCTGCCCGCTCTCAGAAGATACTGGAAGGAAACTCAAATCTGTGATCTGCCTGCACTCAAATCAAGCTCTGCCTTCCCATAGCCCTCAGCCTGCCGACCGCCTCTGGACCCTCAAGGTTCCCCCCCTCAGCTGCTCAGTTCAACTCCTGAACAGCCCAGCACACTCTCATCCTGCTAAATACCCAGTGTTGGGCACGTTACTTTGAAAAAGTAATTAGTTATAGTTACTAGTTACTTCTCCCAAAAAGTAACTGAGTTACTAACTGAGTTACTCCACAATAAAATTAACTAGTTACTAGTAAAAGTAACTATTGCGTTTCTCGCCCCCATAACCCTCACCACCCAGCCCCCACCTTCTCGCCGTGTGTTTCCAAAGCCAGCTGAATAGAGCGGACGACAAAGACAAGAACCTGCAGAGAGTTTAGCATTTATTGCAACTCAACGTAAATGACATCTGGTGAAATTAATAACTGGGGGTGTCTAATTCTGAAATCCTGTGTGTTTGGGTTGTTATAGATACTGCAACATCTATCTATCCATCTATCTATCAAGATGTATACTCTGCGTGTGACATTAAATATGGATCTCCATCCCTGCCACAAAGGCCATCAAATAATGTTTAAAATAAAAAATACAGTAGGTTGAGAAGGCAGAGTATCCATCCATCCATCCATCCATCCATCCATCCATCCATCCATCCAGATTTCTCCCTTTCATTTGATCGTTCACGCTCTCCATAGTTCTCCTGTGGCGTGAGCACAGGGCGACTGTTGCGCGCCTTTAGCGAGCATGCGCGTTTCCTGTCGCTTGCGCGTGACTCGTGCCGCCTGCGCTGTGCGGAGATGCAGGGGAAACCGTATCTGATGGGGAAACGCAGCTCGACGTAACACCGGTATTTCCATGTGGAAAACGCTGTTTGCTGCTGGATCCTCCTCACTCTCCATCTCTCTGTGTGTGCTGAACGTTAACACCCACCATCGGAAACACCCACCTACCCAACTGACAGACGGAATCTCACTATACATCAGCCAATCTCATCCTCCCCTCTCTCATGACAAGGCGCGCACCTCTGGATGACCTAAAAAAATAATCTTTAATATCTCTTAAACAAAAGTAGCACAAACAATATTTTTTTTCTGCACAAATCTGCACTAACGTTGCACTAACCATTCAGTCTATTTGCAGAGGTTTTTGATGTGGGTGGGGTGTCAGCTTCACGCAGCTGATCATGAAAAAAGGTTAATTGTGCGACCTGAGTAACGCGCAGTAACGGGGTGTCTGCAATGGTAACTGCGTTATAGTTACAGTCAAAGTAATTAGTTAGATTACTCGTTACTAAAACAAGGTAACGGCGTTAGTAACGCCGTTACTTTCAACGCCGTTAGTCCCATCACTGTAAATACCTGGACCTTCACTAACTCCTCTGTCCCCCTCTGCAGTGAACCCACTCGTGACCAGACGAGTTCCCCTCGGAATCAGTTCATTTATTGTGTTCAATATTCTCAATAAACCTTTGAACTTTTCTCCTGCCTCTGAGTGTTCTGCATGTGGGTTAGACACGTAAAACCAAACATGACACCAGTATTAAAATTCAAAACCTTTATTCACAAATATGCAAAGTTTTTTGCGAAGTGGAGCCAGCCAATCCTGTTCGCGTATGCAAATTAGCCATGTGCTTTTCCACAGTTAATAACACGGGCAACGCGGAACAGATTGCGTGAAGACAGCAGATCTTCACTCCTGTTTGTGGACCTCAACGGACACCAGATTCACAGAAAGCTTCATCCACCAACCTGTCAGGAAGCTGAGCCCCCCTCAAAAAAAAAAAAAAATCACTCTGGACAAACTGCACTACTATTAATACTATATTAATTTACTGTTCTTTTGCACTGTTACTGTTACAAATGCTATATCTTACATAACTGGTAATAATAATAATAATTTTTCTGCTGCCATTACCATCTGCCTTTTTGCACTAGCTTAAGTATTGCATATTTTATATTATTGTACATTTTATATTTTATTGTGAAATTGAATGTTTAAATTTTAGTATTAGGAACTGATCTGTTGTGCCTGTGCACTTTATCTGTTTCACCGTTGGTGAATGAGAAACGAACGTCCTCTCCAGTCCTTGTATGTCTGGTGAATGTGAAGAATTGACATTAAAGCTGACTTTGACTTTGAAATGTTATAGGCCTACTGCATATTGAGAAAATTTAGATCGGTATTGCGCAACAATCGGGAGATGGGACCCCCCCAAATATTGACAGGTATTTCGCACACTGTGATAGAGGATGGAGAGAGATTCTGGGAGCATTTGAAAAATATTTTGATATTTTGAAAGCAAAAACATCTAATGAGGTGGACACAAATTAATTCAGCTAGCGACAGACTATATTTATACAACTAAACCAATTATAAAAAAGATACATTTTTAAAATTATCGAACATCTCCTTTATTTTAATAAAACATAGTCGTACATGAAGCAGGGCTATGTTTTATCTTCTTTTGTTTGTACCTTTGAAGGTAATGATATAATATAGTATTACCATAATAGTTTTCCTTCATAATTATCATTATTACCCCAATCTTCATAGCTTTGAACCTGATCTTTCTTTAACGGCTGCTCTCAAACTACCAGCTGCTCAACTTAAGGGGTGGAACAAAATCTGTTTCTACTTATAAACCTCTAAGCCGTTACATTTGTAGATCATCGGTTACATGCACACTTATCCTATGTACTAAAGAAAAATTGGACGTGCAATTCAGCACCTTTTATTACAAATCTTTGTAGATCCGGCCCTTGAAGAGGCAACACTCTTAGGCTTACTGTAACTGGTCCCAGCTTTTTATGAGCTTCAGGTGATGAGGAGCTCATAGGAAACACCTGTAGAGATGAATAGGGGGATGAAGTGAAGCACAACAAACCTCAGCACAGTTTTGTGGGTGTGACAAAAACAGATTAAAAAACTTTTCTATAATGAGTTATGGAGATCATGAAGGTACGCTTGTCGACAGGTGCAAATGCGCAATAAACGACGAAATGAGCTGCAAAACCGCACATGATGCACACTCAAAAACACACAAACAGGACAAAAACGAATACAACAGAAAAACACAGCTAACAATAAAATACCACAATCTCTGAAAATAGGGCTGAATAGCAGAACGTTCTACCTGAGGGAAGCAAACCCTCAAGGAAAACATGTGGTTAAACACCTTGTGGTGCACAGTTAGATCATGTTCTGTTGAGCTATGGGAGGATTACATCACAGGAGTTTAATGAAATACGGCAGCGCTTGGTGAAAGGTGAGATCAGTTTCCCCTCATACCACCTGAGAAAATGGGACAAATATGAAGAAAATTCAGATAAGAACCACATCTTTTACCAAAAGCAAAACTGGTTTCAATATTTAATGAATAAGCTGAACAGCAGAATCTGCTTAACTAACAAGTATTTAATTTGGTCTCTTTTTTCAGCGTTTGACATTTATAGCCATGTGTGCAACACTAATTATGCTCAACTAATTCACGACAAAAAGGAGGTGGAATCTTCTAAAGACAATGTGAGATGCCATATTTAACCTTTAGAGCCATTTAAACGGATGGCCAGTAATGCATGTGCACTGAGCTTCTTATGCACATAATCTGCATGTAATAATTATGGTCATAAAAGGAGCTAATTCTGCTGTCAGGAAGAATGACAGCTGGGGGAAGATTTATACAAATATTGAAATAAGCAGAAAAGAGTACAGAGCTCATTTATGCCTGAATACTGGTAAAATTAAATGTCTTATTTTTTAAATGGTCCTTAAGTTTGTAAAAAAAAAAAGATAATTCTGGCTGTCAACTAAAATATGTAAGGGATAAAGCATTGACCTATTTCTATTTGTTTTTTAATTTCATAAAGTTTTCTTGTACAACAAAGTTTTCTTTTCTGTGATTTCCAGTTATTCCTTAGTTTTTTTGCCTTCTAGTATTAAATCCTTACTGCCTCAGTTTTCTCCTCTTCTAAAATACTGTCTGTTGAGCTGAACTTTTATCTCTAAATAGCAACGGCACAGAACTTTCTTAAACACTCTTCCAATCTGTTTTTCACAAACTAATTAAAATAAATTGAAAATGAAAAAGAAAACTTAACCTTTTGGCCTTATTTGGAATTTCAAACATGTTTGAATGCATGTGTGTATTCTCTATGTATTTCTTACTTTTTGCCTTGGATAGTCTGTTGCAGTTTTCAATTCATCCGTTTATGTTTTTTTAAGAACAGCTCTCTAGACAATTTCATTTTTTTAAAGTGCAGCCTTGAAAACGGTAAAAAAATACATAAAAACAGTATTATAAACATATGACTATATATTTACAGTTCTAAAAAAATTTTTAAGTAATAAAATATATTAAATATAATAAAATACAATAAAATAAACCATTTTACACAACATTCAGCAGTCTAATGGCAGTGGGGAAGAAACTGTTGTGGAATCTGCTGGACCTGCATCGGATGCTTTGAATCCTCTTCCCAGAGGGCGGCAGGGAGAACAGTCCATGGTGGGGGTGTGAGGGGTCATTTATGATGTTACGGGCTCGGAACACGCAGCGCTGTAATGAAATGTCGTTAATGGAGGGAAGAGGAGCCACGATGATCTTCTCTGCTGTTCTCACCACTCTCCTCACCTTTTTCCAGTCTGTGGCGCTGCAGCCTCCACACCACACAGTGAGACAGCTGGTCAGAACGCTCTCTATGGTGCTTCTGTAGAAGGTGGTGAGGATGGATGGGGGCAGGTGGGCTCTCCTCATCCTCCGCAAGAAGTACATGTGCTTTTGTGCTATTCTGACCAGTGAGGTGGTGTTTACATTCCAGGTGAGGGTGTCTGTGATGTACACCCCTAGGAATTTGGTGCTGTAGACCATTTCTACAGCTGAGCAGTAGATGACCAGTGGAGCATGGTCATGGTTATTGTTCAGTGCGCAGGAGCATGGTTAGGCTGGTTCTTCCTGAAGTCTAAGATGATCTCCTTCGTCTTCTCCACGTTCAGGATTAGGCTGTTATCTTTGCACCAGTCCACCAGCTGCTCCACCTCCTCTCTGTAGTCCAAGTCACTGATGAGGCCCACCACCGTGGTGTCGTCTGCAAACTTCACAATGTGATTGATGGTGAACGCAGCCTTGAGGGGCGCCTGTGCTTAGGAAGATGAGACTAGAGGTGTTCTGTCCTACTCTGACTGACTGAAAAAAAAAAATCAAGAATAAGCTGTGGGTCTAGATACGGCCAAGCAGTGAGGAAGTGGAAAAACACAAGAGGTAAGTTTGTGTGACAACGGAGGGAAATGAGGGTGGAAAAAAAACAGGGATCCAGGTGGAAAAAGGGTCCCAGCGTTCTCTCACACCTTGCTCTTCTAGCTGGTTCATCTTCATGAGTCATTTTCCACAATGGCGTTCATACAAACTAAACAAGCCGTTAAAGTACCAAACAGTTAATACTGGATGTAGATTTGACCAATCACAGGCCTCCTGTCTGTGGCACTGTCTGCAGTCACCTGCAATTTTGGAGAGGTGCAGCAGAGTGTCGGCGGAAGGGGCGGGGCGTATCTGTGTTAACTGCGACACACATGCAGACGACCTGGTTTCTGAGCATAAACCAGCCTTTAGAGGGACAGCTGCCACTTGGTAAATCAATTCAACACAACTTCTGGTACTAATACAAAGGAGATCCACTCAGTCAAAGGCTTTGCAATCATAGAATCCAAAATATGAATAATCTTAAAATAATTACTGTTAATTCACATAGAATTTGTCCACGAAACAATAAGACTTATTTAGATTTTCATTATGATAATGTTGATTCTTTGAAAATATATTTTTACGAGAAAACCAGCAGCCTAACACTTTATGCTGTTTGAAAAAATATATTTTTGCTTGTAAAATCTAGGTTAGCACAGCTGTCACAACCAATCGTTTTAATGGAAATGTGATTGTCAGTTTATCACCAGTCTACATGTGACGAGATCAGACAATATGAGACAATCAAACAGTAATAACTTTCTTCATTTAGCATCACAATAATAAAAGTAATTTTATAGGTTAGTAAAACCAAATAACTTTTTCTTCTCCTCCAGGAAAAAAAAGACTGAAAAACAATAGATACAGAGTGCATCCAGTCAACATGATTTGAAACAACTCAACCCTGTATGCAGGGGCGCAATATGTGGTGGGGGGGGGGGGTTAGAAAGATTCCAAGGATCGATGACTGAGGCCCATGAAAATATGTTCCACTAGATATTTCAAATATAATAAGGAAATATACCAGTAAAATAAATACTATCTTTGTTCTCACAGATTTCTCAGCACTAAAGACAGCACATTTACTGCTGGTCCATCCCAGGTGCAACAAGTCTGTGTGTCAGCAGCAGTTTGCTTGTAGTAAAGCCACACGCCCGCCATTTGACATAGTGACAATAAATAAAAGAAATGAGCAAGAAAATGTGTAAATAAGCATTTTGGAAAAACATTGAGGACACCGTAGGGGTGGCTTGATCATCAAAAGCAATGTCCCCTTGGTATCAGACGGTCATCAGCATGGATGTTGCAGGCCCCATGGGAATGACAGGAAAAAAAAGATGAGAAGTATCTCTTAGTGCTGCTGGATTCATGGCCAGGGTATGAGACTGTGAAAGCAGCAAGGAAAGCTTTCCTTTAGCAATTCTTCACCTCTCTGGGCATCCCTTCAGAGCACATGTGATGACATACATTTTGGAAACTCTCAATTTGACAAGTGGTGGCAGTGTGATGGATTGAAATCTATTCATTATAAGTCAGAGGTATATTTACCGTTTCTGGTTATATCTGCACATTTTATGTATTACATACTTGAATGTTATATATATATATATATATATATATATATATATATATATATATATATATATATATATATATATATATATATACACAGTGTTGGGAAAGTTCTCTTTCTACGTGAACTAGTTCAAAGTTCAGTTCACACATTTTAAAATGAACTACTTCAGTTCATTGTTCATAATTCAAAATTTTGAACTAGGTTCACAGTTCCAAAAAATGAACTAGTTCATAGTTCTTTTTTTCATATATTGCTCAATTACACCAAAGCCTACTGTAGAACCACATAGAGCAATTATTTTATCAGTTGTAACTCTGAAACTGTGCATCAGATTTCATCTTCATATCCAGTTTTGAATCCTTATCCAACCAGGGTTTACATTAGCATTGAGGGGACAGCATTTCCCCATTGTTGCTTTAACGCTTTGTTGCTGTTCATTCACTTCACACTAGTACCAGCTGCAGCTTTCACCCCTACAGTATATTCTCAAAAACATCAGGAAAAATGTGCTGCTTGAATGGTCTTTTTTATGAGGAATTATTAAAAGAAAAACAGGAAAGTAGTCTTTAAGGTGCAAATGTTTTTTTGGCTGAGGAAGGAATTTAAGGTTACTGAAGTGCGGATTTTTTTACTGAAAGCCGGCGGGCAAAGTTTGCAGAGAAATGTAAGATTGTTGCCATCATCCTCACCGACCACCTGGCCATAACACTGTTTTAAGTGATCATACTGCTGCTTTGTCTCCTCCACAGTCGCCTCCATGCTGCTGTGGCTTCCACGCTGCATTTTGTTTTGAAGACGCACGCGTCTGTAGGCTACGACGCTGGTAGCTGGTGTTGCCAGATTGGGTGTTTTTCCCGCTACATATTAAGGCCTGTTTACGGTGTGATTTAGCCGGGGTTTCGCCTGGAGGGCTCTATAGAAATCTGGCAACCTATTGAACGAAGTTGAAGAGAGAGAGCGTACCGTTCACAGACACCAGAATGAACGAGTTCACAATAACGTTCATCAGGCAGTAATACAGTACGTTCAGTTCACGTTCGCCCAAAATATGAACAAGTTCATGAACTTTCGTTCAATGAATGCGTTCAGGCACAACACTGTATATACAATGTTTTTTATTTGCAGTTTGGTTTAATTACAGTCATGTGTTATTTGATTCAGCACATGTAGTGCCGTATATGACCAGCAGTAGGAGCCTAGCGCCAGTATGACATACTAAAGAGCACCGGAACTTTTTCCTTAGTCAATACATGCTAGAGCAGAGGAAAGAACGTGTTCATAGCTCATTTATTCAATTATCCCCCTTTTCAGGTATGAGTTTACATTAGAGACTGACATTTTTTCGGGAATCCCACGGGTCACGGGATTCCCGTGGGATGGGAGTCAGTATTAGTAACAATCACGTGATTGGGACGGTAGGATTAAACATTAATGGGAGCAGACGGGAGCGGGAGCAAACCAATAGTAACTAAAAAAAACTAGGATCGATGCCAAAAAATAAAATAAAATAGAAAGAAAAAAAATCCAGTACTGCTGCCATTTTGTAGTTTTTTTCCTTGAAGCCTATCTATAATGTGAGTCAAAAAAAACTACACGACCCAAAAACCAACAGTGCTTCCGCTCTGAGTTTTTCACCCGCGCTCAAAAACAACAATGGAGGGACCAACAGTTACTACAGTTAGAAACAGGAACTTAACTGACCTTTCATAGAAATTCAGATTCAATGTATTGGCAGAAATCTTATTGAAGACAACAAGAATGGGAGTGGTGCAGGAGCTGGAGTCATTCTGAATGGGAGCGGGATGGGAGTGGGAGTAATTTCACCAGGAGTGGGATGGGACAGGATTTAGATTTCTACTCTGGTACGGGATCGGGACGGGACACAATTTCTTTCTGTGGGAGGACGGGACAGGAGTGAAAATCCACTCCCGTATCAGTCTCTAGTTTACATATATAAACACCTGTGCCTTTGGTAGTAGGTTTACTAAATGCTAGACAGCTTGTAAATATGTTTTATTACAAACTATATGCACATCTTTTGTTGTTAAGAATGTTTTGTCGTAGTTACAGTAGCTGATAGCTCATAGCAGCCACTGCAGATCAATGTGAGTGTATAGCATTATACAGTGTATACTGTCTATTGTTCTTATGTTTGTGCACCACGATGGTATACAAACATTTTAAGTTTTAAATATTTCTAGATCTAAGTTATGATAAGCCAGTCAATACATGCTAGACCAGAGGAAAGAATGTGTCTATAGTTCATTTATTCAATCATCATGCTTTTCAGGGATTTTACATCAGCCCTCTGGAGTAATGAATGTATATTTGCCATCTTACACCCCACACACCAACAGAATGTTGGAGCATATGATAGGCCTGGTGAAAAACTGGATTGCAAAAAATGCAAATTCACGAGAATGGAGCACTAGAGCTGTTGAAATTGGCCAAGGCCTCAACAACCGGCAGAGTACTGGATGCCCGTCACCTGTTCTAAAGTTTAACCAATGACCTTTCATGTCACAAGAGGTAGGGTGGGACTCAGGTGATAAGGAGGATCAGCCAGCTGCCACTTCACTATTTCGTTTTGAACAGAGGGGGTGGGTGAGATCACGGGACAAACCTGCGTGAGCACAGCTCTGAAATCAAACTATGACTCAATAGACCTATAAATCAAGTTTTAGACAGAATCACCTTCCTACTACAACAGAAAGATTACAAGGAGCAGCTCAAACCAATTCTTAGCTAAGGAAAACCAGAAACTTGAAATGGCCGGTGAAACAAGCACCACACCACCTAAATCAGACTGGCCACTGTAACGGGGGGTTCTCAACCTCAGGGTTTTAGGCAAGAAGGGTCCCTAAGGAATTGGATTGGGCTAAAAAGGATTCCTGTCTGAAGTGGAAGATAAGTTTGTGTGGCAGAACTCAAACACTTTTGAATTAACATCACTGTTGTAGTAAATGTGATATATTTATTGCCAACCTCAGTAGGGGTGGTAAATTTCTTGTTCAATCGGATAATATGCAGACTGTCATATATTGCTTGTTAACCCTAACCCTCAAATCATGGTCAAACAGATAACTCTGCACATATATGGAAAACATTTACCCCAACCTCCAGTCAAAATATAAGAGGTTCTTAATAAAAATCATTCAACTTGAAGTCAAACATATTTCAGTTAAAAACTTGATTAACTAAACTAAGTTTATATGCAAAGAAGAAGGAAAAACATGGTTGAAATCCATAATCAATACAAGCAAATTACGAGTAAATTATTTAGCTAGAAACTCTAACTTGTACCTGGCATCTGTCATGGTTTTATTCCAAGATCTGACCCACATGCAGAAAACCACTCAGAAGAACCAGGGGAAGGTTTAATGGGTTTATTGAAAACTAGGAGAGATGGGTCCAGTCCTGCTTTGAACGCAGGCGAACCAGGACTGAAAAGTGAAGGGGAAGTTCCTGTGGTTAGTTCAGGCACAGTGGGAAGTTTGAGCTTCGATTTGCAAAAGGGAGTAAAGGCAACAGGACTCACGTTTCCAGAAAAGGTGTCTTTCTCTGAATCCAGTCGGTGTGGGTTGTTGCAGAAATTAGTTTGCTCGTTGGAGGGCGGACAGGGTTTACCCAGGTTAAGGTGTTTCCTTGAGGAGCGGAGGAGCTGACTGCCACTTAGATTTCCCTTGGTACTTGAACGGTTCTTGTGGAGATGAATCCCCTGCTCAGTGTGTAGCTCAAACAATCCTTTGGGAAAAAGTGGATCCAAACCTCCAGTTTGAATCCACAGCTCAGCTCAAGACGATCCTTCCAGGGGGAGAAGGTCCAAAACATCCAGCTTGCAGGATGACTTCCTGCCGGGAGGCAAAGACAAAAAACAACAAGGTTTAGACTCAGGCAGACAAAAACTCAGTTGACTCAGCAAAACTCAGCTTGGCTAGAGTACCCAAAACTGGCAAACACTGTCGCGTCGAGGTAGTGGCAGTCAGCAGCTTAAGAGTCCTCAGGTAATGAGGCAACCATCCGCAGATGTGGAAAAAGGGCCAACGAGAACCAGGCGCCACCTGGTGGTGGAGGGAGAAAACACAAAAACACAACCCACACAAACTGGATTCCTAACAGCATCTACCTTTATATCTCTTTTTGGAATGCTTGAGTCTTCTCCAGTCTCCAGTATTAGCAGCTTAGCGTGGCAGGTTCACAGCAGAGAAATTATTTGTTTTTAGGAGCTTTACACCTCCAGCTTCTTCCAGGCATCTGAAAATCCTTCAACTCAGAGAGAAACTTTGCAAACAGTTTTATTTTATTTTATTTTTTTGCAATTTGTTTCTCATGTCAGCAATCAGGTCCACTTAGCCTTTGTTCAGTGCGCAGCTTCTTGTCCCTGAACATGAGGCCATGATGGAGCCTCTCTGATGTTAACTGGGTAGAGATCAGTCCCCAAAGGGACAGTTTCTGTGGGTTTGGAGTTTGGTCCTCAAACACTGTGGAGGGCAGGGCTGTATATCCTCATGTAGGAGTGTTGTTTGATACTGTCTTAGGGGAAGGGTGGTTGCATACGGAGAGGGGAGGAGACAACAGCCAACTGTAGATTAAAACTGCACCCCTTGTTCCAATGAACATGGTTAAAATAAAGAATGGACATTTGTTCTCAATCTCCTAAATCATTAGCATGGCTCATGGCTCAAATCCCCTACTAGGACCTTAAGGGGTTCAACTCTGGCACCTGTTTCTTCAAGTGTGACAGGGAATTCTTGATTATTGCAACAAATGCTATTAAATCTTGGTGGATGAACAACTGACAGAAGCAACTCAATAGAATGGATAAGAAGTACATTGATTCTACAGCCCCCTGAGGCCTTTCCTTAGAAACAGCTGATGAATTGCCCCAAAAGCCATTTGTGGAGGCCCAACTACTTACATTCTTGCTGAACCGAGAAGGACCGTAAGCAACCTCTGAGTGCTACATGACCCGGAAGGACTGGTTCCACAAAGGCCTATGCCAGGGATGGACTTATGGCAGGTAACACAAAGAATGGCTCATTAGGTGGATAGACGTTGCTACCAAAGCTGAACCCACACAGTACGGATCTCAGTAAAGTTTTTTCTGGCAAAACAGGGTCCACTACATGATTGCAACAGTTAAGGAAGTAGTGGGTCCACTTACAACCACAACAGCTGAACCACAACAGGTGAAACAAGGATATTTATTCCTTTATGTCCACTTGGAGATGGAAAAAGGCAAGCAACAGGGAACTGATACAACAGAGAAGGGTGCTCATGTTGTCAAATACCAAAACTGATACGAAATGAACCTGCACTATTGGTGAAGATTTACTCAAAATAATGGGAGCCAAATTGGGATGCAAACATCTAGAATAGGATGGAACAAGAGGAGCCCTCTTTGAAATTGCTATCAAGTACTTTAATGGTTGTACAGTAAATTTGGTGCGTGGTTAATTAAATTATTTGTAGATCTTTAAACGTTGCATGTACCCACACTTGAAACAACACCATTCTGGCTTCTTAACCCCTAAAATCATAATGACTCAAATACCAGCGGGTCAGACAAATGACATGCCAGCAGTGTTTTTTTGTGTAATGTAGGAATGATGGCAGTCAGAAGTGCGTTACCGTGGCATTACAAAAATGGCTACGCTGGAGGACTCACAATTTCTTGTTTAAAAAGGAGCTAAGAGAACCACTTTGTGTAAGTGGGAAAGATGTCTGTGCCTTTCTTCTGACAGTATTTGGAAAAAGTTTGATTTATCAGCTTATTCCGCTAGTTGTGAAAACTCACAAAAAGCTGCAGCTGAATCCCATTACGATCATTGTGTCTCTCATGGATGACCAAGTTTGCTGAAAGCGTATTATGGAAGGCTGGTACTAGCTGTCACGTCATGCTATCAGCTCATTGTATTTTATTAAATGTCCCTCTTTTTCACGGACGGACTGAACAGCAGACATCCAAGATTGATAATGTAGAAGTCAACTCATTTCTATATCAATCTAACTAATGCCAGGTTAGTTTTGAACCACAGCCCATACAGTAGAGAGGTTGGAGAGGGGGAGGAGTTAGGCTTGATTGTGACAACAAGAGACTGAACTGGTTTGTTTCCTCCAGGTGAAATGTAGCTTTTTATCCATCTCCATCCAAATTCATTGTGACATTATAACCTAAAAGGCTAAAATAACATGGAAGCAAAAACAAAAAGACAAAACATAAATAAATCTGTTCTAACCACGCTGTCCTGGTTTGTTAGAACAGAGATGCTTAATGGATGTTATCAAACACTTTCAGCTGTCAGTGTTCTTAGCTCTCCAGGATGTTTCATCCTAGATGTTACCAGGCTATGACTCTGTCTTAATAAAGGAATTATTAAGAAATATCTCAATACTCAGTATTAGGATATTTACTATATATGCTCTACAGCAACATTCTTTAATTCCAGGCCAGGAGCTCTGATGTCCTGCACCTGGAAGGTCTGCCTCTCTTCTATACCTAAATCAAATGGCTGAATCACCTTTTCACTTTCCAGTCAGGTGCTAGTGACCTGATTATATAACTCAGCTCTGGAAGAAGAGACACATCTAAAAGGTGCAGGACAGTGAACCTACACGACTGAGAGAGCAGGGCTTCTTCCATTTTTTTATTGTCTTTTAGTGATCTGAAGGTGTTTTAAGGTTTGAGATGGTCTATTTTTGCATGTTGGCTGAATGTTGAGACTGGTCTGTAATTAAGCTGCTTCCTTTCTTGGCCAGGAAGCTCTT
Source organism: Cyprinodon diabolis (assembly GCA_030533445.1). Lineage (NCBI taxonomy): Eukaryota > Metazoa > Chordata > Actinopteri > Cyprinodontiformes > Cyprinodontidae > Cyprinodon > Cyprinodon diabolis. Next base: position 48,139,627 of record CM060066.1, read on the forward strand.
ATTAAAGTGGATTTCAATTTCAGTGAAACTTTTACTGATAAAAAAAGAGAAAAAACAAATAATTTTATCTATAACTCAAAAACCATTCTAGTAGCAGTCTCTTTTATCCAACACTCTTTAATCATAACACCTTATTTAAACAACATTATTCAGGAACCCAGTTATCTGTGTGGTTCTGATGAATGAAGCAAATCTACATTCTGTCTTTACCTGGATTATTGTCCTGCTGAATACCTTAAGCGCCGCTAAGCTTCAGGTCATGAACTGCTGTCCAGACATTCGCCTTCAGCATTTTCTCCAGGAGAGCAGAATTCATTACCCCATCAAACAGTTGTCCAGATCCACAAAGCAGCCCCAGCTGACGCTCCACCACTGCCATGTTTATCTGCTGGAGGCATTCTTTATGTTAAACACTGTTTGCTGGTCACCCTAAAAGTTCACAGAGGTCTGGAGAACTTTTGCTTAAAAATCTCTGAGACCAAAAAGACTGTTGGGCTTTGGCCTTTGGCCTTTTTGGCCTCAGGATTTTTTTATTGTGTTTCTGTTATTGCTGAATCATTAAAACTGTGGTTTGAAGTGATACCTAAACAGCTATATTTGTTGAGAATCCCTGATGGGACTCAGGATATCCTCATCCAGACATTGCAGTAATAAAAATGGGAAATATAACTTCTTATAATGTATAAATGTGATTATCCCATAGTCCTTCTGACATATGTCACAGTCTCTGATAGCATTTAGTTGATAGCTGCGGAAGCATGGCGTGTTTGGTCCAATGATACACTAAAGTGTTAAGACACACCGTGATCCCCCCCCATCATTCTTGCCTTCACATTGCCAGCCCCAGCACTAAACCTTTTGCTCTCCCTGATAAAATATTTAAGATCTGCCATGATTAAAGTGCATCCTTCTCACCTTGGCAGCAAAATCCATTAACCGCAGCAGAATCAATTCCATTGATTTCAATGATAGAGGCTGGAAATGGAAATGTGCATTTGGAGGAATGGGTATGAGGTCAGGAATCAGGCTATGAGGAGGTGAAAAATGCACTTTGTTGGTGAGAAGACGATAGGGGGAAAAAAACCTTCTTTACTCAGAGCTCAGACAGCACGGATCCGCTATGAAAAATGCATGGAACATCATTCAGGAACACAATTATTTGCATGGCTCAGAGGACTGAAGCAATTCATGGAAGCCTCCTTGACACAGCCTCTAAGGATGCTGCAACAGTACCATGCAGCTTAGCACAGCAAAGCGTAACAAAAGCAAGGCGGAAAGCCAGGAAAAGAGAAGCTTGGAGAAAAAAAGACTTGAACAAACCTAGAGAAAGGGCACGTGTAACTGTCTGCTTAATAATTTAGGTACGAGCTTCTCTACCATTGTCATCACAGTCCTACTAAAATAAAAGACAGCATCTTTAAAGTGATATCTGTTATGGGAAGATCTGTATTCACACAGAAATAATCATTACAATCTCAGTTTTCTCTGATAACAGTATTTAGCTTTGTGATGAGTGGGGTTCATTACATTAGCAGGGTTAAAGGCACGTTCTAACAATGATGGCTCTGTGTACACTGAACGCTATCAGAGATAAGGTGGGATGGATGTACTGCCGTGCCATTCAGTGGCTGGGTCCAGCAATTCAAAATGTACATTTATCCATCAGATATCAAAGCTCATATTAGGATCTGCACCCTGGTTGGCTCTATTTAGTTGAAATATGTTTTACAAAATTATGATTGATTTGGACACATTATTCAGTTATTCGTATGCTTGCACAAACCTTTCTTCTAAATCAAGGGGGGGAATCAGAATTAGTTTATGAATCACTTGCTGTAAATTGTTTTCTTGCTGTGGAACCGTTTACAGAAGAGAGAAAAATAAGATTGTAGGTACAAATAAGATATAAGAATAAAATAAGGATCACAAAACGGGAGCGTCTGCAAAAGGCTGCAAACGAGTTGACGCATGCGCACCAAGTTAAATAAAGTTGGCCATTCTATGGGACTGATAACCGCTAATAACGACCACGCGCGTATGCGTAGCTGAAAAGATCACTGGCTCGTGGTGAGTTTCAATGAACTCTGCTGAAAACAAGGGACCCTCTCTAGCTTTGCAAATAGGGAAGATTTTGATGGAAACCAAAGTCAAATTCTTAGTAAGAAAATAATCATGGCTATGAATATTTATTTATGTAGGTGGGTTTATTTGCAGTCTGTATGTCTAAACATAAAGGTAAGTTTGTGTATTTTGTTTTTTTTTTATTTAAAGAAGGTGCATTCTTGAAATTAGAGTTCTTTGAAATTATAAGAATCAGAACAAATCGGGTGGATGAATCATGTTAAGGTCAAAAGGATGTAAAGATTTTTTGATTGAATACGTTTTTCTTGTAATCCCTTTTAAACATAAGTACTAAAAAATGTAGAATGTCAATGTTGGGAATGTCTAAATACTGTTGCATATAATGAGAAATATCTATGTTTTTCTTATTTTCAATATACTGACCTTTTAGGGTGATTGAATTACAATATTTGTTAATTGATTATTTTATCTATTTATTTGTGATGCCAGCTTGGAATATTGTTTATTTTAGAGCAAACCTTCACTGACAAATACAGGCAATGAGCTTTTTTCATAACTTTTGTCTGCTGAGAGATGATTCATAATACATAAGCCTTGCCATTAACAGCCGAACCCATGCAGGCGGGAGAGGCATTATGCGCCGTGTTAGCCAAGCATGTCATACTGCATGCAGTTACACTAGGAAATCTGATATTTATCCTGAAAGCACCTAGAAAACCAACAAACAAACATGGACAATTGTTGGATATAATGTGAAAGTAACTGTAACTTGTATATTTTGTTCCTTCCTAGAAGATTACGTTTACTAATTTAGTGTTCAAAGCTACACAACAACATTAACGTCCCTTAATATAACGCATACATTTGTTACATAGTTCCGATAAAACTTGATTATTTTACAAGATACCTTGAATTTATTTACAAGTAGAACCATTCAAACCATTTTCATATATCGTATGCCAACAAACAGTATGAGATTCGATATGCAGCCAAAAGTGAGAAAGAAGCTAAAGGGAAATTTTTTTTTAGAAACATCAGTAGTTTTAATGCATATTAAAGTTTCAAAATATCAGATGAATAAAAAAGTTGAAAACATCTTTGAATACAATGATTTTGCTAATGCTGGATCATATAAACAAAGACTAGTGCACACATGTTTGATCATTGATGGAGGAAACTGAAAAGAAAGGAGGCAAATAATGAGATAAAATGGTGTGAATTTCCCCTTTGTTTTCTATTTACAGTTTGAGGCTTGCACAGGCTGCACTTTTTTTTATCTAATAAAAAAGGCTGACACACATAAGTGGCTACAAAACAATTTGAGCATCTCTGATCTCTAATCTTATAGGTGAATATCTACAATAAAACTCCAGCTTATGTCCACGAGGTCTGCAGTCTCCACCTTCAGATGAGCTTCTTATACATCACAGGGGATGCTGGTGACATCTGTCTCATCTCATTTGTCTTATTTGGAATGTATATCCCCATTACTCCACCATCCTGCCAGTGACCCAGTTATAATTCACAGAAAAACATAATAAAAAAATGTCAATTCCAAAATGAAGGATTAGTGAGCACTGAACAAGAAAGGTTCTGTTCCGACCTGTGGTTCTGGTTTCCTTTTGTGTTCCTGTTTCCCTTTATTTCCTTGTTGTTTACTGTGTTGAGATGGTTTGTTTTGAACTGGTGGCATACAAATAAACTGAATTAAATTGAACTGAATTGTAATCTTTTAGTTTTTAAGTTGTCAGTTTTCTTTAAGGTTTGCTATATCAATTATCTCAATATTTTCAGGTATTTTATGGTTTTCTTTTTATCCTTATTTCTATTATTCGTCGTTATTTGTTGGGTTGTATTTCAGATTTTTCTCCTCTCCTCAGTGTTCTCCCTCAGCTCTTTACCTTCACCTTCCTCAGCTGTTTTCTTCCTCCTCTTCCTCTCTCCATCCTAGTAACTAAGCTGTTGGGTTCCTTCAATTTTTACCGGACTCTCTTGTTTGTTGCCTGAACTCTTAATGTCTTGTCTCATTTTTTTCCTCTTTGTAAATCATTCTAATTGTTTTTGTTCTTTATTGCGTCTGAAATCGATCTGCACCTGGGTCGTCAGACACTTCCTGAGGAGCCTCAGAGAACCAGTTGGAAGTAAAATTAGGAAATAAAATTTCATCAACATATTAGAGCTTCAAGAAGTGTGATTTAGCAAAACTACTTCATGTCCACAGCAGATGTTGGAAACGTTCTAACAGTCTACAGTTGCAGGAGCCTTTTTTTGAGCTTTGGTCTGCTGGAGGAATGCCATCAGTTTCAGAGATGCTAATTGGTCCAATTATTAAAAGGCTGGTAAAATCAAACGTCCAAATCCAGAAACTTGAATTCAGAGAACAGCTCCACAAGCTGATCCCCATATTAGATGTTTCCTCTAGTTTTCTCATCAGGACTCGGACAGCTCTCAGCTCTGCTCATTAATTATATCACAGGAAATTGTTCTAGCCATTTACAACCTCATTCTGTAACAGCTTGGCTCTGGTGAGGTCATGAACACCCTCTAAACCAAGAGCTCCTTAATCCCTGGTGAAGATTTGGATTGATAAAAACTAAAATCCAAGCCATTATGAAATGGATCAGACAGAACCACAGAGAACCTGTCTCTACTACTGTACTGTTTACCACCTAAAGCAGCAAAGTGAGGAAACAACAGCAGAGGTTTGAGGTGTTTGGGGCTGGGAGACCATGGCTCATTAATCAAAACAATAATTGATCTCATGTTTTGGCCATAAAAAGCATTTTCTAATTAAAAAAAAGGAGTGACAAACAAAATAGGACTTCAGTTTTGTTTGTACTTGTGTGGAAAATGTTTATTGTTTTTATCAGTCAACTATTAAACAGGCGTCTTGTTTGGGTTGCAGAGATTGAGTGATCCTGCCTCCCCCCTACATGGTTTTGTGCATTGCGACAAAGAGGTATAAAGGAAAAGTCAGCTAGTATTTCATAAAGCGTGAGAAACAGTGTGGCAGCTGTCCACAGTGGGGGGCTTTCTCCAAGCTGCATTTGCTGCTGCCAATTTACTGACTGGCTGATCAAATGAAGGATGGCCACTGGGAACCCCAGTTAACCAGAGGATGGCTCTTTCTTCAGGACACGTTAATGAATTCTAGTTTGCTGGTTTAAGTGGTTCTTTAAAAAAGGCCAAGGCAACTTATGACAAAGGTGAGTTAAGTCAAGCTTATGCATTATGTTATTACTTTGTTGATGTTACAAAGAGGCAGCACTGCTTAAAAAATAGGGGGCCAAGCAGGGGCCATCAGTTTAGAAAGGGCGGCACATATAAAGGCTCTAAGACCTGAACCACCATCACGTAAATACTCATACTTATCGTCTTTCTCTTACCCGGGACTTGGTCTTTAGGGAGGCAGTCTCAGTGGAGACTCCCAGACTTCCCTGTCCGACAGAAACCTCCTCCAGCTCTATGGAGGTATGAGGCACTCCCAGGCCAACAGAGAGACATAGGCTATGTCTGAATGTCCACCCTAATCACTACATAGTGCACTATATATATATATATATGAGTGTCCGAATGTCTAGTGGATGAAAAGGTAGTGGACTTGTAATTTCTCACAATGCATGTTGAAAAGTTGTGATCATCCATGGTTACTAGACAAGCAGAGTCACTATAGCATTTCACATATTGTTTGTGCTGCTGTTGGAGGAAAAATTTCCCTCTGCAATAATAAAGACTTTTGTAACTTGAACTGTTCAGGATTCAGATGATGTTTAAAAGCCTGAGCAGCGTTTAAATATGGAGCTCAGCACAGGAGATGGATTCACTAAATGCAGATGGAGTGAACGTGGAGGAATCCAGCTCTACACACCTCATCACCAAACAGGTCAGAGTATTGGTTGGATTTCCACATGGATCTACTAAAAAAAATTGTTTTCCAGACTGTGAGAAAAATCCAGACCCAGATGTTTCATGAGTGGAGTGCTGTACCTTCTGAGTGAAATTAAGATTCAATAAGAGAGAGAAGTCCTCCACTACAGACTCATTATGATCAAGTAGATCTAAATGACCAAAGATTCTGCAACATTTGTGATGCAATAATAAATATCAACCTAAAAATATCATGTCAATTTTTCTTTGAAGTTGAATTTCATTATTGAATTATTTTTGGTTTAGAGAAGCAGTGGATGTAGAAACCAAGAGTCTGACACAAAAGACCATGGGTACCAAATGTTTATCAGACTTTACTTTAAAAATCTTCATATTATTGGCTGCAGAGAGTTATGTTTCAGTTTCAGGGCCAAGGCTTGGAGAAAAACAGACTACCTAAGAGCTCAGTTGAAAAGCAACAATAAAAAGCAAGTAAGTTAATAGAAAACAGAGCATAGATGAGAAAAAGCAAGACAGAAAAAAGGAGAAAGAGTTATTTCCAGCTTTAGATTTTTCTTGACGGTAACAATTGAATTATCTCCAGTCAAAACCTACAGCCATGACCTTGAGATCTTAAAGATTTCACTTTCCTTTTTATATTTCAGGAATGAGACTTAGACTTAGACAAGCTTTTATTGTTTTGTAGAGTTCTCATGACATTTCTGTTTCTTAAATGATCAAATGTAAACATCAGGGAGAAATTTAAGGAATATTTGAGCTTAATAAACAAGCATTGTTCATATTAGAATATTTTTTATTCCCTGGAATGTGTGTAAATATGAGGAATTTGACTTTGGATTACACAATGTTCATTGTGTCCTTATTGTCCAATAACACAACAATACAGTAACTAATAAGCAGAATATCAGACACAGGACAGAGACAGACAGGTATACATAACAGCACGGCAATGAGCAGAAAGCAGAGGAGGCAGAGGTACATCATTCCATATTAAAGCCATTAGGGGGAACCAGTAAAGAGGGGCTGAAATTACTGAGTTATTGTTCCAGACATTCATTAGACTGATGGCTGCTGGGAAGAAACTGTTGCTAAATCTGTTGGTTTTGGCCTACAGTCCTCTGGCCTACCAGAGGGAGGACGATGGAACAGGTTCTGACCAAAGTGAGATGGGCCTACAGTGTTATTTCCACCCATTCCATGGCTCTCACAGTGTTCTTTATGCACCGATGATCAGACCTACCTCTGCTTCCGCTGCAGTTCCTCTGCAGAGTCAACATGTCTGTTTGATGTGGTAAACATGGATCTTCACTGCATCCTCCATCACCTGGACACCCCAGAAAAGGACAGCAAGATACGGTTGGTGGATTTCAGCTCCTCCTTTTATCCCAGTCCTCACTGAGCGGTCTTGACTCCAACTGCCGGTGGATCACAGAAGAGTATGAAGAGTACTCACATGTTCCTGTTAGAAATGGATGGATGGATGGATGGATGGATGGATGGATGGATGGATGGATGGATGGATGGATGGATGGATGGGTCCTTAGGTAGGTATCTTGATAGATAGACTGCCATATTTATTTATTTTTTTTTAACTTAGATTTCCAAGGTGAAAATAACTTTCTATCCTGTTATTAATAGCATTTCATCAAGCTAATTGCTATTTTCCACAAATTTTATACTTTATTATTCATTTACAAAAACTCTTTATCTTCAGGTATTTAGCAACACATAGAATTTGGCCTTGATGCTTTAATGTGTTGTTAATTTAATCCTTTCATCAATCAGTGAAAGGAAAATGTTTTTTATAAATAATTTCAAAATGGGACATTTTGTCAGTCTTGTCTAATAGTGAACTGGTGACATTTTTAAAACAGTGAATATTTCTTCACCCTGTTTATGCAACTCATGTTTCTAAAACAGAAAAATGTTGATACTAGAAACACAAGGGGTACAGAGGGACTGCCAGCGTCTGCTCAGCTTTCTAACAGAACAATGAAATAATGAGGATTTGATGTATGACGTAGCTCATCGTCCCAGCATACCTTTCATAGGAATATTTGTAAAATTACAGGTAACTTGATATCTATTTTCAACAACATGTTCTCTTTGAACCGGTTGTTGAAACTGTAACTCATACTTTCATAACAACTGCAGCTTTCTATATGATGGTTTATCACAAACAGCTTTGCTTGTCTCTATCAGGAGCAGGGTGCAGCTGGTAGAGTCAAAGAGCGAGCACATAACTTCTGCTTTATCCTTATTGACTGGTTGCCTGTTTAGTTGAGGGTCGATTCTAAGATTCTTTAATTTGTTTTTAAATCTTTAAGTGGACTAGCCCCGCCCTACCTCTCTGAGCCACTGAAAGTGCCTTCACCTTCTCGCTCCCTCAGGGCAGTGCACTTCTCCTATTCTCCTGACGACACACAGCTTTGCACCACAATGTCACCAAGTGACTTTCAACCCATCAGAGTGTTGGCTAAATGTTCGGTACAGATCAATAAATGGATATGCCATAATTTTCACCAACTGAATAAAAACAAAACTGAGGTAATAACCTTTAGAACAAAGGAGGGAAGTTCCAGAATTAGCTCACAGCTTCAGCTACTACAGATAGAAACGAGTGATTATGGCTGAAGTCTTGATGCCATGACCTGAACCTTTAGAGGCGCATAAAGGCAGCTACTAAGTCAATCATTTACCACGTGAAGAATATTCCCTGGATTAAAGGACTAATCTCCAAGCAGGATCTAAAAAAATTCATTCATGCATTCATCTTTAGTAGAATTGACTATTGCAAAACTGTCTTCATAGGTTTGCCTAAAAGTCCATCAGACAGCTGCAGCTGATCCAAAGTGCTGCTGCCAGTATTCTCACTAGAACTAAGAAAGTAGAACACATCAGCCTGTTTCTGAAGTCTTTACACTGGTTCCATCTAGCTAAGAGAATAGACTTTAAAATCCTTCTGTTTGTCTCTAAATCACTGAATTGATCAGCACCTCAATACATAACAGATATCTTTGTCTGTTTATCAACCTCCTAGCCCATTCAGGTCTTCTAGTTCCAACCTATTCTATACACCCAGAACTACAACCAAACAGGGAAAAGCATAATTTAATTTCTATGCTCCACTTTACTGGAATAAACTCTCATAATAGGATGAAAATGCTAAATCCTGAGTGCCACAAGAGATGGTTGGGTTATTGTCTGTTTATAAAAATTGGTGCATAGGTCTACAACCAGCAGGGGAGGACCTACCCTGGTTAGATCTCCTCCCCAAGGTCCTCTGTGTGGTTGTGGGATAGAGTAGGTGAGGGGAAGCATCTGAGACGGGGAGCACCACACCCAGTCCTCAATCCTCAACCCCAAACCTCAGCTCATCATCCTCATTAATCAGCTTTAAATGTTTTTATTATTGACATAGTTTATTATTGAAAAATGTGGTTTGTCCGATCCTAACTATCCCTGAGCAACAGAGTCAGAAAGTATAAACAGTGCTGCATTGTCTGAGGTCTCCAGTAGTGATCAGTGTTTGCAACAGATCTTGGCATAAATCATTGAGGGAGTGGTTGTAGTTATTTTTGTTTAGACAGCTATTATTTATGTTGAATCAAAAAATAAAAAGTGATGTCACTGAACTTGTGATTAATAGGATTTAAATGTCTTCACTCAGGTATAAAGCTACAGGGCGGCTGTGATGGATCTGATAACAGTGAAGGGGGATCGGTCTTATCCAATGTTGTGTCATATTCCTGTGGAAAGATCCTGCTGGAATTTAAGATTTTGGAAACACTACAGAAAAAACAGAGAAACCAGCATCTGTAACCAGTAGTTAAGTAACAAAACATTTTGTTCATTAATTTTTACACTTTTAAAGTACATTTTTAGAGAACTTAGAATGGAGTCCAAATGGGCCATCAGAATTTCATATTTTTAATCTTATCTTAAACCAATAAAACCATTACCAAACCAAAGCCTTTCCTTTGATCGAAAATTAAAATATCAGTGGAAAACTTCAGCGGAAACAGTCTAAAACATCATAAGAGCTGTTTTTCCTTTCAAGAAGGATTTTTGCTCTAAACACTTTTGTAGGGGATAAAAAAAAAGGTAGCCAGCTTTATTTTACAAAAGCTTCAGATCCCTGGACTAGATGTTTCTTCATCTGCTTGTTTCCATGCAGCGTTTACTCCTGACCATGAGAGTTGGACAAGGATGAACCAGTACATCCAGAGCTTTGGTTTTTGGTTTAGCTCTGTCCTCGTTAGAAGGAAATGGAAAACAAAACAAGTCTACAATTCAGGCACATGACAAGTAACAAGTGTGGGACCAATGTAGCATCGTGAGACCATCCTGATCTTGCGAGCTTTCAAGATTTGACTCGCTAATCAGTCTGGAGACTCTCCGTTAAAGAAAATTTGGAGCCGGTCACCAAACGAACGTCCAATCAGCGTTTGAGGCGGGTTGATTTATCTGTGAAAAAAACTTGTAAAGTGAACAGGAAATAACCATTAATATTAGCAAAGCATGCTCTGATGAGCTAAACTCTGTAAGTGGCTGATTTTAAATGTGGAGACGATGAATGATTTTGATTTGTTCATGTCAGTGAATAATCACTGCTCTACATGAGGTTTTCGTATCCCAGTGATCCGCCAGTGCATTCCAAGGTGTACATTGAAATATTTTATTTCCAAGGACATAAAATAGGGTTGGGATCTGTTTTTCTTTATGAGGACCTAATTGAAAAATTAAACAAGCTTTTATCAACCAAAAAGTAAGTTCTTCTTATATGTTTGAGTCCACCTTTAGCTTTGACACGCATCCAAACCAAGCAGAGGAACAGAGTGGATGTAGAGAACAGCCTGGGATCAGCTGTTTTTCACATAGAGCTATCGAAGCTCATCACAGCAGCTCAGGTGTCTTGATGAAAGAAAAGGAAAGCTAATTGAATCTGACTATAATTTTTTGTTCAGTATTTTGTTCCCAATTCCTCAAGTTTAAACGTGATTATAAGGGAATTACTCAGAAGAGCTCCAGGTTTATAAATACAGGCTTATGATAAATTTATTTTGTACTTTTTTCGACTCTTTACTAACTTCCAGGCAACATATTTATGTTGTTTTTTATTTGAGATGAAAAGCATAAAAAGCCAAGAGTTAAATGGTTAAACTAAAAGATTAAGTAAAATATTTGATATTTTAGAATCAGTTACTGTAGTACAATCCACTTTTGGACAATCGGTAATTTTGACTGAGAGTGGAATTCATGTTAAGAAAAAATGCCCAAAGAGTATGCAAGTCAGAAAATTAAAGAAACACTGATGTAGAGGTCTGAGTGTTTTACATAAATAACAGATTTAGCTGCAGGTTGTGGCCCCAGTAGACAGTATTCTTTCATTTTACTCAGTTCCGAGCACTTGCATGTTCCAGGTAATGAAAAAGCGACATTATTGTTTTAGTAGCTGCTTGTGCTTTTCATTTTTTTTTTGCTCTGCACCTGATCACATAAATAGCTTTTGGAAAAATTGCTGTGACCTTTTAGCGATTGTTTTTAGACAGCATGAGTCCTTTCTGGATTTGGCCTTTTAGCAGTTGGCTTTAGCCTCCAGGACGAGTTAATCTGAAATCATATTTAAAGATGTTGAGACAGTTATACACTAAAGTGAGATGCTTCAAACCTCCACTCAGAGCCACTTTAAACTCCTTTTAAGCCAGGCTCAGGCTTGTTATATTTTTCACATTTTCAGCTACTGTTCACAGTAATTGAGATTTTTCTGGTTAAAAATACAGACAGGACATCCTGAGATGATTAGAAACGATAACAATAATTTTGAACCTGCCTGATGCTGTTCTCTCTGCAATAATTAACAGTTTTTAAATGGGTTTTCTTTTAAAAGCCATCTCACTTGTTAGCTCGGATTCCAATAAATGCAAGTCCAAACCTTCTTTGGCAATCATGAGGTTTTGATGTAGTATTTGTCAGTTTTCCTGCCATCTGCTGAATAAAAGCATCTGCTGTTGGTACTTTTCCCCTGATTGTGTGGATGCCCAATACCTCACAAAGGAAAACTAGATTTAAGATATCTCTAGCGTAGTGTCATAGCTTCTCTGAAAACATTTTCTGAAAATTCATAAACTGGTTTAATGACAAAAAGCAGCCATGGTTGAACCTGAACTTTTAGTAGCCTCTAAAAGTTACCCGCTGCAACGGCATCTAATGCTTTCCATTAAAAATGGTTCTAGGTTCTAAGTTAATCAAAAAATGCATCAACAAAAGCAAAGCAACACTGAAGAGGTGTTTTTTTTTTACAGCTGTTTGTCGTCTTCATCAGGGCTAAAGCCCAGCAATTTATATAACAAAGGCCCTCACAGAAACCTATCTCCAAAGTGGCCTTTAGCCCTTAATTGTCTGCTAAGCAACAACAACGAGGAATCAAAGCCTTTGAAGATAAAGGGAAGCCATTAAGCTAACACTGTGGCACCAATCATTATCACCCAAATCCCAGCAACAGGGCTCATCACAGGGCCAAAATAAAGAGCAGATAATGCCGGAGCTATTGATGATTTTTCTCCAAAATGAAAGAAAACAAACGAGTCTAGAGAGGTGTGCCGCTGAAAGCCTTGAAGGAGCTCACAAAGGCTAATCATCAGCGTTAAAAACTTTCTGAAAAGTTTTGCTTTCATGTCTCCTGCTCTGTTCTTTTGTGGATTAAAGTTATCTGATGGTTAAATCTTAGATTTATGATGACATGATGGTAAATTTAATAGGCAGAATATGTTGAAATTATCCATCTGCAGGAGACTCGAACAACAGGCATATTTCTAAGCTCCCAGCTTAACATTTTAACCACCTGGGAGCATCTCTGCTGCTGTTACACTTTAAATGAAGTGAATGTTTTTTTATATATACAGGTGCTGGTCATAAAATTAGAATATCATGAAAAAGTAGATTGATTTCAGTAATTCCATTTAAAAAGTGAAACTTGTATATTATATTCATACATTACATACAAACTCATATATTTCAGATGTTTATTTTGTTTAATTTTGATGATTACAAATGACAACAAATGAAAATCTCAAATTCATCATATCAGAAAATTAGAATATTACTGAAGACCAATAAAAACAAAGGATTTATAGAAATGTTGGCCAACTGAAAAGTATGAACATGAAAAGTATGAGCATGTACAGCACTCAGTATTTAGTTGGGCCTCCTTTGGCCTGTATTACTGCAGCAATGCGGCGTGGCATGGAGTCGATCAGTCTGTGGCACTGCTCAGGTGTTATGATAGCCCAGGTTGCTCTAATAGTGGCTTTTAGCTCTTCTGAATTGTTGGGTCTGGTGTATTGCATCTTCTTCTTCACAATACCCCATAGATTTTCTATGGGGTTAAGGTCAGGAGAGTTTGCTGGCCAATTAAGAACAGGGATACCATGGTCCTTCAACCAGGTACTGGTAGCTTTGGCACTGTGTGCAGGTGCCAAGTCCTGTTGGAAAATGAAATCTGCATCTCCAAAAAGTTGGTCAGCTGCAGGAAGCATGAAGTGCTCTAAAACTTCCTGGTATGTGGCTGCGTTGACCCTGGACCTCAGAAAACACAATGGACCAACACCAGCAGATGACATGGCACCCCAAACCATCACTGACTGTGGAAACTTTACACTGGACTTCAAGCAACGTGGATGAAGTGCCTCTCTTCTTTTCCTCCAGACTCTGGGACCTTGATTTCCAAAGGAAATGCAAAATTTACTTTCATCAGAGAACATGACTTTGGACCACTCACCAGCAGTCCAGTCCTGTTTCTCTTTAGCCCAGGCAAGACGCTTCTGACGCTGTCTGTGGTTCAAGAGTGGCTTGACACAAGGAATGCGACAGCAGAAACCCATGTCTTTCATACGTCTGTGTGTGGTGGTTCTTGAAGCACTCACTCCAGCTGCAGTCCACTCTTTGTGAATCTCCCCCACATTTTTGAATGGGTTTTGTTTCACAATCCTCTCCAGGGTGCGGTTATCTCTCTTGCTTGTACACTTTTTTCGACCACATCTTTTCCTTCCCTTCGCCTCTCTATTAATGTGCTTGGACACTGAGCTCTGTGAACAGCCAGCTTCTTTAGCGATGACCTTTTGTGTCTTGCCCTCCTTGTGCAAGGTGTCGATGGTCGTCTTTTGGACAACTGTCAAGTCAGCAGTCTTCCCCATGATTGTGTAGCCTATAGAACTAGACTGAAAGACCATTTAAAGGCTTTTGCAGGTGGTTTGAGTTAATTAGCTGATTAGAGTGTGGCACCAGGGGCCATCAATTTTGAACCTTTTCACAATATTCTAATTTTCTGATATGATGAATTTGAGATTTTCATTTGTTGTCATTTGTAATCATCAAAATTAAACAAAATAAACATCTGAAATATATGAGTTTGTATGTAATGTATGAATATAATATACAAGTTTCACTTTTTAAATGGAATTACTGAAATCAATCTACTTTTTCATGATATTCTAATTTTATGACCAGCACCTCTATATAAAAAATCTGAAATCTAATGAAATAGTTCCCATAAGCTTGATTCAATTTTCCTCATTATAAAGCTGTCAGGCTTCACCTCGACAGATGTATTTTTTTTAGATACCTGTCCCAGCTCTCATTTATCAGGCCTATTTAGAGCAGATTTTAATGAGTTTTCACTGCCTGTTGTCTTTATTTGTGTTAAATTAAATCTGCTGCCTCCAACTGAATTCAATAAAACAACTTTGCATCTCCCTGAACAGGGCCCGATGCACAAGTTGAAATTATGCTCTAACAAAAGACACCCACCCAAGATTCATAGTGGAATTGGTCAAATTACAGTCAAACGGTATTTGTTATTACACATTTTAAATGATGTTTGGGACTTCCAGTCAGAAGGGATCTACTAACGAGTGAGGAGACACTCCGAATGTATGGCTGCCTCCCTCCTCAGTTTTCAACAACACCGAATGGTCAGCCTGTATGTGTCCTGGATAACATCTTAATAAGGTGCCATATATATTGTTCCTGCGTGCTTGAAAGTTTTTTTCTGATCTCTTGAGAAAAAGCAACAGGACTGGAATTTATTTTCTCCTTTCTCTTTATTATTAGGTGTGTAGAGATGCTAGTAGTCCTCAGCGTTGAGCCCTGCTCTGCTGCAGCTTTGATCAGGAGGTGCAGAGAGGCGACAGAATAGCATCTCACAGGGGAAGAACTGCAGAGCTTTCACAGCAGGCGGGGGTTGGTGCAGGAACTTTCCAAAACAAGAAATCTGTGTGACTTTTGAAAAACAGCCGCACTACCTTATCACTTTCCTCACTACATTCTTTTTTCTGCATTGATTTTTGTCTGATTTACTGCACAGACGAGAAATCGAGTATTCCACCTTAGAAAAGGAAACACAAATAATTGCTTGATGGAAATACCTTTAGAAACCCTGCAGTAAATGTCATACACTTTCAAACTTGCATACCATTATCAAAATACAACATCTATTAATCTCCATATTTTTATCCAGTTCTCATTTTAATTTTGAGTGAACTATAACATTTTTAATGAAAAGGAAATATTCTTTCACAGCAGCAGCTTAACCAGGTGATGCTAAACTAGTGAGAAACACAGATCAATAATAAAGCGAGGTTTAAACGATTGTTTCAGAGTCAGGCAGGGTTTGCTGACACGTGATTCTAATGCTGATTCAGGGAGCATCAGTGAAAACAGCTGGGCAGTCATGTGAGGTCAATGACAACTCATTCAATAAACCTATTTCCATCTCCTTTTTAGAGCATTATTTCTTTTTTTATGAAAAAAAAAAAAAAAACTTTTTAAAGGCTGAAAACGTTTGTTGCAAAATTAGTGAATTGAAATTTTTCTGTCTCCACCAAGCTCTTCAGATATTATTCTTCAAAATGGATTATATAACATTAATGAGTAAAAAATACTGACGACGGAAACATTTCTAATACTGCAAAGAACAGTTATGCTGGTTTGTACTTTGATGACCCTTCAAACCTCACCACTGTCTGTTGCACCAGACTGTCCTGCTCACTCCGTCCTCCAGACTAGCTTCACTGGATGTTATTCATATTTAAATGCATTAACCTTAATTAATCTGATGATTTGAAACAGTACATCCTTATATAGTCTCAATTATAAAACTCTAATTTTGTTGTTGTCAGAGATTCAATAAGGAATGTTCATTAAATAGAAAGCACTTTTCGTCCTCCCTCTACTCTATAACATCTGTTTCCGTGTCTAACAAGGCCTTCACTCAACACCTTCTGAAAAATTCCAAGTTTTCTCTACTTTTCCCCCATAAAATTAGATTTATAATGATTCATAATTTCTAAAAGAATCTTTTTCTGGGAGCTTTGTGTGTTTGAATGTACGATGTGATTGGATGTGTGTGTGGCCTTTGTATTTACTTACCACAGTGAGTGTATGTACTGCTGCATCTGTCTTTTTTTTTATCCTGTTTAAATTTCTACAAATTACAAGTACATTTCTCCACTGTGATCAATCAATCAATCAATCAATTGATTTAAGGACCAATTTAAGGACCCCTAAAACAAAATGATTTTTCTCTCAATGAGCTTATCCTTTTTAAATAAATAATGATATTGCTCTTTTATTGTGCCTTACCTTGACCTTGTTCATCTTTTACAAATTAAGCTGTGAAGAAATATTCCCTGACGGATTTTCAGTTTTTTTTTTGTTTCTAATTATTTATTTTAATAGTGGCAAAAATAACCTGTTTGAATACAAAACACAATTTTCAAATAATTAACCAAAAGTGAAAAAGCTAATAATACTGATGGCATCATTGGGTTAAATATGAAAAAGATTAAAGTGTTGATCAGTCAATGTTGATTTCATGTAAATTTAAACTAGAATCATGCAGGAAACCATACCAAGTGGTTCTGAGTTATTATGAATAAAATGGCTTATTTTTAACAGAGATATTCTACATTTAGTAGCTCTACAGCAGCTCTCTGATTGCCAGCTGGTAAAAACCCATCTCTGTGTGGTGACATCAGAAGGAGAACACTGTTGGAGCTAGCTCAGCATTCTATAATGAAGATGGATGGAAACATTGATGACAGCACCAGATCATCTAGTCTGGAATTGGATTGTGTGGTTGAACCATCGGCCAGTTCAAACTCAGCAGAGGGCAGTGATGCTGAGGTAGATGGAGGTATCACACCAACCAGACAACTGTCATGATGGGTTTCAGAAAAGCCCAGTATGCAGAACACCACGGAAACTGATGAAAAGTTTAACAAGTTTTATTGAGCACAAGCACATGGAATAAACACAGGAACTGGTTCAGGCCTGGGGGCTGGTTCACTGGAGTCTGTGAGGATGACAGTTCAGTTAGCTTGGGAGCAGATGAGTCTGAGTTTGAAGGTTTCAGATTTATACCTTGAGGTGTCCGGGTTTGGCTTTGAGAGAGGAACTGTTGAATCCAGAGATTGTTTAGTTCAGCAGAGTCCAATAACTGCTTCAGCGTCTTACTTCTAGCGTGAGGTCAGACCTTGGCTTTGGGTTTCCAGCTCTTAGTTCAGAGCTGCATGAGAATCCAGAGAAGGGTCTTCAGGTTTGGCTCAGAGGGCTGGCTCGGCAGGTTAAGCTCATCCAGAGCTTACAAGGAAAAACTGGATTCCTGAAAGCAAAGACAAAGAGGGATTAGAATCAAATCAGGAGCAACAAAGGTTCTCAGAAGAAGCTAGGCTCAGGTGCTAACCAAACTGGATAAACACTGCAGCGTTGAGGGAAGGTCTGAAGGCAGGTTATATACTGTGGATCCTCTGATGATGAGATGCGCCTCAGGTGTGTCGAAGGCTCAGCTCAGGAGGATCCACGGCGGACTCTGCTGGAGAAAGGTGGAACTTCTCCAGATCCCAACAACAACATATTCTCATTATCAGTGCGTATGAAATCGTACGAAAAGTTATGCACAGTATTTCGTACGTTTTGGACGTTTTTCCTCAAAAAACCACATCAGTGCGCATGCGCTGGCAGACAGAAAAAAAAAAAGCAGATCCGCGGACGGATGTAAAAATGGGAAAAACAGTGCAATCATCACTTATTCATGTCTCTAACTACGTTGCTTGCTGTTTTATATCTTAGGGTTAGGGTCAGGGTTAGGGCTAATTGTAATTTATATTCTATATTCGTGAAAGGTGCGTCAGATGCGCATGCGCATACCACGAAAAAACGCCCAAAAATTACGCAATTACGGTGCATAACTTTTCGTACGATTTCATACTGTCATGATTGGTTCAGGAAGACCCAATATGCAGAACACCACGGAGACGGAAACTGGAGTAAAAGTTAACAATGTTTATTGAACAATGAAAGAGTCAGGTACTGGTTCACTTCTGGGGATCTGGTTCACAGGTAACTTGAAGAATCCGGGTTTGGCTTTGAGAGAGGCACTGTTGGTTCCAGAGACTGTTTGATTCAGCAGAGTTCAGTTTCAGCTTCAGCGTCTTGCATCTAACGATAGGACAGACCTTGGTTTTCCAGCTCTTAGTCCAGAGCAGCATGGGAAAATCCAGAGAAGGTTCTTCAGGTTTGGCTCTGAGGGCAGGCTCGACAGGTTAAGCTCATCCAGAGCTTACAGGACAAAAACAGGTTTCCTGTAGGCAGAGACAAAGGAAATTAGTTTCCAGCTAGGAGACTAGAGGCAACAAAGATTTCACAGAGGAAGTTAGGCTCAGGTGCTAACCAAACTGGATAAACACTGCGGCGTTGATGTGAGGTCTGAGGGCAGCTTATATGGTGGAGGATCCTCCTGATGATGAGATGGGTATCAGGTGTGTCGAAGGCTCAGCTCAGGAGGATCCACAGTGAACTCTGCTGGAGACAGGTGGTACAGCTCCAGATCCCAACACATATGCACTCATAATGAGAATAGGTTGAACCAGAGCAGACCTCTAGCCTACAGAGTCATACTCTGAGCGTGGTGCTAATACAACCACAGCAGCCCTGGTAGAATACAAAGAGCAGGGAAACTCAGCATTCTGCACCTCTGGTAGAGTTAGTATAACTCTATTAGAACACTGAACTCTGTTATACTAACTAGTTATTAGCTAGTAAATGAAAATTAGTATATAAAACTTTAAATGAACAATATTTTATAATAACTTGATAAAAAAAAACTTAATAAAAACACAGCATAAATTCCTCTGAGCCTTCTCTCAAAAGCACAAACCTACAAAACACCTAAATGCAGAGCGCAGAGTCATGTTATTACCACAAAGTTATCCTCTGACTGCAGTATTAAAGCAGCTAATATAATATAATTAGCTTTAGATCATCATCATCTGGGACAGCAGCAATCTACGATTTAAGCTTCCAATCAGCCTCTGGTTCTCTTCTGATTAATTTTAAAATTTCTCTCACCTTGCATGATGATGAAGATCCAGGAGGAGGAGCAAATCATGCCAGCTAAATTTTAATCATGAAATGTTAGAAAATGTGAAGTTATTGTCAGTTATATCAGCTTGTTAGAAATTTCTAAGAAAATAAAGCAATAGGCTCTGGAACTCAAACATAGAGTTGCTTTATTGCTTTCTTTGGCCGACTCAAATGCAAACAACACATACAGACACAGATTTAGAGTCTGTTCTCAATGAGATCTCCAGAGAGGCTGCTGGGATTTTCTGGTTCGATTTCGGCTGCCTCAGAGGAAAAGAGGCAGAGATTATTCTTTATCAGATAGTAGAAAGTTGGGTTCTTCTGTTAGATAAGGGAACCAGTTAGTGTTAACTGAAATTAAGGTTGTTTTGGGATGGGGGAGTTGGACCACAGCTCCACAGCTGTCGGATGGAGCAGCAAAGTTGATTGTTGTTTCTCCAGGTGGGACCTTGGCTTCAGATATAAAAATATAACATTTTTATTTTTTGTGAATAATCAAGTGGGACATAATCATGAAGTGGAATGAAAGGTATAACTGTAGATATTACAAACTTTTTAAACAGATAAAAAACTAAAAAATTGGGTGAACAAAATGATTCAGCCAACATGAGTTATTACATTGTAGCGCCACCTTTTGCTGCGCTTACAGCTGCAACTTTCTTTTGGTTTATCAGTTTTGCACATTGAGAGACTGACATTTTTGCCCATTCTTCCTGCAAAACAGCTGGATGGAGAGCGTTTGTGAGCAGCAATTTACCGTTCTTTCCACAGATTCTCAATTGTATTCAGGTCTGGACTTTGACTTGGCCATTCTAACACCTGCATATTTTTATTTGTGAACCATTTCATTTTAGATTTTACTTTATGTTTTATAACATTGTCTTGTCAAAGATACATCTTCCCAGTCTCATGTCTTTTGCAGACTCCAACACGTTTTCTTCCAGAATGGTCCTGCATCCCATCAGTTTTAACCATCTCTGCTGTCCCTTCTACAGAAAAGCAGACCCAAACTATGATGCTGCCGCCATGATGTTGTGTTCTGGGTGATGAGCTGTGTTGCTTTACTCCTGACATAACATTTTGCATTGTTGCCAAAAAGTTTGCTTCTGCTTTCATCTGACTAGATCAACTTCCACATATTTGCTGTGTCTCCCAGGTTTTTTTGTATCAAACTCTAACTTAGATTTTTTTATGGATATCTTTAAGAAATGTCTTTCTTCCAGCTTTGTGCACTATGCAAATGATTGTTGTCTTATGGACAGAATCTCCCAACCTCAGGTGTAGATCTCTGCAGTTCATCCAGAGTGAAGAGGGCCTCTTGGCTTCAGATCTGATCAGTCTCTTTGTTTGAGCTGAAAGTTTAGAGAGACGCTCAGGTCTTTGTAGATGTGCAGTGGCCTGATAGTCCTTCCATTTCAATATTATCACTTGCACAATGGGATGTTTAAAGCTTGGGAAAACGTTTCTATCCTAATCCAGCTTTAAACTTCTCCACTGCAGTACCTCAGACCTGCCTGGTGTGTTTCTTGTTCTTCATGATGCTCTCTGCACTTTAACCAGACCTCTGAGACTGTCACAGAGCAGGTGCATTTATACAGAGACTTGATTACACACAGGTGGATTCTATTCATCATCATCAGTCATTTAGGCCAACATTGGATTATTTATAGATCCTTACTGAACTTCTGGAGAGAGACTGAAAGTAAAGGGGGCCATTCATTTTGCACGTCCTAATATTCTTTGTTTTATTTGTTAAAAAAGTTTCAAATATCCAATAAATGTTGGTCCAGTTCATGATTGTGTTCCACTTGTTGTTCACTTTTCACCCAAAAAAAAGTAACGTTTTATATCTTTTTGTTTGAAGCCTGAAATCCATTCAAAATATTTTCACAAGACACTTTAGCGCTACTTGACGTTGCACCAGTCTTAACTTGGATCATTATGCACTCTACCAGTAGGTCTACACATTTCACATAAAGAACAGAATGTCCCATATTTGACTGTTAAATTGTGTCCTTGTTGTGAGATGCTCTAAATATCCCATTTCTTATTTGTCAGAAGCAGCGATTCGATATGATGATCAGGACTTTGAGTAGAAAAGGTCACTGAATTTCCCTTTTTAAATTCCCAAATTCAACGTGAAAACTGTGGTACATTTTGGTTCGAGGAACAAATTACTGCCTTTATGGTCAGTAGGTTGCAGATGTGTCTCAGCCCTATTGTCCTTGTTTTTCTAACTGTCATGGTAAAGATATGGCATCTGTCTACTTCTTAGGCGAAGTTCAGACAAACAGGTGAAACTAAAACTCCGAAATCTGAGGGGTTTTGGATATAGCATATCCCACAGACACAACATTGCATCCATCTCAAATGGAAGATGTAATAATATTAATAATAATAATAATATTGCTCTATAGGGTCGTCTTTCAGCATATGTCAGGCTGTGAAGTCTGTAAAACCCAGTTATAAATATTATTGTTGACCATTTTTCAATGATCATTTAATATGAATAATCATATACCCTATAAATAGGACTTCTTTTCACATGTGTATCAGTAGTAGATGACGTTATTGCCAACAGGCCAGTTGATGCTAAGAAGGATCCTCTGAGAAGACAGTGTCCCAGTTTTAGGTGAAAAACATGCAGACATTGTATCATTGAAGGGATGCTGTGACCTTGGCTTTAGCTGCATTACAGGATGTTGTAAAGATTTATCATCAGTTCCTATTTTCCATTACAATGACTCTCAGAGCTTCGTGATGCTTAGTTACACGCTTACCCCTATTTTCTCTTACTGCTTCATTGGGTGTCTGTCCCAAAACAGCATCAGTTTCCTCCATAATTGATGAAGCACATCCGGGGCGGACCGCTGCTTCCAGTGTTTATGTTTCACTTGACATTTCCTCTCACTTGGAAGTCATTGTGCAAAAGATGAATTGAAGTTTGTAGATCTGTGCTGCTCCCTAACAATAGGGATTGTTAGCCGGCAAACATTTCCATCTTTGAAAATTAACTTCAAAACCAACAAGAATGTGAGCAGAAATAGAACCAATAGAAATTAGACCTCTTGACATTTTTGAGCACATACAGCTGTTTTAGAAGAAGCATTGTGTTTCAGCATTAGATTTCTGCTTCTGCACAATCTGCTAAGAATGTTTGTTTTCTGCACCACCACATTTAGATGTCATTTACCCAATTAAAGTCCTTTTTATACTGTACCACCTCTCTGATCTTAGTCTTTATCAGAAATAATTAAAGCCAAACAAGAAACAATATTTTCTCTGTGATATTATTAACCACAAAGTCCTGGGAGAAATATTTCCTTGCGTAACAAAAAACAGTGTTTTCAGCCTTTTGTGTTTATTTTAGGTCTCTGATGGATGCAGACAAATAAGAATGAATTTTAATTGTTTTTGCTAACTGCTGAAGATGCAGTATGTTCATACATTCCTGCCAAAATATGTGTTCATGTCATATAAAAAAAACTAGACCGTCCTAAATAATGAAAGTACATTTAAATTTTTTATTTTTACAATAGGTTTCCTTGACTTTAGACATGTGCTATACTAAATGTGGTTAAACCTGAAATAAAGACTTATAAATTTGAACTCCCAGCTATGTACAGTAAAACCATTGTCTGCAAGTATCCGATTGATCTAATGATACAAAGCTAAAATATAGAGGTATTAAGAAATATTTTACAGTAACATTTACACAAAATTGTCTTGTCTTACATTGTCTTTCCAATGTAACTTTTCCATTCATTTTGAGAAAAATAAAATCACTTCACTTCAGTAGTTGGATTCAGATACAAACAGAATACATAAATTATCTGTCAATTTGTAAAATTATTATATTCACCTAAATTTGATCATATTTACCTAAAATTTGCAACATCTAGAAAAAAGCAAAGATTGCATAGTTCTTCTCTTTCTTAGTGCAGTCCTCAAGCAATTACAACCTACAAAGATCTCAGGTGCATATACATTTTATGGGAATATAAAACAAAGTGAAAACACTTGAAAAACAAATCTGAGGTTTGTTGTAGGTCTTCTTTGTATCCGACACAGCAGTCCTTGAAATGGGTGCAATTTAAGTCTGACAATGCATATAAGAGTAAAGTCTTTTCCAACATACAGGTTTGCCTACCTGATGCAAAGACAACTTTTGTGTAAATGAGGAACTAGATGTCAGTTAATGTTTTATATTTCTATGTGAAAAAAGAAAACATGCTGCTTGGGCCTAAAAACTGCTCCGAATCCACTGCTGACTGAGGTCATTCAAAATGTTCCTTCACCACTTTTAAATGGAACTTAGAATCAGCACTCCAATTTGTGTTACTTCATCGGCTGCTAGTTGTTCTTTGGACTGATTTTTAAAGTTTCCTGCATGGTCACGCTCCAGAGTAGCTATCTAACCTGCCCTATAGCAACATGCTCCCTCACATTATCTAATGTCTGCCAGTCAGTCACTGTTGGTAGTCCCAAAATAAAAGGATGACAGAGTTATTTTAGCCACTTACACCAAATTACTGCCTTCTGGGGAGGAAATTTTAGGTTACACGACTTCTGAGTCTGAGAATTAGGGCAACACAACTATAATGATGCACAAATTTCAGAGGATACATGCTTGAAATTTCACAGGCAATTTACATCGTAAACAGAGAAAAGAGTTTGTATCAATTTACCTGTAGGCTGTTTATCTTACAGAGCCAGTCAAGGTGCTCTATTAAATGGGAAAAGCCAAACAAAAGTGGTGGGGTCCCAGGATGCATCAGATTCTTCTATATATATTCATATAATTAAAGCTACAGTGTGTAATTTTTAGCGACATCTAACGTCCAGACTGCAGACCGCAGCAACATGAACATCTCCCCCCCACCGCTTCTCCCCCCCAACAGTACGGCGAGCGTTACGGGACAAAATGTCTTCCCCGACGTCTGCATTACCTACCTTCTCAAGTGATGAGGTTTGTTTACATAGATAATTTTACAGATAGTATTTATTAGTATCTATAGTAGTATTTAGTATCTATTGTTCAGTACCGTCTCAGTTCATCTCTCTCAACTTGCCGTAGTTACTTTCGAGCGTAATGGGCGATCTCGCAATCACTAGTTTGTTGGCTCTGCGCTGCCGTAGCGCAAAGATGTCTGCCTCCATGGCTGCGAGACCCGCTCCCATGTAATTATAAATAACGAATTCTAAGGCAATGCAAATATTAAGGTTAAGAGGCTGAGCTCGTAGATGATGATAAATAACATAGTTATGTATAATATATTACATTTCTGACTGTATATCCCTGTAATTATTACACACTGTAGCTTTAAGCCAGCCATTTACACAAACATTTCAGCATTCATGATAAATTTATAGGTGCACTTAAAACCATTTTTCTCATTCTTATCCTTAGGTTGTAACAGCAGAGAATAAAAGTTTCAACAAAAGAAAAACAGGAACTTACTGCATTTTGCAAGTGTTTGATTATCTTATTAAGTGCATTTTGTCTCTTAAATAGAACAGTTTTCAATTCAATTCAGTTTATTTAAATACCGCCAATTCACAACACATGTCATCAAAAGGCAATTTACAGAGACAATACAGATTTGTTAAATGTTTCTTTTAAGGAAAACAATTTGATTGCATCCAGTCATTGACTTGTGAGACATGCTCCTCTAGGATAAGCTTGCGGCAACGATTTTTGCTTGCACTCTCATGTTGAATCTTGAGACTTCCGTCACACTGAGTGTTGGGATCTAGGGATGTACCACCTTCCACCAGCAGAATGCGCCATGGGTCTCCTGGGCTGGAGCCCTCCAGCACACCTGAGACAGCTGCCAGACCTTCCTTAAACGCCCGCCGCAGTGTTGACCTTAGTTTGGTTAGCAACCTGAGCCTGTGTTTGCTCACAGGAAACCTGTCTCAAGCCTGAAGCTCTGGGTGAGCTTAACCTGCCTTCCAGCCCTGGTGAGCCAAACCTGAAGATTCCTATTTGGATTTCCCCTGCTGCTCTCTGTGAAGAGCTGGAAACTCTGATCAAGGTCTGCCATTTAAAGTCAGAAGCTAGACGCTGTAGCTGCTTGTGTACTCTGCTGAACCAACAGTCTCTGGACCCAACGGTTCCCTCTCTCACAAGAGAAGCCTGGACTCCGTCAAGGTAGACTCAGAATTATCTTAAAGGACTCATTAATCATCTGTCTGCCCAGCTAATCAAACTATCCATCTCTGCAGACTTCAGTGAACCCAACCCGGACCTGTTCCAGATCCAGTTCATGTTTTTGTGTCAACATCTTTAATAAACTCTGTTAAACTTTTACCCAGCCTCCGTTGTGTTCTGCATGTGGGTTTGAATTAAAACCAATCATGACACTGAGCAGGCATGTTACAATAGTGGAGAGGAAAACTCCCTTTTAACAGGAAGAAGAAACTTCCAGCAGAACCAGACTCTCTGCAGAGGCCTACTTGGGTTCAAGGAGACAGAAGCAAACATAGAAAAGAAGCAGATATGCAAAAGTTAACTGTCCACCAGCTCCACGGGCGTTCCTTTCCGGGAAACACACAGCCAAGCAAACAAGCTCCGAGCCAGCTCCCATGTCAGAGGATGAAAAGGAACACATACAGTTAGTCACAGTCAGAGAAACAGGACTACACTAAAAAAAAAACAGGCCAAGCTCCAACATCTATAAACAAAGGTGTTGATGACAGCAGCACAGCTAATATTTCTCTCCAGGATGGAGTCACAGGTGAACAGGAACAGACCAGAGAAATTTAAGTTATGAGTGGAAGTTAAAAAATGCAGCAGAATTAGGAAAATAGAAATAGAATGGTGAAGAATGAGGAAAAGTTGTCCCTGTGTGATCAAGCAGACTAAAGATATAGCAGCATATTTTTAGAAAATACCTTAGGAAAACTGCCTGCATTGGATAAGAAATGAGAAAGGTAGAGCCACAGGAGGACCAGTAGTTTTCTAAAGATGCAATGTTAATGTCTATAATATTATAGACGTATGTGTGACAACATTCTCAGTTCAAATCCAAGCAAAGGAATTAAGTCGTCCTGACCTGCAACTCATAGCATTCAGGCAATCCAACGTCCTCACTGAACATGGCTGGCTGTTCAAACGCATACCTCTAACATCAGAGTTTAAGGTGAATTTCCAACCTAGGAGGCTGCAGGGCTTCGGTGCCTGGGGCAAAAAAACGTCAGACTATGAAGCAAAGCTTAATTACACCTTAGGTGCGACACACATCTAATAATATCCCACTGCTGTTGGGTTATAATTTGTTGAAAGAAGTGAAACTGATCCAAATGGTACTTTCAAGTACTTGAACATTGTATATTTGACAAAAAAAACCAAAACATTTTCATACAGTTTTTCTCCTGTGCTGACTGCTCAGTCTGAAGCTGTCAACCCTAAAATAACCAACCCTCCATGAAGAAATCACAGGGAGCAAAGCCATTCTTCATTTAAATCTGGAGTGGCCTTTGACATCCTACAGCAGACTAATTATAAAATCCTCACACACACACACACACATGCAATGTCCATTATTGGAAGATGGAATTAGGATGAGCTCCGGAGAGGTTGACAAGCCAAGGGGAGGATGTGTTTGTCAAAGCAGGTATCTACAGTCGCTTCATGTTCAGTCAGATGTCAAAAACTGTGACATCTTTAGAGGCCCCCCCCCCCCCATAACCCTACACTGAGTGCATAATTCATTAAACATCCGTACACAGCTGCACTGGAAATGTTCAGCTTTCCCAGTTTGATAGGAAGGAAGCCGATATACAACTGATGTTTTCTTTCACTGTGCGATTCATTTTTATTTATATTCACTGGATTTGATCAAGTTTTTGATGGCTTTAAGGTCAAAACAAATTGAACAATAACAAATTCCTCATCTGTTGTTTTACAACATTGCTGCTCTGAGTTCAAGATGTTATCACTTATACATAATACCCTGGCATCTTAAATACTGCTACCAACTAACACTAAATATTAAATCACAAGTCCAAACTATCGCTTTTTAAATGGCCAGTTGAAATTGTAATAATAGTCTAGAAAAATCTTTATTGTCTTACATTGGGGATATGCAATTGTGCAAAGGAACAGGTTAATCAGAGCATGCAGATTTACACTAAGTTATGAATATTAAAGAAAAGGCTGAACAGGAAGGATACATGATAGTGCTGAAGTCAACACCACACCAACAGAGACAAAGAGATTATATGTTTTAATTGTGTTTGTTTCTAACCAGACAAATTTCTCTTGTAAACAAGATATTAGATCTAAATGAGACAAACTGTATGATTTGGAGTAATTTTATTTACATTTGCTTTAAAATACACGCAAAACCAATATGTCCTCCAACAGTCAAGCCTATTTGCTCTGTTTTTTTCTCAAAGCAACCACCTAGAATCATAGAAAGCTTGTTGTGTTTCATTTCTTGAAAAAGTTTATCTTAACACAACTGAACTGATAAGTCACAATAAACCTTTCATACCAGAGAGAAGGAAGAGGTAAAGTAAAGACACAGTATAAGCTAATTTAGCACCAAAAGTCCCCGGGACCGTGAATCTGATCGTCTATCAAATACAAATTGGATTAAAAAAAGTTGCAGACAAGAAACCTTACTGGTCCTGAAGGGATGTATCATTTTTGTCCACTATCAAATAGAGCAGATTGCTGCATAGTTGAATATTTATCTGGATTATTATTAATATTTAAAGAGCTTGTCCCGAGTAATCTGTTTTCAGGAAAAATAACCAGAGAGAGAAAAGTTTAAGGTGTAAAACACAAAGCTTTTCATTAACAAATGGTGTGTCCACCCAGTTTTATTGATAACACCGGAATTTACTTCACCAATCAATAAATCAAATGCAACTGCAGATTTAATGCGATTATTAGATAAAACACATATGGAATCATATTATGTTTCCAGCACATTTTTGGATCTGGTCAGTGGTCCAGATATGCAGACTATCTACAACAGATTATTGACTTGTTCTGGGGATGATTAGAACAAATAGTTGTTTTTTTTCTTTTACTATTCTACATTGGCTCAACTTTTTATCCTGAATATTTTCAATGGACTAGCTGGACACTTTTGTAGAAGAGATGGTGTTGAATTCAGCAGTTTAAGGAATTGACAATCCATTAACCATAGACTGAAAATTTCTGAATAAACATCACAGCTTTTAGTTACACTGCTTCTGCGTGCATGATGAATTTAAGTAACTTCATCTAGCTCAGGGTAGGTCTGATTCAGGATCCCCATATTTCAGCCATCTGTTCTCCATGGTTCACTTCAAAATTGGAGTCACTCAATGGACCAACCATAAGCTAGTCATGTCCTCTGTCACTTCTCTACACTCAGGGAGATGCACGGGGGGGTGTCAGTCAGTGTCACACTAACTGTGGGCAGGTGGCAGATGCAGCTCGGGGATCATCATCACTTTGACATAGTGCATAAATCATATATCTGATTTAAACCAATTAAAGTGCATTAAAGAATGTTGAAAGTTCTGTTTTAGACCCATAAAAGGAAAAGTCTGAACAACTGATCTGACCCAATCTTCGATTAGAACCAATCCATAAAGGCTGGTTGGAGATCCAAGATGTCTCCTTCCTGCAACACTTCATGTTTATTTTGCTATATACAAGGTTTAAATCTGCAGCACAAAAATACGGGAAGAGAATAAAATGTGAATGTATTTAATGAGCTTCAAAAATTCCTGCTTTAAATAAAGTCCACCATGCAGTTAACTCCTGCACTTCATTTTCGCAACTGAAAATTGATTTTATCTCAGTGCTACACATCGGTCTGATTAGTTTCACACTTGGATTTACAACATGTTGCACCACAGCTCATATAAATGTTATTTAATCAATAGGAAAATATATTGCCATAATAAAAATGTAGAAGTCTGCACTTATATAGTGTCCTAAATCATGTTGTATCTGCGGTTTTCTGCGTTTTTGTCAGGATAGAGTAAAATATTTGGAACTTGGTTCAAATATGTTTAATCAAACACTGTAGCTTAAGCTCTTTAATTTGTTTTGTTCATTAGTACATTAATTTTTAACATAATCAAAATTTAAATGAAATTTTTGGAATAAAGCTAGATAGAACAGCTGACAAAATTTAATCATAAGTAGTTATGGCTAAAGTGGGGCTGCAGAGAGGTTAATGTTGTTTATGGTTCAGCAGGTTATAACTCTGGATTCTGAACTCGACCCTTTTGGTGCAAAGATGAATGTCTTACAATTCAGAATCACATAAATAACCAGGCATAGTGAATCAGGGCATGTTAAAACACTGCTGGCAGAAACATTTGTAATTTTGTCTTTGTTGAGAAGTAAAACAAACAGCTCGTGTTCTGTCGATGCCAAAAAGAAAGCAGAATTTCTGTATGAAGTATAGCCCGCTGGCAGCAATATAAGCTATAACCCCCCCACACACACACACATACACACAACTTGAAGAAAAACATCTTCAGCTGCATCCACATTTCTTGACTGCAAATCATGTTGGTTTCTGTATTTTTCGAATAGCTTAAAAGCAAATCTAAAGCCTTTTCAGTCTGAGACCGCTGCAGAGATACCCTGACAGATTCTCTTGTAAATATTTGCAGGTACTTAATTTTCACAAGCAACAAAACCATTCAGTGTTTCATTTCAAATCTGTAACTCCAAAAAAATATCCTAAAATAGATCCACCAATTGAAACCAATCTAATGCAGGTTGGTGAAAGTTAAATGAGAAATTATGCATTTAGAAAGATGCATGTACTCATGTTTACTCATGTAAATCACAGCCGGAGGACATTGAAGGAGAACGTTCTCATAGACCAAACAGTTTGCATCATGCAGACTGCACAAAGAAATATTGAATGGGGTGTGGGATTATAAATGATAAATTCTAGCAGAAGAGATGCTTCAGGTGGAAACTGCTCTCTCTGCAGCCACAAACAAAGCAGATGCAGGAAAGTGATTATGTAAAAAAAGAATAGACTTGTAGTCTTAAATTGCCTTTTTAATGAACAGAGAAGGTCATAAGCAGGCAAAGCTCTCCTGAAAACTTTAAGGAGGACCTCTGACTCTCTGACTTCTGTTTGCTATGATCAGGTGAACCAATCAGATTAAGATAGGAACCAACAAATATTAAAAAAAAATAATTTATTTACTTGAAAATTTAGGAGCTAATATAAATAATGTCCTCTCTGCACACCTAGCATATGAAAAAACGATAGGAAATGGAAATAAATGCAATTTTGGAAGATGAATTGTAGGAAGACATCTGAATCAGTCACCAAAACAGAACCAGGAGTCACTTTTTGAAAGAATTTGATTCTAGGTTTAAAATATTATTCTTTTACACAACAAAATGGCCAGCATGGTACGCAATGTTAATATGTCTGACTTGTTGTTTCTAAAGCTAAAACAAGCTTTATTTCATTAAGGCTTTTAACTGGAATATGTTTGTCTATGAGCTGAATGACATTTGTTAATAAACTCTCATCTTTTGAGTGGAAGTTGTAGTGAATTGTAGAGTTAGCTAAGATGCTGTCTCATCCTCCAGAGATAAAAAAGAAATCATATTTAAAAGGGTGCCAATGATATTATCTATAAAAGAATCAATCTTATTTATAAAGACTCATATAGAATCATTACTGCTAAGAGCAGCAAATCTATTAAAAAGTAATCTAGGATTATTCTAATACTGCTCTATTATTGAGAAGAAATATGCTGCTATTCCTTTAAGAAGGTTGATTTTATACAGCAGTAAAAAACATTTTCCAGACTAGGTAGGGATCCGTACGAATATACAGTAGAGCACCATTTTCTCTCCAGTTTCCTAGCATTTTTCTTCAAAGTGCGCAGCCCTGCATTAAACCAGGGGGCCCGGTTTCTATTTTCAAAGTTCTTTTGGGGAAGGAGAAATCTGCTAAAGTAATTTTGAAGTTTAACAAAGAGAGGTCAGAGAGAACAGGGTTGGAGGAAATATTGTTATTCCTTCACACTCAATGCCATATGCCAGCATAAGGTCCAAAGTATGAAGATGAAAATGTGTGGGACTATTCACATTTTTAACAAAGTCAAGCTGAGGAATCATTAAGGGCTGGATTTAAGCTATCACCTTCAATGTCAGCGTGGATGTTCAAATCCTTAACTATAATGACCTTGTTACTAAAACTAAATCTAAATCAAATAGTAACTCTGAAAACTCATCTTAAAATTAAGTAAGACGTAAAAGTAAGTAAGGGTCTTGTGGGTGATAAAAAGTTACGATAAGAAGAGGTTTCGTTGCTTTGCAATTTGGATGAGTGGAACTAAGGGTTAAATGTTCGAAAGAGTTGTAATTATTAACTGGCTTTGGAGTAGCTAGTAAATCAGACTGAATGGTTGATGCTACTCCTCCTCCTCACCCAGAATTTTTGGGCATATAAACATTCAAAGAACTGGAGGGAGTTGCCTTATTTATGATCACATAAACCTCTTTCTGCAACCATGTTTCTGTAAGACAGAAAAAAATCTATTTGATTATCACAAATCAAGTTATTAACTAACAGACTTTTTAAGAAAGAGATTTTATGTTTAATAAATCACATTTTTATAGTTTTAACTTTTTTCCCATTTGTAGTTATTTAATTTTAGACTACAACTTTTGTCATTTTGTATACACAGAGTGTGTACCAAATTAAATTTTGTTTTGTACAGCTTCAGAACATTTTCATTCCATAAAGTGCAGCAGTGATCAAATGTAAACAGTGTGGGAGAAGAAAAAAAACATGGTGCATTTTGATTAGATTATCATGGTTAACTCCTGTAGGATTCTTTTCTAAGTCATTTGATTATGGTAGTGGGCAAGAAACTGGATGCAGTAATGAGCAGGTAACATGAAGAGAAGCTGCAAAGAGTTGTATTAAACCGAACCTCTGCTTCCTGGTCTGCAACTTGGGCTGTTAGAGTTTTGGAGGATTACTGTAATACATTTGGCCAGACTCCTAGAAATTGGAATGGATGCCGTCTCTGAATCTGAGGGGTCAAGAGAAAATTACGGAGGTGGACATTGCTTTGGCAAACTAATGCACCGAATCAACACTTTTTTTGGTGACCTTCAATCAGTGTAACCAGGTCTCATTACCGCCAGCAACTTACTGTATATAACCTTATCCTTAGTCACTAGTTTCAAATAGGATTTGATGTTGCCAGTTCCTCATCAGGATTTTGGGGTCTGTAGTTTGTATTCTGCACAGATGTTTTTTTTACATTATACCAGCCAGGAATCCACAATGCATAGTGAGTATTTTTTGTGTTTTAGAATCAGTGGCCTAAATTTCCTCCTTAGACCAACGTATTACCTCAGCAGGGTATCTGTTTACAGGTAAAGCATACCTGGTGATTGCCTGGAATTGTTCTTATCATTGAGCTGATAGAATTTGCCTTACTCGTTGGAGGTATTTTACTGGTGCAGCTTTGATTGTGACCTCTTGGTTTCTTCAATAACTTAACTGACTTGATTAAGAAAAGCATACATTCTTAAATTACTATCTCCTCTAGGTTTACTGATGAGGCTAAACACCTCATTAAAGGCCTTAGCTAACATGAGGTTTCCCTGTGTGGCTGGTAAAAGTATCCTGTATTTGTTTACTCTGGCTTGTGTGTCAGCGTGGGTGGAGCCATCTTACAGTCGCTGTCAAGTCAATTAGACACTCTTGACTGAGTGGAGAATAATGAACTGCTGAGAGGCAACTAAACCATCAAGTCTATGCAAGAGGCTGCATGAAGCTAATGTTGGATCAATAAAGGCTTTACAACCCCACATCCAGATTAAGAAGGTTTTCTGCCTCTGTTCCAATGTTAACGGCAACATATGATTACAAACATAACTCCACAATAAAAAAAAATAAAATAAAGATATCGCAAGAGAAACGTTTTTTAAATACATTTGACAAATATGATACAAGTTTATCATGAACAACTGTACATACTGCATTTTAAAAGCTTTTTTATACACAGAAAACCTAATTTTTTGATAAATTAGTACAGGATAACAGCTGCTACACTGTGCAATAGAAACAATATGTTTGGCTGTGATTTTTTTTTTTTAGCTTTTTTGTTTTTCTGTTTATTTGTGACATTATATGTTAAAGATAAACATATGATGGTAAATTATCCTCCATGTGCTGCTTCTGTGATCCTTCATGATTCCCTGTTGGCTGTAAAAGCTGCTTCAGGTACATTCTGTTAGGAATCTAACAAAACCTGAACACTGGACCACAGGGACAATTTAGCAAGCAGTCTCTGACATCTATTAAATTTGTCTTGCCTCCACAGTTTTCGCTGAGGCTGCTGCTATGCATACAGATAGCCTCCTGTTTAGCTGGCCACCATTAACTCAGCAACCAAATGCACTATATGCACAAACTTCAGGCCCTCTACTTTCAAAGCTCAACGGTTTACAAGCTTTAGGGCTACATTTAAAAAAAAGAAAACACAAGCTTTGTTTTGTGGTAAAAATAAATAATGGTTGTATAAACCAAAAAAATGTAAGTATCCAATGTGAAAAGAGGATTGGGCAGCAGTCAGAGGCAGAGCCTTTGCAACCCGATCCATGGATGCTTAAAATAAAACTTTTTTTTTTTTAAACTAGATACAAAAGAAAGAAAAAATTCTTTAGGTCCTCTCAATACCAGAGAACAAAGACAAGACTGTCCAAAGCTCTTAGGAATTTTTCGACCATCACTGCATTAAATTATATATAGAAAATTATCAAATTAATCTTAGTGTGAAGTCAGCCATAACCCTATTGCCCTCTTAAGTTACTCCATGAAACTCTCTTTGCCATGCCATAACAACTATATATATATATATATATATATATATATATATATATATATATATATCTCCAGGTGTACTGGCATATCTGCTAGTAATGCCTCCCGCCTCTGGACAATACACTGAAAGACAAAGCAAACCTTCTTGCCACAGCTCTTATTGATATGCCATCCTGGATTAACTCCACTACCTGAGCCACTTGTGTGGGTTGTAGAGTCCATATCATTTTACCACAAGTGAGAAAGCCACCAACATTTAAAAGTGACTAAAAGATCAGCCAGAAACTTTCGCTGACCACTTTGTATCTTTAACAGCGTAGTAACAGAACCAGTTGGTTTGTGGAGAGTGATTTTTTGAGTCCAAACAACAGACTGAGGGTGACTCTATGAGCTTTTGTTGGGCAACAGAATTGCTGGAAAGATGAGTAGCTAATAAACATTTGGCCCACTGATTACACTGTAAGTTATCTAGAGCTGCTTTTGGAAAAAAAAAAACTTATTATTAATGTCCCTTCCTGTTTTCTCTTTTAAAGATGTCTGTAAGAACATTAGTTGCACATTTGCTTGAAGGTTCTATATATGTGTTTGTTAATCCTTCCAATGTAAATATATATATGAAAAATCATTACATACTATAAAGTATCCATTTTTTTTTCGAAATAACTATTTTCTTCCAACTTGGTAGTTTGATGCTAGTCACTTTAGTAGAAGTATAGATACTGCAGTTTAAAAACACTCTGGTAAACTTGACCTCTTTACTCAAGTAAAAGTGAAAAAGTATGTTCTCCAGAAACTACTTAAAGCATAAAAGTATAAAAAAACTTAAGAAAAAAACAGCCAGATGCCACTATATGAATTGAAAGTTCAATTTTACGACTATTTTGAAAAATTCTTTGAGATAGGGCCAAGGATGAGGGAGGTCTTGTTGGTCTCCATCTCCCGATACGCTCTCGCCTGTGTCCGACCTTTAAGACATTTCAACATCTTTTTCTGAATCCATCATTGTAGCATGGCATAGACAATTCATGTTTGCAGTTTAAAGAACACCTGCTTGATTCTGACGATTTCCTTTGATCAATTATTGTTTGCATTATATACCTGATCCAATTACACTAGTTTTCACTAGATGTGGATGGAAACAATGATCTGCATTGGATGGCACACATGATGTGAAATAAATGGTTATAAACATTAAACCGAAGCAAAGAATAACGAGTAATGTTTGTTTTAAAATTGTAAGGGATAGAAAATACAGATACTTGTGTGAAAATGTAATGAGTAGAAGTCAGAAGTAGGAAGAAAAATAAGTAAAGGAGTAAAGTATAGATACCTAAAAAGTGAACTTAAGTACAGTAACAAAGTATTTGTACTTTGTTACTTGAAATTAGTCTTTAGTTTGAATTAAATCCTTCTTCATATAAAGTGGCTAAAGTAACATGTTTTATGTATTGTTGCTATGGAGCTGTCTGTTTTTAGCAGAATATTTACTGTCCACATATTGTACTACTGCCATCTACACTAATATTATACATTTAAATTGACCACAATATGTTTTTGTAAAGAAAAAACTGCAACAACTAAATCTAATACTAATACTGCTTCTCCTAACTTTTCCTGCATTAATTATTTTTATAAACATACTGTATGTATTTAGAACAAACACATGCACTTACAGGCCGGGTTTCACTATTCTGTTTGAGACTTTCAATCGATTTTCATACATTTGTAGGTGATTTCTACAGCCTAACCGTGACCCCTACCCATAACCTAACCATTACAGGTACAAACCTAACACTAGCCACAACTAAATTCCCACCTCAACCTAACCCTAACCAGCACCCCAAGAAGAGATCTTCTCCTCATTGAGACCAGTTGTTTGTCCCCACAACTACCTATAAGTCCTTAGAATGTAGCAGATTTTGTTCCCATCGTTCCCACTCAGTAACAAAAACATGCTTAGCTGATTATGTTATCTTCAGCAAATAACTGATTGTAGCTTCATGTTTTTCCTTTAAATGTGTATCGGAAGTCTAGGACGTGAAGACAGCTCAGCCTCCTCCCCATCAATTGTTATCAACTGCATGCTTTTAGACAGTAAAGGGCGGAATCCAAGAGGATCAAACTAAAATGGTTGCTATAATCCTGTGACCTTTGCACCAGGAGATGAGGAGAAGAAATATGTTTAAGGTCTAGAAATGCCTGGGAAAATGTAGCATGGTGGCTTCCATTTCTTTACCTTAAATGTAGCTTCACTGCTCAACAGCTATTTGATGTAGAAAAGGGCAAAGTTACAACCACACTACTGGCAAATGTGGTTAAACCAGTAACAAGGCCACTGTCAAAACTGGTTACATCAACATTACAGCTCTTGTCCCAATTACCCGCAGCTTTTTTTAAATCTCTGCTTCCTTTTCTATGTCTGCTTCTCTGATGGACGCTCCCACTTAGCCTGGGAGTTTTCTTCCTGTTAAAAGGGAGTTTTCCTCTCCACTATCGCTACATGCATAATTAGTGTTAGGGATAGTTGAAGAGTGAATAAGTCGATGCAATCAGATAGTTTAGATAGAGGACAGAAAACTGAACCAATTTGGCCTTATAATCTGGTTGAATTGTCTCTGTAAAGAGCCTGGAGATGACGTGTTGTGAATTGGTGCTATAGAAATAAACTAAACTAAATTGAATTTCATTGCATTTTATGAAGCCGGAAAAAAGGTCATCTTAAGTCTGCTGACGGCTTTGGCAGATTTCCTTTCATTTCCTTCAGCAGCACTTCAGGGATGCACAATGCACTTAGAGGTCTCAGCATGTTGTTGAGTGTTTACATTCATCTATTGTATTATGGCTAGGGTTTTTTTTTTTTTTGTTTGTTTGTCTGTTTTTTCATTTTGCACTGGTAACTATGAGTTCCTGCTTTGTTTCTTCATAATGGGTGCCGTTTCTAGACAGTTCTTTTTTCTAATTTGGATCCTCAACAGGTTGTAAATAATTCACCTAAACCCAATCAGTGCTTGGAGCTAAAACCTGTGGGACTAAAGGTGCTTAAGACAGTCACTTTCAGCACTTCTGTCAAATTAGATCTGGAGTCATGTTCTCAACATGTGCACTTAACCCCTGTCATTCCACTGAGTAGTTTATCA
This sequence comes from Cyprinodon diabolis, assembly GCA_030533445.1. NCBI lineage: Eukaryota > Metazoa > Chordata > Actinopteri > Cyprinodontiformes > Cyprinodontidae > Cyprinodon > Cyprinodon diabolis. The sequence continues at coordinate 48,176,993 of CM060066.1, forward strand.
AAACCTCTTGAGAGCTTAGAAACAAACAGAGCTTTATTATTTCCCTCACATGCCTTTGGAAAAGAGCAGCATGTATATGCAGCTCTGTGCTTAATTTTATTTACTGTAGAAATACTGTACTTCAATAGATAAGTCACCTCCATTACTAATGACTCAAAATAAATTTATTGAAACCTCTTTATTGTAAGAAAGTACAAGGACTCGGTGAAATTGGATAGCCTGTGTATAGCTTGATCAGGCCTTTCAAATTGAATGAGAAAATCAAGAACCATGTTTCTTTGTTGAATAACAGCTCAGGAGTTTGTGTACACCTGCCCTTCTTTTCCTGTGATTGAATCTGCTCCAAGAACATGCAGGAAGCTCAACAACCTTCCCACTGAAATTGACATTGTCAAAGGAGAACGTAATTATGTCTCCTTACATTTCTGGATTGTCTCCAGGTCAAGGTGCGTAAGACCAAAAAAAAAATAAAAATTTAAAGAAACACGGACGCATCTAAAAATAGATTTAAAGCTAGAATAGCAAATACTGAAGTTAATATAGGAGTATTGGTGAAACTGTTCCAATATCAGTCTCAGCCTGAATTAAAATAAGACTACATTCACATAGCAGGTCTTAATGCCTATTTCCCATTTTCTGTCAGATCCATTTTGTTGTTTTTTTATATGAATGTTTACATGACCATGGCCCTGAAGTGACCTGCATGCACAGAAGCTCAATAACATGTCAGACAGCCCTTTAAAGAGGGTGGCCTCTGAAGTCACTGTCTATGGATGGATTTAAAGCTGTTCAGCCATGGAAATAGCCTTATGATATGTAAACAATTTATTAGACCTTTCTGTAGAGCAGTGGTTGTAACATATCTGAGAGAAATGTTTGGCTGCAATGTTGTAGTCAACTAACGTGTTGCAGTTTGACCCCTCAAGTGGTCATTTGATCATTGTATCTGCCCAAGTGCTGTAGACTCACCTCTAAGCTGTCCTCCATGTTTGTTCTAATTGTCATACTAATTCCACTATGGGTCACTTTTTTGTTCAGACCACAGTGAGATTCCAAAAGAGCCGACCTGTATCTGATTTAAAACCATATACGAATGTGGCCCAGATCAGATTTGAAAATATGACTTATGAGTCATGAAAGAATCTCATGTGAGCAACTTGAGATCTGCCAACAAATCCTTTTGACATTGTTGGCTCAATTATAGCTCATCTTCCTTTTCCTTTCGTGTCTCCAGGATAGAAGAGGGGCACCAGACTGCTGTGCTGAATCCGGACAGCTTTTGGCCCTATTGACATCGGTGGGGGTAGGGACATCAAAGGGTCTGTACTAATGCTGCCTTCATGTGGTCTGGTAAAGATTATCCTTTCCACTCGTAAAGTGGAAATTACCAGTGCATTGTGTTCAAGTGGTTTTGTTGTGGTACAGAAGAGAAACATGTTGGATCCAAACATTACCCTAAGGTCCGTTTCATGAAGCAGGTTAACCGAAAACTATAAGTTGTCTAAACTTGAAAACAGGGAAACTCTGACTTTTCCGGTTCACAAATAGTTTCCTTAACCTTTGTTTCAGTCCCCATAGTAATATTCTCCCCAGAGATAAACTGGTCGTGAGCAGGTTTTCTCCCGTATTCTGTCTTCGTTCTCCTTACAGCCAATCATGCTGCTTTGTTCAGCATTTTTATTTTAACTATGAAAAAAAAATTTCAGATATCATAAATTCATTTTCAGTCAAGCTGATAAACGTCAGAACGATCAATTAAAATGTGTAAACATTTTTAGATATAGATAACTTAATTCTTACTATTATAATTTAGTTTTGTTTTTTTTACTTGCTAAAATTCAGTTCCTGCTACAAAAATGTCATTTAGAAGTTAGGTCTAGAGTGTGATTTTGATCAAGAAGAATCTTATTTTTGTTATCTACAAATGGAAGAACAAAGAGGAGTGGTTTTAAAAAACTGTAAAAACAGCCTACCATACCCTACTTCATATAAACTTGTCCGTTAATTGGAGCAACAACCTTCTCCGCCATCTTCCTATACTTTGTAGCTGTAGGGCTATTTCACTGTCTTTAAAAACACATTTTACTTTTTCATCTTAACTTTTTTATGCATTTTTGCATTGAAATCTCTAGTTCCAGTGGCCTGAATAGACACTTCCTGTTGCCTGTTGTCATGGTGATTCATCGAATTGGTGCTCCACTGATAATGGCTTTTGGTTATTGTTACAAATGTTCAACTCTGAGTCAACCTACTTAGAGTTGAATGAACTTATTCACAGCAGCGATTGTGAAACCGAATCCTGATCACATTTAAAATATTTTATACACAGTAGGATTACAGCCTCAAGAATAGGAGTCTTTTAGAAGAGGAAGATCAAGGCAGAAATTGGCACAATTGTCTTGCTGTTTAATTTCCCTCTGATGGTATGAAATCAATACCTTAATTTCTTACTTCCCTACAAAAATAAATAAAGATGTGAACATCACCAAAGCTTGGTTATAACTGCATGTTGTTAAGGTGCATTCTACTCTATTCTATTCTATTTTGTTCTACTCTGTTCTGTTCCTCCCAGTAATATAGCAGGTGGTATTTACAGCCCCATGTACAGTAGCACACTTTTAGATCCTGTTTCTCATATTAACCAGCAACATGCTTCCTTTTCTTGTCTCCAGTTAATTGAACTGCTCAACGGACACAGTAATAAAACACTAGGGATGAAACGGGATTTCATATTTCTACAGCTTTGAAACACAGATGCACAGGCAAACCTAATTGCTTTGATTATCACTGCAGGTTTTTAAGTCTTTCGGAAAGTTGGCTGGAATAATCATCAATTTGCTTTTCGGTGCAAGATCTGATAACAAAAGTCCCTGTTTTATGCCTATAATTTCAGACCCAGAATTTTTTATTGCAGAGCCCCTTCTCAGATAATGAAGACACATTCAATAGTGCCGGGAAAAATACATCAGAATTGGATTTCTGCTCAGACCGACAAGCTAATCGTTTGTTATTTTTAAGGATCTGTTGACCCAAAACAGTAAATGGAAGTACATGTTACCAGTTTATTGGATTACAATTTGACAAACATCTGTAAATTAAGTATGCAACTAATGCAACCATTGAGTTAAATGTAATATACAAATACACCATAACTTACTATCAGATTTATTTATGTTAGAGCACTAGAGCTCTAATTCACACTTCTTTTCTCAAGGGTTTTTCAAGCATAATGTATGATGAAACAATATCAAGTAAGCTTTTTCTCTAAATGATCCATTCTGATAATATAGATGATTCACTAATCCAATATGCAATTCCTTTGATTATAATGAATGAGAAACAGCAACACCAGCAGAGGAAACTCAGACTAAAAATTTAGATTGATTTTAGTGAAGGAAAAGTAACACAAAACTGATTCATTAAAGTTCAAGGCTGTAATAAATTGTTGCTTCAGAAAGACAAGTGATCCAAACAGAAGTAGAGGACACTAAGGAAGAGGTCTCATTTCAGTTTTAGAAACTGTTGCCTGTAGAGCGTTTCTCAGAAACAGTCTAAACACTATAGTTAAATGTCCACCCTCACCGGGGGCTGTAATGTGGGCCAACTTTGACCAGAGTTGTTGTCTTTGATTTGGAAGGTTGTCAGTTCATTTCCAGCTTCCCTCTATCAAAAGTTGATAAGCTCCTGGGCAAGGTTTGATCTGCTTATTGTAAGTCTGTACATCCTAATGCAGAGATGTCATACTCAGTCTTCCAGGGTTGGTATCCCGCAACATTCAGATATCTGCCCGGTCCAACACACCTGAATCAAATGGTTAATTTCATCCACAGTTTAAGTCCACCTGAATCAAATAATTTAATTCAGGTGTGTCAAAGCAGAGAAACAGTTATAATCTGCATGCTCCCCTTAGCTCAGATTATAACAAACAATCAGATCAATTCCCACAGATATGCAGACGACACAAAGCTTAACATCATAATGTCACCAGGTGACAATTACCAATCAGAGCATTGGCTAGATTCTTAGAAAAGATCAATATTTTTGATGCGCCATAATTTTTTCCAACAGATTAAAACAAAATGGAGGTAATCATTTTTGGACCAAAGGAGGAAAGATCCAGAGTTAGCTCAGACCTTCAGCTATTGGAGCTAGAAAACATAAATTTTAATCAAGATAATCATAATCAATGGATAATAGCTGAAATCTTGGGCCACGCTGCAGGCCTTGGTGCTCAATTCAGATTTTTTTTGGAAATCCAATTTTTTTAAATTGCCGTTCACATTTCCAAATATATGCGACTTGTATGTGATCTCCTGTATGAACTGCATCTATACAACCTAAGTGTCCCGCATGTGCACAAGAGGATGCAATGACATCACAAGCAAGCATGCCCTGTGTTTACGGAAGTAAACATGGATGGTAGTGCTGGAACTCCTCTAGCGATCTTTCCCAACTTTAAAAACTCAATCTTTCCAAGATGCTTAAACATAAATACTGCTCTCTGCATTATCGTCCACCGTTGCTGTTGTTTTTCTTCTAGCTTCTGCGTCGCAAGAAGCAGAAGAGTGATCATTGTTGGGTATCAATGACGTTCAGGTCGGATCGATGCGACCTTGCCGTTCAGACACAGGCTGCATTTGAAACAATCAGGTACATATCGGATTCAGGACCACATAGCCAAGTGACCTGGGTCGCATTGGAAAAAATCGAAAAATGTTTTTCAGACTGTCATGAAAAGATCATAGGCGGATCTATTGGGGTGGCATCGGGTGGCAAATGCCTCCCTAAATGACAGCCTTGCCACCCCTGCTGCCACCCCAGTTGGTTGTAGGGGTGGCAAGGCTTATAAATTATTGATCATTTGAGAATTACGACCGCTAATTTCCAATGTCGGACTGCAGTGAATGCAGCACGAGATGACGCGAGAGCGACTGAGACTGATTAGTTTTGAAAACCGAGCGGGGCAAAGCGAGGGAGCCAGGGGTCATGGGGAGAGGAGACACGGGATGAAACAGGTAAAAACTGATTAACCATCTATCAAGAAATTAAGTCATAATGAAAGCACAATGTTGCTAGCGTAGCTGCAATGCTGATTTTGAGATGATAAAAATCAGGTTGCAGAACGTTATTTCTCTAACTATGATGTTAGTTAGGCCTGACGTCTCAGGCTCATAAAGACATATTTGCGGTCAACTATGACAGAAAAGAGACGATCAAGTTTGGTTTTACTCAAATCAAAACGCACAAAGACATTAACTCTAAATACATTTGTGTAGCGTTTTGCTGAGCAACATGGAAATCCCCGCATTCAGCTGTTATAGTCATGTCAACTTTATGTTATGCTCTCTGGTGAGCCTTTACAGAGCTGTTACATTTTGTTTTGGCACCTGAGAAAATCTGATATTTCCTTTAATAAAACCAAAAGTGTTAAGTTAAAAATGTGATACTGGTGTAAATCCTGCTTAAGATGAAGCAGTGTTGTTGTTTCTTTTTTTGTATACATAGTATGAAACTATCCAGAAATGACCTGTATGAACCTACTCACAAAATGTTTTGTACTTTTTCAGACTGGAAGCAAAATGTATTTTTATGTTGCTTCTTTTCAGATTTGTGGAGATTTTGATGTAACATACAGAACCTTAGCCTCGTGAGACCATCCTGATCTCGCGAGCTATCAAGGTTTCACTCGCAAATCAGTCTAGAGACTCTCTGTTAAAAAAAATTTGGAGCCGTTCACCAAACGAACTTCCAATCATCGTTGGCTTTGAGGTGGGTTGAGGTGTGACGCAACGAGAAGCGCGACAGTTCAGTCTAAAGAACATGGCGGCTTCAGCCGATGAAACTAGCGTTAGCGTGGCTATAAAGCAAGTTTTATCGGAATTATTTCTTCACTGAAAGAAGAGCAAAACACTGCTCTGGAGGCTTTTCTCAGAGGAAAAGATGTTTTTGCTCTTCTCCCGACTGGTTTCGGCAAGAGTAGCCAGGCTGTTAGTACGTCATATGCTTCGTTGATCTGATTGGTTTATTTGGCCCGTCTATCACCAACATAGGCCAATCAGCTAACCAGTATTTTCGCCCCTTTCCAAAATTACTTCAGCGGAAGGTTTCCAGATGGTTATGCGGAGCAAATCCATCTGAGGGAGTCAGGTTAACAGTACCTGCCTTTTTGTTGATTTGTTGATACAGCAGCTCTATCTACAGCATATTTACATGCATGAAATGTCCCTTTCATGTTGCCGTAACTGCTGTATGTCAAGTTACTGAGGAACAAATGGGGTAAATGTGTGTTCAGAGTAAACAATACATGGATGTCCGGTACCTTGTTTGGGTGCCTTGACCCATTTATTTCTACTGTGTAGTTCTGCTCACTTTAGTACAGCTCCGTCCATAGATTTCTGATGGGTAACTTTTTCTTTCTATAGTTTCTTCTTGTGCAAATGCTGCAAAGCTGCCTCTCTGCCTCTCACACATCTGCGACTCAGCACCTGTGTCTTACCTTAATACCTTTCCTGTGATAATGCCCCTCTAGAAGAAGTGTTATCATTCTTCTATCTCCTATTAGGTGAGATCTCATTGTACGATGTATTTCTAATATGAACTGTTTCACATGAAACACTTACTGCACAGACTATTCTCACCAAACTGTGATAAACGTTATTAAATTCAGTGTAAACAAATGCCATATGTTGCCACCCCTCAAACATTCCTGCCCCCCTCTCGCCACCCCATAAATATTTTTCTTGATCCGCCCCTGCCCAGGGGGCTGTGTAGGCTAATATATTAGTGGTTAATGCAGTGCGCTTGTGCTCTGAGAAGGTTTCAAGTACCCGGTTTGATCCTCACAGCCTGCATTCTGTGCTTTGCTACAAGTGCTACAAGTTTGGTGGCACTGCAATGATCTAAAGTGTAATAATAGGGCTTGGTCGTCATGACGTAAGCACTTTGCGTCGCCGCCATCTTGAATGCCTCTTTTACCGCTGCTCATACTACTTCCTACAACTACCGCATACTGTACTCCCTCTCAGCCGTGTTTTAATTTGTTTAATTTCACCTTAACTTGATTTCAACCATGGTAAACCGTTGCTGTATTGTGGGCTGTAACAGCGCAACACATGATCGCCATGGGGAAAACATAGAAAATGGGTTAATTTTCCACCGCTTTCCTGCCTGGAGGCGCAACCACAGAGACCAAGTGTCAGAGATAAAGAGTCGTCGGCTAGCTTGGATGCTCCTGAACCCATCCATTCGTGAACTGCACATGAGACTCCAAGGACTTGTAGCTTCGGAAATGTTTTGAAGTATAGGCGCTCACTTATTGGTGCTCCACTCATTGTTTGGAACTTCATATGGATCCAAATTATTAATAATGCTGATTTTGTCAACATACTGGTCAGTGGCTTCTCTATTTAATCCTGGTAAACTCCAGATCCTTTTCGGGATTTTAACATATTATTTCTCTTTACTTCTACGTCTCTTCTTTCAACAACAACGTTGTATCAGAGCTATGTTTACGTTCGTGTAGCCCTCAATATGGCCGCCACGTCCCACAATGCAACGCGGATCCCGAGCCCTATTGGCTGTTTTTATGCTTATAATAACAATGAAAAATGTAAAAAAAAAAAAAAAAAATAGAGTTTAGCACATTTTCCCAAAGTAAGAGTTGTAGTCTGAACTAGATGGGTTATCTACGTTTGCTACAAGTTAGGTGGCACTACAATGATCTAAAGTGTAATAATTGGCTTTTTTATGCTTAATAACAATCAAAAATGTAAAAAAACAAAAATACAGTTTATCCCATTTTCCCAAAGTAAGAGTTGTAGTTGTAGTCTGAACTAAATGGGGTTACCTGTGTATCCTAGAAGTTTGGAGGCACTACAATGATCTATAGTGAAGTCATTGCTCATTTTATACTTATTCTAATAAAAAAAGCGACACCAAGGAGAGGTGGATTATTATCAAATTCATTTCATGTGCATCTCATCTCATGTCATTCATATGACATTAATTGGATTAGAAAATAATGCTTTTCTGAGGAATTTCCAAAGCCTAGATGACAAATGGCACCTCTATTTTATTATCAGAATAAGTATAAAATGAGCATTGACTACACTCTAGATCACTGTAGTGCCTCCAGGATACACAGATAACTTCATCTGGATCATACTACAACTCTTACTTTGGGAAGATTGGCCAATATGTATTTATGGAGATTTATTTCATTGTTATTATAAGCATATAATAGCCAATAATTACACTTTAGATCATTGAAGTGCCACCATACTTGTAGCACACATAGATAACCTCATCTAGTTCAGACTACAACTCTTACTTTTGGAAAATGTGCTAAACTCTATTTTTTTCTGATTTTTCCTTGTTATTATAAGCATATAAAAGCCAATAATTACTTATTTTGTCATTTTGTATATACAAATATAAACAAAAAGAAATTTCATTTAGATCAGCTCTAGAGAATTTCATATTTTAAAGTGCAGCTTTGAAAACAATAATACATTAAAAAAATAGTAATATAAACATATCAATATATATTTACAGTTCTAACAGTCTTTTCTTTCTTACTTTGGAAAGATCGGCCCAACTGTATTTTTGGAGAGTTATTTATTGTTATTATAAGCATATAATAGCCAATAATTACACTATAGATCATTGTAGTGCCACAAAACGTGTAGCACACATAGATAACCTCATCTAGTTCGGACTACAACTCTTACTTTTGGAATATGTGCTAAACTCTATTTTTTGAGATTTCTTAATTGTTTTTATAAGTAAGCCAGTTGCGCAATCTCTGCAACAGGAAGGACTCACCTTGGGTTTGTGAAAACTGCTAAATTGTAGCTTCATATGTAGTGCTTTTCCTTGGGTGGAATAAATGTTACTGCTAAACTGAAATCATACTGTTTGCCATAATCTAAGCTGAAATGTGGAATGACGTGAAAAGGCGGGACAAGACAAGATACAATTATTTTTTGTAAGTTGTTCTTTCTTTCACATAGTGAGCTTTGCAACAATATAAATGAGTCTGTTGGTGAATGGACAATATAAATAGGCTCTGCCTTGCCTTGTTGGAAAAGTATGGTTATGAACTGTTCTCAGCTCAGGAACTAGGACCTGTATGATATCTGGTTGTTCAATTTGCCTAAATAAAAGATTTGGATATGACTTATCAAGATATTCCTGCAATAAGGTCTGATGTTGCAGGAGCAGGTAATGAAAAGTGTTTGGAGCATGCTCTTGTTCTGATGCCATTTTGTTTCAGCCTTTATCCAGTCTCATGTAGAAGGGCTGGTTATATCACAGGTTATTTGCATTACAACAAGGACAGTTAGCAAGGTAGAGTGAATACACAAACTTGAAGAGGGGAGGGGGGGCTTGCAGGAAAACTGGAATTCTCCAGGATTTCTAGAGCTAATGCACTTTGCTCATGGCAGGAGAAACAGACAGTAAAAACCGGACGTACTTCTTCCCCATAACACGCTTTGCATGTGTAGTCAACCTGCTAGCGGCAGGGATGCGACAACTGTAATATAAATTATTTTACTGCGATTGGATCTGCGCTCTCTCCAGTTCAGCCAGGCCGGCGTATTATAGTGCATACCCGCTTTTGCGCCGCTGACAAGCTGCTATAACTTGAGAGAGGCAGTGTGTGCAAATTTGGAAAGCACAGAGGATGCTCATTGCTCACTTTACTTGGTCAGTCTACTCTACTCATCTTGCAACAATACAAAGTGCACAAACTAACACCGCCGCAGAACCTAGTTCTAAATGTTTACTTTTTCTGGAAGTCATAGTGTTTTTCTGAAGCAGCGCTTGGTTATTTGCAGAAGGGCACATCAGTGCATTGAAGGCCGAGTGAGGGAGGGCACGTTAAGTTGATCATGTGACCAGCCACGGTTACCGTGGCACGGTAGATCTAAATCAGCGGTCACCAACCTTTTTTACAGTTGAGGGCTAATTCAGGGGCACTGAGTCACAGGAAGGGCTACCAATACTGACCTATGAACTGCAAGGGTCAACGTTCACCTAAACTTCATACATCCTAAACATATCTTTATCGTTTCTTTAAATTCATAATTTTCTTTTAGACATTTTCATTTTAAAAATCTCTATAATGCTATACAGGTGCTGGTCATAAAATTAGAATATCATGAAAAAGTAGATTGATTTCAGTAATTCCATTTAAAAAGTGAAACTTGTATATTATATTCATACATTACATACAAACTCATATATTTCAGATGTTTATTTTGTTTAATTTTGATGATTACAAATGACAACAAATGAAAATCTCAAATTCATCATATCAGAAAATTAGAATATTACTGAAGACCAATAAAAACAAAGGATTTATAGAAATGTTGGCCAACTGAAAAGTATGAACATGAAAAGTATGAGCATGTACAGCACTCAGTATTTAGTTGGGCCTCCTTTGGCCTGTATTACTGCAGCAATGCGGCGTGGCATGGAGTCGATCAGTCTGTGGCACTGCTCAGGTGTTATGATAGCCCAGGTTGCTCTAATAGTGGCTTTTAGCTCTTCTGAATTGTTGGGTCTGGTGTATTGCATCTTCTTCTTCACAATACCCCATAGATTTTCTATGGGTTTAAGGTCAGGAGAGTTTGCTGGCCAATTAAGAACAGGGATACCATGGTCCTTCAACCAGGTACTGGTAGCTTTGGCACTGTGTGCAGGTGCCAAGTCCTGTTGGAAAATGAAATCTGCATCTCCAAAAAGTTGGTCAGCTGCAGGAAGCATGAAGTGCTCTAAAACTTCCTGGTATGTGGCTGCGTTGACCCTGGACCTCAGAAAACACAATGGACCAACACCAGCAAATGACATGGCACCCCAAACCATCACTGACTGTGGAAACTTTACACTGGACTTCAAGCAACGTGGATGAAGTGCCTCTCTTCTTTTCCTCCAGACTCTGGGACCTTGATTTCCAAAGGAAATGCAAAATTTACTTTCATCAGAGAACATGACTTTGGACCACTCACCAGCAGTCCAGTCCTGTTTCTCTTTAGCCCAGGCAAGACGCTTCTGACGCTGTCTGTGGTTCAAGAGTGGCTTGACACAAGGAATGCGACAGCAGAAACCCATGTCTTTCATACGTCTGTGTGTGGTGGTTCTTGAAGCACTCACTCCAGCTGCAGTCCACTCTTTGTGAATCTCCCCCACATTTTTGAATGGGTTTTGTTTCACAATCCTCTCCAGGGTGCGGTTATCTCTCTTGCTTGTACACTTTTTTCGACCACATCTTTTCCTTCCCTTCGCCTCTCTATTAATGTGCTTGGACACTGAGCTCTGTGAACAGCCAGCCTCTTTAGCGATGACCTTTTGTGTCTTGCCCTCCTTGTGCAAGGTGTCGATGGTCGTCTTTTGGACAACTGTCAAGTCAGCAGTCTTCCCCATGATTGTGTAGCCTATAGAACTAGACTGAAAGACCATTTAAAGGCTTTTGCAGGTGGTTTGAGTTAATTAGCTGATTAGAGTGTGGCACCAGGGGCCATCAATTTTGAACCTTTTCACAATATTCTAATTTTCTGATATGATGAATTTGAGATTTTCATTTGTTGTCATTTGTAATCATCAAAATTAAACAAAATAAACATCTGAAATATATGAGTTTGTATGTAATGTATGAATATAATATACAAGTTTCACTTTTTAAATGGAATTACTGAAATCAATCTACTTTTTCATGATATTCTAATTTTATGACCAGCACCTGTATATGATTAAATGATGAAATGTTCTATAACCCAATTAAAAAAAGAAGAGCAACAGAATACAGTGACATTTCAGACGTAGCTCACTGTTGAGTTGTTCTATTTTCAGAAGATTCTAAGGGCACCACTTGTGGTCCTTGAGGGCCCCTTGGAGCCCGCTGTCACCATGTTGATGACCCCTGATCTAAATTATTATTATTTTGGGCATGCACAAACACACACATACACATAGATACAAGCATACAATAAATGAATAAAAAAGGCAAAGGGCACTTTGGGCATCAAGGAGCTTAGCGGCAGGTGCTAAAGCACCCTCAGCCCCCCCCTCTGCACGTCCCAGCTCCTGATCACACCGCTCCAGGTATTACTGTTATTTTCCACATGGGAATTAAGATTCCCGAGCAGAATGATAAAATCCCTAAAGGGGTGCTTTCCAAAACCTCCTCGCAGGGATACAAAGTAGGTCTGGCACTTCTTCCCACCTCTTTGCCTCTGAAAACAGAGACCTCCACCTTATCTGAAGGTGCAGGGGTGCAATGTCTTCATTTATTGCTCCATGGTAAAAATCACTAGAAAAAACGGGCACTTTGTCAAACATTTACCATAAGCAAAGGGGAGCAGGAAGAAAATCAGACCATGCTTTGTCTGCCCCAGTTGAAAAACTGAATAACCTTTGCAAAGCTAATTACAGTAGAAACAAAGCCATTAAATAACAAACATCTGTGTTCAATTAAAGTAATAAACATATTTTTCTGAAACTATCAATTCTTAACAGAATTTGTATACACATATATATGAATTGACACAAGGAGGGGATAATTTTTGTTTCTTGTTTTTTCTTTTTTTAATGTGCATATTAAAAGCTGTGGCCTTTATTTAGGCCAGAAAACACTTTCAAGCTGGAGGCCTGTGTTTGTCTAGTAGCCTCTGTAGGGAGGAAATCTTCTGTTTGCCTGCAGGCCTCTGTTTGGATGGTGGTTTCCATGTGTGGGGGGGCCTTGGTTCATGTACAGTCCAGCGTCTCGATGGTGGCTTGTATGCAGATGATGGCCAGCATTTATGTAGACGCTTGGGTTTGCGTTGAAGCTTCCGTTTGGATTCTGTCTCCTGTTTTCATGCTGGGGGCCTCTAACTGTGGAACCACATCTGTTTCTTTGGGGCCTGTTTTGCATGGGTGCCTCTTTTTGACTGGAAGCTTCAGTTTTCATGGACTCCTCTGTTTGTGAGGAAGCTTCATGATGTTCTTTTTTCAAAGGAAGTTTCAACTCTGCTGTCAATTGTGAGACTTGACTCTTCAGAGATTTGATCAGTTCCTCCTGTTCCTTGAGTCTGGAGTCATGTTCAGTTTTAGTCTTCAGCTGTTCCTCATATTTGAGCCTCAGCTCTCGTTCTTCTACAAAAGCCTCTGCCAGCCTCCCTTCTCTACTGGCGTTTTTCTCAGCCTGCCTCTTAAGGAAGGCAAGCTCATGCAGGACACTGACGCACACTGTAACTGTGGGAATGCGTGGTAACTTTGACGCACGTGTAGGCTGGGTTACAGTGAATGTTTCCTGCTTCTCCTCTTTCTCTTCACTTTTGAGTCTCATGCGACGTTCACCTTCTAAACTTTTTTCCAGTTCTGCGATTTTTTTCATCTGAGTTTTGCAGTCAACCTGAAACTCGATTCTTTGTTCTCTCTCCTCATGCAGATCACATGTTCTTTCGTGCAGCTCTTGCTTTAGAGCAGTAACCTGCTGAGTGAGGTCGTTGATATGTTTGATAGCCTCTTCGATGCACATCGAGCGAGGGATCATCGTAACCGCTGATGCATGGCGTGGCACCTTGTTGCTTTGATAGAACTTGGGGCGGTCAACATCAGTTTTTCTGTTGGTCCCGGTGTGCCATGGCTTTCTCCTGTTTTTATCTGGTTTGGAAGACACATAATGAACTGGGTTATCAAAATGTGGCCAAACTGCATGTTTGTATTGACTAGGGTTGTCAAAAGTATCGATACTCAAAAAAGTATAGATACTGAAAAGTTGTATCTGGATACAATTTTCATTTTCAAAAGTATCGATACAGTGCTTCCACCAGTGGCACCTAAGCAGTCATTCATCTAAAGTGCAGAATAGAGGAAAATGCACTTTCTGAACACTGTGTGATTGAATAATTTTGTGCACTTTTCGGTTTCAGAGTTTTTTCTGTAACAGGTGCAGCTGCTGAGAATGATTTTTGTTTTTTAACTGGTTTGGCTAGTGTCATTGTTATGTGTGCAAAGCAGACATGGGCAATGTGGAGTCAACAAGTCATCTCCATGTCATGTATTTAAGCCAGCCAATTAACCAGGTGAGTGCAATCTGCACAGGTTAATTCACGGTTGGACTCACCTGCTTCAGTGGCTGGGTAGAACAAATACATGACATGGAGATGACTTGTTGACTCCACATTGTCCATGTCTGGTGCAAAGCATAGCCAAGGAAGGAACACTTAATTTTAATTTTGGAAGCTTTTTATCAAGCTTGCTTAATATTGTGCACAGCATACAACCTCAAAATGTTGTTTATTGTATTTATCTATTTATTGTATTTTGCTTAATTAATGAGAAAATTTCTGTTGAATTTTGGAGTCTTTGTTTTTATCCTTGTCATATCGAAAATGACATCGAGTATCGAATATTTTACTTAGTATCTGTATCGAGTTGACAACCCAGTATTGACCCATAAAACACTTACCATGATGGTGTGAGTACGGTGCCTCAGAAGAAAGACCCGCACTGGGGTGAGTCTTTGGTTCTTCTAACCTTGGAGATGGCTGACATGCTTGCTGGACCTCGTCTGAGTCGAGAAACGTAGCGTCAGCAGCGATAGATGATTTCAGCTGAACCTCCGCTAAGGGGGGAGCCTCAATGGTAGCAGAAGAAACCGCTTCCCCTTGGATCTCTGGACCATCTTCTGCTTTGCTGAGATGCAGCTCGCTGGTGACAGAGATGTCATCTTCAGTTGGGAAAATAATGGCATCATAGTCGACCTGGATGGGGAGGTCAATCATGTCTTCCCATGAAAGTTTAGCTGGAGAGGTTTCATTTCCACAAACAAACTGTTTTTGCTCCATGGCTGACTTTCTATCAATCAGAATATCTACCTAAAAGGCGTGTGATATCTGAGAACGATGTCTGGCTGGTTTCGCTAAGGTTCGAACGTGCTTCTCAAAAGTGATCTGTCTCGATGAAGGTCGGGAACAGATAAGAACACTGGGTGGGTTTATGCTCAGATCCCTTCCAAAGTCTGTGATGTCATCAGCAGTCTCTTTGTGACATCACATGCCAGGTGTTATCGAACATTCTAATCCCAACTGCTGAACACGGAATGCATTTTTTAAAATAGTTTAGCTGTTTTTTAAACAATAACTTT
This sequence comes from Cyprinodon diabolis, assembly GCA_030533445.1. Lineage (NCBI taxonomy): Eukaryota > Metazoa > Chordata > Actinopteri > Cyprinodontiformes > Cyprinodontidae > Cyprinodon > Cyprinodon diabolis. The sequence continues at coordinate 48,192,126 of CM060066.1, forward strand.
CTTCTTTGTCCAATTTGGGTTATTTTTGGTTTTCTTTTACTGGTCAGATAAAAAGTTATTCAAAGAAAAATATATGCTTTGAAATGTAATTGTCCTTGAATATTTCTTAAGATTTCTCATAGTTTTATATTTCAGTTTTATAATCAAATGCAGACATTTATAAACAGTATTTAACTAAAGTATTACTGTCTTCAAAGACCTCATTACCTACCTTATACCACCCAAGAAGATTCAACACTTGCTGGTAGCGATGTTGCTAGGCAACATAAGGTGGATCAGGTATAGTTTCCGTATTACATTTAATACAACAGTAGCTTGCTAAGCCCAAAAGCTCTGAGCTTTTTGAATTTGGGTGAGACTGAGGCCAGTTTGTAATGATTCCTGAAGCAACCTGCACCAGAGTCCAATAGGAAGGGGATCAAGACCATTTCAGCAAGTTAGACTCGATCCAGTTATTTGGTCTGGACCAGATTTTGCTGGGCTTAAATCAGACCTGCACAAAAGAAACAAACTCTGGTCGATTTAGCTTAATGGGGCTTATTAGTGCGTTTTATAAAGCTATGTGCCACAGAAAGTGCTTTTGAAGAAATCAGCTGATTATAACAGACTCTTTCCCTTCCTACCCACCAATAAAGAGCATAGTCAACAACAACAAAAAAAAAAAACAGACCATAAATAGATTTATGGAGGAAGAAGACAGAAGAGATCTTAAAACGGATTCCAAGGATGGCTATCATTTTTTCTATCTTGTTTGAGAAAATACTCAAGCATAATATCAAACATAGAGGATTTTTTAAAATGACAATGCACATAACAGAACATTCTAGAATAAGTACGGAAACATCTTTTTAACATGTAGTCCCTCAGGTTATCCTAAAAGATTCAACAAATATAATAAAAATACATAGAATTGCAGGTTCCTTTCTTTTTAGAATTATAATTGAAAGTTTATTTATTTCAATAATGCTCACTTTAGTACTGCTCAGTCCATAGATCTCTGATGGGTAACTTTTTCTTTCTATAGTTTCTTCTTGTGCAAATGCTGCAAAGCTGCCTCTCTGACAGTCAATCTCACACATCTGTGACTCAGCACCTGTGTCTTACCTTAATACCTTTCCTGTCATAAGGCCCCTCTAGAAGTAGTGTTATCATTCTTCTATCTCCTATTAAGTGAGATCACATTGTACGATGTATTATTAATATGAACTGTTTCACATGAAACACTTACTGTACATACTATTCTCACCAAACTGTGATAACTGTGATTAAATTCAGTGTAAACAAATGCCATATGTTGCCACCCCTCAAAAATTCCTGCCCCCCTCTCGCCACCCCATAAATATTTTTCTAGATCTGCCCCTGGAAAAGATCTGATCTAGGTCGCATATGAGCAAAGAAATCTGATTTCGGTCACTTCAGGCCTTGGTGTAATGATGGACTAAGGCCTGAAAAAATATTTCCTGGTTTAAAGGACTGATGTCCAAGCAAGATCTAGAAAAATTGTTTAATGTATTTATCTTTAGTAGTTGCAATAATCAGCTGATCCAAAAATGTTTTATTCCCCGTGCGGTGGATATTTGTGTTTTTTGGACTTCAGGTTTGCACTCTAAGGCATCTGGTATCCACCCTTGGGGGGGTGGGGGTGTGACAATACAAAACAGTTAATATCTGCAGATCTTTTTCTGGCTGGAAAAGACAAAGTAAACACTATGGGTGTGTTTGATTTCAGAGGCTGCGTCCCTCAAGGACCTGGTCCTAGGTAGAAAATAAGGAGGCCTGAAGAGTTTGCCTATGGGTTCAAACAGGTCAAGCCGTCTCCGGCTTTCACCGCCCATACGCTCCGTCACCCACCAACTGTGACAGTTGACAAAGAAAGCAGGCAAAGAATTGATACCTAACTTCTAACTACTGTTCTGGGTTCTAATATTATTTTTGAGGAGCTTCAGCGGCAGTACCATCATCGCGAATAACAGATTTGTGTTCCCCACACTGCAGAGATATTAGAATATGTACTTAAATGTCCATCTGAACAGAGATAGATAAAACATTTCAATAAACCAAACATTATTCACCACATATCTGACTCAATGACCATTTAAAACAACTATTTGCATCAATTTCAGAGTGAACTATTCAGATGCTTGCATTATATTAAACTACACTTGCAATATACACCACTCTTCTGCGCCATTTACCTTTTTCCTCAGCTTGGTCTCGCAATGAATCATGGGATATCCAAGGCTGTGTAGGATACACTGGACCTGTCCTTCAAAACGAGCAAAGAGAAGACTGCATTTGTCAGCTGGATAAAGAGGAGTCTTCCAATCAGAACAGGCCCCAGCAACGCGCTATGCCGTATTTGGCCGACAAATCTTTCCTTCAGAGGGCGCAATCGCTGAATTCAAACTTAGGGTATAATGACTAATGTGTGCAAGTATCAATTTTTTGTGCTTTTTATAATAAGAGTATGTGACTAAAACTAAGCTTTGTTGACATGTCATCACAACCATGTTTTGATTCACTTTTCCTTTAAAACAGATTATTTCATCTTCCTTATTTTCATGTGGAAATTCAGGTTCAAATATAAGTTTTCAGTGTATAAATGGCCTGTTTGAAGAAAGGGTAACTTAAATTGAGTTGTTCTTTATACACCCTGTGCTCCAGGATAATATTTAGTTCAGATCTTGGCTTGCAGGTTTAGTAGAGTAAAGGAATAGTAACAAGCTTTGAAATACTCCGACATTCTTTTCGTGTAACCGCAGAAGATAGAAACAAATACAAAGAGGTAGTTTTTAGTTAATGAAGTAGTCAAGTGCTAACTTCTCAGTCCATATTTTAATCTTTTTAAATCTACAAAGAGAATATGTGTTTGAAGCCAGCTTTATTGTATAATTCTACTATTTTGAAATAGGGTTTATTTAAGAATAATGACTGAATTTTGTGCTTTGCTTCTGAGGCAGATGAAAAGTTCAAATTCAATTTTTTATGAGTGCGATCAAACTAAGACTGACAGATTCTTTTGATTTTAACCAAAACATGGAAGACCGCATAGGCCATAACAAAGGCTTCACACTCACAAGTCTGATTCAAAGACTTTTCTACCTTTGATTGGCAAGTGCGCAACCACTGAAGCAAGAGAAACACATTCCCTTGGATGTTCTGCTTCTCTTCTTTTCCAGACCAAAACAACTTTAGGCTCTGTATCCCATGAGGCTCCCTGACCACTACAATAAAGTACCCTGGAGTTTATCCTCATTAGATCTCACCCCACCTCAACTGGCTCCTTTCAGTGGACAGGAGAGGCTGCTGGACCGAGCTTTAGATATAAGTTCAGCATCAGTGAGCCGTTTCACTGACGGCGAGTTTAACCTGCCTGTGGGGAACAATGTGATGCCATCTTTACAGGTACCGCTACATTTTACCAGTAGTCAATCATTTCTGTTCATGATCCATCGTCATGCATGACTGTTTCCATACTCATGACAGCACCTTCTTTTCTAGTTACACTGACATTTTCCAAGAAGAGAAATTCAGGAGAAAGGAAAAAGAGAAACTTTGTGAAACATGACATTTCTTAGCCCATAAAATCCAGAGATCTTCTAACCAAACGCTGTGATTCAACATGTAGAGGTAGTTAAGACACTTCAACCTTCATCGTACCATGTTGTTATTCTCCAAGACTTAATTTATTTCAGTGCCTTGACATAATCACTATAGATATCCTAACAAGACCTGGAAAGCTGGATAAGTCAGAAATTTGAACGAGTTTGTAAGTAAGTCCCTGTTTATCTCAAGACCAATTAATCCTACTGTTTACTCTTTTAGAAAAATTCTAGTCAGTTGCAGGATTTCCTGAAGTTAAAGTTAAAAATTTCAGCTGAGATCAAAGACAAGAAAATTGTCAGAAATGGTGTGACCTTTACTGAAGGAGCCTGAAGCTGTGGGAGAGCAAATGCTCATTACTGTCCATCCCATTACAGTAGATGTATTTTTAATACAGATTTATGGAATTTTCTTTACCAGACTCAAAAATGCATCCAATAAAATTTCGAGCAAAGACCTTTCATATGACAGGAAAATTTCTTTGTGCTGCACTTTGTTTTTATGCTGAAGACAAACTGTCAGTTTATTGGAAACTGTCAGGAATTTAATGTTAACCTTTTCTCGTCCAAAACAGGTTTTCTAAAGTGTCATTCTTATCATTTGGCAGGGAGACAGGGGGGTTCAAATCCAGATCAATGTGAAAGAGTTCATTAATTATTTAGTTAGGTTTTGCTGTAAGTGTTAGTAAAGCTATAATATAGCTTCTATCATATTTTTAGGTGTCAAGCAAAAGCTCTTCATATATTTTGGGGTTTTCAAGCATTAATGGAAGCATAGATGTTATTTAGATGCCCTGGTCCTTCACTATTTTAAGGATGATAGGTTTTGATTTTAGAATGTATTTTAGTTTCTCTTTTTCGATTAAACTTTTTTTTTTTAATCCACATTTTACAACAATTTTATCAGGAGATGCCATGTTCTCTACCTAAACCCTTTGTGAGGGCCGAAGATAAAGGAGACGTTGTTTATACTACTCGCGCCGTAGCGGCTAGGTGTTAGCCGTAAATAACTCCACAGTGCTCCGTTGTAAAGAACGTCAGACAAACATTTCTTTAGTTCCACGGGGTTATTCCGTTACAGGAGTGATCCAAGGTTAATCCACGGTAGAAAAATATCCTTAGTTGGCTGATAATGCCCTAATAAACTTATAAAACGGCTACCGCTACGGTACAAAAACTGTTAGCCTCCGTGGCTACTCTACTTCCGGCGCACTGACCCGGAAATACAAAACGCTGCCGAAAAAACCTCTGAGGACAGTACGCAGGCCTCTTAAAAGGCAGAAAACCAATAGTAGACTAAAACAAGTCTAAAATAAACCTTTCCTTATACTCAATATATCAAACAACACAGCAAAAAATAATAGTACCTATTACTGAAATCAGGCTCTTGGCTGAATAAAACTGAACATATAAACACAATAAAAGTAAATATGAGCCTCTTACAAATAAAAATATCATTCAGTGCGCTTTGGCTCCTATACCCTTTCAACCATTTACTGCTCTCTGCCACGTTAAATCTTATTTTGCTGCAGGGACAGTATTGCCTTTTGTGTGAAATATGATTTTATAATCTCCAGATGGTGTAATGATCAGAACAGATGGACCCAGAATTCAAACCAGACAACCGGTGTGAAAGCTTAACAGTTTATTGAAACGAAACTGCTGCAATAGTTTATGCGATTAGGGCAGAAACCAATGGAAACAGAGACATAAGATTAGTGACCAGGTTAGCTTTACGATGTGCATCAATCAAAACACATAATAGTCACTAACTTTCTCTTAGTTCTCATTTTGGGAAGAACCACAAGGTTAGGTTAAAGCTGGTTGACAGTAGTGCTGATGTTGCTGTCACTGGTCAGGAAGTCCCAGGGAATAACTCCAGCAGAGTTACGATGATCCGTGGTCAGGCAGAGGCTCAGAACCATGAATATGATAGTAGGCAAAGCGGAAGAAACAGGAGGACAAATCAGAATCCATAGGCAGGGCGACGATTAGGGTAAGAGCCATGTGATCAGAGCAAGGAAAGGTTAATAACAGCCAAGTTTGCTTTTCTCTGGTAAGTCTAGGCATTTTTTTTTTTTAACAGTGTCCTGTCTGGCAATGTGGCAATAAGAATAATTGTCTTGATGCCAAAAAGAGCCCAACAGATTTTACTTTCACAAGTGTAGCAGTATGGCAATTGCCATATTGCTCCACTTGTTTCATGCATATAAATTGCTTTATTATAATTATCCAGGGAGTTTTACAGTTTATATGGACACTGCAATGTAAGTACAGCAGAAAAACAGAAGAAGAAAAAGAAGAAAAGAAAAAAAAGAGAAAAGATGAAAGAAAGAGGAGATAGAAAGGAGACAATGACAAAACATTTTCAGTCCGCTTCATCACCTGTAACGACATGAAAAAAGAACAGCACAACCAAAAGACATGGTACGAGATATACAATAAAGCAACACCTTGAAACTATCGCTAAAGTAATATTATTAAGTCTGACATGTACTCTGTGTTAACTGATGATATGAATGTGGGGTTTCTGTTTGGAAGTGAATCTCTAAGTACCTGAAGCCTAGCACCTGTAATTGTTTGTGAGGGTGAACTTGTGCATGTAAAGTTTATCCATAGAAAAAATGCTCAATAGCGGTTGTGGAGAGCTGGAGAGGCGCCCCCCCCAGAGCACTGAGTCCAGCGCCGGGAGACCCCGAGAGCGAAGGCACCAAGGAGGGGCCAGCCCCGGAAATCAGACCCCCACCAAGCGAGGAGGAGAGACAGCCCCGAAGAAGCCCCCTAGCCACCGCCATGCCGGCGCCCCGGGGAGCCGCGGGGACGAATCCGCGGGCTCCGCCGGCAGCCGGCCACCCCGAAGTAGGGCCGGGCACCGAACACCAGCCCCCCCAAGGCACCGACCGAAACGCCCCAGCCCCACATAGCACCGAAACACGCCCCGCCCCCCGGCAGCAAGACCCGGCGCCCAGCCGCAACACCCACCACGACCGCACCACCCAGGAAAAACACACAGGCGGCCCCGCCCGCAGCCGGGGCCCATGCGCATCCGTCGCGAACCGCCCGCGAGCGCCGCGGGACCCCCCCAAAACGCCCCCCAGGCCAAAAGCGCGGCCCCACCCCACCAAGACCGACGCCAACAGCGCGCAACGCAACACACCGTGCACAGAATCTACCCAAGAGCAGAAAAGCCGCCCGGCGCCCGATTAATTAATTAATTAATTAATTAATTAATTAATTAATTAATTAATTAATTAATTAATTAATTAATTAATTAATTAATTAATAATTAAAATTCAAATAAATAAAAATTCCCCTATTCAAGAGGAGAAATGCAAGCGGAAAAACCGGAGCCCAAAACAAGACCCAAAACCTGCACCTTACCATGCCGTGCAGCTCCCCCCCCCCCGAACCGATACCACAGAACCGGCATCGGAAAAAGCATCGCTCAGGAACTGGCATCGAAGTAAAGGCACCGGCATGACACCGAAAATCCTCAAACAACACCCAGCCCCACCCCGAAGTGGATCCAGCCCCGGGCCCCAGGGATCCAAGGCCCCAGGGGCGCCCGACCCCCAGACAGGAGCCCCAGCAAAGCCCCGGCCGGCCGGGGCCAGCGGAGAGGCCGCCAGGAATGAGCCAGCAGCCCCCCGGGGGCAATGGGCTCCGCACTTAGCGGAAACTTGATGTATTTGGGAGAGGGTGCGGCCAAGACCCCAACCTGGGAGAGAGAAAAAAAAAAAAAAAAACACTCACCAACTCAATCATGCCTTCCCTCCCTAGTGCCCCCACTCGTACCACAGAAAAAAAATAATAATAAAGAAAAAAATAAAGAAATAAAGAAATAAATAATACAAAAAAATAAATAAAGAAAATAACAACGCGGACACACATTCACACATAACACTCACATCCAATAATACCAGGTAAGTCTAGGCTTTTCCTAAACTGTTTAAGTGACTCTACCTATTCTAAGAGAGGAAACCACACCTGTAGTTCCTTGAGACAACATGATGCAGAATCATGCAAACCTCATGATGCGGGGACATAAAAAAATTACTTCAGGAAAAGTGGAGTGTCATGGTCTGTTATTTTTATCCCATGTGACTAAAATTTGATCCTTCATCCTGATTTTTAATGTATATATAAAACTCATTATCATTTTCTTAATCCTTGCCAATATCACTGACCCCTCATTCACACAGACTAACCTATTCTGCTTGTAATCACTCCCACCTTGTGTAAAATATGTGTGTAATTTTCTGTATTTTCCAGTTCCTATCTATACTCATTGCCTTCTATCAGCTCCTTCTCATTTCCCTTTATGCATTTCTGCTGTTTTCTGTCACCTCCTCTCTATCTATAGAATATATCTAGAATCATTTCTTAAAAGTGTACATTACATCAGGCACAAGAAAAGTCCAATCAGCAAAAGGCTTTTTGTGAAAGTATAACAAATAAAATAAAAATACTACCTGGTTACATTTGCACCAGTGAGTTAGAGAACCATTGATGTTCACAGCCTTCTCATATCTTTTTATGGAAAACCAATTTAAGACTTTGGCATTGCTTTACTTCAACAATAAGTTTGTTCCAGTACTTCACACCATTTTTGCATGTTTGTTTGAGAAGACTTGGTTTGGGTTTCTAAAGCTCCTAGACTGTTGGGATCCTGAGGCTTGCCCACCAGAGGGCGCCGAGGATCCTCTTCTGTTATTTGTTTTCTGTCAGGAACTGGGGTTACTGTTGGGATCTGGAGAGCTACCATCTGTCTCCAGCAGAGAGCGCTGTGGGTCTCCTGGGCTGGAGCCCTCCAGCACACCTGAAACTCATCAGCCCATCAGGAGACCTTCCTACATAAGCAGCTGCCAGACCTACCTTCAACGCCGCAGTGTTGACCTAGTTTGGTTAGCAAACCTGAGCCTCTGTTACCTGAAAGAATCTTTGTTATCTCAAGAGAGAAACCTGATTCTAATCTGCCTCTGTCTTTGCTCATAGGAAACCTGTCTCAAGTCTGAAGCTCTGGATGAGCTTAACCTGCCTGCCAGCCCTGGTGATCTCTGATCAAGGTCTGCCATTCAAAGTCAGAAGCTAGACGCTGCTGCTGCTTGTGCACTCTGCTGAACCAACAGTCTCTGGACCCAACGTTCCCTCTCTCACAAGTAAAGCCTGGACTTCTTCAAGGTAGACTCTGAATTATCTAAAGACTCAATTAATCATCTGACTGCCTGGCTAATCAAACTGTCAGTCTCTGCAGACATCAGTGAACCCAACCCGGACCAGTACCTGAACCAGTTCATGTCTTTGTGTGAAAACCTTTTTCAATAAACTCTGTTAAACTTTTACTCAGCCTCCGTTTGTGTTCTGCATGTGGGTTTAGCTTTAAACCAATCATGACATAGACAGAAAACCGACCTGCACTGGCCCAATCACACATACAGAGAGAGTGAGAGAAGAGACTATCAAAATAAAAAGAAGCTCTACTGTTAATATTTTCATAATACAGGTGACACATGAATACTAAAGGAAAAAAAATTAAAACAGTAGCATAACTCATCCAAAACAACTAGCTTAAACATAATTTGTTTATTGAAAAATTTTAGGAATGCAAATTCTATTAATCCTACTTCCACTAATAGCTTATTTACTATAGATATTGAAATTGATTTTAATTTTATTATTTTTAATTTATTTATCTTTTGTTTAATTGAGTAAAATCATTCTTTTTAGTGTTTCAAACACAATGTCTTTTCATGGTGTACTCTGTAAAATGCTTAATTTTTCTTGTATGTTTTACAAATTTACATTTCATATCAATTAGATATAAATTGCATTTAAGAAAAACTGTCACAGTAATGTCATTTTTCTTTATTGAGCTTCTGCACCTCTGATGTTGCATCTCCAGATGCCTCAATGCTTAGCCGTGACTCCTGTTTGTCACATTATACTCTTTTAATATTTACTTATATATCCATGGATAAGACAGCTTTAAAACAGCTGATTAAAGGCCGTGTAAACTAGTAGGCTAAGAGACAAATTTTGCATGCAACACAGTCATAATTATACTTCTGAATGTACTTCTGAATGTTTACGTGCTTTTAATTAAAAATGCATTTAGGTGTCAAGTTGAGTGGAAGTTTAAAGAGGACCCCAATGCAGAGACAGAAACTAAATCGATTTCTTGCAGATTTGATAATACAAGAGGCGGCAACTGAGGCAAATAAAAAAAACAACTAAATATAGCAAAACCACAAAAAAAAAACAGGAAACATCTCGAACAACACACATGAGGTGCAAGGAATGGTTAGAAGCCAGATAACAGTAACTGAAGAGGAGTATAAATGCCAAACAGAACAAAGACTGGGGTAATCAACTGATTGGGAGCAGGTGTGGACAGAAGGATCTAGAAAGGAGCTAGTAGATGGAGACTGACACAAAAGGGCAACAGTGGGTAAACAAGAAATACATAAGAACTTAAATATAACCAGAAAACAATATAAAATTGAAGTGAAACCAATGAAAACTCAAAAAGAAAACTTAAACAGAACCAAACACAGCAAAACTGTGACATTAGGTGTCAAAAATACTTTTTAACTGATCTGATGTTTATTTTTAATCTTAACAGGTCTAAGTGAAAACTCTTCATAATTTCATCATCTTAATAGAGATAAATAACATAAGTCATTGTGTATTTTATCAGTATTACGTTTATCTCTCAGTGAATAATGTTACTGAAACAAAATAACATTTCAATAATAATCTAATTGATTAAACATGATTTATCTTCAGGTTATTTGTTATCTGGAGGTTCACTCCTGATACCAAAAAGTTTTCTTAAAAACAGTCTGCTGTGATTAATTTAATAAACATGTCTTTGCAGCTGAAGGAAAAAGGAATGTTGCTTATGTGTTTTGACAAAAATAATGACATTGTGTTGGAAACTCTACTGCAAGGTGTATACCTTGGCGTGTTGCTTCCTCATCATCTCGCTATTGTCATGTTCTGTTAAATCATATACCTTGTCGCCATTCATGATCTGTTTGATTTTCTTAATTTTTCTTCATCATATCTAGATGCCATATGATTAGCTAACAGCACTTTGAGCAGGAATATTTCTTAAAATGTCCACTTTTGTTCAAGATGTTCATGGTAGCAGCACGCTACTGCAAAGTGGAGTTTCCTTAACTCTGTTTTTTTTTTTTTGACAATCACAGACTAGCCGACAAATGGCCCCGACTGATCATAACTCAAAACCTAAATCCTCAAATTATGTGGAAATAAAATCTCCCTGATGATTTTTTTAAAGTTATTACCTTCAGAATCTTCTTTGAATTTCCATTTCTATAAAAAAAAAAATAAAAAAAACTGACTCCCTGTAATACATTTCTATCTGCCTCTTCCCTTTGTCTACTTTTCTCTCCTGATAAAACGTTAACATTGTGTAAAGACCAATTCAGCCAGCGGAACTGTTTCTCTTTACAAAGTCAGACTTTCATCCACCTAATCACTGTCCCACAAGTAGAGAGATTAGGTGAGCTGGAATAAGAAGAGAAAATAGAATATACTGTTTCACTCGGCAAAGAATTCAGAAAACGGCATTCAGGTGTTCCTTTCAAAGTCTAAGAAAATACATCAGAGCCCCTAAAGGTTTTATAGATTCCCTTTTTATGCCCTTTTCAAGAGCTTCTTTCTAATTAGTTTTCTTACATCAAAACAGAAAACAACCACATCTGATAGAATTTACCCATAAGGGCTTTTATCTGAACAATTTATTACTCTGAGCATCCACTCATGGGGCAGTTATATTAGGTCTACAACTACCCATGGCAGGTGGAAAGCCTCAGTCTGCATCTCATTCAATCCATCCCATAATATAACATTGATCCAAAAACAAGATTTCCCCCAAGGAGGCCTTTCCTGCTCAATAGTATGTGTACTTCCATCCACATCTCCCCAACATTTCATCAATACTTCCTTAGTTGCTGCACTTTGTGGGGAGCTCACTCTGCAGCAATCACAGGGAGGATCAATTAGGCGATTCGGACGCCAAATAGTAACTGTCACATGCGGTGACTCCTGACAGGTCTGTTAAACCGTCTGGGTGGCCTGGAGAGTTGTCAAGATGGAGCGCAGTAACAAGATAGCTCTATTAATTTCCCCTTGGATGGTTTTAATTATTTAGAAGCTATATTCTGAATACTTGAAATCTATTCGCACACACACACACACCCAGTTGTGTCACAATATCCTTGTGGGGACCTTCCATTGACTTCCATTCATTTCCCACTAATTTATATGGCCTAACCATGACCCTTGCCCTAACCCTAACCATTACCGACACATACCTATCCCTCAACCTAACCTAAACTCAATTCACACCTTAGTCCTAAACCTAACCCCCATCCCAAGAAGATAAACTTTCCTTATGGGGACCAGTTGTTGGTCCCCACAAGTACCTATGAGTCCCCAAAATGTAGCATATTCCTAGGAAATTGTCCCCACCAGGTATTAAAGACATGGCCACACACACACACACACATCCTCTCAGGAAAATCCACAGCAGCTGGAAATTATTTTCTAAATTAAACAGTTGTTTGCTGAGTAAACATCTCACTGCTCAAAGAGCTTTTCCTCAGCATCTTTGATATGCAAACAGGTGGAATCCGCTAATTTAACACCAATATTATAGTAAATATTAGCTCAGAGGGGTTTATATACCATAACACTCATGAGGTCTCCCAGCTGCCACGCTCATCAAGTGTTTACAGATCTATGGTTAGATGTTTGACTAAAATTGTGCTTTGCAATGATTTAAATAAATAGTTTTATAAGATGTAACTTAAATAAAATTTGCAAACATATATTGGACTTGATTATATATTTTTTTGCACATTGTGTCACAATCTACACAGAACCAAGAAGTTACATTAAGTCCACCTACTCAGTTTAATTTGAATTTCTGAAAACCAACAAATATTAGAGTTAAACAGAATTTTTTTTTAGCTCCAGCAAGTTTTTTTGGGTGGTTTTAGTAAGAACCAAATTGCAATAAGTAGGCTGGAGATTGAATGCGTGAACCACACAAAGCCTTGGATAAAAATGGAAAGTCTAAACTTTCATGAGGAACATGGAAGCAACACAAAAGAAAAAACAGGGGCCATGAAAACTGCACAGAATACAATTAGGATGACGACACTGAGGAGAGCTGGACAATCACAACAGGTTCCAACAAACAACTACAGTACCTTGATGTGTAAATACAGGGAGCAGTGATTGCACTGCAGCTGTGAGGGAGCAGGAGGCCTGTGGAGACAGAGGAAGACTCACCGAGGGACATAATTAAACAGAATAAATACAAACACAGTTATAAGGGGACCTGTGAACACTGTGTAGACCAGGGGTCTGCAACATGTCACAACCTACCAGTAATTCTCCAAAGATTCTTAAAAACATTAATTTGATTTGTCACTCAGTAAAAAGTTGTCCTGGTCTGTTATTAGACGGTGGTTCACCACAGATTGTTCAGGCCAGAAAGAAGTAAAAAAAAAAAAAATCCAGAATGAGTGGAAACAGGATTTTGGTCTCAAAAATGTGATCCAAAAGTGTGTGTCTGATCTGTGGAGCAAGGCTAATAATAGGAAAAGCCAGGTGATGTCCTCTCTCTTCCCAGCTCATGTTAGCTCTGAGCAACAGTGTCCTGGACCAAATCGAGGCGTTTGAGGGAGAACTAACTAAGTCTGATATAGAGAGCACTACATTAACAAGCCCCATGAGGGAAATAATTACTGCTTCAAAATGTTGTTTCGAAAGACCCTGTTATACTTTTACCCGCTTTCAAAGGTAATAAAGCTAGACTTAACTACTGCTCCTACCAGGGCCATACGCGGGGCCCAAAAAATACTGGTGCAGGTGGATCAGATGATTAGTAATGACCATCAGTCCTGAAATCATGACAAAAAGAAACAAACAAGGAAAAATACAATAGAAGAAACAAATTTCATGTGCCAATCCATCTTGAAGTCTGCTCCAAATACAACAAACATAGCAAAACGAGAGCAGATAAAGTTCTGGTTACATTCATATTTGATGTGCATACTTTAAACATCTGATGGGACCTCCCATCTAACTGGAATGGGTCGGCTTAGAATGGCTGTAAACTTGTAGACCTGTCAATCAGCTCTTTCTAAAAACACTCTGATTGCACAACACAATGATAGAACTTGAACTGGCATCATGTCCCAAGGTTCAACCCAACCTAATCAACTGATAAATCTTCTATAATCATGTCCCTGTAGGTCAGAAGATCTCTGTCCTCTAGGAGAGCCAAGGCTGCCATCCTTTCACAATCATTCATGCTTTTATGCAGCTATTACTAGAAGTGTGGGATTTATCTATAGCTTGTCCACCTGGTGAATAATCACACCAGTTAGGAAATATTTATGCTATTATAATACATATGCTGATTCATCATTGTTTGTTTTAGTAAAGTGCTCTGATTTTATGCTTCTCTGCTCGTGGTGGAAGCACATTAAAGAATCTAATCAGAGGAATATTTACAGTTTTTATCCCTCTGTTTCCCATTGTTTTTAGGTATTTTAGAAAATATCAGAATTGATTTAAATCGACAGATTTATATTGGTTACTTGTGTTAGTACTTTTCAGGTTCTTATTATGGATCAAAAATCTTGGGTGGATTGCCGCATGCTTTCATGCAGCGTTCATTTTTAGGCATTCCCGAGGTTTACATAAAGCATGACGTCCCTGGAGGTTTTCAAACTAAAACTTTGAGCCATAGAGAGCCCCGAGACTTGGTGTTGAAAACCTGTCTGTAAACAACTATTTAGGGCTGTCAGGTCTTACCCTGTCCTCCATTTGTCCACTTATCTACCCGCTGAAGCACCTACTACTCATCTAATTAGTCAAAAGCTTTGAACTGTGTTCCAGTGTGTGAAAAGGTAGTCCAGTTGAACAGAAATACCAAAAGAGCTTTAGAAAAATGCTTGAGATCACTTCAAACTATCACGAAAGACCTTGGAAGTTGAATATAAAGAATTTGGATGCTTCCAAACTTTTAAAAAGTTGTGAAGGCAAGGTTTTTAACTTTGTAAAGAGCAGCTAGCTATTCTCTTTATGTTTTGTGTGTTTCTTCATAGACATTATAGATGACTGTCCCAGGTCTATTCTGAACCATTAAACTAAGCAGATTAATAAAATTATTACCTCCACTTTTCAGGGTTTGATATTTTGGTATTTGAAGTCACCTTTTAAATTTTGAAAGATGTGAACTCTGACAGCAAGATCAATTTTTATACTTTGACAGATGTGTAGAGATTTTCACTCAAAAGAAAGTGATGAGTTTGAGCTTCTTTCAGGATGCCTCTGGGACCCATTTACAGCAGACACTGGGATGTCAGTCATTTTAATGGGACTGAGCTTGGTGAATGGGATGAGTAATGGGACAAATGATGAAGAATTATAGAAGCTATGGGGCAAACCACACCTGGTCATCTGCTTAACCTCAGCTTTTTGATTGTGGTCTTACACACATTTCAGCCCTTCACAGGCTTTGTCATTTTCGCAGTCATTTAATCAATAGAACTTATCATACAGGCATCAGAAGAAATGTATTCAATTAGCAGGGAGGGACAAAAGCCAGCAAAAAATATGACTAACCAGTCATTGTAAAACAGCCTGTTTTAGTCTCTTTGCAATTCCAAAAAATGAAATCTAAAGTTATAAGTGCATTTTTTTAATTGAGGAGGTAATTGAGACACTTTGCAAAAGGAACAAGACATTTGAATATTTTAATTACATTTAAAATAAGAAAAAACAATTGCATTGTCTTATTTCAAGTGAATAGTATCTTATTTTAAGAGTAAAAATACTAATTCCATTATCAAATCATCTTATTTACCTACTCAAATTAAGGGTAAATACACTTATTTTAAGAAATTTCGACTTATTTCTAGATCGTTTTTGCAGTTTGGTGAACACTGGAGCTTTGGAGAGGCCAATATTAAAATACAAACAAATTAATGATATTTGAAAATACTCTGCAAGATCTTCATCAGTTTGTAAAAAACTTTCCAGATCACAGACAAAAGAAATCCTTTATGGTAAAATAATGAACAGGGTACAGGGACTCCAGGAAATCTGGTTGGAAGCTAAAACCAGCTTTCTCTACAGTCAGGATGTTAACATAGTTGAAACATTTAAATAGGGTGGTTTAAAACCTAAATGTAACACTAATCCAGAATGTCTTTAAAAACCAGGTGACTTTAGAAGAGGTTAATTCTTTCAACATATCAAACAAAAACAGCTTTTTCTACAGTCAGGATGTTAAAATAGTTGAAACATTTAAATAGGGTGGTTTAAAACCTAAATGTAACACTAATCCAGAATGTCTTTAAAAACCAGGTGACTTTAGAAGAGGTTAATTCATATATCAAACAAAAACCTGCCCCAAGACTAATGTGGAAAAATACCACCAAAGTGGACAGAGCCAAGAGACCAATAAGGGAGAGGCTAAGTGTGGGGATTAGTGGTGGGGTTTTGGCTAAGCTAACTCACTGTAGTGCGGCTCTGGTTATGATCCACTGCAGGCAAGTCGCAAAAAGCCACTCAGTCTGAACACTCTAACCAGTCGGTCCATCTACGGCTACAGCTGCAGAAAATGAGTCTTAGGCAGTTTCCTGGAGTTGTAGGGCATAACTTTCCATTTGGTAAATTGGTGGTTGGTTAATTTTATTCTGAATTCCAGCATTTTAATTTTGACATACCCTGAAATTCTGGGCGAGGAGGAGTAGCACCAATCTTTCATTCTGACTTACTGATTACTCCAAAGGCAGTTAATAAGTACACGTCTTTCGAACATTTATCCCTTAGTTTCCCTCATCCGAGTTCCAAAGCAAGAAAACCTCTTAATTTGTGACTTTGTATCATCCACCAGCTCCTTATTCTGAACTTTTAGATTAATTTTTAGCATTCCTATATGATTTTGTGTTAAATACCTACAGGTTGATCATAGTGGGGGATTATAACATCCATGCTGACATTGAAGGTGATAGCTTAAGTGCAGCCTTTAATGCTATCTTATTGGCTTTGCTCAAAATGTGATTAGCCCCACACATTCTCATCTTCATACTTTGGACCTTGTTACCAACACACTGCATAGAATGTGAAGAAATAACAGTATTTCCTCACAACCCTGTCCTCTCTGAACATTTTTAATAACCTTCAGTATTACTTAAACAGAGTTCTCCTCCCCCAAAAGAAGGTTTCACTTTAGCAGATCATTATCAGATAGTGCAGTTACACATTTTAAATAATCTGTTTCACTTTCTCTCTCCTCTGTGTCGCTGGTCAGTGCTACATAGGGCAAAAGTTTAGTTTATTCCCCTTCACAGGTTGATGATTTTGTTGATGGGTTTGCTAGTTCTCTGCATACTGGCCTAGACAGTGGAGCCCCTTTTAAAAAGAAAAAGTTTAAAAATAGAAAGCTGGCTCTGTGGTTTAATGCAGAGCTGTGCACTCTGAAGCAAAAAAGTAGAAATTCCACAGGCCTACGGGAATCATACCCAGTGTGGGGGAAAAAAAGTTTACTACTGTGTAAGAGTACCCTTTGTAAAGCAAAAGCAGCAAATTTCTCCTCAGTAATATATGATCCTAGATATCTTTTGAATGCAGTTTCCAAACTCACCCAGAGCCATAGCTCTGTTGGACCGTCCATCCCACCTGCTCTTACCAGTAATGATTTTATGGGATTCTTAAGGGATTCTTCCTAAGATCCTTAGCACTCCTCTTTTTTACAGTGTCCTGTCTGGTAAAGTGGCAATAAGAATAATTGTCTCGATGCCAAAAAAAGAGCCCAACAGATTGTGCTTTCACAAGTGGAGCAGTACGGCTATCGCCATAGTGTTCCGCTTGATTTATGCATATAAATAGCTTTATTATAATTCATGCAGGGAGTATTAAAGATTTTATGAACACTGCAATGTAATTAGAACAGGAAAGGAAAAACAGAAAAAAGCAGAAAAGATAGAAGAAATTGCAGATAAAAGGGAGGTAATAATAAACGTCTTCAGTCTGCTTAATCACCTGCAAAAGAACTAAAAAGAACAGCACAACCAACGGATATAAGAGATATAATAAAGTAACACCCTGATACTATCCCTGAAGTATAAATGGTATTATTTTATCTGACATGTATACTGTTGTAGCTGAAGATAAGAATATGGACTTTCTGTATGGAAGTGAATCTCTAAGTACCTGGACCCAAGCACCTGTAGTTGTTTGTGAAAGTTCATGTAAAGTTTATCCAAAGGAAAAAGTACAATAGTGTTTGTGAAGAGCCGAAGACATGCCCCTCCAGGGCACCGAGGCAAGCCCCGTGGGACTCAAAGCCCCAGACGCTCAAAGGGATCCCAAGAGCAAAGGCGACTGGGGGGGCAACCTAGGAAATCCGACCCCCCACCAAGGGAGGTGGAGAGACGGCCCCAAGGAAAACCCCCAGCCGCCACAATGCTGGAGTCCCCAGGAGCCACGGGGACGAGTCTGTAGGCTCCGTAGGCACCCAGCCACCCCGAAGTGGGTCCCTGGGGCACCCCACCCCCTGGAGGAAGCCCTGACCAGGCCCTGCGAAGCAGCCACCAGGAGTAATCCAGTACCCCCCCGTGGATCCACCCCCAAACACCGTGCATCAGTGAGCGCCAGCCAGGACGGGGGGAATGGGCTCTGAACTTACAGTTGAGAATAAGACAGTGCTTTTGTATGTCTGCTTCTGCCTCCTTGAACACCCAGTCAGCCTCGGACACTGAGCCTGGTTCTGCTAAAGTTTCTTCCTGTTAAAAGGGAGTTTTTCCTCTCCACTGTCGCTACAAGCATGCTTAGGATTGCCTTCAAGTCAATGAGTCGATGCAATCAACTGGTTTTCCTTAGGTAGGAAACTTTAAATCAATTTGAGTGGATGATCTGGTAAACTGTAAAGTGCCTTGAGATGACATGTGTTGTGAATTGGTGCTACATAAAAAAACTGAATAGGATTTAATTTTACAGTCTCTTCAGGAGTCTGCTCCAGATTTAGCAGCATCTTATTACACTTGATGCAAAAACTTTCGGGATTGCAATTGGCAATGTCACAAGAGAATGCAGTAGATTTACAGATGAATGATTGAGCGTAAGGATTAATGGTTGCTTCAAGGTACAATATTACAGTTATAAAACCACACAATTGTGGTTTTGTGTGCCTCAGGTATTACCTTTTTAAGAGTATAATCAAAGCAGCTGATGTCTCATATGTTGTGTTCATGACTCAAAGAAAACAAGCAGATCATTTATAGTCTCACATATTGTCTTCCTGAAGATGTTCAGTGTTCAGATGGTTCACAAACTATTCAACAGTACAGTAAAAACAGATAGACTAGTTATTATTCCCCTTCACTGCTTGTGTCCATCTGCAGCAATTACACAGAGGCATTGCTTTGTTCACGCACAGCAACTGGATCAGGTTCTGCCACCACATGCAGTGACTTATTGTTCCCCAGGGAAATAAGGTCTAATTGATAATTACAAAGAGAGCAGCCAGAGCTGAGAGCAGGCCTACACTTTCATTCACCAACACATAAAACATGCACAGCATGTTAAGGATGCACATATATTGCAAAATATCCTCCTGAGTGTATGCTCAAACTTTACTTCAATCGATGCCAGATGGGAAACAATATTGTAGGATTTGCTGAACCATTATTCGGAGAGCACTTGAAGTATGAACCTGTGAATGCTGCATGGTAATGAGGAATTATTGTACCACGTACATTCGAATAATGGGCTTTTTAATGGTGGGGCTGATATGAGCTTTCAAGAACATAGGTTTTAGTTTATCTCCTTCATGAGGAGATTCTGTACTTCCATGTGAGACTCTGTCAGGGACTTCTATAAGCCCTTTAAAAGTGACCTGGTCAATTAAATTGAACGGACAATGAGAAAAATATTAGGAGCAACATCTGGATTTCATGAGGAGCATCACCTTAACTGGAACCTTTAATGCTATTAACCTTTAACCTTTAATTGCTTTTTACTACTAATTAATATTATGAATAATATGCATGTAACAAAAAACATCCATCCATCCATGTTCTGCTGCTTGTTCCGTCAGAGTCACAGTGGGCCCGGTGCCTATCTCCTGCCTACTGCGACCCTGGACGGGTTGTTAGTCTGTTGCAGGCCAACAGAGAGACATACAACCAGAAACACACACACACATCTAAGGACAATTGAAAGATGCCAATTAACCTAACAGTCATGTTTTTGGACTAAAGGATGAAGCCGGAGTACCCGGACAGAACCCACACATGCCCAGGGAGAACATGCAAACTCAATGCAGAACGACCCTGGACAGGGGATCGAAACACAGAACTTGTGCAGACTGAAAAACTTCATTCTTCCTGGCCACCAGAGGGTTATGCTGTTTTTTCATTTCAATATTGGGTGCTAAAACCCACTGGGTTACACAAACCAATTTTGTGATTTTACACTTTAAAAAAATAGTTGAAAACGGGATAAAGAGATTTTGCATAGCATATCTTAGTCCTTCCTTTCATGTGATGCTGGTCACTGAAGTCCTGGATGACCCACACAGAACGGTTCTTTAAACCACAACTTTTCTGCACAGCGTGACTCTCTGAGGCCAACTGAAGCATTTCTTGTAGAGGGGAAGTAGCATCTTCTCTAAGCAATTTCTCAGACCTTAAAGAATCATACCCAGTGAGTTAGACGTGTCAGCCCCGGAGGCCACTAGTTACAAAGAGAGGAAGATCAGAGCTAACTGGCATCCAGTGACAGTAAACTTTGCTCTATTCCACTGCATGTGCCTTGGAGCTGCTCTGGGGAAAAACAATTAGAGCAGCGTGTACCAAAGACCCAGGGATGACTTCAGTATGGCTTTAAATAGCCCTCTATTCATGATTAGGTAAAACAGGAAAGCTGCTTAAGGGTTATGTGTTTCAAAAATTTATTTGTGCTTTTTTTTTTTTTTTTTTTTTTGTATTTGTGTTAACAGGTTGGAACCTTAATGTTTTTTTTCTGTTCCTGAACAATGGAGTAAAGACAGAGCAACCTGCAGAAGACAACAGTGCTACCGTGTTTGCTGAGAAATATGCAGCAAAACAACAGGAGAAGCAGAAAGGCAAAGAGGGACAAAGACATATTAAAGCTTAGCGAAAACATGCTGGACCTTTGGGTGCTTGGATAGGAATCAAAATTCTGTACATTTAAAGCACCTCCAACGCCTTAGTTTAACGCTAAGAATAAACTCTGAAATTCTCTTGAATACTTGCAAGGAAGCTTGTATTAAGTTTTGAATATTACTCTAGTACTTTATGGAGCTAGAAGCTGTATATTCTCTTTAGACTTAAGGAAGCTAAAGCCCAAAGGTCTCAGGATTCCATACAGATCCTTTTTTTTTAGTACATGTAGGAATGTGTAGCAAAAGCTGACGATTGCTGTGATTTGAAACATGTTAAATCAAAGTGAAGTCTGTGAAAGGGGCTTTGAGACTGACCCAGGGTTGATGCTTATACTGTAGGATAACGTAGGAGGTAGATCTCAAGTGGTTGTGAGGCTGCAGGACTGTGAAGCAAATAAAAACATTTTATCTAACTGGCTGTCAATACTGAGATACCAAGAATCTGAAGATGTTTCTACAGCATATAAATCATCCATCTGGCAACAGTTTTGATTCTTGGCAGAGAAAGAAACTATGAAGGGAAGGACTTGTAAGAACAGAAAGCTGGCAGCTGCTTCTGACTTCCTGTTGGCACTAAAAGACTATATACCTGAAATTTAAGAAATCTGGACTCCAGACATGATGAGTGAAATTTTAACGCAAATTAATTTATCAAAGCTGTACCAGTATCTACATTGAATTTACAATACTTTAACACAATCAGAATGTTATAAGGCTTGTGTTTTCTCTACAAAACATTAAAAGTGATTTTGTTTGTTCTTTGAAATGATAAAAACACATCCCACAAAAATACCCTTAACATGGATTTATTCCAGAGTGATCACAGAATTGTGATCAGAATCAGATAATGCTTTATGCTTATGTGGATTTTCAGATGTAAGAGGAATTAATTTGGTGATGAGGTGGCAAACACGGTTAACTTAAAAAAACTGGGAAATATAAATATCCTCTCTATGTTAAATTAACTTTACAAAAACTGGATTCATAGTTTTCTCCAAAATATGTGGAATTTGTGTAATTTTTAAACCCATATACTGTATAATTTCCTGAACATATCAACATATAATTGAAGGAAGGAAGCTAATTCAGCTCATATTCCAGCCCAACCCACCAACCTCGTCACATTCAACCCTTTCTATTCCCTAACCCTAAACCTAACCATTACCAATGCATACCTAACCCTAACCAATTGACATCTTACCCACCAATAGCAAAATAGCTTGTGAGGACCAGAAAAATGTCTTCACTTTGCAGCAACTGGTCCTCAATGTGATGGTGAAATAGGAAAATGGTCCTCACTCTGAGGGCTAGACAGGTATACACACACATAGACAAACACACTGGCTAGACTCTGCCAAGAATGCAGAGGATGGTGTGTTCTTTGTAATTCCAAGGAAACTCATCTGCTGAAAATGCTAATGTTATTCCTCCACATGCTATATGTTTTCCATCTCGGTTTGGCGAATTTTTCAACCTCAATGCAGAATTGCTCTGCTGTGTGGGAGAATCCCCACAGCCTCCATTTTCTGCTTATTAGCTAGAAAACATCAGTGTTTTGTGATGCTCCCCAGCAGCTGTGTTTTCGTTTTTGTCTGACCATATTCTACCTCGGGTTTGCTTTATGTTTATGCACAATGCCATGCATGGAAGTCCGCTTCCTGAATTTTATTCACGCAAGGTGGACCAAGATCTGCATTCATTTACAGCAGCTGTGTTCAACAGGAAATTCAAACCGTTCTAAACCAACCCGACTTTGAGGCCTTCCAGCTTGGTTTGAATGTCTCCTCTATATCTGCCTTCTAAAAGGAGATAGTTGCTTTGTGTGAAGCAATGAGGGTTTTGTTCTGTGGACTTTTAGAACTTTCTCACTTGCAGGCGATTCCTCAGCCAGACCAAGAGGTTGTGTGGACATATTTCTGCTTTGGAGCCCGTATAAGCCTCTGCAAACTATGAATGTTAAGATTAATAATTTAAGCATGAATGCACAGAAGCAGGAAAGGTCGCGAAAATGGAGCAGATGTGGAAAGGTACAGTCCTGCAGATTAAATCTACATGCATCATGTTTTGATTGGCACCAATAAACTCAGATCCATTTGAAAGCAGATTCATGATCCAGCCAACCTTCAAAAGTGCTTTTTTTGGTTACACCTCTGGTTGATATGCTTTGATTAGGAGATGAAATAGCTCAGGAGATAAAAATACACAGTCAAATAATAGATGGCCTCTACTTACATAGCGCTTTTTTAAATCAGGAGACTTGACCAAAACACTTACCCTAAATTCAGTTAATCACCCTTTCAGTCACACACTGGTCGTGGTGAGCTACAGTGCAGTCACAACTGTCGCCACTTCGCCCACTGACCACCATCAGTCGGCAATTAGGGTGAAGTGTCTTGCCCAAACACACAACGCTGAAACCTGAAGCTGGGGATTGAACCAACAACCCTTTAGTTAAAGGGCAAACTCCTGCAAGAACACCACAACCTATAAAGTTGATCATCCTGCTTTTTTAAACATGTCGGAGTGGGAGATGTTGTAAATTTGGCGAACCACTGGTGGCCCATGTTCTGGAAAGGAGCTTCAAGGTGCTGAACAAAGTATTTTAACTTTTCTCATTCCCTGCATTCTAACAGCTCTGCAAATACAAAGACAACTACAGAAGCTTTAGCCTTATTTACCTTCCTCTTTCTACGTAAAGATGTCCAACCTTACAGAGTCAGACAACAATGGGATTCTCTGTACCTCTTCCACGTCTTGGAGCCAAATCACAAAATCCTCAGCGCAGCTGTTCAATAAAGTTACTGCAATACTGGTTTATTAAAGCTTACAACAACAATAAAATTTTAAGACATTGTGCAGCAAAAAGTTACTATAGAAAAACTTTTTGAAGTGTAATCTTATGTGTTCAGTATAAAAAATGCATCTTGTTCACTGCTGAGTTACAGAATCAGTGTCAAGTAGATCTGCAGCCTGGCAGGTTCAGAAATGCTGCTGTATGTCTAGTTGTTTTTGTCAGGTGAAGTCACCTTTAAAAAAAGAATCACAAATGTATCATAAAAAAATAGAAAAAAAAAAACATTTTGTTTGCAAGAGTAGCAGTAAAGTATCATTGCTTTGCTCTTTGCTATAACCTTAAGTTGAATTACATCACAACCCATTTTGTTTCCCCTAATAGCAGTGAAGTAAACTGCATCCCGATGGACAGACGGATGGATGTGTATCTAGGTGTGGCTGCAATTATTAACTTTAGTATTAGTTTATTATAACAATTATTAGTTTGATAAGAAAAAGACGTTTTGATAGATTCCTTAATCATTGTTCCATTAATTATTGCATATTAGCCTTGGTCTCAGATGAAAACAATCTTTTATTCCACCCCTGAAATGCTGCTTGCTATGCACTGTAAGTGCAAAGGGGGATTCAGATGGTGATGAGGAGGAAAGAGACGTGATGCAATAGGGACAGACGAGGACAAGGTCAGACCCTCGTCCTCAATAAGTCAAAACGTAATAGCTACCGACAGCCGGGTAAGATGAAGCAGAAAATGTTAGCGCTGGGATAACTAATTCACATCACTAGGAAGAAAATTCCCAGTTATAGCATCCTGGTAAGGGAAGAGGAGGATGTACCGGCATGTAGTAATAAAAAATACATTTTCATTAAATGCAGAATCTCTCTGCTGTAGTCTGTGTTGTCAGCATTATGTGCAATTTAATACCAGAAACAGACATTTCATGAAAGGAGGTAAGAGGGATGTGTGTGTGTTGCCATTTTTATACTACCTTGTGGGGACAATTTCACAGAAATCTGTTACATTTTGAGGATGTATAGGCTTTTTGGGAACCAACGACTGGTCCCCATGTGGAGAACATCTCTTCTTAGGTTGGGGGTTTAGTTTAAGGTATAACAAAGGTGTGAACTTAAGGGGTGAGTTCAAGTTTAGGGTTAGGGCATAGAAATGTATGGGAAATTAAAATTAATGACAGTCAATAGGAAGTCGCCAGAATGTAACTTTGTGTTAATTTAACTTCTCATACAGTTTGTTCTATCTCTATTCTTCCATTCTGCTGTATCTGTTAGTTCAACCTCTAACTTTATTCTCTGTCTGCTTTTTTCTCATCGTACCTCCTACTCATCAAGGTTTGGATTTGAATACAGGAAGTGTTATGAGATCGATAGCAGACCATCTAACTAGTATCCATTATATTTTAAGATGTGCACAAAATATCAAAAATAAACCCTTCTCAATCAATTGCAAACTAAAATAAGGTGATCAAATAACTTGCCACGCTAGCGACAGTTTATATATAGTATATGTATATATATATAGTATATGTATATATATATATACGTGTGTATATATATATATATATATATATATACGTGTATATATATATACGTGTATATATATATATATATATATATATATATATATAGTGAAATCGGGAAATTTACAGTAGACTGCTACTATGGGAGGACGGCGGGCAAGAGGTGTTACATATGGAAAAGAAAACTTAACAAATGATCTGACAGCCAAAGATCCCATACCTACCACGGAGTTTTAGGGCTCAGGAATTTTTTTGAGAATGAAGTCATAACATTGCGAGAATAAAGTCGTAAAATTATGAGAATAAGTCGTAACATTACGAGAATAAAGTAATAACATTACGAGAAAAAACGTTTAATAATATGAGAATAAGGTCAACATACAATGACCCATTTCAGAAACAAAGCTTTGAGCTCTGACCAGCATGTGAGGGCCGACTAGCACCACTAAACAGCAACCACTTTGACATACAGTACTGCCCAATTTGATGCTGGTGTGCTAAAAGATTTCCTTATTTGTCAAACCAGTGCCAAACTACACTCACCGGCCACTTTATTAGGTACACCTGTCCAACTGCTCGCTAACACTTAATTTCTAAGCAGCCAATCACATGGCGGCAACTTAGTGCATTTAGGCATGTAGACATGGTCAAGACAATCTCCTGCAGTTCAAACCGAGCATCAGTATGGGGAAGAAAGGGGATTTGAGTGACTTTGAACGTGGCATGATTGTTGGTGCCAGAAGGGCTGGTCTGAGTATTTCAGAAACTGCTGATCTACTGGGATTTTCACGCACAACCATCTCTAGGGTTTACAGAGAATGGTCCGAAAAAGAAAAAACATCCAGTGAGCGGCAGTTCTGTGGGCGGAAATGCCTTGTTGATGCCAGAGGTCAGAGGAGAATGGCCAGACTGGTTCGAGCTGATAGAAGGGCAACAGTGACTTAAATAACCACCCGTTACAACCAAGGTGGGCAGAAGAGCATCTCTGAACGCACAGTACGTCGAAGTTTGAGGCAGATGGGCTACAGCAGCAGAAGACCACACCGGGTGCCACTCCTTTCAGCTAAGAACAGGAAACTGAGGCTACAATTTCCACAAGCTCATGGAAATTGAGCAATAGAAGATTGGAAAAACGTTGCCTGGTCTGATGAGTCTCGATTTCTGCTGCGACATTCGGATGGTAGGGTCAGAATTTGGCGTCTACAACATGAAAGCATGGATCCATCCTGCCTTGTATCAACGGTTCAGGCTGGTGGTGGTGGTGTCATGGTGTGGGGAATATTTTCTTGGCACTCTTTGGGCCCCTTGGTACCAATTGAGCATCGTTGCAACGCCACAGCCTACCTGAGTATTGTTGCTGACCATGTCCATCCCTTTATGACCACAATGTACCCAACTTCTGATGGCTACTTTCAGCAGGATAATGCTCCATGTCATAAAGCTGGAATCATCTCAGACTGGTTTCTTGAACATGACAATGAGTTCACTGTACTCAAATGGCCTCCACAGTCACCAGATCTCAATCCAATAGAGCATCTTTGGGATGTGGTGGAACAGGAGATTCGCATCATGGATGTGCAGCCGACAAATCTGCGGGAACTGTGTGATGCCATCATGTCAATATGGACCAAACTCCCTGAGGAATGCTTCCAGCACCTTGTTGAATCTATGCCACGAAGAATTGAGGCAGTTCTGAAGGCAAAAGGGGGTCCAACCCGTTACTAGCATGGGGTACCTAATAAAGTGGCCGGTGAGTGTATA
The DNA here is from genome assembly GCA_030533445.1 of Cyprinodon diabolis. NCBI lineage: Eukaryota > Metazoa > Chordata > Actinopteri > Cyprinodontiformes > Cyprinodontidae > Cyprinodon > Cyprinodon diabolis. Next base: position 48,219,056 of record CM060066.1, read on the forward strand.
ACTTATCGCGATGCTCGACATTCCTCATCTTAGGGAAGAAAGTGGTTCTTGTAAGAGGTGTCATAAAATACAACTTTTTTCTTGTAATTGTATTCTCTTAATAGTATGACTTTATTCTCGTAATGTTGTGACTTTATTCTCGTTATTTCATGACTATTCTCATTGCGACTTTATTCTCATAACTTTATAACTTTATTCTCGTTACGACTTTATTCTCGAAATAGAAGGGAAAAAAATCTCTCATACTCTATCGTACATGCCTACAAAGACAATCACCTCAACCCCAACCTGCATCACCTAAATCTCTGTTTTTGTGTCTGGGCCCAGAACTAATCAGCCAATATCAAAGATTGTATGTTGGATAAATTCAGGTGAACAGATCCAGAAGCCAATCAACACTTTATAATGACAATTAAGTTATTAGTTGGTTTCCAGTCAACAAAGCCGCTGATAGTAAAACTGCACAACACAAGTAGCATCCTAATACATGATGAGGATAAAATGAGCCTTTTAGGTTCATTTTACATTTTTAATGAATGCCAAAGAACCTGTGCTGTCAAAGTCACCTTCTAATGATGCAGTTTCTCTGAGTTATATCAAAAATTGTGTAAACTACTCTAGTATTTCAGCTAAGTGAGAAGTTGCCGTAATTAAGGACAAATCCACAAGGGGTCTAATAAAACTCATAATACTGTCTGAAATGTGCTGATTGAGTTGCCGGCAGCTGTTGGAGTCACATGGGCGAGACCCCTGCTGTCAGCTGAGTTTTAAGTCTTGTTAAAAAAGAGGCAGTTATGTTTTGGCAGCCTCACTGAGCTGCTTCCACATCAGAATTATCCAGATTTTTTCATACCTCTTAATTTATTTTCTTTTATTCCCAAAATATAATCTAAACTGATTACATTAGATTACATGAGCTTTATTGATCTCACAGCAGAGAAAGTCACTGGTCACATGTTGGCATAGTACCTAAAGAAGGTGCAAACAAGGAGGAAAAGGTGCATTAGGAATAAAAAATAAATAAAAATAAATAAGAAAATAAAAAATACAAGGGAGTAACACAGAGATTTGGTGTGATATATGTACAATTAGGATGGCTTATATACAGGTGGATTGACTTTTACATTAAAGTGTAGTAGATAAGGAACAACGGCGAGGTAGTGGTATGACTATTATTTTCACATATATTGCACAGCCAGCATATAGCACAGAATATTGCACAGTCAATAAATAAAAAACTCTAATGTAGTTGAACAGTGGTTGTTACAGGAGTCATTGTGGTTATAGTGCAGTATTATAGAGTCTGGTGGCAGCAGGAATGAATGACCTGCGGTAGCGCTCTTTCTTACAGACAGGGTGTCTAAGTCTTTCACTAAAGGAGCTGCTCAGCTCCTCTACAGTCTGGTGCAGGGGGTGAGAGGTGTTGTCCATGATGGATGTGAGTTTAGACAATACCCTCCTCTCAGCCACTTCCTCCACCGAGTCCAGGGGGCAGCCCAGGACTGAAGTGGCCTTCCTCACCAGCTTATTCAGTCTCTTTCTGTCCCCCTCTGAGCTGCCAGGGGCCCAGCAGACGACAGCGTAGAGGAGGGCTGAGGCCCTCACAGAGTCATAGAAGGTTTTAAGGAGGGGCCTGCTGACTCCAAAGGCCCTCAGCCTCCTCAGGAGGTGAAGGCGGCTCTGGCCCTTTTTATACAGAGCGTCAGTGTTATGAGTCCAGTCCAGTTTATTATTGACGTGGACACCCAGGTATTTGAAACTCTCCACAGTTTTTATGTCCTGCTTCTGGATGTTCACTGGGGGGTGGGGTGGTGGTCTTCTCCTGAAGTCGATCACCATCTTCTTGGTCTTAGTGGTGTTCAGAGACAGATGGTTTCTCTCACACCAGTCCACAAAGTCCATGATGAAAGACCGGTATTCCAGCTCGTTCCCCTCAGACACACAGCCCACACTGGCCGAGTCATCAGAGAACTTCTGGAGGTGGCAGCTGTCCGTGTTGTAGGTGAAGTCCGAGGTGTAGAGGGTGAAAAGAAATGTAGACAGGACGGTGCCCTGGGGGGCCCCGGTGCTGCAGAGTGCCACCTCTGACTGGCAGCCGTGCAGCCACACGTACTGAGGACGGTCAGTGAGGTAGTTGGTGGTCCAGTCAGCTAGATGTTTGTCCACCCCAGCGTCCTCCAGCTTCCCCCTCAGCAGCACCGGTGTGATGGTGTTGAAAGCACTGGAGAAGTCAAAGAACATGACTTATTTTAAAATTATGAATGTTTCTTGTGTCATTTTGTGCTTTTAAAGTTGGCTATGGCATTAAAGATAAATTCATGAAAAATGATATGAAATGACATTGCTTTAAAAACAATGTCTTACATTTTTATCTTATGAATGCAATATTTTTATTGTGATCATTAAGTGTGACCAATGTCTATGACTTGATTTTATTATAGCGTTTGGAAAACTGGGTCGGCCTTTTTAGTACAGTATTAGACTGGTTTAAATCATACCTGAGGGATAGCGATGTCCATTACCCCCGTGAACAATTGGCTTTTAGTGGCAGTGGGAACAGCTCAATGACGTGTGTCTACCTGGGTCAAACAACTCGGTAAGCTACCCTCTCACAACTTTGAACATATGACCCAGTATTCAAGGCAAGACAGACATTGGGATTATTCACACAGAGTTTATTATAAAACGGCTGCCTTCTGCATGGCTAGGGTGTCTAAATGGCTTATGTGTCAGTGGAAACTCTAAATCAGAGACCAGAAAAATCACATGTAGGGTTCCTCAAGGCTCCATTCTTGGGCCCCTCCAATTCAGCATCAACATGCTCCCCTTAGCTCAGAATATAGTAAACAACAAACTCAATTACCATAACTTATGGTAGTAGTGTTTCTATGACTGTGACTAACTGGATGTGCTCTCTTCAACCTCTGACATGGGAGTTGGCTGGGAGCTTGTCTGCCTGGCTGTGTGTTTCCTGGACGGGGCCGCCTTTTACAGCTGCTTTTTGTATCTCTGCTTCTGTCTCCTGGAACCCCAGTCGGCCTCGGCAGATGGCCGCTCACACTGAGCCTGGTTCTGCTGGAGGTTTCTTCCTGTTAAGAGGGAGTTTTTCCTCTCCACTGTCGCTACAAGTGTTGGGAATTGGCGCTATATAAATAAACTGAATTGAAAATTTAATTGAACTGAATCACAAAAGTGACTATGAACCCACCAGAGCGTTGGCTACATGCTTAGAACAGATCAATATGTGGAGGTGCCATTATATTCTCCAACATTTTTTTCTTTTGTTTAAATTTGTTAAACTGAAGACATATTGCTCGCCATATCTTAAAAAAACTTTTTTCATTTGTAGCAACCTAACAGTTTTGTCACTCTACTAAAGTTTTAACCTCATGATATATATATATCTGCATTAAGTCAGTGAAAGAGTCGCACTTTCACTAGTTGATCGATGTACAGGAGGAATAATGGGACAGGAGGCAAGAACTGGAGATTTATGAGGTGCATGTGATACACTTTTCCTCTCTAACATTCTAGACATGGTGACACATCTTTGACTGGAGAATCAATGGCTCCAGTTAGAGGTCTGAGGAAATTGTTGCGTGTTATGTTTCACAGAGATGTGGCTGGGAGAGTTACAGTGAACCCCACTATTACCACCGACACTTTCAGATGATTCTGGTAAACGGGACACACTTAAAGGATGGGAAGAAAATTGTGCCACTTTAGAAATAGCTCTTCGGCCTGAGAATACAATGCTTAGGAAAGCTCCAAACCAAATTTGATTTTCACATGAAGTTGTATTTTATTCTTATCACTTCAAAACCATATGGTAGGGTTTCCTCCATGATGAGTGTGCACAATCTTTACTACTGTTAAGTTTTAAATAGGCATTTTAATAAAAACAAAATATTATTTAAAAAAAAGAGACATTCTTAGTTATGCTGCCAACTGGAAAAAAAAAAAAAAAAGGTTGAGTTAGAAAAACATCTCCAATCAGAGGGCACCGAAGGTTGGGATCCAAAGTGTGTCCCTCGCTGATCCGTGGTTTGAAGTTTTCAAATTAACAGTACAATTTAAAAAATACCACAAAGTTTGCTCTCCAGGAAATACAATTAATCTGGGTTAATTAATCACAGCAAAACCTTACAAACAATTATAAATAATCTTACAAGCATATGTTGGATACCAAAGCACAAGTCGTTCTTTGTTATATAATCAAATTTTTTGCTTTTATGGTAATATTTTTTATTTGATAGTAAACATGCAATTATTCCTTTTATTTATAAAGCACCAATTAACAAAAGGTTCAGTGTTTTATCATTGAATTTTTAGGATTCTCTCCTCCTGGATGAGCAGGAAGAGCCAGTAGATAGTAGCTTGCATTGTGTCAATTGTTTGTGCGATAGTTAGGCATGTTGCTCTACAAACGTGTGTTTGCTGCTGTGCACTGGGCATCACCTGAGCTGGACTAAAATAGATGTGTGGGTTTCATTACTGCTGCAAATCAAATGCCCTTTTCCTTCTTCAATTTACTATAATTACAAAATATTCTCCTCTTCGATTTTAACTTCCACCTTTGGTCCAGTGTCGTCATCCTCAGTTTCCTGCTGTGGTTACATTGAATGCTCAGGCTTCCTCCACTAGCTGCTCTAATTCAAGTGTTTCCTCGTTAGAAATTCACCAGCAGCTTTATTTGTGACAGGAAATGAAATCATAAATCTAGAAATATTAAACAGCCCTAAAACTGCATTCAGCATTTTTTCCTTTCTGTAGATTCCAGCTGGCGTTAAACTCTGTAGGTCTCATTTCCACCTGGACTGACTCACACAAAGAAAAGTTGCATTTAGAAAGATGTTTATTGAGATAAATGGAATAAGGGGTTCGTATCCCCAGAAAAAGACTTGATGCTTCCAGTTGATATGAGTTCTGATGAAAAGTTTAGGAAAAGGATCAGAGTAGTCTACCCGCAGTAGGCCTGGACATCGATGGTGGAAAAGGCCAGAGGATGAATGAGACTGCAAAAAAGCCTGAGAGTGAGAGAAGAGATGGGGGGGAGGTGCTCAGCTGGTATGCAGGAGAAATGTTGAAGGTGGAGCTTATGAAGAAGATCATGGATGATGATTGACTTCAGTCCATTTGCTGGAATTTTAAGAGTAGCACATCACAGGTGATCCAGGGGAGACTGATTAGAGACTTCAAGGTTGTATTTGCACTTCAGCTTCATTAAGAAAATGAAACCCAAAAACTGTCCCCACCAAATGTATAAAATCGTTGTGATAAAATCATCGTATCCACTGAAGTTAAAACAAATAAAGGCCTCATCTACACACTATATGACGTGGCCTCACTGCTGCTGCTGTATGACTTTTGTTATGATCTTCAGAAGGTCTGTGTGAAAACAGATGCAAACCTGTTTGTACCTGCAGAGCAGTTCTTCAAAGAAGGAGCAAAGAGATTTGTGTTTGCAGTTTAACAGATAGTGTGTGAACACCTTTGTTGTTTCTGTGGCTTCATCAATATCCAGATTGTATTCTAATGACTAAACCACACAAATTCATGGGTGGAGGACATGAAGATGTAAACATTTACCATGTGCAGAGAGATTTTTCAAATCAGAAAATGGATTGCAGGGGCAGTTTTTTTTTATCTTTTCTAGTCCTTCTAAAAGTCAGATAGAAACTAACACAAATATCTACAGTCATTGTTCCGGGTCATTGTAGGGATTGGTAGAATGAAAGAGGATACAGACAGATTCCCTGAAAGTACAGACCTTTTAGGATCATCAGACATAACAACAGTAAATTACTATTCATGAAGAACAAAGGTGGCTCCAGGGGTTCTTCTATGCAGGAGCTAAAGGGGGGCTAAGCATTGAATGGAAGAGTTAAAGAAGTAGGAAAAAAAACAAAATCTTTACAAAGGAGTGCAAACTTGGTGGAACTTTGAAGAAAAATCCAGAGGCTGCTGGATCATAGCCTGGAGTTTTTAGTTTTTTTTACTGAAGGTGAATTTCCTCTATAGTTTCTTGCAGGCAGAAACAGTTTTTTTTTTATGGGTTTAAGAAGTGCATCCCCTTATCATAATGCTGCCACCGCCTGTCATGAAGCTTCGCTTCTCGGTCAAAATGTAGAGTGCTGCTCTGGAAAATAATTAAGATGATGTCATGTTTGGTTTTATATCAAACCCACATGCAGAACACAACGGAGGCTGGGTAAAAGTTTAACAGAGTTTATTAAAGATGTTGACACAAAAAACATGAACTGGATCTGGAACAGGTCTGGGTTGGGTTCACTGAAGTCTGCAGAGATGATAGTTTGATTAGCTGGGCAGGTAGATGATTAAAGAGTCCTTTTAGATAATTCTGATTCTACCTTGACGGGGTTCCGGCTTCTATTGTGAGAGAGGGAACCTTTGGGTCCAGAGACTGTTGGTTCAGCAGAGTACACAAGCAGCTGCAGCGTCTAGGAGCTTGAAATGACAGGTTTAATCTGAGAGACATGAAACGTGGGGTGGATACGAAGGGACGGAGGCAGGTGCAGGCGGACAGCAGAGGGATTGATTATCTTGGCAATTTTATATGGGCTGATGAACCGGGGTGACAGCTTCTTGGACATGGCTTTGAGGGGAATGTCACGTGTTGACAACCATACCTCTTGGCCTACGGTATAGTCAGGGGCAGGACGTCTCTTAGAGTCAGCGAAGCGTTTATTGGAGGCAGATGAGGGGTTGAGGGTGGTGATGGTGTCCTTCCAGATACGCTGACAACGGCGGATGTGGTGATGGACTGATCTGACTGATATCTCTCTCTCGTCTGCAGGGAAGAGTGGAGGCTGATAACCGATGGAAACCTGAAACGGGGATAAACTGGTAGAAGCGGATTGGTTGATGAGAAGTCTTGTTTCTGGCGCAGATGGGACATGCCAAAACGTACTCCTTAACGTCTTTGTGTAGTGATGGCCACCAGAAACGTCTTGTAATGAGGGCAATGGTTCTGCTCACTCCAGGATGGGCGGAACATTTAGCTGCATGCATCCACTGGATCAGTCGGGATCTGACGGAAGATGGAACATAAGTTTTATTTGGAGGGCCGTTACCTGGGTCAGGTTCAGAGGCTAGGGCAGAGTTGATGAGATCAGTGATCTCCCAGGAAACGACTCCAACAGTACAGGAGGCAGGAAGAACAGGCTCGGGTGTCTCAGGTTGATCAGTGGAGTACAGACGAGAGAGAGAATCGGGCTTGACGTTCTTGGAACCAGGTCTGTAAGAAATAATGATGTTGAAACGGGAAAAGAATAATGACCATCTAGAGTGACGTGAGTTGGATCGTTTTGCCGATTGGAGATAAGCCAGGTTTTTGTGGTCTGTCCAAACCAATACTGGATGCTCGGCCCCCTCGAGCCAGTGTCTCCATTCCTCCAGGGCGAGTTTAATGGCTAGAAGTTCTCGGTCTCCAACATCATAATTTTGCTCCGCTGGTGAGAGTCTACGTGAAAAAAAAAGCACAGGGGTGAGTCTTTTGGTCTGAGTCAGATTGCTGAGATAAAACAGCTCCAACACCGGAGTCAGATGCGTCCACCTCTAAGATAAACTGCTTAGAGGGATCTGGCTGGATAAGGATGGGTGCTCTGGAAAACAGGTTTTTTAATTTATCAAAAGCGTTCTGGGCTTCAGGTGTCCATTGAAAGGTCTTCTTCACAGAAGTCAGAGTTGTGAGAGGTAGAGCTGTTTGACTATAGTTTCTTATGAAGCGTCTGTAAAAGTTTGCAAACCCAAGAAATCTCTGAAGCTGTTTGCGGTTTTCAGGTGTCGGCCAGTCCAGAACTGCCTTTATCTTGTCTTCGGATGGCTTCACCTGCCCGCCCTCGAGCACAAACCCTAAAAAAGTGACAGATGGTTGGTGAAATTCACATTTTTCTGCTTTCACAAAGAGTTTGTTTTCCAAAAGTCTCTGAAGAACTAGACAAACATGTTTCTTGTGGTCTGAGAGGTTCTTGGAGTAGATCAAAATATCATCGATGTACACAAAAATGAATACGTTCAAAAAATCTCTGAGGACGTCGTTGACTAGAGCTTGGAAGCAAGCAGGAGCGTTTGTGAGACCAAAAGGCATGACCAAATACTCAAATTGGCCTAAGGGGGTCTTAAAGGCTGTCTTCCATTCGTCTCCTTCTCTTATTCTAAGGAGGTGATATGCGTTTCTCAAATCGAGTTTAGTGAACACTGTTGCACACTGAACAGGTTCAAACGCTGATGCCAGTAATGGTAGTGGGTACTTATTTTTGACGGTTATCTGATTTAAGCCTCTGTAATCTATACAGGGTCGTAGGGAACCATCTTTTTTACCCACAAAAAAGAAACCAGCACCAAGAGGAGATGAAGATGGACGAATAATTCCAGCAGCTAGAGACTCATTGATATATTTTTCCATGGTCTCGCGTTCAGGTTTGGAGATGTTGTATAGTCTACTGCTGGGAAGGGGGGCTCCTGGTAATAAATCTATGGCGCAGTCATATGGTCTGTGAGGTGGAAGAGACATCGCACTGACCTTACTGAAGACTGGTGCCAGATCATGATACTCGGGAGGAACACAAGTAAGGTCAGGAGAGTCCATCTCCCCCCTACCTCTAGGGGACTGAATCGCAGGAGCCGCAGAACGAAGGCATGACTCGTGACAGGAAGTGGACCAAGACTCAATGTGGCGTTCAGCCCAGTTGATATGGGGGTTATGACGTTCCAGCCACTCGAATCCCAGCACCAGAGGGGAGCATGCAGAAGGAAAAACAAAAAACGTTAATGTTTCACGATGGTTTCCAGAGATTAAAAGTTCTAGAGCTTGTGTCTGATGAGTGACTTGATGAAGCTTCTTTCCATCAATAGCAGATACTCTGAGAGGCTTAGATAAAGGGACAGTCTCAATATTTAATTGCTGGACCAGATCTGAATCAATGAGATTTCTTTCACACCCAGAGTCAATGAAAGCCGACAAGGTGAGATTCTGGTTGGAGAAAAAAAGAGTAGCACGCAACATCAGATGAGGAGTTTTTTCAGTTTTCAGATGGCCCGTCAGACTCCTCAATTCCTCTGACGGGCCCTGGCTTTTGACTTAGCCGGACATGAAGCAATGAAATGGCCAGTCTCACCACAGTACAGACACAGATTGCCTCTAAATCTTTGTTGTCTTTCCTCAGGGGATAGCCTTGTGTGTCTAATCTGCATGGGTTCGACCTCCGCTCCATCTGAGTGAGAGACTTGGACAGGCACAGAAAGAGTCTGGTTTTTAGACTTTGGCTTGGAACTGGGTTCTGCGGGTCCAGAAAAAACAGAAGCATTGTTAAATGCAGGAGCTGACACAGAAAAAATTAGACTTCTTTGTCTTGAGTTATTTCTAGTTTGGAGTCTGTTATCCAGTCTGATGGTTAAACGGATTAAGTCCTCCAAACTAGCTGGTTCGTCGATTGTGGCTAGTTCGTCTTTGATGTTATCATTTAAAGCCTTAAAATAAGCACTCTTAAGTGCACATTCGTTCCAACCTGAGGCTGCGGCCTTAACCCGGAAGTCAATGGAGAACTCAGCCACTGTAGAATTTCCCTGTTTTAAATTTAGCAGGGCTCGGGAATCAATTGTTTTATCTGAATCGTGGTTAAATACTTGGGAAAACTCAGATATGAACTCGGAAAATGTACAAGAAAAACTGGACTCTGAAGAGAACCTTGCCTCCGCCCATTCATGAGCTCGTCCAGTGAGTTGAGAGAGAATGAAGGATATTTTTTTCCTATCATTCGGAAAACTGCCGGGAGATTGCTCAAAAAGTAAGCGACATTGAAACAAAAATCCTTTACAATCCCTTTGGTTACCCGAAAATCTTTCAGGCGGACTTGGACGGAACTCAGGAAATGACGTCACTGCCGGTGACCTTAGAGGCGGAAGTGGATCCGGAACAGGACGTACTGCTGGCGTGGCATTAGCATTTCCCATGTAGCTGGCATACGTTTGTAGCATTTGGTTCTGATGTTCAACTTTAGTGTGTAACTCACGGAGGGTATGCGCATGTCCAAGGATCTGAGCGTCCTGTTCCTCAAGCCTCCTCCGGAGGTGATCTGCTGGGCTTTGTGTTTGGCCGCAGTGTTCTGTCATGATTGGTTTTATATCAAACCCACATGCAGAACACAATGGAGGCTGGGTAAAAGTTTAACAGAGTTTATCAAAGATGTTGACACAAAAAACATGAACTGGATCTGGAACAGGTCCGGGTTGGGTTCACTAAAGTCTGCAGAGATGATAGTTTGATTAGCTGGGCAGGCAGATGATTAAAGAGTCCTTTTAGATAATTCTGATTCTACCTTGACGGGGTTCCGGCTTCTCTTGTGAGAGAGGGAACCTTTGGGTCCAGAGACTGTTGGTTCAGCAGAGTACACAAGCAGCTGCAGCGTCTAGCTTCTGACTTTGAATGGCAGGCCTTGATCAGAGTTTCCAGCTCTTCACAGAGAGCAGCAGGGGAAATCCAAATAGTAGTGATGTTATGAGATGAGGCTTCGAGGCGTGTGTCGAGTAATTGAGGGGGCGTTTCCCCGAAGCGCGTGTCGAGGCGTGATTCATTTAGAGGAGGGGCCAAAATTGATGACGTCCGAGGCCTCGTTACCGTGATACCACGTGACCGCTTCGGGAAGTGGTTCAGAATGCGCAAGAATTTTGAAAGGCATCTAAACAGCCTCAGTGTTCAGTCAAGATGTGGGAGTTTGGAGGAAAGATGCTCTCAGCTGGATAAAGTTAGGATAGATTCTAATAATAGATTGGTTGGAAAAACAACCAATCTAGTTGCTAATTTGGTTGGAATAAACAATGTAATTATCAAAATTTGACCAAACCACCAGACAAAGCCTGCGTTAACACGTCAGTGTTAAGAAGTATTTTCTCTAGGAGAGATCAGCTACATAGGTGGTGTCAGCTGTAAGACTCATGCTCCCACTTAAGAGGTTGGTGGTTCAAGTCCTGTCTTTGACATTTGAAAATTTCGATTACACTTAATTATTTTGGCTGTTGAGACTAATTTGCATTTTTTTTTGCCCGAGTAAAAATATAGATTGGGTAAATTAGATCGGTTTAGCCAAAAGATTGGTTGAACACAACTTCCAACCTGATTAAAACCAAAAAACGTGGAAAAACTATCATGTTTGAATAAAAATGACAAGCACCTTTCATTTTGCTCATCATTACCCAATTTGCACAAACACTGTCACTGTCTGCTTGAGTTTATTTCACTAAAATGGCAGAAAAATGGTGCACCTTAAATTATTGTTCTAAGAAATTTTACACTTAAAAAAACTTACAAAAGATTTTATTATACAAACCAACCATTAATAATTTCAAGGGAACTTCAAAGGGGAAAAAAAGAAAAACAGTTGCAAAAAAAAAAATCACTGATTTTATTACAAACTGTAGTTCTGCACTCCACCAGTAGGTGGCGACATGTTCACATGAAGCCTCATGAACTGTGGGGATCGTTGAAGCAATTTGGCCAAATGGTTCAATGCCTCATGAGGCTTCATCTCACCATCACTACCAAATAGGAATCTTCAGGTTTGGCTCACCAGGGCTGGAAGGCAGGTTAAGCTCACCCAGAGCTTCAGGCTTGAGACAGGTTTCCTGTGAGCAAAGACAGAGGAAGGTTAGAACCAGTTTTCTCACTTAGAGACAACTTAGATTCTTTCAGGTAACAGAGGTTCAGGTTGCTAACCAAACTAAGGTCAACACTGCGGCGTCGAAGGAAGGTCTGGTTGCTGCTTATGTAGGTAGGTCTCCTGATGGGTTGATGAACGTCAGGTGTGCTGGAGGGCTCCAGCCCAGGAGACCCACAGCGCACTCTGCTGGAGAAAGGTGGTACATCTCCAGATCCCAACAGATGAGGGATTTTAAAGGTGGAAAAACATGAAACAAACTTATAAAAACAGGCAAACTAAGGCAAACTGAAGGAGTCAAAAGAACAGAACAGGCACAGACATTTGACAAAACAAAAAAGCAAACTAAACTAATTGGTTGAGGGAGAAACAATTAACTGGGCAGATTGGAAGAAACCATGGCAAAAGTCAGCATAATGTCAGAACAAAATGGCAACACTAAAGGTTCGCTCACACCAAACACATGCAGTTGGTTTCTTACAGCTCCCTGTCACAAACGATTCACTGGTATGGCAAGCCAAACTAATATTTAATCTGTAAGTATAACCATCCAGAGACACAATCATAGACACCTAGTGTAGCATGTTATTCTGACTTTAGCTACAGAGCTGGATAATCGCTTCCAGCCGTACTTCCATCTGTTCAGGACCCACAATCAGGAGCTGCTCTTCAAGAGGACAAAGATGATCGATAGATGATATGCACCGCATTACTTTACCACAGGTCACACAGACATGCAATCCCCAATTGGTTGACATAACACAAATGGACACAGAAGTTAAACTTTTAATTTCTGTGAAATTTTTCTTCACCTCTCTGTGTTGACTGCATCTGTACAGCTTCACTCAGATTGCAACTTGAAACACGTCCTGCGCATCGCCGAATGCGTCTGTGCAAAGACGGATGATGTGGAAATCATTTACTCCATTTGAATCATTCATCTTCTGTGTGAACGCCACATAAGGAATACATCACTGGTGATTTCAAACCAGATTCTCCCACTGGGATGCTGCCCCCCACAGTATGACTAAGGTATTACTAGGGCTACATTAACACAGCAGATCTTGATGCTATTCATTTCATAATGTAGGACATACTAACACATTTTACCAGTGATTTTCACTCATCTGTGCTCGATTTGGTTACATAAGTTAAGTTTTTTCACTTTTAAAAGACAGATTAGCTGCCATGCTTCCACTTGATCTGAAGATTGTGACTAAAGTAATAAACTACAAGTACATGTCTATGGAACAGCTCATGACCCCAAACGTTATAATGAAACTGTTGCTGCTAGACCAGAAAGAACCAGAAAAGCTATCCTTGGAGGTTTAGTGGGTCGGTGTTCCGAAATGTGCAACCCAGACGCTAGAAAAGGTTCATAAAAAAAGGCCATTACCCGGAGGATGATGAGTTTCTACTTTTTGAATTTTTGACAATCCAGTTTTGTTTCAATACTGAATATTTCCTCTCATGTCTGTCCAAGCATCATGCCCCATAGGTCTGAAGTGTACCCTTCATGACTCCTTGTGTCCTTTCCTTCAATTGTGGCTTAGAGTACATTTCAGTCAAGCTGAGCCCGTTTTAACTAAAGCTTTATCTGGGACATGTCCGCTGATATTCTCCTACTAACCTTCTGAGCCTTAAACAACAGCTAGATTTAATTATTCATGTTGGCTAAAACACAAGAGGACTCCCTTCTCTAGTTTAGGTGTTTTTCAAAAGGCAGAGTAACTTTGCCTCGTCTGTTCCTGTTTGGCTGTGACTCCATCCTGGAGAGGAACATCAGCTGTGCTGCTTCCATCAACACCCTTGTTTATAGATGCTGGAGATCGCCCTGTTTTCCAGTATGGTCCTGTTCCTCTGACCGGGACTGGCTTGATGTGCTCTCTTCATCCTCTGACATGGGAGCTGGCTCGGAGCTCGTCTACCTGGCTGTGTGTTTCCTGGACGGGGCCGCCTTTTACAGCTGCTTTTTGTGTCTCTGCTTCCGTCTCCTTGAACCCCAGTCGGCCTCAGCAGATGGCCGCTCACACTGAGTCTGGTTCTGCTGGAGGTTTCTTCCTGTTAAAAGGAAGTTTTTCCTCTCCACTGTCGCTACAAGCATGCTTAGTGTGAGGGATTGTATTTGAGTCAATGAGTCGATGCAATCAACTGGTTTTCCTTAGATAGAAAACTTTGTATCAATTTGACTGTATGATCTGGTTGAACTGTAAAGTGCCTTGAGATGACGTGTTGTGAATTTGGCGCTATAGAAATAAACTGAATTGAATTGAACTGAACTGAATTTGGTGAAACAGGATTTTATTTCAGGTTGATAAATTTAAAGAAGGCAATTCTTTTTAAAGTTTTATTGATAAAAATGTTTGAAAATCCCAAATAAAATTTTGTGAGATTCATGATTTGTGATGCAATCTATCAAATTGTATCTTTTTTAATGTTTCATATGTTATTGATTAAGATTATCTTACTAGATCTAATATCTAAAATATCAACAACATTCAGGAACATTCTGGACCCCATGGCTTCAAAGTGAATCACCTTTCCCAATTTCCTTGATATGTTATGCCTTTCCTGTGTCCTCCAAGCTGCCCTGACCAATATGATCATTAGTCGTTTAAACTTGCCTCAGTTTTCTAACCAGTATTGCTATGGTTACAGCCCTAAAAAAAAAACGTCTTTTAGCTGCTGCTTTTGGGTCATATTCACCCATCTCCTCCCACCTGCATGTTTATCCCACCAAGCTAAATACTTTATATCCCAGAGCTTCCTCATTTCATTTTCTGTTGTGTTCCTTGAATCGTAATGAGACTTTCCAACTTCTGCCTTCTGGGGTTTTTAAATCCTACGTCAAAAGCTCTTGTTCACAAAAATTCAAAAATGCTAATTTCATCGGCTGGAGAAAATTGTCACCACACATCCGAGACAGATTTGTCAAAATGTGTGACAGAATTCTTGGAGCTATTAAACTTTGAGGAGATACAAGCAATTGGGATTCTGACATTTCCTTTCTTGTACAGGATTTGCAAAAAAATAATAAAAATATATACCCCAAATAAAATCCGTTGTTCAGACTAAACATTCTGTGGTAGCAGGAAAACTGAATGTATGCTAATCGCAGCATCTGTATGTGAAGAGCATGGTGACTCTTGCAAAGCTTTAATCCGTGTTCTGAACATTATCTAATAATTGGCACATTCCCCCGGTGAGAATGGGTTTGCAATCTCTTTCCCCTCAATGTCAGCGTAATGCCTCGCTTTGCACATTTCCTATGGCTTTGAACTTATCCCCCTTCCCCCAACTAAATCTCTCTGAATGGAAATGGGGAACATCACATTACTTCAGACTCATTCCTTTTCCTTCAGGTTAAGGGAAGTACTGTCAAATTATTCTTTCATGGTCAGCTTTTTGAACGTTTACTCTGAAAAACATGAAAAGAAGGATATCATTATCTTGTATTATAGCCTAGGTGTCACTAATAATGTTCTTTATAAGATTGCTTTTTACCCGCTGTTCGCACTCCTTCCTCTGGACCTCGCTGTATCTAACAAAGTACGCTAGCAGAAAGGCGTTCCGTGTCTTGTTTTGCTGGGCGCTCTGCAGCAGCTACCAGTAATCTCTGTTGGATTGGTGGGGAAACAGGAGACACAGCAGGTTGTGCAGATCCACGTTCCGGAGGCAGCAGGAGGTGAACATCAGCTTTTTCCAGCTTACTAAACTAATAGCTCCAAGCATCAACAATGCCTCAATAGCTTCTGTTGGAGACCTGCTGATTACAGCACCTCTGCAGTCTCTTTTCAGTGGATTTTTCTTCTTCTTTTCTTTAAGTTTTATAAAACTTAACTTTTATTTTAAATGAAATCACCAAGTAAAAGACAGAAATTGTATGAGCTTTTATGTCTTAATTGAAATGGACTTCATTATTCCTGCTGAGAGTGATTATTCAACAAATCAAGCGTTTAGGATCTAGCTTCTAAAATCCAAACATCACACATCATGGACCAAATTAACTGCATGCTGGGACATTTTAGAATCACAATGGGTAAGAAAATAATAAGGTAAAAAAGAACAGAAAGAAACTCTGAAATCATACGTTTTTTTTGTGTTTTTTTTTTGGTGTTTAAAACTGGGTTTGATTAGGAAAAATATCACACTTAAAGACAATAACAGCTGGCTTTAAAACAAGACAGATGAAGAAAACTAAATATTTTGAAGGAACCGACTGAGAGGACTCAGCCCTACATCTGGAAGAATCAATCTTTGCTCTGAACCTAAATAGATATTGTCATTGGTATTTAGCTCTGTGCTGTTTCTCTGGTTAAGAGGCTATCAGTCTGTGATATTACTGCGATAGCTGGGCAGATAATACAGGTGGAACCAAGTCACTGTTTTGCAAGTTTGAAGTAAGCCTCAAGTCTTTATCCACAAGTCCTGAGTCAAGTCTAAAGTTAAGATAGGGCCTGAAGTTAACTTTTTGGGCCACCAGTCACAGTGTTTTTTTGTTTGTTTGTTTGTTTTACCAGCCAAATTTGATTTATGCCTGAAATAAAAGTAATTGGTTCATAAAATCCTCTAAAAGTGTTTTTGAACTTTCACATTAAAGCGCTTGCAGGATATTAACCAACTTTATCTCATTTCTGACTAGACCTACATAGGGACCACTGTATCTAAACTGGCGTGACGAGCATCTAGAATAGAAAATAGTAGAATTACAAACAGACAATCATCTCACTGATGGTCTCTTTTCTTTAGTTAACAAGCATTTGACAATATAAAGGAAGCTTAGATGCAAATTTAAACAGGAAGACTCATCCAAGCATCACCTGTATTTAATCACCTCATCAAGCACCTCTGCTCCAGCCAATTGCCATCGAGTACTCATTTCTCTTGATTTGCTTTTTTCCCTCAAGAGAGCTGTAGAACCATATATCGTCACTAGGAGGCGAAGGGCCGTACTGGCATGTTGTGTAAATGGTCATAAGGAACCAACTAGGCACAGCTACCTGATGCAAGCTTGGTCCGAACTCGGCATGGTTCGGTTTTCAAAGGGTAGTATAAATGGGACTTATGTCATCAATTGCACAGACCAAGCCAAACATAAGACAGAGAAGATCAGAATCATTGCCAGAGGAGCTGAAAAGTTTTTGGAACTCAAGGAAGTTAGTTGGAAAAGCATTGTTACAAGGTTGGAGATGGAGGGAAGAACAGGAACATCTGGAACATAAAATATTAAGATATTGTTAAAAATAAACAATAATAATAATAATTGATAAAGATGGAGGATATTGGGTTATTATATTATTGATATAAAATAAAGTAGATACATTTATTTGTTGGCATGTTGTCATTTTGTTCCACAATCCATACCAGTAGGTGGCAGTAATGCACTTTTAAATTGTTTGCCAACCACCATTAAACATCACAAAAGAAAGTTGGGATTTAAGTTAAACAGGCTCTGTTCGAAAACCTAGGACGTGTCCTCCAAGGACGAGGTCTACCTAGACTGGATTATTCGAAGGCCTTGAAAATAAGGAGACCGGAAGAGTTTTGGCTGTAAATTCGACCAGGTCTACCCTTCGGCGGGTTTTACCGCCGTATGCTCTGTTGCCTAGCAACCGTGAACGTTGACACACAAAGCAGGAAAAGAATGAATTACGAGGTTTTCAAAACTGTTTATTTATTTATTTTTTATTGTGAAGTGAACAAAGACTACATTAACAAGAATCCAGAGTGGAATAAAGGTTCCAACCACCGGGAGCAGGAACAAATAAAATTAAATGTAATGATAGAAACCTTAGTCAGTTAAATAACCTGCTGCTGTCATTCTGCACATCTCTGATGTTGCTGCTATTTTCAAATATCCATCACTGTAAAAATGTCCATAGCTGCATATTGGTTATTTATTCTCCAGTTTTATATTGTTAAAAAACTTTACAGTGTTTTATTGTTTATATTTTAACTCTTCACTATTATGTTATTCTTATACATTTTTCTAAGGTCCACATTTGTGTGACCATTTTCAATAATCTTTCTGCTGCTGTAAATTTCCCCATTGTGGGACAATAAAGGGATTTTCTATTCTATTCTATAAAAGGGGTAGAAATATATAAGTAAATCTAAACAATGTATCTATAAAAATATATCTGCAAAATCTCTAATATTCAACAACAAAAATAGTTAAGCATATTATGCAAAACAGCAGTAAAAAGATAAAAATCCTATCAGATTTATAGTCCCCACCCTGCAGATATATTAGAATCTGTCCTTAAATTACAGCCAAACCCATTTACAGAGTAACAGATAAAAACCTTTAGATAAACCAAACATTACCGCCACATATCTGACTCAATAACCATTAAAACAACTATTTTTCATTAATCTCAGACGGAACTATTAAATGACTTGTATTATGTTAAACTGAACTTCCAATTTTCACCACTGTTCGGCACCAAGTAATCTTTCCTCTGATCACGGCTTGCTTGGTCTCGCAATGAATCCTGGGTAAACCAAGGGTACCGAGTATACATCGGACCCGTCCTTCAATTCAGGCAAAAAGAAGGATGCATTTTAAGGCCACATAACGAGGACTCTTGGAATCCGGTCAGACCTCGGCGCCGCGCTATGACATAATCGGCCTTCGAATCCGGTCTTCTAAGGATGCGTCCTAGGTTTTCTAACAGAGCCACAGACTCCAGATTGAGCAACCAACCCCTCCACCCCATCTCCTCCATCATGCTCCAGTCCAGTCCTTAAGAGCTACTATCCTGCAACTTACTAATGCCCGCCATTTTTAACACACCTGAATCAAACGAGTGGCTCGTTACCATGCTTCTGCTGAGCTAAATTAGGGGATTGAGCCTTTAGATTCAGGTGTGTTTGAATTGAGCACCCCTGTTCTAAGCCCTTCAAGTTTTATAAAATAATTATTTATCTATTTATAGAGATTGTTTCCTGTAAAATGAATAATGGTACCATGCATCACCCAGACGTTCTATGGATGTAAAAAAAAAAAAAAATATATATATATATATATATATATATAGTGTAACAAAATGTTAACCGGTGACCTTTAATCTGAGGAAGTGGAGGAGATCAAATTCAACCCAAACATGAGGCACCTGTTCCAATTTTCCAGCACCTATACCATCCTGGTCTACAGGCCTGCCTCCCCTCTAAAACTAAATCATTTTATTAATAATCTGTCAGATCAGTTAACATTTATTTCATGTGTATTCATGTGAACAGATTGTACAAATGACCTGCTGCTCCTGAAGCTGCTATTGAAAAATGGGCCTTATTCTATTTCTCCCCTACTCATGAATTTCAATGACTTAACTGGATTCATGGCTTCATGTCTGCATCCTAGAGAAGCAGTTTTATGGCTTCCAGTTCGAATGAAAAACGGCTTTATTTGGAGAGCTAAGAAATGCCACAGTAAGCAGCGTTTGGTAGAAAACTGGAGAAAATAACAGGAGGCAATGAGACAGCCATGTATGGGCAGGGTCTGGGAGACTGCAGATAATTAAAAGATTCTTAACTATAAAAATAATGATGCAACATACAGAAAATCATACTTTAAAGGAAGTACATTAAGCCCCAGTTGAGGCAATTTCCCAAAGTCATATTGAAATACCCTTGAAAAGCTTTTGTCCAACTATCTTTACCATATTGTTCAAACTGAAACAGTCTGAGAGTTTAAAGTAAGGCTGTAGTTAACTTTCTGTCCCACTCACCTAGACACCATTCTGATTTTCTCTTGACCTTGTTTCTTGATCATGACCCTTGGAGAATGGAAGGTCTGCAGAGAAATGTTAAACACCCAGTAAGGACGTATTCCTCAAGATTGTTCTCACTCCAATGGGGCATCACTATGTTTGCTAATGATGATTAAACCAAGCCAACATTTGGAGGTGGGTGACTTCTCTAAATAATTAGTAACAATAACAGCAGGCCTTTATGCCATCAGACAGTGCAGTCCAGCTATATTAGAAGCTGTTTGTTAAGCTGTAAAAGACCACCAGAGAACGGAGAATGTGCTATACTGGGAACTGTAAATCCCCTACAGGGCCACTGGTGATTCGACAAACGATGTTATCAAGACTCATCCCCTTCTTATCTCCCTGACCAAAGTTGAAACAGACAGCACTTCTATACAGAATATTTAATGGTCTATTACTTCATTTTATGAATACAAATTGTTCCTCCAACATCGAAGACAATCTATTTCTCCCTCTGAACTGATTTCTGCCTCTGAACTGGCAGCAAAGAAGAGAAGATAAAACAAGGTTGCAAATAGAGAAAAGGTGTGATGTGAATAGAAGGAAATAAGAAATAAATGAAAAACGACTGCCAAGTTATCCCAATAGCTTCCTATTTCCAAAGACAAATACACCAATGAAAGCCTTAAAGATCCATTTTATGATAGAGAATGTGTAGAGTTCCCATCATAAAACACATCTCCTGCTGATAAAATTGCTGCCAGCTAAACAATCAATATGACCAATGTAGTGAAGCCAGGAGGTATTTCTCTTTCTTACTTAAACCAGTGTGACAGAGAGACCGTCTTTCCACCAGTAAAAGTGCTGAAACTAACGTCTATTCGAAGAACAGGACATTTGATCACAATATTGTGCAGAATTAAAAAAGTAAAAGATGTTTTCAAGGATACTAAAAGGTTTCCAGAGGCATGCCGTTTTTAAATAACTTCACTCAATGGTTAACATTTGGTCATCCTACCCTCCAGATTTATGATGGGAAACATTTTCATGCAAATTTTTGTTTGTGTCATTTGTTGATTTTCAGCAGCCTGCACTCCTCCAGACCTTCCGGCAATGAACAATTTCTGTCAATCAGAGCTCTTATGTTTCTACATCCACACCTCTGTTTACAGCTACAAGTTATGGCTGATCCTGCAACATCCCTCTGCGGGCTGAGCAGAGATTAGATTGATGAAGATGTTTAAACGTCCAGAGCTACAATCCTGCAACACACAAACCTCCATTTTGGCTCCTCAAGGTGTGTTATCACTAGCTGAACAGTAGATTCTCTGTCAATAACAAGTTTGTATTTTAAGCATATGAATTAAAGACATGGGTCACGATCCTTTAGGTGATAAAATATTTCAATAGTTTACTGTCTTTGTGCAGCTCAGGTGCCTTGCAGCACATCCCAAATCACTTTAGAGTTGTTTTACTTCAGTAAGTCGTTCCAAAAACTGAAACTCCAGCAAGATATGAGAATAGAATAGAATAGAATAGACCCCTGTGTTAACCTTAACATTGTGGAGGGGTTTCAGAGCCCAGATGATCACAGAGGCTATGTTGTTGGGGCCCTAAATGCCCCGGGTAGGGTTTCCCAAGGAAAACAGGCTCTGGAATGTGAGTCAGTCAAAGAACAGTTAAAAAGCCAATGAAAACAAAGAAATCAAGTCACATGACATTGCCCGGTATGGTGGAGCCGGGACCCCACTCTGAAATCAGGCCTGGGGTTGAGATTCTTAAGTGAGGGCCTGGTGGCTCTTCCTTGTGGGACCTGGCTGTCCCAACCAAAAGTAGTGATGCAAGGCCATCCCTGACTGGGCACACTACCAGCAGGGAGAACAATGAGTGACTGGTGCCGACTTAAAGGGACTTAAACTGGGGATTGGAAATGTTACTCCCTGAGTGAGATGGAGCCTGAGCTTGTGCAGAAGGTGGAGGGACACTGGTTAGAAATAGTCTGGCTCTCTTCCACACATTGCCTGGGCTCTGGAACCTTAACAGAGGCTTGACTCTCTTCTACTCTGGAGTGACCCACAGGGAGTGCCAGAGGGCCAGGGCAGGGTATGGTCTGCTTGTCTACCCCCAGCACAGTTGTCTGCTGTTGGAGTTTACCCCCGTGGATGAGAGGTATCCCTTCACCTTCAGGTAGTGGGGAGGTCTCTGACTGTTGTTGCGGCCACAGTACAGAGTACCGGGCTGTTAGGTTTATTCAATGATGATTATAAAATTAATGTGTGCTTATGAAACATTTGTGCAAGGGGATGCTCCACTTTGTCTTGTGATTCAGTCTTGAGACCATCCTGCCTTGTCATTCTAGTGCAGCATCCTGTCTTCACAAACTGATCAATTGTTCTGTCAGAACAATACTCTGTTTGTAACCATGTGTCATGTTCTGTTAATAAAACACTCTGCAGAGGAGGTCCAGTGTGAGACAGTGTGTTTGAGTCTGGGGTTCAACTGTCTCCCCTTCTGCAGAAGCCGTATGAAAAATCCCTTACTGTGTATTTCAGTTCTTCCTTTTACAAAAACTACATTTTCCAACACGGGCCTTCTTAGTATCCTTGCTGGGTTTTTGGATAGGGCTGCTTCTAGGGATTTCAACACCCATGTAGGAAACGACAGCAGGAGGAATGTGATTGGAAGGAACGGACCAGAACGGTGTTTCATTACTGGTCTTCTGTGCAAGTCACAGAAGGTCCAAAATGAACACTGTCTTCAAGCATAAGGACGTACAATGGACTTTGTAGTCATATTTAATGACCTTCGGCCACTGGTATTGGACACTTCGGTGAAGAGAGGGAAGGAGCTGTCCACCGATCACCACTTGGTGATGAGCTAGATATGCTGGAAGAGGAGGAGGCCGGACAGACTTGTCAGGCCCAAGCAAGAAGTGGTGGACGCTGACAGTAAGGGATGCCATCAAGCTGAAGGAGGAGGCTTATGGAGCCTGGTTGGTTTGTGAGACTCCTGAAACAGAAAGCAGGTATCATGAGAAAGCAGGTATCATGAGGCCAAGCATGTCGCTGCCTGGGCAGTTGCTGAGGCAAAAAAAATAGGGCCTGGGAGGAGTTTGGAGAGGACATGGAGGAAGACTATCAGCTAGCCTCAGAGCGATTCTGGCAAACCGTCCAGAGGGAGAAGCAGTGCTTTCCCTACACTGCTGTTAGTGGGAGCGAACAGCGGCTGACCTTGAAAGAGGACGTTGTTGAACTGTGGAAGGAATACTTTAAGGATCTCTTCAATGTGGCTGAAAAGCCTTCTGTGGTGAAAAGCTTGGATTCGTTTATCACCCAGGCTGAAGTGTTGTGTGGGTCAAAAAACTCTGCGGTGGCAAGGCTTCGGGGGTGAATGAGATCTGCCCCGAGTACTTCAGAGCTCTGGATTTTGTCAGGCTGTCTTGCTGACACACCTTTTTCTACCTCAAGTGGAGGTCGGGGATAGTGCCCCTGGATTGGAAGAACCGGGTTAGTGGTTCCCATGCATAAGAGGGGAGCATGGAGGGTTTGTTCCAACTATAGGGGGATCACACTTCTCAGCCTCCCTGGGAAGGCCTATGCCAGGGTCCCGGAGAGGAGAGTCCAGCTAATTCTCAGACCTTGGCTTCAGGAGAAGCAGTGTAAGGACCACAGATGCATTAAAACACCATGAAACAGTATCTTCCATTAATGTTGTGCATTTGTAAAATATCAAGCCTGCTTACAGAATTTCTTCTGTCATACTCGTAGGTCTGGCTGCAGGCCCGGTTTTTCCTTTCTCTCTCCTCAGCAGGGCTGGACAGGCAGGTGCTCTTCATGTGAGCTGATTACCACCCTTCTTAAGAAGCTGGAACCAGGAGGAGGGTGTCAGTTCGTTAGTGCTTCTGCGTGGTACAAATTGATCCTTTACCTAGCCTTGCTTTCAAATTTACCCAGATCCTAATCCCGCTCTCTGTTGCCTTCATCACAGAACCCTGGATCCCAAGCCCGAAACCACTCCATAGAACTCACCTCACTCTGGACTCTCGCTAGAGTCACTACCAGTCTGCCTCCAGGAATCCGTGAGGCTACGGGCCTCTGATCTGCTTAAGCCCTCCTGCCTGAGCTCAACTGCCTGTCCACCCTCTGACACCACCATCGGTAACACCAACCAGACCTGCACCATCCGCATGGACCACTGGTCACATCCTCCTTAAACTGACGCAAAGCCTCCCTCTCTGTGAGTTACAACACCCCTCATCATTTAAACCAGCACCAACCTGTTGCTCATCTGTCACCTCGCCTCTTCCAGCAGAACCCAGAAAACCCTGCCAGCCGGGAATCCTCTCTATACCTATCAGAACCTTCAATAAAAACTCTTAACTGCTCTTTGTCTCCGTGATCGCTCTCATTCAGAGTCTGTCAACTTAAAACGTGACATCTTCAGAGAATTTTTGTTGCCAAATAATCCTCAGATCATAACAGGATATGCTCAGTTTGAGCGGCCCATTGGTACATCAGTTGGCTGGCAGGATTACTTGAAAAGTTATGAAAGGATTTTAATGAAATGTTTTACTAGAAGTGTGCCTTATGCAAAGGGACAATCACGTAAAAAGTTGATGATGATGTACGTCATAAGGACTCTTCTACATTGTGAGATAGGAATACTTGGATCTCACAATATGGGGGCGAAAAAACACCTTTTTTCCACATTTCTTAATTGATAGAAAAAGCATGTCATATATTTTTTTATCATAAAATTTTCCAAGTTGCTTGGTCTCTCGCCCTGACTTATCTGCATTTATCCTAAATAAAGACAACAAAAGCTACAAGTCTACTGCAACTATTTGCTTTTATAAAGGCTCCTGTCAAAGATGCTGAGCGTTTCCTCTAAGTGCTAGCTGTTTTATACATGTTTGGGCATCCAGTTAAAATGAGATGGAGGGTAGGTTGTTTATTGTTACAAGAGCAGAAGGCCTAATATCTGTTTCGTCTGCAGGCTAAAGTTTTTTTTCCTTAGTCAGTTTACTGTTTGATAAACTTTGTATTTTTTATATATATGCTAACAGGAAAACAAACACAAGTGTAGAGTAAACAAATGTCACTTCTTACACAATTTGGCAACATTGAGAAGAAACCAGACATTTTCACTTTTTTTAACCAACAATTTAATAAAATATCCTTATACATTATCAACTGATATACATTTCCTTACACCTCGGCTTGTTTTCCTCCCATCTTCTCTCTATTGGACCGTTAGCAATTCTACAACGTCTCAACCTGTGTGGTGCATCCATTTAAATTATTTAAGAGGCATTCAGTCATTTGTCTGATTCTTGTCTTTTCTCCTTCATTTGCAATCTTGTTCTCCTTTTTTGTATAGTTATCATTCTGCTAACCAAAACAACATATTGTATCCATTTAATCTGTTCCCATTCCCCTTCGACTATTCAAGGGTAACTACATCAGCTCTTGTTTGTTTACTATTTTAGTAATTTTCTACTATAAACTCTCATGATTAGAAGGAGTGGGATTTTCAGGCTTAATCACTTCATTCTGAAGAAAGCATCTTTTTCATCTTTTTGAACCCCCTTTTTTATGTTTCTGAAAATTTCCCAAAAGGAATTGCACATGACCTTTAGGTTAATATCTTGCAAGTAACATCATTGTAAAACAATATTAGATAATTTAACAAATAATGAGTATATCCATGGGTAATTTTTTTTTTCATTATTATTATTTCATAGTTTCACTCTAGGAATCATACACACTGACAACGGTAAAGATGTTACCAGTCTGTTAATATTGTTACACTAAGAAATCTCCATCACTGTGCATCCATATTGAATTTAATATATGCAAATTGTGATATGCAATCAGCAGTGGTGTCAAAAGTGCACAAATTTGTTACTTTAGTATAAGTATAGATACTGCAGTTGGCAAAAGTTGAAGTATCAACTTGACCTCTTTACTCAAGTAAAAGTGAAAAAATATATGCTCCAAAAAGTACTTAAGGTATAAAAGTATAAAGTAACCTTTAAAAAAACAGCCAGATGTCACTATATGAATTGAAAGCTCAATATTTTGACTAATTCGAAAAATTCTTTGAGATAGGGCCAAGGATGAGGGAGGTCTTGTTGGTCTCTGTCTCCATTTCCCGATACGCTCTCGCCTAAAACCCTTGCCTTAAATCAATATCAGTATAAATGGCAAGAAACAAGACATTACTCCGTTTCTCTTTCGTGGCAACATAAATTTATGCTTAAGAAAAATTTTCTCCAGTTTTACGGTTTGCCGGAAAACTTTAGTTTTTAAGTCATGCAGGTGGCACCAATCTCCACTTTCCACACTTTCTCTGTATCAGAGTCCAGTTGAAGCTGCAGAACCAATTCATTTGTCCTTCAGAACATGACACCTTAGCCTTACTAATGAGCCATTTAACATCACTGAGAAGGAACAGCACTTCAACGAAAGGCCCCTTGTGGCTTTGGAAAGTGCATGTCAAGACTGGAGGAGACAGTAATGCTTCACATTGACAGGTGGAAGAATGAATAATGAGACGTTTTGCACTTGGATCTGAACGATGTTAATCCCACAGCATTTTCCTTTGCAATACCTCTCTCTGGAGAAATACCAGTGCCAGCAAAAAATCTGCACTCTTATCAAATGTCCATTTATCAGAACTAATCTATTAGAGAACTGTTTAAAAATTAATTTCTGTGATTTAAATCAAAAAGTAAAACACATGCAGATACATAAAACCCAGGGGAAAATATAACAAGGACAAAGGACAATATCTGTGGTACTTTTTCAGATTTTGTATATTTGTTTTTCAAAAAAAGTTGTGGTAAAAAGATTGATAATGTAACTCAGCTCTATCTTGTTTTTTTTTTCTATAGCTCCAATTCATGTTATCTCAGATCTCTTTATAGATCCAATTCAACCAGATTATCCAGTCAGATTCAAGGTTAAAAGTTTTATATCAATAGGAAAACCAACTGATTGCATCCAGTCAATGACTTTGAAGGATTCTCTCCTCCTGGATGAGCAGGTGGACACACTAGGTATTAGATGGACTCTATAGCAGGCATATCCATTGTCCAAACTCACTTCTTAATTACCCTTGTTTTACAGGTTTTCAGTTTTTCTAAGCTTGAGCACAGCTTATTCTGATGATTGCAATTCAACAAAAGCCTTTTAATCAGCTGCCAATGGAAATTAGTTGTACTGGAGAAGGGAAACTTCTAAAACCTGCAGGACTTTGAACATGCCTTCTCTATTGCAATCCCTCACTATGAGCATGAATGTAGGGACAGAAGAGAGGAAAAACTCCCTTTAACATGATGAAACCTCCAGTAGAATTAGAGCCAGGCTCAGTGTAAGCAGCCTTCTGCTGAGGCCAACTGAGGTTCAAGGACACAGAAGCAGACATTAAACATAGCATAGATGCACAGATCTATACATACTTCCTATGTTAGAAAAGTTTATGGTAATCTAGTTCCACATTTGGCCCTGTCTGGTAACTAAGCAGTTTAGTAATAAACATGCAGAATATTGGAGGAACAGAAACTGCGTGTATCAGACATGGACTTTGTTCGTCTTCAACACAAAAGGATTAAAGCACCTTCGCTTCACAGGTAATTTTAGTGTTGCTTAACGTAAAGGAAAAAAAAATTATTATTATTAAGAATCAAAAAATAATTCTGTCATCAGACCTTAAAAATTAGGACCGATCTGAAACTGAATAAAACTGCTACTCTCAGCAGATGGAAGTAATGCTAAAGCAGCCTGTTTCTGGACGACCTTCAAGTTTTCCTGCATAGTGAATGTGATTAGATAACCATAGCAACAAATGTGTTTGTTTGTAACTTTTAGGTGTACCTTTGTGAGGTTGGAGAGAACGGTATAAGATCTGCCATCCAGAGCACCTAAGCCCACAAAGGAATGGTAGACTCTGGCACGAAGAGCCGCAGTCATCCCAATTTACCAGATACTGGGCAAAACTCCATAAGGCACAGGCTACCAAAGCACACTTATCCAGCACAAGCTCACCGCGGCTATTAGACTCAGGTTGTGACAGAGGAAAGATCCAGATGCCAGAAGATACTCCACCATGTTTGTGCCACAGAAGTGAACTGAATATGATTTGGAAAAGTGGGAAATAAAGAGAGCGGCTTAAGGTTTTACCATCACCCTCCCACCTCAGCATACCAAACTATTTTAGAGACAAATGTGCAGAAAACCAGTTTGAGAACAACATATTTATTTAAGTAAAGACTGCGGAAAGACTTGGAGCAAGCCACAGAAACCCAGAACTGTTTACAGGTTCTCCTTAAAAACACGACAGGATAGTCGGTTTTCTCAGGCTCATAAAGCAGATGGAGCACACGAGTGAGCAAGCACAAATGCAAAAACTTCTGTCAGATGTTTGTATTGAAAGAATGATAACTGCAGCTCTTTTCTTCTCAATTGCATTTAAAATCTCTGGGGCAGCAGACTGGGGGGAAGAGCATATTGACAAAAGTGACAAAACAGATTACTTTCTTCTGCTTATGTACCAGATGCTCTTAACCTACAGCTGATTGCATGGAATATGAAGGAGATGTAAGGATTTGACTGCATAACAAGATTGAAGGAGAGGATAATTATTTCCAACTTTATCTGGTAACGCTGCACATTTTCATTTGAATTCTTCTAACAAACACAGTTACAGAAGGACATGCTGGAGGTATTTCTACAGATGGGGGCAACAACATATTTAAACAAATCAAAAATTCAAATCATAATTTAACAAGTTTCAGTCTGACTCACTGGGCTTATTTAGCTTTGTAAATAAAAACCCGTTTTAATGTTTTATTTAATCCACATGTTTGTGATTACTAATTCACATTTCTAGGTCAAGAACAATTTCAACTGCTCATAAATGTACCCGCAGCAACATTAACAGGAAAGCAAAGTTATTTTCTTATGAATGAAAAGATCTTACCATTTATTATGTGATGTAAACCAAATTATAAAAGGTGAAAACTTTACAGCTTAATCATTAATACTTCATTATTCTTTCTCTTTTTATTACGATGTTTCTGCAGCATTTGTCTGAATTCACAATGACAGAGAGGACAGATGTGGAGAGACACTTCCTCAGACAGGACAGCCAAAACCCTCCCTGGGAGAGATTCTGGGCAGCCTGGTTGTTTTGTTTATGGGAGCTTCACCAAGATCCTGCGAACAGCTGCAGTCACTGCGGCATGGCAGCCACCAGCACCATAAAGAAAAGAAAACACTGTTCTCCAGAAAAGACATTTATACAATGAACAAAGGCCTTTTTGGCTCTGTAAATATTGCTATGGTTTTTATGTAAAAATTACTCCAAATTGCAATATACTTGAAAATCCATCTATCCATTTTTTAACACACTTAATCCCAAGTTGGGTTGCTAGGGGTGCTGGTGCCTATCTCCAGCTGTCATTGGCCGAGAGGCGGGGTTCACCCTGGGCAGGTCGCCAGTCCATCGCAGGGCAACACAGAGACAAACAACCATTCATGCACACGCTCACATCTAAGGAGAATTTAGAGAAGCCAATTAAGCTAACAGTCATGTTTTTGGACTATGGGAGGAATCCGGAATACCCAGAGAGAACCCATGCACACTCAGGGAGAACATGCAAACTCCATGCAGAAAGACCCTGGGCTGGGAATCGAATCCAGAACCTTCTTGCTGCAAGGCAACAGTGCTACCCACTGCACCACTGAGCAGCCCCAAAGACAGGTAGGATTGATTTAAAGCAGTACTTGAAAATGACACCTTTTATTTAATGTGTTACTTAGAATTAATTTGTAAATATATATCCAATAAATGTAAGAACAGCAGAGAAGATCATCGAGCTCCTCTTCCCTCCATTGTCCCGAGCCCCTTACATCATCAATGACCCCTCACACCCCCACCATGGACTGTTCCCCCTGCTGCCCTCTGGAAAGAAGCTTCAAAGCATCCGATGCAGGTCCAGCAGATTCCATAACAGTTTCTTCTCCACTGCCATTAAACTGCTGAATGTTGTGTAAAATGGGTTATTTTATTTATATATTAAAAAAAAGAACTGTAAATACAGTCAGTGTGTTGATATTACTATTTTTCTATGTATTTATTACTGTTTTCAAGGCTGCACTTTAAAAAATGAAATTGTCTAGAGCTGTTTTAAACTAAATTTCTTTTTTTATACACTAGTGTATACAAAATGACAAGTCTAAGTCTATAAGACAAGTACATTTAATGTATTTTACTATACAGTATTGATTAGACAATTTAAATAAGTGTCCATGTTAACAAATGCAAGTAAAATGTACTAGGATATTAGTGGTAAACTTGGTGCTTTTTTCTTTGCCTGACCATGTTTGGGTCAGAAGTATAAAATATTGCTTACTTGCATGCGTAGGTTCTCTCCAGGTACTCCAGCTTCCTCCCTCAGTCCAAACACATGAGTGTTATGTTAATTGGCTTCTTTAGATTCCATTTCTGTGTGCATGGTTATAGGGCTCTGTGCCTCTCTGTGTAAACTTTACTAACAAAACAAAAGTACATATTTTGTTGATAGGAAAAATTTGGTATTGAAATTTTGTCGAGTTGTTTTGTTAAACCAACTCTTCTTTGTAAGTAAAAGCTTAGATTTCACTTAGATTTTAGAGTGAAATCTAACAAAGAATTTCTTGTGGAAAAAATTATCAAGCTGTTTCTAAGTAAATGTCATTACGAAAGGTTATTGGCTCTGAAAGGAGGGCAACCACGGAGATAAGGTATCAACAAAGAGAGTTTATTTTATAAGAGGGTGGATGGATGAGACAGGTGAGCTGGCGGACTGGATCGCTTCTGTTCTGCAGAAAATACCATGTTTTCTGGTAAAAGCAAGACTGAGGCCGGTGAGTAAGAGGAGAGCAGAAGCTGACTCAAAAAGCTGTTAGGTTTTCTCCAGGGAAGATGACAGGGTTTCAGAGAGTGGCAGTGACTGTTAGTCCTGAGCAGATCATTCCTCACTATTTTTGAGTGGAAAAAAGGGTTGAACAGTGTTGGAGGGTGAACAGGCAGGAGAGCAGAAGTGGCCAGGCGACAGAGGATTCCCTTGTTCCACGAATCTCTGGCTGGAGGCACTTGCATAAGGATCTTGATTACTAGGAGAGAAACAGATACAAGTAAGGTTTATGGTTTGTAATGATACTCCAATTTTTTTCTGTGTAGGTATGTTGGACATAGAGAGCTGTGCTGGATGGAGACGAGAGAGAAGAGAGAACATTGATGTCTGAGCTGCAGCAAACCATGAAACTGGGAGAGGGTGCTGTGGAAAAGCTGTACAGTGACCAATGAGGTTTTAAATGTTGTTTGTTGCTGTGTTTGCTCTGCCAAATAGATTTGTGTTGCTCTGTTTCCATCATATACACCTAGAGGAAAATATAACCTGCTTTTTAAGGTCATTTTACTTCTTCCTTGCGGTCCAAATGGGTTGTGTTCTAAGGATGTTCTAATACTGTCGGTCTGGCTGCCTGAGCATGGCCTGTAAAATGTGTTTACAACAGTGTTTTTAAGGTTGGTCTGGGTTTAGCTACTTTTTCAATGATTATTAAAGACAAAACAGAAGTAATTTTCTTTGTACCGGAGTCTCTGAAAAAGAAGTTGATTAGTCTGGATGGGATTAAATTGATCACAGAAAATAAGGTGAAAAATCTTGGTGTTATTTTTTTGATCAAGATCTGTCATCTCAATCCCATATCAAAGATATCTAGAATCTCCCTCTTTCAAATTCTGAAAATTTCAAAAATTTGAAATATCCTGTCCAGGGGGGATGCTGAAAACTAGTTCAAGGTCGGACTATTGTAATTCTTTAATCAGGAAGTCCACAAACTTTAATTAAAAACCTTCAGGTGATCCAAAATGCTGCATCCAGGCTTCTGATGAAAATTAAAAAGAGAAATCATATCTCTCCTATCTTAGCTTCTCTTCATTGGTTTCTTGTTAAATCCAGAATAGTTTAACATCATCCTTCTCACATATAAAGCCCTAAATACCCAGGCTCCATCTGATAGAAATATGATTGCAACATACAGTAGGTTCCTAACACTTTACTCTCAATCTGCAGGTTTACTTCTAAAAGTAGAATTAGAGGAGGATCTTTTAGTTATCAGGCTCCACTCCTGTGGAACCAACTACCAGTTTGTACCAAGATAAGGGGGGCAAAGATTAGTTTTTGCAGGTTTAATGAAGTCAAAGGGTAACAGAAAAAAAATCCAAGGACAAAATACTAAAAGACAAAAAGCAACACACATGATGAGCCAAGAAACAACAAGGAACCAGCACTGAAGAACTGCACAGGCAGAGTATATATGGGAGACAGAACAAAGACTGGGGTAATCAGCTGATATGGAGCAGGTGTGGATGGAAGTGACAAGAAGGGAACTAGGGGAAAGGGGACAGGAACAAAGGGGCAACAGACAGTAACTTAAGGCTGCTTAAATATAACACAAAATGGAAAATAAATCAAAGATCAATAAAACAGAATTACTTAGATAACCGAAAACTAAAAACTCAAAGTCCAAAAGGGGAGAACCATAACACAGACACCCTGTCTACGTATAAGGTTAGGCTTAAAACTTTCTTCTTAAATAAAGAGTTTAGATAAAGTTGCTCAGGTTATCCTGAGCTATCTCTACAGTTATGCTGCTATAGGCTTATACTGCTGGAGGACATAGATTTCACTTTTCATCATTTTGCTTCATTCTATCTCTATTCTCCCACTCTGCGGTATTTCTTAGTTCAACCACTAATTCTATGCTCTCTCTGTTTTTTTTCTCATCATAGTAGCTTCATCTGATCTGTTTCTGTTATGCTGTGTTTCAATCCTGGGGAGAAATATCAGCTGTGCTGCTGCCTTCAACACCTTAGATTATAGATGACAGAGTTTGGCCTGTGTTCCAGTGTAATCCTGTTTTTCTCCTAGATGTAGCTATGGGCTCAGCTTTTACAGTGACTCTAACTGGCTACATGCATGCTTGGTGTGAGGGATTGTTGTAGAGTCGATGAGTTGATACAATCAACTGGTTTTTCTTAGATAGAACATTTTGAACTAATGTGACTGTTTAATCTGGTTGAATTGTCTCCGTAAAGTTCCTTGAGATGACATGTTATGAACTGACATGTCATGTTGCTGCTGACATGTCATGATGATGCTGATTCAGCAGATGTTTTTCTGCAGCATCAGTTGGTAATTGCAGTCATAGTGGTTTGCTTTTAGCAAGAATCTACTACGTTGCAACATGAACCTATCGTGCTGGAGACCAAAAGAGACATTTTAATTGAGGCTATGTTCAAAATGCAGGTCTTGATGCTTAATTGTAAATTGTGCTGAATTGATTTTTATATGCATTGTCACTCAGACTATTACTAAAAAGCAAAATGTGACCAGCATCTACGTAAGGATGTAGACGTCACACAGCAGAGCACTGTTTACTGAAGCAATAACTGATTTCAGCAGCTCTGCATTATCATAGGTTTTGTACGTTGGGAACCAAGAAAACAAGAAAAGAAAAAAGAAAGCAGAACTATTTCCAAAGTTTTTTTTTTTTTCATTGAAGCAGTAACTGCAGTCTGGAGACAAGTTCATTTGGATCTGGTCATTGCCTAGATGAAAATGTGAGAGTTGGACTGAATGAGACATGAGCGTTCAGACCGCAAACACATTAAAACAGCGGGGGGCAACTCCAGTCCTAGAGGGCCTGTATCCTAGAACTTTTAGATATGTCCTTGACTTAACACACCTGAATCAAGTAAATGGATAATTAAAAGAACACTGGAGAAATTGATTGCATACTGGGAAGGTAATTCAACCATTTGATTCAGGTGTGTTGGACCAAGGATGAATCTAAATGTTTCAGGAAATCGGCGCTCAAGGACTGGAGTTGCCCACCCCTGCTTTAAACCAACAATAAGTAACTTTTCAACTTTCATTGAATGTTATAACTTTTGTGATAATACGTCAACTTACAACTAGTTGAATGACGTCTCTGTCATGGCCCGAAGGGGTCTATATCCCTTTCACCGGCATTAAGTAACCTTGAGGAGGGTGGCAGTAACTCTGCCACACAAAACAACTATAAATGTGCAGGCTGTTTTTCCTCAATTCCCCCTTTCCCCATTTGCTATAAAGACAGAGGTGGACATGGCTAGATTTCCCTGAGAGATTCTATTTTCATGTAAATGGTGCAGAGTTGTGCTTCCAACCTGTAACTGGGTTCTGGACTTCCTGACTGAAAGACCACTGGTGGTGAAGGGGGAGGACGAGTGTCTGCTGTGCTCACAGTTAGCACAGGGTCGACACAAGGCTTCTGCGTTAGCCCTAAACTTTTCATCGGGTATAAGCATGCCTGTGTTTCCAACCAGGATGAAACCACCATCCTAGACTTATCAAGGGGGAGATGAGTCAAAGTACGAGGCACTGGTCATCAACATTGTTGTCAGTGGAGAGGAGAACAATATCATCCTCATCACAGAAAAGACCAGGGATGTAATTCTAGACTTGGAATCCTCCTCCTCTTTGGCCTCTCTCTATCAGAGGGACTAAGGTGGAGGGGGGTTGACAGTTACAGACTCCTGGAACTGCAGATCACCTCTGACCTGAGCTGGACCTGCAACACCACAGCCACAGTGAAAAAGCCCAGAAAATAGAATTTTGTCAAGCTGCTCATAAAAGCTGGCCTGAATTACCTCCCTCTCACCCAGGCCTACAGAGGACTGGTAGAGAGCATTCTCACCACCGGCATCACAGTGTGGTATGGGAATACCCCACAGGCAGAGAAGAAGGCTCTGCAGGGGGTTATAGAACACGGAGAGGATTATTGGGACAGAACTTCGCTCTTTGGACAGGTTGTACATAAAGCACTGTCAGAAAAGAGAGAAGGGGATCATCAGACTCACTCCACCCGCTCACTCTCTGCTCAGACACAAACGTTTCATGAATAACCTCAAACACAGCTTCTTCCCAGCCACAGTCAGACTAATGACATATGAAAATTACTAAATATCACCTCACCTTGATAACGTGAAATTTCTCACTCCAAGCTCCCAGGATTAGTCTATTTATTTGATAGTGATTAAACTATTATAGTACAATCATTGTACTCTATTTTCTATACTCTTATATTTGCTATTTTAATTGTTGTTTTGTTGCATGTATTGTCTATTTTATATGTTATATAAAATTTTTAAGTTTGTGACTCAGACTTTTGCACAGGAATACAAATGGGCCTGACTGCTGGTTAAGCACAAATGGCAAATAAAAACCTTGGACCTTGAACATGGAGAAGCAACATTCAGTTCCTGCGCTCCACTAATCTGGAACAAACTACCATAAGACTATAAAAGGGCTGAAAGCCTGAAATCTTTAAGTCAAAGTTAAAAACCCATTTGTTTAGAACTGCCTTTGATTGTTATAGTTAAAATGTTAAATAAGGTATTAGTTTAAGGTTTTGGATCAACTGTTTTATTTGTTTTAGTGCCTGCATGTCTATGTACTGAATTTTGCGAAAAAAAATAAACTGGCCTTGCTAAAAAGAAAGACGGAAATCCTGCTAATGTATTGATGAATATCAACTTCTTAAAGACTGGTGAGAAACAGAAGTTGTGGTGTTTAATGGCACATCAGATACTCTTACAGGCTTTGACGTTAAGGATCGGGCAAGTGACTTTCACATTTCATTTGCCCAGAAACAATTTTCACTTGCCCAGTATAATGTTTAATAAATATAGTTCCTAATATTCATTTTTGTATATATATCAATGAAACATGTTTGTTTTTTAAATGTTTTTTGTAATTCAGTATTTTTTAAGTTTCCAGGTTCCTGGTGTGTATCTGCATGCGTCAGATAATGAACTCAAGCCTACATTTCCGTGTTAACATGCTTTTCAATCCTTCCTGCACATTCTTTTCAAACTTTGCTTTAAACAGTTGTGTGCTTGGAAAAATATAAATTGTAATGTTAAAAATCTAAAAAAAAACTTGACAGGTTAAAAACTTAAGATAAATCACAAGACAGAAGTCAATGTCACAGATGAATAACTTTTATTTTAGAGTCATGGTATGTTTATACAAGATAATTATTATATTAATATAATGTGACTTTTCTAGAGAATCATTATACATAGTTATTTTATACAGGGTTTCCACAGCCTTACATAATTTCAGAATTCCATGACTTTTAACTGACTCAGGATTAGTTTTCCCTGACAAAATAAATGAGGCAACAAGACAATAATAACATAACAGGTCACCAATTTAACATGTTTAGCTCTATAACATTTAAATGCATCTCTCCAATGTCTAAGAGAAAAAATTTAAAGGCACACTATGCAACATTTTTCAGTTAATTAATGTGTTCCATAACGTTTTGGATGATTAAATGAGTCATTTCAGGTTGATCAAAGGTATTCTCGGCCGCCCTGGTGGTCTGTGGGGGAAATACCCCACTTGCAATTGCAGGAGCCCTCGGCCCGCACCCACAGGCTCAGAATTCTCGCGAGAGTCGGTCTTGCTTTACGGCGAGAACTGCTACACGCCCCCAGTTAAAAGCATGCTCGTTGCTAGCACAGTGGCGATCTTTGTGCAGTTATCATGGCGGAACCAGCGTGAAAACAGCGAAAGCCCATGTCGGAGCAGGCAAGAAAGAGGAAAAGGGCTCCGGAAAGGGAGAGGAGTCGTACACGGGTAAACATCGGGCAAGCTTTTTCCGAATGGCGAGAGCTAAAATAAAAAGAAGGCTGCAAGGCTGACGCGGACCTCGCGTTTCTGCTGATGCGATTGTAAGTAACATTGGAATGGTTTCTCTCTCTCTGTGTGCATGTTCATAATTTCACTGTGTTAGTCATTCGTTGCGTTCGCCTGTCTGCTAAGCTCAAAACAACCGCACCTGGCTTGACGAAGAAACCAGGAGAACAGCTGTGCATATTTACGACAGTGCACTTTTACTTTCACCCTCTGGGGGGAGCCTCGCTGGAAAATCAACACCGGTTGCATAGTATACCTTTAATGAACAATTTTTAATGTATGACCTGCATCAATGTACAGAAGACTGCCGGGCAAGGGCAATGAAATTTGTACTCTCCCAACAATAAAAACTACTTGCCCCAGGCGATTGGGCAATGGTTAACGTCGAGCCCTGTCTTAGTATTTGTCCTGATGAATTACTGAGTATTGTTGAGGTCAGTTCAACTTTCAAACTCAATAATTAGGGCAATAGTGCATTCTGCCATCAGTTGAAGAAATGTTTTTTTTTTAATCATCAGGTTTTGAGCCAAAAGTGTGATCTACAATGAGCATAGAAGGTATCTGTGTAAAAGTATAGAACCATGCATGCAAAGTTAAATATATACATGTCAAAGTGTAGTCAAGTATCGTAATCTTTCTAAGGCAAATTAAAACCTCATAATGAGGTACCAAATCTTTTGAATGTCCTTTTATAAACCTGTAGTCAGGTATTGTAATCGTTATCAAAGCTATAGTCAAGTATCATAATCTTTTAAGAATAATATAATCAGTTAGATGAGAATAGGGAGCAAAGGAAGCTAATGGAGAAACAGGAATTAAGATGGGGTCTGTGGCGTCTTGTGGGAACCATGTGTCAGAATCATTGACTTCCTTTTAAGGTCAATACATTAGCATTCTGGCTAATATTGGACATGTAGGTTTCACTGGCATCTCTCATAGGCTGAGAAGTCTCTCAGAAGTTCAAGGGTATATAAAGGAAGCAGGATTCTGTCCTATTTGGCTCATTCTTTGCCCACAGCAATGGATTAACTCAACGTTTGCAACCTAGAAGGGAATTTACCATTCTGATGGGTTTAAAAAGTTGAGCCGGTTTGCCTCCCTTCTTGCTTTTTCTATTTTCCAACCAACGTTGAGAGGATTATGACAACTCGACATAATTGTTGGTGTTTCTACCTGATCAGTGAAGTTGAGGACTGACTCACAGAGGATGTGGAATTAATCTTCTCCTCCTTGATTTTTGTTTGGATTTACTATTCGAATTTCTGAACAGATTATTTACTTCACATGGACAAATCTGATGATTCATTTTGGTGTAGATTTTCAGGATTGCAACACATTAATTGTAGCAATAATCTTTCTGTTTAATTACATTTTGAATTATACTTTTCTCACTTTTCTCTGGATTTAAAATAATATTCTGTTGGATTAATTGTACATAAGTTATTCTACTTTAATCATATTATACACATTTGTTATCTCTATCTTACTTATATTACAAAGAGTGAACTTTGCTTGCTATGATTACTAATGTTTTGCTGTCAGTTTGTGCAGGAGGATGTTGAGGTCACAGCTGGGGTCAAAGCTGGGTTCATGTTGTGAAACTCGGAGAGCTGCGCAGAGTTGCACACACCGGATGTGGAGAGGAACTTTCCTTATCTTATGATGTTGTATGATGTTGTACGAAAGTTACGGTTTCAACTGGCTTCTGTTGACCCCCCTTCCCCTTAGCGGTTGAAACCACATTGTAACCAGGGCGTTCCAAATAAAAAGCTTGGAGAGCAGAGACTGCTTCAGAGTGGGTTGGAGATTGTAACTGAATGCAGTTTCTGATCCCCTCTCCTTGCAAGTAAATTATACTCAATTCTCTGTGTCTTTCTTTGTGCAGGTTGCTGAATAAGGTGTTTGGTGTTTAAACCTAACATTAAATGGTCCTTCGAGCCGGATTGCAAGACACCTGACGATCCCAGCGGGTAAGCGAGATCCAGATAAGCCTGCGGCCGCAGCAAAAAGACCCTTTACGGGACTGGTCCCTTCCTTACAAGCTGGGGTCCGATGGTTGAAGCATTCCAAGGACGCAGAGAATTGTGAGTAGTTTTCCCTTTAATAAGGAGTGAGTGAGAACCGTGAGAGAAAAACAGCAAACAGTTTAAACCTCGTGAAGGACGGCGGTGTCCTCTATTTTTAATAGTTAAATTCCGCGTGGGGTAACGAGGTCCCCCTGTTGTACTAAAACCCTGACAATTCTAGACTCTATCAGGTAAAACAGAAATTTTAAAACAGTTAAAGTCCACGGGAGGACAGACTCCCCTAGTTTTAAACTAGTTAAATTCTGTGTAGGACGGCGGCGTCCTCTGTGTTTAAAATAAAGAAAACGGGAATAAAGTAAAAGTTAACTGCGCAGTGTGTGTGTGTGTGTGTGTGTGTGTGAAAGGAAATATAGATATCACTAGATATCTGTATTTCATATCAAAAAGACAAGGGTTAAATGGTGAGCTTTTGTGGATGTTTGTAGACAAGAAAACTCCACCTGCAAGGGTTGAAGTGAGTTTTACCACAAAGGTAGTTGATCACCATCTTGTCTGAAGCCCCAGTGTTTAGAACACGACAGGTGTTGAAAACCCACTGGGCCCAAATGTAGTTCAAAATGGGAAAGGGGCAGAGTAAAGAAAAACGGAAGTTATTGGAGGAACTCCAGTGTAAGGACTGGAAAGTAGTTGAAAATGATGACCCAGCCGCGTAGAGCCATTGTGTTACTGGATAAAAAATTATGGTTTTAATGTAAATTGAGCACCAAAAACGTAAAAGAATTACAACAAAAAATAAAAACTAAAACCAAAAATAAAGACACCCTGATGGCCAAAGAAGGTTTTAGTCAAACAATGGTGTGGATGAAGTTAGCAGGACAGAGAGAAAAGGGAGGAGAGACAGAGAAAAGAGAAAGAAAAAGAACGTGAAGAGAAGGAAAAAGAGAAAGAAAAGTCAGTTATGTTTCATAGGAAGGAAGACAATGAGTATGTGGGGCCTTATTCCAATCTTATGCATCAAATCCAGAATCTTCCACAAGCAGGACAGGCTGTTAAAAAGGCAGTAGAAGGAATCCCTTCACCCAAAGAAGATGTGGAGGAGTGCATACTCCAAATGGAAAACCTTAGGAGGTCTTACCATTTAAATGGAGTTGAGGTTCAGCAGGTCTGGATGTGCCAATTAGGGCCAGAGTGGCACCACGTGAAAGGCGATTTTATACCAACCACAGGTGTCGATCCTCCAGTTCCTTACCCCCCAGATTCTGACGGTCTGACCACAGCAGTTGAGCGTCTGATTGTTTGTATCAGAATCAGATACCACAGAAGAGCAAATTACACAGAAATAGGAAGATGTAAGCAGAGATCTGACGAACCCTTTGATGAATACAGGGTGAGAATGGAGAAGATATTCAGAGCACATAGTGGACTTCCTTATGCAGACAATGAAGACGGGCCATTTAAACAACAACTAAAAAATGCGCTCCAAGCGGGGTCTCTGCCAGAAATTAAGGGGTGGGTCGATCGTCACCACATAGAAATGAGTGGGGGAACACTCCAAAATTATATAAATCACGCCCTGCATGCCGAGAAAGTCATAAAAAGCAAAAAGAATAAGAACAAAGAATCCACCGTGTTTTATCAGGAGGAGGAGGACACTGTGTTTTATCAGCAGTCCAGAGGTAGAGGCCGAGGCAGAGGCTGAGGCCGTGGAAGGGGAACAGGCTTTGGATCACGCTCAACTGATAATTCCAGAGCGTGTTGGTCATGTGGAAAAGAAGGCCACATGGCTAGAGACTGTCGAAGTAACCCAAAAAATGCAGGGAGCTCAGCATGACTAGATGAGCAACCATTCTCTATTGAAGAAATAGAAGATGAAAACATGGATTTATTAAACTTGAGGATTTGATTTTTGAAGAAAAATATAGTCCAGAAATAGTTCTGATGGTCCAGGGCACTCCTGTTAAATTTTGTGTGATACAGGAGCCTGCAGAACCACAATAAAAGAACCCATACCCCACGCACCTCTAAATTCAAATTATGCAGGAATAACTGCACCGTTAAAACTTTTTATGTATAAAGAGGAACTGAAAATGTCAGATAAACTAAAATAGATACCTGAAGCAGAAGCGGCCTTCTGCAACATTAAGCAGGCTATGGTGAGCAGCTGCACGTTGGCCCTGTCAGACTATGAGAAAAAGTTTGTACAAATGGTGGACTGCAAAGGTCATTTTATGACCTCAGTCTTAACTCAAATGCATGGAAATAAATTAAGGCCAGTAGCATACTATTCTACTAAATTAGATGCTGTAGCATGTGCACTTCCACATTGTGTGCGAGCAGTGATAGCTGCTTCATTAGCAATAACGTCCAGTGCTGACATAGTATTATTCCATCCACTGACATTAAAAGTTCCCCACTCGGTGTCTTCTCTGCTTTTACAAACAAAAATGACTTTTCTATCCCCAGCCAGACACCTCTCATGCATGTCTATACTCCTGTCACAGCCGCATCTAAAAATAGAACGCTGCACGGTGCTGAACCCAGCAACACTTATCCCCACACCAGATGATGGGGAATCCCATGATTGTGAGGCTCTGGCTGAACAAACTGCTAAAAGTAGGCCAGATTTAAAAGACACTCCTTTGTCAGAAGGAGAAACATTATTTGTTGATGGATCCTCTAAAAAAGATGAAAAAGGGAAAACGAGAACTGGTTATGCTGTAGTGACACATACCGCTGTGCTAAAAGCGGAAGCCTTACCACAACATTACTCAGCACAAGCAGCAGAACTGATTGCTCTCACTGAAGCATGCAAACTTATGAAAGACAAGAAGGTAACTATCTGGACAGATAGTCAATATGCTTATGCTACAACACATACGTTTGCACAACACTGGAAAAACAGAGGCATGATAACATCAACCGGAAAACCAGTGACTCATGCCAATTTACTGAAAGAACTTCTACAAGCAGTGCAACTGCCAAAGCAGCTTGCAATATGCAAATGTACAGCCCACACATCCGGAACAGACGCGGTTTCAAAAGGAAATTCCTTTGCAGATAAAATAGCAAAAGAAGCTGCTTTAAAAGAAATAACAGTACTAACATTAACAGACAATCCACTAAAAAATGACATATTACAAGACATGCAGCAGCAAGCTCCTAAACAAGAACAATGGAAAAGAAAAGGAGCACA
This sequence comes from Cyprinodon diabolis, assembly GCA_030533445.1. NCBI lineage: Eukaryota > Metazoa > Chordata > Actinopteri > Cyprinodontiformes > Cyprinodontidae > Cyprinodon > Cyprinodon diabolis. The sequence goes on from CM060066.1 coordinate 48,260,464, forward strand.
ATTAAAAGAGGGGATTTACACCTGACCAGCAAATAAACCAATCCTTCCGAAAAACTTATACAAATGGACTGCTATATTGAGTCATGATTTTACTCATGTCTCAACCGGAGGGATGGTAGGATTGATTGAGCATCATTATACAGCATATGGATTTATATCCTATGCAAAAAACTTTTGTAAAGCATGTTTAATATGTGCTAAACATAATTTTCAAGAAAATTTAAGACCTAAAAAAGGTGCTTTCCCTAAATCTATTTATCCTTTCCAGTTCATATATATGGATTTTATTGAACTAAATCCAAGCGAAGGTAAAAAATTCTGTTTAGTCATAATAGATTTGTTTTCTAAATGGATTGAACTATTTCCAATAAAAAACCCTGATGCCCTTACAGTAGCAAAAGCACTCTGTAAAGATATAATACCAAGATATGGCATTCCAGAGAGAATATATAGTGAGAATGATTCTTACTTTGTAAATTAAATAGTGTCCAAAATAGGATTAGCCTTGCACATTGATTTAAAAAATCATTGTGGATATCATCCACAGAGCGCAGGACTTGTGGAATGAATAAATTGTACTGTTAAAAACAGACTAAGAAAGACCATGGAAGAAACATTGGTATTCACCTAAGTGGGAAGGACCCTATCAGGTTTTGTTGACCACTCCAACTGCATTGAAAATAGCTGAAAGAAGCACATGGATCCACTTGTCACACTGTAAAAAGGTGATAGATAGATCAGATGATTAATGGATAAAATCACTCTCCTAATTATTCTGTGGAACCTTACTATAGTGTTTAGCATTCTAGTAATCCTACTGTGGTTCCTGTTATAAAATACACATTTGGTCTCCTTCACCGACCTTCAGAGGAAGTCCATCGTACAAAGGGGGTTGTATTTTTAGTATACGACCGTCTCAAACTGGTGAAGATTGTCCACAACTCTGCCGAAAGGTCATAGGAAGTAGACCATTGTGTAAAAGATTACCCATAGGAAACTTTTTGAAGTTTGAACCTAGATAATGTTGCGACTACTCATATTAGTTTTGTCTTTAGCTCTCACTCAGGGCAAGGATTCTTGTTATCCCCATGATCCAGCTATTTGTAAAAGGGACATCTATCTCTGCTATAACTCTACTAGAGTAATCAGTGTAGTGACTATTCCTTTTCAAACATTCTCGCAAAGATTCAAAATTGACCCAGGAGTCTGGCGAGGTTATGATTTCTACCTATATCCCAGTGTAGTTCAAAAAACTCAAAAGAGTTGGGGAGACGTTTTTAGAACCACTGGACAGTGGAAGAAAGGATCATATGGATGGACATCTTTAGCTAAGAAATGGATGAGTAGAATATCAGGGTTCACTGTTAACCATGACTCCAAAGTTTTCACTATGACGATAAACTCCACAGCAGAACCCCTTGAGAAGGAAGGCTGTTCTTCCTCATTTATATGTGCGCGGTCTGCTGGAACTGATCCATGTTGGACATTGTATTTGTGCCCCGCAAATATTACACAAGAAGGAGATGAGATACAAGGGATTCTTACTTCTGCCCAAGGTGAACAGATAAAAATTCAAAATATTAATGGCCCGCTTAAAACAGATGAATTGTTTCAAGTCACTACTGGAATCTCTGGACAGACAAACAACTGGCTTTTAATGGCAGAACAAGCAGCTAAAACAGTGTCCACTGATTGTCTTGTGTGTATGGGAGCCAGACCACTGTTACGCGTGGTTCCTGCTACCATAACTCCACAATGTCTTCTAGATATAATGAATTATACAGTCCCAACTGATAATTGCACCTATTGGGATAAGATCTATCCCCTGACCACAGATGAGAAGAAAAAAACAATCTTTTTGAAAAAAGTAGCTGTGGCAAATTTCACCTGTGTAAACAGGACCGGAGTGGGCCCGAAACTAGGCACACTAAATGAAACACAATGTGCAAGCATTTTACTGGTATCCATCTTTTTTCAACCTCAATCCCGCAGTGACATCTGGTGGTGGTGTGGAGATGACAGATTGTTTGACAGACTTCCATACAACACCACTGGATTTTGTGCTGCGGTCACTTTGATTTTACCTGTTTCTATTACATCACTCACAATGGATGAATTGTTAACGACTATAAACAGCATTTTACCACACACATGGCATACCAGAAGGAAGAGGGCATCTGAAAACGCATGGAGTGGAGATGACCCTACTTATATTGACAGCATTGGGGTACCCAGAGGTGTTCCAGATGAGTATAAACTAGCAAATCAAGTTACTGCAGGATTTGAATCTATCTTATGCTGGTGGTGCACTATAAACAAAAATGTAGACAGAATAAATTACATCCACTATAACGTCTAGAGGCTGGGAAATAAAACAGAACAAGGCTTCTCCGCTGTCCATGAACAATTGTCAGCTACCTCTCTGATGGCTTTCCAGAACCGTATTGCTGTTGACATGTTGTTAGCTGAAAAAGGTGGTGTGTGCTCTATTTTTGGAGATCAGTGTTGCACCTTTATTCCCAACAACACCGCTGCTGATGGCAGCCTCACAAAGGCCCTTGAAGGCCTTCGGTCTCTTAACAGCAAAATGAAAGACCATTCTGGAGTTGACACAAAATTGTGGGACGGATTTGGAGACATTTTTGGTAAATACAAACAATTGGTAGTTTCTATTTTAATGTCTATAGCTGTATTTGCCGCTATCCTGACCTTATGTGGATGTTGTTGTATTCCATGTATTAGAGCGCTGCTAAATAGACTAATTACCACAGCAATACAACCCATGAAAACAGAAATGTATGCCCTCATGTCCACTGAGGAACACCTATCGGATGATGAAGACAGCGAAGAGGATGAAACCTCTTTACACTTTCCTGACCTTTATCCTAATCCCAACGACAATAACCCACCAGTTTAAAGTACCTCTGAGTGTACCCTTTACAGCTAAAAATGATTTCATAGTTGAAAATCTGAAAAGAGGTAACTATTAAATGATAAAATAAATAGCTTAAAGTGAATAAACAGGAGGGAAATGTTGGATTAATTGTACATAAGTTATTCTACTTTAATCATATTATACACATTTGTTATCTCTATCTTACTTATATTACAAAGAGTGAACTTTGCTTGCTATGATTACTAATGTTTTGCTGTCAGTTTGTGCAGGAGGATGTTGAGGTCACAGCTGGGGTCAAAGCTGGGTTCATGTTGTGAAACTCGGAGAGCTGCGCAGAGTTGCACACACCGGATGTGGAGAGGAACTTTCCTTGTCTTATGATGTTGTACGAAAGTTACGGTTTCAACTGGCTTCTGTTGACCCCCCTTCCCCTTAGCGGTTGAAACCACATTGTAACCAGGGTGTTCCAAATAAAAAGCTTGGAGAGCAGAGACTGCTTCAGAGTGGGTTGGAGATTGTAACTGAATGCAGTTTCTGATCCCCTCTCCTTGCAAGTAAATTATACTCAATTCTCTGTGTCTTTCTTTGTGCAGGTTGCTGAATAAGGTGTTTGGTGTTTAAACCTAACATATTCACATGTAATTTGACAGCACTGCTGCCTTGCAGCAAGAAGGTTGCAGGTTCGATTCCCAGCGCGGGGTCTTTCTGCATGTTCTCCCTGAGCATGCGTGGGTTCTCTCCAGGTACTCTGGCTTCCTCCCACAGTCCAAAAACATGACTGTTAGGTTAATTGGCTTCTATAAATTCTCCTTAGGTGTGTGTGTGAATGGTTGTTTGTCCTGTTTGTCTCTGTGTTGCCCTGCGATGAACTGTCGACCTGTCCAGGTTGTACCCCGCCTCTCGCCCGTTGACAGCTGGAGATCCTCACGACCCCACTTGGGATAAAGGATGTCAGAAAATGGATGGATGTTACTTGACAACTGTGAGTATTGTGCTCAACCTCCTTTACTAAGAAAACGGGAAGATTTTCTCCCTATAGACAATTATCATTACACCTGGAATATGAGTTGTCAGCTCCCTTGCCTTAATTTGGAAAGAATCTCCTTCAGTGTTCATTTTAATGTGAGGGGGTCAATGACCCCCACCATGGACTGTTCTCCCTGCTGCCATCTGGGAAGAGGCGTCAAAGCATCTGATGTCCCTCCAGCAGATTCGAAAACAGCTGCCATTAGACTTTTGAATGTTGAATGAAATGGAGAAAAAAAAAGAAAAAGTGCAGAATGTTGGAAAACTCTAAATCATATCTCAGTCTTATGTTTACATTGGACCATTTTTACATTTTATCACTGCTGCAATTTAAGAATTTTTGTTTTGTATATACCCTGTGTACAAAATTCCAATAAAGTTTGTCTAAGTCTAACTCAGTTTAGTTAAGATTATAGTGCCATTGATTTGAACTTATAACTATGCTAAAACAGATGCTGCTATTCCCTGTTAGCAACATATTAATAAAGCATGTTAAAGTTAAGTTTGATGTGTTGATATTGAGTTTTTGAATGTGGCTCTGGGAAGAAGACAGTTAGATGGTCAATGGATTCTGTTCACCCAAGCAGATGGATTTCACAGGGTTCCTATTTGCAGTAATACCTTATATATCTAAAGATCCAACGACACAGGTTGATAGCTAAGCTGCAGCCCTAAGGAAATGAGAGGGGGGATGGGCTAGGCATTGAGGTGACAACAAGGCATCTACTGAAAACGGATATCCCAGAGTGTATCGTCCTTGTAATCAGTGGTGGGAATTACAGTACTTTGTAAACCACAACAACTGAAAGTATTAAAGGGAGTTAGGTTGTTAGTGTCAGAAAATGTGGTAAGATGGACCCAGCATTTTAGGTGAGACAGACAGTGGGAAAGCTCAAAACGTCTATTAACCCAAAACACCTACCGAAACAGAAACGGGCTGCTGTGGAAAACTAAGATGATCTGGCCCTGATAGCTGGGCTGACCCATAGATAAAGCAAAACGAGCAGATGGAGGAGATGAGTGATAATTAGAGACTGAGCAGAGTTAGGCAGGTGAGTGAAATTAACAGTTAAGGTCAACTATCAGGGCAGATCATGACAGTTAGACGCTGACTTAAGTCTGTCAGCCAGGTCCTTTGCAGCAACCTCTAAGAGAGTGGGTGGAGGAAAGGGCTTTTTTGATGACAAATGACCAGACCTAGTCAATAAAGATAGTGGTCAGTAGTTTGCACTCATCCCTGCTCCAAAAAACATCTGGACAAAGGTCAAACTCTTTCAGTAGTATGAGCTGAAATGAAGAGGGTTGGGGCCCCATCCAGATACCTCCGAGCCAGTGAGACAGACTACTCTTGCATAAATAGAATATGAAGTATAGTGTTACGACCTCAAGGAAGTATTATGAAGAAAGAGGAAATCCACACAGAGCCCAAGCCTAGGAATCCACACGGAGAACAGACGCCGAGGCCAACCACCATCCAAGAGGAGAAACAGCACCTACCAGCACTTACCTCCACAAAGAAGGAATACGACAAGTTAACACCAGAAGAAAAGAAAGCCCAAGAAGGCTGGAGAAAATGATATCAAGGATTGTGAAAAGCAATGTCACTTTTACAGACACAGAGCCACAACAATGGTATAAGTCAGTTAATATACGAGAGGTGACAGAGCAGCCGGGACAGAGAAGGTATGGCAGATCATAGCCTCAGCTAGTCAATTTAAAAATGACTGTGGCGAATTGGTACCAAGATTTATGCACCTCATAGAAGGGGGAGTTCAACCACCAGTTCGGCAGTATCCCCTAAACCCAGGTACAGTCGAAGAAATGGATAAGATCATGAAGAGTTAACAGCTTAGCCCCATCATGAACAATCCAATACAGGCTGTGAAAAAAGATGAGGGGGCTTTGCTGTGGCAGGTCCTTAAAAATGGAACGAGGAACCACATAACATCAGACAGACAATTGACAAACCTGGGGTGTTGTTATTAGCTTCTACTTTTTGTAGTCTTTAATTGCATGACTGGTAACGTATTATGATTATACTCCATATCTGTTTAGTTTTGTGTCTTGAATGGCATTTAAAGCATTAAATGTTTATTTGTATTCTGTACAGCATGTTCTTCAAATTCATAAATGAAATGATGTATCGATAAAGTTTGATTGGACTGAATTGGTGGACTGATTTAGTTCAAAGCATAAAAACATCCCAATCAAATCAGCATCAATGCTTTTGATAAAACAGTCAAATCCTTTTAGAAACTATTTGAAATAACACGTTCAGCTTGTTTCAGCCTGTAAAATCTCTTAAATGACTAGGCAGTAAATCAACAGCAGGACCAAGAAAAAACTGTTTTGTTTTGCTCAATAAATCGTTGTCTTGTCTTTAAACTGAGCTTGTTCTTTCTTCTATTTTATCCATGCAAACATTTGATAAAGTGTTGATGAAGGGCTGCATCATTATTTGCTTAACATATTGACTGCTGTATCATTTATGTCTGCAGAAATGGCGCCTTATAAAGCATGCAGCGAGGCAACGCTTCTTCAAGCTCATGTCCAGGGGTGGATCTAGAAAAATATTTATGGGGTGACGAGAGGGGGGCAGGAATTTTTGAGGGGTGGCAACATATGGCATTTGTTTACACTGAATTTAATCACAGTTATCACAGTGTGGTGAGAATAGTATGTGCAGTAAGTGTTTCATGTGAAACAGTTCATATTAATAATACATCGTACAATGTGATCTCACTTAATAGGAGATAGAAGAATGATAACACTACTTCTAGAGGGGCCTTATGACAGGAAAGGTATTAAGGTAAGACACAGGTGCTGAGTCGCAGATGTGTGAGATTGACTGTCAGAGAGGCAGCTTTGCAGCATTTGCACAAGAAGAAACTATAGAAAGAAAAAGTTACCCATCAGAGATCTATGGACGGAGCTGTACTCAAGTGAGCATTATTGAAATAAATAAACTTTCAATTATAATTCTAAAAAGAAAGGAACCTGCAATTCTATGTATTTTTATTATATTTGTTGAATCTTTTAGGATAACCTGAGGGACTACATATTAAAAAGATGTTTCCGTACTTATTCTAGAATGTTCTGTTATGTGCATTGTCATTTTAAAAAATCCTCTATGTTTGATATTATGCTTGAGTATTTTCTCAAACAAGATAGAAAAAATGATAGCCATCCTTGGAATCCGTTTTAAGATCTCTTCTGTCTTCTTCCTCCATAAATCTATTTATGGTCTGTTTTTTTTTTTTTTTTGTCGTTGACTATGATCTTTATTGGTGGGTAGGAAGGGAAAGAGTCTGTTATAATCAGCTGATTTCTTCAAAAGCACTTTCTGTGGCACATAGCTTTATAAAACGCACTAATAAGCCCTATTAAGCTAAATCGACCAGAGTTTGTTTGTTTCTTTTGTGCAGGTCTGATTTAAGCCCAGCAAAATCTGGTCCAGACCAAATAACTGGATCGAGTCTAACTTGCTGAAATGGTCTTGATCCCCTTCCTATTGGACTCTGGTGCAGGTTGCTTCAGGAATCATTACAAACTGGCCTCAGTCTCACCCAAATTCAAAAAGCTCAGAGCTTTTGGGCTTAGCAAGCTACTGTTGTATTAAATGTAATACGGAAACTATACCTGATCCACCTTATGTTGCCTAGCAACATCGCTACCAGCAAGTGTTGAATCTTCTTGGGTGGTATAAGGTAGGTAATGAGGTCTTTGAAGACAGTAATACTTTAGTTAAATACTGTTTATAAATGTCTGCATTTGATTATAAAACTGAAATACAAAACTATGAGAAATCTTAAGAAATATTCAAGGACAATTACATTTCAAAGCGTATATTTTTCTTTGAATAACTTTTTATCTGATCAGTAAAAGAAAACCAAAAATAACCCAAATTGAACAAAGAAGAAAGTTATTGTTTAAAAAACAGCTAAACTATTTTAAAAAATGCATTCCGTGTTCAGCAGTTGGGATTAGAATGTTCGATAACACCTGGCATGTGATGTCACAAAGAGACTGCTGATGACATCACAGACTTTGGAAGGGATCTGAGCATAAACCCACCCAGTGTTCTTATCTGTTCCCGACCTTCATCGAGACAGATCACTTTTGAGAAGCACGTTCGAACCTTAGCGAAACCAGCCAGACATCGTTCTCAGATATCACACGCCTTTTAGGTAGATATTCTGATTGATAGAAAGTCAGCCATGGAGCAAAAACAGTTTGTTTGTGGAAATGAAACCTCTCCAGCTAAACTTTCATGGGAAGACATGATTGACCTTCCCATCCAGGTCGACTATGATGCCATTATTTTCCCAACTGAAGATGACAGCTCTGTCACCAGCGAGCTGCATCTCAGCAAAGCAGAAGATGGTCCAGAGATCCAAGGGGAAGCGGTTTCTTCTGCTACCATTGAGGCTCCCCCCTTAGCGGAGGTTCAGCTGAAATCATCTATCGCTGCTGACTCTACGTTTCTCGACTCAAACGAGGTCCAGCAAGCATGTCAGCCATCTCCGAGGTTAGAACAACCAAAGACTCACCCCAGTGCGGGTCTTTCTTCTGAGGCACCGTACTCACACCATCATGGTAAGTGTTTTATGGGTCAATACTGGGTTGTCAACTCGATACAGATACTAAGTAAAATATTCGATACTCTATGTCATTTTCGATATGACAAGGATAAAAACAAAGACTCCAAAATTCAACAGAAATTTTCTCATTAATTAAGCAAAATACAATAAATAGATAAATAAATACAATAAACAACATTTTGAGGTTGTATGCTGTGCACAATATTAAGCAAGCTTGATAAAAAGCTTCCAAAATTAAAATTAAGTGTTCCTTCCTTGGCTATGCTTTGCACCAGACATGGACAATGTGGAGTCAACAAGTCATCTCCATGTCATGTATTTGTTCTACCCAGCCACTGAAGCAGGTGAGTCCAACCGTGAATTAACCTGTGCAGATTGCACTCACCTGGTTAATTGGCTGGCTTAAATACATGACATGGAGATGACTTGTTGACTCCACATTGCCCATGTCTGCTTTGCACACATAACAATGACACTAGCCAAACCAGTTAAAAAACAAAAATCATTCTCAGCAGCTGCACCTGTTACAGAAAAAACTCTGAAACCGAAAAGTGCACAAAATTATTCAATCACACAGTGTTCAGAAAGTGCATTTTCCTCTATTCTGCACTTTAGATGAATGACTGCTTAGGTGCCACTGGTGGTAGCACTGTATCGATACTTTTGAAAATGAAAATTGTATCCAGATACAACTTTTCAGTATCGATACTTTTTTGAGTATCGATACTTTTGACAACCCTAGTCAATACAAACATGCAGTTTGGCCACATTTTGATAACCCAGTTCATTATGTGTCTTCCAAACCAGATAAAAACAGGAGAAAGCCATGGCACACCGGGACCAACAGAAAAACTGATGTTGACCGCCCCAAGTTCTATCAAAGCAACAGGGTGCCACGCCATGCATCAGCGGTTACGATGATCCCTCGCTCGATGTGCATCGAAGAGATTATCAAACATATCAACGACCTCACTCAGCAGGTTACTGCTCTAAAGCAAGAGCTGCACGAAAGAACATGTGATCTGCATGAGGAGAGAGAACAAAGAATCGAGTTTCAGGTTGACTGCAAAACTCAGATGAAAAAAATCGCAGAACTGGAAAAAAGTTTAGAAGGTGAACGTCGCATGAGACTCAAAAGTGAAGAGAAAGAGGAGAAGCAGGAAACATTCACTGTAACCCAGCCTACACGTGCGTCAAAGTTACCACGCATTCCCACAGTTACAGTGTGCGTCAGTGTCCTGCATGAGCTTGCCTTCCTTAAGAGGCAGGCTGAGAAAAACGCCAGTAGAGAAGGGAGGCTGGCAGAGGCTTTTGTAGAAGAACGAGAGCTGAGGCTCAAATATGAGGAACAGCTGAAGACTAAAACTGAACATGACTCCAGACTCAAGGAACAGGAGGAACTGATCAAATCTCTGAAGAGTCAAGTCTCACAATTGACAGCAGAGTTGAAACTTCCTTTGAAAAAAGAACATCATGAAGCTTCCTCACAAACAGAGGAGTCCATGAAAACTGAAGCTTCCAGTCAAAAAGAGGCACCCATGCAAAACAGGCCCCAAAGAAACAGATGTGGTTCCACAGTTAGAGGCCCCCAGCATGAAAACAGGAGACAGAATCCAAACGGAAGCTTCAACGCAAACCCAAGCGTCTACATAAATGCTGGCCATCATCTGCATACAAGCCACCATCGAGACGCTGGACTGTACATGAACCAAGGCCCCCCCACACATGGAAACCACCATCCAAACAGAGGCCTGCAGGCAAACAGAAGATTTCCTCCCTACAGAGGCTACTAGACAAACACAGGCCTCCAGCTTGAAAGTGTTTTCTGGCCTAAATAAAGGCCACAGCTTTTAATATGCACATTAAAAAAAGAAAAAACAAGAAACAAAAATTATCCCCTCCTTGTGTCAATTCATATATATGTGTATACAAATTATATTAAGAATTGATAGTTTCAGAAAAATATGTTTATTACTTTAATTGAACACAGATGTTTGTTATTTCATTGCTTTGTTTCTGCTGTAATCAGCTTTGCAAAGGTTATTCAGTTTTTCAACTGGGGCAGACAAAGCATGGTCTGATTTTCTTCCTGCTCCCCTTTGCTTATGGTAAATGTTTGACAAAGTGCCCGTTTTTTCTAGTGATTTTTACCATGGAGCAATAAATGAAGACATTGCACCCCTGCACCTTCAGATAAGGTGGAGGTCTCTGTTTTCAGAGGCAAAGAGGTGGGAAGAAGTGCCAGACCTACTTTGTATCCCTGCGAGGAGGTTTTGGAAAGCACCCCTTTAGGGATTTTATCATTCTGCTCGGGAATCTTAATTCCCATGTGGAAAATAACAGTAATACCTGGAGCGGTGTGATCAGGAGCTGGGACGTGCAGAGGGGGGGGCTGAGGGTGCTTTAGCACCTGCCGCTAAGCTCCTTGATGCCCAAAGTGCCCTTTTGCCTTTTTTATTCATTTATTGTATGCTTGTATCTATGTGTATGTGTGTGTTTGTGCATGCCCAAAATAATAATAATTTAGATCAGGGGTCATCAACATGGTGACAGCGGGCTCCAAGGGGCCCTCAAGGACCACAAGTGGTGCCCTTAGAATCTTCTGAAAATAGAACAACTCAACAGTGAGCTACGTCTGAAATGTCACTGTATTCTGTTGCTCTTCTTTTTTTAATTGGGTTATAGAACATTTCATCATTTAATCATATATAGCATTTAAGCATTTATAGAGATTTTTAAAATGAAAATGTCTAAAAGAAAATTATGAATTTAAAGAAACGATAAAGATATGTTTAGGATGTATGAAGTTTAGGTGAACGTTGACCCTTGCAGTTCATAGGTCAGTATTGGTAGCCCTTCCTGTGACTCAGTGCCCCTGAATTAGCCCTCAACTGTAAGAAGGTTGGTGACCGCTGATTTAGATCTACCGTGCCACGGTAACCGTGGCTGGTCACATGATCAACTTAACGTGCCCTCCCTCACTCGGCCTTCAATGCACTGATGTGCCCTTCTGCAAATAACCAAGCGCTGCTTCAGAAAAACACTATGACTTCCAGAAAAAGTAAACATCTAGAACTAGGTTCTGCGGCGGTGTTAGTTTGTGCACTTTGTATTGTTGCAAGATGAGTAGAGTAGACTGACCAAGTAAAGTGAGCAATGAGCATCCTCTGTGCTTTCCAAATTTGCACACACTGCCTCTCTCAAGTTATAGCAGCTTGTCAGCGGCGCAAAAGCGGGTATGCACTATAATACGCCGGCCTGGCTGAACTGGAGAGAGCGCAGATCCAATCGCAGTAAAATAATTTATATTACAGTTGTCGCATCCCTGCCGCTAGCAGGTTGACTACACATGCAAAGCGTGTTATGAGGAAGAAGTACGTCAGGTTTTTACTGTCTGTTTCTCCTGCCATGAGCAAAGTGCATTAGCTCTAGAAATCCTGGAGAATTCCAGTTTTCCTGCAAGCCCCCCTCCCCTCTTCAAGTTTGTGTATTCACTCTACCTTGCTACCTGTCCTTGTTGTAATGCAAATAACCTGTGATATAACCAGCCCTTCTACATGAGACTGGATAAAGGCTGAAACAAACTGGCATCAGAACAAGAGCATGCTCCAAACACTTTTCATTACCTGCTCCTGCAACATCAGACCTTATTGCAGGAATATCTTGATAAGTCATATCCAAATCTTTTATTTAGGCAAACCTATAGGGCTCGGGATCCATGTTGCATTGTGGGACGTCGCGGTCATATTGACGGCTACGCAAACGTAAACATAGCTCTGATACAACGTTGTTGTTGAAAGAAAAGACGTAGAAGTAGAGAGAAAAAAGGTGTTAAAATCCCGAAAAAGATCTGGAATTACCAGGACACATTAAATAGAGAAGCCACGGACCGGTATGTTGACAAAATCAGCATTATTAATAATTTGGATCCATATGAAGTTCCAAACAATGAGTGGAGCACCGCTGAGTGAGCGCCTATACTTCAAAACAGTTCTGAAGCTACAAGTCCTTGGAGTCTCATATGCAGTTCATGAATGGATGGGTTCAGGAGCTGCAGATCATAAAGCCAGCAAACAGTGGGAACACAGTAATCCGTACGAAGGTAAGCTGTGAACAGACGGGCTCTGGAACCTGCTAGTTTAGCAACTGCTAACCGCTAATGCTAACAACCACTCACGCATGTAATGTACTTTTAACTAGCTGCTATGTGTTTCAAAGGTGTAGTTAGTAACGTTAACTGCCAACCCTCCGGGTTTCTCACGTATTTGAGCCTTTTCCCGCTGCCGTTTTTTTAGTTTTCCCGTAAAATATCCCAACCTTGAAGGAAAGAAACAAAGTAGGCTATAAAATAAAACCGTGTATCTTTAACTTACCAGAATGAAAATGCAGGGAACACACTCTCAGTGACATTGGAATACTGTGGAAAGTTATGTTCGGTCGTCTTACAGCCGCGATCCAAGCTAGCCGACGACTCTTTATCTCTGACGCTTGGTCTCCATGGTTACGCCTCCAGGCAGGAAAGCGGTGGAAAGTTAACCCATTTTCTATGTTTTTCCCATGGCGATCATGTGTTGCGCTGTTACAGCCCACAATACAGCAACGGTTTACCATGGTTGAAATCAAGTTAAGGTGAAATTAATCAGGCTGAGAAGGAGTACAGTATGCGGTAGTCATAGGCAGTAGTCTGAGCCGCGGTAAAAGAGGACGTCAATATGGCGGAAACGCAAAGTGCTTACGTCATGACGACCAAGCCCTATTGGACAACCAGATATCATACAGGTCCTAGTTCATGAGCTGAGAACAGTTCATAACCATACTTTTCCAACAAGGCAAGGCAGAGCCTATTTATATTGTCCATTCACCAACAGACTGATTTATATTGTTGCAAAGCTCACTATGTGAAAGAAAGAACAACTTAGAAAATAATTGTATCTTGTCTTGTCCCGCCTTTTCACATCATACAACATTTCAGCTTAGATAATGGCAAACAGTATGATTTCAGTTTAGCAGTAACATTTATTCCACCCAAGGAAAAGCACTACATATGAAGCTACAATTTAGCAGTTTTCACAAACCCAAGGTGAGTCGTTCCTGTTGCAGAGATTGCGCAACTGGCTTACTTATAAAAACAATTAAGAAATCTCAAAAAATAGAGTTTAGCACATATTCCAAAAGTAAGAGTTGTAGTCCAAACTAGATGAGGTTATCTATGTGTGCTACACGTTTTGTGGCACTACAATGATCTATAGTGTAATTATTGGCTATTATATGCTTATAATAACAATGAATAACTCTCCAAAAATACAGTTGGGCCGATCTTTCCAAAGTAAGAAAGAAAAGACTGTTAGAACTGTAAATATATATTGATATGTTTATATTACTATTTTTTTTATGTATTATTGTTTTCAAAGCTGCACTTTAAAATATGAAATTCTCTAGAGCTGATCTAAATGAAATTTCTTTTTGTTTATACTTGTGTATACAAAATGACAAAATAAGTAATTATTGGCTTTTATATGCTTATAATAACAGTGAAAAATCAGAAAAAAATAGAGTTTAGCACATTTTCCAAAAGTAAGAGTTGTAGTCTCATTTTTCATTGTTATTATAAGCATAAAAACAGCCAATAGGGCTCGGGATCCGCGTTGCATTGTGGGACGTGGCGGCCATATTGAGGGCTACACGAACGTAAACATAGCTCTGATACAATGTTGTTGTTGAAAGAAGAGACGTAGAAGTAAAGAGAAATAATATGTTAAAATCCCGAAAAGGATCTGGAATTTACCAGGATTAAATAGAGAAGCCACTGACCGGTATGTTGACAAAATCAGCATTATTAATAATTTGGATCCATATGAAGTTCCAAACAATGAGTGGAGCACCAATAAGTGAGCGCCTATACTTCAAAATTTTCCGAAGCTACAAGTCCTTGGAGTCTCATGTGCAGTTCACGAATGGATGGGTTCAGGAGCATCCAAGCTAGCCGACAACTCTTTATCTCTGACACTTGGTCTCTGTGGTTGCGCCTCCAGGCAGGAAAGCGGTGGAAAATTAACCCATTTTCTATGTTTTCCCCATGGCGATCATGTGTTGCGCTGTTACAGCCCACAATACAGCAACGGTTTACCATGGTTGAAATCAAGTTAAGGTGAAATTACACAAATTAAAACACGGCTGAGAGGGAGTACAGTATGCGGTAGTTGTAGGAAGTAGTATGAGCAGCGGTAAAAGAGGCATTCAAGATGGCGGCGACGCAAAGTGCTTACGTCATGACGACCAAGCCCTATTATTACACTTTAGATCATTGCAGTGCCACCAAACTTGTAGCACTTGTAGCACAGCACAGAATGCAGGCTGTGAGGATCAAACCGGGTACTTGAAACCTTTTCAGAGCACAAGCGCACTACTCTAACCACTAATATATTAGCCTACACAGCCCCCTGGGCAGGGGCGGATCAAGAAAAATATTTATGGGGTGGCGAGAGGGGGGCAGGAATTTTTGAGGGGTGGCAACATATGGCATTTGTTTACACTGAATTTAATAACGTTTATCACAGTTTGGTGAGAATAGTATGTGCAGTAAGTGTTTCATGTGAAACAGTTCATATTAGAAATACATCGTACAATGTGATCTCACCTAATAGGAGATAGAAGAATGATAACACTTCTTCTAGAGGGGCATTATCACAGGAAAGGTATTAAGGTAAGACACAGGTGCTGAGTCGCAGATGTGTGAGATTGACTGTCAGAGAGGCAGCTTTGCAGCATTTGCACAAGAAGAAACTATAAAAAAGAAAAACTTTCCCATCAGAGATCTATGGACTGAGCTGTACTAAAGTGAGCAGAACTACACAGTAGAAATAAATGGGTCAAGGCACCCAAACAAGGTACCAGACATCCATGTATTGTTTACTCTGAACACACATTTACCCCATTTGTTCCTCAGTAACTTGACATACAGCAGTTACGGCAACATGAAAGGGACATTTCATGCATGTAAATATGCTGTAGATAGAGCTGCTGTATCAACAAATCAACAAAAAGGCAGGTACTGTTAACCTGACTCCCTCAGATGGATTTGCTCCGCATAACCATCTGGAAACCTTCCGCTGAAGTAATTTTGGAAAGGGGCGAAAATACTGGTTAGCTGATTGGCCTATGTTGGTGATAGACGGGCCAAATAAACCAATCAGATCAACGAAGCATATGACGTACTAACAGCCTGGCTACTCTTGCCGAAACCAGTCGGGAGAAGAGCAAAAACATCTTTTCCTCTGAGAAAAGCCTCCAGAGCAGTGTTTTGCTCTTCTTTCAGTGAAGAAATAATTCCGATAAAACTTGCTTTATAGCCACGCTAACGCTAGTTTCATCGGCTGAAGCCGCCATGTTCTTTAGACTGAACTGTCGCGCTTCTCGTTGCGTCACACCTCAACGCGCCTCAAAGCCAACGCTGATTGGACGTTCGTTTGGTGAACGGCTCCAAATTTTTTTTAACAGAGAGTCTCATTTGCGAGTGAAACCTTGATAGCTCGCGAGATCAGGATGGTCTCACGAGGCTAAGGTTCTGTATGTTACATCAAAATCTCCACAAATCTGAAAAGAAGCAACATAAAAATACATTTTGCTTCCAGTCTGAAAAAGTACAAAACATTTTGTGAGTAGGTTCATACAGGTCATTTCTGGATAGTTTCATACTATGTATACAAAAAAAGAAACAACAACACTGCTTCATCTTAAGCAGGATTTACACCAGTATCACATTTTTAACTTAACACTTTTGGTTTTATTAAAGGAAATATCAGATTATCTCAGGTGCCAAAACAAAATGTAACAGCTCTGTAAAGGTTCACCAGAGAGCATAACATAAAGTTGACATGACTATAACAGCTGAATGCGGGGATTTCCATGTTGCTCAGCAAAACGCTACACAAATTTATTTAGATTTAATGTCTTTGTGCGTTTTGATTTGAGTAAAACCAAACTTGATAGTCTCTTTTCTGTCATAGTTGACCGCAAATATGTCTTTATGAGCCTGAGACGTCAGGCCTAACTAACATCATAGATAGAGAAATAACGTTCTGCAACCTGATTTTTATCATCTCAAAATCAGCATTGCAGCTACGCTAGCAACATTGTGCTTTCATTATGACTTAATTTCTTGATAGACAGTTAATCAGTTTTTACCTGTTTCATCCCGTGTCTCCTCTCCCCATGACCCCTGGCTCCCTCGCTTTGCCCCGCTCGGTTTTCAAAACTGATAAGTCTCAGTCGCTTTGGCGGCATCTCGTGCTGCATTCACTGCAGTCCGACATTGGAAATTAGCGGTCGTAATTCTCAAATTATCCATAATTTATAAGCCTTGCCACCCCTACAACCAACTGGGATGGCAGCAGGGGTGGTAAGGCTGTCATTTAGGGAGGCATTTGCCACGCGATGCCACCCCAGTAGATCCGCCTATGCTCATGTCAACAGGAAGAAAGTGAACGCCTCAGCGTCATTTACCAAATGGAAAGCTTCAGAGCGAAGTGTTGCGCTGCTCTGCTTCATCCCTCTCTGCTCCAATAAATCAGTCATTGTCACAACATCTGAAAGTATTTCACTGCACAAGTCCAGAGGATACAGAAAATAAACACCTGAATTCATTGTGAAACTTCACTGTTTTAATATGGAGCATATAGTTTCAGAATGTGAGCTATCTTTTACTATATAGAGCATAAAACTCCTTCCTTCCCTTTTAATCTAAAGATGCCTCTAGTCTTAAAGTTCAAATAGAAAGGAGTCCATCTAGAGCAGTTATATCGCGTGTGATGATAGATTATTCTTTCTTTACTCTATGTGGCTGGTCTAAACCGAGTTAAAAATGCTCCAAGTAATAGAAATCGAGAGAATTTTACAGTATCCCGGGCGCCTCTAGAGCAGTAACGTGACGACACCCAGCTGCGACGTCAGTGTAGTCAAAGGCCATCGGGCAGGTGTGCACTATTTCACACATTGTTAAGCACTCTGAAAGGATCATTGAAACATCATTACAAAGGTCTATTGTACTGCTGCCAATTTTAGGAATGGCTTTAGATCGGGAAAAGGAATGTTTAATTATCCGAAGTACTCGGTTTTGCGTCAAATTTTGTTCCGGAAAGTAAATAGATTAGACAAAAATCAACCAGACAATCTGTGGCATTGAAACTGATACAGCAAACTATGTGCGGATTACTTTACGCCAGATTCCTTTATCATCAGTCCTGCTCTCACAACATCATTTGGATTCAATATACTAATTAAAACACAGATCCATCTGGAAAATGTTCTGAAAGATAATGAACTTCCACCGGCTCTGCATAAGATCAAAGAACATTTAGCAGCGGTGATTAAACCAGCGAGCATTAATAAAACCACCAAGACTGATTGCTTCTTATTTGTCCTCATTAGGATAAAATCCCGACTACACTGATGTCATGGCATCCCTCAGCGGGTCACGTGACCAATGAGGAATTTAGTGTTGTCTGCTATCTTAGTGAATTATTTTATGCTATAAACAACAAAATGCTGGACATTTTTTCACTTGTGATGTATTTATTTTAAACATACTATCAAATGAGAAACGATGTGTTTTCTATTTGAAATTTAAATATCACAGTTGAACAAATTGGTGTGGTAATAGAATTATTTAGGAGCTCAAACAAATGTTTCCATCTGGACTAATTAATACAGATAAAGGAAGTCATAAATTATACTGACATTTCTCATTTGAATGAGGAAATCTAATTTTATTTTAAAAATAGAAATATTTATATTTTACATATTATATTATATTTTATTTATATTATACTTTTAAACTATTCATATTATTGCAGGGTTGTTTTTTTTTCTGGTAATATAAGCAAACACTTTAATGTAAGGTCTTAACTTGTTACAATTCAAAGTACTTTACAGGACAGGAAATGACAGAAAGAAAGAAAACAATGAGAGATAAGTATGCTTAAGATTCTGTTCAGTCATAAAAACTCAACAAAATTATTTAAAATATAAAAATTACTAAAACAATAAGTAGGGAACGATGTCAACCTGATAATCTCTTCCTTGTAGTGTAGAGAGGGGCTTGGATACATTTACTTTGAACATTTAGATTAAAAGCAAAGTTTGAGGTCCCTTCCACTTAAATGGTGGCATCCTGATGTAGGTCTGAACAAATTAACCTGTTTTCCCCTCCAAGCACAAACACTGATAAACAACTGGTTTACATTGACCCGGTTCGACCCTCTCACTATGGGACCAATAAAACACCGCTGCCCGAGACTGATGCTGTTCTTCGGCGTACCAGCCAGAGGTCACTGCAGGTCGACTGTCGGGGGTCTGAGAGCACTGAAGACACTTTGAGCTGTAAAAGAAGAAGTTCTTTGTAAACAGTGTTAATTAATTTAATGACCTTTTCAATGCCTTACAATTGATTCAGGAAGAAATCTGTTCAGCTCTTAACTGTATGTCTGGAAACTGTAGATCCAAAAAACATCCAGAGCTTCATAAAGTCTCACTTAATATTAGAAACCTGTGTTGGGATATTTTACCTGTCGATTATCTATATATGTAATTAACTAGGACTGGGAGTTCTAATTGACAGATCATTAGAAGTCAAGAGTAAAACCAGTTGAATGTTCTCGGTTAGGCAATTATAACTGTATTCCACTTACTCACCTGGATTTTGGCCTCTTACAATCTGGGTGGCTTCTGGACCGGCTGATAAAATCCACTTATACTTCACCAGTTTATCACACGAAACGGAGCTGAGTTAATTGACACCCATTTGGTGTAATTTGAAGAAGGTGGGGGGGCTGGTTGACCTTTGATGACCTCTAGAAATATTTCTTTATATCTTTAAAATGATAGCAAACATCACAAACGTAGCACAAATGTTTGACACTAATTTTGTCTGATTTGAAGAAGGTGGGGGGGCCAACTTCACTCAGGTGAGAATGGTAGCACGCAGCATAAATATGGGTCAATTGGAACAGAAGCGTACTTGTGACGTTGCCACATGTTGAGCTCGCCTGGAGCTGCATTTCACCTCCTATTATAAATAGTCTCTACACTCACCGGCCACTTTATTAGGTACACCTGTCCAACTACTCGTTAACACTTAATTTCTAAGCAGCCAATCACATGGCAGCAACTCAGTGCATTTAGGCATGTAGACATGGTCAAGACAATCTCCTGCAGTTCAAACCGAGCATCAGTATGGGGAAGAAAGGGGATTTGAGTGATTTGAACGTGGCATGATTGTTGGTGTCAGAAGGGCTGGTCTGAGTATTTCAGAAACTGCTGATCTACTGGGATTTTCACGCACAACCATCTCTAGGGTTTACAGAGAATGGTCCGAAAAAGAAAAAACATCCAGTGAGCAGCAGTTCTGTGGGCGGAAATGCCTTGTTGATGCCAGAGGTCAGAGGAGAATGGCCAGACTGGTTCGAGCTGATAGAAGGGCAACAGTGACTCAAATAACCACCCGTTACAACCAAGGTGGGCAGAAGAGCATTTCTGAACGCACAGTACGTCGAAGTTTGAGGCAGATGGGCTACAGCAGCAGAAGACCACACCGGGTGCCACTCCTTTCAGCTAAGAACAGGAAACTGAGGCTACAATTTGCACAAGCTCATGGAAATTGGACAATAGAAGATTGGAAAAACGTTGCCTGGTCTGATGAGTCTCGATTTCTGCTGCGACATTCGGATGGTAGGGTCAGAATTTGGCGTCTACAACATGAAAGCATGGATCCATCCTGCCTTGTATCAACGGTTCAGGCTGGTGGTGGTAGTGTCATGGTGTGGGGAATATTTTCTTGGCACTCCTTGGGCCCCTTGGTACCAATTGAGCATCGTTGCAACGCCACAGCCTACCTGAGTATTGTTGCTGACCATGTCCATCCCTTTATGACCACAATGTACCCAACTTCTGATGGCTACTTTCAGCAGGATAATGCGCCATGTCATAAAGCTGGAATCATCTCAGACTGGTTTCTTGAACATGACAATGAGTTCACTGTACTCAAATGGCCTCCACAGTCACCAGATCTCAATCCAATAGAGCATCTTTGGGATGTGGTGGAACGGGAGATTTGCATCATGGATGTGCAGCCGACAAATCTGCGGCAACTGTGTGATGCCATCATGTCAATATGGACCAAACTCCCTGAGGAATGCTTCCAGCACCTTGTTGAATCTATGCCACGAAGAATTGAGGCAGTTCTGAAGGCAAAAGGGGGTCCAACCCGTTACTAGCATGGGGTACCTAATAAAGTGGCCGGTGAATGTATATAACAATAAATTCTTACTTTTTTCATATAGTGGGGAAATAATGATTAACACAGTCAGATAAACGAAAATCAAATGAACATTTTGCCAAATAAAACAAAAAAATCGCCATCGGAGTCAGCCGTACTTCACACATGCCAAGAGAGGGCTGCTCCAGATGGACTAAATATAGCCCTGGCTGCAGTTAGCCTCGCAGGTCAGCTGGTTGGCGTAGTCCTCTCAACATCTGAACTTGTTTTTAAATTATGCAGTAAATCAGTAAATTGGCCTTATAGTGAGGCTTAAAAGTATAATGTTCTTGCCTTAAATTATCTTAAAACGTATTTTTCTGGAACAACGGCAACGCCAGTCTGTCTCCAAAACCAGGTCAGAGATTTAGATCAGTCTGATGCAAGCAACAAGGGAATTGGTTGGGCTTTAATCCATGCACTTAACTTACCTTGCTCCTCAAGGCAAAGGTCCGTTCAGCAGTGCAGGACAGCTGTTTGTGAGGCGGAGGCTCCCACTTTCTCACCTGGGGTGAAGCTATACTGTAATCAGTAGCTCTGATGGCAGGATGAAGGAAGGAGCTTTGATAGCTTCTTCTAGACGTAATCCCACGTAGAATTTCTGTCCTCCTGGCAGGCCAGAATCCCTGGCGAAAAGACGCTGAGCGGTTTATGCTTGTAGCTTTCGAAGTTGTATGACGTTGGGAGGTTGTCTTGCTGCATCACAGCTTTCTTTCAGACTGTTCTCACAGGCGTGACGTCTGGGAGGGGTATATAGTAATTTTCCT
This sequence comes from Cyprinodon diabolis, assembly GCA_030533445.1. NCBI lineage: Eukaryota > Metazoa > Chordata > Actinopteri > Cyprinodontiformes > Cyprinodontidae > Cyprinodon > Cyprinodon diabolis. Next base: position 48,282,064 of record CM060066.1, read on the forward strand.
GAAGAGGCGGAATGGTCCCGGGCACTACTCACTCAGTGGCTCTGATCAGACATCATTTCAGTTATGTTGTATCACAACACCTGGAAATGTGGCCGTTAGACTCAGTTCAACCAAACAAAACCACCGAGCAGCCATGAGTAGGTGGACTGGGCTCCCTCGCTGGCCTTTGATAGCCTGGGTGCCATTGCGAACTTAGTCCCGCCCACAACGTTTGAGGTTGGGAAGTTCGGTCTGGCATTGCTTAATATTAGCGCGAGTATGCTCACACAAAATCTGGCGGGCCAATCAAATTGTCAGGGCGGGCTTTATACAATGATGGACAGATGATCAACAGTAACGTAATCAACCACGTCACCAAAGCGCGCTTGGGTGACAACAACAATGGCTGCCGCTGGAGAGTTGAGGTGAGTAGATTCTGCTATTAGGTCTGTTCTAGAAGATATCAACAGCAAATTAATTTTAAAAGAGGAACAGAGAAACGCGATCAAGGCTCATCTTCTTATTCTAGGCGTGCAACTGCACGCTTTGATTTTTGTTGACAACAACTATGCGTCGCTTAACACACGTCACGCACTCCATTGCTCTTATTGGCTGCAGGTCTATACAATTGAGTGCAGAGGCATTTTTTTTCCTGGTTCGTTTGAAACACGCCCCATAATCACAGCTCTATGGAGCAGTATCAGACTCATATTCTGACTAGAATTGAGTAGGACTACGTCAGGCTAGGCCTTTTAGCCCCAGAGGCAAAAAATCAAACAGAATAATTTTATCAAGCTTTAAACCAACAAATATTAATAGTTTAAAAGTTATTTTGTTTAGTTGATTTATACTAATGCTTTGTTTAAAGAGCACATTAAACACCTGCTACAATCTTATTGTTGTGATTTTAACCAAAGTCATATTATTTGCTTCTGTTTCCCAATTAAGCCAATTAAGGTGATTGGATCAAGTCCCTCTGAGGTTGGATCTTGGGTAACTCTCCTGTTTGTGGATTTTGTGATGAACCTTTCGCTCCCATCTGGGCAGAGATTTTATTCGTGAAGTGGACTGAGTCATCTTCATCCTCACGGTGACTGTGAAGATGAACCGGGACCAAGGCTCCTAGGTCCTATCCTCACAGCTGGTAGGGAGGCACTGATTACTGGCTTTCAGTTAAAGTCTGGAAACTTCTCCTGTTGAACTTCCTCACACCTCATCATGATGTTAATCCTCTATTGCTGCAGAGTCTCTTACTTAAAGGAACTACACCTGATGTTTGATTGTGTGATTAGAAAAATCTTTCTTACATTATTAATTATGAGTGAAAAAATATGATTTGGCTAACTGATTGGGTACTGTCATTAACTTTTTTTGAGAATAAGCAAGTAATGGGGACAACCTTGGATGGCTTTTCTTTGCTCAGCGAGCAGCAGTTCCTCTGGCAGGACAGGGAACCCAAACAGACCAGCATGGTTGCTGTAATGATACCACCTGTCCCTGCACACAGAGATAGCTAAACCTTTAAAAGGAGTAAAACAGATGAAGATAAGAGAGACCTGAGGCATGATGGAGACTAAAGAAAAGAATAAGGTCCACCTTGGATTAAATTTGGACTCAAAACTGATTGCAGTTCTGCTAGACGAGAAGCTTCTCAATGTGTTATTAGCAGACTGTGTTACTTTCTGCTTCAGAACATTTGATTTAACAGTGTCAGTGAAATGTTGCACACGAGCTTTAGGGTCTGGTTTAGACCCATGCATGTCTGACACAAGGTTTCTCATTGGTAAAACACAAGCATCTGGGGGCAGGGCCTAAGTCCATGCTGTGAATAATCATTTTATAGTTGCTTTAAAGCAAATGAATGGAGATTTGATTCAAGTTAATCTCATGAAAAACACCTTCCACAGAAGCTGATCTTTTTTTTTTTGTTATTACCGTTTTTACATTGTTTTTCTATCTCAGGTCGTATCACCGTGTTGAACTCATGGTTTATGTTGACTGTATTATGAACTTTCAGGAGATTCAGTTTCTTTACTCAAACTGGAGGTCATTTCCAGAGCAGAGCTGTTTCATTCAGCTGCAATACATTTCTCTCCTAATAACTTCTCACACTCTGTCTAGTTAATATTTAGCAGTTCTTGTGTCCTTTAGCATAAAAGATATAAAACAGTGTTATGTCAAAATCCAGAATCAAACCTCCTGTGCAAACTGAGAGTGGGAGAGGTAGTAAATATCAGGCATGAAGCATCAAGATAAAAAAAAAAACAGCTGAAAGAAACATGAGGAGAAAAAACGAGAAAAAACAGAGGGATGAAAACTGAGGGGTGAGTAGAGGAGTGGAAACAGCTGAGATGAGTGCTGGGTAACCAGTGGCGGAGCTAGATGGTGGGGAGGCAGGGCCCCTGTTAGGCGATCATTGGCCACCCCTATAAATATTTCCTGGAACCACCAATGTGGGAACTAAGGGTGAAGGTTCCAACAGAACGAGCAATGACCAAAATATCCCCGCCACACAAACCTGACCTCAGGATAACAGATTATGGCTGTGATATCTGTAGTCTGAGGGACGATTTCTTCATTTGCTACAGAAATTTAAATACATTTAAACTTATATTAGAGTAAACACAATTATGTTTGATTATATTTAAAACTAAACTTGAGAACATGTGGAGAGTCTGAAAGAAAGAAAGAAAGAAAGAAAGAGTTTGAGTTTAAAATTGCCTTTATTACACAATCTAGCAACAATAAAACAAAACAAAGTTAATAAAATAAAAACATCAAAAAGCAAAAACTAAAGATTCTTCATCTACTGAACATAGAGCACCATTAATGCCCCACTTATTTACAAAAACATTTATACTCTTTGTCAACTTAAAAAACTCAAATTCTACCCGAACACGAGCAATGACCAGTCTCTTAAATAGCACACAGGCATCTTCCGTTTGACGACCATTAATTTTGTTCTTTCTTGATATCCATATTGCTAGTTTTGCCATTCCAGAAATGAAATTTAAAAGCACATGAACAGATCTCTTGTTTGCACAATACCGAGGACCATAAATAAAAATACAGCTGGAGGACTGAACACCAAAACCACTAAACAAACGATCCAAAAGAACAAAAAGAGGATTCAATCTTAAACATTCAACAAAAATATGATACAATGTTTCCTCCTGTAAACAAAAAGGACAGTTAACACTAGCGCCAGGATTAAAGTGTGCCAGATACCTGTTTGTAGCTATTGCCCCATGTACAATCCTCCACTGGAGGTCACCCACCCGTTTTTCAATCAGGGGTTTGTACAGGGATCGCCAACAGCCTCTTGGGGTAGAGCTGGTGCCAAAACACTCAGTCCACCTCGACACCCTCACATCTGCCAGAGAATGTATGTTCAGAACCTTCACACAACTAATGTACAAGGCCTTCTTCCGCAAGCCTTTAAAATGTCCTAGTGGTGAAACTTGGAAGGACAACAGTTTTTCTGGGTCGTTACGCCATTGATCCAGTGCAGGAGAGACACTAATTGAGGGAAATACATATTCATACTCATCATCCCATTGGTTAAAACGAGTATTATCAGCAGCAAATGCTCTGACATGGTCTGGTAGAGAAGCACAGGCTTCCACTTTCATCCTTAACATAAGCCTGTTGGAACGCATATCAAGACGCTCAGTTAGGTTGGACACAGATAGCTTCATCAGATGACCCAGCTTCACACACCCGGCTTCTCTCAACTTAGACCTTAAAGTACCAGAAGACAATAGCTGTGATGAGATGAAATTGTTTCCAAACAGAGGTTCTTCAAAGATCCACATCCCTGGTGATGTATCAGCCGTCCTCTCAAAACTGAAAATCTGCCAGGCATTTAACACCGAATGGTAAAACGGAGTAAGACCAGATAAGTCCAAGGATCCTTGTCGTAACAAAAAGAGATGTTTATCATACATCAAAGATCCTGCCTTCCTTAAAAGAAGATGTGCAGTGTCCAACCATGGTAATCCAGTACCATATAACAGTTTTTGCGCTGTTTGAAGTCTGAAAGTTGCAATCCGTGAGGTGATGTCTAGGAGTCCTTGTCCTCCCTCCTCCACTGGTAAGTACAGGACAGCAGCTCTCACCCAGTGACGTCCAGACCAGAAAAAATCCACCAGAGTCCTTTGAAGACGTTGAATGAGAGATGCCGGTGGTGTTAACACAGTCAGTTTATGCCAGAGAGCTGAAGCAACCAAGTTATTAACAACCAGAACTCTTCCCCTGTAAGACAGCTGAGGCAGCAGCCGTTTCCATTTGGATAGTCTGACACACACTCTCTCTATGACACCCTCCCAATTTTTCTCCATAAAAGTATCTCTCCCTAAAAAAACACCCAAAAATTTTAAGCCTTGGTTTTCCCAATGAATATTACCTGGTAAAGCAGGCAGGTTATTAGTCCATGGGCCAACTTTTAATGCAGAGCTTTTATCCCAGTTCACTTTAGCTGAAGAGGCTTTTTCATAAAGCTCCAAACAGTGCTGAAGACCCCATACATCATTCTGATTTCTAATAAAAATGTTTATATCATCAGCATAAGCAGAGACGACTAAACCTGAATGATTTGGGATACCTGGAAGAATAACACCAGTTAAAGCAGAGCGCAGTTTGTGTAAAAGGGGTTCAATTACAATAGAGTACAGTTGTCCGGAAATAGGACACCCTTGTCTAATACCTCCCTTAACTTTAAGAGGACAACTTAATCCTCCCCCAATTTTAACAACACAAAACACTTCATTATACAATAAACCCAATAAAGAAATAAATCCATCACCAAAACCAAAAGCCCTCAGAATAGAAAACAGAAAACAGTGATCAACCCTGTCAAAAGCTTTTTCCTGGTCCAAGGAGATAATGCCAACATCAATTTCATATCGTTTACAGATATCAATCAGGTCTCTCAAAAGAAAAAGATTATCCATGATAGATCTTTCGGGTACACAGTATGATTGATCTTTGTGTATAATGGATTCAAGGATGCTCTTCAGCCTATTTGAAAGTACTTTAGAAAATAATTTGTAATCCACACAAAGGAGGGCAACGGGTCTCCAGTTTTTTAACAAAGTCAGGTCTCCTTTTTTTGGAAGTAAGGAGAGAACAGCTTGACGGCAGGATGATAGCAAGATGCCTGACGAGGAGCATTCCCGAAGAACCTCCCACAAGTCCTCTCCCAAAAGTCTCCAAAAATGTTTATAAAAATCTGCAGGTAAACCATCTAGACCTGGAGTCTTTCCAGAAGCCATTTGTCCAACAGCAGCAGTCAGCTCTTCCAATGATACTCCAGTATCCAAAAACGCCTGATCTGAAGCAGAAAGTTGAGGGAGACCATCCACCAGAGCCTCCATGCAGCTTCTGTTACAGTCCTGCCGCTTGAAAAGATCACTATAAAAGCCCACAGCCTGCTCCTTCATGGTGTTGGGATCAGTGGTCAGAGTTCCATCTGGAAGCCGAAGGCCAATCAGCTGTTTCGTTTGGCTGATATTCCTCTCTAGGTTGAAAAAGAAGGATGTAGGAGCATCCATGTCTTTAATATTAACTAACCTAGACCTGACTAAAGCCCCTTTAGCCCGTTCATATAAAAAACGACTTAACTGATCTTTCTTTTGTTTAAGCTGATCATTATTTATAACATCTGTGGGTACGTCATTTTCCAACTATGTAATTTCATTTTCTAAATTCTGAATCACATTTTTAATTTTAGTTGTAGAATGACTTGTATATTGTTGACAGAAGACTCTAATCTGAGCCTTACCAACCTCCCACCACTCAGTTAAAGATGTAAAGTCTGACTTCCTTTCTTTCCATAACTGCCAAAAATTACTAAAACTTTGACAGAAAGACATGTCTTGAAGCAGTTTGATATTGAAATGCCAATAAGATTTATTTCTTATAGTGGGTGAAAGTAACAAATCCATGTAGACTAGATGATGATCAGAAAAACCAACTGGACAAATTAGGCAGTTGGACAGTCTATTTCTATGAAAATCAGAGATATAAAATCTATCCAATCTAGCCCCGCTAACAGTTCCATCCTTCATTTTTACCCATGTGTACTGTTTATCTTGAGGGTGTTTATTCCTCCAAGCATCAACTAAATTCAGCTCTGAAATCAGCTGAACTAACTTAAAGGAAGATGGAAGATGAGGTTCTTCACCTGTTCTATCTGTAGTGAAGTTAGTCCTGCAGTTCCAATCCCCACCCATCACAACACACTCATTTTGATTAGACTGCTGCAAATAACTGTGTATTTTCTTAAAGGCCTCAATCCTGTCCACCCCTTGGTTTGGTGCATAAACATTAATAAAGCAAAAATAAAAGCCGTCTATTCCTGCTCTAATCACCAGGACCCTGCCCGGCACTAACTCAGTTTGTGATTTGATGTTAGCAATCAATCCTGGAGAAAATAAAATAGCTACACCAGCAGATGACCTGGTCCCATGTGACACAAAATAATTCCCTTTCCAACTGATACCCCATTCTATCTCGTTTTAATGATCGGTATGTGTCTCCTGTAAAAACAAAACATCTAGCTTCTTTTGAATGGTCATCTCCAAACTAACTGTTCTTTTAAATGGATCCCTCCCACCATTGATGTTTAAAGATCCCAACCTGATATTATGCATAGAGGTGAAAAAGAAAGGAGGGACACACAAAGACATTAAAGAAAAGACCACCCAGTGTTCTATAATCATAGCTTTACTTCTGGATTTTTAAACGTTTTGACCCTTGTCCTTTATTTACTAATAACTGTCTCCGGAGGTTTGTCATATGCTTTTTTAAACGGAATCGTTTCTTTTCTCCAAGCATTTCGAAGCCAACTGTTTTCTGTACCATTCGTGCACTCTTGATAAATTTTTCAACATCAGGAAAATAATCTGTAACTTTTACATGTTTTCCAAAAGTTTCATCAAGGAAAACATTGATTTCTTCTAAAGTATATAAGTCACCACTGTATGTTTGGGAATCTGCGATTCAAACGGTGTCTGATTCACTGTCATACTCCATATCATCCACCTGTGGAGCGTCAGGTGCAGGCTGGGACGCCCCCTCACCTGGAGGCAGCAACACTGAATCAGCAGCAAAACAGACAGAATTAGCTGTCTGATCTGTTTCTTTCTCAAGATGACCACAGTTAGAAGACTCGTTCAGAACATTATTTCCAGGTTTCTCCATTTCATCCCTCATAGGCTGTCTATCAATAGCGCTGCTTCCCTCTTCAGCTTCAGAGACAGTTACCGGGGGAGACGCCCCCTCCTCCGCAGCGGGAGGAGAACCAGCATTCAGCGACGCCCCACCGGTTGGATCTGTTTTAGCCTGCTCTGTCGGGTTTTTATGGGTACAAGCGGCCCTTTTATGCCCAACATCCCCGCATTCAAAACATTTCATGTTTCCAGTGCTTGCATAAACCATGTAAGATCCTTCTTGATATTTGACTCTGAAAGACACCTCCAGTGTCTGTGTCGCAGAGTTTAAAAACATAAACACCTGTCTCCTAAAGGACTGAACATGTTTAAGTTTATCGCTTTTACATCCCAGCCCCACTGTTTTGAAACCGCTGGCGAATTTCCCAAAACGTTGGAGTTCTTTCTCCAACAAGTCATTCGGAATGAACGGCGGCACACCTGAAACAATAACACGGGTGGAGGGCACTGCAAGCGGGGACACCTGCAGATACTCTCCACCTAGTGTCACTCCACTGACTATCAACTGGGTAACAAAACGCTCCTCCTTCAAAAACACCACAACACCTTTATTCATTCTCGAAGCGTAACCTAAATTGATGTGACCCACGATGTCACCAATAGCCAGGAGAACTGTTTCAACTGGGATTGACGGATCAGGTTGAATCCGAATCCCATTCCTCAGGGACAGGGGTGGCGCCTCTGAAGACGCCATCCCCCCAAACAAAGAGCGCTGCAAGCGCTAATGAGACAAAAACACTCCAAAGTGTAGAATCAGTGCAAGAAAGAATATTGGGAAAAAAGCACATAAAAGAAAAAAGATCAGAAAAACTGTAATAGACAATACTTTCACTCTCAATCAGACTCACCACATGCAGCCTCACCGTCACCAACACACTCCCAGCATGCAATGCAGAAAGAAAGAAAGAAAGAAAGAAAGAAAGAAAGAAAGAAAGAAAGAAAGAAAGAAAGCAGACACATCCCTCAGATGACCATCAGGGTGTGGCTCTGCATTGATGAGCAGGGCCGCCTTGGTGGGTCTCCTCCTTCCAGATGCTGTCGGCTCTCAAAGTGAACGGCTGATTGGCGGTGACCATTGACAGGGCCTATTACACTGATGGATGACTGCTTCCACTGGGGAAGCAGAGCCCAGATGCACTGAGCCGTGTTCCCTGTCAGCAGTGAAGCCCTGTTAAAAACACTGAGGCTGCTCTGATCTGATGAGGTCCAGCTTTCATGCAGCTTTATGCACCGAGCCGCTGCTTCATCACAGTTACAGTGATCTGGTCCCCTGACCCAAAGATCCAAGAGATGACTGCCCGCCATCCCCAACAAAATTATTGCTGCTGTTTGTGTCAGTCTTTTTATACACTGAGATGCCCCTTTCATCTTTTACACATTTTGAACTTTTCCCCAAAATAATTAACAAGTTTTCATGTTCTCACTTTTCTGCCATCTTGTAAGAATACTCACCTATGAATGATCTCACATTTACTAAATAAACAAAAATAAACTCAGGGCCACCGGTTCTCCCTTAAAGAGATAGGATGAGGAGCTCTGCCATCTGGGCGAGACTCAAGGCTGGTTTATGCTCAGGAACCAGGTCGTCTTCATGTGGTTCGCAGTTAATGCAGATGTTGCCCCGCCCCTTCCGCAGACACTCTGGCGCACCTCTCTGAAATTGTAGGTGACCGCAGACAGTGCCGCAGAAAGAGGACCGCTGATTGGTCAAATCTACATCCGCTGTCATGAAACGAGAACAGATGGACCCAGTATTCAAGAAGACAGTCAGTAGGCAAGTTAAAAACATTTATTAAATGAAGAACAAAACTAAAAATGGGAGCTGCTAGGATGTGTGGCATGCGGCGACTGCAGGTGGGGGGTGGGGCACCTCCCCATGTCAGACACTCTGTTTGTGGGAGAAACACAGTTAAGTGACCACGATCATCTGACAGAGGATGATTATCTGAGTTGGTCCCTTACCTGGTTTAACAGTCCAGTCCAAGGGTGTCCCGAGTGCTGCAGTCCCAGAGGTCTTGCAGGAAGCCGATCCTGGTCAGGGATCCAGAACAGAGAGGAACAGGCAGGATCCAGGCCTCGTAGAGCTCCCAAGCAGGTTCAGAGTCCAGCAGAGTCCGAAGCGTGACCAGGCGGTCACGCACAGGAGCAGACAGGATAAGGTGCAGACGGGGAAGCTCAGTGGAAGAGGGTAGCTGAGGCAGGAAGTGGAACCAGAACTGAATGCAGGACCTTTAAACTGGTCTCCAGCTTGGAGCCAGGCTTACTTGGATAAAAACTGAACCAACACAGAGCCAAAAACCCAGAGGGCTCAGCAGGGGAGAAACAGTGGACGAGCAGGAGACGAGACAAACACAAAACCCTCCTTCCACTGGCTGCCAGGATCCTGAACATGAACCGTGGCACCAAATGAACTGAACTGGACAGACTAACAGAAAAACAAACAATGATCTGGCCAGGAATGCTCAGGCTGAACGGAATATAACCCAAAGGAAACAGGTGAGAGGAATAAATGATAATTGAGACAGGGAGGGAAAACGACAGGTGAAAGAAATAACCAATTAAGGGAGAACAAACAAGCCAGATCATGACATCCACTCTTCACTATGCATATTTCCTGTTTGGTACCTTAACAGCTTGTTTTGTTTGTATGACCGCCATTGTGGAAAACGACTCATGAAGATGAACCAGCTAGAAGAGCGAGGTGCATGAGAACGCTGGGACCCTTTTTCCACCTGGATCCCTCCTCTTTTTCACCCTCATGTCCCTCCGTTGTTGCACAAACTTGCCCCTTGTGGTTTTTCCACTTCCTCACCTCCTTGGCCGCATCTAGACCGACAGCTAGATTGTGATTGTCCCTCTTGTGTTGTGGCGTGGAATAACAGCACAAACCACGCTTCAAAATTGGGTAGAAATCAAAAATATCTGTATCTTACCTGCGACAAGCTCACTACGACACACAACTGCAGGAATATAACCAGCCCTTCAGAGTAGAGCAGCTGCTTCTCAAGGACAGCCAGGGGAGGGAGGGAGGGATCTTCCAGACAACAGCAGCCTTTCATGTAAACACAGAAGCAACATGTTAGTGTTACAGCTATAATTAATCTGTCAGTCATAAGCTGTTTCTTTATGAGGTTGTAATGCATGTTTCTGCATCAGGGCAGCATATGTTTGCAGGTGTATGCTTTTCTTTATGTCACTGGTGTTATGCTGTTCCGTATTTCCCCTGTTGATCATTGTTAACAGTAAAACCACATTCAAGCAAGTATAAAGATGTGAAGGGGATGAGAAAAACGACCATTGGTGCTTCTGTGGAGAGATGGAGGATGTAGACTACCCCCAACCTCCTGAAAAGCTTTGCACCCACTAGAGGATCCACCCTTAACAATTAGAAATGCCCTATAGTTGGGAAATAATGGCAGAATGCTGCAGTCTGACAAACCAGGATGTTTGGAGAGTGAGGTTCCATTTTCTCAAAGTATGGGATGTTTTCCGTTTTCCATCACATGCTGAGTTTTTAAGAATAAATACACTTCATCCAGACCAGTTCTGGTCTCAGTCCTATTGTAAGGTGAGCCTCAGCTCCAGTGTTACCTCTCAATGAGCCTCTAACCAGTTCATCTCCTTGGATAGCAAACCCCTCATCATGATGCAGCCACCACCATGTTTTCCCATCAGGACAGTGTGTTCAATGTTATCAAGTGCAGGGCTTTATAGAGTGGGCATTGTTTTCTGTTTCTCTTTTCATCATAATGTCTGCATGCTCTGAAGCAGATGAGAAAAACTATTTGGTTTTCAGCCTGGTCAACCCTTGTTGCCGGCTACAAAACAGTTCTGGCCCAACTGTGTTGCTGCTGCGTCGCTACTACGAAGCTGTCTGAGGAGACATCCTCTCAAAGCTGCTGAGAGCTGCCTTTTGGACGTGTGGGCTAGGATTTTGAGACGAATCAAGCTAGATGTTCCCTCCTCCGAACCAGCACACAATAACCCTCACTTTACCCTCTTTTTATCCAATGCTTTCTGAGGTTTTCTAAGCTTGGGTGGGGTATAGAATAGATAATTGCATATAGTTATCTGAATTAAGCTTTTCAATTTAAACTGTTAAGGGTTTTTAAGTAAAATTGTTCTGAACTGAATGCTAATGATGACTGCGCCGGACTGAACGATTGGCGCTGTGTGTGTTTGTCTATTATTTCCCTTTGTCTGACGAGTTAATTTGCTAATGTTGGATTGAATAGTATTGCTAGCATCAAGCTACCTCATCTTCGGCCACGCATATGCGTGGTGGCAGCCATCTTAGGACAATGTTAAACAAAACAACGATAAAAAGAAAAATTCCTTTGGCTGGTGATTAAAAACTCTGCTGATAGCAATAGTCTAAACTATTAAATTGGTGAACGACAACTGGTGTGCTGTGAAATTGTTTTTCTGTTTTTTTTTTCTGGACAAAAGACCTATGAGCCTATAGGCCTATTTAAAATACAATAAAAATAAATACGTAAATAGATTGAGATTCACCACTTTATGGTCATATAAACTTCAGTGTAGAAAACCAGGGTCTGTAACACACAGACATCATCAGTTCTCTGGTGAATATATGCACTATTAATTAAACTTCAAAATAACACTACATGGCATTAACCTGTGGAAATCATTATTTATTATACTATATTATTATACTATATTATACTCTTATTATACTCCATTAGACGAAGAACATAAGATTAAAAAAAACACTCTAAAATACTATGGTGACGTTAAACTGCACAAATAGATATGGAAGTGCGTGGCGTCACCATGCTCTTACTTTAAGTTACAGGCAGGCTGCCCTGCCTGGTTACAGGTGCCCAAATGTTCAGGTGCCCGCTGAGGTCGTGGAGATAAAGTCTCTCACAAGCGGAAGAATACGAAAAGCCTTTCTGTGCCTTTTTTCCTTCTGGTTTCTATTATTAGATTATGTAAATTTACTAGTCTGCTGCTGCGAGCAGCAGACTTTTTAAATCTCCGTCTCGCCACTTCTTGCGACCATGGAGTTTAACAGCCGGTCCTGGAGTCAAACCTTGGGTAAAATACTAAATAATTTTGTTGAGTAAGCAGATTTATGTTTTAATCATTTAACTAATAATCATTCATTGGTTTTACCCTTGATTTGAATGACTTATTAATCAATTATAACTTCCAGTTCTAATTATTCAGTATATTCATAATCTGCTGGTAAAGTTCTCGTTCTTGTACTCGTACTCGTCGTCTCCCGCTTTATCCGGAGCCGGGTCGCGGGGGCAGCAGACTAAGCAGAGACTCCCAGACTTCCCTCTCCTCTGACACCTCCTCCAGCTCTGTCGGGGGAAGCCCTAGGCGCTCCCAGGCCAGCCGAGAGACATAGTCTCTCCAGCGTGTCCTGGGTCGTCCCCTGGGTCTCCTCCCGGTGGGACGTGCCTGGAACACCTCCCGAGGGAGGCGTCCAGGGGGCATCCGAAGAAGATGTTCGAGCCACCCCAACTGACTTCTCTCGATGTGGAGGAGAACCGGCTCTACACTGAGCGTGAGGGTGAGGGTAGGAACGTAGACCGACCGGTAAATTGAGAGCTTTGCCTTTTCGCTCAGCTCTCTCTTCACCACGACAGACCGGTGCAGCGTCCGCATTATTGCAGCAGCCGCACCGATCCGTCTATCGATCTCCCGCTCCATTCTTCCCTCACTCGTGAACAGGACCCCAAGATACTTGAACTCCTCCACTTGAGGCAGGGACTCTCCTCCAACCTGAAGGGGACAAGCCACCTTTTTCCTTGCTGGTAAAGTTGCACAACAAAATTATGTGATGTACAAATAATTATAGTATGGTATATTTGTGTGAATTTTAATGGGTCGCCAGTTGGTTGCATGTTTATTTTGGGGGTTGAGGTTTCTCCAGTCTATTCGTACAACTTTTTTTCTTGCAACTCCTCGTGAGTGAAGGTCATGTTTGAGGAGAGGTGTTCTGAAGGTTGTAATAAAAACTGCTTCTTCACAGCTTCTCCCGTTACCAAGTTCATCTTGGCTGCTTCTCTGATGCTCTCCTGTCAGTACGTCCATATCCACTGAGCAGAATCCTCAACAATTCTTCAAGGCTTTATCTTCTTAAGGATAAATTTTTGTTTTAAATTACTATTCATTGTTTATCTTTAAGATCTTACTTCCTAGTTTCTGTTTGATGCTCTCTACATCCTGTCTTGGCATCACAACTTGCACATCAGTTAGACTGGACACTCCAGCAGCTGCTCTGATGCTTCATCATGAAAACCATCTGTTTATCTTATATGTAGGAACCGTGTGAATTCCTGTTATTACTTTATTTGGGGGGGTGTGTGCTGCAGAATTTTTAATCTGATGCGTGCAGAAAAAAAAAAACACCCTGGCAGAATATTTCTTGAGGATAAATAGAGGTGTAATATTCTACTATCCAACTGACCAGGTATTAGTCTGGCGCTGAGGTAAACTCTGTATTGTGTCCTTATTATGTTAATTTAATTATACTTAATTGGAAAGAATTCTGCTAATAGTTACAGATATTTTTTTCTTTTTGTGTGTTAATCTGAAAATGTTCCCTCAGGAATACAGAGCTGGATCTTACAGAACAAAGCAGATTTCTCCAGTGGTTCCCAACCCGGTTCCTCAGGGACCCCTGTCCTGCATGTTTTAGGTGTTACCTTGTTCCATCACACCAGCAAAGAAGGGCTGGTTAACAGGCTTCAGCAGCACTAGATTGAATCAGGGGTGCTGGAACAGAAACATATCTAAACATGCAGGGCAGGGGCCCCTGAGGACTTGGGGACCAGGGCTGGGAACCACTGGATTAATAACTGCTGAGCATTTGTTAGGCACCCGGTTGCTCTATAGTTCCTCAAAGGGACACAAATAAAAGCCTCACAATTTCCCCCCACAGAATTTGTCTTTATGTAGTTTTAGTTTGGAACAAGAGTAAAGCAGGTTTCTACTGAATTCAACATTAATCTATAGGCCAGTTTGCTAAACCTGTGGTTAGTTTTTTCTTAAATTTCAGACTCTTGTTGGTTTTTATTTTGAGGGTTCTTCTGATTAATAGACACCCTGACTGAGACTTTCTACTGACCACAGTGAGACACGAGTCATCAGGCTGGAAACCTCATCTTAAGAGGCTGTGGAGGAAGAACGGCTGATGTTTCAACAGGCAGAAAGTGGCGAAAGAGGCAGAGGCTCATCCAGACACGCCCTGGAGCAGATCTTTAGGTCTGTGGATACAAACACTCCTGTTCCTCTGGAGGCTGTGAATCAAAGACAGAGACATAAATCTGCTTAGCTTAAGGTTCCCCTCCTTTGGGGTTTGCTGAGCTGAGGGGTAAGCAAATCTTTTTCATGAAACATTGAACTCTTGGGCAACATTTAGACATGCGGTGCATGGAATAACTGAGCGTCATTGCACATGATCAGATGGGATAAATTTAGGATCGTCTTCAGGCAAACTCCTAAAGCTATTAAAAATTAATAGTGCCTCATTATACTGTGTGAAGTTAGTATCTGGGGCAACATAATGTGCGTTTTTATTCTTGCTAATGCACCGATCATAAGCTAAGTTAATGAACCTGTACCGATGTGCAGCCAAACTGAGGTGGCAATGATGGAAAATCACAAGCTGAACGATGGTTCTGTTCAGTTCTGTCCCTAAATAAAATCACCTCTCTTCCCTCGGCTGTAATGGTTTTACTTCTTCAAATCTCTGCTGATGACATTGCAGCTGCACACAAAAGCCCACTCCTCACACCTCGGCTCAATCTGATTAGAGACAGCTTTGGAGCCGAGGGGAAAGAGAGAGCCTCCTTCCCCCTCCCTGTGGCCTGTTGCCAGGAGGCAGGATATGAAGTATAATTTCGAAAACATGGCACACTCAGGCGGTGGGGGCCATGTTGTCACTGAATGCTGGGAACGCTCCGAGGGAGGGGGGGTGACTTTGATCCTTCTTCTTCATGTAATGTAAAATATTCAACCAGAGTAAATAGATTGTAATCAGGAAACAGCTTCTGGAATCACTATAAAAATATTTGGCCCCTTTCTATACTTTGAACGTCTCTGATCGTGAAAAGGATTTTTAACACAAAGGAGGGAAGTTATCCCAATTTATCCAGGTGTGTGAAAAGGGTAAAGAAAGGGGGGCTTTATCCAGACTGGTCATAACAGTGCATCTAATAAGGGTGAAACCTGTCTAATTGTGTGTGTGATCCGTTATGAGTGGTTACGCTTAAGATGCTTTAACAAGTCCACAGGATTTGTTCTGAAATCTCTGCTGCTAAATCAAGGTGTTTGTTGTAAATCAGACCTTTGAATTTCCCTCTATGAGCCTTTTCTGACTCTCTTTCTTGTTATTGATGTTCTTTTCACACTATCACCTCTAGAACTTGGTAGAAGGATCTGTGCAGCCGAATCCTTCTTACCTAAACCGTCAGCTCTTTGAGGGGTCCACCATAGCAAACTGGCCTCTATGTAGGATTCAAACTGGGCGTAGTTAAAAACCTTTGATGAATGGCAGTGTCATGGTTTTGGTTATGTTGTGCTTTACTTTGCTCCTTGTTTTCTAGTTTTATTGGTTTAATTCCTATTTTGTTGTAGTTTCTAGATTTATGTTCTCAGGTTTTTCGGTTGTTTTCCTCTGTTGCCCTCGTGTGTGTTCCTTTCCCCTTGGCTTCCTCATCGTCCCCTCACACCTGCTCCTTGTCAGCTCGTTAGCCCTGCCATTGTCTCAGTCAGCTACAAATACTCTTCCTCTGCAGCCACTCCTTGTTGTTGCTGGTCCTGTCGTCGCTTTTCTCTGCTCACCTCGTCTCTCCCTGGCTCCTTGTGCGTGTTTTCCCCTGATGTCTCCATGGTTCTGGTTTGCTTTACATTTTTAGTTGGATTTTTGGATTCCTGCCTTTGTTAAACTGTTTCCTTTGATTAAATCTGCAAGAACTCACCTCTGCCTCCCTGTATCTGCAGGGAGGCAGCACAAGCTGATGTATGGGAGGGATTTGGTGAAGAAATGGAGAAGGACTTTAAAATAGTGTCTAGAAATTTCTGAAAAACGACTTGAAAAGAAAAACAGGTAGAACCTTGGATTGTATGGGTTTCAGTTGGTGATGACTTCTGACCTTTCCTGAGGAAATCAGACAGGTTATGAGGTGGGAGAGGAGATTTGAGGATCTCCTGAATGGGCTGAGCATGAGTGAGATGGAGAGCTGGAGGACACTTTGGAAGAGTGAGCCCATTAGAGAGGAGGTGGAGGGATTGCTGAAGACTGTGGAGGTTGATATAACTCCTTGATATTTCTGTGCCTCCTTGACAAACTTTTAGACATTTTTCAATATGATTTTATTTATTAAATTTGAACAATGAGGTGGAAGGAATTCTAGGATTTCAACCCGGCTGACACAGAAACAATGGTGCTTGGAGACGGACTTGTTCACTAACCGATCTGAGATCACAAAGGTGCTCAAAATGCTCTATGTTGACAAGGCTTTAGGAGTGAGGACAGCCGCTCTGAGAACCACAGGTCTCTGGGTGTTGAGCAATCAATCACTGAGACGCACTGGACTGGCAGACTTAGGTGGTGGTTCCCCTGCATACAAAGGGGTACCAGAGGATTACGGTATATGCCAGGGCCTGGAGAGGAGAGTCAAGCTGAGGGTCAAACTTTGGCTTCAGGAGGATCTGTGTGGATCTGGTCCTGGCCGTAGACCAGTGGTTCAGCGGACCAGTGGTTCAGCGGACCAGTGGGTCAGCGGACCAGTGGGTCAGCTGACCAGTGGGTCAGCTCTTCAGCCTCTGCAGGGAGCTCCAGGGTTCATGGAAGGTAGCCCAACTGGTCCACTTCAATTTCTTAGACCTGGAGAAGGCATTGGACCATGTCCCTTATTGTGCTCAATTCATTTTAAACTCCATGTAGCTTTATAGTTGTTTTATACATTTGCAGCAGTTGCTCATATTTCCTTTTTGTCACACGATAGATCTAAATTGTAAATCCTTTTTTTGTTCGATATCAAATACATTCCTTATATAATCTATTTTCTTTTTGCATGCTTTTTCCAAATCCTTTGTTAACCCTGGTTAACATCTGTCTGATATCCTTCAATGAACAGTGTTTATCTTACATTTTCAAAAAGGTTTAAAAAAAAGCATTTGTCTTTTGCATAAACATCCTGCCAGTCATTAATTATAAGTTCTATTGTTAGAGCCCTAATTGCTTCTGGTGATTTAATTCTTTTAAAGTTACAACTTTATTCTCGAGTACATGACACCAATTAATCCTCAACAATTAATACTGCAAAAACTGGTGAATGATCAGTTAAATCTTGTCATAATTCTGTCCTTTATCGACTTTTGGTTCTGTTTAAATTTCCTTTTTGGGTTCTCAGTTATGCTTTGTTTTATGTTATTCTGTGTTTGTCAAGACTTAAATCATTTTTGAATTCTTAGTTTTACTCTCCCTTATTTCTTTTTTATTTTTCTCCATTCTGCATTTTGGTATAATTTTTTTTCTTTGGTCTAGTTTTAGTTGTAGGTTTAGGAATATTATTCAAGGTGTAAACACAGGGCTTTCCATAACAGTAGACATTAGTTTCTTTCCCCTTTAGCTTGATTTATGTTCTTCTAGTGTTTCACTTAGATCCTGGTGCTTCCCCTGGTTATTCTTTGTTGCCCCTTAGTGTCCTTTTCCTTTCCCCTTACCTCCTTTTCTAGTTGCTATCAGCTGATTAGCCCATCCATTATCTCCAATACCTACACCTCCTGTGCAGTTCCTCATGGCTGGATTCATTGTTATGTTTCTCTTGAGCGTTTCCTAGTTTACCTGACTTCCCTTTATTTATTTATTTATTTATTAAATTTGTAAGAAACCCCCTCAGCCTTCTGTCCCTGCATTTGGGTCCTCTACAAAACTCAACAGATCCTGACATATCTGTAAAAAAAAAAAAAAAAAAATCCACTTTTAATCTTCAGGTTGATTTTATTTACAAAATAACTTCAAGATTAAGGGATAAAGATTCAAACTGAACATGATCTTTACATATTCTCCGGTTTTCACTTGCTGATTTGTTTTCAACAGATTAACCTCTTAACATCCACATTGTAACATCCGTATTAAAATCACCAAACAAAAGAATAACCTTGTCTTTATGCTTTTTAGATAAATCAGAAATTCTTAAACTGAAAAACAAAGGACTCTTTTGTTCTATAAATACAGCTAATTATGTGTTTTGTTTGTTTTTTCCATCAGATTATCTATAGTTACCGTCTTATCAACAACCTTACATTTAAATTCTGACCTCAAACCAAACCACAAATGTTTACTTTAATAAACAGGATAAACGCAGAAATCTACACCTATACACCCGAAAAAATTTAAATCTGGATAGGTCATTTTTTCTTAAAATAAGTGCATTTTTTCTTTGATTGAGGAGGTAACAGAGACATTTTGCCAATGGAACAAGACAATTTACACTTAAAATAAGAAAACTCAATTGCATTGTCTTATTTCTAGTGGATATTATCTAATTATCTTATTTTAAGAGTAAAAACACTCATTCCATTGGCAAAATATCTTATTTACCTACTCAAATTAAGGGTAAATACACTTAATTTAAGAATATTTTACTTATTTCTAGATCCTCTTCCTCTTTAATGCGATCATTAGTTCATTTAAAGTGATCCAGTTATTAAATCTCTGACCTGTTCTTGTGTGACTTTCAGTCTTGTCAATACTTTACACTTTCTTGTCCAGGTGTCTAGAATCTTTATTTCCTTTTTCACGATTCTTGCTTTTCTTGCAATTTCAGCACTTCTCCTTGTGAGATGCTCAATCATATGAACTGCTGTACCCTTCAGTGTCCTTCCCTGCTTTAGCAATTGAATTTTATGTTTCCTGTTCACAAATCGAATGAGGATATTTGGCCTATTGTTAGACTTCTGAGGTAAGAGGTGAGAGGCAGTCCAAAGCAATATTTTTGTTGGAGGAAAATGAAACCATCTGCTGTTAAAGTGAAAGCAGCTCACCTCTTGGTGCATCTTCTCCTTGCTTGTCACTTGCTGTAATTGGTGCATAGGAGCGGTGGATTGTCTCAAGGCCAGAAATCCCCAGCTCATCCAGTCTTGTATATTGCTCCAAATCTTCCAATTTTTTTTTCCAGTTTTTCATTCAATCTTCTTGTTGTTTTCTTGGATCACAGCCTTCAGTTCCCTTCCCGCCTTAACCCCCTTAGTTCCTCTGACATGAATTTCGTTGACTTTTTCACCTCATCCCTGCCAACTTCTTAGCTAACATTTCCTCAGTTGGTTATTGAAGATCAAGATCTTGGCTTGTAAGATTGCAGATTGTATAGTATCACAAGTGCTCAAAACTTTGCAATAAATATAAACAGCCCCATAAGTTGAAGCTTTAGTTACTCCTTACGTTAAAGAGTTGAACATAAACTTTGGATGTCAAGTTCTTTTCTTAATATGTGATGATATTGGACATCTCTTTTGAGCTGATCTGCAAAATGTGTCCAATCAGCATCAGATTAGCAGTTTAGAGACGCTGCATCTAGATTTTTATCAGAAATTATCTGCCTTATTTCACTGATTGGAGAAAGTGGGTGTGTTGTAACTGGTTAGTGCACTTTGAGCATGATTTGGATGGAGGAGGGGCATCATAATAGTATGATAAAGGCCCTTTAATGTAATGTGAACAGGCTGCTGTCCGGTGAGAATCAGAGTTAAGATTTTCCTGCAGCTCTTGACTTGTT
The DNA here is from genome assembly GCA_030533445.1 of Cyprinodon diabolis. Taxonomy (NCBI): domain Eukaryota; kingdom Metazoa; phylum Chordata; class Actinopteri; order Cyprinodontiformes; family Cyprinodontidae; genus Cyprinodon; species Cyprinodon diabolis. The sequence continues at coordinate 48,302,039 of CM060066.1, forward strand.
GAACTGCATGTTTTTCTCAGGCCCATCCAGGTCCAGTTATCTAAACAGTGCTGGACAGCAGATGGAGGAGCTGGGCAGAGAGTAAACATTGATTTCTGTCTGAAACACGCCCAAAGAAACAAGAATTATGTACCTGGGCTCAGAGCATTGACGTTATGTTGGGGGAGGTAATATAATTAGAGGTCTGAAACAAGGGCAGAGCAAAGGGAGCTGGAGGTAACAAGAAAAAGAGAGGCTGCAGATAAATGGCAGAGCACCAGAACTATTTAACAAGCAGCTGCAGAGATGGGAAGATCAGGCAGGTGTGGTTAGAGATGATGCAGGCCTGCCAGGAAGTGGACTGTGATGACAGGCCTCTGATTGGCTGCACTCATTTCAAATGGCTCTCAGGAGTCTGAATACTAGTTTGTAATCAGTGAAGGTTCCCAACATGAGGACTGGTTTGCAGCTGTTGAGCCTTTTTATTCAGCTGCTCCATATAAGTCCTTCAGAGAAAAAAATACACTTTTAAACTTTAGCATTAAAGTGCAAAGAAATAATTTCCTCCAATATCTGTTAATATGTTATTATGAACAAACTTTCACCACAACCCTTTATTCAATGGACAATTTTAAAATATTCAAATAAATTGCAATGGCAGTGCTTGCATACTTTTTGTCAGCAAGTGGCATAAAATAAGCTAAATACAGAATTTTCACTGAATGGTTTAGCTCCAAAATTACATTACAAACTGGTTGGCAGTGGATCAACAGCCAGACCTCTCAGCTCTACTGGATCAGAACCAAACATGGAGAAGCAGCTTTTAGTTCTTCTACTCAACTGATCTCGAACAAAGTCTTAGAAAACTGGAAAAGAGATGAACCCCTCAGTTGTTTTAATCCAGATTTAAAAACATATTTAGAGAAACCTTTGAAAGAGATCTGCGCATTATTTTTCCAGTCCAACTTTCTTTTCTGTAATCAATCTTTTTTAATTTTCATATATAATTGTCTTATTTTCATTTATTCATTGTATTGCCTTTCCATTACCTCTATGCTGCTGCAGTTTTTCTTCTCATGTTCAGGATTTAAAATTATAGTTCAATTAAAACGTTCAATAGAACTGTTTTTGCTTTGTTATTGATCAGATTTATGAATCCAGAAGATTTTCTTCCAATTTCAAAACTGAGCAGATTTTATTTTCTTTATTCTAAAAAAAATCTTTACTTTTTCAAATCAAAATTAATGACATTTCAAAATTTGGTGAACTATTTTACTTTGCAAGTTGTGTTCAAATTACATAACAGTATAGTGGCAGCATGTTTGAAAGAAAGCATTTATGATCAGAAGGGATCAGAAATTGCCTGCTTTTGTATAAACATTGCCTTCATAGACGGTTGATTGATGCTTAGTGTCTGATGGTTTAGTGAGGATTAGTTAGGTTGTTTTACATTAAACTTCTCCTATTTTAGTTAACATGTGACACATTCATTCTAATGAATTAAACAAACAAAATATATGAAAATTATCATTCAAAAACAAATGATCTAAAATTGAAGCCAATCAGAAGGACTAACAGACTTTGTCAGCATGTCGATGATGACTGTTTACAGACACCTGATCTGAATGACTTCAGGCTCCTGATGTGGTTCAGATCTCAAACGCCAGTTAGTTCAAGTAGAAGATCCAGGGTCAGCTATAAAAAACTCCCGCAATGGGTCTCATTTGGAGGCTATAACATATTTTACAGCTTTTAAATAATCACTCTGATGTTTTCTGTAATAATTGAAATCAATCAAATAAACCTGCAGTTCTACCTTATTGTATTAGTTCTGTTTTAAACCCCACAATGTTTAACATGTAACCACAGCAGTCAGGACACTCTTGTCTAATCTTTGAGGCTCTCCTCCACTATCGGCCCTCAGCATAATGCCTCTGAACACGTGTATAACTGTTACAAGCCCCCTGAGATGCAGCATCTTAAAGATGCTCCATCAGTCCAGACAGATGTCAAAGCTCCACCCATTAAAGCTGACTTGCTTCCCTCTGCCCTAGAAAAGGCTCTCAGCTTGCCTCCTAATTATTCTGCTGGCCTGGTTAGGAAGCCAGAGATGTTCTCCTTCCTTCCTGCAGTACTCAGAGCCACATAGCTGCTCCCGTGTTTGAAGACGATCAGGAGGCTCACTGGGTCTTGAGTTGCAGATCTCCCTGAGAAACATGCATGCAGCCAATGAGATGCTCATTCTTTGTAAATAAATCGCTGGAAGCCTATCAGTGATTAAAAATCATTGAGGCGTCACCCAAAACACACTGGCATTTGAATTTGCTTAAAAGCATGACAAACAGAGGAGCTTGCAGGCCCCTAACGGGACGCAGTAATGACTTGGAGTTTCAGTCATTACTGGCTGACGTGGAGACGCTTCCTCACAGTTTGGATGCATGAATCATGAACGCTTAAGTGCAAGAAGCAATCTAGATAAAATGTTAAGCGGTGGGGAATGGGCTGCACGTCAGGTTCTTGTGGTCAAGAATGGGGTAAAAATAACTGCATTTACAACAGTCAGATGAGGTGGGGGGCATATGATGACATTAGCAGCACTCTATTCCAATGCATTGGCCAGTAAAAGCAGATAATGGCATAAAAGTGGAAAAAGTTTAAAATGAAAGAGATAAATGCAGCTGAAAAAAGGAAACCTTCGGCTGTTCAAAGCAACGAGCTGGAGGTCATATTTCTGTCCTGCTGCCCACAGAGCAGCAATTATATCAACGTAAGGTTGACATTTGCTTTAATTGAGGTGTTTGCAGAGCGGTGAGGGGGGGTTCGGCCTTCTGGTAAAATAAAATAACAGATTGACATGGGAGGGGGGCACGTCGTTGTTCCCAGAATGGGAGATTTATAGGATTATATGAGATTATTAAAGCAGTCGGCCCATATGGTGGGTTTACTGGAAGCTCCTAGTCATCCCCCAAATCCATGATAACTGGCCAGCAGAAGGAGCTACACATCAATTTGATCAAAGAGGGGAAAAAAACAAAGACCCTAATCTTTTGAAGCAAAAAAGGAGACAGAAAATGATCCTAAAGTTTAAATGCTCTCTTCCACTCATTTGGTCCCTCCCTCGTCTTTCTCTTTAATACCAGGCTGTGATAAAAGTTCCAACATTTATGTCAGTTTTTTGTGCCAACATTTAAAGCATAAATTCATAAATGGCTAGCAAGATAGAAGGCATCTCTGTCTGGGTTAACACACTCACCCTATGGAAGGGCTAAGCTCTGCTGGCTGCAAAGCCAGTCTGTAGATTTCTTTTATGATCCACATCTAATCATCCCAGATAAGATTGAACCAGAAGAGCAGAAGTTCCCCTCAGACCAGACCGAAGCCTTCATCACTGCAGACAAAGCTCTGGTCCTTCTGCCCCTGCTCAGTTCAATTAATCTGACAGACTAAAAGACAATGGAGACCTTGGATCAAAGTAAGAGCATTTAAATGTTAGAACCCAGTTTCATTTAATCCAGCTAGAAAGCAGCAATCACACTCTAAATCTGGTTGTAGTGATGGACTCAGACCTGAACCTCCAGAGGCTCATAAAGACAGGAAGAAGGTGGGCCTTCTATCACCTACAGAACATCTCCAGGAATAAAGGATTAATGTTGAAAACAAATTCCTGTTTCGTTCATCTTGAGTAGAAATGATCCCTGCAACAGTGTCCTCACAGGTCTGCCTACAAGTGGATCAGCAGCTGATCCAGAATGCTGCTGCCTGTGTCCTCACTAGAACTAAGAAAGTGGAGAAGATGAGTCCAGTTCTAAAGTCCTAAATCTGGCACCCTGTATGTCAGAGAAGAGATTTTAAAATCACTCTTTTAGTCTAGAAATCACTGAATGGTTTAGCTCCAAAATACATTACAGACTGGTTGGCAGTGGATCAACAGCCAGACCTCTCAGCTCTACTGGATCAGAACCAAAGATGGAGAAGCAGCTTTTAGTTCTTCTGCTCTACTGATCTGGAACAAAGTCTCAGAAAACTGGAAAAGAGATGAACCCCTCAGCTGTTTTAATCCAGATTAAAAACACATTTAGAGAAACCTTTGAAAGAGATATGCGCTTTATTTTTCAGTCCAACTTTCTTTTCTGTAATCAATCTTTTTTATTTTCATATATAATTGTCTTATTTTCATTTATTCATTGTATTGCCTTTCCATTACCTCTATGCTGCTGCAGTTTTTCTTCTCATGTTCAGGATTTATAATTGTAGTTCAATTAAAATGTTCAATAGAACTGTTTTTGCTTTATTAATCAGATTTATGAATCCAGATTTTTTTCCAATTTCAAAACAAGAAATAACTATTTTTTTGTTTTGTTATTTCAGCTGAGCAGGAGTAGGACACCCCCCTCCAAATAAACAAATAAAGAGTCGCTGAACATAAGCAGAGGAGGAAAACTGGCTAAAGATCTGAAGCTGGAGAGAAGGAAACAGATGCAACAGCTCCACCCAGTGGACAGCATGATAACAATTAGCGACTTTTAGAAGTAGCCATTCAAAATTTGCCCACTGTCCTTGATGGGCCCTTGGCTGGTCCCCTACAATTCCTTTTTAAAGATCAATCTTTGTAAAAATATATTCTGTCATGATTTGTGGACATTAAGATCTAAAGAGAAGCACATTCTCCTGGTCAGACCCTGTAATTCAGTGAAAGGGTTGTGTCAGAGTAAAAAAATATGCAAACCAAGGCGAAGGAGGGGGTCATTCCAGTGGTTGCAAGTTGTAGGGGGACTCTGCTAGGAGTTGCAGGGAAGTGGGCTGCCGTTCAGCTGGGGTTTGACTGGGAAGAGCCATTTTGAATGGCTGCTACTGTATGGTGACGTTTCCCTCCCTTGAACTAAACACGTTGAAGCAGAAATTAACTTTAGAGTAAAGAGACAAAAGGAAGTAGATTTTTTTTTTCTGCAACAGCTGCTAAATGGAGTGAGACAAGAACAAATACCCTGGTTAATGAAATTAATGAGTCCTTAGTGGCTCTGAAGGTCGAGTCTTTATCTCTTCGTTTAGAACTTTATTCTTCCTAAGATACAAAACCTGACTAATAGCACAAAAAACTACTTCACAGTAAAAACAACTTTACTTTTTAACATGGAATTTTACAAAATGAGAAAATAAAGTTTGTTTACTAACTTCATGAACATATCAGACCCCGGGATCAGAGATGCACGCCTAAAATAAAACACTTTAAATTTAATCACATGAAGACAAGGAGATCAAACAGTTTCATCAAAACTGCTGCTGAAAATAAAAACAAACCAAACCAGGAAGAAAATGTTGGATTTTATTAGTTCAGTTTTCAGATTTAAAATTTCACTTGAGATTCGTTAGAAAACATCATCAGTTCTGCAGTCGGCATCACAAAGAACCTGCAGCATAGAAAGAGGGAAGTCCAAAGAAAGCGACTTTAGGAGATGCGTGTTAATACAACTGATGGAAAACTATTTACAGCAATGCTTTGATCTGATGGCGGCGACATGCTTTGGAGGCAGAACGGTTTAGGAGCCAACTAGACGAGGTTCGAGAGATCAGTTCAAAATAAATTAAACCCCGAGGAGAAAGAAGAGAGAGAAATGAGTTTCAGCTTCTCATCAGATGTCAAACTAACAAAGGATACTGAGTGAAAAACTGGTCACGACGTCGACCCAGAAATAAATTAGAGATGGAAATATGTCTTAGTGTGCATTTCTACAAACTAAAGTACCTGATTTTCTCTCGGTGAGCCCGCTGCAATCCCTCTGCATAACTTATAGAAAAGTCACAGTCATCATTCATGAATCGGCCGGTAAGGAATTCCACCCTGCAGAATCCGTCTACCCTCCAGTCAAAACACGGCGCAGATTCATACAAATAAAGGAAACGTCTCCTGTTTATTTACACAAACACTTCTGTCCAGGTTTCACTTCCACAAACCTGATGGAGATCTGATGGGATTCATTGATTAAAACTACAGGAAACCTAAAGCCGACTTTAACACTTGGTTCTGTTCGCCTGCATTTGAATTCAGCGACCTGGACACTTCCCTCTGGGTCCAGGTCTTTCCACAGCTGTTGGGGTCTTTAGGTGGAGGCATCCATGTGAAGCTCATCGTGGGTTTTAACAAATGGTAATCTGAAAAGTGTGGAGTGCATTTTTGTTCAACTCCCTCCAAAGGTTTCAGATTCAGGACAAATAGAGGGCAAACATGATGAGGGCGACCAAGGAGGACAGTACAGAGGCGGAGTCTCATGATCTCATGATCTGGAGAACAGGAACCTGCTATAAAGCAGCAGACTTGAATAAATCACGTCAGAAGGATTCTGTGTGTAAAATGACTCCCTGTGAAACCGAACATCTTGATGAGAAAAGATCGGTCCATCAGCTGAAAACAGAGCCGCTGAGAGCTCATCTTCCTGAACCCACAGGCTGAGCGAGGAGAGCAGCTAACTCTGGAGGAGCTGCTTCTGTTTCTGCTCATTAAAACCCGAACAAACATCCACACAGGATGAGAAGATGTTGGTTTTTACTGGGTGTGAATACTTTTGCAAGGCACTGAACGCAATGTTAAAGAAGTAAAATAGTGTTGGATAAACACCCCCTGACCCCACATAAAAACACGGGTAGCCTGTGCCGCTATGTTGTGGACTAGTGAAGAACAGTCAGAACCAAAGGAGATGTTAACTCTGGATCTGATGACGAGGATCAGGCCTTCATCCTCATTAAGGGCAGCGAATGTTTGGAGTTCAAAGTTCAGGTTTGGACTCATTGGGCCCAATTTACAGCTCCACACCGCGCTCTCCTGGGCTTTGGCTCTCCGGGCCCGGCGGGCTGCAGCTCTGGGTTTGGGCTGGTGGTCAGGGTCAGGCTCATTTGGGGACTTTGGAGGGAGTGTCCGTCTCTGTGAGTTGGCGGTCTTCGCTCCACGCCTCCCTGGTGCTCTTCAGGGCCTGTGTGCGCTGCTGGTCCACAACCACGTAGTCGACACGCTCATCTGACGCAGAAATGCTGCTGCCGTTGTTTTTCATCTGAAAACACACAAGGAAGTCAGAGAAGAAACATTCAAGCTCCTCAGATTTAAAAAAAGACTATTGTTCTGTTTTTTTTTTCTTTTTTGGGGTGCAGGGTCTCCTACCTTCCGGGGTGGGGTGGACTTCCCAGACTCTAGATCCAAATCCAAGTACTCCACCTGTTTGTCTCCCTTGGGCTTCACCATGGGGCTGCTCCCCCCATCCACAGGCAGGGGGGCGGCCATCTTCATGATCTGTGGGAACCAGGACAGGATGAGGGACCGGCCCGATCCCAACGTGTCACAACAACCACAACTCTTTAGGACTGACTGATTGGCCGGACCGTCCAAGGTTTAACCCGTTTAAAAACCAGTTAAGTTTCTAGTTTGTTCTTAAAAAAATAAAATAAAGAGTAGGGAACAACGTTTGGTAAGACCTTCACTCTGGATGAACACACCGGTCTATCAGCCATGAGAAAAAAAAAAGAACCAAGGTTCCAGTTAATTATTCGTTTTATAAACATGATGATCCTGGAAGCAAAAGATCTGATGATTGATGGGAAACTAAAGTCTAGTTTAGATGCTGTTCTGATCGGAGACACGGCGACTAAACAGCAGCTAATGGTCAGGTTAAACAGAGCTGGGTAACAACTAGTTAGATTGACCCAACAGAGGGGGGAAATAACTAGTCCGATCAACGCAATAACTAGTTAGATTGACCTACCAGGGGTGGGTAATAACTAGTCAGATTGACCAAACAGGGTGGCTAATAACTTGTTAGATTGACCTAATGGGTGGGTAATTAACCATTTCCATCAACTTAATATCTAGTTAGATTGGTATAGGTAATAACTAGTTAGATTGGCCTAACAGGGGTGGGCAATAACTAATTAGATTGACCTAACAGAGGCAGGTGATAACTAGCTAAATTTACCAAACAGGGGTGGGTACTAACTAATTTGATCAACCTAATAACTAGTTATAATGGTATAGGTAATAACTAGCTAGATTTACCTAACAGGGGTGGGTACTAACTAGTTAGATCAACCATATAACTAGTTAGACTGGTATAGGTAATAACTAGTTAGATTGACCTAACAGGGGTGGGTAATAACTAGATAGATTGACCTAAAAACTAGTTAGATTGGTATAGTTAATAACTAGTTAGATTGACCTAACAGGGGAGGGGTATAACTAGTTAGATTGACCTAAAAACTAGTTAGATTGGTATAGTTAATAACTAGTTTGATCAACCTAATAACCTAATAGTTATATTGGTATAGGTAATAACTAGTTAGATTGATCCAACAGAGGCGGGTAATAAATAGTTAGTTTGAACCCACTGAATAACAAGCAACACAGAAACTGTTCATGTTGGTGTTCAAACGAGCGCTCTGGTTCATATCTAATTAACCTTCGGCGACATTTGGAGCTCTAATAAAACTAGTATTTGGAAAGGTTTAAAATATCATTTTCATTATGGGACATCTTCGCACTGATCTGAGTTTACATTTTAGTTGTCGATTCAGTTTCATAAATTATATAAATTCTCCAATCAATATTTTATTGATTGAGAGAAAAAAACTGAGGCTGATTTATGACATGTTACAACGTCCCACGGCCTGGGACTTTGCAACAGTTGACTTTTTTATTTCCATGAGCTTATAAAAAAAAATCTGTGTCATGTGATCAAATTAAAATGGTGTACATATATTAATGGTACATAAACAGTGGGTGTCGATCATCTCACAGAACTAAACCGCAGCAGGAAGTTTAACCTTCAGCCACTGGACGGAACATTTCTAACCGTTTATGGCAGAGATTCTTCATGGTTCTGACTGAATACGAACCGTCATGGACCAGAATGAAGGGAACATTTCTACAGAGCTGTAAATAAAGACACACATGTCCGCTGTAATCCAGGCCGGCAGAACAAAGAGTTGTGGTTTTGTTAAAATCAACAGACATTGTGGTTTCACAGCTGGAGTTAATTCTGCTCTACAAGTACGGTGGAGATATTAGAACTAGGATGAGACTAGAATAAATCAATTACAATGACCCCCTCCCCCCCTCCCAGGGCAGGCTATCCATGTGCAACCCATGAGCAGCCCTGCTCACCTCCTCTATGGTGTCACGTTCCTCCACCTCCCTTTTTACGGGGGTGATGGGGACTGTGCAGTAGAAGGACTCCTCTCTACAGAACGCAAGAAAAGGTGGAAGCAGCAAAAAAAAACAAAGGAACAGGAAAGCAGATGTTAGGACCAAAAAAAGCAGGATAAAGGAAATGGTTGAAGGCAGGAGTTGGTGGAAGCCCAGGAGGAGGAAACTAGAGGAGAAAGAAAATGATGTGAGAGATGAGAGCGAAAGGGCAGCAGCTGTTAATAACCAAGAACAGGCAGAAAATTGGAAAACCAGAGCAGTGAAGGAATCACTGGAAACCTCTGGAGCCTTTAGTGTCTAAACTCTGACCTCCCATCATCAGGAGCTTATGACCATCACAAAGTGCTGCAGAACTGTGAGATCTTCAGAACAAAAAGTGGTGTTTGTTTGTCTTCAGCCTCTTTTACTCCAGTGTCCCCAAATAAACGCTGGCATAATCAACAGACCTAAGAAGGGGAGAAACTGATTGGAGTCTGGTCACCTGTTTGCAACAGAAACTCAGTTTCCAGCCAGATGTCCTAAAAGTCACGGTTAGACGGATAGAGCTGAACACCTGCCCAACCCCAATTCACCGTAGAAGCAGTCTAGTGCTGATTTATTCTCAGAAACCAGGTCGCTTGCGTGTGAGTCGCAGTTAATGCGCAGTGCGGGAAAACGCTGGGACCCTTTTCCCACCTGGATTGCCACTCTTTTTTGCCCTTGTGTCCCTCCGTAATTGCATAAACCTGCCGCTTGCATTTTTCCACTTCCTCACCACCCCGGCCGTATCCAGACCCACAACTAGTTTGCGATTGTCCTTCTTGCGTTGTGGCGTGGAATAACATAACGCAGACCACGCTTCAAAATTGGGCATTAATCAAAAATATCTGCTCCATACCTGCAACAAGCTCACTGCGACACACTTCTTTGAAGTATAACCAGACCTTAAAGGGGAACGCCGTTTTTTTTACATTTGGCCCTTGATTTTATGTTATTTCATCATGTTCTACTAACCCATATAAGTATTGTGTCATTTGTTCTGAAGATATTCCGTTAGGTTATATTCAAGTAACCTCTTCCTATGGGCGATCGACTTGAAGGCACAAACTGACATCCGCAGTTATATTTTTTATATTATATGTTTTAAAAACAAAGCGGCGCGTGTATGACGTCATCCGCGCATGCCCACTGGAGTCATAACGAGGAGCTTGGGCCACAGGCGGCTACGCTCTACCCCTTCTATTCATTCTAGCTAATCTGAATCGTTCAATTCCATTAGGAGAGCGAGATCATCTGTGGTAGCAGCACTAGACATCTTCCAGGCATGTGAGGAAAACTAGCAGCAGTTCAGCGGACAGGAAGAATGATGACGTGGATGACGTCATACAAGTGCCGCTTTGTTTTTAAAACATAAATATAAAAAATATAACCGCGGATGTCTGGAGGACAGTGATTCGCCTACATGTTATGAATGCTGGCGTACCATAAATTATAAATTATGAACAGTTTAGTTTGTGCCTTCAAGTCGTTGCCCATAGGAAAACGTTACTTGGATATAACCTAACCGAATATCTTCAGAACAGCTCCAAATGACACAAAACTCGTATGGGTGAGTAGAACATGATGTAATAATGTAAAATCAAGGGGCCAATGTAAAAAAAAAAAAAAAAAAAACGTTGTTCCCCTTTAAGGGATCATAGAAACTCTGGAGAAGCTGCAAAGGTCAGCCACTCAGGTTGGACCATCAACCTATCGGTCCAAGAAGGTCATAGTGAGTCCAAATGAGACAGATGGAGAACGTCTGGCCTGTGGAGGTGATAACACCTCCCTACCAGGTCAAACTGGTGAGGGATAGTTAAACTGGGCCAGAGGTTCACCTCCCAGCACCACAGCGACCCTAAAGAGCAACCGCCTAGTCAAAGTCTAGAATCAGTTTCAAGGTTTACAAAGGACAACTTGAAAAGACTCATAAAGCCTGAAGTAGCTTCACATGGTTTGAAGTCAAGGGTCTGAAAACAAACACACCACACTTTTTAGATTTTCCTCCTTACAATAACTAGTTTCTTTCTGCAGCTTCCAGTTCTGCTACTTTATGTCCAAACCAGGTGGTCATAATGTTCAGAGTGGGTGATTACTTGAACTGGGAAATAAAACAACACCTGTAAAGAAAGGGGAAATCAAATAAAGACAGAGAGGAAAGAAAGAGGAAGAAACTGCAAAGAAAGGAGTCAAAGTGCCGAGGAGTCCATCTGTAAGAGTCACTACCTGATCCCCAAGTAGCAGCAGAAATTATCTTTATTTTTTTTACCTGTTCCTATAACACGGCCATATTTAAACTTTCAGAGGCTTTTATGAAAAATATCCCTGCATATGTTATAAACTCTTTACTCCTTTAAACAGACAATAAAAGCTAAAAAATTACAATTTGGTCATTAACTTAATTCAAAGCAAAAACTGTAAATCATTTTGGTTTTCATCAGAGTGGTTGTGTGTTACATACTGGTTCATCTGTGGGTATATTAGGATCCATTTCTACATAACTCTCTGCAAAGTCCTCGGAGTCAGTGCTGGAGGCTGTGCTATGCACTGACGGGGGTCTCGCCGGCATTGGGAACCTAGAGGGACTGAGCAGCATTCACAACGTTTACAGAGGCAGAGACAGAAACAGCAGCCGGTCCATGACCCGCTTCTAGCAGCAGGTCCACTTCGCTCAGACAGTGACTACGCTAATGCATGGAGAGTTAGCATGTACTTCTTCAGTGATTCACTAAAAAGGCCACGTTCTCACCAGGCTCTGCTTCAACCATGAAATTCATCAACACTGCAAAAAACGGAAATCGAAGTCAGTAATTCTTCTAGAAATATCTCTTTGCTTGTTTTAAGCAGTTAGGAAAGACAGTTTTCAAATTGAAGAAGAGGATTCATGTTTATATATTCCTTCCAGGGGCAACTCATCAGATTTATAAATTGAGGCCAAATATGCATAAAAATAAAGAATATTAGACTTATTTTAATATCCGTTTTTGCAGTGAGCTACAGTCCTGAAGGTCTCCTCTGATGATAATGATGTCTTCTAAATTTGTGGCTGTGGATTATATGTGCATCCTTTAGGTTTTTAGTTCACAGCATCCAGAGGGTCGAATCGCTCACCAACAGTTTTGTCAGGGATAAAGTTCTGGAGCCAGACTGGAACCGTATCTGGAGCCAGTTCCAACAGGTTCTGATGAGAAACTGTTTAGATCTTGTGGTGAGGAACCAGGCAGAGGAGAGCGAGCGGTGAGAACGTGCTCTTTGACGTTAGTGGAACGGAGAACTATGAACTGGAGCGTCCAGCAAGTCAGATACTCACTCTCTGGCGAATGAGCGTGTGACCGGTGAGCGAACAGGTGTGCAGGGCTCCTCCCACTCCGGAAGGGGTTTGATCTCTAACGGCGCCGGTTTCCCTACATTAGAGACAGAACCCATGGAGCCGTAAGAATTAACTCCTCATTTCACTTCAACAGTGAAACAAAAACGTTCATCTATAGACGAATCACCTGCTGGTGTTTAACTGGACCAATAAAAACCTGCAATAACCAACTAATAACTGCTCATCAGGGCTAAGGCCGCATTAAATCCATCTGCTATCGTCATAACGACCAACTATTCTACATCCAATAATATGCAACCATAAAAGACGCATAGATGCAATCTTTTGGGGGCATGGTTTGTTGCAAGTAGTATTTTCAGTCCTTTAGATCAGGCGGCAGATTTCACAATCGTAGATAGAGATTCCAAAAATAAATATATATATATATATAAATATAATGATTATTTTTGAATGTACGCAGACAGGAAATGAGACAGAGAGAAAAAGGAAAGAGCAGAGATGCTGATTCTAAGTTCACGTCACTAATTTTTTGGGTTGATGTTCAATAAGAAATTAAACCTAATGCACTTAATAGAAATGGGTTATTTGAATAATAAACTTCCCCGAACAAATCCTATTTGGATCGGTTTTAATGTGCGACCGTACCGATGTAAACAAAGGCTTTCTGATTAAAGGGGGTTTGACACCCTGTTTCCTTATTGTGTGACTTTTCTGTGTCTTATACCTTTGGTCCATTTGTCAGTAAACCTAGGAAGTCTACGGTATGGTGGCTTGAAGTATTCATACCCCTTAAACTTTTCCACATTTTGTCAAATTACAACCACAAACATATTTTATTAGAATCGTACGTGGAAGACAAACATAGCGGTATACAAGATGGAGTAAAAGCGACATGAATGATTTAATACATTTTTAGTGCAGTGTGCAAAGGTTTTCAGCCTCCTTTTCTCTTAGGGCAACCAAATGCCTTCAGTGGTTGCCTGATGATTGCTAATACCTGAATAGAGTCCACCTGTGTGTGATCTAATCTCAGTATAATCCAGCTGCTCTGTGATGCCATTAGAAGCTAAGAGAAGTCTGGCGAGCGAACAGCACCATGAAGTTCAAGAACACAGCAAACAGAATAAAGCTGTGGAGAAGTTCTAATCAGGATTAGGCTATTAAAAGACTTCCCAGGATCTGAACATGTCACTGAGCTCTGTTCAATCCATCATCCATAAAATGAAAAAAGGATGGACCCACTTTAAAGCTACCAAAACAAGGGCGCCCTCCTAAACCTACCGGCCGAACAAAGAGAGCACTGGTCAAAGAGGGGAATCTGACCAAAGGACAACTATTGGTCAGAAACTAGAAAGTCTTGAAAGAAAACCATCAGAATTTGCTTTTTCAGTTTGCCAGAAGCCGTTCTGGAAAGTGGAGGAAAACAACACTCTACACAGTATCCACTGTCAGATATGGTAGTGGCAGCATCATTGTTTGGGGTTGCTTCTCTTCAGCAGGAAGAGAGAAGATGGTCAGAGTTAATGGGAGGATGGAGAGTTAAAAACATGAAGAAATGCTGTTGAAGCCTGAAATTCATCTTCAACCAAGACAATAATGATAAACATAAAGCAAGGGATACAGTGGCCAGTCATAGTAAAAGTCCAGACCTAAACCTGATCCAGACAACTGCTGTTCATCAATGCTCTCCATCTAATCTAACTGAGCTGGAGCTGTTTGGCAAAGAAGAATGGGGCAGAAGTGTCAGTCTCTGGATTTTCAAAGCTGGGTAGAGATAAACCCTAAAATAATTAAAGCTGGAATTGCGACAACAGGTGCTTTGAGGAAGTACTGTCTCAGGTGGGGGTGGAATTCTTTATTTCCTACTTCACAATCCCATACCACTTTCTGTTGGTCTTTGACACATCAAAATAACAACAATATATCAATGTCTATGGTTGTAATGTGACTAAGTGGGAAAAGTTTAAGGGGTGTGAATACTTAAGCTAACTACGGTATTCCCTATAACTAGACCAGGTAATCGGAGATACGACATTGCTCATCTATGAGCAAACAAGGATTTAAGTTCCCAACCAAAGATCTGGAAAGAAAGAGAAAAAGTCCAAGATTACATCTGAAAAAAACAAAAGAAAAATACAGAGAGAAAACGGGAGTGTCTCTCAGGATACATGATGAACGTTTAAGAAGCTGCCAAGATGATGGATCGGTGAGTTAGTCCTGCCAGCAGATGGAGACGCTGTACCACAATGTTTATGTCTGCTGATGGCGTCCGGGAATCCACAGGTTAAACAAGGACAAAGTAAACACTATGAGGGCAAAGGGTTGTGGTTTACTGGGAGGACTTAACCCTCGTCTACGTTCAAGTAGGAGCCATTCTAAATCTCCTCTCTTTCCTCAATAGGCCCTTGGCTGGTCCCCTGCAATTCCTTATAAACATCAATCTTTGCACTAAAATATTCTTTCTGTCATGATTTGTTTGGCTTTCTGTGCCATCTAACAGTGGTGGGAAGTTCAGAAAGAAAGGACAGGGCCTAATGCTGCAGACAGACTCTTATTTTCCTCTGGGATTATTAAATTATGTCTGATTCTGATTATCTGTTGGCTTCATACATTAAATCAATGGAATATAAACACATAGAGAACGGGTCATGCTCGGCTCCGTTCCTCAGATTGTATCCTTTCAATTTCCTGAAAAGTCATGTGGTCTTTCCAAAGGCATGAAGGTGTTTACTGTTATCTCCTAATGTGCTGTGCAGCAGCCATGTGCCGCATTACAAACATTAATGGATGATAAGAAAGTTTGGAAATATGTTAGTATTTCATCTGATTGCATTGCAGACACACTGTTAGTGTTGGGGAGTATTGTGTGGATCCAAAGTGCATGAAGGCCACATTCCCAGCATTTCCTGCAAACATTTTCAGTCAGACTGGATTAGTTGGATCAATTTGACATTCGTTTTAATCAAAGCCCTGCAACATAAGAAGGAAGATTCCCCATTAAGGCATGCAAAGGGTCCAGATGAAGTGTTGTGTGCAAAGAGGTTTCAGATACACAGAAGCAGTGGGGGGTGTACGTACCCTTGCGTCGTCCCCTCGGGAATTCACCTACGGTTTGAGAGTCGGTTCGCTCTAAACCGACAACCTTTGCTCTTATTATTTTAGGACTTTGACCTGATTGGTGAAAGAAAACTTTGCTTATTATAAAATAAAAGGTGATCACAACATTTCAAGTCTAAAGTAGGAGCAGTTCTGCTCTGCCATGCAAAGCAAACCACACCGCTCTGTTGCACAGCAAAGCTGCACCCTCACTAATACCAGTCACCTTCGATTCTTCCATCAGCAGCACAAATCAAGAGAGTGATCGTCATGACAACAGCGGGGACCAAACTGCCCAACATGCACCACACTCCATGCAGCACGGCTTCCCACACAAAGACTGACATCGTGGCTGTGCATGCACGGTCGGTGTGGAAGAAAACATTGAAAAACCAGGTCATGGTGAAGACGAGGAACAGAAGATTAACACAAATGTAAAGTCAGGAAACCAGGAGGAAGTCACAGAAACACTCCAACTGCAAACGTGCCAGAAAGTCAAATATGTTAAATGGAGCTGGATAAAAATGGTTGGGGTCTTCAGAGCATCTGATGAATCCTCAGAGGATGAAGTTCACTGATGATGAGCAGAACTGATAGATAAATTAAGAGACTAAAGGGACAATTAGGCTGAGAAATTAACAACAAGCATGAAAACCAGGAGGAAGTTGTGCTGGGTTTGGCCTCATGTCTCATATATGCATAAAAATATTAAAATGTAGATGTAGATGATCCTTTCTGGAGTCAGCAGAGAAATAAGACCAGAGCAAAATTCATTCTTTCCCTTTGTTTAAATCTAAAACAAATTTAACACTGAGTCTTAAATTCAGCTTTGCTTCAATCTGAAGTTTTAAGTTTTTTTCCCTGTTATCCCTTTAACCCTGTCACATGTCAGAGTTTTGGGCTGTGGGGATATGAGGAAAGAGGAAGTCCTAATTGGGTCGTGTTAGTCGGGAAGAAGCAGGCTAATGTTCTGCCCTGACATCTCCTGCCATGTATTTGATTGGGTCTGTGTGATGTTCTCCCCTGGCTGCTTCTCCTTGGCGGCTTCCGACTAAAGAAACCGCTTCGCCATCAGGTCTCTAATCAAAGGGCTGCATTGAAACGATGGAACAAAGGAGGATGGAGGAGATCTCTCCAGGCTTTGGTCCCTTCATGGTGTTATTTGGGGGGAGAGGGGGGGACTAAAATGGGGCCATAAAGTTTGTTTAACAGCAATTTTATTAAATTATCCTTTGTCTGCATTCTTATGATTTATACATTAGAAGCATGATCTAACTTTAAAACATAAAAAAGCACAAATAGTGGGACTTTAATTAGCACTACTAAGGTTTGTGTCACTCTGACACAAACCTTAGTGTCCTGTGGGAAAATGTTGATATTGAGAAATTACCGCGCTCTTGGACATTTCCCATCGTCTCCAGGTGAAACGGAGGAACCTTCAGAATGATGGCAGCAGAAACTACGGGATTACCATAAACTTAGATCAGAGAAGCAGGTTATTTTCTAAGGTGTCACCAGTCTGCCTCCATGTCATCTAAGCTCCGCCCTCATGCAGGCCAGCCAATACCTTAAAAAAAAACACTTGAATCTGAAAAATTGAAAAGTTTTACTTTTTCTTTGTCCAATTTTTTATTTATTTTTTCATTATCTAAGGTTACAAAAATAAATAAAGTTTTGGGCTCCAGTTCAGCTCCCTAGAATTAAAGGGTTAAAATGTGACTGAAGATGTGTTGGAAACGTCTGACCAGCTCAGAAACATGCAGACACAGCGTGATTCTCCAGACATCTGCAGTACAATATGACCCGACTGTGAGGTGAGAGGAGGCGCTATCTGCTGCAGGGTTAGTTAGTGGACAGCGAGGCTGACGTAAAGCAACGACAAACAGAACACCAACCACAGCCGCATGCACGTAGCCTCAGGGCTCACCTTTACGGTCCGGCTTCAGGTTCCGGTCCACAGGCGGAGGCTGGCA
Source organism: Cyprinodon diabolis (assembly GCA_030533445.1). Classification (NCBI taxonomy): domain Eukaryota; kingdom Metazoa; phylum Chordata; class Actinopteri; order Cyprinodontiformes; family Cyprinodontidae; genus Cyprinodon; species Cyprinodon diabolis. The sequence goes on from CM060066.1 coordinate 48,319,620, forward strand.
CTCGCTGAGCACCGGCCGGCGGGGAGGGGTCTTTGGGCTGGAGCGGAAGCCCATGTGGGCGGGCGGGGGGACCTGCTTCCCCAGGGAGGAGAACTCCATGGTGCTCGGGGTCATGGGAACATAGTTCGTATCGTGGGTCGGCTCTGGCAAACTGCCCGAGTGGTGCTGCGACGGGGAGTTCACGCTCATGGGGACGTAGTTCTGCTCCACCTCCTCCATGGAGTGGCTGCTCACTGGCATCATCCCTTTGCTCTTCTGTGGAAGAGAAAACAAGAACACGGTTCAGGAAAACGGGCGTCCGTCCCTTAATAGAGAGTCCCTGTCAGGGACTGCTTCCCATCATAGTCTGATAATCTGGTAGAGCTAAAGGAGACACTTACAAAGTAGCTGTTGAAGCTTTCATTAAAGTCAAACGAGCAGCTTTTGTCTGAGGGGAATGATCTGGGAATGTCATAGAAGTCCTGGGATCCAAAGTCTGCAAAACATGAAAAGATAAATAGGAGACTGGACAACATCTTCTTAGGATAAAGGGTCAAGCACAGCATGAGCCTTGGTGTGTTATTGAAAGAGACAGCTTTTAATAACACACCAGGGCTCATGCAGAAGGAAACTTTTTAATCTTTTAACCTTTACAAAATGTTTTAAGAATCAAAAGCTGCATAAAAAAAAGAGTCCCTGAAGTAGACAAACATCTCTGGTTTAATCTGGATTTATCTGAGCAGAAATCATTTTAAACTCTTATTTTACAAAAGCTTTAAACGTCTAAGAAAACTCAAACATAGTGAGAACATAAAGACAATGAAAGAATCCCAGGCTTTCACTTTTCATGCTGTTTCATCCTGACCCAGAGTCAGGAACAGTGCAGGACGCTGTGGTTCTCTGGCAGTGAGCTCTAGAGCTGGTTCTCGCCATCTTCCTCAATGCGTACGCTGGTGAAGAACTTTAACGCCTCGCCAGGCTGACAGAGCAGAGGCTGAAAGAACCTCTGTAGGAACCAATACAACTGAATTTATTGAGATAAACTTTAGATTTACACTAAAATGTCTCATATCCATTTAGTTTAAATTTTCTGGGAGGAAAACTATTTTCATAAACATTTGGGTCTTTTAAAGATATATTTATAGTATATCCCCAAAATCTCTTTAAAGCAATTAATATGACAGATTCCTGCCAGTAAATGTGGGTTAATTTTTTCACCCTACTCCAGCAGTTTTTATCTGTTCTCCGTTAGTTCCTTTTTTGCCCAATCAAGGAAACAAAATCCAAGAATTAATTTAGAACTGAAACTGTAGCTCAGGCAGATGAAGGAGGAAACGTCTGCAGCTCCAGCTGCTGAAAGTGAACCCTGATCAATCTGAGCTACTTCCTGTTTCTGATAAGTGAGGAGCAGATCATCTTTGGTTTAAATGATTTCTGGAAGAACTTCCTTTTTCCCCCACAAGGGGGCATAACGAGTGGCAAGAGATGTTTTTCTTCCTTTCTTTTAACTCATTTGTTTTGGTTACATATTAAAACTTCCTTTCCTGCTTCAGATGTTTGTTTAATAAATTATCTTATTTGATCACTGCACATTGTTTTTTTTTGTATTTTTTTGCTTCCCTTAGGGAACTACTAAAACATCTCAAAGTATGGGTAAATTACTAAACACTGAAGGTAGATCTCTCAGAACTTTAAATATAAGAGTTTAGGGCAAAACCTAAATTCCCTGGAGATTTTCTTTTGCTTATATTTTGGGACGTTCTCCCCCAAACTTTAAAAACCCTTTATGGGGGTTTCCAGACAAAAGCCTTTAGTAGGATTAGGTTAATGAAGCGTAGAAGTGCTGCAGGTGTTGGTGTTCAGACCCCCTGCGGGGGATTAACCGTTAGGAGCATATCTGCTGGCTTTGCTGAAAGTTTGGAGGCTCTGAATAATGTAAATTCTTTTCTAAATAATCTCTGCAGAGCAAATTGAAATATATTCAGTTAAATGTAGGAGTGGACAGATGACTGCGCCTCCATCTCAGACTCCCATCGCCTTGGCAGCACAGTTAGCAGGGCTGACACAATTGATCAGATCAATCACACAATAACTGAAAAAATGTCCGTCAGGTGTCAAGTAACAAAGGACAAATACTTTTTACCTTTCCTAAGTAGCAATTTTGGCTATCTAGACTTTAATGGAGTACATATGTTTTTAGGCATGTTTTTACTTCAACTCCTTACATTTTTTTTTTTTTTTTGGAATTATCTCTACTTTCTACTCCTTATATTTTAGAAATAAACTCATTTGTTTTGTTTCATTTAAGCCAATTTTGTTTTTGGCCTGTTGGTATTAAAAAAAAAAAAAAAAAAAAAAAACATCAAAATAATTAGATTCATCCTGGGAATCTCTTTATGGTTATATAAATAGATTTTTCAAGATAATGCAAAGTTACATTTGACATTGCTGCCGATAGTTATAAAACTAAGAAAATGAAGTATATGGAAGTTATCATCCAGAATTGTACAAAAATGATCCTTTAATATGGAAGGTGCAGTTTAAAGCTTCTGGATTGCTTTTACTTTCATACTCCAAGTAGTTTTAAAACTGGTACTTTTACACTTTTACCCGAGTAAAAAGCTTGAGTTTATACTCTTCTACAAAAGGAATTTTAAACAGTAGAATGTATACCTCTACTAGAGTATTAAACATGAATACTTTTGACAACTCTGATGGTTGTGTAATTCAGTTATGGATCAGTCGTTAGCTGACAACCAATCAGAGCAGTAATGATGCATTAAAAACATTTTAAATTCACGATAAAAAACTTTCTTCTCTGTTCTATCCAGGACTCCTGCAGTGACGTAGTTTTAGCTTCAGCTTGTTTAAATTCTGTATCAGATAATAATTTAGGCACCTTCCGCAGTCCCTTTATTAAACCAAAAAAGAATCGACAGATGAATCTATTAGCAGGATGAAGGTCGGCTGCGGCTCTCATGTTGAGGCAGGTGAACCTCAGTCTGAGCTCTAAGCAGCTCCGCAGCATGATGCTGCCACCACCGTTCTTTGATTCAACCTAACACAACTTTACACACAGAGGAGCTGTTCTACAGGTGGGGGTTCTGGAATAATCTCAGTGTATCAGTGAGGGATGGATCAAAGGGCCGCGTCCCGCAGAAGGTGGCTGCTCAGTGATAGTCTGTTATAAAGTATCAGTAAAAAGAAATTTTTTAAAATCTGGAAGTGAGAAGTTCTGGAGTGTGAATACTTTTCGAGGCACCAACCTTTACGGAGCCGTGAGCTGTCCATGGTGCCGATGGTGTTGCTGCGTAGCGCCTTGTTCCCGGCGCTGGTCGGCACACAGTAGTTCCCGTCCGTCTCCGAGGCCGAGCGCGGCACGCAGTAAGTGTCCGTAGGCGAGCGCTCAGCAGGAGGCGGTGGGAGCCCTGGGGTGGAGCTGAGCGACGGCTTAGGCGGTCTGGGAGGGGGGACCACATCCCCCCCGCTGTCCGGGCCACCCGTCGATGACGACAGCGTGCGGGGTACCTGGTAGGTGGAGTTGGCGCCTGGCGTGGGCGGTATGTCGTAGCTAATGGAAAGGTTTCTCATTTGCGTCTCCACGCACGACGTCTTTCTGGAAGGCGTATTGAAGACATAAAGTTCGGAGGCATCGCCGCCGTCTGGGTTGGGCGGGGGGGATGTGGCCGACTTGGGGAGCAGCACGGTATCTTGGGAGTAGCTGCGAGGGAGGCTGTAGATGCCGGCATCAGAGGAGAGGGAGGCGCCGCGGGACGGAGGAGAGTCGTAGAAGGAGGGGGCAGAGGCTGGGGGCTGCGGGAAGAAGCCGTTGTGCGAAGCGTTTTTGGGTAAGGAGGAGGCGGACGTAGGTGTGCGGTGGGATGGGAGGTTGTCGTTCAGGTCCGTCTCTGAGGAGGTAGACTTGGAGCACTCGGCGTGAACTCTGAGGACAGAACACAGGTGGATGAGAGGAGCAGAACCCCCATCCCCCCCAGGGTCACAGCAAACCTTCACTCCACCCAGACTTAATCCATCAACATCTAATCTAGCTGCTTCTGCCGTGTTAGTGTAACTTTGGTCAAACCCAGTAAAGCCCAGTGAAACGGCGCCGGCAGGAGTCCAAACATGCTTGTTTTATTACTGAGTTAGATCTCATCCATCTGCAGCACTCCACACAGGCAGGCAGGCGGGTCCAGTCCGCTTTCTGGACACTCACTGACTGTTCTGTGGAGGTAGAGTCCTGCTCCCACACTCCTCCAGGAGCAAATACTCCTGACCGCCCCCCAACGGAGGCCGAGGCTCCGCTGGGCTACAGACAGCAGCAGAGAGGTTAAAACACTACAGGTTCCCCTGGAGCTTCATCATTTGTACACCCTCTCCTCTCTGGACAAAAAGGCCAATGATGCTACTGAGGTTTAAGAACATTTCTGTCCAGACGCTTAAAAGTACTGCCCCTGCCCCACCTGTTGCTGACAAACTACAGGTCAGCTAAATGAAAGGAGAACACCCTTTTATGCTGCTAAGAGATGAACAAAGAGTTAAAAAAGCAAACAGAGATAAAAAAAACAAAAGTCTGTTAAAGTAACAGTGACTTAAAACAGCAGTTGCCAGGCAACAGGTGGCTATCAGTAGCTGATTGGTTGCCAATAAGCACTAAAGACTCAACAGTAAATACTGCAAAAAGCAAACAAAATTATTAATAAAATAAGTGAGTATGTTCTTTGTCTTTCTGACACCTGTGTGTTTTAAGGTTGTGATTGTTTAAGGAACCTTGTCATTGGTGGAATGATCTGATTAGGGTTTTTTCCGCAGTGGAAAAGAATTCTTTCTATGCTTTAATCAAGCAGATTCTAAATTTCTTCAAATTTATTTAATCCTCATCATGAATCTTTGTCATTTTCTGATCATTTCATTCAATCAGAATTTGCAGTTTGTTAACTGAGGTATCAGCTTGATGCCTCGTCTTTTGCTCTGCTTTGTTTTTCATCTGAAAGACCTAAAATGACCGTTAAAGGAACATGTTTACAGACTTCATCTAATCTGGACAAAAAGCTGTCAATTCACAACTTTGTTTTAAGTTACATTAGATGGTAACAAAAATATTAACCGTCTTAGAAACTGGGGGGAAAAAATCACTTTATTAGGCTGTGCAGCAGCCCTAACAGAAGAACAACCCCCCCCAAACACACCTGTTGGGTTCTGGCTTTTTGCTCTCACAGTTGGCGAGCCACAGGTAATCCTGGGGGTCCTCTGAACTGGACTGGGAGTCCAAGTGTCTCACACTGACCGGCTGGTACGGGGGAGGGATGCCCCCCAGCATCGACGCTCCTGGACCGACCATGTTACCTAAAACTGGGTGTGGGGGGGTGTCCACCACAGCTGCCGATTGCTGAATACTTTTAGCAGGATCTGCAGGAGGAAAGATGAAGGTTAATTACAGAGAATATTTAAACACTTAAGCTTTATTCAAACTGAGGGGTTCCTCTGAAATTAAAATCCTTCCTTTTAACAGAGTTATGGAATTAAAAGAAGGAAGAAAACATCTTCATATTATTAAATCAGCCTCAAGAATCTTTAATTTGAAGGTAACAGTACTCAGAGAGACAAGTTCAGTTAATTTAAACGTTTGCTGAGGCTGGGAGGAAGCAGATAATTTCTGCTCTAATTCACTCTGAGAAACAGAGACAAAGAGAAGCAGTATTGTGAGAGAAAGTCATACGGGTCGACATCTCTCAGGGTCATTTCAGAACCGGAATGGGCCGCAGTAGACTAAGCAAGGCGTTCTAAATAAAAATGAATAAGTGAGAAATCTTTGAGCAGCTGAAGCGGACCAACCCACCAGTAAAATTAAATCAGTGTTTGTGTTTTGACATTTTACAGATTGCATAGAACCTCAGAAAACAGAGACAGACGGACAGTCCGACATCCTGAGAAGAAGCGACAATCTACGACAGATCTCACAGTCCATCAGACCAAAAGGTTGGACCAAACATCCCCTTTTTATGAGACACACAACTTGTTTGGAAAGTACAAACAGTGTTCATTTCAGCCGTTTTTTCCAAAAGGTTTGAAAGTGATGTTTTCCAGATATCTACACATGTGACTAAGCACTATTTAATTTCCTCCACAAGAAAAACCCTGAGGGGATCTATTGAGGTTTCCTGAAGCTGGAAATGTATATTCATTTGATGCCATTAGTATTAAGAACAAGTTTAAGACAATAAAGATGATTTGATAGCTACAGAGGCTTTCAGTTGCATCAGTAGAAGAGGCTCCAGTATAATAAACAACTATGTCATCTGCATAAAAATAAACAGGCACAAAAAGTTCCTAGATGGTTTAAGTAAAACATTTATAGAGCATGACCCAATGTAGTTCCATTTTTAGCAGGTGTAGTTTTGTTTTGTGTGTTTTTTTTTTTGTTTTGTTAATTTGAAGACGTAGGATTAGAAAAAGAGGTCAGAGTATAATGTAACTTTGCATAAATGCAGTGAATAGAGATCCAGCATATTGGAATTTCAGACGATATCCAATACTTTTTCCCTGGACCTGCTTTACTTCAGCATCTGTAGTAGCTTAATTAATCGGCTGGATTTGTGACTCAACAAGATCTTATCTAAAAAGAATAGTTCAATCACTAATTCACTAATTAGTTTGTTTTATGGAAGTATGTATTATACAGTGCTCAAAAAAATTAAGGGAACACTCAACTAACGCATCCTAGATCTGAGTGGATGCAATATTCTCAATGAATACTTTGATCTATACAAAGTTGAATGTGGTGGCAACAAAAGCACACAAAAATCACCAGTGGAAATCAAATTTATTAACCAATGTAGGCCTGGATTTGGAGTCACATATAAAATTAAAGTGTAAAAGCACATCAGCTCATCCAACTGTGATGTACTGTCCTTAAAATAGGTCAAAATGAGGCTTGGTGTTGTGTGTGGCCTCCACGTGTCTGTATGACCTTCCTTGCATGCTCCTGATGAGGTAGCAGATGGTCACCTGAGGGCTCTCCTCTCAGGCCTGGACTAAAACATCCACCAACTCCTATACAGTCTGTGGTGCACTGTAGTTTGTGGATGGATCGAGACATCATGATGTGGTGAAGAGAGAGCTGAGCCAAAAAGCAAAGCTCTCGATTTACCGGTCGATCTACGTTCCTAGTCTCATCTATGGTCGTGAGCTTTGGGTCATGACCGAAAGAACGAGATCCTGGATACAAGCGGCTGAAATGAGTTTTCTCCGTAGGGTGTCTGGGCTCTCCCTTAGAGATAGGGTAAGGAGCTCAGTCATCTCGGGAGGACTCAGAGTAGAGCCGCTGCTCCTCCACATCGAGAGGAGCCAGTTGAGGTGGCTCGGGAATCTGATTAGGATGCCTCCTGGACGTCTCCATGGTGAGGTGTTCCAGGCACGTCCCGCTGGGAAGAGGCCCAGGGGGAGACCCTGGCCTGGGAGCGCCTTGAGATTCCCCCGGAGGAGCTGGCCCAAGTGGCTGGGGAGAGTGACGTTTGGTCTGAAGCTGCTACCCCCGCGACCTGACCCCGGATAAGCAGAAGAAGATGGATGGATGATTTCCCAGATGTGTGCTCAAACGGATTCAGGTCTGGGGAACGGGCCGGCCAGTCCATAGCTTCAATGCCTTCATCTTGCAGGAACTGCTTACACTCAAGCCACATGAGGTCTAGCAATCTCCTGTATTAAGTGGAACCCAGGGCCAAATGCCCAGCATATGGTCTCACAAGGGGTTTTAGGATCTCCTCTCAGTAACTAATGTCAGTCATGGCAGTGCTCCCCTGTCCTTCCTTTCACAATGGAGGAGGTAGCCGTCCCGCTGCTGGGTAGTTGTCCTCCTACAGCCTCCTCCACGTCTCCTGCCGTACTGGCGTATCTCCTGGTGGCGCCTCCACCCTCTGGACACTACACTAACAGAAACAGCAAACCTTCTTGCCACAGCTTGCATTGATTTGACATCTCGGATGAGCAGCAACACCTGAGCCACTTGTGTGGGTTGTAGAGTCTGTATCATGCTACCACGAGTATGAAAGCACCAACAATATTCAAAGGTAAACAAAACATTGGCCAGAAAGCAGGTAGTGAGAAGTCGTCTATGATCCCCACCTGCAGAATCACTCCTTTATTGAGTGTTTTTCTAATTGCCAAAAGTTTCCACTTGCTGTCTGTTCCATTTGCACAGTAACATGTGAAATTGATTGTCAGTCAGTGTCGCATCCAAAGTGAACAGTTTGATTTCACAGAAGTTTGGTTTAATTTAAATTCTATTGTATTGTTTACGTGTGCCCCTTAATTTTTTAGCAATGTATACGGTTTCTGATGGTTACAGCTTTTCTCTTTTACCAAAATGTTCCTCCATCCAGTTTCTCCCACTCATAACAACTGAGGATTGGTCACAGCAGACCGGCCTCATCATTAAGGAACATTTCCTTCATGGCTTGTCAGTTTAAATCTCCTTGGAGGTGCTGGGAGGCGAAAAAGGTTTGGGAACTTTTCTTTCCTCCGCTGGGAACATGTATGGGTCAAGCTTTAGGCCTGGTCAGCTGTCTCCAAAGATCTCTAAAGTATATAGATATTTCTTCAATGATTCAACTCTGGTTAAACTTAGAAATTTAAATGGTTCCTCTCGACTTCCCTTAAGTTATTTACCATTAAGTTCCAGCTTTATTCTTAATTCCTAATGTTCCTCCCAGTCTGCAGGTTCCTTTGTGGTTCCTAGAGGTTCTAACAATAGAATCGGAGGTCGATCTTCATGTGAAAGGAAGAATAGCCTTAAATCTGACTTTTTAAAGTAATTAGGAGGCCCAGAACCATCAGGATGTGACCGACTAGACAATGGAGATCAGTCTGGGTCTGGCTTCTAGCAGACTGGACGATACCTGAAGGAGGTGGTATGAGGAGCCCGGTCCGATCTCTGAGACCTAACAGCTCAGACCTAAACTCACATAATCAGAGAGGAGATTGACTCAGGGCATTGCCTAGTAACCTCGTATTAATACACCACAGCGGCGTACAAGAACCTTCGAGCTGAACAGCATCAACATCTGCTGTGTGTCCAAAAGGGAACCAAAGCCGTTCAACACCTTCGGATCAGCCAGAAAGAAACGTTAGATGGAGAACGAGGAGGCAATCAGCGGCGGCATGCGCTGCCACCTCATCAACAAGTATCCACGGCTCCAGCCAATGAAAAGTTTTGCAGGAACAAGATCATCCTGATTGATGCTCCGCTTTGTCAAGGTCGCTGCTTTGTCGCACAGCGACTTAAAGCGTTTTTTTTTTGTTTTTTTTTCAAAACCTCTGACTGCAGCCTCTGTTTAGAAAAGTCTGACAGACATTTCTTCATCTCTACGTCACTTCGTTCTGTCCTACTGATCGCCTCAGAAATGTTCTATCATGCCACAGCAGCACGCTCTGGAATAAACTGGGATGAAGAAACAGCCTAATTGGGAGATATTACACTAATAAAAATCAGTTAACTTTAAAATCATCTCTTTTCAAAGCCCTTTTTTCTCTGATACTTCTGAATAAATGACATCCAGAGTTAATCTGTTAGGATCAAACGAGCAACAGATGAAACTCAATGGCAGCTTGAACCTAATGGTCAAAGTAAAGGAAATATTTGTGTTTAAAGCTACAGTGTGTAATTTTCAGCGACATCTAACGTCCAGACTGCAGACCGCAGCAACATGAACATCCCCCCCCACCGCTTCTCCCCCCCAACAGTACGGCGAGCGTTACGGGACAAAATGTCTTCCACGACGTCCGCATCACCTACCTTCTTAAGTGATGAGGTTTGTTTACATAGATAATTTTACAGATAGTATTTATTAGTATCTATAGTAGTATTTAGTATCTATTGTTCAGTACCGTCTCAGTTCATCTCTTTCAACTTGCCGTAGTTACTTTCGAGCGTAATGGGCGATCTCGCAATCGCTAGTTTGTTGGCTCTGCGCTGCCGTAGCGCAAAGATGTCTGCCTCCATGGCTGCGAGACCCGCTCCTATGTAATTATAAATAACGAATTCTAAGGCAACGCAAATATTAAGGTTAAGAGGCTGAGCTCGTAGATGATGATAAATAACATAGTTATGTATAATATATTACATTTCTGACTGTATATCCCTGAAATTATTACACACTGTAGCTTTAAGTAACATATTATTGGGTGTGAAAACTTTTGATCAGCAATTTTAGTTTAAAAAAAATTAAGGCATAAACTTCTAGTTCTGATATATATTTGATTGTACTTTATTTTGCTTTTTGACCCAAGCTGCTTGAAGTGTTAAATTTCTTGATTTTATATTCCTTTCCAGCCTCTAAGCAGATCGTAGGCCTTTGTCTTTCCTCAAATATCTACTCCAAACATCAGGATAGCCCCACTCGAGTGGGAGCTGGGTCACACATGCAGAGAAAAGCAAGCAGACAAATAGAGAGAGGAACAGAGCGATCCAAGGACGGCGTTTCATGAGTGCTGCAGCTTTCTCCTTCAATCTGCTGCTTTCCTCATGCTGGGTTAGAAGTAAGCTCTACTAGCTGTGGAAAAGAAAAAAAATGAAATGCTGATATATCATCGCTGCCCTGCAACATGAGCCATGAGAACGAAGAAGAGGTCTGCTTTTTAGGGAGGACCCTGCAGCAGCATAACCAGCGACTGATTTACAAAGATTCAAAGAGGAAATCATTCTCCTGAAGTTCAATGAGACGACCGACTGCAATCACACAGTGGAGGAAAAGAAATAAGACAGCTAAGAGCACAGTACAAACAGCACAGCTAGCAGCTTGGCTCAGAGACAAACAGGAGGGAAGGAGAAGCAGATAAAAGGCCAGGAGCGAGAGAAAGTCAGCAAGACCTGCAGGCACACAATGCTTTGATTATACAGAACCGGGAACAAGAGTAACGTGAGCCTCCGTGCTCTCATGCTTCATTAGGTCTTGGCTGAAAACTCTGCTGAACAGAGACTTTGCTGCACATCCAGCTCAGCTCTGCCTCCAAACTGTCTCAGAGAACACACCATTAGAGAGCCAATGAATTTTAAGAACCAGCAGTGAAGCTTAACGTTTCAGGCCTCGTGGCTGCTAACCTGAACTAAAGGTTTGAATAATGACCCTGCGTACAGAGAACATTCAGAGAGCCTGCAAAGGAGCCTGAGAGCGGTTTCATCAAACTGGTTTAGTTTTTAAGTCAGGCATAGTTTTTTAAGCCAGGCCAATATTTTAATTCAGGCTTAGTTTGTCATTTTTTCCTAAAGCTCACTAGATCCAAGTCTGACTTGGTTACTATGACGATTGATCCACTGAACTCAGTCTGGTCAGATCCAGGTTCAAACTGTGTCTTCTTTGTTGAACCCAGCACCAAGGGGCTCCGTCATTTGGTCCAAATGCATGAAGTTATAAAATACATGTCATGAAATGAATTGTAATGCATTAGAATGATAATATTTTATCTAAATGTTTCTTTCAAACTTAAAGTTGTAAGGAAACGGCTGTTCCAACCGCATTTATGAATTCTCCCGAGTGGTGCCCGGCTTTACCCGAGTGAATAAAGTGAATGTGATTGGTCGTTTATCCAGGGGGCAGGATTGTTGTGGCAGAAGGTTCGCAAGCAGTTTGGTTGTAGCCGGTTTGTCGAAAGCATCTTGCTAACCAGATAGCAACTTAGTGCTAGTAGGTTCCCAATGGGAAATTACATTGCGACCAAGTAGCAGATAGAAACGACACTGTCAAGGAACGCTATGGACAGCGGAAACATGCAAGAGGAGAAGAGTTTTGGGTTGGAGGGCGTGGATGAGTTTCCTCCGTCATACATTTTTTTATTTAGAGGAGGAAAAAGAGGATAAAGATGTTGTGGAAGAGGACGCCAGGGCGGCAGAAGCTTGGTTTGGTGTAGAAGGCTTCCAGCCGTACATGTTTGAGCCCTTGCCTCCCAACGCTGCCAGTTCTGTGAGCTCTACGCCTGCTGAAGACACAGACGTCCATCCCCGTTATTGTTATTTCTTATTTCAACTGTTGCGTATATTAGCTGCCACATATGAATCGAGATGCTATGACCGAAAAAATTTGATTGACAGATGACCGTTGATATATGATTGGCCGAATTTAGGTGTACAAGTTGACGTACAGCTAACTGGCCTGCATAAGATAACGAAAAGACAGGATTTTTTTTTAAATGGAAATTTTCTAACTTTTTGGACAATATAGTCTGATAAAGAGTACATTTATATACATGTTTAAGCTAGAATGATTTCACATTTAAATATTACTTCCCTACGACTTTGAGCTAAAGTCTCAGACTAAATATCTGAATCTGTTGTGTCTTTGGTTTTGTGGTTACGGCCTCCTCAAATCACGCCTGTTCATTTATAGAGAAGTGAGCTGAGGTTTGAAGGAGCGCTCGCCTCATTTCTTCACAAGGCAAAATTACCCTCTGATTGAATCTTATCTGCAGTAACATTACGCATTTTCTAAGGAAGAGTTGATTTATTGACCATCATCATTGGACCTCAGCTGTTACACAGAACCACACTAACCCAGTAATATTCATTTGGGTATTGCTGTCCTACAGTTTTTGTTACTTTGTTTTTTCTTGTGAAGCTGCAATTCCTTTAATATGAATTTATGAAAATGGTTATTTAAACTGAAAATCTGGTCCAGATTTCTAGAGCCTGGATGTTCTTGTTGCTTTGCTGCAATAAAGGTAGTCGTGGTGGAACCCAGAAATCACTGCTGGACATGTTGGACCTAAGCTGAACCAGGACTGGACGTCTAAGGGTGCCTTTACTCAAATCCCCGCCTGGACTGTGGGTAGGGGCTCCGCATTAACACCAACAGAACACCCCCTGCAGCAATCATCACCTTCATCCGTAGGGTTGAAGCCACAGATGTCGCAGATGTTGCGAACCCACTTATTCATTTCTTCCTCTGTGTCGGCCACCAGGTAGAAAACACGGTCGATGGTCTTGATGTCGAAGATGAAGCTGTGCTCCAAGTCCTTCTTCCTGAAGGTCAGCCCAGCATCCACCTACAAAGAGAAATTATCTGGATTCACACTCCCAGACAAACCAGCACTACCAACTGGTTCTCGACCCAAAATAGCTATCAGATAACATCAACTAACTTCAGATGGCTGAAGGCGACAGATGTAGCTTAAAATGTACCTTCAGCTGGGTAAAATATGGAAGCTTTGCATTTCATTTTCTGTTTTCTCCAGCAGCAGGTCACAGAGAGGCTTCTAGTTTGACACCAATAAGAAAGGGTGTTGGAATATAACTAGTCTGACATGGATTAGATTACCAAGCAATTTGATCGTTATTATTTCTGTCAAACCTTTCAATTCCAGAGTAAAATTGCTTCAGTTGCAGCTAAAATGATTCTCACTATAACCTAAGTGAACTTGGAGGAAAACAGCAGCAAAGAACAGTTCAAACCCTCCACCTGCAGGAGGACCGGGTGGCAGCAAACACTGAGGACTGAGTAAACTCTCCTCTAAAGAAGGTCCACAGGAGCTCAGAGACATCCGCTCTAATTTGAACTCTACAGAGAAGCAGGTTAACAGAGGAGATGGACTCTGCTCTGTAGAGCTGGGATATTTCAGAGATTAGGAGGAGGAATTGCTCATACAGCATGGCTGCATCATTCCACAAGACCAAGAGAAATGACATATTATAGACAGATCTGTAATTTCACTGAAATCTGATCCGTCAATAAATAAACACCAATATAAACCAGGATATAATTTCATTTAATAAGGGTGATCTGATATTTGAAAACATTTAAAGTATTTGGATATATGTAGCAGTGTGTGACTCCAGCGTTTGTCACTGACGTACGCTCTGGATGAAGGCGAGTTGAGCCGATGGGAGAGAGCCACAGCTGGTGAGCAACGATGTCCACCACAGACAGGAAGCTGAGCTCTACAGCTCTGGTCTGAGCTGCTGCTTTAACATGGTAAATTTTAAATACTAAATGGGCCCCCTGATCACACCCATTTAGTCTTGACTTTGTTTTTCTGAACTAAAGGTGGCTCAGAAATGTAGTAAAGTGTCAACTGGATTAGAGTTCAGTAGGTTGGAGAGAAACCAAACATACTTGTTGACATAAGTTCAGATCAATCACTCGAATGGGCTTCTTGGCGCTGTCATTCTTGTAGTACTCCAGAACATCCGGGTCGCCTGTCATTCGGCCGCTTCGGAGAACAAACCAGCGCTTCTTCCATGCCTGCAGGGTGGGAACAGAAAGGAGGTCAAAGGTTAGATGCATGTTCCAACATGACCCCAAAACGCCTCATTTTGGGCCCTTTCCACTGGCTGCGATGCCCTCACTAAAGAACTGCCAGACCCAGAGGGAACAAGCCTGAAACCAGAACTATGCGTCTGGGTTAGCCAGAACAAAAGCCACATAGTTTGCTCTCACACTGTGACTTTAGTGAACGACCAAATCTATAAAGAGAAACAAGCAATTGTCCGTTTCCTTTCACAGACATTTTGCTGTCTCTGCAAAAATAAAAAGCAGTTCACTAAAGTTTCAATTTGGGTAGAGGAAAGCAGCTGAAAGGGAGACGGGGAGAGCTAGGCGTAGAGTTATGGGGTTAGGGTTAACTTATGGTGAGGCTGTGAAAACCAAAACCACTGACAGACTTCAGCAGGAACCTGATTTCCACACCTGAAGAATCTCTGGTGGTAAACAACCCACACTCTTTGTTTCTCGTTCATTTGGCCTCAGCTGCTAGAATTACAGAACAAATGTTAGGCATTGGTTCTGCTGACGTTAAAAATATAACTTTTAGTCCAACAAGCACCAACAGCCAGAGCTTAAGGTCTGTAATATGTAAGCAACAGAAACGCCAAACCCTGCAATTCAAGAAACATTTAAAACACATGAGATACAGTTCTGGGCTACTAAAGTAGATGTGAGCTGAAGGTACCAACAGGTGAAACCTCTTTGTTCAACGTGAAGGTGGAGTGAGATGTGTGCGGCATGCTAAGTGGGTCAGAAAGGCTCAGCCGGGCCCGGTTCTGGTGGAACCCAGGCGGTAGGCTGTCTGACCGCTTCAAGTCATTGAACTTCTGAGATGTTTCTACAACGTTTTGGGAAACAGAACACAGCAGCAGAGCAGGAGAGCCCCTGAACCGCAGCTTTCAGCCACAGACTTTAGAGTAGGGCTGGACTTTGACAAGGACATGCTAACCTATGCCTCTAATTGGAATTCAGCTTCTGTGTCCCTGCAGAAGACAAACCATCCAGCTTCCACTTCTTCTGACTTAGTTATACGATGAAGCTCTGCTTCAGAGTCTGACCCATTAGGGGGGAGCTCCTCGATGTTCACTGATGTTTTTCTAATGAAGCTCAGAGGACCAAAGAACAATTGGGTTTCTGAATGAACACAGGTGGACCAATTAGATAACCTCTCAGGGGAAAAGGTTGAGCTGAATTTCATCCATAGAGTTAAATCCATGTGAAAACTAAATGTATCATTTACAGTCATCAAAATCACTGCAGGTCATGATGAACACAGCGGCTTAGAGGCAACAAGTGTTGGCTGATATATTCCAAGTAGAGATGGACTGAAGCCGGTTTTAGTACAGATACCGATTATTTTGAATGGTCAGATATGTGCTGTTGATAAGGAGGACGGAGGGAGCATCAATAAATGAGCAATGCTGAATGTTGCACATATCGGCTGATACCAGTATAACAAAAAGAAATCGAATTTATTTTCTCCAAGCTTCCTGCTTTCGTGTGAAAACAGGCAGACGTCAAAAAAGCATTGAAGTCTGCTGGAAATGAGACAACGTGGAAAAGTTCGGGTCGTACCAAACGGACGGCTGGGAGTAACTCAGCAGAAATATTCGACTAAATCTAACCTCCAGATACTGAATCTATTCCACCACTCACCTCTAGACTGAACCTGGTTTTAAACTGTTATAATAATAATCTAAATTGGGAGAATAATAAAAATAAGGCTCCAGTAGAAAATATAACTATAGAATTTATAAGAATAGTATAAAGGAGTGGTGGCTTGGTTGGAGCAGGGAGCCTCTGTCCTGAGAGGGCTGCTAAACCCCCCCACATGCTGCCGCTATACTAAGACCCAGAGCTCTGAGTTAAATGCAGAGGACAACGTCACCAGAACAAAAAACATCTGTTCTTACAGTAAGATGTAGACGGTTGCTTTAAATGAACAGTAAAGAAACCAGAAAAGTGGCTTTAGAATCCAGCCCCTTCCTGTTCCTCAGCTTTCTGAGCTCTCACCTCAGTGCCTGTTCACTTCATCACTGCTGCATACAGACAGAGAGCTTACAGGTTAGCAGGAGCGCTGCAGGTACTGCATCAACCATGTAGCATCCCAGCACATTAGCATCCAACACAACCAGAAATCTGATTCAGTCTGACCAGATGCGCTCTGATTTAGATCTGCCCTGCAGGAGAATATCACCTCAGAGTCTCTGCATAGAGAAAGTGAGATCTGGGTTTCTGCAGCCTAAAAACAACAATGACATCCTGAAAATGATCCCCGGACTCTCCGTGCTGATGTGAGCATCCTCTGCGCTGGGTTCATTAAAGAGGAGAAAAGGGCAAAACAGAAACCTTCAAAGTCCTGTTAGTGAAGTCCTACTCAGCTGTAGCAAGGTTAACAGCTCCTACTGTACAAGTTAGCTGCACACTGCTGGTCAGCAGATTAAAGAACTGATCATCTGCTCTAAGGGCATCCACACTTGGCTGCTGGTTAATAAACTAAAGGAGATCTGCTCTCTGTTACTTTTGTCAGTAAATATAAAGGTCTGGAATTCCACCTGAATCAACAGAGTGACTCATTTAAATCTGATTTTTTTTTTGTCAGATTTGTCAGATGTTTGGATTCCTAAAGACCAGAAGTGCAAAAAAGGTTAATAATAAACTGGGAGCTGCTATCCCACAAAAATCAAAATCATTAGGGAATGTTGTAAACAGTACCTGCAAGAATCTTTTTTATAACCTCTCAGGAGAAAAATGTGTTGTTTTTTTTAAATGAAAGCAGGCTGCAGCAGGTTCTGCAGATTCCTTTGCAGTTTAAGCCCCAATACCAGAAAAGTCAGGCAGTTCTACTCCATGTTGGTAAACAGCAGGTCTCAAGATGGTTTCCTTATTCCAGTTAGACAGGATTTAACCAAAGAGGCTGGAACTGAGATCCAGGTTTACAACAAGCTGAGGAACATCTTTTGGTTCTGTTTTGAACCAATACCTCCAGTCACTGTTGACCCAGGCCCGCTCGCTCCATTGTAACCGGTCCAGAACCTTGGGAGTCAGAAAGCAGAACTAAAGCCTGCAGGACGAACCCACATCCTGTCCAGCCTGAGTAAGAGCGACCGCCGAGGTCAGAACCTCCACGTCCAAAAGATGAATCCAGCGTTCATGGCTCCAAGTCTCGCAATGGGACAGTACTGAACTGGGTCGGTTCAGAACCACTGAGCCCATCTGATAGGACCAAACCCAGGACGGTGTCTTGCTCAGTCCCACCCATGTCCCTCATCCAAACAGGGACAGACAGAGGGAGCATTGAGAGAGCGGGGGGTCAGAGATGCCATCTGAGTGGAGTCATGCTGCCGTCAGAGGGGTTCTGACCCGCGATCAGTGGAGCAGCAGTATGGTCTTACAGAGCTCCAGATGGGGGGGGGGACGTCTCTTAAAATGTGGATGTTTATGTTCCGATCAATATGAAGCAAACCAGTTCAATTCAAACAATAGCTTATGAAACTGAATAGAAGTCAAGCTTTTCTTAAGATTCACATAAATATCAACTGATCAAACTAAGGATGAATCCTTCATGCTGCTCATTAGAACCTGATTTAATGTTTGGACTAAGGCTGCAACAACGAAACCATAAAATCGATAAAAATCGACTTTTAAAAGCGTTGGCAACAAATTTCATCATCGATTAGTTGTGTCGCGCGATTAATGCGTTAGCCGGCGCCGTCGTCATCTCTGCCACTCGATTGAAACGGGGGAAGAAAAAAAAAATATGGCAGAGCAAGCCAGCGCTGAAGGTGAGCAAAGGCTGTTTTCAAAAGGCAGAAACGTCAACTGTTCTAATGACCGATACCGCAAACGCAAGCTGCGTCTCAATTCGCAAACAGCCTGCGCTTTGTAAAGCGAAAAAAGTCGTAACATGCAACTTTCGTAAAAACAAATTAACATAACACGGAAGCACCACTGTTAAGATGCAGCACCTGAAAAGAAAACAGGTTGGAGCCGTCGATGGCAGTGAAGAGAGCTGATCAGCAGGGTGAGCGACCATGTTTGTTTGGTTTTAAAGTGGCGAAACGTAACGTTAGTTTCTCAGGTGGCTCATCTGATGCTTTCCTTACCGCGTTAGTAGGTTACAGACAGTGATAAGGTTGGCTACTTATTTTACTTTTAATTTCATTTGAATTAGCTTAAGCAGCATTTATATTTTCTTTATAAATAAATTAACTTGCAAATTATGAGGGCAAGGCTTTTAAAGTTTAAATCTTCTGGCAAAGATAAAGTAAAGAAGATCCTGCAATTTATGGAAGTAAAGCAGAATAAAATCCAGCAAGATCAGTAATATGTCAATTAATTATATGCCACATTCCCATGTAAATATCTGTCTTTGGAGGATGTGTTTTTTAGCACCCCCAGTTCTCTCATTTTTATTCCAAATACAATTTATAATTTGAATCACAGGGCTATTTTTATCTCTATGGTTCAGTATTTTCTCAAGTAGCAACTTTAACTGCTATACTTTCCTGTCTTAAAAGGCAGAACTCTTCTAGTCTAAAAAAAACTCATTTGTTGAAATGGGGGGACCTATTGTTTGAACCCCTTAGGGGCTTTTAAAAACAAAAATGTCTTTTTTTGCGCTTTATGAAACAAAGTACCCTATATTTTGTGGATGTACAGCTACATTTCTCATGTAAGTTTGCGTAGTTTTAACACAAACATTTATTTTTCATATTGTACCAGTACAGTTAATGAGCAACCTGTACTTGTGTGCTTGTTTGTTCTGTCTAAAATGTTTATTTTGGAATAAAGAGGTTAATGTAAAAAATATTTTTTGTCCGATTCATCGAATAATCGGAAAAATAATCGGCCGATTCATCGATTTTTAAAATAATCGTTAGTTGCAGCCCTAGTTTGGACTGATATAAAATAAAATCATCCAACTTGAGAACAAACCAGCCAGTTCAGATCTACTGATGGCTGATGAGCATACCCGGTCAGACCAGCATATCCATAGTCAATAACCGTTTATCCCTTTAGTTTATCCCCATTCATCGCTTTAGTTTTGTGCGAAATATAAACTTTAAACTACCTCAACGGGCATGAATCCCTTTAGTCATGTAAGAAAAAAAACTATTTAATTATTTACCATTTGGTGCTTTTTAAAGAATATGGCAATCTGACCTTAAATTGTTTTTTGTTTTTTTTTTGTAGATGAATAAAGGGAATCACGCCCGTCGAGGTAGTTTAAAATCTATTTTTCGTACAAACTAAAGTGATAAACGCAAATCTGACGTCTTACGCATTCGTATTGACTATAGGTAAGCTGGTCTGACAGGACACCGGCTCTGACTGTTCCAGAACCAACCCAAAATGAGCCAGCCAATAATGATGCAGTGACACTGATGGAGGTGGGTCATGCTGCTGCTGCTATCCTCACATCTTAGATAGGTTAACAGCTTCTTCTTTTCCATCTGTACGCTGTGGCTAAATGTTGATGCAGTCAAATTCCCACAAACACCAATAAAGAAGAACATGGACACCCAGAAGTTTGGTTTATATCGCTGAACAGCCACTGGATTTAATGTTTGCTTCATTATTAACATCCATCCATGCTTTCATGGTATTAACAGTGAAGGAAGTAATTAACAATAATGTTGTTGGGATGCATTGATATAACGGTATGATAAAGGATTAATAAAGGTGATAAGATGATAAACTAGCTTTTTGGGAGAAGGATGAAGATAAGTCTGCAAAGTTTATCTCTAGTGTTTGGGGGGAGAATCCACCATGCATGAAAGGGAGGAACATTTCCGTCACTTTCAGAAGGGATTTGGTAAAAACAATAAATAATTCATTAAAAGATGTTCTCTGCTTCATCTGCAAAACTTCAGTTCTGCACAACTTAGCTAGTAAAGAGTGCAAAACACACACAGGCACAACCATTTGGATCAAATCTGAGCTTCGGCTGTTCAGACATGAAGGAAAGATGTTAGCTTTGTCAGCAGCAACCAAACAGAGCGGAGACTTTTGTGGTTAGCACCCTGCCATCGTCTTCACCGTAATGAAGCATCAATTAGGCTTTAGGATAAAGAACCATTAGGGAGCTCACAAAGGATGAGCTCATAAAGACTGGCTGGAAGCCATTAGAGGTCAGAGCATTAATGAGATCCAACGATCCACAAACTGAACAGGAACCAAAGCAGTCTTCACCATCAGAAAACTCAGCAGCTTTGGTCTGCAGAGGCCGAGAGGAAATGCAGGAATCCCCCAGTTAGACTTCACCTTCACAGACCGACGGGTAAAAGGGGACGCTCTCTAACTGACCGTATGTATCCACCAGTACGTCTACTGGATCCTTACTGGTTCAATCAGAGCAGCAGAGATCTCTTCCGATTATAGAGCATAAAATCTGCTCCCACATCGAGCGGAAAGAAAGGCAGAAACTGAGACAGGAAAAGGTTCAAACTTCCATTATTCTTTCAATACCCAACTGCTTAAAATATCAAAAATCAGTCTGATCAGTCAACCACAGCAAGGATGGACAATAAAGGGGAAATTAAAACAAGCAGCTAATTAACCACTCTGCACCAATCAGGCTTCTCCATCTCTGGTTTTACAGCTCTTCAAAGCCCAGCGGTAATTCACGGGTTGGACGGTTTAATGCAGCATAAAAGTGCACCATCACTGGCTGTTATCCTGCTCAGCTTCATCTTTATTGGCTTCAGGACGACTGAATATGACAGAAGCTGTAAAGAGGTTGGATATGACTGAAACAGGAAGGTTTATTGGCTCACCAAATAAAACTCAACTTCAGTCACTTTTGTTTCTCAGTGTCAATTTTTTTTTTCAACCACTCATCCATCCGCTGATGATTTACTGCCGTTCACAATTCCAATCTACTGAAAGCATTTAAAAAGCATGAAGAAAACAAAAAGCTGTGTGAGACAAATGGCTGGATGTTCAGCTTGATTCTAACAAGTGTTTGTAAATATTAAAAAAAATGTGTGGATTCTCTAAAACAAAATAAAAAAAATCTCAGACATGAATAAAAAACGTCTGGTTAGAGGAGAACCCATCAGGATTTTACTGGTGGAAGAGAAATACACTCAGAACCACAGCCTCTGTCTGACACAAACCAGGACACCCCATCACTGCTTTAAAGCTTCCTGCTAACCTTCATGCTGCTGCTATTACAGAAAAAAATAAAAAGATACAAAAATCTGGGCCAATGATGAACAATATTGACAGATGTGTGTATTTCCCAATAGTGGAAGTACGCATTAACATTATAAAAATGATTCTGATAGGTTGGAAATGTGCTGGTACTGATGGCAGCACAGATTCAGATCATGTTCCTGGTTAGGTTGATGCTGTTAGAACTTGGAACAGGTTTGGTACCAAAGTTCTGTTCCTGCTCAACGATTTCATGATCAAACACATTATCAAGCAACTATAACTATTCTTGAATCAAATGTAATTTCCCTTGTTTTGGGCAGGTAAGTCAATAATTATCCAATGGAGTAATATTGTTTATTCTTAAGTCATACAAAAAAAAAAAAAGACTCAATAGCTTATTTCAAGAATATAATTTCTCACACTTGTCATCTTCCGTTTTATCCAGGACCGGATCGCAAGGGCAACATTCTCAGCATAGGCTTCCAGACTTTCCTCATCCTCCTCCTCAGCATGTTATACACTATAAAAAGCCCCCATGAAGAGTATAATATCTTATCTTTTGAGAGCAGAACATACCTTTCCTTCTCAAATGAATGCCAAATACACTGATTAAACCAGGTTGAACTGATCTCTTGTATGTAATTTAGTTTCATTTTTCACCTTTTCAGAGGATTTTAATTAACTGGTTCTTCTCTTATGTAGAAAGTCAAAGATTTTAGGTTTAAGATGCATTGGCCCCACCTGAGGGGGGACCCGAACCCCAAGTTCAACATCTTGGCTGCATCAACCCATCTTGGACTCAGACTGCTCCTCTGCTTGTTCCTCACTGGGAACAATGGGGCTGGGTGCTCCATGCGAGGTTAATGCAGAGAAGGTGAAGATTTGGATAGAGATGATGGACTGATCATTGAATTAAAACGACAGACGGGCGTGCAGTTGGCGCAGTGGTTTGTGCGCACGACCCATGTATGGAGGCTTTAGTCCTTGACGCAAGCGACCTGGGTTTGAATCTGGGCTGTGGTCCTTTTCCGCATGTCTCTCCTCCTCTCTCATAACCTATTTCCTGTCAGCCTACAGTCAAAAAAAACAAAAACAAGCCAATAAAAACTAAAAAAGAAAAATACGACAGACATCAGTTACTCCTTCAATTCTTTTTGGATGTCAGTTTATGAAGTAAGTAAACTAGAATCTCTTCAGCAGAGCAGTGGATGAGGGAAATAAAAACGCCAGGACGTTCAGCCTCAGAGTCCTTCCAAAATGTCCCACAGCAGACATGCCCAGACTCAGTCCTAGAGGGCTGCTGTCCTGCAGGGTTTAGAGGTTTCCCTGCTTCCCTGACGATTACTTTTCAGCAAAAGCCTGTTGATCAGCAATCAATTATAATCAGTTGTGCTGAAGCAGGGAAACCTAAAACCTGCAGGACAGCGGCCCTCTAGCACAGACTTTGGACATGCCTATCCTACAGGGTTTACTTTGGCTATGTTTACACCGCAGCCTGAAGTGACCTAAATTCGATTTTTTTGCCCACATGCGATCTGGATCTGATCTTTTTATGACAGTCTGAACAACACAGATCTGATTTTGTCCAGTGCGACCCAGGCCACTTGGCTATATGGTCCTGAATCCCATATGAATCTGATCTTTTCAAATGCGACCTGTGTCTGAACAGCCAGGTCGCATCCAGCTGACATCCATTAATACCCAACAGTGCTCACTCGTCTGCTTCTTGCTACGCAAAAGTGGCAAGAAAACAACAACAATGGTGGACGATAATGCGGAGAGAAATATTTGTTTCACAATCTTGGAAAGATTGTGTTTTTAAGTTTGGGAAAGATAGCTAAATGTTCTCCAACAGTACCCTCCATGTTTACTTCCGTAAACACAGAGCACGCTTGCTTGTGACGTCATTGCGTCCTCTACTCTGTCCGCATGTGGAACACTTAAGCTGTATGAATGCAGTTCACACAGGAGATCACATACAAGCTGCATATATTTGGAAATGTGAACGGCGATGCCGGATAAAAAAAAAAAGGCAGCAGTGTGAATGTAGCCTTTGTTTCTCATTAATTTTACCTGGTCTACTTCGTGCTGTAGGATTATGTTTGAGAGCTTCCTGGTTCTCCAGGTCTGACTCTGCATTTATGAAAACTGACTAAAACATCTGAGGAACCACAACTGAATGAGAAAGGAAACAATCCAATTCTTACATTCATTCCTTAGTTTTTTTTTTTAAATGAAATTACAGACAATCTGTGATGATATTAATTATTTCACAATCTGAAACATTAAAATGCAATCAGTAAAAAGACTTTTGCAGGATGGTAATAATCTATGAAAAAGCTAAGAAATATGAAAATATATAAATAAATGATCCCGCCTCAGCGATAATGAGGACGGTCATTAAGTAATGAACAGTGCTGGAATCTGATTCACAAAATCAAACCCATCCAAACAGTAGAAACAAGTTGTTTTTTTCCAGAACTGATGCGTGAATAAAAAAAAAAAAGAAAATTGGTCAGCGTCAATCAGCAGCAGAGCAGTAAAACAGCAAACCTTTTCCCTTTGAGGCGATGGAAAAGGAAAACAGCTTCAGCATCAGTTTGACATTCTCTGACATTGGGTTAAATACCAGAGCTTCACATAACTCCATGTGCTGATGCTGAAGGCCAAACAGAGAAAGGCTTCAACACAACGCTGCTCAAAAAGAAAGAATTTTTTGGAGGTTATTTTTGTTCACTTCTGCTCAACGTTTGGTTCCTCAGACAGAACTAAAGACGGGCTGTTTGCAGACGGCCATGGAGAGCGTCACCAATGTGGCGAGGTCTGCAGCAAAGAGCGAGGAGGAAGGACAAAAGCTCCTCTATGGTTGGAGCCACAACTTGGATCAATTAGGCTTTGTTAGCAGCGCAGGACTGGGATTCCTGCCGAGATGCTATTTTTACACCCATGAGCGATAAAGAGGGTGGTAAGCGTACAAAGTGGGCGTGGTCTGCCAGCAGGCAACGTGTCTCTGAACGCTACCTGCTGGAAGATGGCGGGACGATTTAGCTTTAGGCAGCAGTGGTTCAGAGAAAGCTAAGCTACCAGCAACCTTCTGCTTCAACACTGCAAAAACAATGTAGAAATCAGTAAAAAAAAAGTGTATTTACCCTTAATATGTGTAGGTAAATAAGATGATCTTCCAATGGAATGAGCATTTTTACTCTTAAAATGATATAATTAGATAATATACGCTTAAAATAAGACAATGCAATAGTTTTTTTCTCATTTTAAATGTAAATTATCTTGTTCCATTGGCAAAGTATCTCACTTACCTCCTTAATGAAAGAACAAATACACTTAATTTTACAAAAATTGAGCTCATTTACTTTCCAACAACTTGATTGATCATCAGAATAATCAACAGATTAATAAAAAATATGAAAATTATTTCAATGCACCTCTCCTCTAAAAAGGAAAAGTTGAATTCATAAAAAGTCTGAATGCGTTTTAAATCTATTAATTGCATCATGTCTAATTTTTTTTATGGACTGTGGTTCTGATCCAGTTCAGGGTCAGAATTCGTTCTGGAATCTGACAAATTCTGACTCTGAAACAAAAACCCAAAACAAAAAAACATCAAGAAGATGAGACCCAGAAAGACCAGCAGCCTCCAGAAACCCAGAGCGACCAATAGATGAAG
This sequence comes from Cyprinodon diabolis, assembly GCA_030533445.1. NCBI lineage: Eukaryota > Metazoa > Chordata > Actinopteri > Cyprinodontiformes > Cyprinodontidae > Cyprinodon > Cyprinodon diabolis. The sequence goes on from CM060066.1 coordinate 48,344,694, forward strand.
AATCTACATAACTCAGAATTTACTATAAAACCTCAACTGACGAGTCAAAGGGCTTAGCTGGAAGATCGCTGATGGAACAACGTTCACAAAATGACTAAAAGCCGGTGAGCTCACCCTGAAGGCTTCCCTGTCCCAGAACCCTCCGTCTGCTCCACCTGCTTCGCTGACTGACAGTGAGCAGCAGCGTCTGGCCTGTTGTTGATGTTGTTTGCTCCTTCTGGCTTTATCAAACGCTGCAGCGTGTTGTGGCGTCTGCAGCTCGTGACCTCTCCCACCTCTGACTTCCTGTTGAGCGTAATCAGGCTGGGCCCAGACCCGCTTCGAGCTAAATCATCGAGGCGAGCCTCAGAAGGCGGCAGTTTACCCGCCGGAGAACAGCACTTGTTGGTCAGAGAGATAACAGCTGAGAGCTTTCAATGAAAACCTTTTTCTATGTAATCCTTCTATAGCGGGTGTGGATTATGTACATTCATTTTTTATTCTATCAAAGAGGCTTCTAGAATTTCCTTCTTTCATTTCAGGAATATTGCAAAAAAATGAAATATATCTAGGGGTAATAATGGGAAACTAGTCCAATTTTTCTGGACTATTGTAATTCTTTACTATCAGGAAGTCCACAAACTGTAGTTAAAAGCCTTCAGCTGATCCAAAATGCTGCAGCCAGAGTTCTGATGAAAATCAAAAACAGATCATATCTCTCCTATCCTGGCTTCTCTTCATTGGCTTCCTGTTAAATCCAGAATGGAATTTAAAATCCTCCTTCTCACATTTAAAGCCTTAAACCGCCAAGCTCCATCTTACATCAAAGATATGATTGCACTTTGCTCTCAATCTGCAAGTTTACTAGTGGTTCTAAAAGTAGAATGGGGGGCAGATCTTTTAAGCATTATGCTCCTCTCCTATGGAACCAACTACCATGAGGCAGACATCCCGCCTACCTTTAAGGCAAGGCTTAAAACTTTCATTTTTGATAAAACTTATAGTTAGAGTGGCTCAGGTTATCCTGAGCTATCTCTATAATTATGCTGCTATAGGCTTAGACTGCTGGAGGACATAGGGACCCCCTTACCTCCCTTTTTCTGCTTCATTCTCCATCTCATATCTATTTTTCCATGCTTTTTCTTGTCATAGTAGCTTCATGTGGTCTGTTCCTGTGTTCATCTGTACCAAATTTGATAGCAGCACAAACCATACATACTTTTATTTTTAATTCATTGGGAAGGAAAGTTAGAAAAGGCTTGAGGAATTGATTTTACTTAGAAAGCAAAAGTCAACAAGAACAACAGGGATAAAAACAACTGATCGGTTCCTGTAACCTAATGGTTAAAGAAACAATAAGCTAAAACAGCAAAATATTCTACAATGAATAAGATAAAAGCTAATAAATTAGGCCAAATGTATACTCATGTCATCATTATCAGCCTTCAGCAGCTCAGGACTCTCAGCCAGACCCGCTCTAGGGAATTCTGCTTCTACCTCTTCTATCTTCGATGAGTGTTTTTATTCTACGATCAGCTGTAAAACAAACTGCCTTGACAATAAACAATCCTTGAACCTGGAATAAAATCATATTTCAATGCATGTTGATATTGCATTATTGTCAAGCTTTAATAAGATGATAAAAATCATTCTGCTGTCGACTCGATCAATTAAATCAGAGACAGTTTCCCCATAAAGGGAAACCTTCTGCTGTTTAAGAGATACTTAACAAAACAAACTATTGAAGAAATAGACTGAATAGATCAAGCCATTTTCATATTATTTTTTTCAAATCAAATGTGTGCAGCTCTATTTATCAAGTGGACTCTGTGAGGGAGATGGATAGAAAAGTGGAAGCGAACTGACGTCATCAGACCCTAAGTGCTACTACCGTGTTAACATTAGAGATTTTAGATACAGACTGATTGAATCAGACATTTGTTTTCTAGATGATAGAGGACTGATTTCTACATGCGATCAGGACATGAGGAATGGAAATCATGATGGTAGAACAGGTTGTGCCAGAGCAAACAACAATCCAGATCCAACCTTAAACATCAGAGCCACTTTTCCCAACCAAGAACAGACTTTGATCATAATTGGCCTCCTGTGAGCTTCTGTCAGATTCTAAAAGGAGCCATGTTTTCATACAGCGCTGACCCCGCCCATTCCTACACTGAGCTCATAGCCCACTGTTCAGTGGGATTCAATATTAATAACTAGAAACCAGCAGTAACTTAGATGGCCACAAGAAAATGAATGAAATATGATGAAGAATTCTCTCTTCATTTTTACATTTTGCTAGTTACTTTTATTCCAAAATGCTGTTAATGTTGCAAAGATTAAAAAGAAAAATGACAAAGGCTTCCACATCTATTGTCGTTTAACTTATATTAAAAATGATGCTGGGGGTTAGCAGAGGCTTCACTGCAACAGCAATGGACTCAAAAATGGTTTCTAATTTCATCTAGAACAGCAGTCATTATGTGCCTGAAATACTGCAAACCCTGTAGCTGTCATGTTTTTAACAAAAGGTTCACAGCAAACGACATTATCTACCATAACAGCCAGGTTAACAGCAAATATCGGCCCCGATGTTCGCATCGGAGCATCTTGCCTTGGCTGTGTGGAGGGAAAAGCCGTGCCAACCCTCAGACAGCCAGGTAGCGACAGGTGCAGGCTCTACGGCCGCCATGATGCTGCATGATCCAATGAACCAGTTTTCCTTCTGGCTGATAGGAGCAGATTCTGAGATTTTACTTGTTTTTTATTTTCCACATTCCTGCCTGTATTTTCCAAATGGTGGGAGATCACACTCAGTGCAGTCATGGTGGGATCAGAACCAAAATCAATGAGACAAGAGGGAAAAAATCCAACTAGAAAGGAAGGGATGAGCAACGAATGAGAACACAAGAAAATATGACCTGAATTAATAAAAAAATAAAAGAGAATGAGCTAAAAACAGGACCACCCAGGAAAACTAACACTGCCTCTGTGTCCGAGTCAAGCGTTACCCTGAGCACTTGCATCAGAACCTCTGACTCCCAACTGGGTCCAAACTCATCACAGCCACAATGTGTCTGTGTTTCCAAATCAGCTTCATTTCTTCCCTTTCTAGGAGAAAACAAGAGCAAATCTTTGTTGAACAGGAGTCACGTGGTTCCGTCTCCCACACAGGTCAGAAGCACAACTGTAGAGGAGCTGAAACCTCCCATCCTCTCAGGGAAACCAAAGATTTCACCTAAAACAGGAACCAACATTTAATAGGCTGCAATAATAAAACTGTTGTTTGGTCCAGAAAGCTTCAGGTCTGAAAAATGAGATCTGAAGCTTTAATAAATAAGAAATAAGACTTGAAGCCTCAGGCATGAACAATGTGGATAGAAACTGGTCTCCTTTACCTCCTCAATCCAAGAACAAATGTGCTTATTTAATGAAACAATGACTTATCTAGATGGTTTTGTTTCCAGTGTTTATTGATCTCACATTGGAGAAATTTACCTCTGCATTTAACCCATCCCCCTGGGGAGCAGTGGGCTGCCATCGTGGGGCACCCGGGGAGTTAACCACTAGGTCACCACTCCCCCTTTAATCCCCCCGAATCAAGATTCAAGATATAAAAACAACAAAAAGACTCTAAATGAGGGAAACTGTTGGTCAGCTATCAGCAACGAGGTTCTGGATCTGGAAGCTTCCTTCAGAACCGCTAAGTTAAATGTTTGCTGATGCTAAACTGGCCAGTAGAGATGAAAGTCTTCCCTCCTTAAACCAATTCACAAGGTCATTACTGAAATCCTGCGTTTAATTATATAGCCCCAATTCACAACACATATCATCTCAATGCTCTTTACAGTTCACCAGATAATACAGTCAAATTGATTCAAAGTTTTCTATCTAAGGAAAACCAGTTGATTGCATCGACTCATTGACTCGAATGCAATCCCTCACACTAAGCATGCTTGTAGCGACAGTGGAGAGGAAAAACTCCCTTTCATCTGTTCAATAACTGCAACAAAACTAGAACCACCCCATTTTCTCTGCATCAGCAAATCCTGCTTGAAGGTTAAGCAGTGTTTCTTCAATGAATGTTTTAATAATGGAGAAAAAGGCTGAAATCTGCAGAACCTCAAAGAAAAACCAGCGAAAGGCTGATCAGCTCTTCTGTGCCACTGAGTTCCCAGTTTTGGTGGGACGGCCAACCACTAACACAGACCACAGAAGGGAGGTTTCCTCTACAGAACCTGCGGTCCTGAATTACCACTAGCAGAGGAGCGATTACTGACAGGTGATCCACTGATAACAGCGCCTTTAAAGGGGCCTTAAACCAGCAGATTTTGGTTTCCCTGAACAGATGTAGCTGACAGAACCGGTGCGGTTGCATCGGAGTGAACAGGACAAACAGAATATGCTGTGTGCAGAAAGTGAGGCTGAGGGGCCGAGCAGGGCAGTTGTTTGGTGCAGCTGGTGCATGAAGGTAGCATTTGTTCATTCCTCTGTGCCCAGAAATAAATGGCTTTACCAACATCTGTTGTAACAAACATGGCTGCGTGCGCCCGCTGCTGTAGGCAGAGCTTATTAAAGGAAAAGAACCCAAAAAAAAACACCTGGTTCCGTTTCAAACAGCTTCTGCATGTTAATGGTGCCGCCACAGATTTTATCATCAAATATTTTTGTGCACTTTGGGTTGAAGTGTTCCTATTGTGGCAAAGAACAGAAACACGTGGAATCATCAGATTATCCTGACCTGCTACTTGGGCAAGAATGCAATCTGTTTACATTCTCTGTTTACACTGTTGCCTTCAGGCAGACGATACACAGCAATCAAACCAAGAACCAACCGCCTTAGAGACAGTTTTTACCCGACAGCAATAACAAAACTAAATGCAACATAAAATAACCATTAATCATCATGGATGATGTGTGTGAGAATGTACTATTCTTATTAGTTGTTTTGTATCAGTTATTGTTCTTTATTTCTTATATTATGTGTAAATGGTGGTGACAGTGATTTTTGTTGTTTTTTTAAGCATGTGCACTGATCGATGGCACTTTTTTAAAATTTCGTTGTTCTTGTGACAATGACAATAAAGATAAATTGAAAATTGAATTGAAGACAGTAAAAGACTGATTCATCTGCTACAGGAAGAGGAGGATGCATCAAATACATGGACTGACTGCTAGCGAGCATCAGGAGAGAACGCTTAACGATGCAGTACTCACAACATCAGAAAAATTGATTATTGAAATAATCATTAATTAATTTAGTTATCGATTAATCGTGAACTGGAGCATAGAGACTCTAAAATGTGTCTTTAGCTGACAGAGCGACCCAATTAGAGCAGTAATTATACAAAGACTGTAAAAATATGTAAAAATGTATCTAAAATGAAAGAAAATTTAATCTGTCTATATCCTCTATCCAGAACTCCTCAAGTGGAAAAGTTTTAGTTTCACCTGGTTTAATTTCGCAAAAACTCTTCTTTAAGTGAATTCTGGCTATCTGATTATTAATAAATTAATAAAAAAAAAAAAAAAAATCAACTCATTAAAAATGGATGAGCAAAATAATCATTAGTCGCAACCCTAGTGCCAACCCAGAGTGAAGAAATCAAAACTTGCAGGGCTTTAGAGATTGTTCTGGGTTCTTTCTAGGCTCCTGGGTTCTGGATGAAAACTGAATAAGCTCATCTTAGTAGAGATGCACTGATCAGATATCAACGCTGTCATTAACTCATTAGCTGGATTTGACATCAGATGAATGACGCTGATCCAGCGTGCTGATCCAGTTATTTCTTGTTTATTAATACCAGACACAGCTCTACGGATACAGCCTGTTTAAGGCAGCTGCTAAATTCATGCAATCTTTAAAACATCGTTTTGCAGCCGTCTTTACATGGAATACTTTCTTTTTTTCTTTTTAATGTAAATTTTATTCTTTCATTAATAATATAAAGAGCATTTATATCAGTGTTCATTTGTTACCTTTTTCAAACAAGGTTTGTTGAAGCCGATTCCTTCCTTCCCACCGTGAGGTGAACAGTTTATTCATTCATCAGAAGTATCGGATCGGTATCAGCCTGTTCGCTCAGTCCAGGTATCGTATCGGTTTGGATCGGAGCATCTCTACTGGGAAGCCTCATCACGCTTCCCTGCATCAGTGTATAAAAGCTCTAACTGGTTTGCTGGCAACTCAAAGTCTGCAAAACAGTTTTAGTAACTCCTTGTCTGCATTTGGAGATCGTTCAGCCTACTTCATGTCGACAGGATGGTTCTGTTTTTCTTAGTCCTTGAGGATTTTTTCTTTTTACACAGAACCAACCCAAACCAGCTCATAGTCGTGTGTGTGCGCTTTCATGTGCAGCTGTAAAATTCCCAGCAGGTAAAGTTTACTCTGACCTCAGTCCTCCAAAAATACAACATCCATCAGTCGTTCTGCCATCTTTCTACTACTGATTATCTGAAGGGCTGACAGGTGATAATCTCTGGGCCTTCACAGGTAACCTATTATTAGATTACTCAGAGTATTTGACATTACAGTCCGGAAATGCATATCTTTCCCCTTTAGGATGAATGAAGCATTTTTCAATTAAATCTTCTTTCTACTAAAAAAGTTGTTCCCAGAAAAAAAACAAAATCAAAGGATAGAAAAACAACCTGTTTACCAGCAGATCCCGCAGACAGCGCCAGAAGACTTAGATATTTCCTGGTGAGTCCTGCGTTTCCAGTCGTTAAACGTCCAGGCAGTGCTGTTGTGTCAGAGCTGAACACATAAACGAGGCTCCAGGTCTTCCTTCCTTCTAGCCGTCAGACAGAAACCGTCAGACATGCCATCGGTCCTTATCTCAGACAGGCATCAGACAGCTAGTCTGATGCACAGATGGATATTAGGCGGAAGTATGTGGGGAAGGAAGAGACAAACCAATCAGTAGCACTCAGTGCACCGCCTTGAAGCATTCACCATGAGTGAAGCATTAACCCGATGGAGCAGGTTTAAACATTAACACCAGTGAAGGAGCACAGGAGCACTGCGGCTCACCTGTTAACTGGTTCACCTCGTCCCTCTGCTTTCTAAACCCTAACCAAACCAAAAACCCCTCACCACAGGTTTCGGCCGAACTGCTGCTCAATCGGAGCTCAGAGAAAAACACACACCGAGCAAAATAACATCCCACAGTGGAAGTTTCCACTTTGTTAGCGCTTTTTAATCTTCCTGGTCATCTGTTCCCCACACACATTCAGAGCTAAAAGGCTTCCTGTTTTGCCTCCTTCTGTCACAATCATCGTGTTGGGGGATTGTCAGGGTCTAACTTTAGGACCTCTGCAGGGATCTGCTAAGATTAGCTGATCCTGGCTGCCTGCTTGGTACTGTGCAGGAAAAAAATAAGGGAATTCAGCAGAAATATAAATAACTTCAATTAAATCTGGTTTTCTATGAGGTCAAAAACCCTCAGCTTTTGGTTTGCCCTCCTTAGACAGAAAAGGTCCAAAGTAGTCGAGTTAGGTCCATTGCAGCCGTCATTTTTCCGTGTTCTGATAAGTAAACTACAGTAGCCAAGGAGTCTCACAGAGCATAAATACTTCTTTAGCTTGCAGAGATAAATAAAGTGCAACATTTCCACGTCTGTGCAGGCATCCAAACAAACCTTACAACTCCTGCTTCAAATGCAATATCTTAATGTTCCTCTCACACAAGAGCTGCAACTGAGAGACTGACGGGACTCGATGGATCGGTAACAATCTCCACAAATAAACAAACCAATAATCAGATCCTTTTACCTGGTTCTGAAGAGTCCACGCTCAGCTCGGCTGAAAACGGAGCAGAAAAACAAGCAAAGGAATCCAGTCACTGACCAGTCACTGTTGTCCAGTTGCTCTGACCGCTTTCCTGCCTACTCCACTCACTTCCCTCCCCTCCTCTCACTCTCCGAAGTCTGCAACACCCAGCTCCAATAACCCATGACCCACAGGAAGTAGACACAATGGACTGAAAATAACACATCACCTCCCCTGGCAACAAATGCCCACCACAGCCCCCCGAAGCACACGGCCTCTGCAATAGCGAACACCTTTGGAGGCCGGTGTGAGATGGGTGGGAAGAGCCAAAAATATCTCGATACGTCCAGAACAGGGCCGCTCTGAACTCAGCTTATTTCACTTGCTTCAAAACGAAGCATGTTTTTAATTCAAGAGATAGATGTAATAGAAACATAATGAAAAATATAAAGTTTACCCTAAATGATCATTTTTGAATGTCCCATCCTGTTTCTTCTGACTGAAAGAAATAATCATGTTCTAGAGCAACAGCTGATGGGAAATTTGTTTAGATATACAGATGAGGGTGAATACAGTCTCCCTGTCAGAAACCAGCATCTTGGATAAATCCAGTCGTTTGAGGTCGTTTCTGTTGTTCATATTGTACTTTCTTATGATGCTCATGCTTTTTTAATACATGTGAAGCAACCCTTGAACTTTGACCTTTTCACCTCAAAGAGAGCCTACGTTGTCATGGAGCCGATAAGACCTGCGAATTACCGACTGGAAGCAACGGGAGACTTTAGGTCTGTCAAATACAACGTTTTTAAAATCTAGCAGAGAATAAAGTTAGCATCTCATTAGCATTTCTTTCTGCCATTCCAAGCTGCTGTATTGCTCCTTAATATGAAACATCTGCAGCTGTGCTGGGCCTGCATGGGTTATATTAATGGATCTCTAACCCCTCTTTTCCTTTCAGGCAGATAATCCATATGCATTTATCTAATGCTAAATGTCAACATTGTGAGGGTCCGAACGTTGCTTCTTTATCTGCTTCTCAGAGCAAACATCAAAAGTAGAGGCGAGTATTGGCTAGGGGTGTAAATAATCGTTTTGTGTCGATCCAACAGCCGACGATCCATTGACATGTCCGCAAGAGTATTGATTCATGTTTTTTTTTTTCCCTCTGGTCTATTTTTATCCATTTGCTCCTGGACGTAATTCTGACTCCCGTGCTGCGATGGCGCTAAACCTATTTTGCCCTCCTACCTCGCTTCCTTTAGCCACTACCCTTTTTCCGCATGCACACACACACTCATGTAAACAGTAGGCAAGACAGACATGGCGGAGGAAAAAGAAGATGGTGTATTCTTGAGTATCGAAAATAATCAAATCGTTGGGTCAGGAAATTGATACTGAATGAACAAATGTATTTGTATAGCACAATTCAGTACAAAGACAATGCAAAGTGCTTTAAATGAGTAAAATACAGGAAGATAAAACAGAATCAAAGCAAGTAGGAAAAATTAAAATAAAAAAAATAAAATAAAAAATGCAGAAACAAAAAAGAATATTAAAAACAGTTGGACTATGGAAATATGTTTTAGTTGAACTGTTTAACTAGAACAGTCGAAGGCAATCCTAACCAAATGTGTTTTTAGTCTTGATTTAAAGGAACTCAGGCTTTCTGCACTTTTACAGTTTTCTGGAAGTTTGTTCCAGATAAGTGGAGCATAGAATGACAAAGCAACCTATGTAGGGCAGCAATTAAACCGAAATTGTAAAAGAAAATATAAAAACATTTTGCATTTAAGATAAAAAATAAAACATTTTGTCTGTCAATATGATCAATCCAGAACACCAGTGGATAAGTTTTAGTTTCAACTGGTTTTATTATGTAAAAAATCTTTAAGAAAACCTTTGTCCATCTGGTTATTAATTGATAATTTGAGAAAATATTCGACAGATTAATCAATTTGCAAAAATAATCGTTAGTTGCAGCCCTAATCATGACGTTGTAATACTACAATATATTGTATTAGTTTTTCCCAGCTATTAAATTAAGCATATAGATAAAAAAGCAAGTGCTGTAAATGTTCATCAGAATGCATTGATCGTGTAGTTATTTTGGTATCCATGTTGTTTGGGGTTTGAGTCAGTCTATGTCTTCCACAGTGACTGCCTCAAAGACATGGCGCCGCGCCGCACAGCAAAACGGCTCCACAGCTCTATCTGCCAGAGTTGTGGTGCAGAGGTAGCCCACTTTTCCCTATTGTTTCAGATAAAAAGTTTTTGTTTTTAAAAATAAATATCAGGAAATGCAAGGTCAATATTATGTCGGGCAGCCGAAAATCACGATATATGGCCAAAACAATGTTTTCCCCACACCTCTAATCAAAACCTGGGTCTGAACCTATAGAGCAGGGGGGTCAAACTGGTTCCAGAAAGGGCTGTGTGGCTGCAGGTTTTCTTTCCAACCAAGCAATAGCACAGCAGACTCCAGTCATCTCATCAAGTGAGTCCAATCTGAACATGATGACTGGAGTCTGCTATTGCTTGGTTGGAAAGAAAACCTGCTGCCACACGGCTCTTTCTGGAACCAGTTTGACCCCCCTGCTATAGAGCGAGGAGCTGGTACCAGAATCCCCAGTTTGCTGGGCTTTGTATGAGCCTCCTGAGGACAGAGGAATCCTGGTGAGGGTCATTCCTCTGCGGGGGCTGAACCACGCAGCTCAGTAGGGTTCAGAGGAAAAGAGCAATTCTATCTGGCTCAATCAGCCAAATCCTTTACCATTCTATCACCATTCTGCTCTGGTCCCATAGCTCTTTCTCCCATCTCTTTAAAGCTTTTTTACTAATATGTCATAAAAATCAATCAGATCTTCAAAAATGATCCATCTCTCCACATCTAAGGCCCTTCACCTTTTCCATGGTGATGAATCACTTCCCGGCTGGTACGGGTCAGCTTGGTTCAGTTCTATACGTGCGGTTCTACATTAGAACCAGGGGACACGCCAATCTGGGCGCAGGCAGCACAGCTAAGGCCAAATATTTTATCAGTTGGAACAAAGTAGGATTAAAGTGCTTCCATCTTTGTTCAGTTTCCAACAATATGCTCGGCAGCGGCAGCTGTCTAAAATATTCCACATCTGATTCTTGTTTTAGTTCCACAAACATTAGCCAAGGTCTCATCAATGTTTTTAATAAATATTTTGAAGTATGCTATTAGAAAATGTTAAGGGAAGCAGCAAAATTCAAAATATATGAATTGAAAGTCTCTAAAGCATTTTACTGCTTTCTTGAGGCGCTTTAATGCTAATGCTAATAATAGGGACGTAGGGAACACTGGATATTCCTAAATTTGGCTTTTCTCTGCATTTCTGGAAGGCAAGTACAAACTAGTTGAATAGAAATGTGCCCAATAAGACAGCATTCCTGAGGGATCTGTGCTCCTAATGTGAACGGGATGAAGCCAAATCCACCACATATGGACCACGGTGATAAAAATTTGGGGTTAATATGCATAAATATTGATGTAGGGCACCTGTTGCAGTCTGAGCATAAAGAAGGTTGTAACGGGCTGTTTCGTTGCCAATTAAATTTAAATAAAATGAAAAAACGCTCCTGTTCCACCTATGTGGGGACTGTTGGCCTAGTGGTTAGAGCAGTGCACTTGTGCTCTGAGAAGGTTGCGAGTACCTGGATCGATCCCACACAGGTCGAACAGCAAAACCCTTAACCTCACACTGCTCGCTGAGTGCCGCACTATGGCAGCCCACTGCTCACCAAGGGGATGGGTTAAATGCAGAGTTAATTTCTCCATTTTGAGTTGTATAAAGTTCCATTTCTATCCTTTTTTATGTGAACCTGAGAAGTAAAATTTCTTGAGAATTAAAAATAACTTCTTCCTTTAAAAACATTGACTACTAAATGAAAATGTGGGCTTAATAATTCCAATTCCATAAGTTAAATTAGTAACTCTCATGACTGATCTGATGTCAACAGCTGGTGAGTTCAGTTGGCTTCCGGACATTACAATCATTCAGTGTGGCTGATAGTTCATCTGTATTTAACACAGTGGCTGTTTGATGGGACGGTATTCATGGTGATTTGCTTCTGGTAGATCCCAGCTATGAACATCGGGCCTTCCAGGCTTGGTTTATTAAAACCCTCTCCTGAAGGAGATGTGGTGAATCACACAACAAGAATGTGTCAATTCCAGTTCCCTGAACAAACTACAACAAATCAGATTTAGCTTCTGATTTCTGCAGCCGGTTTGCAGGAGAGGCTAAATATTGGGTGATAAATGACTTTGGACGGGGCTGTTTACTGCCATGAATCACGGGCAGTTCAGACTGGATACTAACACCTTAGCCAACACGCCCAGCAAATGATTACTGTAGCCACAGAGGGACAAACAACTGATCTAACAAACTGGGATGCATCTACAGGTGCTGGTCATAAAATTAGAATATCATGAAAAAGTAGATTGATTTCAGTAATTCCATTTAAAAAGTGAAACTTGTATATTATATTCATACATTACATACAAACTCATATATTTCAGATGTTTATTTTGTTTAATTTTGATGATTACAAATGACAACAAATGAAAATCTCAAATTCATCATATCAGAAAATTAGAATATTGTGAAAAGGTTCAAAATTGATGGCCCCTGGTGCCACAATCTAATCAGCTAATTAACTCAAACCACCTGCAAAAGCCTTTAAATGGTCTTTCAGTCTAGTTCTATAGGCTACACAATCATGGGGAAGACTGCTGACTTGACAGTTGTCCAAAAGACGACCATCGACACCTTGCACAGGGAGGGCAAGACACAAAAGGTCATCGCTAAAGAGGCTGGCTGTTCACAGAGCTCAGTGTCCAAGCACATTAATAGAGAGGCGAAGGGAAGGAAAAGATGTGGTCGAAAAAAGTGTACAAGCAAGAGAGATAACCGCACCCTGGAGAGGATTGTGAAACAAAACCCATTCAAAAATGTGGGGGAGATTCACAAAGAGTGGACTGCAGCTGGAGTGAGTGCTTCAAGAACCACCACACACAGACGTATGAAAGACATGGGTTTCTGCTGTCGCATTCCTTGTGTCAAGCCACTCTTGAACCACAGACAGCGTCAGAAGCGTCTTGCCTGGGCTAAAGAGAAACAGGACTGGACTGCTGGTGAGTGGTCCAAAGTCATGTTCTCTGATGAAAGTAAATTTTGCATTTCCTTTGGAAATCAAGGTCCCAGAGTCTGGAGGAAAAGAAGAGAGGCACTTCATCCACGTTGCTTGAAGTCCAGTGTAAAGTTTCCACAGTCAGTGATGGTTTGGGGTGCCATGTCATCTGCTGGTGTTGGTCCATTGTGTTTTCTGAGGTCCAGGGTCAACGCAGCCACATACCAGGAAGTTTTAGAGCACTTCATGCTTCCTGCAGCTGACCAACTTTTTGGAGATGCAGATTTCATTTTCCAACAGGACTTGGCACCTGCACACAGTGCCAAAGCTACCAGTACCTGGTTGAAGGACCATGGTATCCCTGTTCTTAATTGGCCAGCAAACTCTCCTGACCTTAACCCCATAGAAAATCTATGGGGTATTGTGAAGAAGAAGATGCAATACACCAGACCCAACAATTCAGAAGAGCTAAAAGCCACTATTAGAGCAACCTGGGCTATCATAACACCTGAGCAGTGCCACAGACTGATCGACTCCATGCCACGCCGCATTGCTGCAGTAATACAGGCCAAAGGAGGCCCAACTAAATACTGAGTGCTGTACATGCTCATACTTTTCATGTTCATACTTTTCAGTTGGCCAACATTTCTATAAATCCTTTGTTTTTATTGGTCTTCAGTAATATTCTAATTTTCTGATATGATGAATTTGAGATTTTCATTTGTTGTCATTTGTAATCATCAAAATTAAACAAAATAAACATCTGAAATATATGAGTTTGTATGTAATGTATGAATATAATATACAAGTTTCACTTTTTAAATGGAATTACTGAAATCAATCTACTTTTTCATGATATTCTAATTTTATGACCAGCACCTGTAGAAGAAACTTCAGTGCTATGTTGTAATTCCTCGGCATGTTTCAGACTCATTAAGACAAAAAAAAACCCAAGATGAATGCAGTTATTTGTTAACAGCCAGCAGGTAAAGCCCAAGCACTCCTAAAATAAAAGTGAGTAGTAGAAACATTCAATGATAAATGCATATGCTTTGGCTCCAGTCTAGGAGCTGCAGATCCACAGCGTCCTCTTTGCTTTCTGCAGCAGAGGATCGCTGCGGAGTGAGAACGATGATGACTCCACAGTCAGGCGTAAAAACCATCTGTGGGCGAGTGTGGGTGCGTGTGTGTTAACGTGCGAATGCTTTGCTTACTTGTTACACAGTATGCTCATATTCCTTTCTCTCAGATTAATCCACAGAAGCGGTGCTTTTCTTACAGCTTTCTGTTCCAATTCTCTGGATAAAAGCCTCCTTGTGGGGGTCGACTTGCCTCGCTGCAGGTGCTTCAAACCCACTCTGATCCATGAAGTGAGCAACAGCAGTCTAATCGAATCACGCCATCGAAAATTATTCCAAATCACATTAAGTGGCCAGTGAGAGGTTGCCTCGGACAAGATCTGATTAGCAAGAGTCAGTCCATGAGGAAATGGCTGGAGATACCGAACATATAATAAGGAAATGGACTCTGATAACATGTCTGTGCTGCAATAAAAGAAGTGGAGCCTGGCTGCTCAGCTGAGGATCAGCCTCCAGGAGCCTTCTGGTTCCTATCAACTAAAGGAAAAACCTTATCTCATCTGTTATGTGCTTTGGGCACAATTATTTTTAATTCTTTTTTCTATATAGTTTAATATTGACTTTTAGTTTAATTTTTGATTCGTATGTTTTGGAGTTACTTTTTTTCCGGCCTGCCTATAAAGGGGCTGGGTTTTGATCTTGGAGGCCGTCCTTTGCTCATTCATCTCCACCAAGGAGGAGGCGCACCTGTCTCCAGCTGCTGTAGGCCGCAGGCCACACCTCCGACCTGCCATGCGGTATTTTTGTTAGCCTTTGCTTGGATGCTGTTTTCGTTTTGATTTCGGCCTGGTGGGACCGGTTGTCCTGTTTTCGATTCTTTATTTTGCTTAGTGGTTTATTTTTGTAGTCCAGTACCAGTAGGGGATTCGACAGCCCTGTATAGGGCTGGCCCCCTGCTGTACTGTTTCTTTGTTTTTGATCAGCTCACCAGGTCCAACTTTCTGTTAATACTTTGTTTTGTTCTTTTTTCCTTTCTTTTGGACACAGAATCTGAGGATATTTAATTTTGTTTTTCTCTTATTTTCTCTACAGAACATCCCCACAGCTGTCTTGAGAAAGACGTTTTTTTTGAAAGAGAGTGAACTACAGAATATATAAATTATTTTGTACCCTCAGTTTTGTCTGTGTCCTCAAATATGTTGTGCCCTTGTGGACGTAACATCATCCAAAACACGTAGAAAACAGCTGAAAGACCGCGGTAATGGAAAAACAAACCCCACTTTGACTTTAAAACGCAAATAAACATTAATGGAAAAGGGTTGGATTTAATATTGAGCCAAAAAATTTAAACTGGAGGCATAAAAATCATTTTAATAAATGAAAATAAAAATCCCAACATGCTTTCTCAACAAATGTTAGTTAGAGAAGTGTGCTAATAAATGCTAAATCAAATCTAACCCAAATATAACACAATCTAAAATATATAAAGGGGTCATAGAATGATTCTATAGGGTATTTGGTGCTCGTCCTGTAGGTCTCTGAATAGGCTGCTGAAAATGGCATATTTTCTGTTCTATGAGCCCTAATGTAAGCCTGTTTAAAAGCCCTAGAATGAAACAACAGGTTTTCTTCTTTTTATGCTATGCTCATGAATATTTAGATGAGCTGTGCTCTGATTGGTTGGTTTACAACGAGCGAAGCTGCTGAGCAAAGACGCATCATAGCAACAAGCACTCACTCACTGAAACATCAAATTGTCGATATGGTAGGGTGACCAGACGTCCTCTTTTTCCCAGATATGTCCTACTTTTCATACCTAAAACAAAATGTCTGGGGGGGGGGTTTATGGGTTATTTGGTCATATCGGTCGACTGCAGTGCAGCAGAACCGAGCCGCAAGCTCCAGGCTGGTCCGGGAACCCCAGCAGGAGGCTGAGCGACCGAACCCGACCCAGTGACTGTAGCCTGGACAACAGTGACCCCGTGCATACCGTCACCGGGTCGGGTTTGGACCAGCCCCGGAACTGACGGCTCGGTTCTAATGCCCGGTCCGGTCGAGTCAGGTGTGGAATTTTGAGATTTGCAGAGAACAGAGGTGTCGATGGGGTTTTATCTTCTCTGCAAGTCTATTTCACCCACTGAACTGTCATTATACATCTATGACAATGGAAACTCGGTTTTGCTTTCTATGACCCCTTTAAAGGTTTTCTGAGGTTTTGTCTTTTAACTTATCCAGAAATGTAACATTAAAAATAACAAATACCCAAACACTTATTTGAATTAGTATTGTATCCAGATACAGCATATACTATCAATATTTTTGACAACCCTGGATTGATTAACCAAATCGAATTTGATAAAACATGGTTTAAGGCCCCTAACCTCTCAAAACCCACCGATTTTAAAGGGTTTACAAATAATAACTCAGAATGGATGAAAATTACCCTGGTAAAATGTTTACCAATATAGACATGTCAGACACCGTTGGAAAGCTTAGATTCTCCACAATTCAACCAAGTTCATTTTATGGACACAGCGAGCACCAAAGCGCAGTTAACACAGATATAGCAGCATGTCAAAAGGTAGCATGACAAAGCAGCCACAACAAGCAAGCATGTCTTTATAACTGCTGTTCAAAAAAGACCTATTATTTTCGAGAATAAAAAAAAAAACAACTTTGAGTCTTGTTTGAACTGATGCAGCTTGGGTGTTTTGCTCATGTATGTATTCAGAACTAGAATGTGTTAGCTTTCAAATAACATATCAGACATGTAATTTGGCCTTACAGTTCCTCAGTTATTTGCTTTTCCATTTGGGTAAGCAAAATAGGCAAATTTCCCAGAAATTAGGAGGATATTAAGAGGTTAGATCTAATAACCTTAAATAAATAGAAGTGAAACAAAGTTTCTCCAGAAGTTTCGGCAGCAGCAGAATATAAAAGCTTGCTTGAAAGAAAGAAAAAAGGGAAAAAAATCAATTCATAATCAAGTTTAGTCAGTCTATCATATAAAAATCATGAAAAAAGGATTAGTGGCTTTAAAGCTCTGAGCTGTTCCATCAGCGTTTAGTAAACGGTGCTTTAGCAGAACCTGCAGCTCTGTAGTTTGGTGCCGTTTCCTCAGAGCAGAGCTGCCAGCCTGCCTCAGCTTGTCTCCCAGCCACGCCTCCTTTAGAGCCAGACCCTGAAACTGGCACACACCTCCACTCGCTGGAGTCGCATTCAGATGATACCGGTTTACTTTCAGAAGAGAGTGAGCGCGTACAGCACATACCTCGGGAGGTCGTCATGTGCTGCGTGTGTGCTCTCCGGTTTTCCCCGTACGCTGATTCACAGCTTTGGGAGGAACTTGTGGAATTTGTCAAACGCAGTAGAAGCAGCTGCAGAAAGGAATGCTAAATATTTCTTCAACAAAACTATTACTTAACAGCGTCCTGACAACATCACCTCTCTAGGTCTCTGATGGCGTGTGCCCTCACACCTGTGGATTCTGTTAACCTATACTCAGTCACATTACACTTGTTTTAGTTGTCAATTATCATTAAATCCTAATTTATCTTTACATATAAACATCCAATAGAAGAAAGAAGAGATTCTATAATTAACACTCTATCCTTGATAGACCTCCACTTTGTTTGGGTTTAGAAACAGTTAAGTTTAGAACAATGAAAATCTGGCTTTTCTTTTCATGCTCTTCCTAAAATACGGTGCTCCTTGTGCTTAATGAATGTACTGAAAATATAAATATTTCTACGTTTTCACTGATAGAACATTAACATTTCCAAGCTGTGTCCTTTTTAATTAAACGGTTCATGAGGAATAAACATCAGCTTGATAAAGAAATCCTGCGATGCTCAAATCTCACATGACGTCAGGGGACGTCGCTAAATCACCAAACCTCATGCATCAGACAGTCAATATACAGATAAGGGGGCGAAATATAAAATATTACGAAGCCAAGTTAAGAAATTATTTACTGTAACAGGGTGGAAATCTCCTGGTTTGGGTTTATTGCAAACAGAATCATGCAGTGAGCCGTCTTAGCTTTAGAAATAAAAACAGCTTAAATACAGGATTTCTAATCATTTTACCAAAACATCTTTATGCACTCAAAATATTTAATGCCGCTTTAAATTCAAAGAATTGCAAAACACAATACAATCCTACAGAGGCAGAATGCAGTGAATCATAAAGTCAGCTAGATTCTATCATTGTGACCAATTTAACCCCCAACAGGCAGCTTCAGAGGCGTCTTATTTACAAATCCAAATCTAAGAAGGGAATAGAAGAAAATCAATGTTTTTCAAAAAGAAATCTGACAGAGGATCTGTGGGTTGAGCTCCAGAAGGCTGTAGCTAAGAGACGTTGACAAAGCTGATAAAAAAATTTCTCGCTCTGACAAGAGATGACAGACAAATGAGATTAACTGTTAAAGCAACTAAAAGGTGCTTCAATACAGTGTTTGTTCACACTGATAAAATAGGTATTAGAAATTCTCAATTCTATGTGAAAATGTTCAGAACACCTGTAACAGACACAGATCTAACAGAGGTCTGTTATCGTCATCTGATTTCATTCCTACATGTGTATACATACACATATATCTCATATATATATCTCACATTGGAGAAATGTACCTCTGCATTTAACCCATCCCCTTGGTGAGCAGTGGGCTGCCATCATGCGATGCCCAGGGAGCAGTGAGGGGGGTAAGGGTCTTGCTCAGAGCCCCAGAGTGGCAGTCTGTGGGGGTGGGCTTAAACTCAGAACCTCAGGATTTCAAGCTCTATGCCCCAACCACTAGGCTGCTGCTTCCCCCTTTATCACCCTCTGATTTCACACCTATATCTCCATCGGATTCAATTCCTTTACCATCATCTGATTTCATTCCTCTGGTGTCATCTGATGTATTCCCTCAACCACCGTCTGATTTCATTCCCCCACCACCGTCTGATTTCACACCTATATCTCCGTCTGATTTAATTCCTTTGCCACCATCTGATTTCGTCTATTATGGTATAAATTAAGCCATGTATCAATTTTATTGAATTGATCTCCAATCTATAAAATTAAGACCATAATAAAACAATTTGCATGGCTCAATTTTCTATAACCTGTAGGCAAAGTAAACTCTTCAGATTTCAATTTAAAGATTCCTGTTGGGAGAACCTGATTTCCTCGGTCTCGAGTTCTAGGGTGTAAATATATTTTTCTTAGAAATAAATAAAGTAGAACCAGTCTTTATTGGTGGGTAGCGTTGGGCATTGAGAATAGATCAGAATCAGTTCCAACCTTTCAGTTCTCCTGGAATTGTTTCCATAATTGATTCCTCCTCTAAATTAGTGCAGCTTCTGCGGAGAAAGTGGAGCCTACTCTATATTTTCTACCTCTCGTTTTACTTTTTGGATAACGACCCGTTTCATTTTAGTTCATTTGGAATCTGTTTCAAATGATAAAACCCACTAACTGAAGTATGGAGAATGAAATGTGATCGTTCCTCTGTCCACAAAAGTAAAGCATCAATACTTCCACGTCTAATTAAATGGAGTTCAGGTCCAGTAAACAGGGCTGAGGATATAAACTCTGTCAGGATGCCTCTCTGCGGCTTTCAGGTTTTTTGATAAAGCTGACATACAGAACTACTACGTCTAATATATGTGAATCAGTGGCGGTGTCTGCTTTCTGGATGAAGGGAGACCCAATGGTGTTAATTAAATCCAAACATCATGTATTGCATTTACAAATGGTGAAACTAATAAAAAAAAAAATTAATAAAATGGGTGAAAATAGCTGCTTTGAAGCGCTCCGAAATAATTAACTCCAGAAACCACGGCAAGAGTCCAAAACGACTGTTCTGAATAAATGATAGTTTCTCCAGCTCTACTCATGAGGAAAAGCTTCTCGCTGTCAGGCCACTTTCAGTCAGAAATCCTTAAGCATGTATGCCAATCAGCATCGAGCAGCCAAGTTTACGAGCCGCCTCTGCTCCATAGACCCCCTTAGAGGTTTAACCTTACTGTAAGTGACGTAATTTGATGTGTTGTCCAATCAGGGCTCTACTTTCTCGCTGCTTACCTCAATAGTACGAGCCTCAAACCTCAACAGCGATTTCTCGTAGAGGGTGACGGGCAGAATCCTGCTGCTCCAGAGGCGGATTAAACAGCCTCAGAGAGTGGGCACAAAAGCTGATTAATGTGCAACATGCTCATGAAATCAGTCGCATTTCAGTGTATATTTAATGCAGTTTAATGAATACATTTATGAAATTTAAATTTGTCCAAGAATTTTACGAAATGTACAAGTAAGGTTTAGCCTCCTTCGTATTCACTGAGAAATTGCAACTGATCCAAATATATTTTTCATGCTTTCAGTTTTTTTATGTCAGCAGAGCCGACACAGAGTTAATGAACTCATTCAGGAAAACACTTTTGAACCCTAGATGCACAAAGGAGCATTACCGCAGATCCTTCCTGCCAGCTGCTATTGCATTGATAAATCTCTGCAGCTCGGATAGAGGTAAACAGTCAGGTAAATGCAAACAGACACGATGTCCGAAGCATAGTTTTTTTTTTTTTTTTCCGGCTGCTGTTTTTTTTTCCCTGTTTTAAACTGAACATTTCTTGTTTTTAACTGAAAATTGTGTTTTTAATATAAAATGCACAGTATGTTTCTCTTTCTGCCATGCACTTTTACCATTTGCATTTTTAAATGTTCTTTTCTTTCCTGTTATTTAGTCTTCTTTTTAAATCAATTAAATCTTGAAGGGAAATCAGACGTTCTTGTGGGAGACTGTAAACTTTCCTGCATCACACCCGATTTCCTTGCTGCAGAACAATAAACGTGTTTCTATTCTATATTGATTCTCCTGAAAACTCGAACAAATACTGACTCCACTCAGCACAGCAAGTATCAGGATGTCTTGAGGGCTAAACCTACATTTGAGCAAAGATTGGATATAAAAAGTGACTTGCCGGCTATCACAAGGCTGATCATAGCAAAACACTGATTCCCTCCAACCAAAACGACCTGATGCTGAAAACCATCTCCAGACTTAGTGTCTCTAATCAGGCCTTTTTATACCGTTCTCCATCCAAGCTGCTCACTCTGAGGACGGTTTGTGAACAGATGGCAGCCTACACAGAGCCATGGGAATGAAAGCTGTGCTACAGATAAAACAAACTCATCCGACTTCAGGATAGGTTCCTCCTCAACAAACAGTTTATTACATTCCCACAGTATCTCCTGTTGGTATTCCACCCAGATAAGTGAAAGGACACGCTTTTCACCTTCACAACCTTGACATTTCATCATACAGACCCTTTTTTTCTGTAATCACATGCACTTGCCAAAGCTGCATCCTTAAAATGCAACACATTCCTCTGGCATGGCAGCCTAAGTTCACATGATCACAAGATTCCTTCACTGCTGACAAAAGGGCCTCACAAAGCCTCCTTTGAGTCTAAACACAAACACTAAAGGCAATGTGTAAATAAGGGGTTGGAAAAAATAGGCCATGCTTAAGCTGGTGCATTTAGGGCAAAAAAACAAAACAGAATCAAAACAAGAGTTGATGTAAAAAAAAAAATTAAAAAAAAGATGGAGGTCATTCTGTAATTTTAGACGACACGAGCCGTAAACGTTTTTTTTTTAAAACACGCAAGAACTTTCTATTGTTTTTATGAATGCTTATCAAAAAAACCAACAGCTACAGCAGACAGTTTAACTAGAGTCAACAGCCAGACCATAGAGACAACTGTAGATATTACTGAGTGTAAACTTAATCAAGTAAGAAACTATTTTTCTCAATACATTGAGCCTTTTTTTTTCCATCTGTGTCCAAGTAATATGGTGAGAGCGTCTGACTGCAGATGAGACATAGAAAGAGAAGCCATGTTGCATTTAAAATGTTCCGGGTTTTAATCGGGGTTACTTGTCTGCTGCACATTGTGCCAATGGGAGGGCTGATGTCTGTGAGCTTCAGGAGAGGATGCTGGTCAGAACCGGAGAAAAATATGCTAACCTGTACATCTCTTTCCTGATCTATAGCCTATACGTTATTACATCATGTTCTATGGGTGAGTAGAACATGATGTAATAACATAAACTCAAGAGCCCAATGTAAAAAAAACTTGGGTTTCCCTTTAACAATGTCACTCCTCTGCAACTTCAACCCTGCATTCTGCTAAACCTCTTCCCCATTTTTTAAGGTAACAAAGCTAGGCAGCAATAGAGTATTTATTCAGACTTCAAGGGTCCATCAAGAAAGTAGACGTCTTTTCTAAGTCCTAAAACTCTTGGAACCTTCTTAGTTCTCAGACCAAGCACTGGAGCTGCACCAAGAAACTATTGTCTCTGCTCTGCTGGCAAAATGTATTGGCCTTTAATTAGTTTTGGTCCAGAAAGAGGTTAAAGTGTGATACTAAATACAACAAGATCAGTTCTTGAGATGTATCCAGTGCAAGTTTGATGGTGCAATGTTTATCTTTGCTCAGTTTTAGGAAATTTCACAGACTCCTAAGTAATTAACCTTTGTGCTTATAAACAATCTGTTACCAAGAAACAAAAATAATGAAACCATTCATCAGCTTTAACTCTGATGAAAGCAGAAAGGAAAACATAATTTATACGTGTGTAATATAGTTCTGCATCCCTGCCATGAACAGATTCGGATTAAACTAAATTCAGTCAGACTAAATCTGATTAAACAAATGATATTAAAACTAGAAACTCTGCTAAACTGTGGTGGCCTTTTTTCTTATTCAGCCCATGTGTTCAGAGTTTTAATAAAAGCATGACATTTTAAAATTATGAATCGTCTCACTGCTTCATTAAAACTTTTAACCTTTTCTGCTCTTCAAATGGATCCTAACTCCTCCCTAAACATCTGGAGACCAAACGGCTTCAGGTACTGAAGTGCTTCTATTTAACACCTGAGATATGAATCTATGCCTAGTTAATCAAGCCTCCTACATCGCTGGTATCAAATAATCTGCACACATCATTAAAGAAAAAGACAAAAACTGGAATTTTTTCATTGAATTTCAAAACACGTTTTCAGAAAACTGACCCACCTTTGAGTTCTACCTCTGGTGGCTCCTCAAAGTCCCATTTGTTGAACAATGAGGAAAAATTAGGTACTTGATTCCAGTTTTCCAGGACATGAAGACAAAGACTAAAGGACATGTAAAAGCTCCTCGGAATGGCAGCAGAATACGTCTGTGAACATGGAGAGAAAACGTCCACACAGCGTCCAATCTGTCCCCACCGGGATCCGTCCCAGAGAGCAGGGGTCTCTCAGCTTTTCTCAGGGTGTCTGTTTGCCTGTACATGTCCTCTGGCTAAGGGCCTGGACAAGGATATCACTCACAGCCATCGTAGCTCTAATGCAATCAGGGACTGTGGCCAAACCAGATCAGCAAACTTCTTTCACTTTCATATCAACAATTATTAAGCAACTGCAAAAAAACATGAGGAGTAATAAACCCAAACGGCTGTAAGACGGGAACAGAACTGACTTTGCTCAGGCTGTCTGCGTCACAGCTGCATGGGAAATAACACAAGTTGATAACAATATTTCACAGCTAGTCGAAACACCCTCCCCCCCATGTAGTGACGCCTGCAGCAGAGAGCAGGTGAAGAGGGCAAAAAGAAGCATGACAGCAGTGGGCTATATTAAGGGGCTGTGGGCGTAGCAGCTAGGCTCAGATCGCAGAGAACGTCATGACAGGAATGCCTGCTGTGGGGGGGGGGGCTAAAAGGACAGGTGACCTGCTAAATTTAGCAGCAGGTACATCGCAAATAATTAGAGCGAGTGAAACTGTTTCATGGATGATTTAGACACGCGGTTTATTTCTAATTATTTGGAAGATTTAAAACCCAAACTTTGTCTCAGAAGGTTGATTTACAATTTTTAAATTGTTGAAGCTTGTAGTTTTCCACCCTATGACACAAATCTAGCCTCCTCAAAATAATCTATACCTTAATATAATCAAAAGTTAAAACATTTAAAGATTTTCTTTTAAATTGATATCAGCTTTAGGCTCCGCCTCTTCCCAACCTACAGGCCTTATCAACGCTGGAAGCTGGAAAGGCTGCAAACATGCTGACAACGCCGAAAACATGCAAAGATCTTTATGGAAAGAAGCATTGTTCAGAGTAAGTCCATATATGATAGATGGGCGAGATAATGAAATGCTAAGCTAGTGTTATATGCTAACCTAACAGCGCTTTTGTTTTGGAGCAGCGTAAAAAGGGCAGTGACATAGTAAAGCTTCAAGGAGCTGAAGCCAACGCTGGCTGTTATGATGTCAACGGTTCAGTCAAATAAACGACACAAAGCACAGCCAACAGAAGAGGGTCATTATGAATAAAAATTTAAAAAAAACGATGGAAAACATCCTGATGAAATAAAAGCCTTTTGAAAATGTACATTTTAAATGAAAACTATTGAAGTCAAATAAAATGTACGTAATTGTGAAACAAATAATATTTTTTAAATTATAGTACAATATATTTTCTAATAATGAGCAGATCATTTTTATTATGTAAATATATTAATAATTCAATTTCATAATTTTTTATGAGAGCATGGTGCCTTTAAGTTTTCAGACCAGAAGCGCTCTGAATACATGAGGACCGTTGCTGTTCACTGAAGCAGCAGGTAAAGCTGAGGAAACGGTAAATGTTATATTGACGGATACCTGAGCGAATGCTGCCAGCAGAGGGCGACGGCGTACCACAATGTTTATGCCTGCTGATAGTCCCTGGTGAAAAAATTATTTTTAGTCTCAAAATGGACAAAGTAAACACTTTCAGGACCAACACTTGATGTATATTGATTATTTAAGCTTCTGACGCATAGCTTCTGCAACCGTCAAATTTGTCTATGTGCACGATCACGCCCCCCACGCAGAGGGGTGTGCAACAGTCATCACGCACCTTTAAAAAAAATCCCGACTATGCGCCGGAAGGTGGCAAACCCATGCAGACCTCAAGCGGAAGTGCGCAGACAAAAAACAGCTGTGATTGGTCCTTGGTATGCCTTTCCGGCTGTCTGTGTGGTCGTCCTTCTCGATTCGGTGCCGGGGGGCGCGCCATTTTTAAAAACCGAGGAACAACTACAACAACTATTACGAAAGGTTAATCGGCCTTTTTGCCAACTCTATTAACAGAACCTGTTCCTCTTCGATGTCTAGAGACTCTAGATCCATCTCCGTGACTGACATCCTGCAGACGCGCCATTGCTCTTGAAGAGGCTCCCACTTATGCTTTGGCAGGAAACTGCTGTACGTCGCTAGAAATTCCAGACCGACGGTGCAGAAGTAACAGAAGATAGCGATGAGAAAACTAAATGCAAAAACATCACAATCCCTTATGTTGCTGGAGTGTCTGAAAAGCTCAAGAGGATTTTCTCCAAACACAAGATCCCAGTACATTTCAAGCCAAACCAAACCCTTAAACAGAGGCTAGTGCATCCTAAAGATAAAACCCCCAGACCGAATATGAGCAGAGTGGTATATGCTGTCCAGGTCAACGAGGAATGCTCTGATCTTTACATTGGAGAAACCAAACAACCTCTCCACAGACGCATGGCCCAACACAGAAGAGCGCCCTCCTCTGGACAAGACTCTGAAGTACATCTACACCTTGTGGACAAAGGACATTCTTTTGAGGACCAGAATGTTCACATTCTGGATAAAGAAAATAGGTGGTTTGAGAGGGGCGTGAAGGAAGCCATCTATGTTAAGAGAGAAAAACCAACTTTAAACAGAGGTGGTGGACTCAGATTCCAGCTTCCAAAAACATACAATTCAATCATAGACATGATCCCTTCCAGATATCACCAAACCCCCCACCCCATCACAAAGGAACGAGGGACCTACCCGCTCCAGCCGGTGAACAATACCTCCTTAACGACGACTCTTAACAATCATAGACAGGTTTCAGATATTACAGGCTAACAATGGAACCAAACGATACACTCATCAGTTTGCATGTTTCCAAGCGATACAAGGCTTTGTCTATATAAAGACTCAAACTCACTGCGGATCCAGACATCTGAATTGAGAAAGCTTCTTGGAGAGGTGGCGAATCTTGGAAACCAAGTCCAGTGGATATTTTTTTACTATTACGGAATGATGGTGCAGAAGCACACCAGCAAAACTGGTACGCGACCAGACCCAAGCGATATTTGATGCGTGCGGTTGCAGAAGTATAATCTGCCCTTTAGAACCAAACACATGCTTTTTCCATGTGCAGCATGTGACTCCAACTCAGAAAATGCTTCATCTGCAGCGAGTATGAAGAACGGAGGATAGGATTTGTATATCGGAGTTCCTGCTACTCTGTCCAATCAGTGACCACCAGCCTCCTGATGTCAAATCTTTTTTATGTCAAAGAAGATACACAAGGAGCCCTGGTGCAAAGTAACGGTACCAAAGGAAAACCCTTACATCCACAGAGTTGAGACAAATAAGTACCAGTGGAAAAGGGTTAAAATCACATGTTGATGTAGCATGTAGCGCTGGACCTGAAGGATGCTTTTTTATTTTTACATGAGAGCAGTAAATTGGATCAGAAACTTTATTTCAGCAGACGATGGAAGTGGAACACCTCCACCTGACCAGACAACAACTTTTTAAAATATAGTGTTTTCTGTCATCTAGTTTAATGTCCGTCGGAGGAGGAAGCCCAGAGAGACTACAGCGTTAGCCCTTGCTGCCCCTCCCCAACTTGTTGAACAGTGTAATGGATCTACATTATTAATGCTTTCACTGTTAGAAACAAATCAAACAGAAACTCTGTGACTAGAGAAGGACTAGAACTTGTATTAATCAAGAAATAATCAGACTTCAGTATTATTTTGAACTCGCTTAAGTTGTGCATCTAAACATTTAAGAACATCGGTCTACTTTACAACCCGATTCTGTGAGGTGGTTCTGTTTTCAGCTTAAACTGAGCTCCATGAGTCAAAGTTCTGAGTGAGAGGAGGGAGGAAAACACCTCTGGTTTCATGTTAGGTAGGCGACTCCTGCAGGGATCGTTCATCTGTCCAGCGAGTCCCTGGACATAGAGGTACCCAATGTGGCCTGCCTACAGAACAACAGCAGCTCCTAAAAGAACTCAACCAGACCTCCTGATGGGAAATAAACTACCTGCTGGAGAGAAAGAACGACCAGGTTCAAATAACCAGCATAGAAAACACCAGGAGCCCCCCACCCCTCCCTTTTCTTTCCCTTCACTCGCCATCTGGTAGCCATCAGAGGCTCACACAGGAAGGGGCGGCCGGCTCTTACTGGGCGCCAGGGAGCGGCTCGTCTTCTCTCTTGGTGTTAAGAGAAAGAACAATAGCCTGAGCAGGGCAGGGTGGGGCAGGGTGGGGGGGCCCGGCCCATCAGCCCAAACTGAAACAGTCTGCATCAGCAGGCACTCACCCCCCTGCAGCCCAGCCAAGTGCAGCCCAGAGCGGCCTCACATTCCAGTCAAGAGTCTCTGGGAAAGAACAGAGGGCCGTCCTCTCTGCACGCCGCCTCACCAAGCTGAACTGAGGAACAAGCTTTTTCCTTCTTTAATCATAACGTCAGTTATCAATTGCAATCGCTGCAATCGTTCTGGTTCTTCACACCACGCTGCTCTGTGCATGCATCCATTAAATATGACAGCTGATCATTTAGCATTTCCGAAATTACATGAAGGCCAGTCTGATGGCAGCCCTCTGAGCCATCTGGGCCTCCGTACTAAACTGTTTTGATGTCCTCACCACACTACAACTACGTTCTGCAAATAGAAAGTAGCTTCATGGCACACACTAATTTTACCGCTGCCGTCTTTAGCTGACAAGTTGGAACATGAAACAAACTGAAAGCCCGACTGAAGCATTTGATCACTTCGGTTCACAGCCTGGAGCAGCAGAACGGGAAGGATCAGAAAGCAAACAAGGAACGGTGCAGGAAAGGTTTGGACAGTGAAGAGCGGATTCCAGGAGGAGCCCTGACCTCCAAGTTCATCCAGTGAGGAAAACCTGAAAGATCCCGCCTCTCAAACCTGGACAGTAATCCAACTTCCATCTGAAGATTCTCTGTTTCTTTTAATTATGCAGTAATCAGACACTGAAGCATCAGGATCAAGATATAAAGGTAAAAACCAGAGGTGAACTGCTTCAACGCCCTGCCAATCGATCTAATTTATCACTGCAAAGCTCCAAAAATCAGCTGCTCCAAATTTAACAGCGTTAACTAGTGCAGTTAACCATTTTACCTGTTTATTGTTACACTAGTATTATCCATTTTTCAAATAAAACAATAAAAAATGTCATAACTAAAATATCAGTAAAAAATTGGAATCAGCATGTTGGGCTTTTGAAAGGTCAGCGACGGCCTAGGTTACTTTAATGGGTGCACCCCGGATGTAAATAAAATAAAAAAAAACGTTTTTATCATTAAAGAGATTCAGACTTTAATGTAATTAAAAGGTAAACTACTAGTGTGATGAGAGGATCACGTGGACTGGATTCAAACCATCTACAGCATGTAGATCCTCTCATCCTCAGTTCTGGGGGCGGGCTTTCCTCTGGAGTCGGGAGCAAAGATGCTTTTCTATTGGTCTGCAATGTTTGATTGGTCCAGAGCGAGCGTTTGGATTGGACTGGAAGGGAAAAGAATGGGATTTGGAGAACGCAATTTGAAAGAGAGCAATTTGCAAAACTCAACTTGAAAAACTAAAAAAAAAAGAAAACATAAATTGTGTAAAAAGAAAATATATATATATATATATATATATATATATATATATATATATATATATATATATATATATATATATATATATATATATATATATATATATTTTTTTTTTTTTGAAAAAAAAATTACGAAACAGCAAAGTTATTCTCAAAATAGTTTTTTTAAGAGGTTTTCGGAGTTGAATTTATTTGGTTTAATTTTTTTTCTCAAATTTCAAATTATAAACCTTCGATATGGTTTTTCCAGTGTAGTCCTGTTTCTCTGACTGTGACTAGCTGGGTGTGCTCTCTTCATCCTCTGGCATGGGAGCTGGCTTGGAGCTCGTCTGCCTGGCTGTGTGTTTCCTGGGACTGAACCCCAGTCGTCTTCTGCAGATGGCCGCTCACACTGAGCCTGGTTCTGCTGGAGGTTTCTTCCTGTTAAAAGGGAGTTTTTCCTCTCCACTGTCGCTACAAGCATGCTTAGTGTGAGGGATTGCAGTCGATGCAATCAGCTGGTTTTCTTTAGATAGAAAACTTTGAATCAATTTGACTGTATGATCTGGTGAACTGTAAAGTGCCTTAAGATAACGTGTTGTGAATTGGCGCTATAGAAAAACGCTCCACATTTACACAATGCTTGATATTTTTACTTAAAATCCCATTCAAAGAAAAGCCTGCTGTTGCTTCTCAACATGGAGACATTTAGGTGACTGTGGTTACGCAACAACACATGTAACTCACTATGAGGTTCACCACATGAATAAATGTGATTAGTTGGATGTGAAATTCACTCAAGCCGGAGAATAAAACTTCTTTCCAACCAGATCCTCCTTACTGACTTTTACGTAACGCCAGCTGGGATGAACAAACCATCAGTTTTTGTGTGTAACTCCTGTCTTGCAAAATAAAAGCAAACATTATCAGGAGCCGCTTTTTCCCTGCAAATAAACCCGGCTGAGGTAGCTGCTGCTGCTGCTGCTTCCTGTTCATGGATTTGTTTGTCTTCTGGAGGCAGTGACATGATTTCTGGCTCGCTACTCTAGAAATACACAAACAAGCATGCAGACGCACCACAAACACGTTCACTTTTGTCCTGTTGTGAAACAAAGAGCACTTCAGGACAGAGGAGCCTCCGACGTTACAAACTTTTAAAACAAAAATGTTTCAAATCTAAACCAGTTTAGCTGTGTTAACTTCCCAATGAGTCTTTGAAACCGTCTGTTTACCAGTTTGGCTGCTGGGAAACTGATCCCCTCACACCGGTGGAACCAGTGACAATAGTGGGATGAAAGGAGCTGGGACACGGAGAACTCGGATCAATTTTTAATGCTCATTTGTTTGTAATGGACTTGAATTATTAATGTCATCTGGAATCCATTTCCAGGCTGTGGTAGATCACACAGAGCGCCACGGCCAGGACGCCGGGCAACAACAACACCTCGTTAGCCTGATAGGCTAACACTGTACACAGCCGCCTCTGTTCCAGCCGGACCGGATCGCTTGTTTGTTTGTGTCTTGAAGCACATGCAGGGGGGGGGCAACAGAAAGCGTTTGTTCTCTGTTCCACTTGCTAAGCAGATTTAAT
The DNA here is from genome assembly GCA_030533445.1 of Cyprinodon diabolis. Taxonomy (NCBI): domain Eukaryota; kingdom Metazoa; phylum Chordata; class Actinopteri; order Cyprinodontiformes; family Cyprinodontidae; genus Cyprinodon; species Cyprinodon diabolis. The sequence goes on from CM060066.1 coordinate 48,374,986, forward strand.
GAATCCTCTACTGAATGAAAGAGCTGGGCCTTTGTTTCCCTGCGGCCGTGCCGTCACATTTGTTGCGTTCAGGTTTCTGGGTCCAAATGTTGGAAAACGTTTCATCCCTGGCAGGCAGAGAGCCCCGAGCACTCGAGATCCGGCCCCCCGGTCTGCCTTTTTACTGCTGTCGGAGGAGGACCTCTGGGACCCGCTCACACTGGGGCCCTTTAAGGGAGACAGAAGCTCCTCAAAGTCCAAACATGCCACAGAGGAGAAAAGTCAGGAAACACAGAAGTTGTGCTGATTAAAAGAGAAAAAATAACAACATCCCTGTCGGAATAACAGGAAGTCCATCAAAACATGAAGTGAAACATGGGCCAGGATAAGAGGCTCACAGAACCAGAACCCAGATCAGAGCAGGAAGCAACAGATACTCCAAAAGATCCGTTTATAGATGTTTACAAGAATAATAAAAACATTAAGGGACAGGTGATATAATCAGACAGTGCTGCAACAGGTGGGGGAGGGAGAGGAGGTTATTTTCAGGCAGTGTTTCTAACTGGTCTGTGAAGGACCCCCTGGCCTGGGGGTGGGGTCTCCTTCACCAACTTGTCAGTTATCATCTGCTTCGTATTTAAAATTACTTAGAAAAGCAAAGCTGAGGAAATGAACCCACACACAGACACACCAAAATTCCCACTGGATGGGGATGGAAAGCCTCCGACACGTCCTGAGCCTGACTGTCAGAACCAAAGCCCACTCTGACCTTCAGCCTCTGCTGCTTCACGTTTACACTTATGCTAAAAACTCTGATGGAAAAGAGGAAGCAGGAAGTTTCAGTAGAAAAGGACAAAAAGGTTTTAAAGAATAAACAGTTTCTGATCAGAAACCATCAGAGGCAGGACGTCACGGCGGCTCGAGCTCAGAAACTCTGACTTTGTCTGAACATCCGACCTAATCCCTCCATCATTATATGGAGCGGGGACTATATACTGAACTAAGTTAACTGACCATTTCAAACAGATGATCACTCATTTTCGCTCCTCATTGGTCACAGGCCTCCAGGTCCCCGCACAGTGCCTGTACTAGACATTTGGACCCTCATATGAAAGTGTTTAACCATTATATAGTACTCTATATAATAGTTAACAAGGAAGACGATCTGGTGCTTTTCAGGCAATGAAGGCACCAGAACCAGAACCCACAGGGCTGTGGTTCACAGCATCGTTATCAGAAAGATGTCAGAGAACTGATCTGTTCAACCCGCCAGGAAACAGCAGCTGGTTCTGATCCACTGGGATTTCGGAAGGCTTCCATCCAATCAGCCGTCTACCAGAACATTCTAGAACCCTATTCTAGAACACTGCAAACCAGAGGTCACACATTAGCGGACCGCAGTCCGGATGCGGACCCACCTGCTGGCTAATCCGGACCCAACCTGATTTAAAGCATTTATAAATTACCGCATGTTGTGTGACAGCAGTGTCTAACTTCACTTGCGCTGCTTCTCCTGTAATATGGTAAAGCCGTCGGGACCAGGCTGCACGTGATACAAATTAGCCAATGAGGTGTCAGTCTGGGCTGCTGCTGCTGCTACTACTTTTAGACTCAGCAGGCAAACCTGTGGCAAGCCGTGCAATGGGAAAGAAGGAGAAGATGAGAAAAAGAGCAAAGAAAGTGTGGACTGCTGGAAGAACTGCGGTGAACTGGTGAAAGAGTATGTTAGGCTCAACCTGCTGCGGTGAAGCAGGATTCTCCACCATGAACAGAATCAAAAATAAATATTAATCCAGGCTCAAAATAAGCACCTTGATATGTGCTTTAGAAAGGCTCCGTCTCCATTCAAACCCAGTTTAAAGCCTTGCAGGGCAGCATAAAGCCCACTGCGAACATTAAGCCATGAATAAGAAAGAAAAAAAGAAAACAAACGGTCAGTTCAGGTGTGTTATCAAATACGTGAATAATGAAATTGTCTTTATACCAAGCTAAACAATTGTTTTTCTCTACTATAGATTTTAAAATGGAAAGATTTTCTTTTTTTTATATCTTTACATAAAGATTCTATGTATAACATGGATACATAAAAACCCAATTTTATTTCAGTGTTAAATTCTGTTTAAAGTAACAGATTATAATTTAAAAAAAGTCTCCAGACCTTTACTGGTTTTTGATTTTCTTTATTTGGACCCAACTGATTTTTAATTGGTTACCCCTGCTGTAGACAGTACCAAAGGCCGGTCCAGTGAGTTGGGTGCTACTGAGGTTCAGGGTTTATTTTTGCTGATGCATTCATAACTTTTTTGATGAACCTGTTCGTTATTACAAAGGAGAGTTTCTGACGGAACCAGAACCAGGTGAAGCTGAAAATTTCCCTCTGAGGAGTTCTGGATGGAGAATATTTACACTTAACTTAAAATATTTAAAATGAAAGTCCGAATTTTTCCAGATTAGTGAGTTCTTCCTTCACCAAACGTCACGTTCTACAGCAGGTTCCTCAGTTCTGGTGCTGAAGGTCCGCCGTCCTGCTCCATTTAGATGGTTCTCTGCTTTAGAACCTGTCTACTCTGGTTAATTAGTATCTGACCGACTAATTAACTGAGACTTATTTCAATACTCGATTAATTTGACTGAGCAAAGATAAGCACAGCCTGGGCTTCAATTGGACCCGAGCAGAACCTCAGGCTGACCTCCAGCACGCCGTGCTGCATCAAGTCAACTCTATACAATTCACTTCTACAGCTCCAATTCACATACCATGTACTTTATAGAAACATTTCAATCAGATCAGCCAAAAGTTTGAGATTTCTACCAGAAATAATGATCTTTAATCTGATCCTCTGAGATAAAGACGTTAATCGTCTGTAAAATATAATCAAAATGACAAATTACATTCTATGTGGTGTATATCTATAGAATCAAAGGGTCAAACACAGTTTAAACCACAAAGAAGAAGAATTTTGTTTTTTCTTGATGTAAACAACACTGGGCCCCTGGCTTTCTCTTGTTGGGGCCCCTGGCTCTATCAGCCCCACTAAAAGGAACGGAAGCGGACTTACGTAACGTCTCAACTTTTTTTCAGGAGGAGACTTTCGCAGCCAGCCCTGGCACACCACCTCCCCCCCGCTCATCGCGGCCCCTGCTCCCCGGACTCCGCTCGGCTTCGCTGGTTGTGGGGAGGAGGGGGTCTCCGCCCGCCTCAGCGCTGTCACTGCAACACAAGAAAAGTTGAAAATGAAGCATTTTGGGGGCCACAGAGCCTCGGTCCCTCCTTCCACAGACACTCACCGACAGCAGGGAGTTTCTCAGAAATGAACACAACAGATTCCCACCAGTTGGAGTCAAATCCACGCACTATTTCCCACGCTCGGAGTGAACACAGTCCTGCTCTGTTTTGCTTTTATACAAGAAAGAAAACCCCTAAAAAAGTCCAACTCTGTTTCAGAAATGAAGAACTGGTTCTGAAAAGGTGAAGTTTCTCTGCTTTGTTTTTCCATAAAGCTAATCCCAGTCCGGAGCGGAGCGGCGGCTCCCACTTGGTGACGGCGGCTGCAAACGTCCCACGGCGACCCGGCGCATAATGCTCGAACCGCGGCAACCTTTGGACGGAACCACGGCGCTCACAGCCAGCTTCTCCTGCACTTTACTGCCATGGTCCCTTAATAGTGATTGACAGCGTGTCTTTCCCTACAGCCTCCACTAAAACACAGCTGAGTCAAGCTAGCTGATGCGCACGCGCGACAGAACGGAAGTTTGAGTAGCGAGCTTTCAGAATAAAAGCACGGTGTAGCAACTTAGACCAGGGATCTCCAACGTTTTCCAGGCCAAGGGCCCCCAAACTGATGGCAAGATGGAGCGGGGACCCCCTAATTATATATACTGTATGAAATTGTGTTAGAAGTTTTTCTTTTTATGTATTAATGTTTTTCAAGGCTGCACTTTAGAAAAGGAAATTGTCTAGAGCTGTTTTAAATTAAATTTATTTTTGTTTACATTCATGTATACCAAATGACAAAAAATCTGTCTAAGTCTACTATCAAACTGGTTCTTGTTGCTTTTTGTATCTCTGATTCTGTCTCCTTGAACCTCAGTCGGCCTCGGCAGATGGCCGCTCACACTCAGCCTGGTTCTGCTGGAGGTTTCTTCCTGTTAAAAGGGAGTTATTCCTCTCCACTGTCACTACAAGCATGCTTAGTGTGAGGGATTACATCCGAGTCAATGAGTTGATGTAATCAACTGGTTTTCCTTAGATAGAAAACTTTGAATGAACACCCTAATTATATATATTGTATTAAATTGTGTTCTATCAAACTGATCCTATAGTCAATCTATTACTGATGGAGTAATGTAACAAAATAAGTTTCGCCCTGGGATTATTAAAGTATTTCTGATTCTTTTTCCTCATTGATGGGACAGGTGTTGTGAATGAAACGATGTCCAGGTTCAATTAGCTCCCGTGTGTCGCTGAATGTGTGCATTGATGACTGAAAGACATCTTCTGCCTCCATTTATCTGTTTACTACAGTGTGTTGAATTCATGTTAATGTTTATTTAAAGATATTTCAATTAGTGGAAAAAATTGCAGGGGGAATATTAAAAAAAGTCTAATCAACCAAAACGTTCTCGACCCCCATGCAATACCTCCGTGGACCCCCTCATTCAAACCTCCCACTTAGGACAGCAATAAAAAAAAAACATGTTTTTGACTTACATATCCCCTTATATCAGCATCAGCCTATACAATACAACATAAACCTAAGCCATGTGAAAGCAAAATGATTAACAAAAGGATTAAGCCATGGTAAGAGGTAGTGTTGCAGCGATACCAGTATTGGTCGGGGCCCTGATCCAGCACAAAAATGGTGGTCTCGGCAAGTATGGACAAATAGGGCACCGATACCATTTTGAGAGCTAAATGTTTATTAAACTATTGACACCCATTCCAGGTAGGCAATAAAAAGTTTTGGTGGATTCATTTTGTATTTGTCTTTTTCCTGCTTCACAAAGGTAGGCAGCAGCTTGAAAAAGCCATGAAGGCAATTATTTTACATCCAAGTAGTATGCAGATCTTCATATATATATACACACACATACAACAATTTGAAACCGATGGTATCGGTATTGGCCGATACTGCACAGCCAGGTATCAGATATCGGTATCGGGGCCAAAAAATGGCATTGATGCAACACTAGTAAGAGATATACAAAGAGGTTTTTATATCAGTGTAAGGTGAAAGCTTTGCGGCATGTATTTCATCATGTATATAAGCAATAATACAATTGTTTTAGGCTACAAATTTTAGGAAAATTATGAAATATCTCAAATCTCAGCTCCGATGATGAACAATGATTTTCAGACTTTTTTACCGGTTTCAATCTAAATATTTATTAATGTAACAGGTTTATGAATGAAATACAAATAAAACAGTTAAATGTTTGTTTTACTGCAGAAACATTTGACGGATTCAAGCTGCCTTTTATTGTGAACGAGAAATTCCAGGTTTCGTTAAGGTTTGTTTTTATTATTTTGAAAATCTCAATCGAAAAATTCGTGGAGGTCAAACTTTTTAGCTTGATCTCTTGTAGCTTGGAGACTTTTGGACGGACTGGAGAGGCGGCGGGCAGGAAAATAGAGTTTAAAAAGTGATCATCTGGATTCTGGCCCTTCCTGGAGTTAAAATAGGTCTGTTTTCATGACTGAGGCCCGAGTTAACAGAGATATGTCTGCTTTAGAAGAAGCAAAAGCTGGATCTGGATCCCAGAGACGCATGATGGGCCCATCTCAGGGACACAGCCTCAGGTGTCCAACAGAACAGCCGCCATGCGCAGAGGAGAGCCGTGACGCAGGAGACAACCTCTCACCTAACATCAAGGATTTCCTGCAAATTATTCAACAAATTTTAATATTTACACTTTGCACATGTGGGATGAAAGGTTTAGATATTTTTCTCAACTTTTGCCTCCAATTCTCCTGATCCAAGCTTTTTAAATCAGTTTCTGGATTCTTGTCATGAAAAAACATGAAAAATGTGAATCTTTCTGCTAATTTCTTTTACAAAATCTCCAATACTGTTGTATCTTTTTCCTCATGTTCTCCTTAGATTTCAGAAAAAGTCCTCTCTCCCAGAAATCAGCAGAAAATAAAAAACCAGTAAAGGTTCTGAGACATTTTTAATTACAATCGGAAATGTATCTGAAATAAAATTAGCTTTATATGCATCCATGTTATACAAAGACTTTTTAAATAAAACGATATATTTAAAAAATGGATTAAAGCCACTGAGGTTTTCAGCTCTTTTTCAGTTTTGTGGAAGTTAATTCCAGATTAGTCGAGCAGAAGAACTAAAAGCTGCTTCTATATGTTTAATTCTGATCCAGCAGAGCTGAGAGGTCTGGCTGTTGATCCACTGCCAACCAGTCTGTAATGTATTTTGGAGCTAAACCATTCAGTGATTTCTAGACTAACAGAAGGATTTTAAAGTCTATTCTCTGAGATGTGGGGAGCCAGAGGAAGGACTTTAGAATAGGGCTGATGTTCTCCACTTTCTTAGTTCTAGTGAGGACTCAGGCAGCAGCATTCTGGATCAGCTGCTGATCCACTTTTAGGCAGACCTGTGAGGACACTGCTCCAGGAATAAATTCTACTAAAGATAAACAAAACAGGAAATAATTTTTTAAGATTGATTAGTCTTTTAATTCATGAGATATTCTTTAGGTGACAGAAGGCCGAATTTGTTCCAGTCTTTATGAGCCTCTGAAGGTTCAGGTCTGAGTCCATCACTACAACCAGATTTAGAGCCTGATTGCTGCTTTCTAGCTGGATTAAATGAAGCTGAGTGCTAACTTGTAAACACTCTTCCTTTGGTCCAAAAACTATTACTTTGGTTTAGTTTGAGTCAAATGAACATTTTATTCATCCATGGGTAGATTTCTTCTCTGCATTCACCCAGAGCTGGAATCGGTTCATAGTCACCTGGTGATGTACAGCCGGGAGTCATCTGCATCACTATGGTAACTGATGTTGTTGTTTATTAAGACCTGAGTCAGGGGTAGCAGGGAGATACTGTATAGAAGGGGCTCTAAGGTGGATCCCTGCGGAACGCCACATGGGGTTTCTATGATTCTGATGGAAAGTTACCTACAGACACTAAACAGTCTCTGTCCTTAGGAGGATTTAAACCAGTCCAGTTCTAGACCAGAAAGGTCAACCCAGCTTTCCAGACTCTCTAATAAAAATGATCAACAATGCAACAGCTGTACTAAGGTCCAATAATACCAGGACTCTGGTTCTTCCTCAGTAGATAACAACAAACACCTTGATGAGGTCAGTAGAGGAGTAGATCTGGTTAAAGGTTTCAGCAAAACTCTCCTTAAAGATGCATTTTTTATGATATCTCTCTTTGGCAAACTGAGTCACTGGAAATCATGTTTTCAACCATATCCCATCAGGAATGTTTAGACACTTAGTGATAATCAAGTCTGTTTGTGTGTTTGCTGTTGGTTTAAACCAAGGTTTCCTAGAGTATCACTTAGTTTGATACTTTCAAGTAGAAAGTATTTCTGTTCCCAGAGTCAGACTGAGGTCATATTCAGGGAGTCCCTGTCGTAACATAGACAAGCCTTCTCAATGTATAACTATAGGAGTTTTAAGTGCTTTTGGTTAAATATTTTGGCAATTGTATTTTATGCTTGTTGATATTTATGTCATAAAAGCTGTGTTTTGAAAAGTTCTATAAAAATACATCTATTATATAGACAAGTTGACATGCATTGTTTAATCATCACTTAACATCAAATCAACAGCGAATATACTTTATCCTATATCAGCTAAGCAGCTGTTTAAAAACTGCATAGATGTGCTACAGACTAAATATTCCTCTGTTTCAGCCCAATGAAGCAAGTGGCTGCACTCATCTGAGGGTGATCCAGTCCTCCCTCTCCTTTCCCCTCAGACTGGTATCCAAGGAATGTTACTGGAATGCTATTGTTACACAAACACGTCCACTGAAAGGACACAGTACTTCTTTTAACATTCTTTATTATATTGTGGTAAGCCTAATTATCAAGATGGAAATTCTGGTTTTCACATAAAGTAAATGCTAAACATAATATCTCAGAGTGCAGCAACAAATAGCAGCTTAGGCTTGGTCCCTGGTGGGACATATTTGACTGATTTTAGTTTAATACGTGTTGCTTTACTTTATATAGCTTTGGATGCTGATCATGTTCTGTCTCTTATGGTTAAAATGCATGTTTGACGTTATTAAGGACTGCTTTATAAATAGTTGGAGAGCTAAACAGGAAAATTAATGGGTTTATGTTGAAAAGCTAAGCCTCTACCAGCCATGAATCCTAGCAGCATGATGAATGTTTTGTTGTTAGGCCAAATATCTACCAGCTGTGGGTCCATTAGAAAGCTGGAACCTGCTGTTATGGAAATCTGACCTTAAAAAAAAGTCATGCTTTTCCTTTTGAAGGGCTTAACTTTGATGTATTAAAAAACAGAAGCAAACATAATCACTTGTATTTTTAGGGGGGGAACATTCTTTGGGAACCAATATTTTTGGGGTAACCTTCTCCCTGATAACTAAAATCCTGAGCCTCTTTTCCTTCTTCAGTTTCAGCAACACTCTAAATCTGATCGATATTCTTTCTTGTTTATCTTCTTTTTAATTTTGTCTTTAATCTGAGAAAAGTAGCATAAAGAAGAATCAATTATTTTATCTCAATCATGGAGCTACTAGGATTGAGCAGCTGAGCTCGACCTACTGTTCCCATTGGAGCAGGACATCAACGTTGGCATGGTAACCAGCAGTAAATATTAATATTTTAGACCCAACAAAATAAAATAAAAAACGTTTATATACGTTCTCTGGATGTATTACAATTGAAAAAAAAAAAAGTGTTGTCATGACCTTTGGGAAACCATCCTATCCTTACCTGGGCTGTCCCAAATGGTTAAAACTTGAATTTAACGGAACAAGTAAATATTTTCTCTGACAAACAAAGAGGCATTTAGGAGCTAAATAGCAATGCGGGGGAAAAAAAAAAAAAAAATACAGAAAATGTTTGTCTGATTTATTAACAGAGAGAAAAAAAATGCATATTTTTTATACTTTATGCAAATATCTAGTTTTAATACAGAAACATGTGGTTTTACTGCTCTTCTTTGATGTGAGCACACATGTCGGTTATTTTATGCAAACTTAAAAAAAACATCTTCCAACAAGTAAAGAAGCATTATGTGGAAATTATTTTATTTGTTAGCTGCAACAATAAATTGGCGAAAACTCTAAATCAATCAATGAATGAAATGTTAGCAGCCGTAAAGCATTTAAATTTACCTTGTGGATAAAGATCCAGATGTTGGTTTTCTGGGTCAATACAGGGTGAGTGTTAACATTTGCCCTTTATGTTGAAATGACATAACAAAAGGAAAGAGTTATATTAACTATGCAGATGTACATTAGCAAACCTAGGCAAACTAACAATAAACAACTAGTTGATTGAAACAAATGTGAACTGGCCCCTCAGGCGATTAAAAAGTTTGTATAAAATATTGTGAACTAATAAAATGTATAACAGGAACTGATAGTGTAACATAATATGAATTATTATCAAAGCAAGTTCCAATTATTTAATTTTTTTTACAAATTGTACAGATTATTATACATGTTTGCCTGTTTTGATTAAAACTATGTAGATGTTTTTGTTTTGTAGTTTTCCCCGAGTTGCTGTTTTTGCTTATCTTGTACCTCTTGGGATGCCGTAGCCGATAAGGTGGGCTAGCAAATCAGTTGTACCAATGAATGGCTGGAAATTAACTGTTGGCAGGGTTCAAATATATGCTTTGCATTTCCCAGCTGAAAGTGAAGCACATATCTTGTTTTGTATTATGAGCCAATGTTCTTGTTATTTAATCTTTGCATTCTTTAGTTTCCCTGTTGATGATTATAGTCATATGGATGGAGAAGGAAAATAAAAACCTGAAAATAACCTGTTGAGGCTGCGCTAAATATTTTTCAAAAGCTGGGGGGCTGTTACATGTAGAAAAACAAGATAAATACTTTATAGAAAAACCAGAAGGCTGAGACTCCACTTGCAGAGATCAGGTCTGAAAAAAGCAAAAGCAAAGGAAACAATTAAACATCTGAAAAAACGGATATCAGACCCAAACATTCAGCTAAGACACATCCTACATAGCAGGTTTCTACTTTACTGTTCAGGGCACTGGTTGTTCTAGTGATTTCCCAGTTCCCCTTTTCAGGCCCAGTTTGTCTTTACCCACTTCCATTTGAGCAGAATAGTTTTTGCAGTCCAAGCAAAAATATCAAACTACAGAACTATTTTGTTATTTCCTAATCAGCTGCTGACTAAAAGCAGAATATGATGAACTAATCACATAATAAAATCAAGCTGAGGGATTTTTTTCTTAAAGACAAAAAGCTGAGGAAGCAGAAAAAGAAAAGGCTCTGATCTGCTATAGGTTTGTGTTTATAAAACTATGTAATGTTTACCTAAAACAGCACTGCAAGGATAGTTGACCTGACATGATCACAAAGGCCAGTCAGTCCAGTTAGCCTGTTTAACATGCTGATCATCTATGCTGATGAAGAGTCTCAGTCATCATAAGCTTTCTAACATTTGAATGACATTTGAACTGAGAAAGCTTCCTGGACGGGAGGCGAAACGTCTTCGAACCTTGGAAACCAAGTCCAGTGGATTGTTTTTTAAACTTTTACGGAATGCTGATCATCAGAGAGTGTAAAATACTGGGAGGAGAATATAAAATGTAATTACTTGCCATTTCTCAAACCTTAAACAGACTGTGGATGCAGTGTTTGCCTCGTTTGAAAGTCGGTGCAAAAACATCTGTAATCATTGTGGCGAACAGGCATTTAAGAGCAGAAATAGAAGGAAGAGAAACAGCAGAAAAACAGTTATTCCACTTCTTCCTCTTTTGTAACTGTCTTTTCTGTTTGTCTCTCTTATTCTGTGGAAAGCAACCCTTACTACATCCGCTGCAAATCCATCCAGCTCAGTTCAGGAGAATTTGAAATCATTCCCATTAATAAGGTGGAGAAGTTGCCTTCAGTTGCTGGAAATTTAGATCAGTAGAGACATACAGGCTGTGTCCAAACACCCGTCCTAACCCCTAAATTCCTCAATCAATATATAGAGCGGGGACTATATAGTAGAGTTTATAGTAAACTCAGTTAACTGACCGTTTGGACAGATGATCACTACTTTTCATTCCCTGTGGGTCACATAACTCCGCGTCCACTGCACGCTGCCTGCGGCATCTTTGTTATTCACTGCTATCGGGTAGCGACAGTGGTACGCTCTGACAGGAAATCCCATAATACTTTGCGAGCAGAGCTCTCACCGCAAAGCATTCCAGGATATATCTACTCGTCTAGTCACCATGGATGATCACTTCTTTTCAAGTTGCATTGTGTGAAATTTTGGGTCCAATTTTTCATCCACTAGACGTTCAGACACTCATTTAAAAAGACCTAACCACTATATAGTGCCCTATATAGTGATTAGGGCGGACATTTGGACACAGCCATAGTATATGCGGCAAATCTGTTGTTGGGATAAACTCACTGCAATGTTTTATTGTCCTGTGTCTGGATCGATCAGTATAGCAACAATCTAGTTTGTAACTTCTTCCAGAACTGTCCAGTAATGCGTTTTCTTGCACTTGTCTGTTCGTACATTTTTAATCGCAGTCATTAGATCAAATGGAAAACGTAGCAGCAAGTCTGTTTCTTGAATATGTAAATAACCATAAAAGTATCAAAGTGCAGCACTGCTGAATAGGAAGATTTTCCTTTCCCACAGATGAGTGGACATCTCTTTGCATTAAAAATGGTAGAGTGCGTTATTATGCTTCTCTCTGTATGCTGCTGACTTATAGCAGCTGTCTGCTGAAAACTCCCAATCTTTAGTGGCTTCTTTCATCACTTTGCATTCAAGTCCCACCTTAGAAATTATAATCACTGCTTAGAAAAACTAAAGGGTCTGTCTTTAAATTTATTTTGTAGTTATCAAATTGTCTAGCTTTTGGAGAACAAATGCTGAAAAAAATTTTTTTTGTTCCCCTTTTAATAAAATAAAAACTCTAAGTTCCCCTTTTATAAAAGACATGAGAACCGAAATTCTCCATTAATTAAAAAGAAATGTTTTGTGCATCGCTGGTGTCAGAGAAACATGACGTGGTAAATGTGTCTTTTGGACATTGCTTTAGATCTGAATCAGTTATCTTGACTTGTTGTCTAGGTTGAAATGATTCAGATGTTAAAAGCTCCTCCACCGTGTTTCACCTCAGAGTCATTTTATAGGCCATTGAGCCTGATTATTACTATTATTCTGTTCTCACAACCATCAAGGGAGATCCTTTTTCCTCTACACATAATGATCAAGCATACCATCTGTGTGCAGTTCTGCTGCAAAATGTTTCTGCCTTTGGGACGCAGGAAATAAGATCAGGCCCCAAGTCTTGAAAAGGCAAACACATCCAAACCTGATTTAAATGTTTGTGACACAGAGCAACCTTCTACAAAAACAAATGACACCAAAGGGAAAAACAAACAAACATTTTAAATACATTTTATATACAACTGCTCAGAAGGAGCTGATTAATGTTTCAATGTTTGAGCCAAGTAATCCTCAATGTTTATGGAGGAAATCCGACACCAAGTCGTCTCCTCGCCAATCTATGGAAAGCATATAGAGGGAACCATCATTCCAACTTTCTTTTTTTTTTCCTGGTAGCAATAATTATGACATTGTTTTATGTTATTAAGAGTGTGAACAATGCAGTTAAGTGAGATGATTATGATCTGAACCTGGGATTATTTCTGTGAATCCAGGTGGAGGAATGTAAACCTCAAACTGTACTAAAACGCTTCAGCTGAGTATTAGATTAACAAACTAGCTGGTTTGAATATCTGATCAGGTTATCCTCTTTCCCACTGAAATTAGCAGGTTAATGGTTTTTTTTTTTTTTAAACATCGGTGGACCCGCTAACAATCTCCATTTGGCTCCCTTTCCATTGGTGAAAGAAAACTGGTTCTGACTCCCCGCTGGCAAGCTGCATGGGCTCCGACGCCCACCACTGTGTATCTGGTAAAGGTAATCAGGGAAGTAAACAATGGAGGGTGACTTGTAGTGAGCCAGCACATAATCAGTTTTCTTGATTGTTTCTTTCTTTTCTCCCTCCGAATGTCTCTCACCAGTACTGCGCCATGTCTATCAAATGTGCACAGAATTGTTTTTGCTTGTTTGATCAGAGGCGACTAGCGCGGTGTGTTAACGTCCGTACTATGCGCTCAATGGTATCATGTAAATTAGCATGTCGACCCGGGTCTTACGCTCCCAATATATGCCATCCAATTTAGAGTCAAGCCGTTTGAAGGCTGTTTTAACCCGGTTAAAATACCAAGTGACACGCGTCAGTGAGCTGTTCACACTGCCAATAAAAGCCAATGGTTCCCGGGTTTAAAAGGGTTTTTTGGCCAGTGGGAAAGGGGTTTATGTCTCCTCCATAAGCTTTCCAGAAAATAATCAACCAGAGGAATCTCCTGAGCAAATCCCAAATCATAATCTCCAAGAAAATGGTGGAGCAGAAAGATGTCTGGGTTTCCCTTCTGTTCCTTATTATAATAAAGGATTACACACAAAAGATTTCTTGATATATACTATTTTTCTTTTAATTGCATGAAACCTTAAAAACAAATGACGAAAAATGAAGAAAATGTTTGCAGCTTCTGATGCAAAGTCTCCAAGCTGTGCTCAGAAGAACAAGGTCATAAAAACACTTCATCCTAAGTCAGTTCTTCTATTGGTAGGTTGAACAGATCACGCATGGATCATCATGTTGGTAAGTGGGACAGAGTATTAAAAACACACTCATCAGCCAATCAAAACTAGCTTACATATTTAGAAATAAACAAAAAAAGTGCTTTAAAATCAAGACCTATAAATGTACTGAAGCTGTTTCTCTGCATTTCATGGAAGATACAGTTTGAGCATCAAACTTATATAGACTGTAGGAAAAAAAAGACCTTTTTTTTCCAGCTGTCTGATCTTTAATCAGACCTAATTTTCCAGGTTTATACATATTATGTAAATATTAATCATTTTCCTTTTCAAAAGCCCGAAATTTGCAGCCACTGTGATTGCTTTACTTTGCTTTTAAATGGGTCATAGAATGCCAAACCGAGTTTACATCGTCATAGATGATTAACGATAGTTCAGCGGGTGAAATGGACCCGTCACCCGCTGGCTCCTTCCCCCTGTCGCCTTGAGTTCCCGGACCAATCCCGGAGCTGACTGCTCGGTTCTGCTGCGCTGTAGTCGACCAAAATCCCAGACGATTTTGAAATTCCCACGACTTTTTTTTTTGGGTATGAAAAGTAGGATATGTCCGGGAAAAGGATGTCTGGTCACCCTACCATATCAACAATTTCGATGTTTAAGTGAGTGAGTGCTTGTTGCTATGATGAGTCTTTGCTCAGCAGCTTCACTAGTTGTAAACCAACCAATCAGCGCACAGCTCATCTAAATATTGATGAGCATACCATAAAACAGGGGTGTCAAACTGGTTCCAGAAAGGGCCGTGTGGCTGCAGGTTTTCTCTCCAACCAAGCAATAGCACACCAGACTCCATTCATCTCATCAAGGGAGTCCAATCTGAACATGACTTGTTGGGATGATAGGAGTCTGGTGTGCTTTTGCTTGGTTGGAAAGAAAACCTGCAGCCACACGGCCCTTTCTGGAACCAGTTTGACACCTGTGCCATAAAAGGAATAAAACCTGTTGTTTCATTCTGGGGCTTTTAACCAGGCTCGCATTAGGGCTCATAAAACAGCAAATATGTCATTTTCAGCCCAACCAATGTTACACACCCTGTTCAGAGACCTTTAGGACCAGCACTAAAACCCTATAGAATCATTCTATGACCCCTTTAAGAGTAAATGGAGACCCAGGAGAAGAGGTCTTGGTTTTGCACAGTTCTGATTCCACAATTCACATCATTTTAAGTGGAGGAAAACACCTGTTGGACACTCTTAGGAGCCCCATTTATCCGTTCAACAGTCAATGAAACCCCGCTGATTTCCAGCTGTTATACAGTCCAAGAAAGAAACACTCCATGTCCTAGTGTGCAGTGAGCCAAAGAACAAAAAAACCCTAAATAGTCCAAGAAGAAGCAGGCTGGAGCTGGTAGGAGTCATAGGCTGAATGGAGGTACCTAAAGTTTTCAAATGCACTCAGGATCAAGGTCTTCGGCTTGGTAAAACCCTCCCTGAGGTCAGAGGAAACTAAAACTCAATCATAATGAACAAAAGACTGAGAATAATGTCCTAAATGCCAAGCGGGGGGGGTGGAAGCACCATGTTTTTTGCTGGTAGCCTTCTTTAAAATGGACGTTGGCCAAGAAGCTGAAACTCGGCTGTCTTCCAAAGCCAAATTCGGAGCTTCCATCACCAGGTTCTGGTCTCAGAACTTGCACAGCAGGTTTGAGCTCGGCAGCTTACCAAACTGGCCCAGTTACACCAGTTCTGTCAGGAGGAATGAGCTCCAGCAATCTATGAAGAGAAGCTTGTGGAAGGAAACCCATGTTCCACAGCAGTTCTACCACAGACTGAAAAATTATAATGAAACATCTGAGTGTGAAGAATATACAGAAAAAATATTTCATCAATTTTCTTCAGATTGTGAGAAGATATATTTAAAAAAACAAAAAAAAATTTTGAAACCAGAAAACAATCCAAATCATTTGATGCTTAAAAAAAGTTGAACTTTAATCAGATCCTCAGGATATAAGAAATCTAGGGATCAAAGCCACCTCCTGATGGCCAGTGTGTGTGAGTTATCTTGCTTCTGTACATGGTAGGACTCCTGTGCCCAGATTCATTTGGGGGGGGGGCTCTCACAGCAGTTTGTTTCAGTTCAGAACACCAGTCTGCTGATAGTGTTGAAGCCTCCCCCACCTCCTCCCCCTCCTCCAGATGGGCCACAGCTCCCCGGTGGGTTGTTGTCATCTGAGCCGTTTGGTCGGAAGGAGCATGAAGAGGAGGCGGCCTGCAGAGCTTGGGTCCGAGCGCTGAGCTCCTGCTCCTGTTAGAGACAAAAATCAGATCAAATCTAAAAAGCACCAAGTTGTTCAGAAGTGGCTCCAAAGCACAAAGCTTTATTACTGCGTCCTCTAGAGGAGAACCACTGAAGGTATTTACACAAGTGAGAGGGGGTTTCAGTCTAACGCCTCACAGCTCAGCGATGTGTGAAATTACACCTCACGTCTTTAAACAGAACGGCTTGACTCAGAGTCCCAGATTAGGGCTGCAACTAACCATTATTTAAAAAAATCGATGAATCGTCGAGTATTTTTTCGATTAATCGATGAATCGGACAAAAAATATTTTTATATTAACCTCTTTATTCCAAAATAAACATTTTAGACAGAACAGAATATATATATAATCTGAAAGCCATTGGAAAAAATGCAACCAAATCCCTTAAACAACTATAGTACCTAATTGGAAGACGAGCTCCTCGTGATGAGGTTTAATCTCTGCAGTTGCTGTGTCAGAGGTTAGTCAGAAAACACTAGCAGACAAAAAGCAGAGAACCCAGCAGACAGGTCCAGGAGGAGAAACTCTAAGCGGATCTGGTTCTGAAACAAGATCCCAAAATTTCCACATCCCACAGAGATCCATTCAACCCATCAGCTGAAAAAACACAATAACTGCTGCAGAGATTCACTGATCAAGTAGGACAATCAAATTGAAAACTGCAACTTCCCTACAGGCAGCTCTTTTTTTGCACTACAGTCCTGACCTTCAAAGATTCCAAATAAGAAGTCCAAAAAAAAAAGATAAAAGGGCCGTAGGGCAGGTTACTGATAACAGGAGCTGAGAAGTGGACAGAGCCAAGGTTAAAAAGGAGCATATTTCTGTTTTGGGAGGTGGCCATAAAAGAAAGAAGTTGGAGATAAAGGTGATGATAAGAATGTTCCAAAGGTTTTAATCATGATTAATATAATTTATAATGACCTAAGGTCAGTTTGCAGGTGGTAAATATCTAGATCTACAGCCCCTCCACTCATAAATCTATAGTCTGCGGGATTCTGACAGCAAAGCCCCAGGAAAGCTCACCGTTCCGCTCATTTTAGACACACTTACCACCATCCTGCAGGACCAGGTGGTTTCACTGCAACAACAGAGCTCTACATCAGTTTTTCTGTAAATATTTTTCATTTCCCTCGTTTTGAGTAGATTGGTAAAACAATTTACTGAAGGAGTAAGAGGATTTCTGTTAAAAATAATAAAAACTTATCTTATTCCAGTGTATTATTTCTAAAGATCCTATTTTAAAGGCATACACCCTCCTTCCATTGACAGATCGTCTTATTAGCCGCTCATATTAAGGGAAGATACGCTGATTTTCAGAGATGTTTAATTACTTTTAGATTTGCAGAGTGTTGCTCTACAGTGATGCAGATAGGTGCCTGAGTGACAAGGACTTGCCTGTAGGAACAGCTTGTTGTCTTCGATAATAGCGTCCAGCAGCTCTTTTTGCAGGGGGGGCTCAGCGCTCGCTCTCATTCCATTTGCTGTTTGTCCCTCGTTTCGGCCGGACCCTGGCAGCTCCTGTTTCCTGTACATGAGCACATACGCCGTGTCCTTGGGGAAGCGGTTGGTGATGTTCTGGACCGACTGTAGGGAGGTGAACGTCACTTTGCTGTCATTGAACAGGAGCCAGTCCTTTGCCTCCAGGCCGCTGGGAGCGGAGACGTCAGCTTGTTCAGACGTGCAGAGACTGCTGGCAGCTTGGCCATTGGCTGAATCGTCTGAGGTGGGAGGGAGGCCCCCTGGACACTGCATCCCATCTGCTCCATTGATGTTTCGGCCGTAGGAATAGTAGTGGCCGCTCTCTGATGATATACCAGAATGCACCACTACAGAGCTCAGCATATAGGGCACAGACTGGACCCAGGTTTCACTACCTTCGCTCACCTCTGCCTCATCCATCTTCACTTTCCCCTCCTCTTCCTCTTCTTGTGATGATTTGAGTTTCTTAGCCAGGTTCTCGCTGCTCTCAGGAGAATCAACTTGCAGGGGAGATGAGTTGGTAGAGGAGCAGTGCACAGGTGTTGAAGAGGCAAAAACAGGAAGTCTCAGAGCTGGTGGGATGATGACGCTGTCTAGAATCTTCTTACGGATATGGCTTTTGGCATCGTAAGAGAACCGCAGCAATGTGAGAATGAGGTACTTGGGTGCAGAGACTACTTTCATAGTCCTCTCAGCTCGTTGGAGGGAAATGCACGTCTCACAAAAGTAAGCGTTGTCTTCGTCGAGGATCTCAGGAGCCAGAAAATAGTTCACCAGGTCCGGCACTGCGAGAGGGGGCTCAGCAGTCATCACTGGCTCATATTGAATGTTGGGGGCTGCGCTGCTGGCTGAGCCTGATTCTGGGGCTTCACTGCCACCATTGACAGATCCCTGACAGAGCAGCTTGGCCTCCTCTGAAGGTCTCTCTGCTTTAGGGCTGCCCTGGGAGGAGGCTGAAGGACAAAAGGCCAAAGACAGGTCCGTAAAAGGCTCTTCTTTCTCAGAGATGCAGTTACATTGCATACAGCGGATGCCTGTGATCAGCTTTCCACCAAACATCCGTTCTATTAAAGTCCTCCCATCGTCTGCAGACTGGTTCTCTGCCTCGACCGAATCAGAGTCCTGGGGCTCTTTGGAAGATGCTGGACTTGTTGGGTCTCTGCTTATCGTGTTGGCCAAGGAGGCAACCCTTGGCTTGGCTGACTGCAGGACGTGAAGCGTTTTCTCCTCTTCGTGTAACCTTGAAAAATCAGGAACACTTTATCAGATTTATGCCGTTAGTGGAACCAATGAAGTTAATAAAATCCTACATCAAATAGCAATGTGAACCAGAAGAGTATTTATCCCCCTTTACTCTGATGCACATCAATAAAATCATGTGCAAAAAACATTTAGTGGAGAACATTTATGGACGAACAGGCTCATGAGAATAATAGGAAGAAAAGTTTAACATCCCAGCAGAAACGCTCATGATGACTGGAGGAGTTGCAGGTCTCTGCTGCTCAGGTGGAGAATCTGCTGGCCAAGGACAAAGCTTTGCTGGGAGAAAACCATAAGATTTGGGAAAGTCCAGTATGACACAGAGGGAGCTCTGCTCAGATGAGATAAAGACAGAATATGCTAGTTTAGATGCACAATGCTGTGAGTGATTGACAGCTAACCATCCCCACCATGAAACACGGTGCTGATGGCATCATGCTGTGGGGACGCCGTTCTTAAGCCACGACTGAGAACCCGGTCTGCACTGATGAGAACTGGGTCAGTGCACTGAAACTAGGGCTGCAACTAACGATTATTTTAAAAATCGATGAATCGGCCAATTATTTTTTCGATTAATTGATGAATCGGACAAAAAAATATTTTTTATATTAACCTCTTTATTTCAAAATAAACATTTTAGACAGAACAAACAAGCACACAAGTACAGGTTGCTCATTAACTGTACTGGTACAATATGAAAAATAAATGTTTGTGTTAAAACTACACAAACTTACATGAGAAATGTAGCTGTACATCCACAAAATATAGGGTACTTTGTTTCATAAAGCGCAAAAAAAGACATTTTTGTTTTTAAAGCCCCTAAGGGGCTCAAACAATAGGTCCCCCCATTTCAACAAATTAGTTTTTTTTAGACTAGAAGAGTTCTGCCTTTTAAGAGAGGAAAGTATAGCAGTTAAAGATGCTACTTGAGAAAATACTGAACCATAGAGATAAAAATAGCCCTGTGATTCAAATTATAAATTGTATTTGGAATAAAAATGAGAGAACTGGGGGTGCTAAAAACACATCCTCCAAAGACAGATATTTACATGGGAATGTGGCATATAATTAACTGACATATTACTGATCTTGCTGGATTTTATTCTGCTTTACTTCCATAAATTGCAGGATCTTCTTTACTTTATCTTTGCCAGAAGATTTAAACTTTAAAAGCCTTGCCCTCATAATTTGCAAGTTAATTTATTTATAAAGAAAATATAAACGCTGCTTAAGCTAATTCAAATGAAATTAAAAGTAAAATAAGTAGCCAACCTCATCACTGTCTGTAACCTGCTAACAAGGTAAGGAAAGCATCAGATGAGCCACCTGAGAAACTAACGTTACGTTTCCCCACTTTAAAACCAAACAAACATGGTGGTTCCGTGCCATGTTAATTTGTTTAGACAAAAGTTGCATGTTACGACTTTTTTCACTTTACAAAGCGCAGGCTATTTTAATTATTGTGATCAATTTGCGCCGTCAATCCTGGCGCATGCGCGCTTCATTTGCAGTCTGGACGCTGAGGGTAAACATCCTGCGGCTCTGACTGCAGCGCTGAGAGGGACTCCTGCGGGAGAATGGAGTTGGGATGGGGGAAGCGCCCCACGGCAGAGTAGGAACGATACATGCTTTCACGTAAGAGTCTCCAAAAGCCGCCAGTGACACCGTAAAAAGTCGGCAGATTTGTCGCTAGTCACTTTTTTGAAAAATAGTCGCAGGAGGGGTCTGAAAAGTCACTGAGTTGGCAACACTGCACCTGCGGCGCTGGCTCGCTGTGCCGTATTTTTTTCTTCTTCCCCCGTTTCAGTCAAGTGGATGTGATGACGGCGGCGGCGGATGACGCATTAATCGCGCGACACAACTAATTGATGATGAAATTCGTTGCCAACGCTTTTAAAAGTCGATTTTTATCGATTCGTTGTTGCAGCCCTAACTGAAACCTATGCAACAGACTGAATACATTCAGATTTAAAGGAAAAGTCCGGTCACATTCAGAATTCAAACTTCTGAAATTACTTTAAATATGAAATTATTACAAAATGTTCAATAAATGATAAGTGTTTTAATTAAAGGTAATTTTCATTTCAATGTGCTTTACTGAAGAAATCCATGTTTGTCAAAGAACACTACGGCCACCTGCCGGTTTGTGACATCAGTGCGGTATCGGCTGTTGATCAAGTCCCAGTGCTGTATCTGGTGTTTGTCACAACGCGCTATTATCCAAGTCATCTTGAAAACATTCTTCTTCCAAATGTTGGCTACATAGTACGTGTTTTTTCTCTGGTCAGAAGTTCGATGGAAAATCCTGCCTCTTCAAGTTGGCAATCCAATGACCAACCCGTCCGTGGAGGATCAGGAATCAGAAAGGTGGAATAACTCTTTTTTTTCCACTTTTACCCGATGTATTCCAGCTTCCAGCTGCCATGCACGTGGGCATTGTCAGTTTCACTATAGCTCTGGTGAATTTCAATGGTGAAGTCCTCTGGAAATCGTAAATAGTTGTTGTTGATTGCAGATGTGTCTAGTAGCTCCCATTGATTTAGCTTGTAAAGCGGGGAGAATGGCGCTAGGCTTACCGCACCGTGACGTCACTGCTGGAAGATGGCAGGAGGGAGGGGTTACTATATTTGGGATAAAATGGCCGTTCCCCAACTCATGATTGCAACGAAAATTATCTTTATCTTTTTACTGATTAACTCTAAATTCATTAAATCAACGCGAACGTATTAGTTTTAGTTATAGATTGATTATTGCTTACTGACCTGACTTTTCCTTTAATTCATCAAAATGTGAAAAATCACGGATATATGTTATAGAAAACTAGAAACCCAGTCAGAGCTACAGTATAACCGGGGAGTGGCGGCCTAGTGGTTAGGACATAGACCTTGGAATCCTGAGGTTCTCAGCTTGAGCCCCACTCCCACAGACTGCGACTATGGGTCCCTGAGCAAGACCCTTAATCCCCGATTGCTCCCTGGGCGCAGTATGGCAATATGGCAGCCCACTGCTCTCCAAGGGGATGGGTTAAATGCAGAGGTAAATTTCTCCAATGTGAGATCAATAAAGTTAAATTACCATTGTTATTATAATTATTATTACTATTACAACAGCTCCCAAAAAATCTGTTGGCATAGAATGGCTTAATCAAAGTCCAGACCTAAACCAAATGATCATTTGTGGAAAAAAACGTGGAATCGAGTGTGAAGAATAAAAAAATATGACTGTCTATTTGCCTCAGTTATATAATACTTAATGTTGGTGAGGTTGATGAAATCTTAAAGAAACCGTGAGGTTTCGTGGTTAAACAGACAGGATCTTAATCTTCATTATTCTTCATGGCTTTAAGCTGAAATAAGAGCTGAAGATGAGGCACAGGGCTGGAGGCTCATCGTACCTTTCTAGAAGAAATCTCAGATACTCTGAGCAGTCCTGCTGTGAGCCCACGTTGAACCAGGGAGGACGAGATGCTTCCAAGAAGTTTCTGGGAGCGTATGCTGCCCTCTGTTGGACAAAGCCACACATACACAACTCATGACATCCGGCGGCGGCGAGCAGCGGCAGCATTGTGTTTCCTCATGTAACTGACCTGTGTGTGAGCCAGGAAGGCGAAGAGGAGCTGGAGCTTCTTCATCAGCGTGTTGCAGCCGTTTAGATTTAAAGACAGAACGTGCCTCCTGAAGCTAAGAACAAACACTGGCGTTTAGTTCTCCACACCAACAGCTGCAACACTGATCCTCTGTGGGTGGGTGTGGGGACACACACACACACACACACACACACACACACACACACACACACACACACACACTTACTCAGTTGCCATAAAAAGAGTCTGGATGATGCTGTTCATGTAGCAGGTGTTCCCCAGGTTGATCAGGCCCGTCTTTCCAGTCTCAGACTTCCCAGCTGGCCTCAGTAACCCAGAAGCAAATGAATTCGACTGGGATGTCCAGGCACTTTGATTCAACACCAATTTGATCTTCTCTTCTGAGGGTTTTGGAAGCTCCTGGAGAGAAAAAAGTTCATGCACAGATTAGGCAGAAATGCCTCAAAGCTGAGAGTTTCTAAGAGCATGCATCGGTCCTTTACCTTTATGGCTTCCAATATGTGGTCGTAGAGGTCCGGGAAACCCGAGTACTGATACATCATGCAGTGGATCAGCTCGGTGAACTGCAGAAGGAACGCCTGACTGGTCGGGAGGCCGTCTGAGTTTAGAGACTTAACCAGAGGCACCACATGTGGAACAATCTGAAATAAACAGATGTTAAAGCTATTAAGTCCTTTTAAGATGGAAAAAAAAGCCGACAAGAGAGGTAATGAACATCAGAAACTCCACAGAGACTCGACCCCATTTGCTGATTATTATGGAGTTCTCCTCTTGTTACGATTTTCATTAAATTAAACTGCTTGGCATTTCAATGCTTTGCAGATCATTAGTTAGGAGGATTCCTGAGGCATGGAGGTCATTTCAGAAAGAACAGGAGAAAATGGGAGAACAGATAATGGGATCATATGAGAAGGAGATGAGGTGCTGAGGGTCTCCTACCAAATGGAAGGCCTCTGGAGAGTGCTGGAAGCTCAGCAGCATATGGGAGAGCACGGCTAGCGCACCCTGCCGTACGAGCGGGTACCACAGACGGTTAAAGACCTGCAGGATAAAAAAAAAAAAAGGAAACTTGAAATTTATTCATCCAAATGATTCCTTAAATTAATTTAAAGTCCAGTCAAATTTATTTCTTTAACATATTCAAACTAAATGTCGGTAAAACTCTTGCAAGCTCTTAAGTATGAATAAATCTTAATTCACCAAAACGAATTACACTCTGCTTAGGTTTTATTAAAGAACCAGAGGAACAAACAACCTAATTAGCAGATCTGTAACGTTATTTATCAATCCAGCCTCCTCTAGGGTGTAAAGTTCAGCTTTACTAACCAGTTCGATTTTCAGCAGAGTGACATCTATGAGGATGGTGAACTTCTGAACTGCAGCCAGGCCCCTGAGCAGAGCGATGACCCAGGTGTCCACATGCTGGGCCAGAGGCCAGGACAACCAGTCGATCATTCTTTAAACACACAACAAGCTCCGATCATTAAATACTCTCTGAAAGGAGACTGATCATCTATTATGAACACATGTGATGACTGCAGGACATAAAGAGACAGGGTTACCTGCAGAGAGCTTTGGTCATCGTCGCATCTTTGACGTTCTGGTCTGTGGTGAGACTCTTGATGAGCACATTGATCATCTGCACGGGAATATGCTGGACCAGACTAGCCAGAGCAATAGACGGGTCAAAGGATGGGTCTAAAAAAACAGAGACACCAAGAATCCAGTTTACTTTAAACACGTTGTCCTTCAGATCAGAACAGGACTATAAATAAAACGGAAATAGAAATCTTCTGAAGGTGGCCGCACTGTGAAGCCACATGCAGGCTGAGAAGATAAACCCATTCCTCTGCCTACATCCCCCAGAATGCTGTGCAGCTCTATCAAAATATGTGTTGATATTTTTGTTCCCCTGCCTTTGGGTTATACAAGCTTACATTAACAGGATAAAACTGTTTTTGGACTTTTTTGTAAAGGCATATAACCCGACTATGATGCTGAAGATATATTTAAAAAATCTGTTTTAAAAAAAATGTAAAACAATAGAATGATGCCACTGCTGCTCGCAGTAGGAATAATTATTGTCCACTTGGGAGGGAAGTTAGACAACAAAGAAAGGAAACCTGAAATCTGTGTTGATGTTTTATCATAGACGGATAGTAGAACTGGCTAAATTTGTCGTCATTTTTAACATCTAAAATACATAGATTCGAAACAAATTACAGGTGAGCAGAAGCTGTAAAGACAATAAAAACAAGGTTTTATCAGATTTGTTTTTAATTATGAATAACATTATTTAGAATAGTTACTTTTTATTTCCTTAGTTTTTACGCCACAAGTGTATGGAGGACCAACTTTTCCATAATTAGAAATAAATACATAGATAAATAAATGCTCAATAAATAAATAAGCGTACAATTAATTGCCCCCAAAAATACAACAAACAGAAACAATAGCAGAAATTGAATTATAGATTCATGCATTTATGTCTCACTGTATAATTTACATTTATTAATTTATTGTATTTTTGGGGGCAATAAATTTTACGCTTATTTATTCAGCATTTATTATTTCTGTATTTATTTTTAAATATGGAAGAGTTGGTCCTTCATACTAGTGGCTTGTTTTTTTTTTCCAACGGTAGGCAGACTGGAAAGGGGGTATGAGAGAGTGGTAGAGACATGAAGCGAAGTACCACAGGACAAAGGCCTGCGTCACTGAAGCACGCCCCTAAACACTAGTTACATTTAATTGCCATCATTGAACCACATCTGTGCAAAGGAGAGTGAAAACCATATATTAGCCAGAAGAGGTGTATGATCAACATGATTTCAAAGAAGAGGGAAAGCTAAGATTTGAGGTTGGCAGTTTCTTTACCTGTGGAGGAGATGATGGCGAAGACCTCCTGCAAAGAGAGCAGCAATGTGTCAGGCTCAGCCTTCCAGATGTTCTGCAGCAGGGTGCTGACCTTCGTCACCTGGCTCACATACTCTCTTAGTTCCCGCTCCTCGCTGGCAACGCACTGAAAGCAGCTGATAGTCCTCACCAGCTGCTGACAGAACAAAATGCCCGACTTGTCCCTCGGGATGCACTGCATAAAGTCTGACAGCAAAGAGCTGATCCGTACGCAGAGAGCCGGCTCAGGGCGCTCACACACCATCCTCAAAACCTCCACCTTGATCACGCTGAAGGTGTCCAGTACAGATGGGCAGCTGATGAGCAGCCGCAGGCAGCAGTGGATGTAGTCGACAATGGCGGGGTCTCCGTGTTTAAGCTCCCCGTAGCCCTGCTGGAGCAAACTGAGCACAAAGTCTTTGCTGAAAAAGAGCTCGAACTCTGGGCGGTGGTAGCGGGCATAGGCCTCCAGGACCTGCAGGCCAATCTGCTTCTGGAAAGGGTCGTCACCGAGCAGGATGAGGCGAGTGGTGAGTGTGAACAGCGCTCGACACTGCTCCTCCGTCACATCGTTCTCTGCTGCTTCCACCACCTTCTTCACAATGGCCCTCTTTACCGGAGCAGAGTGGTCCGAGCTGATCAGGCCCTCCAGAATCTTGTCCATGTTGTCCAGCTGCAGAGGAATAAGAGAGTAATGACAATGAATAAATAAGCAACAATACTGTTGTTATTAAAGGGGTTGCGGACCCCCTGTTGAAGACCTCCGTTCTAATGTTTTAAACCACATATTTGGCTGAAAGTTCACCTTCTATCCTCCTAAGTAAAGAACCAGATCATGATATTGGTCAGTTGGTAACAGACTGAAATGTTAGACGTTGAACCAGATCATCCATTTACCTAAACATTGTCAGGATAAACTCTAACCTAGTGAGGAAAGAGAAACAACCAGGCAGCGGTTCTCAGAGCAGGAAGCTTTTCTGTTCCCTGAGTCATAAAAGGCTGTGGGAAACAGAGTGGATGGTTAAAAATCAGAAAAACACTTGAAAACTTGCAGATGTCCTGAAAACTGATGGTTATTATCAATATAAGCTGACAAAAAACTGGTTTAGAATTTTAGCTACTTCATTATTTTCTGTTTTTTAATGGTAAAAAAATCCTCTTTAACTTTAGACCAACACGTCTCTTTAGCAAAAAATAAACAAACACAGAAAGCAAATTCACCTGTGTGTGTCACCTCAGAGTCACTGGTAATGATAGCTGATAACAAAAATGCTTCTTTAAACTTTTTTGGAGTTATAATAAATAAATGAACGAATCAAACAATAACTCAGAGCTTTTCTTTTCAAACATTTGGGTTCAACAATTCTGTCATCATTATGATTGTTGCTGTAATTATCATATGGCTGTAAAAACAATTAATTTATATACAAATTGAATGTAGTTTATTTTATTTAAGAAGAATCTAATAAAACAAACAGTCACCAGTCATGCTCAGACAGTTCATTTAAATATAGGAATGTCTCAAACTCTCAAAGAGATTAGAGACAATCCCCAGGCCTTACAGAGGGTTACAGATGGAAAAATATAGTGACTCACATATCACATTATTTATATTAACTGAAGGGAAACAACAAAACTTTCAATTTAAGTGTTTCAACTGATGTTTTATTAGTTAAACATAAATGCTACTTAGTTAACTATATATCTTGAGAATATTAATAAACGAAAAAAAAAATTATTGGCAGCTATCGGTGGTTTCTATTTCAGTAGATGAACCTGTAGAGAAGGCTAACTGTTGCCATTCTGTTCCTCTGTACAGACTAGCAGCTAGCCTGCTAATGCTAGCTGGTTAAATTGACCGAATACCTCCACACGTATACGAGTTCTAAATATAGTAAAGGCCCTGGAAATATACTAAAAACTATCTTTTAGTAGTGTGACATAAAACGTACTGTGTCCCGGTTTCCAGCCTCTTACATTAATTAACGAAGCAGTAATAAAAACAAAGCAAGGAGCCAGGCCGAGTTAAAGCCAGGTACCTCTCTGACTTAGCATAAATGCCACAACACACCGCAGTTAACAGCTTTATCCATCTAAACTTACCTGGATAAAACATGTCAGTACATCCTAAACAAAAATAAAAGCTCTCAGGTCGAGTCGCACATCCCCTGGCAGAAAAGTCTGTTTTATTTTCGGTTTACTTTGGGCGTTAAGAATCAGCTGATTAACCGTTTCCACTACAGTCATTCCAACTGCCGACAACCGGTGTTTTGTTGAGAAAGGCACCCCTGCCGTAAAACCTAACCGTTTTTTCTTCTTTCTGGGATTTTATTGGCGGTTAGCATGCAATGAAATGGTGCATTTACCGCCACCTACTGGTATGGAGTGTGGATCTGAACGGCTACTGCCTACTTACTTTGCAATTACTACTTAATTACTATACTTTCTGTTTTTCTATTACTACTTACTTTCTAATACTTTCTAAAACTTTGGAACCTGTACATACCACCACCCTGTCTGGTTTAACCTCCTCTACCCATTGTAAGCTTAGTATAATTGCCACCATTTCCGTTGTGAAAACAGATAGTTTATCTGATATTGTTTAAGAAATGTATATTTTAAACTCTGGTATATATATTCCTATACCCACACGTCCTTTTAACTTCTTAGAACCATCTGAATATATTTTCAGGTAGTTATGATATGAGTTTATTGAAGATATATCAGTCTTCATCCCTTTTTCATTTAAATTCCAATCATTTTTCATTTTAAGCAGTCTCATGTCTACATTTACCTGAAGGAATAGCCATGGAGGAATAACACTAATCGGATTAAACTGACTTCTTATTTTCTAATCCATATTCTTTATTCAATTTGCTTATAATCCATCCAAATCCATTACTATGGTACTTTGCATATTCCCAACAGTTTTGTAGAATTGTATGTTCTTCCTTACTACTTTTAATTTTCATCCAGTAAACTAGAGCTAATTCTATTCTCATTTCCAATGGAGTCTTTCCAGTATATTAAAAGAGCATTAATAGGTGTCAGTTTAACTGCACCTGTATATATATACATAAAGTCCTAATCTGTAATCTGTCTATCTTTTGTAGTGATGTTTTAGCTGCTGCTCCATGTATAAAACTGGCAGAGTCTATTATTGATCTCATGAGAGCCCTATATATGTTTAATGATGACTGTCTATCTGCACCCTAATTATGTCCAGCCACAGCCTTTAGTAGATTCATACCTTTCTTACACTTAGTTTCCAAGATATCTATATGTTTTTTCCATGTATGAGAACTATCCAACCATAGTCCTAAATATTTTAATTCTGTAACCCTTTTCCAATGGCTGTTTGTATAATGTTATTGTTCCTATATAGGTATTTCTCTTTTTGTAGAAACCATAAAACAAAACTTTCTTGCTGATGAAAAACCCCATTCATAAGACCACTATTCTACTTTACTAACTGCTTTTTTAATATTTCCTAACATATTATTAGAAAAATATAATTAATTATGATATCAAATAAAATAGGGCTAATTGCTCTACCTTGAGGTATTCCATTTGCTACAAAAAATTCTTTTAAATAATAATTCCCAATCTTCACTCTTATTTTTTCTATCCAGTAAAAAAAAAAAAAGCTATCCAGTCATACATCTTCCTACTTATTCCCCTCTGATTAATTTTTAGAAGTAGTCCTTCCCTCCATGATCAATAATAAAGTTTTTCTATATCAAAAATACTATAATCTTTATCTCCTTAATTTTTAAAGCTTTCTCTATATCATTATTGACTCTAGTTAATGCATTCATTGTTTATCTCCCTGTTCTAAAGCTACACTGATATCCATTAATCAATTTATTATGCTCAAGAACAAACCCTAATCTACTGATTATTATTTTCTCCATCCATTTACTTAAATGACAAGTTGAAGCTATTGGTCTATAGTTATTTAGACTGATAGGATCTTTCGCAGGTTTATCAAACGGTAGTATTTTTGCCCTTTTCCAGTTTTTGGTATTAAACCTTCATTCCATATTTTGTTAAACAATATTAATATCAATTTCAATGTTACCTCTGGAATCTGTTGAAACATAAAAAAATAAAAAATGTTATCACTGGCAGATTGTCACCTTGACTTTTAGGTGCATACCACAGAGTTCTAGCAGAAGACACATCTCTAGAACAACTGTTAAGAGGAGAATGTGTGAATCAGGCCTTCATGGTAAAATAGCTGCTAGGAAACCAATGCTAAGGACAGGCAACAAGCAGAAGAGACTTGCTTGGGCTAACGAACATAAAGATTGCAGAAAGGATGAACGGATGGACTCTACATGCTGGTTCCCACCGTGAAGCATGGTGTGATGGTTTGGGGGTGCTTTGCTGGTGACACTGTTGGGGATTTATTCAAAATTGAAGAAACACTGAATCAGTATGGCTACCACAGCATCTTGCAGCGGCATGCTATTCCATCCGGTTTCCGTTAATTTGGACCATTATTTATTTTTCAACAGGACAATGACTCCAAACTCACCTCCAGGGTCTGTAAGGGCTATTTAACCAAGAAGAAGAGTAATAGGGTGCTGCGCCACATGACCTGGCCTCCACAATCACCAGACCTGAACCCAATCGAGATGTTTTGGGGTGAGCTGGACCGCAGAGTACAGGCAAAAGGGCCAACAAGGGTCACCTTTACAGTTCAACCAAAACATACAGTCAGATTGATTCAAAGTTTTCTATCTAAGGAAAACCAGTTGATTGCATCGACTCATTGACTCAAAGGCAATCCCTCACACTAAACATGCTTGTAGAGACAGTGGAGAGGAAAAACTCCCTTTTAACAGGAAGAAACCTCCAGCAGAACCAGGCTCAGTGTGAGCGGCCATCTGCCGAGGCCGACTGGGGTTCAAGGAGACAGAAGCAGAGACACAAAAAGCAGCTGTAAAAGGCGGCCTCGTCCAGGAAACACACAGCCAGGCAGACGAGCTCCGAGCCAGCTCCCATGTCAGAGGATGAAGAGAGCACATCCAGCCAGTCATGGTCAGAGAAACAGGCCTACAATGGAAAACAGACTGATCTTCAGCATCTATAAACAAGGGTATTGATGGAAGCAGCACAGCTGATATTTCTCTCCTGGATGGTGTCACAGCCAAACAGGAACAGACGAGGCATTTCAGGTGACCACCTCTGGAAGAGAATTCCAAGAGTGTGCGGAGCAGTAATCAAAGCAAAAGGTGGCTACTTAGAAGAACCCAGAATATAAGACATATTTTCAGTATATAATTCCACATGTGTTAATTCATAGTTTTGATGCCTTCAGTGTGAATCTTCAATTTTCATAGTTATGAAAATAAAGAAAACTCTTTGAATGAGAAGGTGTGTCCAAACTATTGGTCTGTACTGTATATACGACTAATATCTTCTCCATATGCTGACTATGACAGTTATCTAAATGGTCCCCATTATGCACACTAGCAAATTTATTTCCTATTGCATTAGCCTTCTTTATCTGTTATTGCAATTATTCCATCGTCCTCTAATACTGGTATTTTAACAAATACTTTATTCCCATTCATTTTTTAAAACATTCACCACCACTGTTGTCACTGTTGTAGCACCGCAATATATATAAAGGTGCCTTTCCTTGATGCTGTTTAGATTATTTGCCAAAACTGGATTGACTATAGCTATTAATAATCTAAGAAAGTTTTCGACTTTTTAAGCTGTATAGCTCCTTATTTTACCAGTGTTGGTTGTGTTTTTTATGTTAGCATTGCTTTTGTCGCCGGAAAGCCGGTTACTTCACAAGGACCCTTTAGAAGTTGTTTCATTGCTGCCTGTTCGCACTGCTACCTTTCATTAGAATATGGATTTAAATGAATCATTGATAGATAGGTAAATGTCATAAAATCTATCCTGATTCATTTAAACAAAAAGCTTAAACTTGAATGAAAAACTGAGTTTCACTCGCCTTCTCTTTTTCTATATCGATAATATGTCTGATTACACATTATATCACTAAAACAGCGAGTACAATCTTAGTGTATTCTAATTCTAACTAACTACCATATTATTTCGATATGACAATCTTGGTAAACAGGAAATTAGTACGAGCCAAAATTTGGGATTATGCAAACTATGATACTATACTAAATCTAACCATTGCTATCTAGTCAATCCGTGACAGCCATTTATTTATTTTCTTTATTGTTACTCAGTTACGATGAACAGGGTGCTAACCTGGTTAAAATAGTTCATGGAATAGTTAATAATATGAGAACAGGCTGAACAAAGACTCAACATAACAAGGTTAGCCTACCTATCAGTAAAGCATATGTACCGTAGATGGAAGAAAATAAAACAGACCAAGAGAAATTACCAGAATTTAAAACAAAAAACAAAACATTAGGTTGGTACAGTGTATTATACTTAAGGTGCTTGAGTATAATACATTAAATGGGAAACTAGAGAATATAGCTTCTTTTTTTTTGGCGAGTTAAAAATCGGATTTCATGCATAACTATTGCTTACTCTGAAAAAAAACTGTCTTTTTACATTTGAATTTATGTATATGAAAGGAATGTTGGATAATTGACAAATTAATAGAGAAATAATTTGGATTAATTTTCAACTGCGCCAAAAATTAAACAGGTTATTTAACCCCAAAATTATTTAAATTTGATATTTTAGGCTCCCCCCTTCACCAGGAGAGTTTAGACCAGAGCCATGGACATAGATGGCTCTAGTCCTTATATTCTTTCGTAACTTATTTATTTTTGTCAGTCTTTGTCTTTATGTATACTTGTTTATTAATTTGTATCTCTTTATATATTCTACGTCTAAAAAGTCTGTACTTGTACACTAAGGGCTGGATTTATCAAGATCCAATTTTGCGTGCAGTAATTTGCGCTCGCAAACTGGAATTTTGCGCGAGGGGCTGAACCATGGTTTGCGGGTGATTTAACAAGAGTGATTGCGTAACTGATGGAAGGTGCAAAACTGTTGGAGACGCCCTATTTAAATGATGGTTTTGCGCGTTTTGTGGTTTGCGGCAAAGTAGTTTGTACAAACTAGTGCATTAAGAAATTTAAATCTTACAGTGACCCCCCCAAAAAAAAAAAAAAAAAAAAAAAAATATATATATATATATATATATATAAAGAAAAAACTTTAGCAACCTTTATTCCCTAAGGTGGTATGTGGCTGAATTTCTACTACACTGCAGTAAAAAAAAAAATGTATTGGCCTGTAGAAAAATGCACATATCAAATGGCTCACAAGAAGTGATTGTGGATGAGATTACTGCGCGTACGCATCCCCGCAGCATTGGCACGTTGCTCCGCAGGCGCAGGGGGAGAACCCTGACGCCGTCGGACAGCACTCCGGACAGCACTTCTGAAAAAACGAGATTGGGAGATCCCAGCTCTCGCTGCAACCGTACGCTGGAATGACCCAGATGCAAAAAAGTGCAATGTTGCAAGGAGTTTTGTGATATCTGGTATTGCGTGCGTCCTCCTTGTGGCTGGCTCCAAATCCATTCGGAGTTCCCCCGATATATATATATATATATATATATATATATATATATATATATATATATATATATACATTAAATAGCTTTCCTCTCAGAAAAACCTCTGTGAAGAAAAACAATAAAAACTTATTGATGAATTAACAAAAACGACTGGAATGTAAAGATAAGATTAAAACCTTCCAAGTCCAATTCTTAGGGGGGAAGTCAGGTTTTATGCAGAAATTGTAAATGTGATGGAAATAATTCTCTACTATTTTAGAGTGACCTAGTCAAAGTTCTAACTTAAATCCAATGAATATGCTGTATTGGCATTAACTTGAAACAGGCAGTTTAATCTGCAATCACCACTAATGTGGAGAACTGCAATTTTTCTTCAAAGGTTGGTTAAGATTTCTCTAGACTCACTGCCAGGTGTTACAAATACCTGCATATAATGGTTGTTGCTAACAGTGACACGATCAGTTATTGGGTGTAATGGAAAAATGCATTTTTCAGGAACATGTTGCTTTGGACATTTCGGTTTCTTTACTCTAATATGTAAAACTGTTGGTTGAAACAAACCTGTTCTTGTACTTGTTTGTTTTTATTTAGACCATTGTATACAAAGGTGAGTTTGAAAAAAAAACAACAAAAAACAGAGTCCTACAAATACCAGAAAGAAGAAAAGTGTGAAGGAACAAATATTTTTTACCACATTATTTGTGTAATCGTTAGACTATGTGAGATTCTAAGAGAAACACACCAAATGCACACCTTTACGCCGTCTTTTAACAACAAGCGCCGCCTTTTACGCGCGTCATGATAGTACCGCAAGACGCGCGTTAAATATGGGCGTTGTGTTGTGTCGATCAGAACGCGCGTTAAATACGCGCGTTTTCCTAATATGATAATGATGTCCTTCCTTCTTTTCCCACAGCCAATGCATTTGAACTGGTTGCATCCAATCGCTGATCAAAGCAGCCAGACCAAGAAAGTTCAGCACAGATCTGCTTTGTGGAAAACTGCACAGAGCTCAATGTTGCAGCATTGCCAAAATTCACTGCATTGCCGTTTCACAAAGCCTTAATGTTAGGAATATATCCACTACATACACTTTGCTGTTATTTTGAATCCATTCACCAATTGAAGCAGTTTTTTTCACAGGTTACATATCACATGTACTGCTGTCTGGGCATAGGGACAGTTTTAGCCAATATGACAAAAAAGTGATTTTTAAAAACTTACAGACTTCAGCTTTAAAGTTATTTTGTAAACAAGCAGAAGAAAGACAGAAGACAGTAGGGAACATGGAAATAATAGGAAAAAAGTCGGAAAGAACAAGTAGTAATGCCACGGTTACTGGTTTAAATAAAACTTTACAATAATTAATTGTGAAAAATATACAGTAAGTAGAGAGAAGCTAAAATACGAAAATAGGAAAAATAATAGAGACATTAAAACTTAATAAAATATTTATCATAAAATAAATAAACCAGTTTTACATTTTTTGAAAGAAATAGGATTATTTATAAGAATTTAGATTAAAGGGAGATGCTCTGGTCCATACTCCAGCACAGTAAATGGCGATAATAGATGTCCCCCGCCGCCAGTAAAAAACAGAAAGAAAAAGTAGAAGAAAGACGCTTCACGCGGCTTCTCACTGACATTTCCATTAGTCCCCGAATGCAGCACTACAACTCTCGCGAGAGCGCTCATTTTACCGGGTAGCTTTGTAGCGCGAGAAATTCTTGCTAGCGTGCTGCCTGTTCAACCGGCGCGTCTTTCATTATAAACAACAGGATAGTTTAACTCTGAGGCCATTAAGGTAAAAGAAAACACCAGCATTTCCTAAGAAACGAACTTTGAGGGGACCAACTTGCTAACCAAACAGTTGAACGGAAGAGGAATTTCCACCAAAATGTCCGAAAGCGAAAACTGCGTTGAGCAGCGGGAAGAGGCAGCTGAAGTTGAAGAAGCCGTGGGAGCGGAGGTAACACGGTTTAAACTGTTCTTATCGCTGAATATGTGCCATAGAAACACACAACAGCCGTTGGAGAAGCCAACACTCATCTCTCTGGAGTTAGTTATTCGCCTCAGTGTTCACCGTTCACTGTGTTAGTGTGAGCTCTCCAGGCTAGTTAGCTCTCCTATTGTTAGCTAACAGCGGCCGCTCAGGCTAACCTTACCGCACAGAGACGCTATCTCTCCCCATGCGCCCTGTTTATACCCCACAAACTTCTACAGCAAGATAAGTTCCCAGTTTGTGGTTTGATTATCAAACACACGCACTCATTGCGGTGCTTGTTAACCATTTAAACAATTTTAACTCAAATTAGCGGGGAGAGGTTCTCGTGTCTTTTCAGCGTCTTTGTTTTCATTGTTGTTTTTTGTTGTTTCTGATGCTGTAAACTCTATGTTCTCCCTAATGGACCTATGCGGCGCTTTAAACCTGTCATGTACTCACGCGATTACAAAGCGAAATGCTGCAAGTTAAATATAACAAAAACATCTTTATTAATTGACTGGTGCAGATAAAAATCTAATATCCTCAGTGGACTAGCTCCTATCACTAGCTATCGGATACAAACAAGCACTAATGAGAAGAATCACAACAAGGATATATATTTAGACAGTGGTGTATAAATAAATAATAAATTACTGGAAATGACATGACTGAAAAACCGTTAAAATTAGGGCTGCAACTAACGATACATCGATTAATCTGTTGATTATGTTTTCGATTAATCTATTAATATTCCATCCATCCATTTTCTGTCACATTTAACCCTGCTGGGGTCTCCAGCTGTACGGACAAGAGGCGGCTACACCCTGGACAGGATGCCAGTCCATCGCAGGGCAACGCAGAGACAAACAGACAATTAACCCAACAGTCATGTTTTTGGACTGTGGGAGGAAGCTGGAGTACCCAGAAAAATGCACAGGGAGTGCAAGCAAACTCCGGGAAAGGGATTTTATCATCTTAAATGCTAAATTGAGTTCAGCTTTTTTCAGTATACAAAATCATTTTTCAGAAACTTAATAAGACATTTCAATTGAAATACAGAAAATTTTATATCAAGTTCAAATGGGTATTAGTGTTACATTTATTTGGGTGCCAGCACACATAGGGATTAATGGAAATTAAATAAGATTGATAAGATTGCTAAGGAAGCATAAAAAATAAAACCATTGATATGATGATTCATTTAAGTAAGAGAAATTAAAAGTATCATTAAACAAAGGATGAAGGACAGGTGGCAAAACAATGGGAAGAAAGGAGAGGAAGATGGTTTTATAAGATTCAACAGAAGGTTGGACAAATGAGGAGAGCAGAAGGAAGCAGAAGAGAGGAAACAGTTATTTCAAGACTTAGATTTGGACATAAAGGATTCAATATTTAATGAATGCAGCAAGATAAGTTCCCAATTTGTAGTTTGATTATCAAACACACACACTCATTTCGGTGCTTTTTAATAATTTAAACAATTTAACTGAAACTAGCTGGGAGCGGTTAATATTCCATCCATACATTTTCTGTCACACTTATTCCTGCTGGGGTCTTCTGCTGTCAATGGGTGAGAGGCAGGGTCCACCCTGGACAGGTCGTCAGTTTATTGCAGGGCAACAAGGAGACAAGGATCCATTCATCACACACTCACACATGCACAGGGAGTGCGAGCAAACTCCGGGAAATAGATTTTATCATCTTAAAAGATAAATGTTCATATATTTCTTTTTACAATGTTGTATAATTGCTGCTAAAGGGGTTGGTTGCTCTGTCATCTGAAGACCCATTTAAGAGTTTTTACACTCCATTTAATAATGATTAATCGATTACTAAATTAGTTGGCGATATATAATCAATTAATCCGATGAATTGCTTCAGCCCAAGTTAAAATCTTTGCTTTGTAATAAAAAGTATAGAAATAAATATTACTACATAATACTACAGGGTAGGGTTGTCAAAAGTATCGATATTCAAAAAAGTATCGATACTAAAACGTTGTATCCGGATACAATACTCATTTTCAAAAGTATCGATACAGCCATCTAAAGTGCAGAATAGTGGAAAATGCACTTTCTGAACACTGTGTGATTGAATAATTTTGTGCACTTTTCAGTTTCTGACTTTTTTTGTAACAGGTGCAGCTGCTGAGAATTATTTTTGTTTCTTAACCGGTTCGGCGAGTGTCACAGTTATGTGTGCAAAGCATAGCCAAGGAAGGAAAACTTAAAAAAAACTCCAACAAAAGCTCTGATTTGGTGTTTCTTTAGGAAATGTCCATATTGATGATAACTTTAATCAATGATTAAGCACCAACAGATTATTGGCTTCAGCTCTTATTCTGGTAAAACTATTGTATGGTTATCTGGTCAGTGACTTGCTGAGTAGAACCAGCTGGTTTTACTCTCTAGTTCCCCATCATGGTGACTTTTTTTGGGCGCCTTGTATTCTGATAATCATCCAAACTCATCTACTAAGCAAAAACAGATACAGATAAGAGCTTTCACTCGCACAGCCAAAAAGGAGTTTCTTCATCGGTCTTCTAGGCAGTTTCTATGGTCTGTATTAATGAGAACATAATTCCTAACCAGATCTGCTCTCATCTTCTGCTTTAGGAAAAGTCTGACTCTTCAGATGCAGGAAAAGAATCCTCATCAGAGGGTGGTGCTGATGGACAAGATGCATCCTCTTCCTCATCGTCTAAGACTAAAGATTCCACTCCAGGATATGAGGAGAAAGTGGTAAAAATATTATTTTAGGTGGCAGAACAAGCGCAGCGAATAGTTCTGATTCTGATTAAATGATTGAAGAGATTTCCTTTCTGTATCTTGCAGCAAACAGACCGAACCAACAGATTTGAGTATCTGTTGAAGCAAACGGAGCTGTTTGCACATTTCATCCAACCAGCTGCACAGAAGACCCCCACCTCCCCCCTGAAGATGAAACCCGGCCGACCTCGGATCAAGAAAGATGAGAAGCAGAACCTGCTCTCTGTGGGAGAGTGAGTGTTTGGACCAAGAAACAGGTCAAGAATTTCAAACTCCAAAACCTGAACAATTTGTTTCTATTATCAGCAACCGACATCGCCGCACTGAGCAAGAGGAGGATGAAGAGCTGCTCAACGAGAGCACGAAGACCACCAATGTGTGCACTCGCTTCGATGAGTCTCCCTCCTGTAAGCACATGCCTGTTTCTATTTTTTTTGTTTTTGTTTCGATGTTCTGGGGAGCTGTTTGGCTTAAATTCTCTTTCATCTTACTCAGATGTGAAAACGGGGAAAATGAGGGATTACCAAATCCGTGGTCTAAACTGGCTCATTTCTTTGTATGAAAATGGAATCAACGGCATCCTTGCAGACGAGATGGTCGGTACTTTTGCCTGTGTGAATGAATTTAGTGTGGGTGTAGTTTTCCTGTCTCACAGCACGCTCTCCCAACCCCCTCTCAGGGACTGGGAAAGACCCTCCAGACTATCGCCCTGCTGGGTTACATGAAGCACTACAGAAACATCCCAGGTCCTCACATGGTGCTGGTGCCTAAGTCCACGCTTTATAACTGGATGAACGAGTTCAAGCGATGGGTGCCCTCTCTGCGCGCAGTCTGCCTGATTGGAGACAGAGAGCAGCGGGTAAGCCGTGCCTGAACAGCTCACTGAGGTCTATCGGTTTCAGGGTTTGCTACTTCTGGCTCTGAATTTATCTTTCTGGTCCTTCCTTCAGACGGCCCTGATCAGAGACGTGCTGCTGCCAGGAGAGTGGGACGTCTGCGTCACGTCCTACGAAATGCTCATCATTGAAAAGGCAGTGTTCAAGAAGTTCAACTGGAGGTACCTG
Source organism: Cyprinodon diabolis (assembly GCA_030533445.1). Taxonomy (NCBI): domain Eukaryota; kingdom Metazoa; phylum Chordata; class Actinopteri; order Cyprinodontiformes; family Cyprinodontidae; genus Cyprinodon; species Cyprinodon diabolis. Next base: position 48,413,705 of record CM060066.1, read on the forward strand.
GTCATCGACGAAGCCCACAGGATCAAGAATGAAAAGTCGAAGGTCAGCCACTGCTGAACTGAAGGCAAATTGCAGCTTTATAGCAACAGTTGGCTCACAGAGTTGTTGCTTCTCCCTCAGCTCTCAGAAATCGTGCGTGAATTTAAAACCACCAACCGACTGCTGCTGACTGGGACGCCGCTTCAGAACAACCTCCACGAGCTCTGGGCTCTGCTCAACTTCTTGCTGCCGGACGTCTTCAACTCATCAGAGGTGGTTACTTCATCCCGTTTTCTGCTCCGTCTCGTGACACCAGTTTATGCATCATGACTGATCATCATCAACTGTTTGTTTCCTTTCTAGGATTTTGATTCATGGTTTGACACAAACAACTGCCTGGGTGACCAGAAGCTGGTGGAGCGTCTTCACACTGTAGGTTCTTAAATGTTTGCTCTGACCCTCGTTTTGTGATTTTATTTTTGGGGTCATTCACCTTTAAATGCCCTGCTGTTGTTCAGGTTCTGCGTCCCTTCCTGCTTCGTCGTATCAAAGCAGATGTCGAGAAAACGTTGCTTCCCAAGAAAGAGATCAAGATCTACGTGGGTCTTAGCAAGATGCAGCGCGAGTGGTGAGCATCATCAGCTGAGGGGGGTTTGGGAGGTTTGATCTGAACTGGATGCTGAGAGAAATCTGCTGTATTTTAAATCAACAGGTACACAAAGATTCTCATGAAGGACATCGATATCCTGAACTCTGCGGGCAAAATGGACAAGATGCGTCTGCTGAACGTTCTCATGCAGCTCAGGAAATGCTGCAACCACCCGTACCTGTTCGACGGGGCGGAGCCCGGCCCACCCTACACCACCGACCTCCACCTGGTGGTGAACGGAGGGAAAATGGTGGTTCTGGATAAGCTGCTGCCCAAGATGAAGGAACAGGGTGTGTAGATGTTCTAAAGAAGTGAAACCTTCATGCGGCTTTAAAGCCTGGAAAAGTGACTTGATAATGGCAGGATACATTTATTAAAGATCTGATTGGGGGACACAATTTATCAACTAATCAATAGATCCAAGGTTAATTGAGCTTATCGATCAACTAAGCAGCAATTTTGTTAAAAATCTTTCTTTTGTATCCACGGAACCTTTAACATGAACAAATATTTTTTTTCAATATGCTGTATAGAAAAAAGTCCATCATTAGATTCAAACTATTGTTCCAGATCAGGTTACTGGATAAAAAAAAATATATACCTAAAACTAATAATTTCCAATGAGCAGAGATGTAGAACTATCAATAATAGACAGGGTATGTTGCTCTTAACATACTGCCAGATTATTAACCTGTTTTTCAATAAATGAGATAATGTGATCTAGCTCTTTGCTTTTAGTCTAATCCATCAATCAGTGCTTTTTGTTCTGCTAGTTGATCTAAACAGCTGGTTCTGGTTTATCTCAGATACCTTTGATCTTTGCTACTTTAAGGTCATTAACTCATAAAGCCTTCTCCATCTAGCGTGCTAACTGCTAGCATGTCTTTTGTCCTGTTCCAACATTCTATAATCCTCTCCTTTTGATCTCAGCAAACTTAGACAACTTTTATAGTCGTGTTGCATACACAGAGTGTATACAAAATGAAATGTAATTTAGTACGTTTAGTGTTCCTCCAAGCAGCGTGGCTAAACATAGAGAACTGAATGAGCTCATCCAGAGTTTAGATTTACTGATAGAACCACAGAAGTTCATTCTGGATCCTTAGATCCATTAAACAGTTTAATTAAACCAGACTGGACTCTGGATCCATCTCTCGTTCTTAATCTAATAAACGATTAATTAATCAAGTCACTTATTTGATTACATTTATAGTCTGAAATAGGGATGCCCGATATTGGGATTTTGGCCGATATCCGATATGCCGATATTTTAAAACTCATGTAGCCTATAACTGATATCGATACCAATGTTAAAGCTGGACAAAAATAAGCAGTCATTGAAAATAGCAGTTTGGTTATCCATTTCTGACACTTTGAAAAATAATATACTCAAATATATTTTCCTATGCTGATATCAAATTGATTTTTAAAAACGCGGTATTGATCTATTTTACTTTCAAAATCTCGTGAAATTTCATCATTCTGTTACAAACTCTCTTGATATTTTGCAAATTTTTGTGAGATTTTGTTAGTAAAATAGATCGATACCGTGTCAAAATATAAAAATATGGCAAAATTTCCTGAATTTTCGGGGGATTTCATAGCATAACGATGACATATATCAATATTTCATTAGTAAAAGAGATTGATATGGTGTTTTTAAATGGCAATATATCAGCATATGAAGGTGATATTTTAATGTATCAATATTTTTTCCCTCGTGTTTAGAAGTTTTTAAGTCTGTAAAAAAGAAGTTTTTGAGGAAGAAGGAAGAAGTAGTATTTTTATTTTTAGACGTTAGAAACTCAGAAGCTGATCAAATATCGGTGGGGTGGCCGATGTCCGATATTCCGTTTTAAGGCCGATACCGATAGGGGGCCGATTATATCGTGCATCCCTAGTCTGAAATGATCCATTTGGCTTCCAATGTTCTGAGTATCCAAAGCTGGCAATGTTCTCTGTCTTGGTTCAGGTTCCCGTGTTCTCATCTTCAGCCAGATGACTCGGATGATGGACATCCTGGAGGACTACTGCATGTGGAAGAACTATGAGTATTGCCGTCTGGATGGACAGACGCCTCATGAAGAGAGACAGGTTAGACACAGACCTGTGGCTTCATTGAAGAGGCTTTTTTCTGGGTCTGGATGATTAGAACCATTCTGGTTGCTTTTTGTTTCATCCCAATAAAGCCCTTCCAGAGTTTCACTCTTTTCTTTTCTTGAATACCTCCCACAGGTCTCTATCAACGCTTACAACGAGCCAAACAGCAGCAAGTTCATTTTCATGTTGAGCACCAGGGCCGGCGGCCTGGGCATCAACCTGGCCACAGCCGACGTCGTCATCCTCTACGACTCGGACTGGAACCCCCAGGTGGACCTGCAGGCGATGGTGAGAGGCGGTTCTGGTTCTGATCACTTGGCTTCACTCTGAAGGGCACAGAAAACGCTGACATTGTGTTTTCTTTCCAGGATCGAGCTCACAGGATTGGTCAGCAGAAGCAAGTGCGTGTGTATCGTTTCATCACAGAGAACACAGTGGAAGAGAGGATCGTGGAGCGGGCTGAAATGAAGCTACGGCTAGACTCCATCGTCATCCAGCAGGGTGGGTCTTCTCTGCCCTGCCAGCAGATCAACACCGGCAAATAGATCCAGCCTAACGAGGAAATGCTCTGAGAACCGCTGTCCATGTTATACAGGAAGGCTGGTGGATCCGAGTGCAAACAAGTTGGGTAAGGACGAGATGCTGTCGATTATCCGGCACGGCGCCACGCACGTGTTCGCCTCCAAGGAGAGCGAGATCACAGACGACGACATTGATGCAATCCTGGAGCGCGGTGAAAGAAAGGCAAGTCAGAGCGGCTTTATTTCTAAAAGGGTTCAACCTGTTGAACATAAAGCTTTAACTTGGTGCTTAATCTGTGGCAGACTATGGAGATGAAGGAGAAGCTGTCATCTCTGGGCGAGAGCACCCTGAGGAACTTCACCATGGACACGGAGAACACCAGTGTCTACACGTTTGAAGGAGAGGACTACAGAGAGAAGAAGAAGGTCAGAATTCTGCGCGGTACCGGGCTGTCCGGGTTTGAACCTCAGGCTTTTATTAGATGTTTTCATCAGTTGGAATTTGTTTTGTTTCAGTTTAGAGTTTTTATTCAAGGTATTAAACTTGAAGTGACGAGAAGGCGTTTTACGTAGCAACGCTTGGTGTGAACGACGGTGGGATTCTATGGGCTGAATGGGACAATGTTCAGTTAAATTGATTACTTTAGCTTTAATCTCTGACCTCAGGTCATCACCAACTGGATTGAGCCTCCCAAAAGAGAGCGGAAAGCCAACTATGCTGTGGATGCATACTTCAGAGAAGCTCTGCGGGTCAGTGAGCCCAAAGCACCAAAGGTAGGTCCAGACAACTACAGACACCCAGAAACACAGCAGGGAGGGCTACGATCCTAACAGAGAGTTTTGTTTGCTTCTTTGAAAGGCTCCTCGTCCCCCGAAGCAGCCAAACGTTCAGGACTTCCAGTTCTTCCCTCCACGTCTGTTTGAACTTCTGGAGAAAGAGATCCTGTTCTACAGGAAGACCATAGGCTACAAGGTAAAAACAGTCCAACATAGGTTTACTTGCTTATGTCTCCCTGTCTCATAGTTTGACCATGTCCTCTGGCTCAGGTTCCCCGGAACCCAGACGTCCCCAACTCGGCCCAGGTCCAAAAAGAAGAGCAGGCCAAGATCGATGAGGCTGAAGCTCTCACCGAGGAGGAGCTGGAGGAGAAGGAGAATCTGCTGCAGCAGGTACAGACCATTCTCACCCTGATCAGAGGGTTTCTTCACCATCTTTACTGTATGTGATGTCCAGTAGTAAGTCATTTTTTGGTCACTTAAAGTCATAGGGAAATCATATTTAAATGTCAAATCCTTCTGGCCTAAACATGTATATAAATGTACTCTTTATCAGAACATATTGTCCCAAAACATATATCAACAGTCATCTGTCAATCAAATGTTTTCGGTCATAGCATCTTGATTCATATGTCGCAGCTAATATACGCAACGGTTGAAATAAGAAATGGGAATCATTTACTTTACCATTGAGTTCCGTCCCAGTGTCCATGGGACCGGAATCCGTCACCGCCCCGCTGGGCTCCTGACCGCCTGCGCAAAGCAAAGCCTACAGCCTCCGCAGTTTGAGGAGAGCAAGCGCGATATTATTTAATCCATAGGAGCAGAACATGCGGAAATAAATGCTTAATTTAATATGATGTATTATAAAAAAATCCCCATCAGCATCAAGCATATGTGCAGTTTCTTCCCAAATATTTTATTTTTGTTGTAGATTTTTGTAACAGAGATAACTAGGATCATCCAAAACTTTCTTATTATGAACTTCCAAACTCTGCATCTCTTCATCCATTCCTGCAATAGGAAGTTTCTTTTGACTTGATTTGATTAAACTTTTAAGCCCCTCGGTATAAAATAAATATTTTGCAGATGATAAATCTACTTCCTGGTCTGTTGAAGAACCAATAGTTTGCATCCAATCCTTTAAATAAACGGTGTTAGTTTTTTTGGAATGTATAAGAATTATTTTATAATTTCTAGTTACCGATCTGTCGTTACTATATTTTAATTTGACAAACCAGATCTTCCCGCCGTTCTTTTTCCCTGTTTGGTGCGATTGCGGATCTTGACTTGGTTGGACCAGGGCGGTGCAAAAAATAGCTCTGTTCCGCATTTTCAAGGTGACGGACAGAGAAGACATACGTGGACGGTGCCGTGCGGAGGAGTAGCGATGGAACAGCTCTCATTGTTTAACATGACAGACAAGTACTTCCGCAGAGCGGTGCGCTGACCGAGTATGTGGAATCTGGGGGTTAGCCTCCAGCTGCAGCCTCAGGCTGCTGGTATTTGGTGAACATCTTCGCTCACTTTATTCAGTGGCTGAATTTTTTATTGAAATAACGGAGATTTGTTATTGAATAAAATGACATCAGGATTCTACATTGATATTGTATTGTCCAGCCCTGTGTTTAAAAAAAAATACAGAAACCAGAAAATAAACCATAGAAATCAATAGTTTATCAGACTTTATTCCTTCTTCCCATTTTTATATAACAATTTCAGCATAATCTGAGTTCAGTAAGTTCCAGCTGAACATTTTGGGATGTTTTTCTGGTCGGTTACAATTTGTTTACAATAAATTCCCCTGGAATCAGTCCAGATCTTCAGTCGTTTGAGTGAGAAAGACTATTTAATTTTACTCCTTTAATCGTCTAACAAACTGATGCTCCTGTGGTGGGAAATGTCCTTCAGTTTCGCTTCATTCATCAATGCTATTTCCTCACAGGGATTCACAATTTGGAGCAAACGTGACTTCAACCAGTTCATCAAAGCCAATGAGAAGTGGGGAAGAGATGATATTGAGAACATTGCCAGAGAAGTTGAGGGAAAAACCCCTGAAGAAGTCATGGAGTATTCTGGTACGAAACAAATCCAACCTGCGTCTGGTTTCTCTCTGCATTCGGCTCAACCTCATGGGTTCTTCTTTGTTTTGCAGCCGTTTTCTGGGAGCGCTGCAACGAGCTGCAGGACATCGAGAAGATCATGGCCCAGATCGAGAGAGGAGAGGCCCGGATCCAGAGAAGGATCAGCATCAAGAAGGCTCTGGACTCAAAGGTAAACGCTGACAGCTGAGCAACTGGTAGTTCTCCTCCTGGTGACTCCAACCAACCTTTGCCATGTTCCTCCGGACAGATCGGCCGCTACAAGGCTCCCTTCCACCAGCTGAGGATCTCCTACGGCACCAACAAGGGCAAGAACTACACGGAGGAGGAAGACCGCTTCCTCATCTGTATGCTGCATAAGCTGGGGTTCGACAAGGAGAGCGTGTACGACGAGCTCCGCCAATGCATCCGTAACTCGCCCCAGTTTCGCTTCGACTGGTTCCTTAAATCCAGGACGGCCATGGTGAGGCAGCTCTTCGTTTGTCCCGTCTGTTAGTCCTCAGGCTGGCTCGCATGCATGACACTTCCCGGTCTGTCCTGTTTGTGTGAAGGAGCTGCAGAGGCGATGCAACACCCTGATCACGCTGATAGAGAGAGAGAACATGGAGCTGGAAGAGAGAGAGAAGGCCGAGAAGAAGAAGAGGGGACCAAAGAGCAGCTCGGTGAGTCTGAGGCTGAGCTCCACTTCCTGTTGGTCATCTGGATTTGTTTCTTGTAGACTCCCTGTTTGACGACTTCTCCCTTCTCTCCAGGCGCAGAAACGTAAAGCGGAGGGAACCCCTGACGGCCGAGGACGCAGGAAAAAGCTGAAATTGTGATGCAGGTGTTGAAATCCGGGGTCCTACTTTGACTGCGTCTGGCAGCGGCATTAGTCCCAGTGTCTGTTTCACAGGCTGCATACAGCCTCCCCCGACCAACTGGGTCGCTTTAGGTGTTCCTCTACAGGCCTGCCTGGTTGTCACTGATCCGAACACTTCAGCTGTGCTGGGTTAGACTTTCTTCCTTAGTTTTTTTTTTATTTTTTATATATATTAGAAGTTAACTGAGATAAATGTATTTATGCCTTTGTGGTTGCACTGCATTCCATTGCTCCAAATGTTCCCCTTGTCATTTCTGGAATCATCTGTTTCTGCTTCGTCCCGTTTGGAGCATAAAATGTCCCTTTGAGTCACCAATAAACCCCCTTTTTATACAAAACTCCACTCAGTGGCTCAGACTCTTTTATTGTTTATCTCCTCAAAAACAAGAAAAACAGCAGAGCTTAGATATTTCTGGTGAAATGAGGTTAGACTGTATCAGCAGCTGAGGACTTGATCCGAACCTAATGCATCAGAATAAAACTGAAACATTTATCTAAAATCTTATTTCAAATCGTCTTTATTACTTTGAATCATGGCTTTAAGCTGACAAAACATTTTGAAAATGACATCATTAGAATTCTACCGATTCCTGCTGAATTGATGAGCAGCTCCGGCATACAGGCTCTCCTATCCATGAACTGCTGCCCCTGGAGGGGAGGGGTCACTGCAGACCCAGATCTATGGGCGGAGTTTCCATTATTGCAGCAAGGAACGGGTTTATAAGCTTATATTTGGCAAAATGGAACCCAGAAATTCACTTTGAAAAATGTTTCTTTTTTTTTTATTTACATTTCATTTTTTTTCAAGAATTTGTTTTTTTCTTTTTCAAATTGTGTTTCACTGCTGAATTAAAACTCTCTAGACCAATAAAAATTACTGCAATCATCCAACAGACCAATAGAAATAAGCAATTTTTTAAACTAAGATTGGAAAAATAAGAGGTTTCTCTTATAACCTTATTTTTTTATAGAAACAATTTCATTTCTGGAATCCATTCTGGATCCATCTGCTCTGACAAATGGCATCAAAACAGACTGGGGTTATGAACCTTCTCATACTGGTCAGTGTCTTGCTGAGGGGCACATGGGTGTCTCATTCTGTGTTCCACTGAGCCACATTCATCTTCCTGCTGTTCCTGCAGTTCTGTAGAACATCTAGTGTTTATAGATCAGGCCGTTTGTGTCCTGGAGAGGCTGCAAAATCAACCCCAGAACGCTCCGTCTGCGTCGCTTATTGAGCGATGGGTCAAACATAGACAGATTTCGGACCGTAAAACGATAAAAAACCTTTTCCTTTTTAGCCTTTACCTCATAAACCTCTTAAGGCTACAGTTTGTGCTTTTTCTATCAAATTATTTCCACCATTTTTCCAAAGAGGTTTTGCCCCACAGATCTGTTGGACTGCAGTAGTCTGATTCTGCAGCATTTCTACCAAACGTTTCTGCTCCTTTACCAAGCAATACTACGTCTGTGCGTTCCCTTGGAGGCTCCGCCACATTAAGGGCCCCCCCCAAACCACGTAGGGCAAGTGGTAATGCAGACTGGTTAAATGCCGGAGGGAACACCTCCATTCCAATGTACCTAACAAAAACATACAATTATCTGAACTTTTAAACATTTTCTTTTCACATTCAAATATTTTTTTAGTTTCCAAATATATATTTTTTTTCATACTCAAAAAACCAAGACATTTTATTTAACAAACTTTGGCACCACTACGGCTTCGTTAATGAACCTCTTGTGTCTTTAAATGCTCAGCGACGCTAGATGTTTTCTTAAAAACAGTTTTTTTTGTTTACTCTCACATTTTATAATTAGCAAAAATTTTATTTTACTGTTAATTAATCAAAAAAACTAAAACTAGAAAGAAAACCCCCTGAAGCTTTGAACTTGTTACCATGACGCAAAATATTTTCCTTTTTATGAACAGATCAGTGAAATATTTCCACAGATAAATCTGAAAAATGTTTAACATGTGATGATACATTACATACTGTCACATTTATCCGTTTATTATTTAGTCTGGTTTACTCAATAATCAATAAAAATAAAAAAAATCAAAGGTTATTAATGGCAAAACTATTGTGATAAAAGTTAAGGTTTCATTTGGAAATGAATTTGTTTCATGTTCTGCATGCATCTGCAAACACCAAATAAATGTCATATTTTACAACGGGGCGTTCGGTGAGAGAGTTCAGTGTTTTAGGTTCGAGCCTCCATGTTTTTCTAATTCTCAGGAGTCTTCATCAAGGCCTGCAGGACACTACTGCTAAAGCTGGAAGCTTGTCTGCATGTGGGCCCCGGACACCGGCAGCCTGTCATCCGCCAGCTGCTCTGGGCTGCATTCAGTGCTCCAATCAAAGGCCCAGCGCTGAGGAAGACTGCTGCAGTCTTTGTAAGATGAAGAGAATCCGAGCCTCATTTAGACCTCCGAGCTGTCTGCACCGCTCCACGCGCCTGCATGGCTGTAGCCTGAGTATGCGGCGGAGGAGGAAGCGGCGTACGGAGGGAACTGAGCCGCCTTCTCCCCCCTCTTGCGCCTCAGCAGCAGAACGACCACGATGGCTACGAGGCAGATGAGCAGAACCAGACCTGCGATTCCCACCAACATGGGTAGCAAGGAGGCGTCAGCCGACTCTCTGCCTGAACTCTCCAGCAGGGGGCGCTCCAGATGGGGGTCGCTGCGGGGCGCCCAGGGCTGCTGCTGGGTGACCCTCATATGGTCCGATCGATCCAAAGCAATGTGCTGGATGTTGGTGCCCCGGTTGTTTCTGGCACCGATGTCCTGAGCCAGTGCCGGAGCGGAGAGCGCGGCAACGGCGGCTCGGCGACGGCGGGGGGAGAGAGGCTGTCCGACCGAGGAGATGCTGTGCTGGAGGTCTTCAACGCTGCGCTTACCGATGTGTCGGTTAGCGTTGTCTGTGGAGCGCAGGGTGTAGATGGTGTGGATGAACCATTCTCGACCTGCAGCCACCTGAAAAACAAACCAAGATGGTGGTCTTCATCTGCAACCTAATTTTTCTTAATGCTCATAGAAAACTTTACGATTTAAAGAAGGTCGCCTTTAAAATGATCTTCATAGACATTTGCTTCCTGTTCCACCTCTTTCCAGTTCTCCCCTTGAACACTGTGGAGCTTTTCTGGCATAAAAAGGGATCCATTGGGTGACAGCGGCGTTGGGTGCAGCAGTCTGCCCTTCCAGTGTCGTCGTGTCCTTGGATAAGACACTTCATCTGCATTGCCTACTCATGGTAGTCAGAGGGCCCGGTGGCATTAGTGTACGGCAGCCCCGCTTCTGTCAGTGAGCCCCAGGGCAGCTTTGGCTACATTGTAGCTTGCCACCATTATTGTGTGAATGGGTGAATGACTGAATGTAGTGTAAAGTGCTTTGGTCAAGTCTCCTGACTTGAAAAAGCGCTATATAAGTTTAGGCCGTTTGCTAGCCATGGATTACACATCTAAAGAGCGAAAATAAAAGATCTGAGAGACGAGTCGATCCTCATCTTCTACACTGGATGGTTTTTAGGAGCAAACCTTGATGCTTTGGGGTTCAATCCCCAAAGCCTCCACTCTGGGTTCCAGAGCAAAACCCTTAACCCCACACTGCTCCCCGGACGACGCACAATGGCATCCCACTGCTCCCGAAGGGTATGGGTCAAATGCAGAGATACATTTCTCTAGTGTGCATTATTATTATCATCATACATCAGAACATTTAGTGTCTCAGTGATCCACTGCTGAAAAGAAAGATCCTCAACATTTGACAGATTTGTCCCACAAAAACATTTCATCAATCAGGTCAAGTCAGACTCAATGAGCTAAAAAAACAAGAGTTAACAACAGCCTGAAATAACATAAAGGAGAGGAGAACTACTGTTCAAGCATTCCTGGTAACCTGGACTATAGATTAGAGTTGTGGACAGGATTGTTGGACCTGATCCCTCTAAGAGTCACTGACCTGAAAAAGCGGCGTAGAAGACAGCATGAAGCCGTCTGAACCTGGCTGCCTGACCAATGTTTGTGCTCCAGGAGCATCTTGGGCCAGTTTGGCCTTGAAGGCAACATCCCCAAAGGCTGAAGCTTGGGTCTCTGGCTGGGCTTTGTCCTGCAGAACCACACGCATTAAACCCAGAACCAGAAACAACACCTCTCTTAAATCACCTTGAAATGTGTTGCTTCCTACCAAAATCTTGAATCTATAGAGCAGAGAAGGAGCATCTGCCAGGCAGCCATACTCCCTGTTTGTAGGGTTGTACTTGGGGACGTATCCGTCTGCTCCGGTGCAGAGGAAAACCTTCTCGATGCTGCAGGAGAAGGAGTCGCCCAAGTTCTGGACGGGGTCTACCATAACACGGCCGTAAATGGTGGAGCCTGAGACAAAGAGCAGCAGGTGAATAACCAAGTCTGGAGGTCAAAGCTGTAATGTTTTCTTACTCCACTAGAGGGCAGTGGTGTCAAACCTTCAGAAAACGCTGCATCAGTTCCTTCCCCGAATCCCATGGAGCCATCAGACAACCAGAGCTCTCTCTTCGACAGCAGGAACATCTGAGTGTTCAGACTGAATTCAGCCGCCACCGGATCGCTCACCTGTCGGAGAGGATGACGCATCACATCAGGAGGGAGGGGGGGGCGTAATCATTGGACCACAGGTTCCCAATATAGTAACTTTTATATAATCCCTAAAGTATATTGAAGCCCAATATATAGAGGTTTGTCCCATGAAATGAATAAATGCAGTATGAAATAAGGAAAATGAATATTGAGTTAAACATCATTTAATATACCATTAAATTCTATCATGCTCAATAAGCAGTTAAATCTCCAAATAAATAAGTAAAAAACTAATTTAAATGATGAAAAATGAATATATTTACTTCACTCTCCAACAAAGTTGGTAAACACAGGTAGGAACCTTTGCGAACCCCCTGGGTTAGTGTTACACCGATACCAATACCAGTATCAGGCGGGGGCCCGATCCAGCACTAAAATGGTGGTATCAGTATCGGCAGGTACCAAAAAATGGGGCACCGATATCATTTTGATCGCCAAACGTTTAATCAACTATTGTCACCCATTCCAGGTAGGCAATAAAAAGTTCTACTGGATTCACGTTGTATTAGTCTTTTCCTGCTTCATAAAGGTAGGCAGCAGTTTGACAAAGCCATGATGGCAACACACACACACGGGGCGGGGTTAACGCGAATCGAGTCTCTGTAATCGATTTGCTTCGCCTTAATGTGCAGGGTGACCAATCAGGTGTTAGATAACCGCACCCTAACTTTGATGGGTGAGTTTGACAGATTCTTTTAATGGTTTCGATGCACTGTGACACAGGACCATGAAATAATTAAATGCACACTGAAATAATTATATATATTTTTTTAATAAAATGAAGACGTATTTTATTAAATTAATGACACATTTATATATTTAATTCCTTATTTATTTAATGAATTACACATTTAATTAATTGTTTATCGCTGTATTTATTTATTTAATTGTGGCACTTTATATTAGTGACATGGTTTTAATTAATGAATGACACATTTATTTATTTAATTCCACATGTAATTAATTATTGACACATTTAATTATTTATTTAATGCTGTATTTAGTTATTTAATTTTGCCACTTTTTATCCTCCATGATTGTAAGGTAGTTTGACAGCAATAAAGCAGATGTTGTATTTGCATCTGTTTTTATAGTTGACTATCTAAAAAGTGTCTCACAACATTAATCACTAGAATGAATTTCATGGAGATTTTTCACGTCCTTAAAGTTTACCGACTGGGTTTTTCCTCTCAATGAGAGATAAAACTGATTCTGGTTGCTAGGCAGGCTACTTGCAGGCTTATTTGCATAGTGGTTTCTGATTGGTCATTTATTAGAAGGCGGTGTTTGGGCTCTCCGCTGACTCCATACAGACAGAAGATTGCTGGCTGTGCAGCGATCCTCGAGCAATGTAGTGTCACCACCACAAACAACCCAACACACTTTAGAAAATTCCTTCTCTTCTAATACCTGACGTCTCGTTTAGGGTGCCGTGGGCTACCCCACTGACATGGTTGTGCCCTGGGCAAAGGGCCATAGCCCCACATAGATAGCTGTTATTGTCATCGACTGGTACGATACCTGCTGGAAGCGAATGTCCATGTCGAAAGTGAGCGGCTCTCTGGGGTGGCAGACGGGAGGGATGCTGAACTCCCCATTGGGTGACGCCATGCAGGGAACCAGCTTCACGGCGTAGGTTCCGGAGTAGTCCCGTATCTGGAAACCAGACGTTCATGCTGCTCAAGCCTTGGGAACATTAAGCTACTTTACCTTTTCACAGAAGGAAGACTCACTGCAAAATCTGAGACAAAGCTCCACTGCTGCATGGGCTGGTTGTATGTAGGCTCAGTTCTGACCAACGCGAGGGTGAAGGTCAGGCCGGGGATGTCGGCACAGATCACCATGGAGGACACACTGGTTCCTAAGGACAGATACAAACACAGGCAGCACTATATCACAGCATTTGTGTCTTATTTATAGGGGTGCTTTAGAGCGCCGTGCTTCCAGCACTAAGGGTCACTTCAACATTTGCTTCAGTGACCTTTGGCAGTTTCACAAGAGAAAGACCCCTGAGGCGGAACTCCAGAAATAGAGGAATAGAGGATGTTGGCCACAGTAACCTGATCTGCTCCTGCTTCTACCAAATTAACCAGCATGACAAGTTTGGGATGTGAATGTATGCATGCCGGCACCAATCACATACCTGGATGAGACATAACAAACTGTCCCCTGAAGCGAGCCTCCGTCTTGAAGTTGACCACCAGGCGCCCCTCCTCATTAATGCGCATGCTGGTGGGGTACATGGCTCCTGCAGGAACAGAAGACGCTGTCACATTTGGCACAAATGGATTTCTGGAAAGAGGACGGATGACGTACCTTGTAGCTCCGCCTCAGGCGGGCTGCCGACGCCGTCTTGCCACAGAATGGCCGTGTCGTACACAAAGGTGAGCTTAAGCTCCGACTGCAGGTCAAAGTGCTGCCAGCCTCCGACAGCGACGGGCGAGTGGAAGACGTAGGACACAAAGAGAGGAACACGCAAAGTAACGTAGGACTGGACCAGGTTGAGCACCTGGAGGATAGAAAAACATCACATCTGAAAATCTGATACATTTTACCTTCACTCAGATGTTTCAGTGAAAAGAAAAAAGTTCGTGTTTTAGGTCATCAGAACATTAAAATGCGTCAGGTTGTCCGTCATTTACACCTCACCTCAACTTTACTAAACACAGAGTACAGATAAACCGATGCAGGATTTGTTGAGGCCAATTACCAATTATTGTGACATCAGTCTACCTGATATTTGCTGCTCATTTTAGAGCAGATATTGCTTTTCTTCCACCATTTGCATGGTAAGAATGACACAATGACAATTAATGTCACATCAGTCTCATGGAACCAAACATTAACAGATGGAGGAGCAGCAACATCTGATCTTCACATGATCTCAAAGCAGCTGAATAAACTGATAAATCATCTAATTGTGATGCAAGGAAAAATCACTAATATTAGCCCAAAACAGCGTCTGGCTGATGTAACGCCTGTCTCTAACATATAGAGGTGCACCGATCCATTTTATTCTGATCCAATCCGAAAACAATACCTGGGCTGAGCGTATCGGCCGATATCTGATACTGATTCAGCTGTTGAATGAATAAACCATTTATCTTGCCATGTAAGTGAAGGCTTTAGCCTCGACATCAACATGGTAAAAAAAAGGTGACAAACTAAGACAGATATATATAGAATTTAGATTATTTATTAAGGTTAGGGATGCACAATATAATCGGTCCCCTATCGGTATCGGCCTTAAAACTGAATATCGGACATCGGCCACCCCACAGATATTTAACCCGATATTTGATCAGCTTCGGAGTTTCTAAAGTCAAAAAAAAAAAAAATACTACTACTTCTTTTTCCTCAAAAACTTATTTTTTACAGACTTAAAAACGTCTAAAGACGAGGGAAAAAATATTGATACATTAAAATATCACCTTCATATGCTGATATATTGCCATTTAAAAACACCATATCAATCTCTTTTACTAATGAAATATTGCTATATGTCATCGTTATGCTACGAAATCCCCCGAAAATTCACGAAATTTTGCCATATTTTTATATGTTGATATATTGACGCGGTATCGATCTATTTTACTAACAAAATCTCACAAGAATTTGCAAAATATCAAGAGAGTTTGTAACAGAACGAGGAAATTTCACTGGATTTGGAAAGTAAAATAGATCGATACCGCGTTTTTAAAAATCGATTTGATATCAGCATATGGCAATATATTTGAGTATATTATTTTTCAAAGTGTCAGAAATGGATAACAAAACTGCTATTTTCAATGACTACTTATTTTTGTCCAGCTCTAACATCGGTATCGATATCGGTTATCGGCTACATGAGTTTTAAAATATCGGATATCGGCCAAAATCCCAATATCGTGCATCCCTAATTAAGGTCATAGGGAAACGGCTGTTCCAACAGTTGCATTTCTGATTTCTGCTATTGGTGCCCAACTTACATGAGTGAATAAAGTGAATATGACATTTGACATTTTTTATTTAGAGGAGGAAAGCGGGGATGAAGTTGTTGTGGAAGAGGACGCCAGGGCAGCAGAAGCTTGGTTTGGTGTAGAAGGCTTCCAGCCGTACATGTTTGAGCCCTTGCCTCGCAACGCTGCCAGTTCTGTTAGCTCTACGCCTGCCGAAGACACAGACGCCCATCCCCTGAACACTGGGACGGAACTCAATGGGAAAGGAAAGGATTCTGATTTCTTATTTCAACCGTTGCGTATATTAGCTGCGACATATGAATCAAAATGCAATGACAGAAAACATTGGATTGGCAGATGAGCGTTGATCTATGATTGGCCGTATTTAGGTGTACAAGCTGACGTATAACTAACTGGCCTGCATAAGATGACGGAAAAAAAACACAGATTTTAAAGCAGGATTTTTTTTTTTAATATTAATGTTCTAACTTTTGGGACAATATCATATGATAAAGAATACATTTATATACGTGTTTAAGCCAGAATGATTTGACATTCAAATATGACTTCCCTACGATTTTAACAAATAAGCAACACAAAAAGAAAGAAATAATAATTCCATGTAAAGTGCTCTGGATATCAGAAATATCCGATCCAAGTATCGGATCGATGCATCTTTAGTGAAATATAGAGCTAATTATTGTTTTTATCTAGAATGAAACCAGCTTAGAAACTGTAGTTTGGGGAAACACCTTTAAAACCCAAAGTAGTAGTCTCCTGTATTCATTCTCAGGCTGCTGTGGAGGAACTTGGACCCAGTCTCCTCTAGAACATTCCTTCATATCAGAGAGGTTTCAATCAGAGATGGATGTCAGCCGCCGTATTAGTGCTTTTTCTGTATGTGCATCGGCCGATACCTGAATCTGTTTGTGGTTTCATCATTGTGCTCAGCAGCCATTGTTTCAGATCAGGTGAAGCTAAAGCAGCACTGCTCCCCTTCTTTGCTATCATTGTAAATGTTCTGTTTGAATTTTTATATTAAAGTTTTCTTCTTGTTTTAATTTTGACTTGTGTAACATTTGTTTCCTTTGAGTCATTTTTATCACACAAATTGCGCAAGAAAAAGGAATATTGGCCCCAAAAATAACATACTACGGATTGGTTACACTGATGACATAATGGCATCGGCCTTATAATAACTGCAGCTTCATTCAGGCAGAGCTTTGGTCTTTGACTAGGCCATTCCAACACCTTCAGTTTATCATCTAAGCCTTTCTGCTGTAGGTGTCCCACTATCTGTCTGCTGTCCTGTTGAGGATGCGGTCAGGTCAAAGACTCAGCTGGTGGACAGAGGATCTCAGGTTTTATTTAAGAATACTGTGGACTACAGCAGAGTTTACAGGTGGAAGCATCTGTTGAAAACCTTTCCTTCAATGAAACTAGAAGTGAAATCTTGCAACCATTCCACCCTGAAGCAGCTTTAAGTCACCGCTGATGTCATAAAGCCTGGGTCTGGGTTGGGTAAGTGGGGCTCACCTGTCCGTCGGTGCCGATGGAGCCACCGCAGTCGTTAAGCAGCTCGGACATGTCGTAGTAGCTGGTGAACTCCCACAGGCAGGCCTCCAGGTTCAGGTTCCTATAGAAGCGTAGAGAGTTTGCCGAACGCATGGTGGCGCTGTACTGGTATGGCGACGTCTCCCCGATAATCTCAGGGTTCTTTGTCGCATCAGTGATGAAACCGTAGGCGGTTTGGATCTCGTTGAAGTCCAGCAGGTTGGAGCAGCGGTGGTTCCCCACACGTGTGCCGTCCGGGCTCAGGGTGAGCTCAAAGTTAGACAGAGGTCTGGTGGAGATCACTGGGAGCATTCCTGGTGGGGGGGGGGGGGGGGTGGGGGGGGGGCACGAGTTCACGGTAGATTGATTTGGTCTTTAGCTAAATGGAAACAAACATGGAAGAAACTCACCATCCATGTGAGGCATGCTGATGCTCAGCTTGATGAGGTTTGGGAAGTCTGGATCATCTGGACCGGTGTAGCGGATCTTGGCTGAGAAAGGTTCTGCTCCAACAGTTCCCGGGACCCTGGGCTGACACATTCCTGTGGGGAGTGGAAGCCGTTGCAAATGACTGAACTCACAGAGGCATCAGCCTGAGCTGACGGATTCTTCTAGAACTCACCCTCCTCAGTACTGATGATGTAGATCGGACTGGACAGCTCCAGGCCAGCGTGGCCATCCGTGTTGAAGGCTCTGGCTGCACACTGAACTCTGGACCCGGCCTGGAAGTAGATGGAGTCCAAGGTGATGGATTTGGTGTTGGTGAAGAAGGTGTTGGTGTCCACCTCCCTCATGGGGCTGGTCACTCCGTCGGGTCCGGTGGGAGCACTGATCAGCCAGCGGTACTGGGTCAGAGTGTCGTTGATGTTCTCTGCAGAGCAGAGGGAGCCTGTTTTATCAAAGTCGTGGTACTTTGGGTTGCAGGCCTGGAAATGCAGAGAAACAGTTTAGAAAAACATTCAGATAAACAATGTTTGATGATCAGAGAGCAGAAGGAGCAGGACTGGACCCACCGTCACACACACTACAGGGTAGCCATTGGATGGGTTGGGTCTGTCTCCCGTTCTGGTTGTGTCATCATACATGAGGAGAGACACCACTTGAGGCACTGCGGGGAAGGTGACATCTGCAACGCTGTCCATCTCCTCGATGTAGACCATGGCCTTGTTCATCTGGGAGGAACAGGAGGAAACTGTAACTTCTCCAACGGTTCTCAGTCATCCAGGTCAACATCATTCCAAAAAAAAACTATCTACTGGAATTTGTTTCCAAGTTTGAAAACGTTTCGATTCCCATCCAGGAAGCTTTTTACATTTAAAATGTCAGAAATAGCGTTGAGTTTGAGGCTTTAGAGGGAGGACCAAAAACAAAGCCTATTTTTGGCTTAGAAAACATGCAAATTGAACCAGAAGAACAGGTCCGCCCCTTAGGAATGGAGAGTTGTTTGGGTTCTTTGTTAGCCTGCAATACCTCGATACTGGTCTATGCCTATTTGCCTATTTGTTCACTAAAGAACATCTGAGTCCAGAAGCAGAACAGCTTCATCATCGCTGAGATTAAATCACACACAGGTCGACTGTCTTTAGCTTCTGAAACAAGTAGGTTGGACTGGGTTTTATTTAGGGGTGAAATAAATACTGTGGTCTTATCTCTAATGTGGTAAAATAGAAAGTATTTTTATGGTTTTCCTTCCATCATTAACCGATAGGTCAGCAGTTCTGCTATCTGGTTCTCTTCAATCATCTCAAATGTCCATTTTCTCCCTAATTATGACCAATCTAACTCATTCCATGTCACGTTTTTTCTTGTGGCTAATTTACCTCTTATTGGTCTTTCAGACTCTGACTGTAATCTGTAATCAGATCAGAGATGCTGCGATTCCATACATGCAGATTTAAAGAGGAGCTCCCTTTGGGATTCACAGCTTTAATTACAATATCACAAAGCACAAAGCAATTTTAAAAGTGATGATCTATTTCTGGGTTGAATGGCATGCGGCTCCTGCAGAGCATACGGCTAGAATGACCCCGTTCTGTTTATAGGTTTGTCTTCTGCAGGGACATTCCCCTCAGCATCTCATTCCAGAGGGAAAAGCTTTTTAAAGAGCTGAGCTTCGGCTCTGCTGCGCTGACAGCAAGGCCAGCTGCTGCCTGCCTATTTTAACACGGGCTGACATGACGGGAGGCGTGTTCCCGTGCGCAGGCTGTTTGTTTTTTGGCGCCATGCGGTCTTTAGCTCACCTGTATTTCAGCCACCATGTGGTCGTCAGGCTTCATGTGAACTGTGAAGGCCTCTCTCATCTCTCTCTGACCATCATACAGGATCTCGATTTCAACAAAATGTTCCTTCTCTCCTTCCTTGAACTCCACATCTTAAAAACAAAACGGAAGGTAAAGACGGATCAGCTGAGAGGATTTCCAACCCAAGCCCAGACCAGGGCCCCTTACCCTCTGACAGCGGGTTATAATCTTCTCCAGAGGTTGCAGAGCCATCCTTCGTGTGCACTCTCACCACCGAGAGCTTTGATGTGTCTCCAAAACGCAGGATGGGAATCTTCACTCTGGCCACCTCACCTTTGACCTGAGGTTCACGCACGCTGTATTTGATCTCCGAAAAACGGATGATAGGCTCTAAAAAAGGAAAGTTAATCCAATAAGACCAGTGAGAATCCCCACAGATTATTTCAGTACAAGTCAGAACTAATATTGACCTCTTGGTTTATTTTTTCAGCTTGCTGGGAGCAGATTTAGAAAAATCCAACCTTTAACTGGGATGCAAACGTGTATTAGATGAATAATTGGTTCTCAATCTCTAAATTCCCCTTAGAAATAGTTATGAATACTCCTGCTATAAAATAAACCAGAAATAGTGAATAAAAATGTTTGTAAGCAGAGTTTTCTAGCTGCACAGAAACTCAGCATAAACACATAAAAACTAAAACACATTTGTCCTTACATCTTCTAGAACTCTTCTTCTGGTCATTGGCTGTTGTTCATGGTGTCAGTCTGGCTAACAGATTCTAAGGTCACTAGATTTGGATTGTTTCTTTCTGAAATGATCTTTCTATCTCTCCGACCTGGTTTTAGTGTTCTGAAATGAATTTCAGTGAAGAAATGTACCCTAACAAGGACCCAAAGAGGCTTTAACCAGGCCCACAACATTACAGGTCCTCCGCTAAACTAAACAGTGGGAGGAGCTTCCAGATACATGCATCTTTTGCTTCACATCAAACTCATCTATACCGTTTTATTGCTTTGTCTAAAGTCTGCTGTTACAATTCCAGTCGAAGGAGGAGACATCCTCCAGTTTCTCTGATGATTTATGCATCATTTCCCAACAAGTTGTTTGCCTATCGTTAGCAGCTAACAGTTGTGGAGGCTGGTTGACCCCCTGTTGCCGCTCTTGGCTGCAGATTGTTTCACCATCAAAACTTCCTCCTCACTGCATAGCAGTGAAGTAAACCTGGGTTCTCAGCTATAAGGCTATAGCTGCTAGTATCTTTTTACCTCATTATAATTCTGCAGGGAAATGTAGCAGTTTGTTGCCTGGTTCCCAGAAAATCTAATCAGTTTAAAAAATACGTTGTATATAAATAAAATATGAAGTTTCATAAAAGGGGTCAAAATAATTGTCCAGGCTGTGTTTTTTTATTTTTAAAAGTGGAGGGCATTAGGTTAATGTTTGGAACAGGATAGGAGAGGACATGGTAGCAGTTAGCACGTTAGATGAAGAGGTCATAATGAGTTAATGACCTTAAAGGAGCCGAGATCCAACAGTTATCTGAGATCAACCAGATCCAGAGCCACGTTCTGCTAGCAGAATAAAGCCTCTAAGCACTGATTGATGAAGACGAGCCAGAGTAATATATATTGCTCTTATATACTGTCAGACTATTTATTTTCCTTTCAATGAACAGGATGCAAACTGTGATCTTGCAGTTAGCATCCAGATGATGCTACGTTCAGACCGCAAGCGCTGGAAGCAGCAAAAAAGCTTCTGCTGCTTAATTTTTGATGCTTGTTCACATTAAGGTCAGACGTGCGCCAAGAGCATCTTCAATGTTCCTGAAGCACGTCTAGTAAAATGTGTCCAGATGCTTCTGCTGCTTCTGTGTTCAATGGCAGAGAGCGGCTTTGCTATATTGGCTTTGATCAGCGGGTAAAAAGTAGTTTAAATATATTTTTAAGTGAAAAAGTCCACCTGAAAACTTAATCTTTGCAGTCAGTTTATCAAGATTACCATCCTGCCTTCAAATATTATTTTGCTGTAGGACCAACACGAAACCCCTGCACACCGGCAGTGCGCTGTCACTGGACAGCAGCCTCTGGCCTGGTCGCCTCTTAGGGGTTTCTGCTACTGTTTGTGGTTGCTGGTAGATGTTTTTGATGTACGTAATCCAAACTGCAGGCACCATTTTCATTTAATTTAGGTGTTAATAAACAGTTTTAAGGGGAGTGATCATAGCGATCTGCATCAGCAGTGCTGTGTCTATCTCCCTGCCAGCTCCCAGATCAGCTTCTCTCACTGCTTTATGTGGCACGTCGAGCAGCAAAAGTTACATTTTTGCATCTCCAGCAGTTGCTGCTTGTGCAACACGCCTCAGATGCTCAGAAACTCAAGAGGTGCTGCTTCAGCTGCTCAGATGCATTAAGACCTTGTGATGCGCCTTGATGCACACCAACCATTGACTTTGCATCGAAACCAGCTGCATCTGCTGCTTCTGCAGCATGTGGTCTGAACGTAGCATGACGGTGTTAGAGCAACATATCCTGTCTGTTACATTTCTGTTCACTGGAAATCAAAAGAGCATAACATTTTTAATTATTGTATTTTATACGGTAATGTAATAGTTTCATGTTTAGTTATAATTGCTGTTTAGTATCATGTCAATGCTAAATGCCATATTATTTGTATAGATGTTCATCTTCTAAGCTGGGGGGCACAGGGGGCTGGTAATGGTACAGTGCCCATTTACCTTTACCGTCAGATGAGCCCAGTGCCCCTACAGTCCACCATCTGGCTCTGCCCCTGACTGCTACTTCAAAGCTTTTCCATATCAAATGCTTTAACATGTTATAGGGTATTTGATCGTACTGTCTTTGTCATCTGTGATGGTGACCAGGGCATCCCTCTGCTCTCCAATCAAGGCGCCATATGGGGATTTGCTCTTTGGACTCCCCAGCACCAGGCGGAACTCCTCCTCTTCCTCATGAATGGAGTTGTCCATCAGGCCAACCACACATGGCTTCTCTGACTCTCCTAGAACAGCAGAAAACATTCAGTTAGGACAACAGTAAGGATTGGTGAGGAGGGAGGAGACTTGGTGACATCGCACCTGGCAGGAAGGTGATGATGGACGCCTCCGTATTCGGCCTCTCGCTGTAGTCCATCATTACCTGAGCGGAGCTCTGCCGGGTGTAGCAGCGCACCGTGGATCTGAGGCTGATGTCACCGCTGCGGTATATTATGGCTCTCACTTCACCATCTGATTCGTCCACCTTGTAGCTGCCCTCCTTAAACTGAACCTTTGGCACTGAACCAAGAAGAACCATGAAGATCGTCATGGACAGATTGAGAGCAGGGACTTTATCTGCCTGACTGTTTGGGCTGATGTCCTAAGAGCCATGGAGCCCAACTAGGGCCATGAAGTTTGATCAAAAACAATATTTGTAATCTGAAAAAAACGGATTTAAAACTGAAAAGATATGTTTAAAAAAAATGTTTTTCCAGATTTTTTTTTTGCCCTAGTTTCAAACTGCTGGTCCCTCTTTTTGGGGGAGGGGCTTAGACGTTATGGGGTGTGGATTGATGATTGCAAGTGAAGGCACCTGGACAAAATATTCCAAGCTGTTGCATTCAGGAACCGTGGGAACTAGAAATACTCTAAAGAATCATGGGTATTTTTTTGTTCATTGATTGCTTCACTGATCTGATCTGATGATTCTACTGTAATCAGTCTGACGGCTCTTCTGCTTTATTTTGAAAGGATGGGAAACATCCAACAAGGACTGAAAACATTCCTCATATTGGTCAATATCAGCAGACACTACTCAGACCAGTGAAGCAGTTATTTTCCAATTTTGTTTTTAGTGTATTATTTTATTTATGTTTATTTATTTATTATGTTTCACTCCATATTCCAGCTCAGTATATTCATAACAAAAACATTTGCACAAAGTAAATCAAGAGAGAAAAATCCCGAAATTCTAGAAGAAAACCCTTAATTCATCAAAAGCTAAAGCTTTTCAGAAATAATAGATATTTAACTAAACTGAGCTATATCATTGAAAAATAATATTCTAGTAAAATTATATCTATTAAATTAGATTTGTTTTTTTTTACTATAATTAGATTTAATCTCATTGAAATTGAATCAAAAACCTGCTAAATAGAACCCAGTGGGATTCTAACTCAGTTGAAAATGTTTATTTAATTTAATTCAATTCAGTTTATTTCTATAGCGCCAATTTACAACACATGTCATATCAAGGCACTTTACAGTTCAACCAGATCATACAGTCAGATTGACTAAAAGTTTTCTATTTAAGGAAAACCAGTTGATTGCATCGACTCCTTGACTCGAATGCAATCCCTATAATAATAATGCAATTATTTTGAATAAAATACAATCTTACAATCACATCAAAATTAGTTCAGTTTTTTTATTCTAACCGTAATAAAAAGAGTTGAACTTCTTATTCTAACGGTCGATCTGAGGAAACTGTCAGGACTTTTTACCTTCAGTCAAGCAAAAAAGTTTCATCATTTACAAGTATAATTAATTCAAATTTGATTAATTTAATAATAACCTTAATTTGCATCATTATTTTCTGTCCATTTTTAAGTGTTTATTAATCAATAATAAATGAAAAATGTTGGATTTCTAATCTGTATATTCTGTTTTAATCTAATGCTGTAATAACTGAAATAAATACATGGTCTATCAAGAATCAATTAAACTCTGATCTTTGGGATCAGCGGTGTGATTCTTGGACTCACAGTCAGTGACGGTGTCGTTGATGGTGATGGTCGTTCTGCTCGGTTCTCCTAATACGGCGTTCATGGGCATCCTCAGCACCAGGTCAAAGGTCTCGGGCCCCTCCAGTTGTGGCTGACCCAGGTCATCCAAGATGGTCACCCTGAATGTCTGCATGGTCACTCCAGGAGCAAAGTCCAGGTTCCGACTGATGCCAACGTAGTCAAGTCCAGCTACACGGCACAGAGAAGGTTGTTTATCTGTGACTGGGAGTCCAGTTTTATGCCAAACTGTCTGTTTTACCTTCTGCAGAAACCGGATCGCTCTTCTTGGAACGAACGGTAACCGTGGCGGTCTTGGACAGGTCAGTACCTGTTCTCCAGACCTTCACCTCCACATAGCCAGAACTCTCCTCCACGACATATTCAGGCTCTCCAAAGTACACCGCAGGCTCTATGGAATAACAGGAAAGGGCGTATATCAAACAACTTTTTATACATTTAATATTTACATTAATCCCCTTATTTTCCCCTTTAAAGATAAAATCCCTCACCTATCCACCTTATTTTTGAACACGGAAGTAAATATAGATCCAACTTCTGGTCTAACTTTTGTGCATCACTTCTGTTTCAGTGCTTCCCTATGCAAACTAAGTGTAGCTTTACTGATTTAGTAAACAATGTCGAGGCAACATTTCCCTAATTGGCTGAGCGATCAGAGTGGCAGGTCGGTGCCAAACACTCACACTATTTGTGAGTGGGAGGATGATATGAAGAGGCGGCCGCATATAACATGACATTTTAAACTATTTTGTATTGTGACTTGGTGTGGATGGATCTACAATGCACAACTACAAGAGTACGGAGACGTATCTGTACCTCCATTGCAGAAAAGTTGGCAAAGTGTTAATCAGTTACAACATCAACAATCTGATGTTCCTGAAGGCGGATGTCCATCCAAGCCAAAGCAAATCCAAAGCTCATTCGGCATGGATCCTGACCAATGTTCCTGTGTTGCGGGTCAGGGGAAGTCATGCAGTCATGCAGCAGTGATTTTGTGGAAGGTAAGATAATTAATTGTTCAATCCAATAATTTATCGGCTGTTGCGTTGCTGTTACTCGTTACCAGCCGTGTTGTTTTCCTTAAGGATGACGTCACTTTAAATTCTCAGAAGTCCATCTCAGCAGCTTTGCTGTGTGGTTTTAGCAGGCAAAGATCAGTTCGGCAAAAGTCACAGGAATATCCTCTCTTCCTTCGACGTTCCCTCCCCGCTCATCCAGGTCCAGAATGCCCGGTCTGAACTTCACACCAAAGAGCCAAGGATACACCTAAAGAATTTGCTGTGCGCACACACGTGCATGTAGACTGATGTTAGAGATGTTCCAGTGTGTCCTGATTGAGGCCCTGATAGGAGGCAGAGTCAGTGAGACTAGGAGGTAACTGGTCACTTTGTAGGAAGACACAGTTGAAGAATTCAGAGTCCATTAATCTCTCGTCACTTTTGCATAAAACAGGTTTTCATCACCCAGAGTCCGGTGAGGAGAGATGAACCCAAAGGTTCAGAGCTGCAGCTTTTATACTCAATAAGAAGGAACTGAAGGAAACTTTTATGAATATCCTTATTTGTAGGTCATCAATGTGAAGAAATCTCCCTCGTTTCTGTGCATGGCGCCATGAAAGACCTTGGTCCTTCATCCAGTCACTGCAGTAGGTCCTCACTGTCATGATTGGTTTTAATTCAAACCCACATGCAGAACACAACGGAGGCTGGGTAAAAGTTTAACAGAGTTTATTAAAGATTGTTGACACAAAAAAAAAAACAAGAACAGGATCTGGAACTGGTCCGGGTTGGGTTTCACTGAAGTCTGCAGGGATGATAGTTTGATTAGCTGGGCAGACAGATGATTGATGAGTCCTTTAAGATAATTCTGAGTCTACCTTGACGGAGTCCAGGCTTCTCTTGTGAGAGAGGGAACCGTTGGGTCCAGAGACTGTTGGTTCAGCAGAGTACACAAGCAGCTGCAGCGTCTAGCTTCTGACTTTGAATGGCAGACCTTGATCAGAGTTTCCAGCTCTTCACAGAGAGCAGCAGGGGATATCCAAATAGGAATCTTCAGGTTTGGCTCACCAGGGCTGGAAGGCAGGTTAAGCTCACCCAGAGCTTCAGGCTTGAGACAGGTTTCCTGTGAGCAAAGACAGAGGAGGGTTAGAACCAGTTTATTCACTTAGAGACAACTTAGATTCTTTCAGGTAACAGAGGCTCAGGTTGCTAACCAAACTAAGGTCAACACTGCGGCATTGAAGGAAGGTCTGGCAGCTGCTTATGTAGGGAAGGTTCCTGATGAGCAGACGAGCTCCAGGTGTGCAGGAGGGTCTCCAGCCCAGGAGACCCACGGCGCACTCTGCTGGAGAAAGGTGGTACATCCCCAGATCCCAACAGTACCCCAGTCCCTAAAAGAAAATAAAAAACAGAAGAGTATCCTCGGCGCCCTCTGGTGGGCAAGCCTCAGGATCCCAACAGAGTCCCCCCCCTCAAGGGGGGATTCCAGACGCCCTCAGAACAGTCCATAAAAAAAAAAGCAAACAAAAAACAACCCACCCAGGGCGGGCGGAGGGGGCACTAGGGCAAGGAGGGCCAGAAACAACAAAAATAGAGTCCAAAAAACAAAAAACAACCCACCCAGGGTGGCCGGCCGTGGGACTGACAGCGGGGCAGAGTCTCAGGTGGCCGGCCGTGGGACCGAAGGCATGGCCGACGTTCCGGGGGCCGGCTGCGGGGCCGGAGGCGTGGCAGAAGTTCTGAAGGTCGGCCGTTGGGACGGAGGCGTGGCCGATTCTCAGGGGGCCTGCCGTTGGGCCGGAGGCAAGGCAGATGTTCAGGAGGCCTGCCGTTGGGCCGGAGGCGAGGCAGATGCTCAGAAGGCCTGCCGCGAGGCCGGTGCTCTGAAGGTCGACTGCAGGCTCGAAGACGTGGCTGAAGTTTAAGTGGCCTGCAGTTGGACCAGAGACGAGACAGATGCTCAGGGGGCCGACCGCGGGGCAGAAGGCGAGGCTGACGCTCCGGAGGCCTATCGCGGGGCTGGAGACGATGCAACGTCTTAGGAGACAGACAGACCATGAGACTCAGCAGGTTTATCAGAAAATGTTCGAATAAATTCATCTTGAAACTGTTCAAAAGTACAGGTTATACTGGATTCTGGAGAAAAACGGGTCTCTTTCCACTCGTAGGCTTTACCGGATAAAAGTGAGAAAATGAAAACTATTTTTTTCTCGTCGTCGGGAAAACTGGACGGATTGAGCCCGAAAAACAATTCTGCCTAAGAAAACTTTTACATTCACTAGATTCGCCAGAAAATAGTGAAGGACGGAAATCAGGAAATGACGAGCAGATTCTGACCTTAGAAGCGGATCTGAAACCGGAAGTGACGGACGGAATTCCGGAAGTGACGAAACGGCCTCCGGAACCGGAAGTTGAACTGGCGTCATCTTGTGATTCCCACGAAGCCTGTGGGATCTTGAAACGTGTGTTTTCTTTAAATCAAAACGGGATTTTAACTCACGGAGGGTTCGTGTCTGTCCTTGGATCAGGTGGCTTGTTCTTAAAGCTTCCTCCGGAGGTGATCTGCTGGGTCTTGTTAATGGCCGCAGTGTTCTGTCATGATTGGTTTTAATTCAAACCCACATGCAGAACACAACGGAGGCTGGGTAAAAGTTTAACAGAGTTTATTAAAGATCGTTGACGCAAAAAAAAAAAAGAACAGGATCTGGAACAGGTCCGGGTTGGGTTTCACTGAAGTCTGCAGAGATGGATAGTTTGATTAGCTGGGCAGTCAGATGATTAATTGAGTCCTTTAAGATAATTCTAAGTCTACCTTGACGGAGTCCAGGCTTCTCTTGTGAGAGAGGGAACCATTAGGTCCAGAGACTGTTGGTTCAGCAGAGTACACAAGCAGCTGCAGCGTCTAGCTTCTGACTTTGAATGGCAGACCTTGATCAGAGTTTCCAGCTCTTCACAGAGAGCAGCAGGGGAATCCAAATAGGAATCTTCAGGTTTGGCTCACCAGGGCTGGAAGGCAGGTTAAGCTCACCCAGAGCTTCAGGCTTGAGACAGGTTTCCTGTGAGCAAAGACAGAGGAAGGTTAGAACCAGTTTATTCACTTAGAGACAACTTAGATTCTTTCAGGTAACAGAGGCTCAGGTTGCTAACCAAACTAAGGTCAACACTGCGGCATTGAAGGAAGGTCTGGCAGCTGCTTATGTAGGGAAGGTTCCTGATGAGCAGACGAGCTCCAGGTGTGCAGGAGGGTCTCCAGCCCAGGAGACCCACGGCGCACTCTGCTGGAGAAAGGTGGTACATCCCCAGATCCCAACAGTAACCCAGTCCCTAAAAGAAAATAAAAAACAGAAGAGGATCCTCGGCGCCCTCTGGTGGGCAAGCCTCAGGATATCAACACTCACCAAACGTTACAATTAATGCTTTGATTTTTATGATTTAAAAGTTGCTCTTTTTTTTTTACATTATCACTTTCTTATGAAGACCGGCCTAGATCTGTTTTCTTAGAATGACTAATTTTCTCTGTATTTACACCTCAAAGGGGACAGAAAATGAGAAATCAATGATTAAAAGAAAATGTTTAACACAGATTTGACATGCTTGGTGTAAATCTAACTTTAATATCTGTAAATTATAAAATCTAAGTTTTTAAAGAGTCTTAAGTCTAGTTTTTCATCCTCTATCACTTAAGATCAAAGGTTGGAGCCAGTTTGTTTGATCTGTCTGGAATTTGTAGAAATGCAGCCGGTTAATTTGTTTTTTACAGGAACCTTTCGTTCAGCCCGTCATCACTGATTGATGTGAAGGAATGAAACCTTGTGGTTTCAGTTTTGGTCACAACTTTTAATGCAGGGTTTCCCAAAGAGGAAGTCGGGACCCCAAGGGGGTCACAAGAGATGTGTTTTGCATTTGCTGTAATCTCTGAGATATATGAAAGGCCAAAAATGTCAAATGAAAGACATACATTTTTTTTTTACATACAGACATTTTCTTTAAATCTCATGTCAAAAATCTCGGGGTAACATTTGATAATGGGCTCAGATTTGACAAACAGATTAGCTCCGTTGTCAGCTCAAGCTTTATCCAGCTCCGTCTTTTGGCCAAAGTGAAGTCTTTTCTCAGTCGGCAGGATCTTGAGAAGGCAATCCATGCTTTCATTAGTTCAAGACTGGACTACTGCAATGGCCTTTACGTTGGCCTCAGTCAGTCATCAATTTCTTGTCTCCAACTTGTGCAGAACGCTGCCCCCCGATTTTTAACAAACACATCCAGACGTGAACACATTACACCCTGTGCTGTCGTCACTCCACTGGCTTCCAGTCTGTTTTAGAATTGATTTTAACCATTCTGCTGTTTGTTTTTAACGCCATCCATGGCTTTATCCCCTCTTACTTGTCTGAGATTTTAACTTTTCGCAATCGTGGCAGAGCTTTACGCTCCTCGGGTCAGCTTCTGTTAGAGGTCCCTAAGTCAAGACTCAAACAGTGGGGCGATCGTTCTTTTGCCGTCGCTGCTCCCAGACTGTGGAACAAACTATCCTTTAAAAAAAAAAAGCTTAAAACCCACTTTTTTAAATTAGCATTTCATTCTGACTAGGATAATACTCTGTGTGCTCCTTTCTATGCACCTCTGGAAGGCTTTTAATGTCCTGCAGCGCTGCACCACTACAGCACTTTTAATTGTATCTGTATGTTTTATATGTGTTATGTATTGTTTTATGGTTTTGTTGTAAAGCACTTTGGGTACCATTTGGCTATTGTAAAGGGCTATACAAATAAATTTGATTTGATACATGAAAAATAAATAAACCATGAACTTAACGTTTATTCATGTAATACCTCAATCCAAAATCAGATTTACCAATAGATTTTAAAATGATAAATAAAAATAAAAGTATGTATAAATAAATGTCGAGTCTGCTGCATAGTAATTGCTCAATGTGCAAAACTTTGATAGATTTTATAGGAGAACGGATGGAAGAAACCAAGTGGTTCGGATCAGGGATGGAGGCTTCTCTGCATTCGGGGAACAAACTGCTTCATTTTGAGCAGAAATGTCATCTCAAGTGCAAAGTTTCTGTTCCCTGTGGAGTAGAAATGGTGCTGCAGTTCTGTTGACACGTCTTCAGTCCCTCTCTGCTCGCATTCAGCACCAGGAAGTCCACAGAGGGTGTCAGTGGGAGGAAGAGTCAGACAAATACAGTAACAATGGAGGCTCAATGCTGGCATAAACCCAGGTTTGAAGTTTACTCAGGCGGACAGACGCATTCAAACACATGCAGGCACTGCAGCAGATTTACGGCGTTATTCCAGGACCCACCAAGAAGTGGAACCACAAAAGAGGCTCAGACTGAGGTGTCCTCCCTTGTTTTCCCACGTGTCCTTGAACAGAACTTTAATTATACATGGATGCAGTAAATTAGTTAAACTGAGCTCTGGGAAGGACATAGAGAGGGAGAGAGTGTAGCAAATCAGAAAACAGCCGACAGAGTCAGAAAAGCTCAAATCAAACAGGTATTGAGCTGCAAAGAGGAGATGGGACAGAAGGAAAACATGTCTGTCATATGGACAATGGTCCCTCTTACTCCACCACCTGTCGTTAGGCTTTGGGAGCAAAAGGATTTCCTCTATCCCTGTTACCTTTACTGAACACCTGATGAGATGGAGGTTGTTCATCATAACATTGCCGTAATGTTGCAGGCAGACCAGAGCAGAAGAGCTCGGCTCATCTAAGCCACAGGTATCACAGACCTGAAGGCTGCAAAGCCACATGCCAGGCTTACGGTGCTGTCAGCAGCTCTCAGATCCCAGAAAGGAAACATGACGCCTCAAAGGACTGAATTCCTGCAGCCGCTCAGCCGCAGCACATGGCTGCACTCTTATTTCTAAACTGTGCTAGACTGTGCAACAAACACAAATTTGTTATTTTGCTGCTTTAACTTCAGTTTAGTCAAGCCGGAAAATAAAAATGTGATTTTTACAATATTTTGAACCGTCTTCATCATGATTTTCTTCAGACTTTTCTTTTAAGCAGCTGTAGAATCATTTTTTGAGATTTTTACTGAACAATAAAGATTTTCTTTGATCTTTCTTTCCAATCATTCATAATTTCCTCTCCTACGAGATCCTGACAGCATAACCAGTGCAATGAATCAGTTGAAATGATTGAAGTAAGTCAAAAATTAATCACTTCAAAAATGAACACATGAGACATTCCTCAGTGGTGGAGACCTTTTGAAGGTCTTTAGTTAACTGTTCTGGTAGGAATGTAGTTCCTTTTTATGTCTTCTTTCTTTTAGATATGCAGGCAAAGAAAATTAGCACAATTAGGCCTTTTTTTCATATTTATAAAAAAAAAAGGAGCAGGAAGAACAAAGATGAATCCATTTTCTCCTTAGTTGTGTGTGTGAGCACAAAACAGATTCATAATTTTTTAAAATGTTTTTCTGCTTCTATTATCAATGGGTCAGAATTTAAGAATTTCATAAATAAACAGAATAAAAAAATGGTTCTTCTGAAAATCTTTTTTTTAGAAGATTATTTTACATCAGGAAGATATCGACAGCATTTAAATTCGCCTTGGTAAGAGAATGCTACCAAAAATGATCTATGGGTGAGCTGTGTCTGTAAAGCAGCTGACTGCAGGCTAGTGACCTGATCAGTTAGCTAATTTACCAGCTAATAGCAGCTTGATGCATTGACTTTGTACACATTAGGAAAAAAAGGTTTCATATAATGTCATATTATTTCACTACTTGTATACAATCAAAATAGTTTATTTGCGTGTCAATACAAACATTCTTATGATATATGACTTCTGCTTCTATTTACACACAAACCATATGAAACTTGTATTAGCTTAGCCCTACTTCAAATGACAATTTTCTGCATATTTGTTGAAATCCAATCTGTTTGGTGCCCCCCTCAGGTTGAATATGTGTTACTGCATCTGATTTTTGCTATTGGCTTAGCCTGGTATGTGATGTCATTTGGAAGAATTGATGTCAGCAGTTCTCTGGACAGTTCAGGTCAGCTTAGGGACTAGTTTGTTTATGATGAGAAATGAAAATAAATCATGATTATCTCCATTTTAAAGGTTAATGAAAATACTAAATGCATGAAAATGGGATAAAAATCAGTTTTCATCATTTTTCTAGTATGTTCAAATGTGTAGACATGACCAGAGAGCTATTGGAAAAAAAACATTGAAGAAAGAAAATAAAAATAAAAAAATAAAATAAAAAGATGCTGGATCATCCCTAAATGCATAATAGTTGGACAAAAAGGATTGTCTTTATCGTTCTAGGCTAAAAAAAAAAGAACACTTTTACATTTGTTTTGCGTCAGTAGGTCACCAGACTTGATGGTTATTAATTTTGGTATATCAAAGTGTTTGGTTCATATCTTTAGTGACGGTCCCCATGAGAAGCAACATATGAGGAAGGATGGAGCAGAACCACATAGAACCTCTGAGCCAACAGCTCAAACTCGTATTGCTCTTGGGCCAGAGGTGTCAAGTAATGAAGTACAAATACTTTGTTACTGTACTTAAGTACACTTTTTAGGTATCTATACTTTACTCCATTACTTATTTTTCTTCCTACTTCTGACTTATACTGATTACATTTTCGGACAAGTATCTGTTCTTTTTATTCATTAACTTTTTTTAAACAAACGTTACTCGTTACTCTTGGCTTCGTTTTAATAATGTTTTTAAATATTTATTTCACATCATGTGCTCCATCCAATGCAGATCATTGGTGAAATCCACATCTAGTGAAAACTAGTGTAATTGGATGAGTCATATAACGCAAACACTCATTGGTTAGCTAAAGGAAATCATCAGAAGCAAGCAGGTGTTCTTCAAACTGCAAAGGTGAATTGTCTATGCCATGCTACGATGTTGGATTCAGAAAAAGATGTTGAAATGTCTGAAAGGGCAGACACAGGCGAGAGCGTATTGGCAGACGGAGACTGAAACCAACAAGAGACCAACTTAGCCCCATCTCAAAGAATTTAATAATTACGCTTTCAATTCATATAGTGGCATCTGGCTGTTTTTTTAAAGGTTACTTTATACTTTAAGTAGTTTTTGGAGCACATACTTTTTCACTTTCACTTGAGTTAAGAGGTCAAGTTGATACACTTTTACCAGAGCGTTTTTAAACTGCAGTATCTATACTTCTACTTTAGTAACAAAATTGTCTATTTTGGACACCACTGCTCTGGGCTGCTTGTCTCCCCCACAGAACAATCCTCTCGTTGTTCCTGTTTCCTCTGTCACTGGTTAAGACGGCAGAAAGAGACCCGACAGTTCCGTTGCAAACCATCATATCTGGAATCCTCTGCTTGTGTTGCCAAAACTTCCAGTGTGCCACTCTCAGCCCCCTCCCTGTACATTCACTGGTCCTCTAGACACCACCTTCACCACCTTGCAGTAGCAGCATTTTTAAATATCATATGTTGGAGGAGTTATGGCTCCTGTCTCCTTGAAGTTGTGCTTTTAGGAGATTGGATTTTGTTATGTTATGGGAACTAAAAAAGTCTTAAAACGTAAGAGAGGGAAAAATGATTGTCTACTCACCATCGTCGCTATCGGCCAGAATTGTGACTTTGGCGGAAGGGAAATTTGCGCCCAGCTGACCGCCCATCGGCATACTGAGGCTGACGTTGAAGCTTTCTTCTTCCTCGTAGAGGGAGTCATCGATGATGATGATGCGGCAGATCTTTTCCCTCTCATCCTTGTCGAAGCGTAGCACGCTGGTGTGGTCCTCGGGGCGGGTGATGTAGTCAGAGTAGGAGAGGACGGTGGTGGGTATGGTTCCGGTAGCGGTGCCTGTGGAGGAGCAGAAACTTTATTCCTTTGGGAGAACTTCCAGCATTAGATGAATGGAATAACTTTTCCAAACAGGTTTATCTCACCTTGTTGAGTGAAACAAACCACCATAAGTTCCTGGCTGGCATCTCCTGAGCGCCTGACTGGTACCAATAGCTCCCCAACATCCTCCTCTATCCTGAACTCTGCTTGTGGAATGAACACCTTTGATTCTATTAGGAAAGAACATCGATCAGGGTACGCATTTAAGAAAACGGTAAAGTCATACAATTCTCCGCAGCAGATTCCTACCATCTCCAGGATCTACTATCTCCACTGTTGCTGTATCGGGGTACTCCAGTACCGCCATGACCGGGTCTGACAGCTGAATCTCAAAAGTCTCTGAGGTCTCAAACTCCTGGTCAGTGAAGATCTTCACCTTCCAGGTTGCTGTCGTCTGGCCCGGGTTAAACTGGACCTGCTTCTGGGCTTTGCCACGGAAGTCCTTGTCCTTCTCAGCAGATCCGTCCTTTGTTCCGATGCCTGAAAGAGAGAGGAACCCAATGAGCCGTAAGATGTGGGTTTTCGATTCCTATATAAGAATAAAACAAAAATAATTCCAACAGAGATAGAGGAGATGGAGAGTTTTGTTTTCCTTAAACCAGATTCTTGCTGGGTTTGCCCCCCACAGCTCTTAAACATGGACGATGCAGTCATCAAAATGGCCTCCAACAGGAAACATCCAACCACACCAGTTGGTGCTCCTCACTTCGATGTGTTTTTGTATAGTTTAAAAGTCATATTTGTCAATGTGGGAGGAACACTTTGAGCATAATCTGTGTTTTCCTGTTTTACAATTTACGCTAGTCAAACATGTTATGATAAAAAAACAACTATGCTGATGTTAGCCTTCCTGGGTTTACTCTGTAGGTTCCATTTCTAACCGTGTCATCTACCCAGCATGCATTTCACGGTGGAAAAAATGGTGACCTCCCTTACTGATTGATATAACAAAGGATATAATATTAAAAATGAATCAATTGAAATGATTGGATTAATCAGATGTACTTCTATACTTCTGAATAGAGAATTAGACGATTGCTGTAAAATGGCACCAAAGCTAAAAAAATGAAACTATTTTAACAATGGACAAATAAAACTATTATCACAAACTATTCAGCAGGCGTCATCACTTACTGATGAAAGAGGTTTCTCCCAGATAGCC
Organism: Cyprinodon diabolis; assembly: GCA_030533445.1. Classification (NCBI taxonomy): domain Eukaryota; kingdom Metazoa; phylum Chordata; class Actinopteri; order Cyprinodontiformes; family Cyprinodontidae; genus Cyprinodon; species Cyprinodon diabolis. The sequence continues at coordinate 48,448,864 of CM060066.1, forward strand.
TCTACGTTTCAGCGTCACCTCCAGGAATTTGGCATCTTCATCCACCAGGTAGTATTCCCGCTCCAGAGAGATCCAGGCCCAGTTAAGACGAAACGGCTGTGCTTTGAGTTTGTTTCCACCTGCAGAGGGATAAAGGGCCTTGATTCAAATCTGCCACAATACTTTGTTCTAATTCCGAGTCAGTGAGGCGGCTAAACTGAAATCCCTGCTGAGCTCAAAGATAAATGGAGCTTTTTAATTTCAGGAGGGAAACATGATAAGTTAATACCAAGACTTCCTGGAAATGATCTTAACTCCAGCTTGAGTAGTTCTACAATCTTCTGTTTTTGTTTTTTAAGAATTAAGATTAACTTTTCTGTATAACTGATTTGCAGCAAGTTTTTTGGTAAACTGTTGCAACAAATAGCTTTAAAGCGATCTCACCAAGTCGTTCTGTTACGGTGAGGGCATTAAAGCTGTTAAATTAAACTTTGATTCCTCTCCCTGAATGAGCAAAATGAGCAACGCCACTCTTTCTTCGGGACGCAGTCATAAACTCAGCATCACTCAGTAAATGTTGCTCGGATCCAGCAAGGAATCAGCTGGATGTTGGAGCCCAGCAGCACCACCTCTGCTTGATCGTTAATTAGTGAGCTGCAAACAGGAAATCCAATCCTTTGCTTCTGGCTGGTTAATACGCCAAACTTAAACATGATCATGTTAACAGCTGTAGAAGTTTTAAATCACAGCAAAGAAACCAACATTTTCTTCAGAGATGTCAGCCGTCAATTCAAGCTGCTAATTTGGGATTTGCTGCGTTTATCTGTTCAAAGAATCCAGTTCTGTTTTTTGTGGGTCACCAGGATTGCTTGCTCTGTTTTTTAAACCTAGAAATAAGCTAATTATTCTAGGGAACACACGTCATTCTAACTCTGCCAATGATTATTATTATTATTATCGTTAATATCATTAAATTTGTCAGACAGTAGGAACCTTTTTCCTTCCTAAAAGACACTTCAGCTTGAGTTTTAGTTTATCCTGTGTGTCCAACAGAAGTTTTTCTCAGATTTTCTGGGAGGATTGGTACCCTCTGAAATATATATATAACTTTTTTTTTTTTTTTTGCAAATAACAAAAACTGATCTGGAAATAAATGAAAATATCTTTGCTTTTAATTTGAGCAGGTAAAAAGGATGGTCAGCCAGTGGAATGAGTATTTTAGGCTTTATAATAAGAAAATTTGATATCATCCACATGAAACGTAATAAGTGAGTTAGTGTTATTTTAAATGTACATATTGTAGATCAGCTTTTTGGACTCCTTTCCCTCATTCTTAAAATTTACTCTTTTCAAACCTCATAATTTATGCTTGCCAGGGAACCACCCAGTCTAACAGAAATCCAACATCTCTGCCAGGAACAAGTCAAACATTCAGGCGGAAATATGCCAGAAACGAGTTTGTGGCTTTAGAGAACAGTAATAAAATGTCCTACAGGTTTATTAGTTTGAACATATAGAGGCCCGGCTCTTAATGCTGAACAAATATTCCCCTCAACAGGTAGAATGAAAAGATCTAAGTCCCATAGCTCTGGTCCTCAACCACTCTATCTCATGACTTAAATAATCCCCCTAACTGTCGGATCAGTTTAGTTCGTTCGATACTTTAGGAATCCTTAAGATCACAGGTTTCTCCTGTAATTAGAGTGGTGGCCTGTGACATGTGAAGGTAAAAGGGTCAGACTTAGCAGATTCCTCTCTGAGTTGTGGTCAAGGAGGTTGGACAATAAGTTTCCCACTGGCAGCAGCCTGTGGACTTTAATCTGCTCAGAAGAAGCGAAGAATACTGTTAGGGAGTATGGTTGGAAAACCTGAGAGCTTTACGTCGTAGCATCCAGGTGTCAGAAAAAAAAAAAATCACCTGTTTTAAACAAAAAACTGGAGAAAAATAAAACCTTAACATATCGGTACTGAGCTCAGTTTTGCTTCAGTGACAAAGAAAGAGGCCACAGCCTTTATGCAATGTGTATGGAGAGAATGAGGGGGGTGGGGGGGTCATCTGTCATCGGATCGGTGGGGGAACGCCTTCCTGAAACTCATGTTTCAACACTAAACCAAGCAGAAAAACTATGGATGCAGTAGGATGAAGACAGACTCGATTAAATCAGACATCCTGGAGCAGGATTTATTGGTTTATCATTATTATTGGTTAATAAGATGCTGTAACTTACCGTAGGAATTCAATAAAAAAACAATAACACATCAGCTAACTTAAACAATAATTATGTCTAGCTTAACTTTTAATTTTACTTTAATAGACTTCATAATCACTATCAATACATTAAAAACTAACTCTCAAATTGGGTTGTTTATTCAATAATTTCTTCACGTCCTCCCCTGCAATTACACTACCCCCACCCTAGGGGATGCACCCCCCTACTTGGTAACCACTGCGCCAATCCAAAAGCTAACGTCAGACATTTGTACCTCGCTGTTGATAGACATGGGCTCCATCCTATCAGTAAGAAAACTTTAGCAAAAGTGCGTCAGTTTGCCTTCATGATCAGAGCTGTCTGAACAGTTCTGGCTGTTATAAAAAGAAGGAAGCAGGAATAGGAAGCAGGAAGCATTTTAGCATCAAGTCATTTAATGTGGGGGCTGTCACTATCCGATCTGTTCTTGTAGGACATCTGTACCATCAGCTTATTTGGATGTGATCAACCAGACATACATACAGCTCACTTTTGAATAAGGTAGAAAAATGTTGAATAATATCCCCAATTATTAAAGCATGCAAAACTACATTGCATAAAATATCAATTAAGACTTTGCAAAGAGAATAGATGAATTTCTATTCTTTCCCTTATATTGCTTCTGGGATGTCATCATCGTTATCAGCAGAGAGACCAAAAATGATCGCATGTAGATAAAGAAGGAGGGAAGAGGTTGGATGTAGATTGAAAAGCAGAAGAGATACCATTGGCTACCATTGACCGCTGGTGGACGACCAACAAGCACTGAGTGTAAAATTTATTATGGTTGACATGTTTGTTTCAGCGTACGCATGTTAGGGGTGGGGAGGGCTGGTTATGTGTGAAGGTTTCATGGTGATGGGACCTCTAACTGACAAAGAAACTTTCAAACCTAGTTTCATCTTTTTTTCCCCAGCTTTTTATTGTCATTACACTGTCACAAGTACAGAGCAACGGAATGAACTCTCTGCATTTAACACATCTCCTTTGGGAGCAGTGGGCTGCCATTGTGCGGCGCCCGGGAAGCAGTGTGGGGTTAAGGGTCTTGCTCAGGGACCCAGAGTGGCAGTCTGTGGGAGTGGGGCTTGAACTCAGAACCTCTGGATTCCAAGTGCAATACCCTATCCACTAGACCACCTAAGAAGGTAGCTTCCCTGACCGGGAATCAAACTGAGGCCACAGGTGTGAGAGTGCTGAATCCTGACCACTAGACCAAAAAAGGACCAATTAAGTTCTTGATGGATAGAAGTAGAATGTTCTATCAGATGGGACTGGGATAGAAGTAGAATAGTCACAGAGATCTGAAATCAACCTTGGTTGGTGCAGCACTGAGTGAAACAAGGAACACATTCCCTCTTTGGTCCAGAAAGGTCTTATCTATTGAACAGATCTTTACTCTATTTATTGAAAATAATGAAACTTCAGACCTCTAAGGGGCAAGGACATCAGCAAGAACCCAAAATAACATCCAACTCAGAGCCCTGTTACTCTGCTAACAATGCAAGCAGATAAAATCTTTCAAATCCTGAGCTTCAGGTTTGTTTTTGCTCAAAAAACAAACAAACTCAAATATCTTTATTGTTCTGGTTTCCTGTTCTTTTAGCTTCCTTAAACTATTAGAGTCAAAAGATTCTATATAACATAACATTAAAGCATATTTATTGCTAGTTGGCGTGATGCTTATCAAACATCCTCATTAAGCCTTTTTATTGAGCTTGATGGATGGACAGGAAAAGAAAGAGAAGCAGAGAGTCTTTAATAAGCTTCACTTATCAGATTGCTTCTGTGCTGATCTTCGGAGAGCTGGCCCCAGGCCCGGTTTGAGGCTCAGATGGAGATGAAGCTCTGCCAGCGGCTATCATCAAGGATTATCAAAGAACACGACTGGAGACAAAAAGCTGCTTCAAGTTTGGCGTCAAGTAATCAGGAAGGTCTGCTTTTCAGCTTTAAAATGGGTAGAAAATAAAACAAAGGAGGTTTTATGAGTCAGCAGCATGAGACTACAGGTATTCATGAAGTGCTGCAGCTTAAACCCTTCCACTGCAGCCATCTGTCCCATTAAGCATAAGCAAAACTAATTTCTAATGTTTACATTATGTTTTAAATACAGCTTTACTCTTTAATCTTTTAAAACCCCATCACTATATTTTCAATGCCGATTTTCAGTCAGAGTAAGGATTAGTTGATCCAGCTCTTTTTGAGGTCATTATTGATGAAAAAAATATATATAAAAATGCATTTCAGAAATAGGAATATTATCAGAAATGTTTTGTAGCCAACAAGTTCATTTTAATCAGAAATGGAAAAATTATAGATAAGGACCAACATTTTGATGTTTTATCATAAAAACATTGAAAAATCACCTGTGCTCTACTGACATCATTTGGTTGGTGATAAAATCTAGTCTAATGTCTGTCAGACTTTTATTGTTGGTAAATTACAGAACCTAAAAGTCTGATGGATTTTATGGAAGAGCGACCTTAAATAAAACTAATGTTCTAAACTCCTGCATATTGGAAGAGCTTCAAAAAATCTGAGCAGCTACATGTTTAAACCACCTGATATAGTTTAAAGAAATCCTGAATCTTGCAAGACAGCATGTTAAGAAATGAAGTAAACTAGCAGAGCTGCTTTGAGCAGAGCTCAAAGATCTTCCTCTGCCTCCATCTCCCAGATCCTCCCACCTTTCCCTTCTTTCCCGCCAGACTGTGAGGAGCAGAGTGACAGCTGAGCTCAACCCCCCCCACCCCTTCTTCCTGTGCTGGCATTGTTCGACCATCTGAGAGGAGAACAGCAGGCCACAGTCTGGGTGGGCCAGAAACCACCACCATGGCATGCTTCTCCGCCTGCCTCCACTTTGTTTGGAAACAAAGTAGGAGTGGAGAACCTGCCTGCTCCGCTGTCAGACAGCGAGCTGGAAGCAAGCGTAAGCGACGACAAATCAGAAAATAATCAGGAGGCCGGGTTTCCCACGGTGGCACAGATGGATGTAAGAAACTCCAAATAAGAAACTGAAACACTCTGGGATTAGCATATGCAAAGTCAGCCTTTTAAACATGGACCTAGATGGTGCCTCTATTCCTCAATTTACTAAACTTCCACTGAGATGTGATTTAGATAAACGTGCCTTGATCCCATTGATGTTCAGATTAAAGACACATTTTTATTATGTGCTCACTGTATTAGCTGCTGGGCTCAGCTCACATTTCCATTCAAACTGAACATCATTTCTGCAGGGATGAAACATTTTATAGACTGCATGTATTTCTGAATGTCTCTATAAGGAGCTGTTTAATCATTCAGAGTTACAGTCAGAAGTCTACACACTCATCATGAAGTGTTGCATTTATTTTAGGCTGTATTTCCTTGATTTTTCATTCACATGACTACTGATAAAATAATTCAAAGATAAAAAAATGAATAAAATAATGTAATTTCTTTCCTATGTTTATAACTTGGTCAAACTCAAAAAATTTGACAGAGTTAAACTCCATTCACACCCCTCTGCCTGGACAAAAAGATATTGTTCCTCAGAGGATTGATTAATAATGACTGAGAAGCTCATTAGAGGTCTGATGATAATATTTGTAATAATAATAATATTTAACATCTATAGATAAGCACACTGGATAATTTCCACTTTATTGAGGTATTGAAGCAAGACTCCAACTGTCAGGCAGAACCTAGAAACAAACCAAGCTGAAGCTAAATTCTACCAAGAACTGTACACTTCTAGAGCTACACTTCTAGTTATGAAGCAAACCTCAAAAACCCAAAACTCAAACTGAAATCAGAGCTACACATTTGAGACTTGGACACAGGTTGGTGTCCAATCAGGACAACTGTCCCAAACACCTTCAAAATGATTTTGGAAAAGAAGGCTGGCATTAAGGTTCTTTTGGCTTTAGGGCTGAAAGTAACTATAATTTTGCAAATCGATTAATATGTCGATTATTTTTTGTATTAATCGATTAATAATTGGGTAGCCAAAGAAGACCTTCCTTAAAGAAGACTTCTTTACGAAATTGAACCAGGGGATTAATTTGCAGATCCAATCATATAACCCCCAATAACTTCCAATTATTAGTAATTCAGAAAATATCTTGCATAAATGATTGTCTTATTTTTATTACTTGGAAGTATAAAAGAGAAAATAACTAAACATAAAATATGAAACGTAAAATATAACTAAATGATTTGATGTTTTCCCCTGGGGTGCCATCAAATCCCTCTTCATCAAATATAAAGCACTTTGCAGCACAAGAAACCTACCAACAGAGAGATGTCCATCAAAACTCACAGACTGGGCCAGGAGGACATTAACCAGAGAGGCAGCACAGAGAGCCAAGCTAATCCTGAAGGAGCTGCAGGGATCCACAGACCAAAAAAAAAATGCTTCAAAAAGCTCCATTAAGACAAAAACAAAGCTTTAGAACCTGCTGCATGTGATTTAAGACTGGAAGAGAGCTTCACCGTCCACCAGAGGACATTGACTGGAAGTTTAAAGTCAAAAGAAAACTTCACTAGATTAGGAGGAGAAATTGAAATGGCTTGGAAAGGCCTCAGTCTTGTTAAGAATATTTAGTTTGTTGTGAAGAAGTTAAAACTAGTGTTGCGCCAATGCCGTTTTTGGCCGATACCGATACCATACAGATACTATCTGTTAGGAATCCAGTTTGTGTGGGTTGTTTGTGTGTTTTTCTTTCTCCACCACCAGGTGGTGCCCTGTCCTCGTTGGGCCTCCCTGCACACCTGCGGCTTGTTGGTTCATTACTGGAGGAGTATTTGAACAGTGGGCTGTCACTACCTCGACGTCAGAGTGTTTGCCAGTTTTGGGTACTCTAGCCAAGCTGAGATTAGCAGAGTCTAACCTAGCTTTGTTTCTCTGAGTTTAATGTGATTTTGTTCTTGCTCTTCGAAAGGAAGCCTTCCTGTGAAAACTGAATGCCTGGACCTTCTCCCCCTGGAAGGATTTACTGAGAATACACTGAGCAGGGGAAAACCTCCACTTGATCCATTCAAGTTCCCATCAGAAATCCAAGTGACAGTCCGCTCCATTACTCCTCCGGGTCCAAGAAATGTTTACCTGTCCGCTCTCCAACGAGTTCCCCCCTTCTCTGGATTACCCCCACACTGACTGGATTCAAGGATTGACAAGATCCCCCTCAAACATGGGTCTCTCTCCAGCATTATTCAAGCCGCATTCAAATTTCCTATGGTCCCTGAACTGATCTCTGTGATCTTCCCTTCAGACTTTCCAGTTCCGGTTCACCAGTCCACTGATCCAGATCCTACTTCTGTATACATTACATCAAATAAACCTGTTAAACTTTTCCCCGTCTTCTCTAAGTGGTTTCTCTGCATGTGGGTCAGATTCCTTAACCGATCATGACACCATCTGTTGTAGTGTGCTTATATATGAAGAACTGCAAACTACTGGGATGTAAAATAATTGCCATCATGGCTTTGTCAAGCTGCTGCCTGCCTTTGTGAAGCAGGAAAAAGACTAATACAAAGTGAATCCAGTAGAACTTCCATAAAAATTTTAAAAATATCCACTGGACTTGGTTTCCAAGATCTGAAGATGTTTCGCCACCTCTCCAGGAAGCTTTCTAAGGAAGCTTGAGAAAGCTTCCTGGAGAGGTGGCGAAACGTCTTCAGATCTTGGAAACCAAGTCCAGTGGATATTTTTTAAATTTTTACGGAATGACTATGACCTGGATGACTGAAAACCTTCATCAGCATGAATCCACTAGAACATTTTATTGCCTCCCTGGAATGAGTGACAATAGTTGAATAAACTTTTGGCTCTCAAAATGGAATCAATGCCCTATTTGTTGGTACCGGTACAGCACCATTTTAGTGCTGGATCAGGGCCCAGCCCGATACTGGTATTGGTACCGGTGCAACACTAGTTAAAACCATCCAATATGAAGGAGCTGGAGCAGTTCAGCCTTCAGGAATGGGCAGAAATCCCAGAGAAACTAATCCGATGTGATGTGGAGCCAACAGGTCACAATAGGTGGTTATAGAAAGTACTGGTGAGCTGTCATGCATAAATAAAGATAAAGTTCTCTGATATTTTTTCAAATTTATTGGTTCCTTCACTGTTACGTAAATATTACATCTTCAAATATTTACACTTCTGTGAATCAAACCGTGCAAACTCTCAAACAATCCATTTCAAACCCAGGTTTTAAGGTAAATGTATTCCTGTGGTACACGAATAAAAAACAATTAAAAGAGCTGCATACGAAACAAACTTTAAAGGAAAATGGTAGAGTGACCTAATAGACAATAAAGCAGAATCAAAGCAGGTCCTCGCAGCCGAGCTGCTACAGCCAAACATAGATACTGTAAGATATCGTGCCGGGCCGGAAATATTACAGGACAGGAAGGTCAACATGAAGCTCTGACGTCCATCAGCATGATGCAAGGAGGAGCAACCTGCTAAGAATATCCTAGTCAGGCACAAGCATCACCTCGTTGCATTTCCTCGTCAATCATCCTTTATGGATAAATCACTGCTCGGTTCCAGGCAGCTATGCACTGAATGTCAGAGTCACACATTAAAAGTGTGATCTGGTTGATCAAAGAGCCGCCAGGAGATGCTTTAGAGCCAAAAATGTTAATCTCAAATGGATTGGTCAGAGTCTTTCTTCACTGATGCTCCACCCTTAGCCTCATCTGACCAAAATCCCAAAAATGTAACCTAATAATGGGATGAATAATATCCAATAAAACACATCCAAAGGCTATTAACTGAAACTAAAAATGTTCACAGTTGAGCCAAAAGTGATGGATGTCTCAACAGCCTGACAATCAAACAACTGAGATCTCCATGTGGCTCTAAAGGAAGGCGGAGGGACGTTGGTGAGAGCTTGGCTAGACTCTGCAGCAGCTTTGCCATATGAGAGCAGATAAGAATAACCGCTGAAGCCATACAGCACAACTCCACGCCCTAAAAGCCCTGCAGGCACCATAAATCATGGCTGAAGAAAGAGGACCGAAACACAGAGATTCCAGAGTTTATTTGAAAGGTGAAGGGAAATTCCCATCATTACTGGGACAGGAGAACTGGGAAAATAGGGAACAAACCAGAAAAGGAGATTAGTGGTGCCCTTAAGGCTCTTTAGGGAAAGCAAGAACAGAGTGCAGTTTTGTGGAGAAGGACTGAGAGGCCTCAGCTTCCAGGAGTCACAGGGGGGCCCCGACTGTGGCACCATTAGTCACTAAATCCCCTGTGACTGTTGACACGACTGACATCCAAGATCCCCAAACACAGTTAGGAAATATAACTCAGTGTTGGTCCGAGGCATGAGAGTATGCCGTATGAGCAACGGAAAGGGACAAAAAGACCAGTTTAGGTAAATGCCTTTTCCACGCCGCTGTTCTTCCTTCACCCAGAGAACCGGCCCTCTGCTGATGGAGTTATGGGGCTGTCTGTGGATGGTTTGGGTTTCTGGGGGACTGAGAGAAAAGTGACCACAGACCCTGAAAGTAGATCTTCTCCTAACCCACACCTGTCTGCTTGGAACACCGCTTTACTTCGAGCCCGTTCTCCAGCTGTGATTCTGGAGCTTTGCAGGAAGTGCTTTCCCCTGACCAACACTCAATGATCATGTAACACACCACAGGTTCCTGATCGTTACCAATATCACCAAATAGCTGCTAATAAAAAAAGAAAAACTATTAAAATGAGTAAATACTTTAATCTCATCTGTGTAATTAGATAATATTTAGTAAAGATGGTAGTACTGGGAAACAGGACTAAAGCAATGTAAGGAAAATCCTCTCCATACATTGTTGATCTTCTCCATGGAAGCTAAAAAGTTATATGACTTTCTAATGTTGCAATTAATTATCCCCAAATATTTTTTTCACAAGACTAAATAATCCCCCAATTCATTTTAGAGATGTTCAGAGAAATTGAAAGAGGGGAATCTTTCTCGGCTGATAACTGTGCAGCAGACCAACAGAACCGTTTCCTTTCCTCTACATGTAGATCAAAATCCAGATTTAATCTGGTAAATGCAATTTGAAAAGAAGGCCATTCGTAAAAACCTATATAGTGCTCTATACAGGGGTTACTCCATTTTATATAGTGTCTGAAAGTCTTGTCAAATTTCCCACAATGCATCTTGAAAAGTAGTGTTCATCCCATGGTCAATAGACAAGCTGATATATCCCAGAATGTTTTGCAAGATCTCTTCTTACAAAGCATCATGGGATTTCATGGGATGAGAAAGAACAAAGGTGAGTCATGTGACAAATATGGATGGATGGATGGATGGATGGATGGATGGATTTAATTATATATCACTCCTGGTTTTATCTAGTCCTACTTAGTCATCTACAATATGTTTTCTGATTAATATAACTTAAGCAGATGCGAAACGTTCTGTAGTAAATTAATTTCCATTTTTGTTGGTCTAATTTAATATTCTAATCTTTAAAAGTTCTGTTGTCATGAGCAGTGAGCGTAAAATCATCATAATTATTAGAAATAAAGGCTTAAAAGCAACAGCCTGTGTGACACATTAGATTTATTTTTAACTTTGTTAAACTGCTCATGTATCCTGAGCTGTGATGAAATTTCACTCTTTTCTACGTTTCCTGCCTCTTTTTCCTGTGGCTTGTTAGAACTGGGGCTGCCGGACACGGACGTAAACAGGTTGTGTACCCACTAGTAAAACAGAGGTATTTATTGCTTGAGGATCCCACTGTTTGAAAGCCGGTCATCTGCAGGAAAGTTATTGCTTTCCCAGCAGACAGAGGGACCAACCCAAAATGAACTGCAGGCTGTTTGAGGTCACTGCCGCTATTCAATGAGGAGGGAAACAATAACTCACCTTTTACTGCAAAATAATTTACAACATTTCAGTAACAACAGCTCTGTCTACACCTACTTCAGCTATGATCGTGAACGGACAGATGAGAGATAATTCAGGAAACATTGTCAATTTCTGTCAGATCAGCTTTTCAGATCTACTTAGATCATTGCAAATAAGAGTTATTCTAAGTAGTGGCAATGGTCTTAGATATTCCAAAAGTGATTCAATTACCATTAAAATAAATCAAGATATGATATTAAATCTTCAGAAATGCATATTTTAATAAAATATATTATGTGATGTGTTATCAATTATTTCCATAATTAACAGTTTGATTCCCAGTCTAGGTTCTTTGTGAATGGAGTTTGCAAGTTCTCTCTGTGCATGCGTGGATTCTCTCTGGGTACTACCCCTTACAGTCCAAAATCCTGACTGTTAGCTTAACTGGGTTCTCTAAATTGTCCTTAGGTGTATGTGTGTGTGTAGGTGTGTGTGTCTGTGTGGGCATGGTTGTGTGTGTCTCTATATCTCTGTGTTGCCCTGTGACAGACTGGCAACCAATACAGAGTGAACCCCACCTCTCACCCATGTACTATGGTGGACCGATTAAACCCCATAATATGCTGCCAAAGATAGACACCAGCCCCACTGCCACCCTGATGTATAAAGCGAAAGATAATGAATTAATGGGCTGTTTAGGATTTACTAGCTGAAGGATGTTGGGATGAAATTGAGACGTCTGGGATGGATAGACATGCAGCTTCTGGAATAACACTGTTATCCAACCAGAATAACATTCACAGCCATCATTGTTTCCAACAAATGTTTTATAAATAATGGTAAACATGTAACGTTTTAAAATGGTTTTATTCTTTTTAGTTGTTTAAGACAGAAAAACGTTTGATAAAGAAAAATTAACAGATATGAATAATCTTTTATCTGAGTAAAAAAATAAAGAAATCTAAGCTTTTATGTTAAGAAAAAGATAATATCTAACAAATTCATTCACAATTAAGGATAATCAAAATTAGACTGGCATCCAGTACAATGGATGAAGAGTTTGTTACCTAAAGGCCAAACTGGGTGGATTATCTCCGGTGCAAATCTCTCCTGACCTGGAGTTTTACCCTCAAACAAACAGCTCATCTGCTGAGATTTATCTGGAGATAGTGTGACCATTAGGATGCTCTGCAGCTGCATGCTGCTACATGTCCAGGAACCAGGATGCAGCCACATCCGTCAACACAGACGTTTTTAAAACTTCCCAGGATTAATCCACCAGCTTGATCCTTACAGGATGCTCCAGTGTAACTTTTGGTACTTTTGTCTTACTAAAAGGAAAACTAGTTTTATTTTTTGGATTTGTATTATTGCACAATAAAACCTGGCTGTTATTGTACTCTAAATTCCCCTCATGTTCAGGAGTTTGAGTAATTGATGTCTGTCCTGTGTGTCTTTGTTTTACGCTCTATGGGCCGGATTTATCAAGATCCAATTTTGCGTGCAGTAATTTGCGCTCGCAAACTGGAATTTTGCGCGAGGGGCTGAACCATGGTTTGCGGGTGATTTAACAAGAGTGATTGCGTAACTGGTGGCAGGTGCAAAACTGTTGGAGACGCCCTATTTAAATGATGGTTTTGCGCGTTTTGTGGTTTGCGGCAAAGTAGTTTGTAGTTTGTACAAACTAGTGCATTAAGAAATTTAAATCTTACAGTGACACTCCCTCCCCCTCCAAAAAAAAAAAAAAAAAAAAAAAAAAAATATATATATATATATATATATATATATATATATATATATATATAAACTTTGGCAACGTTTATTCCCTAAGGTGGTATGTGGCTGAATTTCTACTTCACTGCAGTAAAAAAAACAGGTGTTTTGTATTGGCCTGTAGAAAAATGCACATACCAAATGGCTCACAAGAAGTGACTGTGGATGAGATGACTGCGCGTACGCATCCCCACAGCATTGGCACGTTGCTCCGCAGGCGCAGGGGGGAGGTCGGGGTTCTCCGTTAGGGCGTCAGGGCGACATGGCATTTAGAACGTCGGACAGCACTTCTGAAAAACGAGATTGGGAGATCCCAGCTCTCGCTGCAACCGTACGCTGGAATGACCCAGATGCAAAAAAGTGCAATGTTGCAAGGAGTTTTGTGATAGCTGGTATTGCGTGGGTCCTCCTTGTGGCTGGCTCCAAATCCATTCGGAGTTCCCCCAACAGCTCCAAAATGGCAATGCTGGATAAACGATATGTTTTGATGATCGTTTCCTCGTTCATTCCAAAAATATTCACACGGAGTGAAAAAATGCGTTCTCTGCGTCTCCTTGCTTCATTTCGATGTCTCCTTCTTGCGACAATAACCGCTGCCATGTGTGCGCAATTACGCATACAGACCATTTGCACCTTCTTTTGAAACGTGTTAAATACAGAGTCAGATACCGTTAGCAAAATTGCTTTCAGGTTTGATAAATCACTTTGCGAGTGCTAAATTAATATATTTACATGTTCTCCTCCCACAAGACCCACTTTTGCGTGTAAACGCACCATATTGCACATTCATTGCAGAAAAAGTACTAAATGGATAAAAGGCGCTACTTAGCACGTTTTAAAGACCAAATCCTTTTAGCACGCTGTTGATAGATCAGTTTGTACATTTTTTAGCGTGCGCAGTGAAATAGCTCACGTTTTTATACACGCAAACCTTTGATAGATCTGGCCCTTAGAGTGCTTCCTCCTGTCTCACCCAGTGACTGCTGGGGATAAACACCACCTGTAGTGAGCCTTCAGGGAAAATTGGATGGATGGATGTATGAATGGATAGATAGATGGATGATGGTTGGATGGATGGTTGGTTGCATGGATGGATGGATGGATGGATTGGTGGTTGGATGGATGGATGGACGTATGGAACGATAGATGGGTGGGTGGGTGGTTGGATGGATGATGGTTGGATAATGATGACGATGGATGGAGGATGGGTAAATAGATGGATGGATGATGACAGATGGATGATGGATGGATGAATAGATGGATGACGGATGGATGATGAATGGTTAGGGTTAGTAGTTAGTTAGGTGATTGTGTTTGGTATCTTGAGGTTCTGAGTTTCATCCCCACTCCAACAGTCTGCCACTCTGGGTTCCTGAGCAAAGACCCTTAACCCCACACTGCTCCCCGGGCGCCGCACAATGATAGACCACTGCTCCCCAATGGGATGGGTTAAATGCAGATAGTTAATTTTGTTGCTCTGTACTTGTGACAGTGTAATGAAAATAGGAAGCTGGAAAAGAATAAAACGCTGGAGGATGGATGACGGATGGAAAGATGGATAGATGGATGATGGGTGGATGGATAATGGATAGATGGATGGGTGGTTGGATGGATGGTTGGATGGAAGTATGATGGATGATAGATGCATGGGTGAATGGATGGATGATTGATGGATCATGGATGGATGGATGGATGGATGGATGAATGAATGGATAGATGGATGGTTGGGTGGATGATGTTTGACATCACATTCATCGTAAAGATATGTATTTTTCAATTTTCTCTAGCAAAAACAGACAACAACATATAAAGTAATAACCTCTCATTCTTGGAATTAACTATAGGTGTAAGTAAATGTTTTAAAGGCATTTTGAAAGCTCTAAGAACTCCAGGAGGAAAACTATCCTGTTGTTCATGGACATGGCAGTCTTTCACTCTTAATCATGTGCAGTAGAAGCTTTCTGTGGGTGTTTGAACCTGCAGCTCCCCGCTGCTAGCATCAGTCATGGCCAGCTGCCCTAAGTCTTTGTGATGCAAAGGCTTGTGAATGACAGAAGTAGAACCTCTATATATTTAGCAGCTTTAAGGTGAAAGGAAACCTCCTGGTAAATAATTTATTTTAGCTGCTCAGAAAAAAACGGTCTTACCGTTGTCCTCGACGGTGAAATAGAAGATGTCACTTGTGGCGTTGCTCCCGTCCAACAGCACATAACAGATCTTCAAGTCGTTGATCTCAGCTGTTGTGATAAATGGAGAAATCCAATAATTTGGATGAAATAATAACATTTCTGGGCAACAAATATGTTCAAAAAGTTTTAAACATGTTGGTCTTTGATTTTTAAATCTTGGATTGTGTTTCATAACTTAATATTGTGTAATCAACAACAATTCTGACTATTTTTAATTATGCCCTGATGCTATAATGCAGTTTGTTTCATCTCATGAAAATTATTCAGGTAATTTAACATTTTAGGTATTTCATTAACATGTCAGAAAGCAAACTCACATTTTTCCTCACATCTCCTCCTTTTCTGCAGAATTTAACATTATCTGTGAAATAAATCTGATGAACATCTGAAATTCTAAGCATATTTTATGTCACAATTTTAGCTGTTTGTTTATCATCTATATTAAGTCTTAAGTAACCCCATTACTAACAATGTTGCAAAAGTCTGAACATGTGTGAACCCTGCCAGTAGCTGTCATGTTGAATATTAATGAGATTTTTTTGTTGGTATTTGTGGATATAAACATGCTATTTTACTATGGAAGTTTTGTGTGAAAATTTAGACATAAATTAATAAACATAAATTATTAAAATCCAACCTAAGCTGAAAAATGGAAGTGTGATACTATGGTTAACCTTTGCTCTTCAGAAAGATCTGATTTTAAACATTGGCATAGGGAATCAGATTTATGTCTTTAAATACTGTAAAATTGTAGTGATTCATTGCTTATCTATAAAATTCAATTCTTCTTTCTTTAGACTTTAGAAGTTCTGCAAAGGCCTGGTAATTATCTAACCATTTTACATAAATGTGCTGAACCTGGGAATCTGAAATGTTCCAAAAACATGCAGATACTTGTGTGCAATTGCTGCTTGCTTACCTTGAGTGAAGGTCTGGATGCTATGGTTTCCCAGCTCCATGTTCATAATGAAGCCATGCAGCGGCGGCTCAGACACGGTGTACTTCAGGACCCTCTGGGGACTGTCTCTGTCCTCTGATCTAAGGACTTTGCTGGTGAAAACAAAGCCCAGGTGTCCTGTTTGGAGGACTTTTAATGAAGCAGCAGCTTTGTTCACCACAATCTGGGGCATACCATTGTCCACTGTGTTAATGTGGATGGTCATTGTTTGAGGTTTGCGAGTTTCATACACAGTGTCAGGAAAGATGTAGAAGTCAGTGTGGGTGCCATCTGTGACAATGAAAGAAAAGCTGTCTTTGTTGGTCTCTGTGCCATCGTGTTTGTAGCTAATGAGATTCTCATTCAGATCCTGTTTGGTGAAGGTTGTGATTGGCCGGGTGTTGTTGAACAGCAGCTGGCCGTGCACAGGTAGCTGTGTGACAGTGAAGCGCAGGAGGTTGTCTGGCGTGTCTCGATCGTCAGCTGATAGCTCAAAGGGTGTAATGAGCTTTACTTCTCCCTCTTCAACAACCAGCTTGTGTACAGTGACCACAGGTTTCTTGTTATCCACATCAGTGATGGACACTCTGAAGGTTCGGAAGACAGGGTTGTAGCCATCAGTTACCTCAAACTCAAAGCTGTCCATCTTGACCTCATCTTCTGAGGTGTGTATGTAGTAGATCTTATTGCCGGCCAGCTGCAGTTGTGTAAAGGTAGAAATAGGAACACCTGGGAGGTCAGTGCACTCTAAATGCCCCCGGCTGGGAGCTCTTGTAATGCTAAAGCTGAGATACTCATCAGGACTGTTGATGTCAGATGTGCTCAGGAGGTCAGTGGTGAGGGTTACTTTCCCGCCTTCTTTGAGAGTCACACCTTTGTTGATAACATCTGGGAACACCATGTCAATGCTGCCAATGTTGATGTAAAAGTAGCGGTCAATGAGGGGATTGATACCATCTGTGACGTCAAATTTCAGCAGGTCGCGTATTCCCTCTTGGCCTGTGTGTACATACTGAATGAGCTGCTTGTCTACTTCATCCTGTGTGAAATTCATCCCCAGAGTAATATTTCCTAAAACAACACCGAATTTGCTGATACGCTGAAGGTAGCCCTGCCCAGGTCCGTATCGCACAGCATATGTTAACTCTTTATCTTCAGAGTCAAGGTCTGTCGCTTTTAAAGCCTTGTTACTGATGATCTTAGTCTCCCCAATCTCTACATCAAGACCATCGTTTATGGCCATTCTCGGAGTCTCATCATCAACAGGAATGACGATGATGAGAACAGTTTTATCCACAGTGTGTTTTCCATCAGAAAGCCTGACCTCAAAGCTGTCTTCTTTAGTCTCTGAGTCATCGTGTTCATATACAATATTGGCTTCTTCTTTTATCTGTTCCAGGTTAAACTTTTCTACAGGGATGGTGCCAGTGCTTAGCTGTTGGATGATTGCACCATGCTTGGGGTTTTTGATGATCTCAAAGAACAGCTCATCCTTAGGGAGGTCAGCATCAGCAGCGCTCAGTAGCGGCGTGTCAATAACAATATTCATGCCTTCCATTACCACAAACTCCCGGGTAAAAATCTCTGGTTTCTCATCATTGGCTGGAATGACGATGATGTTGAGGGAGTGGCGTTCAGAAAAGTTGATACCATCAGAGCAGCGGAATATTAACTGATCCTCTACAGGTTCAACTCCTTTGTGGATACTTTGGACATAGTAGATGTGACCTAGAGTTATATCTTTAATTGTAAATGCAGTGATGGCAGTACCAGCTCGGGATTTCTCAGATCCTGTGGCTGGGGAAATATTTTCCACATAACCAAATGTTGGTTGGACAATAATTGTGCATAGGATGTCGTCATTGTTTGTGTCAACATCCTCAGCTTGGATGTGATTTATGGTAATGACATTCTTCTCCCCTTCCACCACAATTAATTGCTCCCCAACTCTGACGATAGGGGGAATGCTGTCAACAGGAAGAATGGTCACATGAACAGTTACACCCTGGACTTTGTTGCCACCTACAACCCACTGATCAGACATATCAGACAGAGTTAGGTTGAAGGAGTCATGTACTTTAATCGGACCAATTTCACCAGAAGTGTGAGCATACACAACCAGTCCATTGATAAGGTCCTCTTGGGTGAACCTCTCAGCTGGAGCAAGATTAACAAGGATTTCACCCAGCTTCGGAGGTTCCTCCACAATGAAAGTAAGCATCAGGTCATCCGTGTCTTTATCACGCCCTTGAATGATGTTATTGGTGATCTCTGTTGCTCCGTTCTCCAACACATCGATGGCGGCTCCCAGCACGCCAGCTGGGAGCATGATAGTCGGAGTCTCATTATCAACTAGCTCTATAGTGACCCTAAGAGTGATTGGCACCTCATGGAAACCATCGCTCACATCAAGCTTGATTACATCACTTACTGACTCCTCTCCATCATGGACGTAAGTCAAGCGGCCATTTTCAATATCTTGGAGATTGAATGTTTCTCCGTTTGACATTTGAATACCTAAATAATGCAGCTGTCCATATATGGGAGCCTGGGTCAAAGTGAAGATGATATTTTCATCATCTGTGTCCGTGTCAGAAGCATACAGCTCCTTAATGGTAATGGTAAAAGTACTTCTTTCCATGACAGTAAACCCTGTGTTAATTATTTCTGGGGGTTTATTGTCAACTGGCTGGAGAAAAATTGTAAATAATCCATCTGCTGAGTTACCAGCTGTGTCCTCCACAATGAATGTAAACTGAGCTACTTTTGGTGTGATGCCTAGTTCCAGGTCTGGAGGCTTGTAAGCCACTTTGTGGTGATTAACCTGGGCTTGTGTAAACTCTGTAATAATAGTATCAGGGCTGTCGGTTAGCACAATCTGACCTAAAGGGGCTGGATTGTTGTCATCTGTATCAGTTGGCCTTTTGATAATTGTGTATTTCAGATCTCTGTCGTCTGAATCCAGATCAGTATAACACAATAATTTCTTCCTGAAGAATGTAAGCTGATATTCCTGGACAGTCATATTAAGCGTGGTGCCCGGGAGCAGCTCTGGGGGAAGGTCATCAATGGGGAGGATTTTAATGGTGAAGGTGTGCTCACCTGACTGATTAGGAGGGTCATTGTCATCCTGAACACGAAAAACAAACTCATCTGTTACTGAGGTGGTGATGTGGGGTCCAATGTGATGGTAGAACAGCTTTCCATCGAGAATATCCTTCTGACACCACTCAGTTACCACCTGCTCAAACATCTCATCTGTCTCACTGAACTTCCACTGAGAGTGGTCAGCGGGGGGGTCGACCTGCCTGAGCAGGAGCTCCCCTACAGTCGAGTATGGTGCTTCAAGAATGAACTTTATAAACAAGTCATCCGAGTCGATATCTGTGGCACTCAGGATGAAGGGAGAGATCTGCATCATTTCATTCTTTGACAGCACCAGGCCAGTGTTAGCGTTAATTATAGGGGGCTCATCATCGGTGGGAACAATAGTGATGGGAAACAAAAATTCCA
The DNA here is from genome assembly GCA_030533445.1 of Cyprinodon diabolis. Classification (NCBI taxonomy): domain Eukaryota; kingdom Metazoa; phylum Chordata; class Actinopteri; order Cyprinodontiformes; family Cyprinodontidae; genus Cyprinodon; species Cyprinodon diabolis. The sequence continues at coordinate 48,468,338 of CM060066.1, forward strand.
CATCATTTCTCCCATCAGTCATTCTTAGGATGATGTTGTCGCTGTAGGTGTCGCTACCGTCATGCTGGTACACAACAATGCCAGCGTCTAGATCTGACGGCGTGAAATATTTCCTGTGCACCCCAAGCACGGTGAGGTCCCCGTGCTTCAGACCATCGACAACAGTGATCCTCACATCTTCCAAGTTATCCTCGTCACTGATTTCCAAATTCTGTGAGCTGGACAGAGCTCGGGATTGACCTTCAAATAAGAGCTGGCCTGTATTTTTGGTTGCAACTGGAGCTAAAGTGTTCATAGGTTTCACCACAATCATAAAGGCAAATGTGTCGGAGACAGCACCATCACTATCTATGATTTCAAACTCCAACTGGAAAATCCTCTCTTGATCCGAGTCCTCTGAGGGTGGCTTGTAAGCTATTTTTAACTCTCTGATGTCCCTCTGGTTGAAGGAGGTGATGGGGAGGTTCTGGTCATCTGTGCTGATGATATAACCTTGCTGAGGATTCAGAGGTGAAGTGATGTTGAAAATCAAATCATCCAGATCAGATTCAACATCTTCAGCCGCCAACATGTCATTCGTTATAGCCGTCATCACAAACTGATCAACCTCCATCATCATCATGGCTACAAAACTGGGTTTGGGAGCAGCGTTCTCTGCACCTTCTCTGATTCTGACCATTGTTTGAAAATGCTCCTGCATTATTGTGTTGCCCTCGTTATCCTGCAGCTCTACCATCATTGGGATATAGTCTCTGTTCGGTGACTTGGTTTTAGCTGTGTGTTTGTAGCGAACACCCAGATTTACAAACTCTTCACAATCAACCATTTGGCCACTGGGAGGACTTTTCAAGAGCGTGCCATACCTGGGTAGACCTCCAGCGCCGGCCAGCACTGTGATCTTACACTGTGTGACTCCATCCTCGAAGGAAAACTCCAGAGCCTTTTTGTCAATCGGGCTGCTGTCCCCATTGAGTTTCTCCACGTTGAGGGGCATATTCCTGATGAGTATCTCGAGCTGCTGGAAAACCACTTCCACTTCCAGCATGAATGGGACGATAACTGTGTCTGTGTGGGAGTCATAGCGAAGCTGCATCTTTACACGATCCCTGCTGGGGCTCCGAGATCCAAAGTGAGTGTACTTGACTTCATCTGCTCCAAATGAACAGGGAAACTTTTTCGGGGTCAACATCCCAGGTTTCTGGGTCACTGGGTCATTGTCCAAAACCGTTATGTGGCAGCGGTCACCAGGCTGCACTTCTGTAATCAGGTCATTCACAGGGTCCAAAAACACTGACCTCCCGAAGGGTACCCGGATCCCATTATTGGCGATGATTATGTCGTTCTCATTAGGTCCAGATTTGTGGTAGAAGAGGTGACTGGGATCAAACGGCTCTGAGAGCACTGACCCCAGACATGAGCTGAGACACACAGCAAAGATCAACCATTTAAGAAATTCCCACTTTTTGCAAAGCTGGGAACTTTGCAGACAACCAGCCATATCCTCTGCCAGTTGCACCCGCAGCTCAATTATCACAAAATCCTCCCCTGGATGAAACAAACAAACAAACAAAAAAGATAGAAAAGGGAAACTTGCTCTGTTTGTCTGTGCCTCTCAGTCTCCTTGGGTCTGTGGGGCCACACAGAGGCACAAGTGGTGGGAAGGCTGCAGGGCTGTGCAGGTAAGAATGAAACAGTAGACAGTGACAAGCACTGACTCCTCCTTCTGTCTGCATGGGGAGGGAGCCCCCAGCCCCCATGGCTAATTTAAGAAAGGCCATTGGACAAGTCTGAAAAAGAGCTGCTTCAAACACACTAAACCCCCTCTCCTCTTCACTAAAAGGGGTAGTGTGGAAATAAAACTGGTAAATAAACTAAGTAAACAAAGTTTATTAGCATCTTTATTACATTGCTGAGTGATTAGTGAAATGTATAATAGATATTTAAAATACATAAAATATTGCTCCGGACTGTTTCTCCTTTATTTTTTATCTAATTGACCCTTTTATTAACTGTATGGGCTGGAGATCATTCATCTTCAGTTTCCTGGGGGTTTTATACTAAGAACTTTTGTTTTATTGATTTGCAACTGCAGTGCCTTGTTAAACTGCTAGGCACCAGTGCCCTCTAATGGGTTAATGCATCCTGACTAGAGGACTGAACAAGTAACTTTTTCATTGGTTTGTCAAAAACAGAGTTTTACAGTATCATAATAGCTTGGCTGACTCTCGGAGGTCAACGTAGGGGACAGCAAGGTAACAACTATACATGACAAATAGAAGTGGAAAACACAGTGTTCTCAACATTTTCAGTGCCTCTTCATGTCATCCAAGAATTACATCAATGTCTTTCCATGAGTTCTTCCCAATCTTTTGATTGTAGGATATTTAGGGGCCATAATATTTTTTCTGCAAATATGTATCCAGCCGTGCTGAAAGGGCAGACTCTATATTTAGCCAAAAACTACAGTACATTGCTTAATCTGACAGAGGGTTTGCTGTATTTTTGACTGTTTAGCATAGCATACCTCTTTTCAAACCCAAGTCGGCAACATCAAGCACTAAGGCTTCTGCACATGGGTTTGTGCACGCTAACCACTTGGTCACTGTTCAACACCCTTATAAAGCACTTTTAAAATAACAGAGGTAATCAAAGTACTGTACATATATTTGAAAGCAACAGTGAAATTCAAATAGAAAAGCAAAATACAGACAGCTAGAATAGAGATTAAGAGTTAAAAAAATTAAAAGTAATTAAAAAAATGAAATAGGGTAAAGCTCTCAACATTTTCAAAATGCCTCAGCAAATAGGTGTGTTTTAAGAAGACACTTCAACTCTGAAAGAGAGGAGGCCTGCCTGACATCCACGATCTCCACTTGGATTTAGAGACAACGAGGAGCTGCCGACTGTAACTGTCTAAACATCTACAGCTTTTGCGATCAGAGAAAGAAATAATTTTGCACCTCGGGAACATTTATTATCCCACAGAGGGTAAATTCTGGGTTAGTTGTGTGTTAATAGTGTTAAACCCTACTTCTAACAATGATGTTAAGGATGTGGGTGTATCTCAGGAATAATGCTTGAAAACCTTTCATGTGTATTGATATTAACAGAACACAGCATGTAGAAATGAGGAAGTCATTCATGGAGAAGATGATAATCTGCCCTCCAGGTAAAAGGTCATGTTCAGATAAAAATACTGAGGAATCTTTTAAGGATCATCTTTACGATTCAGTCTGATACTAAAGTTTTGTGCTTCAGCTATCAAAGTTCAGCTTTGCTTGATTACGTGGAACATAATTAGATTTTAATGATTAAACAAATCTAAAATTAAGAAACATTTATTGCCTGATCAATCTGCTGTTTCTTTGCTGGCTTAACTCTAAAAAGTTTCCAAGTCTTCAATCTAACCGAAAAGTCTACTTCTTCTTTTGGGAGTGATATACAAATCAAGAGCAGATTCTTTTAGATGATTAATTTCTACTACTTTAAATGAATGCAATAATCTCCCAATTGCACCTGGTATAACTTTTTGAATGCATGCTATATAAGAAGTAGTTTTAACAGATGCAATTATCTTGCAGAATATCACTTTTAAGATCATAAGAGTTAGTTAGATCGACACTTTTGCACTTTAGAAATGTTGCATGGACAATTTGAATTTAAAACATTTCTTCAGAATCTCCTACAAATTGTAGGTGAGGGAAAAAAACACTGGATAGATTGGGCACAGAGGTGTTTTTAGGGCAGCAGCTCTGCTACCTTCCTGATGGGTGGGCCAGATAGCACACATGCCGCTTGCATTCAGGCATTCTGTATCACACTTTTCACTGCATCCTCTAAATAAATCCTGGCCTCCTAACTTATCCTTCCAAAAATACATGCGGGGCATTTTCCAAATGGTGCAGCTACAGTGATAATCAGCACTCCCCAGAGTTTCAGTTATTTCTTCCTTTAAGGAGAAGGAGCAGAAAAAGAGGACTCAGCTGGTAAGTAACCCTCCTGAAATTGATTGATAAATCAAACGAAGGATCCAAACAGCTGCTAAACATGCCTGTTGTTGTTCTCAAGTGTAACATTAATGCAGCCATTAGGTTTCCTTTTAATACAGACATGAAAGACATGTCATGCTTTTAATGAGAGTCCAAGGTAAACAGATGGAGAAGCCAGGCTCAGACGCCCAGGATCAACTCTTCATCCAGGGGAAAGCTTATGATGACAGCCGCCACTAATGATCTCATGATGGATGGATACAAAGCTGGAGCAGATCCTGTGCCTTCATCTAGAGCAGCCCCACATACAGTTAATTGGAGAACAAACTACACCTCTATAGCTCTCTTTAATTCCTTTAACCACTTAAAGTGATTTTACCTTTTAAGTCTCATTCACCTAAACCCATTCTCACATCAGCAGGCAAGAACATATTAATGTGTCTGATAGAAGGACAACTTTACTATCCACTAAGTAACACCTAATCTCTACTTTCTCTTGTTTTACTAATCTTGGTTGCCTCTTATTATTACAATGTGTTTTTACCCATTTTCCTCCCTGAGATTTAATCTTTGACAGCATCAATCCATATCCATCCGTCCATCCATACTTGTAATTCAGCTTCCCAACAAATGTAATTTAAATCCAAAATGTTCACAACTGTGTACAAACTATGGCGATGTCAAAACATGATTTCACAGGAAATTTAGAAGGTCCAGCAAACAGAAAAATTGGATGAACACGCAAAGACTAAAAAACACATGCTTGGATAAAAAGCTGCAAAGCAAAAACGGTGCAATTCGAGAAAATATGTGGCAACAAAGTAGAAACATGCAAACAAAAAAGCTGCTGCAAGCACAAAAACTACATACAAAGGACAAGCTGCAAACTAGCGCCAAAAGTGCTCCCAACCACTAGGAGGAGACAACACTCAACAACTGATGTAGTGCTAAAATATAGACATTATTACAAATTAATGTCTAACATAAATGGGTTTCAGTCCAGAGAACATCTAGAAGGAGAAAGAAAAGGAAGGTTTTCCTTTGAATCATTTTAAATACTTCTGTTAGTATCCACAAGGATACTAAGAGAAGATGGTAAACCAACCATGACTAACTGCTATTATTGCTAATAATAACCCCACATCAACACGCAGATACACAGAAGTCAGATTTCCAGGTCATGGTCAGGCTTGAAAGGTTCAGTTTAGTCCGAACGTCTACCCTGACCCCTAAATCCCTCAATCACTATATAGAGCGGGGCGTTTATAGTGAACTCAGTCAACTTACCGTTCATACGTATGAACACTTCGCCGTTGGTCGGGCCGCTGTGACAACAAATCCTATTATGCTTTGTGCGGAGAGCTCTCCACGCAAAGCATATATCTGCCTCTTCTAAGGCCTTTTTTTTCTTCTCATACAATTCGTCACTTTTTCTTTTATGGCCCTTTTAAAAGAAACGCAGTGAGCTGACTGGCTGAAAACGTAGCTCACCACACTATGAAAGTAAAAGTGTGCATGCGCAGAAAAAGAAAGCTAACGGGACGAGCAAGTAGGACTTACATAAACATATCACCAGAATGATTGACAATTAGAAGGACCACTTATTTAGATGATCCACTTGGAAATAATAGATCATCCTCTATACCTATAATATACTGTAGGTCTATCAAAGAATTAGCTAGCTCCCACAGGCTCGGCCATGGTACTCACATGGGGCGTGTTAAAGGTCATTAAAGGGTTCTGATGGGTTGTTAACTCCCTTGTCAGAGTGGATTTGGTCACATGCCTCATTGAAGTATGAGTCAGGTGAGGGCGGGTGAGAGGTGAATCTTCTGTGCATTGCTTCTAAAATTGCTTTGGAAGTATGTGAAAGGTTATGTCTAAGACCACTTCCTCTGTAAGGAGATGATTTTTCCAGGTTAAATAAGATGGCTTCCTTAACCCCACGCTCAAATCACCTGTTTTCTTTGGCCAGAATATGGACGTTGTTGTCCTAAAACGAGTGTCCTTTAGCGTTCAGGTGTAGGTGAACGGCTGAGTTGTGTCCTGAGGAGTTGGCCCTTGTCTGTTAAGCCATGTATCTGTGAAGCAGTTGTTTGTTCTTTCCAATGTCTTTGCACTCTTCACTACACTGAATGCCGTAAAACACGTCTGCCTTGTTTCTGGGTGTCCTGTTTTTAGGGTGAACCAGATTTTGTCTCAGAGTGCGGGGTGGTGGCGGTTTGTATTGCACAGGGTTCTGATGCTGGTTGAAAATCCTCCTGGGTTTTTTCAGACTCCAGCAAAAGCTTGACCCGGTTATGACTCCTTAAAAACTAACATGTATCACCTCAGGGACTGATTTCTGACTATAATCTTACGCCAGGGAAAAGAAACAAGTGGTGAACTAAGGACACCCCCAGTAATCACAGAGGTGTCCTTTGTCTGTCCCTGTTTATCCATGTGAGGTCCCAGGAATCATTGGGAGAGGGTTACCCTTGAGATGTTGCATGTCCATCACAGGATTACAGACACTCTGCAAACCTGCTGGATAGACCAGTTAACCGACTGCTGGGAAAAAAAAGCATGTTATCCCAATGCAAAAAAGGCCAAACGTCATGGCAGCATTGTTAGGAGTGCTGCTGTGGGACGCTAACAGCCACATTGAGATGTTTGTCCATCGAGAGCCAAACTGGATAAAGAGGCTGGATAAAGAAAGAAGCTCAAACAAATCTATAAAAGTCTGTTTTGACGTCAGAGCAGGAGGCTGACCTACGATAAACTTTATGCCTCCTCAGAATAACCCGAAAAAGATTCCCCGTGACATTCTCTTTGCACCACTTTCTAGCATTCAAATCATCCACCCTGTTGTAAATATACTCTGCATATAAATAGAGGATACTGAGACCTCTGGATCCAGTTTCGAGGAAGAAGAGGTTTGTGTTCTGCTGCACTGAGGGGTTTGATGCAGTGCATTCATGGCTGCGGTCAGGTCTGAGCGCTCCTGCCGTCACTGCTGCACCGCAGGCTCAGTGCAACGTTTCATCGGCTAAATGGTGGATGAAACCCTTCTATGGACACACTGGTATCTGCCACTGATCGCCTTTAAACTGGAAACAGGTTTTTTATAGCAGCTGGATCACTTCCAAAAACCAGGGAAATCATTACTGTTAATATGGCTCATAACATTTTACAGGAAATCCTTGTTAACTGAGATTTACAGTGTGATAAATTACAAACTAGTGTCCATGAATGTGCATTTATGTAGCACCAATTAAACCGTGGAATCTACATAACCAAAGCTCCTCGCTCTGCTCACATGCATACATTTCTAAAGTGTTCATTTCACTTTAACGTTGTCATATTTTGGAATATTAAACCGGTAAATGCATTTTATTGGTGTTTTAGTGATAGACCGACACACAATGTATGTTTTCCAAAATGTTTTAGGACTAGAAATATAAAAAAGTGTGGCATTTATGTTCCTATAATCATTGAAACAAACAACCATCCTGAGTTTTACTCATCATCCCTTATGCATGGAAAGCTCAGTCAGATGAGATAGAAAACCTATATTTTATTTACTTTTTTATTTTTTTTAATGCTTTTTGGTACTAAACACACTCTTCTTGTACCGTCTGTTGTATTTTTTTTATTTATCTTGAATTGTATCTTGTTTTAACTCTTTGTACTCCATATAAGCTACTGGAACCAGGATTTCCCTGAAAGAGTAATCCCAAGGAGTAAATAAAGTTGAGTCTTAGTCTAGATGTGTTCCTGCTACAGCACACCTGCTTTAAATGGTTGAATGAGCAAGCTTGATGTGCCAGTTTAATGCATGAACATTCTCTGATTTAAATAATTAGAGTCTTTATCCTGCTGCTGGAAGCCATGGTGGCATGGGACCTGGGGGTCAAACTCAAATCAACTCCACTTTCCTTCCTTCTCTGTGCTCTCCTGTCAATGAAACCACTCCTGGATCAGTTCAAAACGTTTTGTAGAAAAACTAGGGCTTTTTTTTATTTGATTGGTTGGATTAAAAGCTGCGTGTTTCTCTGGCTGCAGAGAAGTACTATCAATACTATCAGATCTGTGGATTTATCTGTTGTGTTAAAACCACCCCAGGTGTGCATCTCTACAGCTGTTACTCCACCAGCCATTATGGCTTTTCCTATTTTACAACGCTGCTTTCATCTTTCTGCTAAAGAAGAGGATAGCAAAAAAAGCCAATTACAACAGATATTTATTAATTACATTCAACATAAATTGAAATACATTATATTATTTTGAACAGACACCAACAATAGCAAAAAGAAAAAAACACTTTTTAAACATCAGTCTTTTTAAACTCCAAATCTTATTTCTTAGAATTTCTAGAAAGAAACTAAATGGCTTTGGCACATGTACAGCAGCACACAATCAAACCTATGAATGCAGTTTATGAACATGAGTAAATAAACATTTGCAGGATTCCTAAAAATACAAAAAAAATCAAACAAAACCACTAGAGATAAAACTAAGTAGATAATGAGATAATATGCAACGATAAGTCATATAAATGAACTAAGTCTGATTCTCAGTACAGATTGTCTGATGAATAAACCCAGAGAAAGTGTCCTGCAAGCTTTAGGTGTGCCCCTGCAACAGCACTGCTTCTACAAAAGGTTAAATTACTTTCCAAAGACATGGGGAGGTTCTGCAGAGTCTACTTAGTGACAGATCACCTGGATTCAGGGACAAAGCAGATTCTGAAGGACCCAATTGTTGAAGACCTACATTCAGTTCATGGAAAGGTTGCTGGTTAAACGGAGGACCAACCAAACCATATTCTTTATTTTTTATTTCTTTAATTTATATTCATTTTCATGACCATGCATTCTTTATGCATTTGGGGAGGGACATTTTTAAATGAGGCAACCCTGGTAACTGCAACAAATTATGAGCAATGTCTGGAGCTAAAACTGACTGCAGATTATTTTTGGTGAATCAGGCCTTTAGATGCAAAACACAGTTATAAAAGCTGACTTTAACTTAAAAAAAACACTATTAATCAAACTCGGAGTCCTGGATGATTTGGATCTTTCTACAGTATATGAGTTGAAGATTTTCCTGCAGTACCTCTGGTCTTCCTCTGCGTCCTGAAAGAAGAACAAAATGAAAGAACTGTTAAATCATCCTCTCTCACAGCTACATGTCCTGCAGAAACCTGCTCTGTCCTCCTCTAACTTCTGCTTTGACCCAAGATATGGAGCCCCAGGCTTGTCCTTCAACCTCAAAGGTGAAACATCTGTTTGAGGAGGAGGAGGATAGACAGGATCCCAGACTCCACCTGCTAAAGAAGGTAAACTGGTCTAGTTCCTGAATTTTAGGTGATTTATATATGAAATAAATGAAGCTGCAGGACGATTATTCCTTCAATTAATGTGTTCAGGTTTCCTGATCTCTAGGAAGGGGCCCTGCTGTAAAATAAGCCTTTTGTACTCTCAGATCCCAGTCTATGAGTGCAAATCAGAGACAAATCGAATTCAAACTATTTCATGAGGATAAATTCAGATCCTAAATTATAAAGTTGAAGCTCAGAGACCGATAGGGATCTCTGATGGAGACCTACTAATAGAAACCTCGCTACTGAAAGATTGAACATTCCAGGCCAGATTTAGGCCCCGAAAAGGAAATAACCAAACTTGATGAAAGGATGTTTCACTTTCCCACTTCCCCACAGGTGGAAAATGTTCCCATCAAATCCAGAGATCACATCTGTAGAAAACATGTTTTTAGTCCCGACTTCTGTAGCTTAGTGTCATGACTCAAACCAGAAGGACCCAGTATTCAGGGAAGACAGAAAGTGGGAATATTCAAAAAGCGTTTATTTAGAGCTGGCAGATCTGAGTAGCCGCAGCTAGGGCATCTGAGGCAGGAAACTTTGGAGAGAGGAAACACAGCTTAGTGACCACGTAAATCTAATGGAGGAAAATTATGAACGTGAGTCACTAACCTGGTTTACAAGTTCAGTCCTTGCCCAGAGAACAAGGTCTAATCCAGCTGTTGGGCTGCCAACAAAATGCGTTGGGCACCGCCCAGAGTGTCCCAGATCATGAAGCCCCAGAGAACAAGAAGTAGTCCAAACGCAAGTCAGGGAAACAGAGCAGAACAGGAACAGGCAGGCTCAGAGGTCCAAGGGTCCAAAGACAGTTCAGGCAAACCATTCAGATGGGAACAGGCAGGCTCAGGAGTTGAGAGGTAGAACAGGTCAAGATCGGGTCATCAGAATCACTCATATTCGCTAAAAACACTCTCCCCACTGAGATCAGATGCGAAGAGGCAGGCTTAGTGGTTGAGAGGCAGAACAGGTCAGGATCAGGGAATCAGACACAACAAAGTACTCTAAAAACATGCTCACCACTGGCTAGATAGAACATGAATAATATGTCCCTGATGACTGGATGCAAGCAGCTTAAATAGAGGCAGGAGCAGGTGGATCACATGAGCAGTGATGAGAAACCAGGCAGTTAGGCAGATGAAGGAAATGAGTAATTAAGCCAGTCACCAGCACCAGGATCATGACACTTATCTTAATTTAAAAATAGATAATACATCGTAGGATTTCTGAGAAGGTTCCTGAGGTATACCTGGCTGCAGGGCGTGGATGGGGCTGGTTTAGAGGAGGCAGCATAAAAAGCAGCTCAGAGCTGTTTGGTAAACACCATGAATGTCCCAACCCAAAGCTAAAAGTTTTGACACAAAGCTACTGGTTTGGTTCAAAAGCAGAAAAGATTTTTAACTTATTTTTGACAGAAAGCATTTTTAAGAATCTATTCTCTTATTCATGGGAAATCCATATAAACCTTTGATCTTTTCAAATTAAAGGAAGATGCAGTCTTTTTTTTATCTTCATCTCAGTCTGAGCACCTCTCACTGCCTGAACAATGAAAGACAAGGTGTAATGGAACCATGGTGTGAATCTGTACCAGCAGCTGGATGAATGTCCGTCTGTCAGCAGGACTCCAGATCGGCAAAAAGCTCAGGACATTTAATCTATCCAGAGAGGACAACCAGGAAGCAAGATGTCCCTACGACAGCTGAGAGTCAGTTCATGCCATCGGTTCAAGCTGTGCTGCAAATTTGCATCTGATCCTCCAGACAGTCAACATTAAAGTTGTCCTCTTAAGCTGCAAACGTCCTGCCTTGCTCTGCAATTTGCCGACAGCCTATCTTTAGAATCTTCTCCACCCCATCATACACCTTCAGGCCCTGAAGAAAGAAATACTCTCATTACCAGTACCGTCACTCTGCCAGTTATAAAATAATCAGCTTTAAAAACTGTTTGAAGATTAACTCTCTGTCTCAGAGTGAGCTGAAGTTATTCCATTTGGCCCCTACTTAAACAACAATTACTCTGTTTGTTTAAACCCTCTGGACCCAGCACATGACTTTGTTAAAAAAAGGCCTACATGGTCCTTTTTATTTCCAAAATCCTTGTAGGAAGAGGCTTTAATGCTTCTGAAACAAGTTGCTAATACAGTTCACAAAAAGTTGTGTACTGAACTTTATAGACAGAACATGGAATATAAGGCTCCATCAAACATGGTAGACCCTTCAAGGAAAAATACACCAGGACACAGATATGTTCCTATTACATGGGTGGTATCCTTGGCCACTAAAGCGTTATAACTAACCAATAACTTATTGTAGGTCTTTTTTAAGTCTTCAGGTTGTGATGAGGTAATGCATACATTAGGTTATGAATGTAATTGTCCCTTTTATCCCTCTGTTTTTTCGTCCCTCTGTGTTTCATGAAGCCCTCTGAACACATTTAATGATCTTGTTATGATTCTGCAATTTTTGTTTCTGGATACATTTTCTTTTTGAGTTTTCAGTTACACTTTCATTCATGTATTTCCCTGTTTTCTAGGTCATTCATTTCATTTCCATTTTATGTCTATTTGTAAAGTTTTTTCTGGTTTTATTTGAGTTGTTATATTTTTCTTGTTTACTCTCTGCTGCCCTCTTGTGTCAGTTTCCTTTCCCTTGGCCACCTTCTAGATCCTTCCGTCCACACCTGCTTCCAATCAGTTGATTAATCCATTCTTTGTTCTGTTTGGCATTTATCTCCTCCTCTGCAGTTACTCATTCCCTCCTTGACCCATGCGTTCCCCTTTGTTCTGGTTCCTGTGTTCGTTATTAGTTATTTCTGGATTTAAGCTTCTGTTCCCACCATTTGTTTTTAAATCTGCAAGAAACCACCTCAGCTTCTGTCTCTGCATTTGGGTCATCTTAAAAACCTCCACACAACCTTACAGATCTATAGAGTAAATGTCACTAACAAAGGGTTCTGTCAGAGTCAGGAGTCCAGAAACAGAAATCAACTATTTTATTTGAACAGAATCATGCTTAGGAGGCTAAAAGCACGTTATTTTAGGCATAGTTCCAAAAAGACTGCTTCACCTGAAACAATGACTGGCTATCAGTCATTACTCAACTGCTTCAGTCCTAGATTTTCAGCAGTTATATTATTTTATGTAAATAAAAGTTAAATTAATTTTATCTGAGGCATCTATTGGTTTTTCAAATTTGTGTATTTTTAACTGGTGATTTTGTAGAAACTAGGCAAGGCTAAAAGATTAAACTGTCTTTGTTTAAACACATATAAATTAGACGTAGTAGCAGCTGTGATAGAGGTTCCACTGGAAAAATATCTCTCTGGTAATAATCCATTGCTTTTAGACATGATAATTGTGGAGCTTTTTCCTGATTTATTTCTGTATTTTAGAAGGAAATTGCTTGTAAAACCCTCAGGGCTGAACAGGTTAACGAGTTGTAACATTTTGACTTTTGGTCAAATGTGCTGGTCTTCTAAGTGTGCCTCAAGAAAGAATAAAATACCTGCACACTGTTTCCTTTGCTGTTGTGTGAGGTTGGGGGTGTTGCTATATCTCAGAGCTGGCTCGTTGTGCAGTTTTATTTTCTATATTTAAAGTTTGCCTAACCTTCTAGGAAAGAATTAGCTTTCTCTGCAGGGTGGAAGGGAACACAATGGTGGGTCAGATAATTGTAGGCCATATTTAGAATAAGTATCCAGATTGCTGAGGTGATTTAACTGCATGATGTCATGTGCAAATATTAGGGTGCAGAAACTAAGGTGCATACTATTTAAAGTTGTGCTTTAAAGTTTACGTCCCGTCCCATTAGAGAAAAAGATAAATTTAGTAATAAAAATTTATTTAAAAAAATGAAATTATAACTTAGTAGAACAAAATACTGATTTTGAAATTTTTCTTTAAAGAAATTCTAAAAAACCAAATGTTCCAGACAACTCAAAGCAACTTCATAAACAGCCAAATAAACACCAACATACTTGACAACTTATTTTATTTATTTTTAAATATATATATATATATATATATATATATATATAGGCAGCTGATTCTGTCTGTCATTTAAGGAAAGGTATTTTAAACTTTAAACACAACTGTAAAGCTCCCTAAAAGCCCAACTTGATTGTTTGGTGACTACATTGCGTATGCTACTGTATCAAAGGTGTCGCAAAATAAATCCACAGTGTTACTTTACTGTGGCTTTGTTTTGGCAATGCAATAGAAGGCAGCAATGGAATAGTGTGAGCTGGTATAACTATATTGGGAAGGGCTGCATCTACTGCTGCATAAGACAGATGAAGGACTATTCAGAATCGCAAAGAATAGACAAGAATAGACCCCCGTCCAGATCTGCAGAGACTTGCTTGGTAGCAGACAAAGAATGTGAGCCAGGTGACACTGACACTGAGGCACCATTACTCTTACACTATCACTGTGAACTGTTTAATTAGCACTGTCTGACCAATGACCTTTGGGAAGGTAAAGTCAAGTACCTCTGCAGGTCATAGACAGGGGATGGTAGAACATCACCATTTGCACTCAAGGTAACTATGAAATAATCATAATAGAAATTACTTGGGAAATGCTACTGATGTTATAAGTAATTTCTGGCTCTTAACATCTGAATTAGTATTTAAATTTGTGTAAACAGAAAGGTAGTTGTGTGTTTTTAAAGTAATTAATAAGGAAACAAAAACAAGTTAATAACATGATCACAGAATAACAAATTCAGGCAGAAGAAAGGCTTTTCCAAATCATTTCTCTTCAACATGAATTAATGAAACCAATCTTTACAGAAGAGATGCACATATGCCAGGAAAGGATAAAGGAGTTCCAACACAACTGATCAGTCAAACTCTGAGGAATAATACCTAAGTAAAAGTAAAAAGTACAGGAAAGTAAAAGTACTTCAATATCTTTCTAGAAGTTACTTCAATTCAATTTCTTTTTTATTTTTTTATTGAGCATCAGTGGTACATTCTATAATTTCAATACAAGAGGCATGATACTCATACTTATATTTTAACCCCCCCATCCCAAGAACCGTTTGGACACTTCAATTCAATTTCAATTCAGTTTATTTCAATTCAATTAAATTTCAATTCAGTTTATTTCTATAGCACCAATTCACAACACACGTCATCTCAAGGCACTTTACAGTTCAACCAGATCATACAGTCAGATTGATTCAAAGTTTTCTATCTAAGGAAAACCAGTTGATTGCATTGACTCATTGACTCAAATACAATCCCTCACACTAAGCATGCTTGTAGCGACAGTGGAGAGGAAAAACTCCCTTTTAACTGGAAGAAACCTCCAGCAGAACCAGGCTCAGTGTGAGCGGCCATCTGCTGAGGCTGACTGGGGTTCAAGGCCTTGGGTAACTGTAACTAGTAACTACCCATGTTTGGTCAAGGAAGTGAGGAAGCACGGGGAATAAATATGGATAAATATGGATGCTTTGAAAGGAACAGTTTACCAATAACCCCTTAACTTCACAATAGGTTGTACCAATCTAAGGTAGATGGGAGACAGTGGCTCAGCACTCTTACTGGGGTTAGATGGCTTTTTAAGGTTTTCACATTTTTGGGTAAAGTAAAAGGTTTGGTTGTCAGTTATGAATAAAACACCCCACCATATTTCAAACTGTTACACATTTCTTCTCCTGATATGTCTTACAACTCTTGTTTTAAATGAAAAATGTATTTTCAGGTGTGAGTTAAAATTGGGGGTATGGTAAACAGTGCTAAAATGAAAGGACTGAGTACACATCCCTGAGGGCCTCCTGTACTTAGTTTGCTAGAAAGAACTGTTCTACTGCTTGCTCGTGCTCAGGACTGTCTTTATTAGAAGTTTTCTGTTTTGGCTCAGACTGCTCAATATTGTCTCATCAGCATCATAAAAAAACATCTTAATCAGACTGCAAACTGTCTGAAGAGCATTGCCCTTTAGAGGTTATTCTATGAGCATCATAGATTGTCTGAGAGGATGGTTGAAGAGTAGATGGTAGGATGCTTAATACTGACTGTATGAACATCCAATGCCTATTTTGATCAATTTATTTTAGATAAAATGTTTTTTAGACTATTTATTTTGTGGGTCCTTATTGAGGTAATGTCATTGTTGCATCAATAAAATGCTTTCTCTACCCTTAAAACAAAATATTTAGTTTCCCTCAAAGAGAAGCTAGAATATCCTGTTTGACTTTTCAGAAGTGAACATATAGCAACACAACATCAAACAAAAGCAATTTCATTTAAGGCACTTTAAGACAGCTTCTGTGTCTGCTCTTCTCCATCAATGTTTATTAAAGATCCAAAATAAAAGAAATTTAAGCAAATGTTCTGTTTTAATCTTAACGAGTAGTTTGGATTTAAAATAAATGTAAATGAAATACAGAAAATACTAAATAGAATAGAAAAAAACAAATATTAGGAAAAAAAAGCTACATTTATAGATATGTTCTGGACTTTTCACCAACTTTTATCAGTTTCAAATTAAAGTATTAGTAAAAATCACATAAAAATCCAAAATTGTAAAAAACAAACAAAAAAAGCCAGTTTTAAAGTTTCATCTTAAAAAGTTAACAGAGTTATAATGCTATACGTATGTAATCATTGTCTTCCTGATTTTGTAACTGCAAGTTGTTTTCATCTTTAAATGAAAGGCTATAATTTGTTGGTCTGAGGTAGAAATTTCAGCAGTCAAGTGGCAGAGTCTGTTCCAGCAGCTGTTTTCTCCTTCCAGTGTAGAGGAAGTGTCCGTCTGCGATTCCCGACAGTCCCTCCCTTCTCTAAAGCTGCCCAGGTGTAATCCTGACTCACCAGTTTAAACCACATCAAACCAGCAGGAAGTTTTCCCTCACTATTATTAGTGATATAAACATCATTCTACAGAAGAAGAACAATTGTCTTTATTACCTCTAAATATCAGTTCATACCTGGAAGTTGATAAATGAAAATTATATGATTTGTTTTCATTTAAATACGTCCAACAACAACTATGTGAATTTTCTTACAAATGCTCTATAATCATTTCTGACTGTTTTCAACAGACCTGGGTCTGGGACTCCAGTATTGACCTATAGAGAGAAAAGAGAACAGTTTCTAACAAGGTAAAGTTCTACGTCGTCAGTTTTTCACCTCCGGGTTCTTTTGGCTGTGGAAAAGTCAGGCCGCAGAGGGCGTTTGTCTCAGCTTTAACAATTAAACATCAAAGCTGGGCTCTAACTGGATAACAGCAGACTGGAGAACGGGTCTAATTATGCTGCTTGAGTTTATGACCTGTCAGCTCATATCCATTATCTCCTGCTACAGCCTTTTAACTCTGGCTCACTCATCTCTTTGCAAACCAGGTGGGATAAGGGAAGAGTTCTCCTTTGCTTTTCTTCTGTATCCTTTAGACTGTGATTCAGTGCTTGGTGTTTACTGGCGCGTGTTAAATATGTGTGTTTTAGAAAGTGCAGCTCAGATCTGGTAGAAAAGTCATCACTGTTTGAGCAGATATCCGTTTGAGTAAAGGATTTGTATTTTTAAAATGCTTTGCTGAGTGAGCAGGTTAACTATGCATTTCACATGTCCTCTCCAAAGCAGTAGGCCTTACAGTGTAATATTCTATAACTTTCTGAGGTCTGGTTGGAGGGAAATCACAGAGTCCTGGTTAGGAATGCCCCTTCAGCTGGTGTTCTAGTTACTTTATTTTTTACCTGGAACATAGAAGTTTTCTCTAAAATTCAAATTAGTTTGTATTTTAATCTGGATTATACCCGTTTGTCCCGTTATGAGTAGCTTCTGAAAACAGCCTTTAAATACACTGCAAAAACAGATCTAAAATAGGTATCATTTCTTAAGATAACTATATTTCCCCCTAAATTTCTGCAGGTTAATAGTATGACCTGCTATATTAGATATTATCCACTTGAAATGAGATAATATAGAGTTGATTTTTTCTTGTTTGAAAGATAAATTATCAAATTCTTTTGGCAAATTGTACTACTAACCTTAAAATGATCAACTGGCTGCAACTGCTCGTTTGACCTCTGTGAATGTGATAAATAATCTCTGATTTCTGATTGTTTAAGATCTCTCGCTGTAAAAAGTGGGCTAATTTCTCCAAATCGTGATGCCAACACATTGCAGATGTAAAGGACATTTAAAAGTGGAGACATTTCTAGCTTCTTTGGTGTGACATTTGGCGAGGCTGTGTACCAATGTCTGAAGATTGTGTCAGAAAATAAACCAGTTTCGTTTCCGGACAAGTCGACGAGAGAGATTCAAATTCTTCCACTACAATGTATGTCAGACTTACATTAATACTAACTTTTGCACAAGTCCACAGAATAAATCACAGCAAAAATGTCCTTGCAGGTTCTAAACCCGACCTCCTCAGCTTCGCATCAGCTGCTGTGACGGTTGCCTAGTGACAGACTCTCCTCAATAGACTGCTATCTGTAACCCATTTTTACACCCGGTACTCCACCACTTCCTCAGAAGGAAAAGTTTTTCACACGAGTGGGAAGAAGCAAATCTCTGATGGAACAGCATCAGAGAGGATGAGTGCAATGAAGATTCTAAAATATGGTGGGCTGTAAGCAAGTGTTTACTGTCATGCACAGCTGGCCATTTATAGCAGACATGAAACAGGACATAACCATATTGTAGGAATGCAGAATCCCAAACATCAGGCCCTCATACCCTGAACATCTCCTGAGACCAGAGTGCGAAATACGGGGGGGTCCGGGGGGGCTTGACCCCCCCAATTAACCCTAGAGACCCCCTGAAAGCCTCAAAAGCAAAATTTAAGGAGGGTCTTAAATTGTATCAAAAAATTGTAAATAAAATGTTCTGGCTCCTTAGGAAGCCATTGCTCATATTTGCGTATTGTTTCTAAGTTATATACTATAAGCTTTCTTATGTATAATATTTGATATAGTCTTATTTTGAAAGCACCGGAAGTTGAGCAGTTGGTGTCTTTCTGTTGAACGAGTAAACACTGCATAGCTAAATCTGTTCTCTCTGTGCTGCGTTTTTGGCCAGTACAGCATGTAATTTGATGTGAAGGGTGTATTTCGTTTATGTACATATAGTACTATGTTTCATGTTGTGTTTGGAGGTTTATTGCAAGAAAGGTCACCGAGAAGAGAAGTTTAAAAAGACGCTAGCATACGCGCTAACTAGCCGTTAGCGATGCCGCTAGCTAGCGGCTAATGTTAACATGTTGTTTGTGTCATTATGCGTTTCTGTACATATTCAGGGAATAAGTTGAGTTTATTATTTAGGAGAATTCCCCCAAAATATTGACAGGTATTTCGCACACTGCCTGAGACCTATATGGTCAAACCAAATGTCAATCCAAATAAAGAATATATGGCAGGGGCCTTCATAGTCTTTTTGAAGAAAGAAGCGAAAAGAAATATAAGTGATCTTATAGCAAGCACATCCTCAGCGCTGTAAAGGGAACTTTAGCACATACTTTTCAGAAGCAAGACCACAAGCGGGGGGTGACTGCCGTGAATCTGACGCAGTAAGCATGAGAAGATGTATGGATGGATTATTATTATCATGGATATTATTATATTATTATAATATCATGATATTATTGTTCTTGTAATCATTGCTGATCTTCAATTAATAATGATTTACTTAATATTCTGTATAGCCATCAATATAAGCAACTTTTTAAAGAATAAATAATGCTATGAGTAAAAACAAGACAAGCATACAAATATTTCTAAAATAATAGATTCTTTTAGCATTTTTTTTATGTTTTTAGCATCTTTTTTAGCATTTCATTTTTATTGTAAGTCTGAAGTTCTGGACAATGCAGAGGTTGTTTTGTAGCGCTAATATATAATATAGATTTATAAGCATTTAGTGCAGACCATATTTAATATTTATTTAAATAGTTCTTAATTATACACTTCACATAAGCTTGGGGTGCAAGCGCCAGGTGTTAGATTATACAGTGGACATATATATATATATATATATATATATATATATATATATATATATATATATATATATATGTGCAATAACTTTCATGTGCATTGGCAACTTTATAATTTACTTATTGTTTACTCTATATGCAGCAATGTGTTTTTCTATTGCTAATGAGGTATTTTAAGTCCCTAATTTTTACTAATGGAAGGCAGCAACCAAAGGAGCTGCAGCTATTAACAGGAGCTAGAAATAGGAGCTATATAGGAACAGAAGATAGGGACTAGAGCTAGGAACAGGAGCTGGATGTAGGTACAGAAGCTAGGAACAGACTAGAGCAAGGAAGTACAGCTTGGAACAGATCTAGGGACAAGAGCTAGGAACAGGAGCTAGGAACCCAGGCAAGCAACAGGAGCTGGGAACTAGAACTTAGAAATAGAGATAGGGTCTACAGCTGGGAGAAGAGCTAGGAACTACAGCTAGGCACAGGAGCTAGGTACTAGAATAAGGAAGAGGAGCAAGGAACTAGAACTAGGAACAGCAGCTAGGAAATAGAGCTAGGAATATAAGCTAGGAACTAGAGCTAGGAATAGAAGCTAGGAACTAGAGCTAGGAACAAGTGCTAGGAGCTATAATTTGCAGTATTTGAATTGAATCAGTGTGGGTCAGAAACATGAACCAACGGTGCAAAAAGAAAAAGCCCAAAATTAAGTGTGAAAAAGTAAACAGAAAGAAAACATTGCATACCAAGTTGATTCAAACAAGAATGATGGTGTTCACTGAATAAAAGCTAAATCTGCAGAAACCTCTTAGATTGACAGAAATTTGTCTTCATTAAGTAATATGTATGATATTATACATTGTTCAGAATTAAAGTTAAATACCAAAAGCTGCAGCAGATGATGAACAACAATGTTTATATCTTCTAAACGTACCTGGTCTTATCCAGCTCAAAAGGATAAGTAAACACTATCAAAACCAATGCTTGGAGTACCTTGTGTTATTTGATGAAGACAAAATAGTTTTATTTGTTTTGTTTTTTTTCTTTTTATAGTACATGACTGAACTCCTTTAAAGACTTTAAAGAACCAATCTGAAGCTTCCAACAATTATTAGATGATTAAATTAAAGACAGACAAAAAAGATGTTTCCAAATCTTAAGGATGTCAGGTGTTATTTTTAGTGTCATGGGTTAAGGAGTGGAAGATCATTAGTGGAATAAAAAGCAACCATTGTAAGAAAAAACCTTACCCACTATTTTTATTTCCCTAAGGAACCATTTACTGCTTCAAAGCACAAGACCAGACTTGACCAGACTGGTGATAGTGTGGTGAAACATTTGGTGAAAAAAGAGCTGAGCTGAGCCCCCTCTTCTCAAGTGTGAGCTTATCATCAGCTGTTAGGAGAAGTGTGAATTCCTTCGCCCTGGGCCGCTACCCCCACCCCCAAGTGTTTATGAGCACAGGGAGAAAAGACACAGGTGCAGGTGTGGACCTTACATCCTGGAGCACTTGGTGATTAGACTGAGAAGGACCAAGTTACTACTCAAGCTTCAGGAATCTCATCCATCTGTGGGAAGCAACAGTTAGAGGAATGAAAGGCTGAAACTGAGCAGAGTTTACAGTGTTGAACAACAGCTCGAGTATGAGCTCGTTCTCACTTGTAATTTTATTTTGGCCTTTTAGACAGCATAGAGAAAGGGTTAAAGGGAGACACTATGTAAACTAAAGAAAAAAAGGCAACAAAATAGCCCCAGCAGAGACATATATAGAGGTAAACTCTAAACTCAGCAATATTTACCAATATTTACCAATGAATAATCCAGCTGGAACTACTGACAGAAACACTAAATTTGAACCAGCATTTATTCTTTGTGTTTTATTCCTAGATATTCACTCTGTGGAGTAAAATTCTGTGTTAAAATCCACACTAGAACAAAGCATCTATTCTTGCTGGTACTTACATGAATGCATGCAAAGTTAAAGATGACGTTCCTCAACATGCTTTGAATGTTTAAAGACGAAAGTCGTTTTTTTCCCTCTTAACCAAATGTATGCTTTTTATGTTCCAGTAAATCTCAATCCAGATGATAATTGGATCGCGTTAAGCAACACTGCAAAATAAACTCGTCTAACATTTGCTGGTTAAACTCTCCCTTTGCACAACAGCGGAATAAGTGAAAACCCGTTTTACCCACGTTTGGATTGGTTTTGGCTGAGAAGCAATTCGTAGTTTAGCTGTCCTGTGTCCGGTGCTCAAAGTTCCTGCAGCAGTAAATGCACCACAAGGGAAACAAACACAATGCTACGATTTGCTTGCAGAGTATAACAAGCAAATATCAAGCAAGGAGGAGCACATAGAGGAAATGCCTTGTGCTATTTTATGGATGACAATGACAGACAGATAAGATACGTTTATTTTGAGGAAGAATCTGAAGGCCTTCATATAATATCTCCCTGGAACTGAACTAAAAGGAAAACCCTAGGCTGGGCTGGGAAACCCAAAACTTTCTACAGCATTGTTTTCTCATATCTCCTAAAAAAGTCCCATATAGACATTATTTTCCACCTCACTTCACTTTGTTTCATCTTGTTCATAACAAACCTAAAGGCTTAAAAAAAACATTTAAAGTAGAAGCAACCAATAATAAAATAAAAGGCTTGCAGTTTTACGCTGCTTTATTTTTGTTCTGGAGTCATTTTTACTCTGTCTATTTTAAAAGAATGGCTGTCAGTTTGATGCACAGTTTAGGGAAAAGCGCAGGGTCTAATTATGGAGTTAATGGTTATGAGTTTTCTATTTATAACAGATCAATTCAGGACAGGAAGCTGTAACTCCAGCTGCCTGAATGCAGTCTGTTGACTTGTAGCCTCGGCTGGGTTGGGGTTGCCTTTTTATGAGCGCTTTAACTGCCTGAACAGCTGAAGCTCTACATCCATGAGCTGCTGTCCTACCTTGTCTCCAGGGGACAGCAGGACTAAATGCCATCCGCCGTCTCTCACACAGGGCAGTCGACTTGGTTCTCCCACGGTATGCAGCTCCCCTGCCCATCTGTGAACAAACGGCATAGATCTGCTCAGTGATTCTTATGTTCTTTGAAGCAACCTGACAGCCTGAAGAAGTGCTGAGCATTCGTAAAAGGTCTTGTGAGCAAAATCAGACAAATGCCTAGCAAAGATGGTGTTATTACAACATGTTCAGCCCTGCTGTCAACAGTCCCATCCTCCTCTGCAGCAATGGATATGCTGTTCCAGCTCATTCCCTGACTGAGGAACCATGGAGGATCCTGACTGTAGGGATCCCAACATGAGGCAAGCAGCTCAGACACCAATTTACAGACGTGACCTTATCTTGATGAAAGACTTAACCAGGTGCCTGTCTTTGGAGGCTGAAATATTTAAACCTTGATGTGACTATTAATGGGCTGAGTCTTCAACTATTTACCAGAAAGAACAGGTTCTATGAAACTGGTACTGCCATGCAAACACAGCGAACATTCATGGTAGGGTTGTCACCATACTAAACTTTTCAACTCTGTACCGATACTAAGAAAAATATTCCATACTCGATACCATTTACGATACCACAAGGATAAAAACAAAGACTCCAAAATTCTACAGAAATTTTCTTTGGTAATAAAATTACAATAAACAATAAGAAGAATATTTTGAGCTTGTTTGCTGTGCACATATTAAGCAAGCTTGGTAAAAAATTTAAATTAAGTGTTCCTTCCTTAGCTATGCTTTGCACAGATAACAATGACACTAGCCAAACCGGTTAAGAAACAAAAATAATTCTCAGCAGCTGCACCTGTTACAAAAAAAAGTCTGAAACTGAAAAGTGCACAGAATTATTCAATCACACAGTGTTCAGAAAGTGCATTTTCCTCTATTCTGCACTTTCGATGAATGACTGCTTAGGTGCCACTGGTGGAAGCACTGTATCGATACTTTTGAAAATGAGTATTGTATCCGGATACAACGTTTCAGTATCAATACTTTTTTGAGTATCGATACTTTTGACAACCCTAATTCATGGTAATCCGGAACTATAACTAAGGGCCTTTACCAATCAGTGGCTACTCCCTCGCCCTACCCGCTTCTCACTCTTTGCCTTATTAAGTATGAAACCAATTAAGAATCAGTGCAAGGCCCTCCACAGTGAGCGAGGATCTGTTTCCTGCTTGAGCAGCATGTGCAGCACCAAATTGTGGTCAGCATGGAGGACGGAATGTAACTTCTGCATGCTTTGGACACATTCTCTGAGTAAAGAAGCAACTTATTAACAAATATTTCACATAGGCTTTATAAATCATTTTGTTAAAAGTTCAGTTGTTTTGACATGTTATCGCACTATTACAGATAAAATCATAGACAAAAAAAAAAATGCAAAGGCTAAACTCAACAGCACGCATTGAGTCCTCTGTTTATGCAGCAGTATTAAGGCTCATAGGTTGCGTGCAGGACTGTAGCAACACTTTAAAAACTACTTAGAACCACTGAAATATTTTTGTAAAAGAATTCAAATATAAAGAAGTGTGCTTTATTAAATAATGCACATATTTTATAGTAAAAAAAAAGTGCTGAATTAACGTAATGGATAGAAACATTAGCTCTAGTAAAAACCAAAGATGCTGCATATTACCATATTTTTAAATCTGTTCCGTTTAAATTAGTTCACATATAATGTGTTATGCAGTTGTTGTTTTTTTTAACCTTTAATACATAAAAGACTCCTAGATGACAGGAGAGACACATAACTCTCCCCTGTTGTCCATAGTATACAAAAACTAGTTCCTAAAGGTCATTCCTTCTTCATTTGTTATCTTTAATGGTTTTATATTGATGTAAATAATTGATTCATTACTGTATTCTTTTCAGTTTGTGGTTAATATACTAACAAGTAAATTGTGAAATTAGCTGGAATATGCAGTAAAGAAAATCCCAGCTAGTACTCTGTTTGAGAGGAGAACTGCTTGTCCAGGAGGTCATGAACAATCTCCACATGATGAAAACAAACACCTTGGAAGACCAAGACCAAAGATTGGGTAGGAGTGGCCATGCCCAGCCCCTGGCTCCGCCCCTGTCTTTAAAGGCTCTAAATGTCTGACCTTCGGTCTTTATTAAAATTTGGATGAGTGTGAATGATTTGGCCCTAATGTCCTCATTTGTCCGTTTTAAGTGGGCCTGTTTTTCAGTGTAGTCCTGTTTCTCTGACTGTGACTAACTGGATGTGCTCTCTTCATCCTCTGACATGGGAGCTGGCTCTGAGCTCATCTGCCTGGCTGTGTGTTTCCTGGATGGGGCCGCCTCTGGTTGGCAATTGCCTTTTGTTTCTAGGATTCTGTCTGTATGCCTGCTCCCATCTCCTTGAACCGCAGTCGGCCTCGGTAGATGGCCGCTCACACTAAGCCTGGTTCTGCTGATGGTTTCTTTCTGTTAAAAGGGAGTTTTCCTCTCAATTGTCGCTACAAGCATGCTTGGTTTGAGGGATCGCTTTCAATTCAATTAGGCGGTTTTCTTAGACAGAAAATCTGAACCAACCTGAATATACGATGTGGTCTAATTGTCTCTGTAAAGTGTCTTGACATGACAGGTGTTGTGAAATATCACTATATAAATAAACTTAATTGAATTTAGCTACAATAGCTTCCACGTTTAAGTGGCTATATAAACCAGTCTCCCTCTGTGATTTAAAGGTTTTGTAAAGTCATATGTGTGTGTAGGTCAAAGAAATGTTGTAAAGAAAAAGAAAATTTCCAAATAAAGACTCAGATTTTCTAACATCAACTATAAATACCTCTTCTCTGACTAAAGCTGAAGTTGCGGCTGTTGCTGTTGTTCTCGTTCGTCTCCTTCAGTGACTCCACAGAAGTCTTGTTGGAGGCTACACCTTCATCATCAGTTTTCTCATCTGCAGAGGGGTCCACAGGAGCAGGGGGGCTTTGCTTTGCATCATCCACCTTCGGTTTCTCTTCTGAGCTGTCCGGAGGCAGAGCTTCAGGAGTATTGTCTGGAACAGCTGCAGCTGGAGCTTCAGGTGGAGCCGCAGGCTCAGAGCTGGGTGCAGCAGCAGATAGGGCAGCCTCTTCTGAACACAATCAAACATTGATTCAAGATGTTAGTAAAAAGGTATTTCCCTATTATTTTGGTAACTGTAAGAATAAAAATATGGTGTAAGCTACTGCAGAGAGCGTACTGTTGATTTACTCAATAATTATCCATGATTTAAACTTCACAATGTTGCAGGTTTGATGGTGTCATTCACCAAATCATGACGACCTTTTGACCCAGAGTCTGGGGTATTTCAGAGCCCAGGCAGTAATTCTCTTATGCGTCTGCATTCTCAGGGGGCCATCAGGTTTATAATGAGGCTGTCGATTACTGGGTGACTCCTAACAAGCCAAAGCTATGCAGCTGTTTGGGGTACGTGGGAAAGTGGGGCAGCGCTGTCAGTTTCTTACCCAGTTCTCAAAGCAGGGAAGGCTGAGGTTAGGGGATGTTTGCTGATCAGGACATAAATCTGTCACTCCATAAAGTAATGAATTTCCCCGCTTGTATTAACTTGGGCCCTTAGTTTGGTACTCTGCTGCTGGGGTAGAATTTTCTTTAGGTGATAACCAAAGGAGAACTGCTCATGATCTCTGAAAGCCAACTGTTTCCATGCTTTTTTTTTTCCATCTAGGAAAGTTATAAAGGATCTGCCGTGGATGTTTCATCATGGAACCAGATTTGCTTTTGACTTCAGAACAGAGGTTCGTTTTGCGAATTTGAATCAAATCCCTCATCTGTACCTTCACAGGCTGCATTAGGCCATTGTGCTCTTCTAACAATGACTGGACTTACCTTTTTATTAGGCACACTACTTCCATTTATTTTCAACAATGACTGAAAACTCTTTCAGAGGACACTTAAAAGGTGCCTTTTTAACCATCCCA
Organism: Cyprinodon diabolis; assembly: GCA_030533445.1. Taxonomy (NCBI): domain Eukaryota; kingdom Metazoa; phylum Chordata; class Actinopteri; order Cyprinodontiformes; family Cyprinodontidae; genus Cyprinodon; species Cyprinodon diabolis. The sequence goes on from CM060066.1 coordinate 48,494,556, forward strand.
TGCTTTTTGTGAAAGAGATCAATGTGTCCTCCTCTGACTCGCAAAACATGGGTAGTCACAGGAACAAATCGCTGTATCTCTGTAGGTCGAGGGAGCAATGTTAGGAGGATGATTTGTAGGACCAGCTAGTGGCAACATTTACATTTAAGGAGAAACAAAAATCAGAAATCTATCTGGCTAGAGAGTAGGGTATGACATTTGGTTCAAATCTTAAGCATATAGTGGTTTGCCTTCCTGCCTCTCCCAAGGGGGATCAACTGAGGAGGTTTGGATCCAGCCACATTTGAGCGCGCTAAGATCACTCTCTGAGTAAGGGAATCATCTTCACCACGACCCGTTCAAGTACCACAGGAAAACTGAGTTGCAACCAGCGGCTGTATCTTTCCACTCCGTCCGAGTTCTGGGTAAACCGTGTTCCGCCCTCCACTGAACCAAACAAACTCTGGAAGACCAACACACAGACTGGAGTCTAAGTGTGTGGAGACAATCACATCTTATAGAGCACATGAACATAAACATTACTATGAATTATTGTCTGTGAACCTGACCCTTAAACATCAATATTATGCCTTCCAGAGGAGGGAAGAGAGAAAATATTTGTTTTCTTTTCAATATTTGTTAACACTTAAAACAACACTATGTATTTGTTCAGCTAGGTTCAGTAATAGCTGAATTGGAGATATCACTTATTTTTTTCAGGTCAACATTTATCACTGTGTCGATGCTCCATGTGGGCTGCTCATATTTAACCTCAGAGGGTCAATCCTTCATTAAATGGGCCATGTAAAACAGAGTGCCGGCTTAAGTCTGAGCTCCCGTTAAACAGCAGAACAGTTGCTGTTTTTTCTGACCATTAGCTGACCAGACAAATTTCTGGTTCCATGATTTAATCGAATGCCTGCCCACAGTTGGCCCTTGAGGGCCTCTTTCCTGCAGGTTTTAGCGGTTTCCCTGTTTCAGCTCAGCTGATTTCTATTGATAGCTGATTAAAAGGCTGTTACTTACCTGCAATTATCAGAATCAGCTGTGTTGAAGCAGGAAAATCTCTAAAACCTGTGGAAAAGTGGCCCTTAAGGGCCGACTTTGGGCAGCCCCGATCTAGAGTGGTGAATGTTTCCTCGTCTTTGCCAGAAACACCAGGACTTCTAGATCTGAGGGTCCAAAGTGCTCTGCTATCAGAACTAGAATACAGAGGGAGACTGGTTTATTTAGAGAGAGTGCAGTGCTACCAGTGGCCTGCAGGGGGTGCCAAATCTGAAAACTACAAGTCTAGCACCCCTAGTGGCTAAAAGTCATACAGTTCTGCTTTAAAAGTTGTGATGACATGCATTTGCTTCCGTTGCAAATAAGACAGACTTGTTCTGTGTGCTCCCATTCTCCCTGAGTCCATACTTCCTGTGTTCTTGTCAGGAAGGGACTTGGAGAGAACAGATGTCTGTATCCGTGTTTTTGTGAATTGAAAATTGGCCAATGTCTCTGAGCATCCTGCTCATGTCCTTATCAAAAGTCTGGTCCCATGTGAGTGGGTGGCTGTTTCCCCCCATAGCATTACTGCTATACAAGGGTTATTTTTAGCTTTTTTAAAAGCCTTTTAAATGTTTTTTGTTTTGCTATTTGCAACATTTTGCTGTTTGCTGTACTTTTTTTTTTGTTTGGTGGACATTTCTGCATTTATTACATCACTTCCTGCATTCAGGCCTCTAGAGAAGACTTGCTCAGGCCCAAACTGATAAATTAGGAGGGTAAAGAAAGCTGATTTAAGAGGCAGAAACATGGCAAAGCCGTTGGTGTTGGATGGGCAGAATTTCAGACACTGATCTACTAACAGAATACAAGAAACACATTACTTCTGATTGCTACCTGCATCTCTATTCAGCATCTTAATGCTACTGTAGTGCAGTTCCTTGTTGAGGTGGACATGATAAACTAAATATTACATGACTACTTTATGTCATTATCTGGTAAGGCTACGTAAATGTTTCCTGTCAGTGTTTATTCTATCTCACAAAGTTTCAAATCTTAAATTTCCATATTAATTTATAAAGGCTAAAATTGCTCCATTTATTTTTCTGCCCGCAGTTGCCACAACGATGTCCTCTCATGCAAATGTTGTGGGTTACATTTTTTTGCGGAAGGAAAATCGTCACAAGCAGTGAAGTAATTGTTTTGAGGAAGAAACACTTCTCGTGATGACAAGAAAATGAATGCCTCATGTTACTGCAGCTTTTCTACATGCTGGTGATGATTTTCATTCATCCAGGTCATAGTCGTTCCAAAAAAGTAAAAAAAAAACAATCCACTGGGCTTGGTTTCCAAGTTTGAAGACTTTTCGCTTCCCATCCTGGAAGCTTTTTCAATTCAAAATATGGCTTTTCTACATCTAGGTTTGTTTAACCGCGACCATAAATAACCAATTCAATTCAGTTTATTTAAATAGCGCCAAATTCACAACACATGTCATCTCAAGGCACTTTACAGTTCAACCAGATCATACAGTCAAATTGTCTCCAACAATGTTGGTCTTAATTACAGTTCACTGGTTTAAAAGGAAAAACAAAACAAAGAAGAGCAGAACAAGATATTGTCTGCATGCGGTTCACACCGTTCACTAGTGTAAAATGAGGCTTAAGGCAGGGTGACATGTCCAGACACTACTTTCTGCAATGTTCTAACACACAGACACCTCAAAGCAAAAGATCCAGCCTTTGCTTATTTACAAGCAAATGCAACTTCGACAATAACAGTTATAGGTCCAAAATCTGCATAATCAGAAAAACATACCAAGTTGCAAAAAGTTTTATCTTTGCCTCTTTGCTCTCTCTGCTTTTTCTCATGGTAGCTTTGCCTCGTCTGTTCCTGTTTGGCTGTGACATCCTCCTGGAGAGAAACATCAGCTGTGCTGCTTCCATCAACACCCTTGTTTATAGATGCTGGAGATCGGCGTGTTTTCCAGTGTAGTCCTGTTTCTCTGACCGTGACTGGCTGGATGTGCTTCATCCTCTGACATGGGATCCGGCTCAAAGCTCGTCTGCCTGGCTGTGTGTTTCCTGGACGGTGCCGCCTTTTACAGCTGCTTTTTGTGTCTCTGCTTCCGTCTCCTTGAACCCCAGTCAGCCTCAGCAGATGGCCGCTCACACTGAGCCTGGTTCTGCTGGAGGTTTCTTCCTGTTAAAAGGGAGTTTTTCCTCTCCACTGTTGCTACAAGCATGCTTAGTGTGAGGGATTGAAAGAAAACTTTGAATCAATTTGACTGTATGATCTGGTTGAACTGTAAAGTGCCTTGAGATGACTTGTGTTGTAAATTGCCGCTATATAAATAAAATTAATTAAATTGAATTTTCAGATTTACAAAATAGCACTTCTAAAGTTACACAGAACTCACACACAGATGTACAGCTTTGAACAGAACCAAAGCCATGCTGTCTGCATGATGAAGCATCAGCAATAGCTTCACTGAGCCTCTGTTTCCATCATGTGGTCAGCAAGAGTACTGCCGGGCAGTTCTCCTCTTCCACGTCTTACAAGTCACACCCATTCATTTTATGGAGGGAAACAGAAATTATGATGATGATACATTTGTTCTTCAAAGAGCCGTCTCTAACTCAGACCAAAGTCTTTCATATCAGAGCAACAAACCCAGAAGAAACATCTCTCATAATAGCCAAAAGCAGAAACCGGTCCAGTCACAAAACTTATGCATTGTGTGGTTTCATTTTTTTAAATTCTTTTTTCCTTTATTTCCACTATGCCTTCCTTTTACTTATAACTCTAACCTTATAAAGAATCTGAAAATATTTCTGTACTTTTGATAGTTTTTCATTGCATGCTTAAACTTTACATTGTTGGAGTGTAGTCCGCAAACCTTAAAGGTATAATGGAGGATTTTCTTTTTCTGGGTGGATCATCAAAATAAGTGGTCCTCCTTATTGTCATTCAGTCTGTCAATAATATGTTTACGTAAGGCTGTCCTACGTGTTTGTTCTGTTAGCTATGTTTTTGTGTGCATGCGCACTTTCAGGCGTATATCTGTGGTGAGCTATGGTTTCAGACAGTCATTCAAGCTCACCTTTCTCACCACGGTTCTTTGGAAATGGCTGAGGGTCATAAGAGAGTGTCAGCTTAAGCCTGAAAGGTTCAGTTTAGGTAACTGGACGTGAAGCTTTCTAGAATACATTTCGCCTCTCATTCAAGATGCTTCTTCAGTTCTAATTAGCAGTGGGGAGCACTGAGATTAATATACTGTAGGTGTAAAAAAATAATTAGGGGGAACACTTCAATGAGGCAGTGTGACCGAAACCATTCTTAACGAGCGAGTTAACGACCCATCAGAATCCCCTAACGTCCATTTACCCCTCAGGTGACCTCCTTGGCCAATCCAGTAGGAGGAATAAGTGCCATCCTTTGTTCCCATTTTGTTACACCTACAGTATATTACTGTCAGTGCTCCCTGCCACTAGTTAGAACTCTACAAGCCTCGTAGATTGGAGGCGAAACGTCCTCTAGAAAACTTCACATCAAGTTGCCTAAACTGAACCTTTCAACCTTGACCATGACCTGGATGACTGAGACTCTTCACAGCATTTGAACAGCACACAAACTGCAGCTTAACTCCTTACCTTGAAGTTCTTATCTTTTAGCTGCCATCTTGCTAGCAGCGGTTTCCCTCTAGTCTGTGTCAGATCATTTTGAAGCAAATGATGATGGATGGTTGCTATTTCATAATCATTTTAAGTACATTTGTTAATATTTCATTGCAGGCCACTGATTAGATTAAAAGTGTGATTTCAGCTTGGCTCCTATGTATAATCAAGTCAGATAATAAATGTTTCGTCCTAAACTGCAACTGCATTAAAATGTGTTTTTTTAAGGTACTGTGTAATTTTCATAAGCTATCTTTGTCATTTTGCTTAATGGTTTATACATTGCAACACTCTGTTTTTAATGCATTATCACACTTACGTTATGCAGCTAAGATGGTTAACAGATAGGTAGCTGAGCAGTCTGAACTACACTTCCTCTTCCACTGAGCTGTCGTACTAATTAGAAAGAGGAAGGAAAATTCCGTAAAAATTCAAAAAGGAAGGAAAATGGTGCAGAGTTAACTTGTAACTCATACCCACAGGAGTTTCTGTTTTTGAAATACTCTTTCCTGTTTCTCGCAGAATTTGAAAAAAATAGAATTACAAACACACCTTTTTTCTCTGCATGTGTTTCAGTTGCAACTTCTGGTTCTTGTGGCTCCTTTGCAGCCTGTGTTTCTGTGCTTTCAAAGGTTTTAAGACCTGAAAAGTTTAAAAGAAATGTGTTACTTTTTATAAATTAAGATCATAACTCTGGCAGCTCTTCATGTTTCCTATGAGATTATATTTCTTTAGAATTGCTGCAGTGACCGTTTTGGGGCGCAGCCTCAACAGTAAGTTCAGGATCTACGGTGCTGAGAGGGATGTTTTCATCAGGTTGGGGGGGAACATTCATTGAGTAGGCCTGTAAAAGAGAGCAGTTAGAGAGTGTAGTTACGGTTAGTTAGTTAGTCACGGTCTGGAACCTTAATCTGAAAAATTTCGTCATCTTTAGCCACAGCAAAGTTAGCTCTTTAAAATACTGTATGACCACCATAGTTTGATGTTGAATTAAAAGCCTCTTCCTCTTACCCTTCCTCTTCTCCGTGCCACGAAACAAGCAAATGCAACTCCCAGAAGTAGAATCAGGATTACGACCAGAAGGATGATGGCTGAAGATGAAACATTTAGTTTAAAGAAAGGAAAACGGTTCATGTTCCATAATCCCGCTGTTTCCATCACACTGTATTATCTGTGATGGGTCTGACAGAGAATCTAATAATCAAATTTTACAGTTTTGCAGGTGATAAAATTTGCTGAAGGCTGGTGGGAAGTTAAACAGGCTTGAAAGATGGACATTGGCTGAACAGGCTGGTGACCATAAGAGGCAGTCCAGGTGATGACCAGAAACAGAAACTGGTTGGAACCCAGTGAGCGAGTGGAGTGGACCAGTAGGAAAAAAAACAACCAGCCAGCCACAGAACACAACAGCTAAAGGCAGGCTGCATGAAAACCATTCCCTTAAACAGGTCTCTGAGGTAGCTCAGATCTCTTGATGTTTGTTGGGCTGTTGTAGCTCCTCAACATTGTGTGAGAGTTGGAAACAATCCTTGACTAGCAGACTTGGGTAGTGGTTCCCCTGTAATAAGAATGGGGGCGGAGGATATGCTCAATTTTTCAGGGGATCACACCTATGCCATTGTGCAGGAGATGAGCCAACCCTCAGCTTCAGAGCAGCAGTGTGGTTTTGGTCTTGGCCCTGGAACAGTGGACCAGCTCTACCGTCTCTGCAGGGTACTCCAGTGTTCATGGGAGTTTGCCCAACCAGGTCATGTTAATTGTGTACCTGGAGAAGGCACCATGTCCCCCATGAGCCTCTTTCCCACTGAAAATAGTGGGCTAACATGTGTTTTAAACATCTGCCAACCTGCTAACAATCAGCCTGTGGCTCCCTTCCAATTGGCAAAAAATACTGGGTCTCAACCCTATTGGCAAGCTGCTTGGCCTCTCTCCCCCCACCATTGCGTGTACAAAATAATTAGGGGAAACACTTCAATGAGGCAGTGGGACCGAAACTACTCTGACAAGCGGGTTTGACGACCCATCAGAACCCCCTAACTACCATTAACCCCTCAGGTGACCTCCAGTAGGAGGGATCAAAGCCACCGTTTGTTCCCCTTAATTCTTTGTTAAACCTAAAGTTAGCGTTGATGTCGCACCAGTGTGACAGAAATAAGGAAAGTAAACAATGGAGAGCTACATGTAAGGAAGCCAGGGCATTGTCAGTGTGCTTTATTGTTTCGCCCTTAATCTGTCCGATTCCCTCTCACCACAGCTGCTCCATCTCTATCGAATGTAAACAGAGTTGTTTGGGCTTTTTGGATCAGACGTGACTGCGCTGAATGCTATCACATAAATTAGCAAGTAAACCCGGCTCTGGAGCTTGGTCTACATTGCCAGTAATTGGACCTGTTCCAGGTTCATGTTGGACTCTGGCAGGAGTGCCCTCTGTCACGTCATAATTTTTATGGACGGGATTTTCTTGCTGCAGTTAAGGACCTGAGGGGGTCTGGGACCAGGGGATTTTATCCCTGCTTTTTACTCAGGTGACATGATTCTGCCTTTTCCCTCCTGCCAAGACCTACAGCAGGTACTGGGGCAGTTCACAACCAGGTGTGATGCAGCGGATGAGAACCAGTTCCTCCGAGTCTGTGGTGAAGACAACAAAAAACCATCCAAAACATGGGTGGACTCTGCACGAGTGGTCTTCAGGAGTGTATTGACAATTTAATGCCCTTTTGTTATACATGCTGATGCAAAGGTTCCAAAAAATAAGAAGATTTGGGCAATGCAATAAATGTCCTCAGTGAGATGTAAGTGAATCATTGTTGTGATGAAGGGTGAATGTAGAGATAAGCAGAGAATTTGAAGAAAATTTTTGACATGGCTTAATGCCTAGATTTTACAGTAATCTGGACAAATTAGTAGAGTCTTCTAATTAGAAGAATTATTTCAACTTCTGATCTACTTTTACTGAAGAAAAATCTCACCTGCATTACTGCCTGCAGAGGAACCTTTACCTGTAAAATGTCACAAAATGTCAATTTAACGAGAGTTATTACTTCACAAACAACAATAAAAAAGAATTTATGTTGGGATTATTGCATTTTACTTTGTTTACAGTTAAAGTAAAACAGGACTGCTTTTTTTTGCTTTTTTTCTGCTTCCCTAGCAACAAGTATGTGGATTTTACAGAAGAAAGTATTTTTTGAAGTATGCTGATGAAGGTTCTTAGTCATCCAGGTCATAGTAATTCCGTACAATTTCAAAAAATATCCACTGGACTTGGTTTCCAAGGTTTGAAGACGTTTCGCCACCTCTCCAGGAAGCTTTCTCAATTCAAATGTCTATTACAGGCTAACGATGGAACCAAACGACCCATTCATCGGTTGCCCTTTGCATGTTTCCAAGCGATACAAGGCTTTGTCTATATAAGAGCTAAACTCACTGCGGTTCCAGACATTTGAATTGAGAAAGCTTCCTGGAGAGGTGGAGAAATGTCTTCAAACCTTGGAAACCAAGTCCAGTGGATATTTTTTGTAATTTTTGAACTCACATAGATCTATTCATTAAATTTACTAAACACTTATCTGTGGGCCATTAAAAAAAAAGAATGTTTGTACTTCCATCTTTTTCTTGGTTACAAGTTCTTCACAATGTCAGTTTGTAAGTTTGTGCTGTACCATACTGTATGTCTCATACAGTACAGTCTCATACATTGGTTCTCTCATTGGAACCATTTTCATTGGTTCTCTTATTCATGTTCTCCAAGATATAACAAATACTTACTCTTTGGGGTAGTGGGTGGATTCGTCTTTGTAGAAGTTTCTGTTTTTTCTGCGTAGGGAGTAGGCGTAGTTGAAGGTGCTATGAATACAGTAGTTGTAGGGCTGATACCTTCAGAATTGCTCTTGTTAGTCCCTAAAACAAACATACAGACATTTATATTTAAAAAGTGAATAAAAGACAGTGACTAAATCTTTGGGACTTTCAGAACCACCGTTGCTGTTTTCTGGTTGGGTTGGGATGTTACTTCTGTTCTTAGCAGATTCAGTCATGCTTTCGCTGGTAGTTTGGATTTCAGAGATGTTTCCAATGCTGTTGGTAGTAGGGAGGGGTGTTTCAGTGGTGATATCAGAGTAACCAGTTATAGTATCGTTGACAGTTGAAATGTCGATACCCGGGGTTGTTTTCGTTGCAGCAACTGAGGTCAAAACCAACCCTATAGAAAAAAAGACAGTTAGAGAGGCTATATGAATAGGATGTAATTATTACTATTTTGCTAATATCCTCCTTAACCTCTTGCATGTTCCTTTACTTGAAAAAAATAGTTTGGTCATCTCTTCAACTAAAAACGCTGGGTTTATGTTTAGAGATGAGGAGCAATGAAGACCCTGACTCAGCATCTGGCACAAGCCCCTGCATTGAGCAGGAGAGAACATCTCAAAGTCCTCCAACAGCTGGGTACAGCACCATCCTGCATTATGAACTAGCCCCATAGAGGCCAAAATGGGATTCCTACCACAGCCCAGTTAGTCAATGAGGCTCAAAGCTGCTCAAACAAACTTTCAATATCTAAGAGGTACCTCACTGGGACACTTGGTCCTTTCGTTTCTGTAAACTGAATTGAATTGTAAAGCACCTTGAAATGACATGTGTTGTAAATTGGTGCCACATAAAATAAACAGAATTAAATTGACTTCTGGTCCTTGAGGTATCATGTCCTGGACCTTTAGGATGTGAGTCTGCTTCTACACGCCTGGGTGAAATGGCTGAATAGCCTTTTTATCATGCAGCTAAGTTCTCTAGACTCATTTAAATGATTATTATATATTATTATAAGGATTATTTGTTTGGTATTTTGTTTTGAAGCAGATCCACTTTTGAAGCATGGTTAATACAGAAGGCATCGAGCTAACATAAATGTTTGTGCGCCTTTGTGACGCATGGTAGTGCACCTCAGACTGTTTGTAACTTGCTGCAGACGGTTCCATTTTAATTGAGCAAAATACAGATTTACAAACATGAATAACTCAGCATTTCAGGAACATTTTTCCTTTCAGATTTTGGTGAGGGTGTGTAAATTACGCCCTTACAGGTGAGCTACCCCCCTGTGGGTTTTTCTACTGTAGCAGCCCTGCTGCTTTCTTGTTCTGTGTGTTGAGTATTGAGACAGGACATTCTGTATAGTTCGACACTGAAATATGAGTATTTGCACTTTATATCATCTCCAACCAGCTCTGCCATTTTCCTCTGACCTCTGTTTTACACCGCTGCAGCTGACATGATAGTTTAGGTATTCTCAACCAGTCTGAGAAATCCCAATAGAATCGTAGAGCAGTCTGTCTGTTTAAACTCTCACACTGTTATTCCACACTGTTAAATAAACAGTGTCAAAGTACATTGATGAGTTAATACAACAGCAAATGGACTAAGGTAAAAAATATGTAGCGTTAATTTAACAGTAATTCCGAATGGAATAATATGCGCTCGCATTGGTGTTCGAATTTAATTATTTAAGTGTTACTTTAACACTGCAACATTTACTGTGAGAGGTATCAAGTAACAAAGTACAAATACTCTTTCGTAAAGTGGAATTTTTTACTATCTGTACTTTACTGCAGTAAATATTTTTACTAATATTTTACTTCTACTCCTTAAATGTAATACTACTACATTTTAAAAATAGGCTTGTTAGTTTTGTTTAATTTAACCTCATTTTCGTTATGGCCTGTTGGTATTTATTTCAACCAGACAATTCATTTCTTGTGTTTGGATTCGCTGCTGCACCAACTTGTTGTTCACCCTATACCAAAATAAATAGCTTTTCAAGATGATACAAAGGTAAATTTGACACTGCAACCATTAGTTATAAAACTGAGAAAACTATGTATAAGGACGTTATCATCTAGTATTGTAGAAAATGTTAATTTAATAGTGCAGCATAAGTTTTAAAGCTTCTGCATTACTTTTACTTTTATTCTTTAAATAGTTTTAAAACTTTTACACATTTACTTGAGTGGAAAGCTTAAGTTCATTGTTTAACTTCTACAAAAGTGTTTTTAAAAAGATATATACTTCTTCTTGAGTATTAAACATAAATACTTTTGACACCTCTGTCAAAGATAACATTATATTCAACATCTGTCAGATCTCTTTTCTTCATGCTTCTGATTACTAGTTTAAAGTAGTTTTTTTCTCACTGCATCTAGATGCCTAAATATATAAAGGTCCTGTTATTTTATTGGTTTCACGAGTATATCTCATAAAATGTCAACTCAGTGGAGACTTTCTACCAAACAGCTTAATGCCTCAGCTCACAATATTTCAGATTCGATTTAAAAGTTCAAGATATTTTTTTGACTAAATGATGTCTGAAATCTTTATTATAGGAGCTACTCTTCTGTCACAGATCGCCCATCCCTTTTACTGAACCATCTCAACCTTGACTCCTTGTTTCCAACTTATTCAGATGGTATGTATTATGTCTGGCTCCTATCACAGTTCTTTTTTTTTCTAAACTTCAATCCTTATTTTCTGCCCCCACTAAATCTCTTGGGCTAATAAATCATACTTGTAATTTTTCTCAGTTCTGCATTAATCATCTACAGGTCACATTGTATAACTCTGATGCTGTGAAAATGTTGCAGAATCAAGGTGCTGTCCTGCAAATGCTGATCTAAAAATACAGGAGGAATCCATACAAGTGAATTTCTCCTTAATTTTAGCAGGTAACTAAGGTGATCTACTAATTGAATGTGTATTTTTACATTTAAATTGAATAATGAGGTATAATGCTATTGAAAAATTATGAAAGAGGTTTTTTTTTTATTTCAAATATAAATCATCTTAGTCCAATTGCAGATTGTCTTACTTACCTGTTTAAATCAATGTACAATCTGTTTTTTAGTGTCAAGAGACACTTCTGCTTTTCTTAATCTATCAATTAAAATGGAAACCAGGAAGCTAACGAAGCGCAGAACCACTGTGGCATTAAAACTCAAAAAATCCTACTGTAGGTCAAATGCATCATATGAAGACTACAGAACATTTCAAAGTTCAAAATATATTTATATGTTAAGGCTAAATGTGCAACAAAACAGACCAACAACAAGCGTTTTTACAAATACTTTTCTCTTTTAAATGGTTTAAAGAATGCTCAACATGAATATCTATGATAAAAAATGAAAACTTAGACCTGCAAATTAGAAAACCTTAGATTTAAAAGCCAAAATTAGTACTTTGTTTCTTGAAGGTGTAATCTCCTGATCAAACGCTTTTTCTTTTATCAAATCTAGATGAAAATGTTTTCTTACCAATGAAAATTAAACAAATTGATGACATTATGAGTATGTTTGATGGCACCAGTCGATGGAGTCCAGAAGCCCGGCAGAGTTATCAAGAGCACAGCTCTGTACTCAAAGGTGATGCATCATATGCTGTTCCTCCCCCAAAGCTTGGGTATTGCATGATGCAGCTGATGCAATAAAAAAAAGGATGAACGCCTCTGACCACAGGATGCTTCAAAAACACTGTTGCTCAAACTGGCTGAAAAAAAGGCTGTTTGGTTCCTTCATTTGACTTTTTTTTTTTAAACTTATCAGATTGAATTCAAGATTTTATTTCTTTTCATGTATTTTGTTGTTGTGCCACACAGAATATTAGGTCTATTGTCATGTCCCTGAGATCTGGAAATGTTGTCTAATAGTTCTGTGTGCTATTTGGGTTTATGCTCACTAGATGTCACTGTGACTAAAGAAAACCCATCAGATGTTCTCCAGCTTCACATTATCAGAGCACCTTTCATCAAATCTTCTTCACAGGAGGCTGCTGCCCATCTCCTGCAGCCTATGGGCGAAAGGCAAGGTACTCTGGACAGGTCCCCGTCCTTCACAGGGCATAGTACCTTCATAGGTATTTATATATTTATATATGTCTACCCCTTAGATCCATTTATGTTATAGCTTTATTTTGTAGAATAAGACTACATAATAATCTTATAATATAACAGAACTAATATCTAATATTTATGGATTTAATGGTTGATCGCTGAGTTTAATGAAAAACTTGCATAGCTTATTTCAGATTCTTTTAGTTGCCACAGTGTGTTTGTTATGTCAGAAGTGTGTTGCTGTCACTCTACTTGTGTGGTTTTGTGTGTGCATGTACGGCCTTGGAGGTTAATTTTATTACTGTTTATTTGCCCATGCCAATGGTAATCAGTTTCAGGATTAGTGTTAACTGCCACCCAGTCACGGGCAGGCTCTACGTTGATCACTGCAGCCCCCTCCTGCTCACTAGCCTGACCGGGTTTGTTTGGGACCCTCCATAATAGTTAGGGGGACAGGGAGTTAACTAATCCTGCAGAAAGACCCCGTTTGGCTTCCGCTTTAGGCCACCTATCGCCACGTCATGGACCCTGAACAGGAGCATCAGTCGAGGAGAGAGGAGAGGAGATGGTTTGCTTCAGAGCAAATGTGTGGAGAGACTGAGAGAAGAGAGAGAGCTGGACCACCCACCCGGAGGATTCAGAGGCACAGGATTCACAGCCCATTCTGTTGACCTGCCACACTGCCCCAGCTCTGTGCGAGACCCTCCCCAATTGTTCGCCTGCTAGTGTGAGGAGGGGGGCAGACAAGAGGGCTGCAGTGGTGGATGAGCAGTAAACAGTGGGCCGAGCTCTCTCCTTTAGTGCACAAAGGGGCTGAATTGTGTCGGGCTGGAGCACTTTTTAGATTGGCCCTGCCATGGGGCCTGAATGAAACATCTGTGGAGGCTGAGCCCAGGGGAGAAAATGCTATTTTGCTGTTCAACCACACTGACAACCTGTTTTCTTTCTCTTTACCCCCTCCCTACCACACACACACAAGCACACACACACTCTCCCACACACAATCAGCTTCCTCTGCTGTTATTTCTCTTTTGGCCTTGTGAAACTATTCATACTGTATGCACACGTTTGCCAAAGGGGGACAGAAGAGCAACAGTAAAATAAGAGGAAGAGAAAACCTTTAGCAGAAAAAAACAAAACAAAACACGACTTGTTTTGAGACTGAACCACATACTTGGATGTATTTTTTTCAGCTGAGTTTCACAGGCTTTCCATGGACTTATTGGTTAGTTTAAATAAACCAAATTTAAGCCATGAAGCATGAAAAAAAAAAGTTTCTGTTAGGGGTTATTCAGAGCTAACGATTCAAACAGTAAACGGCTGCATGTGCATTTATCGTTAGCCTTGTCAGAAAGGCTGGCTGCATATGAGGTTTGCCAATATTAAAGCACCAATACTGAAAACAATGACTCAGACCAAGTGGTGAAAGTGGTAGAAAATATGCAACCTTAAAGCCATTAAGTAGTTTTTTGTATTTTTGTAGTTCTGGTTCTCCTAAGCTTCAGCAGCAGTTTAATTAGTGTCTCTAAAAACAGGAACAAAAAGTGTAGCATGTTTTTAAGGCAAGTGTACTATTAGTCACTAATATCTGACTCCAGCATCTCTCTGCTTGGCTGTTTTTAACCCTGACATAATTGAAATATGCGAAACCTGCTGACAAGTAAAAAGAAACTAAAACCAGAGTTAATTTTTCCTCCATTTTACTCGAACAATAATTATTTGTCTTTCGTTCTTATGAAAGAATCTGCAAATGATTCCTTAGCGCAGGAAGATTCACTCGTTTGTGAAATTCCCTTCTCAGATGAACTTCAAAGTCATACCAGAATTATAAATACTATACATACATGGCAAGACAAGAAGCCAAAGGAGAAGTAAGCTGTAACGTTTTATTTTGCAATTAGCTTTTTTTTATTTATAGGTTTTTCTTCCTTTGTTAATGTAATCTTGTTTTTTGTTTTTGTACAATGTTTTGTAATTGTGACATAAAACTAAAGGGAACCAGCTGCTTTTGCAGCTCAACAAAGCATATATTATTTACCATATCAAACATAGTATTGTGCATTAACAGGATATTTCTTTAGGCCTCATTCAGTTCCTTTGTATTAGTATGGTAAAGATAACTACTTTCAGATATATGTGGATGTGATGCAAACCTTCCAAGCGATGTGCTCTGTTTTTGAGACGAAACTCTCCAGACAACAAATTCTGCCGGTTTTGCCTAAAAAAATCTGAGGATATAAGGTTTGCTCTCTAGATTCTTTCTTAAATTTTCGTTGCCACATTGCTCCATTGTGGTCACCAGATTGTTGATATGCTAGCAGAAAAGTGCTGCTGCATTATGGGTAATTCTGCCGCTGAGAGTCACGCTCCATGCGTCCTGCGTGCTGCTCTACGATTGGTCAGATCTGGCCTGAGTGGTTTAGCAGACAAATTACGCTGTGTGTGATTCAGCCTGGGTGGCCGGGCTAACAAAGTCTGCCTTGGATTCACTGGTTCCTGTCCTCTTTGGAAACTTTGGTTTAACGTTACTGCAGCTAAGCTTGTATGTACTTTTACCCTCCAATAAATGCTACTCAAAAGGCCTCCAAAGTCTGACTTTTTTTAGGTAATTGGTCATCATATCTCAGGCTTCACAAAACGTATTATTGCTCACAAATGCACATGTGGGTTCTTTAATATATTTCCATTATACATCAATGCAGTTATTTAATTTGACACATATCCAGCTGAAAGAAGTAGCCTAGTGTATGTTTTTTTGTATTTTTAAATAACATGCAGGCTTTTTTTCCTTATTGGCACTTTTCCCATTACAACACTTCAGTTTTGAAACTAGTACTTTTATACTTCTACTTGATAAAAAGTTTGAACTAATACTTAAACTTCTCAGAAGTATTTCTTAATCCTGGTATCTTTACTTCTGGTTGAGTAATGACGGTGATTACTTTTGACACCTCTGGATATCACTCATTATTCCCTGCGACTCTTGACTACAACAGAAATGACAAAGTGGCAAAGTTTACTCTGTTACTTCAGGTTTCAATTTGAATTCATTGCTAAAGTCTTGCTGACATGGAGCCTTTTTTAAGACTCTATTAAGTTTGTGTTGTTATGCAGAAAAGACAACACATGTTTCTTGTGCCTGATGTTCAGTTTGCTGTCATAGCCAAAGTAATACCACAGGTCTGGTAGTCTGGTAGCATCGAATTTCAAAGTTATTCTTAAGCATTTTATCATGAGAACTGTATGTTCAAGTAGCTCCAGATAATATTTCAGCGATAAGACCCTGTTCGTCTTATCTAAATGTCAACAGCCTTTTAGCACAAATTTCAGACATAGTTGGGGATTAGACACTAACACTTGACCCTCAAATGGCAGTGTTTGCATTTGAGAACTTACAATTACACCACAAACTGAAAAAATACTTTACTATTCAAGACTTCAATACTGCAGCTCTAATGACAGCTGATGACCTCCACTTTAATTAAGTCAAGATAAGAAGGTATGAAGGCAATCGGTCTACAAGTCCATCTATCCATCAAAATGTCAAGCACTTTAACCCTGCCCCTCGATCAAAGAACCCCACAATGTTCCTCACACTCCAGCTTTGTGTGTAGCCCAAAGAAAAAGACCACTGAAACATTTCAGTGTAATTAAAGGGGAAACAAAGATCCCTGCGTACTTCCTGGTCTACCATTTTCTTTAATCAATTTCCTCTCTTTGGTCCTATATCATCTCTAATTACTTTTCCTTTCCCGCCCCTTGTGGGTTCCTCCAGGAATGAGGGTCTACATACACACTGATGCTTAAGGATACACATCCACACACACTTATTGCTAACCCCCTGCCTCAAGCAAGCAATACCTTCGGCATTAATACTTGTTGCCCCTTTCTGCTCCTCTAGCCTGAACAATGAAGAAGGCCCACTGGCTCCAGAACCCCACGAAGCAACCCCTGACCCTGCTTACCTTTCTGCTAAAACCCTACACACAGACAGACACCCACAAACACACACACACGGACACACGTTTATATATCCAATACTGGAGTTGTAAACTTTGGCACGTTTGCACTTGACAGTCTGTGGTGAATGTAGGGAAGTCGTGGGGGAGGCGAGGTAAAGGGGGAGCAGGGCCGCTCTAAATACCAGCTCAGCTTGTAATCACTGGAGTTTGAACTAAAAAGATTTCTTGTGTTTGGAGGTCAAAAAGCCAAAACATTCACTCCCTCCTTTCTTTCATACCCGCTGCCTTCTGTCAATCATTTCTCCTATTAGGTCTCTGTGATCCACTTGGACTTACATCCTACAAGCCCAAGAATTTGGAAAGTTTTCAAAAAGAATCCATGAGTAGAAAAATTCCTTATGGAATGAGCTTGACCAGTTCTTGCCTTGAAAACTCGTTTTTATTGGTTGTTTTACGAATAAAAATGTATTCTTTTATGGTTTGATGGAAATCAATAAATTTCATGCGTTACTTGGTTGGGGGATTTTTCAGACAATGCCTTGAAAGTATCCACAAAGTGTTGCAACAACTGTTTACCACAGGGCATTGTGTACATCTGGAAAGGGCTGAATGAAATTACCCTCCAAATAATACATCTTTATTTGACTTCACATTTCCCCAAATATGACCACCCAGAGATCACAGTCCATACCACCCACACAGTGTGGAGTGGATTTATCACTCAGCTGATGTCAGTGTGTTTGATGAATGAAAGCAGCTTATACTATTGGCATTGTTACCAGTTTTGATGGGGAAGTGAAACACCAGAAAGACCAATAGAAGTAGGAACTGGCCATGGAAAAAGATCAGAGACGGTGTTGTTGATGCCCGAAAACAAAAAGAGTAGCTGCCAAGACAAGTTAGGTATTGTACAAGGCAAAGAGCTGAAATCTTGGTGTGTGGTGAAATCGTTTTTAACAATATGCTTTTCCATTCTCAATTGATTACCTAGAAATTATATTATAAATTCAGCATTATCTAATTATCTTTGATCTGCACCATTGTCTTTCACTAAAACTGCACAATGCCTTTAGTGTCTTTCTCAACTCTGTCTGGTAAGTGCTGAGATTGTCAGTGGCTTATTACAGGCAGAAACATTTAAACTGGTTGGTCCAGGAACTGTACAGCTTGGCACACTAGGTCACAGTTCACTTCCAGTGTGATGATACCCAATCTTGATTGAACATCAGTGGATGTGGCTTTGAGGACTTCAACATGCTTAGGTAGTCCAAAGAGAAACACGTAGGGTCTAAATGGACATTGTCCTGCTGCATGACAAAGCAATGGCACTACCTCAGGTTGGAAAGTATGAATAAAGAATGTTTTTCTTGGCACAAACAGATGTGGACAAAAATCTATCTACATATTTTGGCCCACTTAGCTAAGGTTTGCTGTTTAATGAGGATAGCTTTTCATTGGGAATAGGCGGTCGAGGATTGGTATAGCGAAATTGGCCCCTGGTGAGATCAAAGTTGGAAGGTGGGTGGAGTTAAACGTGTTGGCTGGGCGTAAAACTGCTTCCGTCCTGCTACATCCCTTGAACTTAAACTGGTTCTGTGGCAATAAACACTTGCCTTTATGCTCCTTCCTTCTGTCTGAGTTGTTAGTGCACATTGTGGTCTACATGTTTTCTCTTTCCTTACTAGACATTCTGTTTGGGAGGTCCGGGTTTGTAATTCTGACTTATTGTAGTCTCTATTACATCATTGTATGAGCCCAGGACATTTCTAGAATAGTTTGATATTTGGTTGTGAATACAATTTTTACAATAACAAAAAAATTAAATTCTATTAGTTGTTTGCCAATTGCATGTTGGCAACCCCATATAACAGTTTGCCGGCTGAGCATTACCCGTGTCCTCTTCACTGTAAGACAGGTTGTCCTTTATCAGGTATTGTTTCACAGTCTAAAACATACAGCTTAAATTAAAACATCAAAGGGTCAGTTAGTGCCAAAACGAACTAGAGGAGGAGTGATGGATTTGGGACTGAGGCTGATCGTTCTGTCTGTGCAGGATGCATGCTGACCTTCACCTTTGTCCGCACAAACGTTTGACAGGCCGCAAACACTGCCTTTCTATTGTGTGATTAAAAAAAGAAGACAAGAAGTAGGTGAGGCCTGACTCATAAAAGATTTAGGCTCTAACTTGCTGTGGAGAACTTCCAAAGGTTTATTGTGCAATGATAAAGCTTTATTCAACTATGTGTTTGGTCAGGTGGTGTCTGCACACACACGTCCATGTCTATGCACATTTTTTACTCAAACACAGACTGACTTGATGATAAGGACCCTGTGGTTATCTTCAGGTCCAATCAATGGAAGCTGTGGGCCTGGAAGAAGTCGGCCTGGATTTCCTTCTGTCTCCACACTTCACCTTCGTCTGTTCCAGTAACTTCTGAGCAAATACAGAATCGGTGTGTGTGCATTACCTCATTGAATTTAAAATCTTCCTTTTCACAAATAAAGCCTTAACTCTGCCATTTAAGGGATTGCTTCTGGCTCAATGAGTCGATGCAATCAGCTGGATTTCGTTAGATAGACAACTTTGAACCAGTCTGACTATAGGATCTGGTTGAATCGTCTCTGTAAAGTGCCCTGAGATGCCATGTGTTGTGAATTGGCGCTATAGGCCTTAGACATTACTTTAGGCTTTTAGACAGAACTGATGCAAATCCTGTGTTTGAATATTCGGTACAGAATGAATGTAAAATGGGGCCAAGATCTGGGAAGACAATCTGGGTAGATTTTCTCTTTTAAGCATTGACAGTGATGTTTCTATTGCCTGGACAGCCCACCTGTGACTGTCGCTCAGCATGTTTGTGTGCAGCGTTTTTGTCTGGTTCACATCCACAGAGACAAGCTCAAATAAAGCATCCTGACCACCACAGACGGCTCACAGATGTGCTCAGTCATAGCAGACATAGGTCTAACAATCAGATGTGGTTGTTCTCATATGCTATGTGGCAGTAGCAGAAAATCTTGAATGATGCTTGAATATATGATCTGATGTTTATGGGAAACACAGAGAGGACTGCTTTGTCAGAAAGAAAAACTCTTTTTCCATGTCTTCAAGAAATGTGACCCTATAACGTGGATAATTGGGTAGTGCCAATTCAGCTGTGCTGTTTGTTACAGCAGGTGATTGATATTTGTTTGTGTTAATGTTTTTGTAAAAACATCTGTTTAGTCTGAATACACTACCCACAGTATGGAGACCACCACATCCTTCAATGAAAAGCCACCTCCTTTTTATCCTTACGCACACGTTACGACAAGGGTTGGTAACCTCAGTCCTTGTGTGCCAATGTCCTGCAGCTTTCACATGCATACCTGCTCCATTGCTCCTGAGAAAAATTAATGGGTAATGCTAAACTTGCTAACATACAAAGGAGGTATAGCCTTTGGTTTCAGGTCTGTTGTGAATAAAGATGAATGCAAAAGCTGCAGGATAGTGGTACCTAAGGAATCAACATGGCCTACTATTGCTTATGGTCTATTTTTGGTGCATCTGCATTAATTAAACAGATATATAATATAACTGATGGAGCAAGCAAGTAATGCACTCTGCCAGGGGAGCTGAACTCATGTCGCCAGCCAGTAGTAGAAAGCTAGATAACACTGTATAGGCCAGGCCTTAGTTTCTCTCCTGAAGGTCTATCGTCCTACACATTTTAGATTCGTCTCTGCTAGCAAGACTCTGAAAGACTTCACAGCTTACTGAAGATGTTATTCTGCCATTTGATTCAGTTGGATGGAAGCAGAGGAACAACTTTAAGGTGCATCAAACCGGTTTGCAATTGAGGAACCCTGAGCGTTGTCATGACTAATGAGGCTTAGGCCACCCTCCTGGAGTCAGGACTGGAGTGGGGAACTGATCCGCAAGGTCCTTGTTGGAAGCTGTGGGCCTGGAAGAAGTCGGCCTGGATTTCCTTCTGTCTCCACACTTCACCATCGTCTGTTCCAGTAACTTCTGAGCAAATACAGAATCGGTGTGTGTGTGCATTACCTCATTGAATTTAAAATCTTCCTTTTCACAAATTAAGCCTTAACTTTGCCATTTAAGGGATTGCTTCTGGCTCAATGAGTCGATGCAATCAGCTGGATTTCCTTAGATAGACAACTTTGAACCAGTCTGACTATAGGATCTGGTTGAATCGTCTCTGTAAAGTGCCTTGAGATGCCATGTGTTGTGAATTGGCAGCTTACTGAAGATGTTATTCTGCCATTTGATTCAGTTGGATGGAAGTAGAGGAACAACTTTAAGGTGCATCAAACCGGTTTGCAATTGAGGAACCCTGGGCGTTGTCCTGACTAGTGAGGCTTAGTCCACCCTCCTGGAGTCATGACTGGAGTGGGGAACATACCAGTAAGGTCCTTGTTGGAACCGTGTCTCCTAAGGTTTGTCGTGGCTCAGCCCCAAAAAGTATCAGGGTGCCACCTACCTGTGGGCCATCACCTGCCAGGATTATTTAGGTTGTGTTTCTACCTACTGATTGGTAGAGAGTGATTTGATAATTTCTGCTGAATATTATGGCTTTTGGGATATGAAATGCTACTGCTGCTCGCAAGGTAGCTGGGCTAGTGTGTGGGACTGATATAGTTGTAATGGCTTTGAGGTACAGCTTAGGGTCTGAAATCAGAATGTCAACTTCTGGACAGAAGCTGGAGTTCTGATGTGCAGAGTTGTGTGTTGAGAGAGATTTTAAGCAGGGGTGGTGATGTTTAGAAACTGTTGTGCTATTGCCGTGATGTGGACATTTCTCCCAGTAAGAGGAGTTACCAAAGTTTTTCCTTTTGTTACTTTACAAAGGGAAGCTTCTGACATTTTCTCTGTATTTAATTCAATTAAAACATAACTTTATTAATCGCAAAGGGAAATTAAATATTGCTAAAACTCTAATGTTTTATAACCAGTTGCTGTAAATGTTGTAGGCAGGAAGGATCTTCTGAAGCGTTTTTACTTGCAGCAGATCTGGAGAAGCCTTCGCCTGACTATTGATATCTTATAAGTTGCATTTAAAGGACATATTTCTTCTACTTGGTGCATTCAGAGCTCAAAAGAACAGAAACTGAATTCAACTTTGGAGGTTTTTACGGTTCTAGACCAAAACGGAAAGAAACAATGCACCGTGTTTCATACTTACATTCACCAAAGAAGGAACACTAAACTTTTCCAGACAAAACATTAAAATCTTATCATAAGAAACAAAGATATAAGATATAATCTAATGTTTAACCAATTACATCTGTCCAAATGCATCTGATTTACTGATTTTAAATTTGTACAAGTTATGGAAAATTTGTGCCTTTTCAAGGCTCTGTAAAAAAAAATAAAAAATTAAGAAACAGAATTATTACAAAATTCAATCCATTAACTTTAGCCTTAACTGTCTTTCCTTGTGTCACTTTGACAAACACCTCTTTGTTAATTTAATCCAAATTTTCTTACACCTCATAAATGTAGAGAATAAATGAAGAGACTAGTCAAAATGTTTCTTTTTTTTCACAAATGCGACTCATTAGAGCGCAGCCGTAGCAAACTGGCCATGGTCAGATTCCTTCATATTAAATCTGAGCCCAAAGGATCGATCATGAGGAGGAAATCTGGCTCTAAATCAACTGAGACCACAAAACCTGCTCTGATACTAAACTTCATATTCCAATTTAGGTCAATGAACAGGAGCTTTTTCATAGTTTTTCCCCACAGAACTGCTTTTTGATCTTGTTCCAAGAAAAGTGCCACACTGAGGTCAGCGGGGGGTTTTACTGTTAATCAGGCACAGTCTCACTTTGTATCACAATGCTGTGCAGAAGCAGTAATGACCATCAGAAAGGCCATGCTGGAAATGGGGGGTGAAGGGAGTTGGGGTGTCTAGCAATGCATTACCGATCTCCCGAGCGCTTTCATCTTCCCTGATAAGTGCCATACCTAATCAGGTTAAAGGAGCACATGCCACGGAAGGGAAGGAAATTCCGGCCAAAACGGTAACGTATCTGTTCCGCTCTCATGCATCGCATTCCTTCAGCTAATTAAGAGTAAATATCTGACCCTGGAGAGAAACCGTCCACATTACTCCAACCAGTCAGCCAGTGTGGTCCATCTGCACTCTCTCTTTCACTTACCTCTCTCCCCTCCTCACCCTAATGTGGAGCACTGATGAGATAAAAGAAAAAAAACTCTGCAGGTTTTCTGTTTTTTCTGTAGTTCCCTTGATTTTGTTTCTCCCAAACTTGCTGTAGGCTCCATCATAACTAGCAGGCTCCTAGTTGGTCTCATGGCTGACCATTGAGCATGAGGGCATGGAGCCATGCTCTCTGCCTGCTTTCATCTTTGCTTCACCTTTGCCCAGCCACAAGAACAATGAGGCTGCTGATTGGTTTATTTCCGGATTTTGTCAGGGAGAGTGAGGCCTTCAAAGCACTCAGGAAACTATAGTTTGGATAAAATTATGACAGGTATTCAACTGTTGTCTCACCATAACATCAAAGTTTACATTCCGCTTCTTTAAACTTGACCCTTTCTGATCTGGACTGGATCATTCTGATTCAAATAAGGGAATTAAATAATCATCTCTTTTTCCATTTAAGTCTCTAATGTCTCTGCCTGTGAGGTGATATATCTTTGCTTGAATACCCAGGAAGTAGGAATGTGGCAATGGCGGTGACAGTGGTTGCGCTGCAACAATTTAGTAGAAAAGATGCTGCCAAACACATTTTTGTTTTAGTTCTTTATATGACAGAAAAACATCTTCTTGTTTCAGCCTTGAAAGAGCTGAACTAAGGAGTTTCACCAAAACCAGCAGAACCTTGGCTGGTTTTGTTCAAGGCTATACAACGGCGACTGACGAAGGCAACTGATTAAGTTAATTACTTTACACATTTATTCTCCAAAATGCTGAGAATGAGAAGATGAGAGGACTGACAAAAGGAATAACCTTTTTTTTAGGAGAAATAAAAATAAAGGCTGTATGCTTTCTTTTCTACATGTGGCTGGTCTGAATCACGCTAAAAATGCTCCAAGTATTTACAGTATGCTGGACACCTCTAGCAATCCCCAGCTGTGACATCAGTGGAGTCAAACCTTATCGTACACCGTCAGTTGGATTCAATATACCAAAGTTGCAACAGCTTGTTTTCTCGGTTGTATAGCTTTGATAAAGTGCCTGATGGCAATAAAGCTGATTTAAAGCATTGTTTATTTTTTATGAAATACTTTATTTTATAAAAAACAAACCCTAGCTAGTTGCACAGTTTAGTATAGCCGCAGCTCCAGATGGATTTCCATATCATTAAAGTCAGGGCTCCAGAACAACAAGAACCCTGATGGATAACAGTGGAGACCAACAGCTCAAACTCATTCGGCCTGGAGCCATGAGCCAAACTGGGTAAAAAAAACACATCCGAAGGCCAATGTTTCCCACCCGGCCGGCAGAAAGGAACCGGTGCTTGGACTGCTCGCTGTGATTGGATTACCAAGGGACTGCCTTCCCTGTCCAGGTACAGCAGCCAGCCGAACCCACCCATCTCAGAACAAATCCAAATCCTGTGATCCCTTCTTCAAACAAAAGGTTAGACTGGTTTAAACTAATTAAAACATAGAACCATCTGGAAAATGTTATGAAAGATAATGAATTTCCACCGGCTCTGCATAAGATCAAAGAACATTTAGCAAAGGTGATTAAACCAGCGAGCATTAATAAAACCTTAATAAAACATTAATAAAAAAAATAAAGACTCTGATTGCTTCTTATTCATCCTTGTTAAAGGATAAAAACTTCATCTCAAAGGTAAAAACAAAACTGACGTCACGGCATCCTTCAGTGGGTCACGTGACTGAATGAGGAATTTTGTCTGGTATCTTAATGAATTATGTTATGCTATAAACAACAAAATGCTTGACATTTTTCACTTGTGATGTATTTAATTTTGTACATACTATCAAATTAGAAACTATAATTATGTGTTTTCTATTTGAACTTTTCTTGATTTTTGTATGGCGCTTCGCAAATGTTAGACCTGTAACAGTCTGTGTAGAGTCTGTCATTCAACTCCA
The DNA here is from genome assembly GCA_030533445.1 of Cyprinodon diabolis. Classification (NCBI taxonomy): domain Eukaryota; kingdom Metazoa; phylum Chordata; class Actinopteri; order Cyprinodontiformes; family Cyprinodontidae; genus Cyprinodon; species Cyprinodon diabolis. The sequence goes on from CM060066.1 coordinate 48,519,120, forward strand.
TTGTTAATGCAACTTCACTGGCTTGCAGTTCATAATTCTGTGCATTTAGAGATTTTAGTTCTGAGTTGGCAAGAAGCGTTGCATGGACAGAAAGCAATTTACATCCCAGAACTTTGACATCCCTACATCCCTGTCAGGGCCGTAACGTCCTGTGATCAAAACCTGCTGGAGACAGAAGCTTTCCTTCAAGACTCTGGAACCAGCTTCCTCATACTCTCACATCAGCAGAGTCAATGGCTGCCTCGAAAATACAACTAAAAACGTATCTTTTTAAATCTGTTTTTGCTTAAATATCAGTTTTGTTGTATTTGCTTTACTTGTTGAAGCACTCTGGGATTTTTATATTGAAAGGTGTTCTAAGTATAAATAAAATTTGAGTTTAATTACTCACTTACATACAGTAAAACATTTTCTACTGCCATGTACCCAACATTTTGCTTGCACTTTAGATTAAAATTAGGTTCATTTATCAGGTCTTTCACACAAACGAGGAGTTTGACTTTGGCTCTATTTTTTTTCTCAATAAGGACAATGGGCGTCATGCAACAACATTTCAGTATTCTTGTCATAAATTTCCTTACTTCTTCTCCTACCACTGGCTCCACATCAGGTTTAACAACATTCTTAACTTGAGTAAATGATCGCAAATAATCCTCCTAAACCTAATGCCCGTAAGTGAGCGAGAGTAGAAATGTAAATCACTGCCCAGATAATTCCTTCCATCCATTATCTGACACGTTTGTCCCAATTGGGGTCGTGAAGGGTGCTGGTGCCTATCTCCAGCAGTCAATGGGCAAGAAGCAGGTTACACCCTGGGCAGGTCGCCAGTCCATCACAGGGCAAACAACCATTCATGCACACAATCACACCTAAGGACAATTTAGAGAAGCCAATTAACCTAACAGTCATGTTTTTGGACTGTGGGAAGAAGCTGGAGTACCTGGAGAGAACCCACGCACGTTCAGGGAGAACATACAAACTCCATGCAGAAAGACCCTGAGCTGGAAATCGAACCCAGAACCTTCTTGCTGCAAGGCAGCAGTGCTAAACACTGCGCCAGCCCAGATAATTCCATGTATGGCAACAACTTACCCCGAAACTGTAAATGAACATGCAGGTGTTGACAACCTAAGGAAGGAAACTTTTTCTATGGCCACTGGTCTCTGCAAATAGAGCTCTAGAACTCCAATGTAAAGGGAAAAATCAAAAACAGGAGATGAACTACATTTGTGTCTTTAGCAAGAGCAAAGCAGCAGGTTCAGTCCATATAGCATAATATGCATGTTTTGCATATATTGCAGTACAAATGTGAACGCAACTTGACACCCGTACTGCCTTTTATTGAATACAAAGCACAATGACTTCAGTTTATCATTTTTGAAAGTCAGGGGCAGATTTGCAGTCAGAAATGTTTGTGGTCATTAGTGGTGAGAAAGAGGTGCGACGGCAGAAGGGAGAAAGAATATTTTATGCACATCATCATATTTGGGCGGTGAGAAATTATAAAACATGGAACAATAATTTACCTGGAATGCTATTTTATGGAAAATAAAACAATTTTGTTTTCTTTGTATGTTGCTATCCTATGGCCGCTGTTCACACTGCTGTGGTGCTGAAATGCACAATTTTTAGCAGCTTAATTCAATTTTTTTTTCACTTTTCTTTCTGTTTTCTTTGGTAAGTCAGAATAAAAGTTAAGGAATTTGTTTTGCAGTCTTAATAATCCTTATTTGTCTTCATTTCACGCAATTTTTCAATATTTTCTCCACGTCTTTGCTGTTGACATGATGTGGGATTCAAATCGTTGCATTTGAATGCCTGGAATGAATCCACTCTGCTATCCCAAAGTCATGTGCAACTTTTATTCTTGATAAACCAATTTATACTAAGAACACTTATTATTTTGGATCTTCATAGATAATGCGTTTTTTTCTGGGTACATACTGTCTACAGCTGCTTTAGCTGCTTTTTTTGAGACCTTAGACCTGTAAAAGCCCTGGATAGAAGGAAAGTCAGCCCAGTCGACCTCTTTGCAGAACAAATTGTTATTTGTAGTTAGGACATGTTCTGTTTAATGGATAAGCCAAACCACACATTGATGGTTGAACATAGGATAGAGGGAATGAAAACAGTGTAGAAGATGACCAGCTGGTGCTGTGGCAGGTTGTTGCCACATTAGTCCAGTCTCTGCTGCAGCAACATCGCTGCTGTTGCAAAAGAGCAAGAATCTGATTGGTAGAGCGTATCCGACTGAGTAATGCATGACAGCACAGATGGGGGATCTGGAGTTAACAAGTCATCTCTATGTCATGCATTTGTTCTAACTAGCCACTTAACCAGGTGAGTCCAATCTGAACCGGTTGAACCAGACTTGACTCACCAACTTTACACGACTTAGAGATGATCCCAAATCTCTGCTTGACAGGGAATCAAAGTTAAACTGTCCACATTATAGCATTTAAACTCCAAGAGAAACGTATATTTTATTTTTGCACTGATTATGTGTCACAATGGGCATTCAAAAAGCTAAAAGTCTCACCTAGTTGGAGACAGAGTATGAATAAACAGCTAACATTTCATGTGTAACCTTAACCAACTAAGGTACTGCAAACAGTACTAATTAATAAAAGAAGTATTCATTGGCGTTGTACCACAGATTTGCCCCAGGACATCAGGTAGGCCAGAGAATGGAGTCAGACATCCAAAGACTCTCGAGGCAGGGGAGCCCTGGGAGCAACACTGCAGGGAAAACCCCCAGAGAGGACCAGAGAGAACCAGAGGGGCAACCCAATAGCAGCGTCCCTATCCAATATTCCAGAGTCCTGAGACCCAAGGGAACCAGCAGAAACCCAAAAAAGCCTTGGCGGCAAGGTCCCACCAATCAGCCAATGGGAGTTAGTCAGCTCACACCCAAGGAACCAGCACCTGGAAGTGAGAAAAACCAATGAACTGGTGGGCAGAGGCACTGTTGGAAGGGAGTGTTAGGAGGGACCAGATACCCTCCACCTGACAAGGACGGCAGCCTGGTGCCAGGCTGGGGCACAAAGCTAAACTAAGATGCAACCAAGAATGGCTGCTGTAGTCAAAGACCACCACACCTACCCCATACCACAAAAGCCACAGGTGCCAAGATTACAGCACGGCACCAGTTGATCTGGTAGACCCAACAACCAAACCATCTAGTGGACCCCCAACCAGCCGGCCCACTCCATCTCCAGCATTCCAACCCCTGAAGGCAAACAGGCAATGGGGGACAGCCGGGTGGAAAGCATACCTCTGCATTTAATACAAAAAATAAAAAATATTTAATCCATGTTAAAATACATGTAAATTTAATTATAACTACAGACAATTATCTCTTTTTATTAATTAAATAACATATAAAACATCTAGAGCTGAAGATATTTCCTGCAGTGTTTAGCATGATACAAATGCATACATATATACATGTACATACCTATACATGATACTTAAAGAATTTAAGAAAATGTAAGCAAAATGGTTTGACTTCATGTTAGGTGTAGAGAGGAAACAAATAAGTTAACAGGCCAGTGAAGCCTCATTTGTGGTGTCAAGAACACAACATCTGTTAAATGTCAGAATCTCTTTGGCTTCTTATAAAACCATCAATTTACTTTGAAAACATATTACAACACATTCAGCCCTGGTACCCAGGAAAAAACAACTTCTCCAAAAATGATTTTCATGTCATTGTCAGATTCATGTCATCATCAATTTAAGAAAGATCTTCCACCCCCAAACTCTGACAGTTAAACCAAAACAGTCCTTGGTAATTAGGCTGCTTCCATTCAACTCTGTGTATTTATAACAGCGCAAAACAGACTCGCTTTAAGTCTCATCAGCTGACGTACGCAGCCTGCCACACACATAGCAGCAGGAAGCAGTGCAGTGAAATACCCTTGAAGTTGTTTACGTTTCATTCCTTAAAGAGGAAGGTGCATGAGAGGCACATCGTGATCCTGACCCAGGATTCTGAACTGTGTTCAAGAGGACAGCGAGCCGCTATCCACGCCTTCCAAGCTGGACTGTGATCAAGTGCAACATCAACCAGTTGTTAAAAAAAAAGTCCAGAGTGAGACTGTCTGCTGAGGAGCGCCGTCTGTGTTTAATGTCGAGTCTGCTGTCAGCCAAATGCTTGAAACTTCAAACCACACCTTAAGCAGAGAAAAAAGTTCTGAATACATTTAAAAACAAACATGATGTTCATCTCAGATAGCTTTTAAGCTGCATCGGGTCATTTTGTTACCTAGAGCGGCAGCATAATGGATAAGCAAATGATGTTGTTCAAAGGAGTAACATCCAACTAGAACCGTATAAATTACAGATGGACTGAGTCATCGGTTGGTGACCAGAAGGACCAGATTTTGTTTTCCAATGATCAACAAAACAAAAATCAAATCTTTTGTGGCAGCAGTGGTTAGAGAGCAGAGCGTGAGGTCCTGGAGAGAAAACAAGAGGTTCTATTTAAACCTCAGCCTGTCACTCTGTAAGACCCTGAACCCAAAGTACCACCTGGGTGATAATCAGAGCGACAGCAAACTGCTGCCTGAGGGGCGGGACAATAAAGGGATCAATCCTTTTCTTTCTTTGCTGTTCATTAAATGCAACAGCAACAGTCTGGATAAATCAAAATCAATTAGTACAAATTAGGTCAGAGGAAGCTTCTAGAAACTAATAATAATTGAACTTTATTGATCTCACATTGAATAAATTTCCCTCTGCATTTAACCCATCCCCTTGGGGAGCAGGGGGCTGCAAGTATGTGGAGCCCGGCGAGCAATCAGCGATTAAGGGTCTTGCTCAGAGTGGATACTGTGGGGATTAAACCGGAAACCTTTCCAGAGCACAAGTGCACTGCTCTAACAACTAGGCCAAGACTCCCCTATAAATTAAAATGTATTTTTTATCAAGGCATGCCTGCATCCTTACTGAAACAAGGAGGAGACAGCTGCAGTTAACTGAAAGGATGATCCACCTGCAGCTGACCAAGACTAGACTAATCAGCAGATTGGGAGCAGTTGTGGACAGAAGAATCTATAAGGAACTTAGGAGGCTGAGACTGAGGGAAACAGAGGGTAAACAAGAAATAAAGGATAAAAATAAAACCTAAGAATTCAAATACAACCAGAAAACAACACAAAATGGAACTGAAACCAATGGAATTTCAAAAAGAAAACTTAAACATAACCAAAAACATGACAAAAATTACAGAAACAGATATACATTGTAGCTTTAAGTACATCACTGAACGGATGGACATTTGTTTTTTCGTTTTTTTAAAATAATTTCCCAAAATGAGGTGGATGTTAAGAGGTTAAAAAAACACTCTAATGTCAAAACTTGGACTTTGGGAAAAATATGTCACGATGCTTTGACCTTCCGGATGCTTAACACTGCAGTTATTGACCAGCTCTGTTCTAGAAAGTTGCTTGGCTTCATTTGCCTTGATGAGTTGAAAAAAAATACTTTGAACACATTTTTGAGAGAAAAAGTCAATATCATATCGTGATCTGTGCAGTCAGTTTATCATAAATATGCTCCTGATTACATTTTTGTTCTTGTTTAGAACAGCGGACTGCCTGAGAGCACCTGCAGGATTTAACATTTAGTTAATGTAGATATTTATAAACTGTTTTTGCAACAGTTCAGCTGAAAGATGTTAATAATAATGATCAGGGCTTGATGTCTTTTTCTTTCTATATAAAACATTGATCCTGTTGTGTTTTTCAAATGTGTGGAGTTTAGCTTGTTAATATTTATGCATTTTTCATTTTGCTGACAGCTCTGCAGAAACGATCATGGCTTACACATAGTGCCTGTCTCGCAGAGAAGTCAGAGAATTGTTTTTTTTTTATTTGTTGACACTTTGCATCAAGCTGCAAAAGTTTCAATTGGTGAACTTCATTGTACAATGCTCGACCCTGAGATGCCTGGATGCTTCCGCACTCGGACACTTGGTTGCCTCTACACCTGGACATGGCGCTTCCAATGATTTGAGGCCCAGCAGGACCTCTCGACGCCGCTCAATGCCGTCCTCCATTTTCTGCACTGGACCAACCCCTGCAGGTTTGAGGGGAACTAATTGTTATAGTGCTAATGCTTACCATTTATTTGCCTAGGGTGTCAGGGCTCAGAACTAAGGAACCAGACAGACTGATGTGATCCACAAAAGCATTTATTAATGCATGTTGGATCTGCGACCCATCAGCAAGGGCATCAAAAGCTGGAATGTCTAGTTTTTGAGTTCAGTTTTTGTCCAGGAGCCGAAGCTTAGACGACTGCTGAACTGGCCGATGATCAGACCCAAGCAGATGAAGGAAGGCATGACTTTCCAGAAAATGAAGCCAAGGCCGGTGTCAATGAAGTAGTAAGTCCAGGCCAGAAGACCAGAGATCTGAAGAGGTACTGAGGGGAAATCTGCTTCAAAGTCAGTCCACAGGCAGAAATCAGCAGGAGTCTGAAGAAAGGTCAGGCAAACAAATCCAAAACAGGAACAGGCAGGCTGGCTCAAAGGTCTGGAGACAGAACCGGTCAGGATCAGGCAATCAGAACAACAAACAGGTACACTAGTGAACTCTCACCGATAGCTCGAATAATCTGGCACTGATGACTGGGGGCAAGCAGCTTAAATAGAGGCTGGATCAGGTGGTTAAAATGAACAGTGACGAGAAACTGGGCAGAGAGAGGCAGGTGAATGGAATGAACCATTAAAGGAATAGTACACCCAAAAAATGATTAGCCTTCATTTTCTACTCACCCCCATGCTGAACAACACTCTGGAGTACTTTTTTGATATCTCAAATGCATCTGGAGATCTGGGAGGCTTCTTGCTGTCTGCTGACATTCAAATAATGGAGGTCCATGGCGCCCGAGGCAGAAAGGTCCATAAAAGTCCACAAAAAACGAGTCAATATTCCTCCATACTGCTCGTCCAATGTATTCCAAGTGTCCTGAGTGGGTAGCTTCCATAATTTACTCGAAATGAAGTCATTTAGAATGTTTTTAGAGCATAAACAGTAGTGTATAGGATTTCCTAAAAGCGCGCATATGCGAGTTCACGAGCCTACGGAAACCGGCAGACCAAACCAGATGAAAGTGCACATTCAGCGTCTGCTCTTGATAATGCAAGCATAGAAGAAGAAATTTTCTGTTTACCTGTGCAAAGAAAGAAACAACGAAAACATACATTGGACGAGCAGTATGGAGGAATATTGACACGTTTTTTGTGGACTTTTATGGACCTTTCTGCCTCGGGCACCATAGACCTCCATTATTTGAATGTCAGCAGACAGTAAGAATCCTCCCAGATCTTCAGATGCATTTGAGATATCAAAAAAGTACTCCAGAGTGTTGTTTAGCATGGGGGTGAGTAGAAAATGAAGGCTAATCATGTTTTGGGTGTACTATTCCTTTAAGTCAGCCATCAGTACCAAGATCATTTACATAATGCATAAACATTTTTTTTCTTTTTGGAGGGGGGGTGGGCGGTTGAAGGGTGTTATATACCATATTCATTCAGGCTGTTTGCATTTAAAGCAATCCTAAATGCAAGTAGCCTGCATTTAGGGTACAATTCAATCAGGTTTTGATGTAAACTAGGTTTCATGGAAGATTTAAATATCTATACAGAAATGATGCATATTTGCTGTTATTAACACAAAAAATAAAAACATTGGTGTTACAAATTATTCTTTGCATGTCACACAACTCCTACCAAAGCACACACTCAAACACAGCAGCGGTGGTGTGTGGTTAGTGCCTCACTGCAGTCAGACAGCATGATGAAGTGTGCAGTGGCCAGAAGAGAAAGGAAAGTGCTTCCTGAGCAGTGGTGTGTGACAGGAGATATGAGAGAAGTGGTGCAGGGTCAGCCACCGCTGACAGCCACCACACCTCCTAACATCCACCCAATATCCTAGGATCTGTGCTCAGCAGATATGGGTCAGCGGAGCCTTGAGATGTGTGGGCTCATCACATCCGAGTGTGTGAGAATCATTTAGTCAGTGTGTGTTGTGTCCACACTATAAGATTTCTTTAGGGGTAGCAGGGCCCACCCAGGTAGTCCTGAGTTGTGGGTTGTAGATTCAAATCGTTTAGGCAGTGAACAGGTAACTGAAACCTTAACACCCGCTGCCCACAGCTGCTTTATCTCTTCCCTCAGGAACATAGCCCTCTCTTACATGCTTTGTCCTTTACTCCTCGCCCTGCAAAACATAAGCAATGCAATGACCTCAGTGGAGAAACCTGAGTCTGTTAGAACCCGACGGAGTGGGACGAAGGGGAAAAAGAGGAAATGGCAACTAAACCTTAAATGAAATGTATAATAAATTGCTTCTCATAAATGGGGCTCGGAAATATATATTTCTTTTAGGCAGCAACTTGGCTTGATCATTTTTCAGAAGTATGGCTCTATTAAGGTGGAGGTGGTCTAAAAGGGAGGAGTGGACAGTATGTAATAATGGCCTGTCATTTTTCATCAACATTCCTGAAAAATGCATGACCCAGACTGGAGCCAGAACACTGAGGGAGATGACACCACACACAGACTACATCACGCAGGTCAGAGGGTCGAGCAGCGCTGTGATTACTGGGATCAGCAGAACGTCCATATGAGCATTTAAGGGCGGGGGGCATACTGCTCAAAGTCAAGACCAGGGGTCTTATGAAAGGTAGAGACCCTTTTCTGCTCACCATCAGGAGGAAGTTTTATCCAAGACAGTAAAGCACTTGTGCTAAGGGCTCTGTGATGAGGGTTTCTCTTCTAGCCCCCACCCCGCCACCCCCAAAGCAACTCTCATGGCTCCTTACCTCAAATTAGATCCCCAGGTGTAATCAGAGGCAGCTTGGCAATGTGGGTGGAAACTAGCCACAAACCTCATCTTCAAATGAGTGCTGGTTGCTGACAGACCCCCCCCCCCCCCCCCCCCCCCCACCAGTATGTTGACTGGGCAGGATGAAGTGCTATATAAGGCTTCCTCAATTCCCTTGACCACACAATGGAAAATGGGTGGAAGACCACACAACAATAAGTGGTTTCCAACGCAGTGGATGACCTAAACTCTGAATCAAATATAAAAAACATGCTTCAGTGACATTTTATAGGAGAACCATGTGTAATGCTGTAGAATGAAAGACCCAGAACATGACTTTTACATCCATATGTGTATATATATATATATATATATATATATATACAGTGGGGCAAAAAAGTATTTAGTCAGCCACCAATAGTGCAAGTTCTCCCACTTAAAAAGATGAGAGAGGCCGGTAATTTTCATCATAGATATACCTCAACTATGAGAGACAAAATGAGAAAAAAAATCCAGAAAATCACATTGTCTGATTTTTAAAGAATTTATTTGCAAAATATGGTGGAAAATAAGTATTTGGTCAATAACAAAAGTTCATCTGAATACTTTGTTATATACCCTTTGTTGGCAATGACAGAGATCAAACGTTTTCTGTAAGTCTTCACAAGGTTTTCACTGGGCAACACGGACTTTCAACTCCCTCCAAAGATTTTCTATGGGGTTGAGATCTGGAGACTGGCTAGGCCACTCAAGGACCTTGAAATGCTTCTTACGAAGCCCCTCCTTCGTTACCCGGGCGGTGTGTTTGGGATCATTGTCATGCTGAAAGACCCAGCCACGTTTCATCTTCAATGCCCTTGCTGATGGAAGGAGGTTTTCACTCAAAATTTGACGATACATGGCCCCATTCATTCTTTCCTTCACACGGATCAGTCATCCTGGTCCCTTAGCAGAAAAACAGCCCCAAAGCATGATGTTTCCACCCCCATGCTTCACTGTAGGTATGGTGTTCTTTGGATGCAACTCAGCATTCTCTCTCCTCCAAACACGACGAGTAGAGTTTTTACCAAAAAGTTCTATTTTGGTTTCATCTGACCGTATGATATTCTCCCAGTCATCGTCTGGATCATCCAAATGCTCTCTAGCAAACTTGAGACGGGCCTTGACATGTACTGGCTTAAGCAGGGGGACACGTCTGGCACTGCAGGATTTGAGTCCCTGGCGGCGTAGTGTGTTACTGATGGTAGCCTTTGTTACTTTGGTCCCAGCTCTCTGCAGGTCATTCACTAGGTCCCCCCGTGTGGTTCTGGGATTTTTACTCACCGTTCTTGTGATCATTTTGACCCCACGGGGTGAGATCTTGCATGGAGCCCCAGATCGAGGAAGATTATCAGTGGTCTTGTATGTTTTCCATTTTCTAATAATTGATCCCACAGTTGATTTCTTCACACCAAGCTGTTTACCTATTGCAGATTCAGACTTCCCAGCCTGGTGCAGGTCTATAATTTTGTTTCGGGTGTCCTTTGACAGCTCTCTAGTTTTGGCCATGGTGGAGTTTAGAGTGTGACTGTTTGAGGTTGTGGACAGGTGTCTTTTATACTGATAACGGGTTCAAACAGGTGCCATTAATGAAGGTAACGAGTGGAGGACAGAGGAGCCTCTTACAGAAGAAGTTACAGGTCTGTGAGAGCCAGAAATCTTGCTTGTTTGTAACTGACCAAATACTTATTTTCCACCATATTTTGCAAATAAATTCTTTAAAAATCAGACAATGTGATTTTCTGGATTTTTTTTTCTCATTTTGTCTCTCATAGTTGAGGTATATCTATGATGAAAATTACTCGCCTCTCTTATCTTTTTAAGTGGGAGAACTTGCACTATTGGTGGCTGACTAAATACTTTTTTGCCCCACTGTATATATATACATATACACACATATGGATGTAAAAGTCATGTTCTGGGTCTTTCATATATATATATATATATATATATATATATATATATATATATATATATATATATATATATATATGATATTACAAACAACTCTAAACATCTAGAGATGGCCATATCTTTTCATAAGGGCAGGCTCAGGCTAACTGCATGGAGAAGGTCTTAGTTACACCATATTCAAGTCTTGCTTTATATTTCCAACTCAATTTTAGCTGTATGTAATTATTATTATTATTTTTTTATCAGGAATTTATTTACTAGTCTCATTAGATTTTTCCCTGCTATTGGTCTAGGTTTTGCTTCTTCCTCCTGACCATTTTCCTTGTCCATGTTTAAGGAAAGCTTCCCCACATTACGATGCTGCCACCATCATGTGTTAAAACTATTTTACAGTGGCTAGAGCTGCTTCAAGTGGACTTTAAGAGCCTTCTTTCTTCTTTAAGAGCCTTCTTTCTTCATTCAGACTCATAACATCACCTTGATATCTTCCAGCAATAGAAAACATGAGTGTTTTCATCTAAAGTTTCTTGAAAATCCACAGTATGATACTCAACACTTTGAGTGCTTTTACTGTATTTTTCTTCCTTCTTAGTTGTCCAAATGCATTTGATACTTTATTGTGGTCATGGAGTCTGTAGGATGCCTGTTTGTCTAAAGAATCAGGTAGCCGTTCCTGTTTTGAAGTCTTCTAGCTTGATGGAGTCGACCTCCAAAGGAATCTGCTGAAATGCTCTGGTTTATACCTGGGTGTAGCCCTAATCTAATCTGTTTCTTCCTTTTTATTTCACTTCTATTTTTAAACTAGAAAGAAACTGACCAACAATACAACCTCCAAACCCACAGGAAAAGACAAAAAGAGAAAGCAACTGTATTTTTAATGCAATCTCAACTTTGGCAGGCCTTTTTGATTACCACTTAGTGTGGAAGCATTCATTTTGCTTTCAGTTGTAAGACAGAGAGAAGTCTGATCCCCTTATTACCCCAGTAATGATAGATTGCTCTGGCTGAGAGTGGTGGCTGGCCTGCTGCCTTGCTACCTACATCACTGATGCTGGAGCAAATTGGTCCCTATTTAAAACTTGTGAAGGGTAAAATTGGGGCCATAGCTAGTCATTACGACAGTAGCTCATGGTCTAATTTAGATCATTATTTAGTGGCTTTAAATGGGCGTGAGAAGAGTTCCTTTGGCTTCCTAAATGTTATTGTCTTGGTGAAGAGTAAAAAAAAAAAAGCAGAAATACAGAAATTCTGTTAATTCCAACCAATAAGGAATGAAAGATGATGATGAATAATACTGTGAGGCTTAATGTGATTTTGTAATTTTTCATCCAATCCCTTAACATGTGACATTTGTTATGGAATAAAAATGTTGTGTCATAATAATTTACGCTCCGAAAACCCAGATGTTGCATTGACCGACCAAATGGTCCCATTTCCAATATGAAAACCTCATGTACAGCAAATGTTGCCGTCCCTGTTGCTAACTGCTCGACACAGCTGTTCAAACATTACACAGTCAATTGACCCATACTTTAGGAAAACACTCTGTTTTGGCAGCATGTGCTAGAATAATGTGTAAGGCAGCACATTAATGTTTGCCATAACTCACAGGACACTGAGGACCTGTTGAGACAGGCCACAAACTCAAACACTGTGTGAGAATGTCTGCGTGTATGACACAAACCAAAACAGACAGCTGTTCACACCAGGCCACCGGACACAAGGACTGGGCCTAGAGATTCTGGCCCTCCTCAGAGTGGTTGTTTCATCTGTTGAGGAGGTCCGGAGATCAGAGGCACCAAGAAGGGGGGTAAAGTTGCTTATGGGGCCAATATTAGGGGCAAAAAACAGCCGAGAACAGTTCTCCAGTCTCTTTCTTTCTCTCTATGACTCAACTGCAGTGCAGTAATTAACGAGAGATGGTTTGCCACCTTCGTGGCTGAAGTCCTGCACTATGTGGTTGGTGGCAGGGCCTAAAGCAAACGGCCATTAATGAGCGGCCAGGCGGCATGGGAGGGGGATAAGAACGGAAGAGTAAGAGAGCAGGAATGGGTGGATATGTCACACTTGGATCCAAGTGGGATTACTAAATCCTTCCAAAGAGCAGGAGGAAGCAAAGAGGAGGGAGGAGGAAACCAGAATGACAAGAGTGAGTGGATGGAGACAAGAGAAACAAAAACTCTCCCTTTGCCTGGATGTACATCCATACCACATTTTCCCCCCAAGTTTCCAATGTAGATGATGGAACTCCCTTGTTTTTCTCCTAACTTTACAAGAGCTTACATTCGCTAAGCAGTTATCTCACATGAAATCTGCAGTCTGCTGTGACAGATAAGCCAGGTCCCTGGATGCTGAATTATGCTGCTTGCACATCGGTTTACCCGCATGCCTTCTGAGAGCCAACAGAAAGGCTCATTACATATCAGCATAGACCCCTTGGAGCTGATTACTGTGTTTGTAACCTCTGGGTGTTTTAGGTCTATTTTCTTTGCATTTTAGACCAGTGATTAATATCTAGGCCTGTTAGAATATATGTAATTTTGCATATTACATACAGCCCCTGCTAAAGTTAGACAAACATAAAGAACTGCACACAATGTGCTACACTGTTCAGTGGAAGAAAAACTGCAGTTTGCTTTCAAAACATTTTTACATCTTAAAAATATCTGAAAAGTCTGGGGTTAAGTAATCAGTGCGAGTGATTGAGACCACCTTCTTTTTTGTCTTTTTTTTTTTAACAGTGTCCTGTCCAGCAATGTGGCAATAAGAATAATTGTCTTGATGCCAAAAAGAGAGCCCAACAGATTTTGCTTTCACAAGTGGAGCAGTAGGGCTATGGCCATAGTGTTCCGCTTGATTTATGCATATAAATAGCTTTATTATAATTATGCAGGGAGTTTTACAGATTATATGGACACTGCAATGTAAGTAGAACAGGGAAATAAAAACTGAAACAAAAGGAGAAAATATGAAAGAGGAGATAAAAAAAAAGAAAACGATAAAACATCACCTGCAAAGAGATGTAAAAAGAACAGCACAACCAACGGATATAGTATTAGAGATACAATAAATTAACACCGTAATACTATCTCTGAAGTATAAGTAGAATTATTTAATCTGACATGTATACTGTGGTAGCTGAAGATATTGGCTTTCTGTATGGAAGTGAATCTCTAAGTACCTGGATGCAAGCACCTGTAGTTGTTTGTTAGTGTGCACCTGTGCATGTAAAGTTTATCCAAAGGAAAAATGCTCAATTGTGGTTGTGAAGGCCCAAAGACATGCCCCTCCACAGCACCGAGGCGAGTGCCATATTCACACATAACACTCACATCCAATAATCCCAGGACTGAGGTGGCCGGTCCTGGGATTACAGGATGATCCACTAGGTGAAATTTGAGACCACCTTTCAGCTTTAGGAATAAAACAATCAACTGAAGAACAGTTAAGTATGAGTAAGCTCAGAAAGAAGCTCTGAAACCTGACTTAAAATGAAGTAAAATCTTTGGAGAGTTAAATTTAGAGAGAGCTTGAGAAGCCGTGCAAAAAATAACCTCCAGGAACTCAGTAACAGAAAGTTTAATCGAGCAATCAGAAATGTGCGAAGACAAAACTGAGGGGAATGGATTGTGGGTTGAAAGTTATCGTCCGATGGAGATAAGTGTATGATTTGGTTTCTTCCACCGAGGGCTGAGGTTTTTGCTGTTTCAGTGCTGGGGAAAAAACTATTTAGATGGATTGGTTTCTGAACTTCTGAATTGTAAAGTAAACCTCGACTATCCTAGTCTTAGTTTTGCAGAGCTGTGTTTGCAAATTTGTAAATAGTAGGCCATGAAAATCAGGATCAGAATCAGACATACTTTAAGAATCCCAGAGGGAAATTACTTTAAAAAAAACCTTCCATGAAGATCCATTAGTACTCGTCCCAAGTTAATCTGAGGGCTACTTGAAGTTTGGAGCTCTGTAGTTTTTGACTTTGCAGAAATATGACGATCATTGGACAGTCACAGGTCTCACTCTGCCATTTTTCATGATCTACCACTACACATTTTCTCTCATTTAATGTCCTTTAGCTTTGTAACAACACCACTAAAGGGGGTCGTTATTCCAGACATAGTGGGCATACACATTTTTTGGGCTGTGGACATGGATTTAGGTGAGTGGAATCATTACCCACTGTGCATCCTGTACATGAGGCTGACAGAGAAACTTGTGTCACTCCCACTGTGCACCAACCACTGGGCAATCCCTCCTGGGGTACTGGAATGAGCTTGTAATGATAACTGGTTTGATATGGTTTCACTCTCTGACACACATACATAGACACTCAGGAGACACTCATGCAGACCCAGACAAAAAAACCTGCTGTGATGTAAGTGATACTACCACACAGAAGCTTTCAATTCAGAAGAAAACACATTTTCAGGCTTTAACGTAAAAATAAATGTTCAGGGTTGAAGCAAAGATTATTTCATGTGTTTATCCTGAACAAAATCCTACAAGTACAGAGATTTTAAGAAAATCATTACCCAGAAGTTTATGGTTCAAATACACTACATCCTCAGGAAAAGAGCATGAGTTGACAGTCCAGTCATTGACCGAGCTAATGAACTAGAGGGCATAAAGGAAACTCTTGTAGTGCACTGTGAGGTCCAAAAAACTATATATTTTACTCCAATAAACGCCTCAAACTGAAAGGTTCAACTGCTTTTACTGTTCCATCAACATTTATAGCTTTTTTTATGTGCTCATATTTTAATAACTTCTAACCCAGATTAGAATTAGCTTTTTAATGGAACATATTAATTAGGGCAACAAAACTATGATTTAACCAGGCTTGTGAAAAGCATTAGAGCAAATATACAACAAATGGCCATTGTCTTCCAGTCTTCTTAGACCAGGTTGAGTAGGTAACAGATTTGGGATTGACTTCCTTCCACTTTGCGACACTCTTTAGGGTTTTATCAGATATCACAGGCTTTTCTGTGAATCAAGCTCATTAACATGTTCTTCCTAAAAGTAATGTTTTCAGATTAGGGACGAATATAACCCGAAGAGAGGTGCCCAGGAGGCATTGTGACAAGATACTTGAGAAATCCCTGAGAAAAATATATCAGAAAATAAAAACAGGTATTAGACAACCTCTGGCAAAGAGGGTTCTGGTATACTTTTATGGCCCAGTCTTGATCTTTCAAATAATGTTTCTTGATCTGCCCTCGACATTCAGCCTATTTGTTCATTTCAAATATCTGGAAATAATTTGCTGTGTTAATGTATTTCAAGATCCACCCTAAAAAACCTGTTTTGTTAAATTTATTTCTTGACTCAATTTGCATGAGGAATGGAAGCTGCTTAATGACTATCCATGCCTTCAAATCAGGTGTGCTTGGTTTTGGGGTTTTGCCCTGTTTGTATTTGCCCCATTTGCTTTCCTTATTCGATTAATTCCTTGGTTTTAATTTTTTTTTGGTTCTGTATTTGTATTTATCTTCATCTCTGAGTTGCTCACTTTGAATTTTAACTCTTAATCCCCTTTTCACCATCTGGTTGAATCCTAATTCTTCTGATAGCATTTGTCCTTTGCTTCTTTAGTGCCCTTTGTGATCTATGAGCAATTTCTCCTATTTCCTCAGTTCAACTGCAGTTACTTGTCTCCTCTTTCTGTTTCTAATTAACAACCTGCTACTTGTCTATTACTCATTCACCCCAGTATGCAGAACTTTGGCGGCAACAAGACCTTGGACACCGAGTCCCTTGCTCGGGTGGAACCAAAACAAAAAATCTGCCCAGCTATAGCTGGGTGAAAAATAACCATTGAACCATTTAGCATTATAGTTTGGTTTGCTGATGTGCTGTGAGTTTTTCCATGTTTTCATCAAACCGTCATTAAACCATCCTGAAAAACAGCAATCATTACAAGTTTATATAGCTTATAGTTGGATGATATAAATGGTTATATGTCTATATATATATATATACTATATACTCACTTGCCTAATTATTGTTTTGTGAGGGTGTCTATTTATCTTAGCCTAAACAAATAAATTAAACAAACTGGTTGGCAACATTTTCCATTGTTTTTTTAAGTTGCATAAGGGTTCTGTAAACCAACACCTGCATCTTGTGTACATATAGAATCTCCAGGATCTCTTCCACAATTGTAAACTGGAACAGCTGGGCTTCAATGCTCCCCTCTCCAATTGGCTGCTAGACTTCCACACAAGCAGACCTCAGTCAGTCCGGGTTGCACAGATAACCTCTGTTGTCACCCTAAGCACAGGCTTCCCTCAAGGCTGTCTCTTAAGCCCCCTGCTGTTCACTCTGATGACACACAACTGTGTCCCCAGGTTCACCACCAATCACATTGTGAAGTTTGCAGACGAGACCACGGTGGTGGGCCTCATCAGAGACAACAATGACCAGGACTACAGAGAGGAGGTGGAGCAGCTGGTGTACTGGTGCAAAGATAACATCCTGATGCTGAATGTGGAGAAGATGGAGATCATCGCCGACTTCAGGAATAACCAGCCTAACCACGCTCCACTGCTCATCAACAGCTCAGCTGTAGAGATGGTCAGCAGCACCAAATTCCTGTGGTTTCACATCACAGACATCCTTACCTGGACTGTAAACACCACCTCACTAGTCAAAAGGGCCCAGAATCGCTTGTACTTCCTGCGGAGGAGGGGGAGAGCCCACCTGCCCCCGCCCATCCACACAACAGAAGCACCATAGAGAGCGTTCTGACCAGCTGTCTCACTGTGTGGTGTGGAGTCTGCAGCGCCTCAGACTAGAAGAATGTCTGATGAGTGGTGAGAACAGCAGAGAGGATAATCGGGGCTCTTCTCCTCTTCATAAAAGACATTTCATCCCAACGCTGCTTATCTTGAGCCCGTAACATCATCAGTGTCACATCACACCCCCACCATGGAATGTTCTCCGTGCTGCGCTCTGGGAAGAGGCTTTGCACCATCCGCTGCAAGTCCTGCATATTGCAGCTTAGATTACAGGTTTTTCCCCACTGCCATCAGACTGCTGAACTGCTGAAAAAAACACTGATACCACACTGATAACACCAAACCAAAAAGAACTCGGGTAAAAAAAATAAAGTTTTTCCACTGCATTTTTGCACCATATACACTATATTGCCAAAAGTATTTGCTCACCTGCCTTGACTCACATATGAGCTTAAGTGACATCCCGTTCCTAATCCATAGGGTTCAATATGACGTCGGTCCACCCTTTGCAGCTAGAACAGCTTCAACTCTTCTGGGAAGGCTGTCCACAAGGTTTAGGAGTGTGTTTATGGGAATTTTTGACCATTCTTCCAGAAGCGCATTTGTGAGGTCGCACACTGATGTTGGACGAGAAGGCCTGGCTCTCAGTCTCCGCTCTAATTCATCCCAAAGGTGTTCTATCGGGTTGAGGTCAGGACTCTGTGCAGGCCAGTCAAGTTCATCCACACCAGACTCTGTCATCCATGTCTTTATGGACCTTGCTTTGTGCACTGGTGCACAGTCATGTTGGAAGAGGAAGGGGCCAGCTCCAAACTGTTCCCACAAAGTTGGGAGCATGGAATTGTCCAAAATGTCTTGGTATGCTGAAGCATTCAGAGTTCCTTTCACTGGAACTAAGGGGCCAAGCCCAGCTCCTGAAAAACAACCCCACACCATAATCCCCCCTCCACCAAACTTTACACTTGGCACAATGCAGTCAGACAAGTACCGTTCTCCTGGCAACCGCCAAACCCAGACCCGTCCATCAGATTGCCAGATGGAGAAGCGCGATTCGTCACTCCAGAGAACGCGTCTCCACTGCTCTAGAGTCCAGTGGCGGCGTGCTTTACACCACCGCATCCGACGCTTTGCATTGCACTTGGTTATGTATGGCTTGGATGCAGCTGCTCGACCATGGAAACCCATTCCATGAAGCTCTCTGCGCACTGTTCTTGAGCTAATCTGAAGGCCACATGAAGTTTGGAGGTCTGTAGTGATTGACTCTGCAGAAAGTTGGCGACCTCTTCGCACTATGCGCTTCAGCATCCGCTGACCCCGCTCCGTCAGTTTACGTGGCCTACCACTTCGTGGCTGAGTTGCTGTCGTTCCCAAACACTTCCATTTTCTTATAATACAGCTGACAGTTGACTGTGGAATATTTAGGAGCGAGGAAATTTCACGACTGGATTTGTTGCACAGGTGGCATCCTATCACAGTTCCACGCTGGAATTCACTGAGCTCCTGAGAGCGACCCATTCTTTCACAAATGTTTGTAAAAACAGTCTGCATGCCTAGGTGCTTGAATTTATACACCTGTGGCCATGGAAGTGATTGGAACACCTGATTCCAATAATTTGGATGGGTGAGCAAATACTTTTGGCAATATAGTGTATTTGTCATTGCAATGCTCTGAATTTCCATATCAATGTGTTTTGAACCATGTTTATTCTCCCATATTGTTTACATTTCATCACTGATAAATTTGATTGCTGCTGTTCATTTATTGTCTCTCCAAAACATGGAAGCTCCTGTTAGGAATAGCGGCAAAGATAAGCAGGCACATGGATCAACACAAGACAGAGGCACAGAAAGATATTGGTAAAGCACCAGAGGAGCCAACATTCACTACTGGTTGACAGAACAGTTACCTAAGACTGTAAAAACCAGACAAAGAAACCTGTGCACGGCCTGGGTTGAATACAACAAAGCCTACAACCTAATGCCATGCACAGATCGTGGAATGCCTGAAGGTGTACAAGGTCAACAGCACTGGAAAACCACACTTCATGCCGCTTGCAAAAATCTCCATCAAATGTGGGATATACCAAGGAGATGCTCTGTCCCCTCTGCTGTTTTGCATTAGTCCCCCATCCCCTCACCCAAATAATCAACAAGACTGGCTACGGATACCGACTCAGAGATGGGGCCACTCTCAGCCACCTGCTGTGCTTGTACTAGTTCAGGAGTAGGGCTCAGTGCGGTTCGGTTGTGGCTCGGTTCTCTAAAAACAAAGACAGCATGAGCAGACCGCGTCGTCTCCTATTTACCGTCAGCTTCCAGTAGATGTAACGGACATCAGCAAGTTGCATACCAACCACCACGAAACAAAAGAAAAAGAAGAACTGCAGAACTGAAGAACAACAATCAAGTCTTCTCAGCGCTGCATTTTTTAACATGGCTTTAAAAGAGTGTGGTGCGACCTGGGATGGCGCCGAGACTGAGGCTCTGATTGCAATTTGGACAGAGGATGCTATCCAGGCGATGTTGGACAGAACAAAACATAATCACATACGTTTCCTATTAGATAGCAATAGTACTGTCAATCATCACTAGGAGGCAAGGAACCACACTAATGTCATGTGTAAATGGTCGTAAGGATCCCAGTTTGGCACGGTTAACTGATCCTCAGCACTGATAGATTTTCAGAGGGTAGTCTAAATGGGGCTATTGACTCGCTGATCTACACCAGAATCAACAGCAGGGACGTTGAAAGTTTGTTCGGGCTGGAGAAATGTGACCAGATGGTGACAGAAAAGGTAATCAACACAGATGGGATCACACTCCCAGAAGATGGCATAGCAGATGCATAGCAGAGGCAACCACAATGAGGCTGAAAGGAAAGCTGTTACAGCCAAATACCTGCAACGAGTAAGGCAAGTTCTGAGAAGTCGGCTCAATGGTAAGAATAAGGTCCAGCCAATCAACAGCTGTCTTACCAGTAATCAGATACCATGTGGGAAAATAAATTGGCCTTAGGAGGAAATTCTGGCCACTGATGTTAAAACAAAAAAGCTACCCAACAAGCATGTTGAGTTTCCATGCCATTCCATGACAAACCTAGTATCCACAAGCTATACCTCCACACAAAGAAGGAGGCAGAGGCCTAGTGAGAATCAAAGCCACCATTGAGGGTGACACATCCAAGCTCCAAGAATTCATCTGGAAGATGACCCCAACAAATGAATGGCTTAGTGAGCTGATAGGACCAAATCCAATCAATGGCTAGAGAAGGCCAGGCTGAAGGACAGCAAAGAAGCACTGACCATGGCAGCACAGGAGTAGACCTGGAGCACCAGAGCCATATACCCCATTTATACTACTCTTGAAAATCATTCAGTTAACCAGAAAGAGGTCGGTTCCGACGACCATTTACACATCACGCTATCTCGGTTCCTTTACTCCTTGCCTCTTAGTGACGATCTGTGGTATTACTGCCAGTATTGAAGGAGGAAATCAAGCAGTTGGTGGCGATAATGCACCAAAAGTTGTTTGCCAACCGCCATAAAACACAAGAAGAAGAAGACGAAGAAGGAGGGAATCAAGCAAATCAAAATGGCAGCACCCTTCACATTCAGAAAGTTATGCTTGATTATTATTGCTGCACTTCAGTGTTTGCGGAGGCTCAGGCAAAGACGACAACCTTTCGTGGATTTACTTGAGAAAGTCGGCTTTTGTTTATAGTTCTTCATCTTCTTTTTTGTGTTGGTTGGCAAGCAACTTCCAGAGGGGCATTACCGCCAACTTCTGGAATGGAGTTTGAATCGGGATGTGCAGCCAGACGGAGATGGCGCGTTCTGCTCATGCGCTCTTGTTATCAGAGAACCGAGCCAGGGAAAAACCGAGCCGAGCCCACCTCTGGAACTGGTCTGCAGTTAGCGCGGTTCGGGTGTGTCTAGCTCCGTTCAGTTCAGTTTGCTTTCCATTTAAACATGATAAGCTATCTCAGTTACTGAGCTCAGACCGGTCTCTGCGCTGTTTTTCGAGGGTAGTGTAGATGGGGTAATAGAGGCCCAGATCTACCACACCAGGCAAGTTCCCAGGTGCAGGCTATGCAAAGAACCCCAAGGAGACAATCAACCACCTCACAGCAGGGTATGAGGTACTGGTAGGAAAGGGATACATGGAACATCATAACAAAGTGGCTGGTATAGTGTACCTAAACATGTGAGCAGAATACAAACTGGAGACCCCCAGGTGGAGAATGACAGAGCTAAGATCCTGTGCAACTTCCAGATAAACAGTCATAGTGATCGATATTGCCATAATGTTAACATTAGGGAAAAACATAAGAAACTGGAGAAATACCAAGGCCTTAGGGAAGAACTAGAGAGAGCCTGGAAAGGGAAGGCAACTTTGGTGTCCATGGTCACTGGAGCGCTGGTGGCAGTAACCCCCACAATGGAGAAGTGGCTCCAACAGATACCTGGAGAAACATCAGACAGCTCAGTCCAGAAATCCACACTTCTATGGACAGCTAGGATACTGAGAAGAACCCTAAAGCTCCAGGTACAGGAGGGGGTAACATTGATAAAGATTTCCAAATAAAGATCAAAAGTGAAAATATATATAAATAACTGTTCCAACTCACTGAATGAAACTTCTTTAAAAGCAAGCAACATGTAGGTCATACACAAAGTGTACTGTGCTCTAAATATTAATGAATTCTAAGCTGTCCTTTTCTTTTTTTGTGGACGTTGATTTCTTGCACATATAAACTGCTGATCCTTCTCTTAATTAAGCTTATTTGGGGTTTAATAACAGGTCTGGTTTACACCACATATTATATCATCTATATTTAAAAGCTTTTGTTTCTGTAATATAGCAGTATTTAGACATTTTATGGAAAATCTTTTAAACAGTTTGGAAAGTCTTTTAAACAACATTGATTCCCAGGAAAATTAAGATAAGCAATTTAAATACATTAAAGATGAAATAGTTGTAAACACAAGCATTTCAAAACCCCACTGATGCTGAACTAAAGGGAACAAATGCTTACACTCCTTGACCTGTACATGTTGGGGAAAGCTACAGGGCTCGCCTTTGTGATTCCTCTCTTCATCAAAAATGTTCACAAATCCCCATGGATGACATCATCTTGTTCTGAGGAACTAAGGCCAAACAGACAGAGAGAAGCTGGACCAGGCATAGCATCCAGATCCAAACCCTCAGCAGTCACTGTCTTTGGCCAGCAGACCTGGACAGCAGTGACGGTAAATGTGCCAAATACCACCACCCCCCACAGTCCAATGTAACCCCCCCATCAGTTATTATTTTCTCCCTTGCTCTGCTCACGAAAGCTTGATTACATCATGCTCAGTGTCCACATTTCAATAATACCTCTGAAAACTCCCACTGGCAACAGGACACATGCAGGAGGTGGTGGGCATGGAGAGAAAAGATGAAAGAATGCTTCATGAAGTCAGACACAATCCGGGGAGACTCCCAGGATTTGTTGAAAGATAAAACATTAACAACCAGCCAAAGGATGCAGCTCTCTGTCGTCGTCTTCGATCCTAATCCCCGCTTCTGCAGATGTAAGATTTGTCTGACTTAGGCTGGACAGCCAGGCTCTCTTTTCAGCCCCTAACTCCTCATCCATCCAGTGGGGGGGCTCTTCGCTTCTTGCAGGCCCAGCCATAGCAGACATTTTTGTGGTGAAATCATTAAACCCACGTGCAGCTCTCTCTCTGTGGTCACTGGGGGTCGTGCTCCTCTGCCTTTAGCTGAATAAATCATAAAGTTTGCCGGGGGACCACACAAGAAGCCACCTCAGTGCAGCCAGAGCATCCATGCACACGCACCGAAGCTCCAGACCTTGTTATGATTCAGAAAAACACCAGCTTTAAGGCAGAGATAGAGGGAGAGAGGCAGAAAAAAGCAGAGAGGAAAGAGAAACTTAAATGAAATAAAATCCAGCATTAGAAAGTGTTGGAAAAAATATAAATAAAAGACAGTCAGTGATAAAATGGACAAAAAGCTGATCTGGAGTTTAACAAATGAAAGAAGTGAAACAATAAGAAAAATTCCCCTGTGGGCTCAGAGGCATCATAAAACCCAGATATTCGCTTACTGTGTCTTCGTCTGGGCAACCTCGCCACTCTGATCCTTCAGACAAGACATTTTGAAGATGAGGAAACACTTTCCTGTCTGAGGATCACATACCGTCTGGGTTCACAGAGAAAATACCACATATTAGCTGAAGTGGTCACTTTCAGGATAAAAAGCTCCGGTTTCCATGGTGAATCTGACAGTAATGAAACTTAGACAGATGTTTTTATTACTTTAACCTCAGGATGTTTTTCTGTAGTATTACAAATTATCACATAACACTCATATTTAAGTTTAGAAACACAATTAAATTAGCCATTTAGTTGTTAAACAGCCTAACTCATAACTCAAATATCTCATACACTGTATAAAAAGACCTATTATTATTTTTCCTTACTGAAATTAATCAGACCTAACTAAGCATATAACAGTGAAAAGAGCTAGAACATTTTAGGAGGATTTTTAAAGCACCATAGTTTCACATAGAGCTGTGCCTAAATTGTATGAGTTGGTTTTATCACTGCAGGTATCCAGCCATATACCTCTCAGAGTAATTTGGAAGTTTTTCACCAAGTTAAAATAGCTCTACCCCTTAAAGAAGGGGGGTTTAATGATTCTAAATTATTCTAAAAAAAAAAAATCACTGAAGTTGTCTTTTAATAAATACCTTCTCTTTTAACGAACCGAAAACACATTCTTTAGGACATAGATATACGTCCTTGCTTGTCTTTTTTCAGGCTGTGCAATATAACTTAGTAATGAAGGTCATAAAAATAAAAGACTCTTTTAGACACACTGTGGTTTACACACCGTTTGCTTTATTACTGCTGCTCTGAACAGCAAGGGATCAAAGACACAATGCAAGTGAATATCTGCTGTCTCTACATGCTCATCCAGGACAAGTGATGACTGGATGCAATCAATTGGATTTATTTACTTACTCTGGCTGGATGATCTAATTGAATTGTCTCTGAAGAACCTTGAGACAACATGCTTTGAACTGAACACATTTAATGATCTAGGGCAGGCTAAATGTCGTGGCCAAGAGTCACTAGCCTCGTGAGACCATCCTGATCTCGTGGGCTTTCAAGGTTTCACTCGCAGATCAGTCGTGAGACTCTCCGTTAAAGAAAATTTGGAGCGGTTCACCAAACGAACGTCCAATCAGTGTTGGCTTTGAGGCGGGTTGAGGTGTGACTGCAACGAGAAGCGGGACAGTTCAGTCTAAAGAACATGGCGGCTTCAGCCGATGAAACTAGCGTTAGCGTGGCTATCGAGCAAGTTTGATCAGAATTACAGAGTATTTCTTCACTGAAAGAAGAGCAAAACACTGCTCTGGAGGCTTTTCTCAGAGAAAAAGATGTCTTTACTCTTCTCCCGACTGGTTTTGGCAAGAGTAGCCTGGCTTGTGGTTGTGTTTTCGTCGTCGCTCTGTTTGTACGTCATATGCTTCGTTGATCTGATTGGTTTATTTGGCCCGTCTATCACCAACATAGGCCAATCAGTAATCAGTATTTTCGCCCCTTCCCAAAATGACTTCAAAGGAAGGTTTCCAGATGGATATGCGGAGCAAATCCATCTGGTGGAGTCAGTTTAAAGAGTCACCTTCACAGGCAAGAATCCTACGATGGAATCAGCTCTTCCTTTTAAAAAGATTTCTTTGCATGAGGGGAAAAACAGATCAGGTACAGTTCGGTCGTATTTGTTCCAAAATGGCAGCTTCGCCTGGTACAGCGACCCACTATAACCACTGTGGAAGATAACATGCATAAACTGGTTTAGTCCGAGGTTGCTGCAGGTGGCTCTTAAGTCTTCTAATGGATTTTCATGTTTTCTTTCTGCTATACAACTACTTTATCCCTGACCAATATTTCAGCTTTGAGTTTTGGCCGATATTGATTTATTGACCCAATACGATATCACATGAATCATACATACTTTTATTGCTTATTTTGTAGTGAGGAATGTTAGAAAATATTTAATAGAGATAACAATAATCAACAGAATTAGGTGTGAGAACAACTGTTTCAGTTATTGTTATGGCTGGGTTACAGAAACTTAAAGAAAAACAATCTAGCATTTCTATCTGCCTTCTTATTTCTGATTCTAGTGTCTCTAGTTTATCTACAAAAATAACAACTAGGCAATGCAAAAGTAGAAATAGAAAAAGATTTAAATTTTTTAGTAGTTGATAAATTTTATATTTTTTCACTGACTTTGTGTCTCATTTTCTGCTGTCAGGACATAGTGACAGTTTGAAGATCCGTCCATCTATTTTCCGTCACGCTTTATACCGGTTGGAGTCCCGAGGACTGCTGGTGCCTATCTCCAACTGTCGACGGGCGAGAGGTGGGGTACACCCTGGACAGGTCGCCAGTCATTCGCAGGGCGACAGTTTGAACAGATATCAAATGAAATTGACTTTAAACGGCTCAAAAGGTTCCCTAAATCACGAGTAAGACTGCTGACTGGATAGATGTCTAGAAGACAGTCAGTGACACCCACCACAAGGAGGAATAGCTGGTTGTTCCCAAACATATTCATAGAAGGTTAAATGGAACGAAAAAAGTCAGGTAGGAAAGTGAAAAAAGTTGTCGAACAAAATTATCTTAATATTTTTGGGAGCATTTTTAGGGAGTGAATTGGAGCCAGCGAATAATTTGATCAAAAAAACAAAAACAACAACAACTGTGAAATGGTTTCACTGTCAAATTCTCCAAAAGAATCATTTTATGAGTTTTGACATTTTTCTAAAGTTTTCTTTCGTTAAAACAATATTTAAGTGCATTGACTGGTGTTGCCATGATTTGACTTGTAAATCAATACAAAAATAGAATGTAATTGAGAGAAGAAGAGCTGAAGTAGGTGGAAACTTTAGAGTCAAAAGGTGCTAAATAATTTTTGCTGGATCAGAGCTGTGGAACTTTCTTCTACAGGGTCAGACAGGAAGATTTCCTCAAGGCCCTGTCACACCTTGGCGATTTAGCCAGCGTATACCTGATGTCCCCGGATCTCCTAAAAATGCTGGCATGCGCTCTGTATATTTTTAAGTTTGGGTGTATACATAGCGTATTCAAGAACTTATGTAGAGTCAAGAACTTATATCCAGCTACAGCATAACCTCTTAAAACCCACCGGGTAGCCGGTATCCCAGTGGACCTAAGTGGGGTAATAATTCAGAATGCAAAAGTTCCATAACCCACAACTCTGGAACTGTTATAGCCAGAGGTCAGAAGTTTTCTGCATGTGTGGTTAACATGATGTAAAACAAATAAAATACAATAAAACCTGCCTTTACTCAAGAATATCTTTATTACTGCTGTTCAAAAAAGACCTATCATTTCCAAGAATTAAAAAAAAACAACTTTGAGCCATGTTTGAAATGATGCAGGTTGGTCTGTGTTCTAGTCACCCAATTTTCTAGGAAACTAGAGGGTGTTAGCTTTCAAATAATGTATTGCACATGTAATTTGGGCTTACAGTTCCTAAGTTATTTGCTTTTCCATTTGGGTATGCAAAATAGGCGAGAATTACCCAAAATGAGGTAGACGTTAAGAGGATAACTTATGCATAACGCACAGCACCCTAATGCCCATGGGCATTATACCAAAACGCTGCCAACCAACAGTGGCTGTAAGTTAAAAATACGTTTAGCGGTTGTCTGGAACACGTCAAATACATTGATATGTCTTCCAGATAATTTCTTGACACTTAAGTTATGCACAAGTTACTCATAGGTTTTGGATAAACTAGACACCACAACCTATGAGTAACTTACACTTAATGTATGTCAACGATCAGATAACTTACCTGTAACTTATGGCCCATGTATGAGCATGTGGTGGCACAGGTCGACGTACTTGCCGTATGTCGACGTGTGCCTGCGTGTTTCAGTGTGATTCAGTGTGCTCATAACTTAAACAAATGTACCTATAACTTATCCAACGTATGCCAGTGTTTCTGGCCAATTCTTCGTGCGTCAGGCATACCCTGGCTAATGCTACGTTCACACCGGATGCAGCAAGAGCAGCAAAATCCCGTCTGCCGCTTCATTTTTGCTGCTTGTACCAGTTCTGACGTGCGGCTGAAGCAGCTTTGCTGCTCTGGCTGTGCGGTCCAAAAGTGTGTCTGACGCGCGTTGGGCGGAGCTTCACTATCCTTTCTTTGCCTTGCAGCTATATTTGCTGTGATCAGTGGGAATAAAGTAGTTTTAATATGTTTTTAAGTGAGAAGGTCCACCTGAAAACTTAATCAGTGCAGTCAGTTCATTCAGATTATCATCCTGCCTTCTAATATTATTTCTGTCGGAGCCGCTCAGACCCCCACATACCGGCGGTGCGCCGACAGTAGGAATCCCTTTATCAGCAGCATCTGGCCGGGTCGCCTCCTCGCAGTTCACCGCGGCGGCTGGTAGGTGTTTTTCATCTAAGCAGGATAATAAAAGCAAACATATTCCGCCAGCAGATTTCTGCATTTTAAGTAAATTTAATTTCAATAAACTGTTTCAGAGGAGTGATCACAGCGCTCTGTGTCATCAGCGATGTGTCTCTCTCTCTGCCAGCTCCCAGATCAGCTTCTCTGATTGGTTGATGCGGCGCGTCGAGCAGCAAAGTTACATTTTTCCATCTCGAGCAGCAGCGCGTTTCTGGCGCGTCAGATGCTTAAACACGCCCGACACGCTGCTTCAGCTGCTCAGACGCGTTGCGCCTGCTGCTCAAAACGCGCTGCGGGAGCTTATGCTGCGCCTTGACGCGCGTCAACCATTGACTTTGCATGTAAACTCGCTGCTTCTGCAGCTACTTCAACTACTTCATTTGAAGTGTTTAATGTTTTTTTATTTATTCTTTTGTATTTTACATTTGAATTGTGATCTGTAATGTTTTAGCACTTTTAAATGGGTTATGAAGTTGTAAATTTGAAATTGCATAAGCACTTTTTAATTTTTATTTGTTCTCCTGTCTTAGCTGAACTGTCCCTGTCAAATTAATAAAATAAAAAAAGGATGTGATCTGGAGGCATACTTGGGCAGCCAGTGCTTTACCTGAGCTAAAGTAAAAGCAGCAACTGTTACTGAGCAGTCCAAAGACCAGCTCCAAATGAAGGGAAAAGATTACACTTAACTCAGCAGAACAGCAGGCTGATCACAGCACTGACTGACATTTATGTTTAAATTATTTTTATTTATCTTATGAAATATACAGGTTTTCTAAGACTAAATTTTCAGACTTTCTTTGTCTGTAAAATTTAGACGTAGAAAAATATCCCTCGATATGGGATTGATTTAAAGATGTAGCAATTTGCATCCTTTGAAATGAACGATTCAAAAAATTTAACTATTTCACAATATTCTGTTCCCATTTCTTTGTAACATACACAACTGCTGCAGAAGGCATAAAAGTCCCACGCCATGACGGTACCACCGCTATGCTTTACAGCTGCCAACACAGTTTGATGCCTAGTCATGTAGAGATGCAAACTGGTTCTATTCATTTTGTAGCTGATTGTTTTTATCTTTTAAAGAGCAAAACGTAATTTATCGAAATAAACTACACATTCGCCTATTTGAAATCCTCTCTTTAAAAATCTGTTAAGAAATGGTTGTGTTTTACAGAAATACATATTGATGATCAAATATTGATATAAATCGGTTTCTTGGAGGTCTTCACACATTCCCGTTGTTCTGGATCAGTTTGATAATTTTTTTGAAATTTGACGTTCATGTTTGACGCAACATTAAGTTTCATTCAAGACTCGAGTGACCTGAGCGCTATCTAACAAACCATCAAATACAAACCATCAGCTTCACCGACAAGTCAGTAGGCCGTGGCTGATTTGATTATACTATGACACACACTGACTGGTTGCCTTATTTATGCTCACCCAGCCAGCACTGAGTTGGAGCTTATTTAGATTTCCAAACCACTTTGGTTCTTGAGTATTTTTAGGATTGAGAAACTAACCTCCTCTCTTAAAATGGAACTGAACAAATTAATGATGTGGTAGGGATGGCTTCTCCAAGTAAAAGAAACACAGATAACCAGGGATATTAGATGGGTCTATATACAGTCTCCTAAAATAGTGATAAGATTGTGGAAATGTGGGTTGAGTACCAATATGATTTATTATATTGCAATAACTATGGGCCGCTAAAAGACCATAACACAGCATCTAATTAACTATGTTCGAAGCTACAAAGATCGTTGAGTTACTCACAATGATTTAGATATCAGGGTAGGTTGATTCACTTTTCACTTGTGGTTATGGTTTTCCTGTTTTTTTCCTGTGATATTTTTGTAATCTTGGCTAAATTAAATTTTTAATTATGTTGCAGTAAGAATTGCTTTCTCCCCCCTCTAGACTAGAGCAGCTGCTCCAAAATTTTTTTTGCAGCGCCCTTCCTTTTGTGTTCCTATTGAGTTGACGCACCACGTTGCTTAGCATAACACTTGTTAGAGCGGGCATACATTGTACGATATTTTCGATCTTTTGAAAATGGTGGTTTTAGCGGGGTTTGAAGGAAGTCATCTATGTTAAGAAAGAAAAAAACACAACCCTAAACCTAGGGGGTGGACTCAGGTTTCAGCTCTCAAAAACCTACAATTAAGTTGAGTTGATTCCTTCTGGCTATCATCACAACCCCCACCCCCCTTACAGGGGAACAGAACACCTTGCCTGTCAGTCAGGCCAGCAATTCCCTTTAAAGACCCCGCCCCATTTCAGAGACATAGACAGGTATTGGGTATTACGGGATAACAAGGAAACCAAACGACCCCCATTCCAAAGGTTCGGACACGTTCAGCCGGTTCAATTTGCATGTTTTCTAAGCCAAAACAAGTCCAGTGGATTGTTTTTTTTTTTACTTTTTAAAATTTTTCGATCTTTTACAAAATCACAGGTTTAAAAAGTTTACAGTTCATGATGTATGTTCTTACACTGTATGGTCCAACGCTCTCATGCGATGTACCTGTTAACACGATATATCCTCAAACCACAAGAGAGGGCACTTGTATGACTTGTCAATTTGGAAGCCAAAAGTAGACAGTAGAAAAATAATTCCCTTGTTTGGAGATGCTTGTAGCTCTGCTTCAATAACAGGATTTGCACACGAACACCTCATGATGGCCAATTCCAAACATATTAGATTTTCTCCCGACCTTACGATTCCAGATCAGGAGGTGGTCATGAGTGGCTAATTGCCCCTTGTTACCCCCTGCATACAACATGACGTAGGACGTATGATGAGGCTGTAACTTAACCAATCCAAAACATTCATGCCTGAAGAATCATATTAACCAATGAAAAGTATTACAGCTCTGCATGTGAGTATAGTCGAGATATCACGTTTAGCTAAAATCTTCCCAGCAGCAGCAACAACAGTGTGGGCATGATCAGTGTAGCCAATGTTACAGTTTAGAGTCACCATGAGCATTGTTGCTTGTTTGTTTAAAGAAGAGTCCACAGGTCAACTGCATACTACAATGAATGAAGGATAACTTCCTCTATAATTCATCTTAAAATGAAGCGTTGACAAAGACTTCTATTAAATACATTTCCCTGTGAACATAAGCTTATTTATTTACTAAAGTTACAGGTTGAATTACATTTTTTTTTTTCAAATGAATTGTTTATTTACATCTCTTTATTTTGTGAGGAAAAAAAAATCTGTGTAATTATCAGACTGTCATTTCATCTCTTGTCTCGAGCAACCCTAGGGGTGTGCGTACCACACCTTGGGAATCCCTGCTCTGGATAAAATAAAGAAATTAACATTTCTGTTTTTAAAATGGCTTACTGGATTTGACAAACAACAATGTGGTGCATTATTAGCCCCTACCAGAAGAAGTGTGTACCAGGAAAAACCGAACAGTTGGACTCCATCCTGGAGAGAAATATCAGCTGTGCTGCTGCCATCAACACCTTTGTTTATAGATGTTGGAGATCGGCCTGTTTTTCCAGTGTAGTCCTGTTTCTCTGACTGTGACTGACTGGATGTGCTCTCTTCATCCCCTAACATGGGAGTTGGCTCACAGCTCGTCCTGGACGGGGCCTCCTTTTACAGCTGCTGTTTGTATCTCTGCTTCTGTGTCCTTGAACCCCAGTCGGTCTCTGCAGATGGCCGCTCACACTGAGCCTGGTTCTGCTGGAGGTTTCTTCTTGTTAAAAGGGAGTTTTTCCTCTCCACTGTCGCTACAAGCATGCTAAGTGTGAGGGATTGCCTTCGAGTCAATGAGTTGATGCAATCAACTTGTTTTCCTTAGATAGAAAATTTAGAATTTATGACTGTATGATCCCGTGAACTGTAAAGTGCCTTAAGATGACGTGTTGTGAATTGGCGCTATATAAATAAAATGAATTGAATTGCATTAAATTGTTTTACCTCTGGTTCTTAAAACACTAATTTTTGCTCTTGCTCCTTAAATGATGTATGAGAGTACTTTCCTGTAAACAGGATTACTTCTTAGTTTTTTTCTTATTGTTATCTGTCTGTCTGTTTATCCTTATAATCAAACCCTTTCATGATAAATTCTGGTCAAGATAGGTAAAAGTAACATTTTCATGTCTCTAATGGAACACAATAAAAGTAAAAGACTTAATTTAGATAAATACTCAGAAAAGTGCAGATGCTCAAAAATACTTAAAGCTACAGTGTGTAATAATTACAGGGATATACAGTCAGAAATGTAATATATTATACATAACTATGTTATTTATCATCATCTACGAGCTCAGCCTCTTAACCTTAATATTTGCGTCACCTTAGAATTCGTTATTTATAATTACATAGGAGCGGGTCTCGCAGCCATGGAGGCAGACATCTTTGCGCTACGGCAGCGCAGAGCCAACAAACCAGCGATTGCGAAATCGCCAAAACGTCACAACGATGTAGAAAAAATAACGGGTATATTTATTATCTTAAGTCTACATGAAATCTATACCCTACACAGACTAATGAAATACTATCTGTAAAATTATCTATGTAAACAAACCTCATCACTTGAGAAGGTAGGTGATGCGGACGTCGTGGAAGACATTTTGTCCCGTAACGCTCGCCGTACTGTTGGGGGGGAGAAGCGGTGGGGGGGAGATGTTCATGTTGCTGCGGTCTGCAGTCTGGACGTTAGATGTCGCTGAAAGTTACACACTGTAGCTTTAAGTACTGTAATGAGATAAATGTACTTTAATACTTTAGTATAATCCTCTTCTTCAGACTATCACTCCTCGAGCCAAAGCTGACTGGTCTGCTATCACTTTCCATCACACTCACTGTCAGCTGATTAAAGGTGGCTGGGTGGGTCGAGGGGATTCATGTGTCATAGTGAGAAATGTCAGAAGCAGCCTGCAGAAATAGGTGAGGTTTGATCCTGAAACATTACCTTAACAGCTAAAGGAGGCGGTAGCACCTCTCGACCCCAGGCCACACATCTCTGAGTGAACTTTGGCCCTGTGACCACACCAGTGGAGCTGGGTACCCCTTCAAGCAAAACACGCACTTATGTTCACACAAACAGCATCTCATCTGCCCCCAGCCTTGCAAAGAGGTAGCCATTACCTGGAGATTGTATCAGTGTCAGGGGGGGGGTTCTTGCTCCCTGGAGTAAAGCAGTAAAGCTCAGAGGGCAGGCGCCTGATCTTCTGTGAAATGTTAATGTGGAACAAAAAAGGCTGAACTGAGAGTGTAGCAACACTTGGGGCCAGGCTTGTTGGTGAAGAAACTCTATCCCCCTTAGCATCGTTCAACATTTGGCCAGGCAGAAAACATATTAGTTAGATCTGAGGGATTTGGTTTTAAAATGTGCACTGCTGGTTTTCTTCTTAGAATATATATATTTAAGCATATTTACATACACAGAGCGCTACACTTCTTAAGCTGGGACAGAAGTATTTAAGTATAGGCCTATCAGTACTGGTATTTGAGTTTTGAAGGCGGTAAATTGGCCAAGGAATGTAGCCTGTTGCCTTATCAAAGTCTAAAAGCCAGGGATCTTGAAATGCTGAGCTTTGTTGAGCGTTTAGTTTATCTATCCAGTAATTGCACATTGTAAAACTGTCTATCTGGGCCCGTTGCTCTCCCCAGTGGCCAATGTAACCATCTGGCCTGTGCAAAGATCAGAGTAGGAAGTTATGTGGGACGTCAGAGGATAGGAACTCTGATAGCCTCACATGAAGTTGGCTAGTTCTTTAACATTCCAGTCATTGCTTCAAATGCTTGTTACTGAGTGTCTGCAGGCATTGTCAAATCTGTCTGTTTTCAGATAAATGCTTTGCAGTAAGAATATAAGGAAACATTGAAAACCTGAAAAATGTTCTCTTTTCTATCCACAAGACATGACGATTGGTGCTTTCGCTTTCAGATAGCAGCAAACAATCATGTTCTCTGCAACTCTGTAACTAGAGGCCAGCCTTAAAGCTTCTTCAGACCTGCCACCTGCCTCTTCAGACCGTTTCTGTATGGAGAAAATCCTCTCTGCAGCTTTGCTATCGGTCTTTTTGGATTGGGCCAGCAGTGAAGGTTGTCCAGTGCACAAAACAACATATGAACAAATTTGTTCTTAAATTGTTGAGTGATTTAGGAGAAAATGATGCACACACCTTAATTTTTCTCCAATTTCTAATCTTCTGTCAGGTACATCATCCAAGTGCTCCAGACTGATGGAGTCTTGTTCTGTCAGTCAAATAATATTTAAACCCAGTTTTCCAATAAATGTCCACATTTGTTGTTATTTAGAAGCAATTGTCCATTTTATTAGGCTTCATCATATATAATATCAACCCTGCAATTAAAAATAACATTTCTATTGGCTGATGACCGAACCATCAGTAACTAAACCTGCACCTGGCATGTCGCTATCCAGGGGACTGTGGTTAAATTTGTTGTCATTTCATCCAAAAAAATGACAGTCTGAGACTATGTGAAACCAACCTACTGTTGAAATAACATCTGGAACTGGAAATTGATAGAATTATCAGCAGGCAAG
This sequence comes from Cyprinodon diabolis, assembly GCA_030533445.1. Lineage (NCBI taxonomy): Eukaryota > Metazoa > Chordata > Actinopteri > Cyprinodontiformes > Cyprinodontidae > Cyprinodon > Cyprinodon diabolis. The sequence goes on from CM060066.1 coordinate 48,553,704, forward strand.
TTCAGTAACATGTTGCTGCTTGAAGCTCCTAACGGTAAGGGTTGCATTCAGATGGTGGCAGCTGTGGTCTGGAGGTGTACAGTACAGGTTTGTGACTGTATTAAAAGTAGATTTAGCAAAATGTTGTGTTTGTCTTTGTCACAATCATATTAATATCATATATCAGTAGTTTTCCATGACTGTTTTTGTATCAAAAGATTTTTATCATTATTATTTTATTTTTACTTCTGTATCAGTGCAACCATTTCCAGCTCATGTGATTTATTTCACTGCTTGGATTTTTCTGATCCATTAATTCTGCTGCTCCGCTCTCAATCAACAGAATCTTATCATCCAAACTGGTAAAGTGTCTCTTCTTCGTCTTCAATATAATTTCTGTGAATGAATGTGTGAAGACATGGCATTACTGGGGCTGTGCCTATGCAGATTCTCGTTTCTCACTTATGCTCAGGTGGACTGAATCAGGTTTAAGAGGATAATTTACTGAATTTAAGAACGTTTGTTGATGAGTCCTTTTATGCCTAAGTCATATAGTCAGCTGCATGGCCGTAAATGAAATTATAAATTGAAAGATAACTTATTTAAGTGATATGGTTGAGAAAATAAATCCATAATTGAATTAGATAGATAAAATAAGGATGTAAATATGTGTAAGTTGTTATTTTTTTCAGTATTATTAGAGTAAAATGTTTCCAGCTCTAACTAGAGTTACTATGGGAATTTTAATTTTGCATTTGTAGGAAAAGATGAAAGACATGAGAGGCCTTACTGAAACATACAGTATATTTCCTAAATTCTAGGGGGCTAATTCTAACATAAGAAATTAAATGCCCAGATTCATCTGAAATGCCTTAATTGATGGATGGCATTCTTGCACATATGCCCCCCCCAAAGAAATAAAATCCATACAATCCGTAAACTCTGCTCATGGTGGTGCCTACAAAACATTTACCCATCCACTTTGCCTACTTTCATTGACTTGTTTGTCGATCAAACATTTTGCATACTTGTTGCCATGACATTTTTTTGCGTAGGCACCAAGCCAGGGGACCGCTCCTGAGGTTGTGGGTTCGAAACTGACAGGAGGACCCAAATGCAAACTGAAGCTGAAGGGGTTTATTTGAAGATTTAATTAGCAAAATGTTCAACAGAAGCAAAAACACAAAACATAAATCCCCCAAAACTGAGAACCAGGAATACTAACAAAATGGGGGCAAAGAAATGATGGCAAACTAGCCAAGAGTGACTGAACAGTAGGAGCATATATGGGAGAGAGAAACAAAGACCAGGCTAATTAGCAGATTGGGAGCAGGTGTGAACAGAGGCAAGAAGGGATCTAACGAAAAGGAGACTGACACATTACAGTAGGGCGAACAAGAAATATCTAAGAACTCAATACAATCAAATATGACTAGAAGACAAAAATAGAAATAAGACCAATGAAAACTCAGAGATATAACTTAAACAGAAATAAAACCATGGCAAAAACCCACTCCCACAGACTGCCACTCTGGGTGTCTGAGCAAGACCTTTTACCTCCAATCGCTCCCTGGGTGCCCCACTATGGCAGCCCACTGCTCCCAAAGGGGATGGGTTAAATGCAGAGGTAAATTTCTCTAATGTGAGATCAATAAAGTTCAATTATTACGTCGAAGCACGATGAAGTACTCCTACACTTGTTTGCTGCAGCTGCTTTTTTTATTTTTTTTATTAGCTATTTGTTGACCCTTTTGAGTAAACTGGATCATCAATGGCTGTAAAGAATCCTGACAAACCTTAAAATTTTGGAGAAACTAGGGTAATTAGCAAGCTGGTTAGAATTAGCGAAAAGGATCAAACTTTTCTGATGGTAAAAAAACGGATTTATGTGGCGATTTTCACATCATGGAATGTTTTTACTGCGAATATATTACGAATACTATATAATTTTATATAAAATTACTTTTTATCTTTATTTTTATGCAGGAAGTCAAACTATTTATTTTAAAAATTATAATTTAACATTCTGCTATATCTTTATTATTTGTGTTTTGGTGCTCATGGTTTCCATAAAATGAACTTGGTGGTTGCATTGTAGAGAATCTAAGCTTTCTTAGGATGTATAACATCTCTAAATTAGTAAAAGTTTAAGCAGAGTTATTTTCAAGTCTACTGCTGAGTTGAATGAAAATAATAATAATACATTTTATTTAACATCACCTTTCTAGACACTCAAGGTCACTTTACAGAAATAAAAATTAAAATACAAAAATACAAATACAGGAACATAAAAACAATTATGGGGAGGGACAAGAACAACGTATTTACAAATAAGCGAGCTGGAATAGATGTGTTTTGAGACTGGTTTTGAATAAGGAGAGAGAGTCAATACTGAGGATGTCAGGAGGGAGTTAGTTCCAGAGCTGGAGAGCAGAGTGGCTGAAGGCTCTGCCACCCATAGTGACAAGTCGAGCTGGGGGTACAGTGAGGTGGATGGAGGAGGAGGATCTAAGGGAGCGGGAGGAGGTGGTGATGTGAAGGAGGTCTGATATGACAGAAATGGAGGAGCAAGGTTATGGATGGCTTTGAAAGTATAGAGGATTTTGTATTCTAAATTTAACTGGGAGCCAATGGAGTTGCTGAAGGACGGGGTAATATGATGAAAAGAGGGTTCTGGTGATGACACAAGCTGCTGAGTTCTGGAGAAGTTGGAGTTTATGGAGGGATTTATGAGGGAGGCTGAAAAGAAGAGAATTACAATAATCAAGACGGGAGGTGATGAGGCTGTGGATAAGGACAGAGGCAGTGCGTGTAGTAAGGGAGGAACAGAGGCGGTTAATGTTGCAAAGCTGGAAGTATGCAGACCGGGTAATGTTATTTATGTGTCGAGGATGACACTCAGGCTATTGGCCTGAGGGGAGGGGGAGACCAAGGTGTTGTAAATGGGTAGTAAGAAACTATTGATTTTGGAGAAGGTGGATTTGGTAGTGACGAGGAGGACTTCGGTTATATCACTGTTTAGTTTAAGGAAGTTTGAGGTGAACCCGTCTTTAATTCTAAGTAAGCAGTTAGTAAGGACAAGGGGGGGAGAGGAGGAAGTGGGGATACTGGATGAATAAACTGGGTGTCATCTGCGTAACAGTGAAAATTAATATTGAACATGCGAAAAATACTGTCACGGGGAAGGAAGTAGGGGATGAAGAGGAGGGGGCCAAGAACTAAGCCTTGAGGAACACCAGTAGTGACAGGAGAAGGTTGAGATGTGAAAGATTTGAGTTAAATAAACTGAGTGTTGTCGGAGAGATATGAGCGGAACCAGTCAAGAGGGGTGAGAGAGATATCAAGAGAGGATAATCTATGAAGGAAAATGGAGTGAGAAATGGTATCAAAGGCCACACTAAGATCAAGGAGGATGAGGATGGGGAGGAGTCCAGAATAAGCAGCTGAGAGGAGATCATTTGTGATTTTTATTAGGGCAGTTTCAGTACTATGGGAGGGGCAAAAACAAACTGAAAACGCTCGTAAAGACTGTTGAGTGTAAGATAGTTGTGGAATTGAGCAGACACTATTTTTCGAGTGTTTTAGAAACAAAAGGAAGATTTGAGATGGGAAGAAGATTGTTAAAGTTAGTGGGATCAGAACCAGGCTTTTTCAGAATCGGGGAGACATGCAGTTATGAAAAGTGAGGGGAAAATACCAAAGGAGAGTGAGGAATGAATAATGGAAGTAATGAAGGGAAGGAGGAAAGACGGGTTTTGACCAGAGCTGTTGGGAGGGGGTCAAGAGAACATGTTGAGGACTTGGAGTTACAGATGAGATCAGAAATTTCAGAAGGTTTATATTGTCCATATGAATATTGAAATCACCTAGGAGAATGAAATTAGGAGAGAGAGTAGTCAGGTGGGTGAGTAGTATGGAGAGTTCAATTAAAAAGTCCCTGTGGGATTTGGCGGGATGATAGACTATGGCAATAAATTTTGGAGTGGTACCAGTTAATTCAAATGCAGAGAATTCCATAGAGCTGAAAACTGAAGTTCAAACTGGCAACATCTTCCACCTCTCGCGATGGAGTAGTGCGAGATCACCCCCGCGGCTGGGACCATGAGGAGGAGAGTGGTAGACAAAGCCAGGTGGGGTGGAGGCGTTGAGCTGTGAGAAGTCAATAGGTTGTTGCCAGGTCTCCGTAAGACAGAAGAAGTCTAGCTTATGGTCATTAAGGAGATCCTGGATGAGTTGACCCTTGTTTGTGAGAGAACGGACATTCAGGAGACCGAAGTTGACGGTGTAGTTGTTATGGCCGGAGGTGTGGCTTGCTGCCTTAGCCAGGCTAGCAAGTGAGTCTAGAATATAGGCGGGAGCGGCGAGAAGTACACCAGAATGACGATTCTCCGGCGGAGAAGGAAGGCGATTTCCGGGTGTAGCTGGAGAGCAGGCGATGGAGGCATAGACAGAAGCCCACGGAGCAGGAGGAGATCAGCCACTGTATACTGAAACAAGTTTGGCAGTTGAAGTCAGGACGAAAGAAGTGAAGGCAAGTGCTTTTGCTCTCACTTTAATGTAAAACGGCCCAATGATCTCTAAAAACGTTAAAAATAACTTAATGCGTTAAAGTGTTTGGAGTCACAAAGGGACACTGAGGACCACAAACACCGCCGACGAAGCATTTCAACATCATGCAGATTTTTTTTTTTTTTAATACAGTGTTTTTATTTAAAAATACATTCACCGTGGAGGGGTCCTCTATTTGAAATCCCAAAGGAAGAACACACTAACAAACTGGAATTATAACTAGCTGTAATAATGCCGGCAGAGACCTCTTCTTTTCATGGAGAGCATCCTTGCACATTTCTGCCTCTGTAGGTGAAATGTAAAATTACCGGCGGAGGAGTTCCCAGCGTACAAAACTTTTGTGAAGGAGGCGGCACTGACGCATATGCACAATTTGAAAAGACACAAATAGCCATCTACATATCTTTCACCACATAATCCTCTTTCATGCTTTTAAACCTAGAATTGAATCAAAATGAACTACCTTTTGAGTGCTACTGGATTTCTATATTCAAAACTGTCACTTGTGGTGATTTGGTTTTTAAGATAATAATATTTTTTGGTTTAAGCCGATGACGCGGCCTTCCCCGCAGATGTTAGTGCTGCCCTCGTTTAAGAATATAAAGTTATTGCATAAAATAATATGGCATTCCTGAACTGGCATTGAATAAAAAAGTGGGCATTCTGACCTTATTTAGTGGGTGGAATATATATATATATTTTTTTTTTTTTTACAATTTTTTGTAGTTAATCAGCCTCCCAGACCCAAGATCTTGCTGTTGCCTCTTCTGAATAAAAGCACAGTTGGAACTTAAAGGAATAGTACACCCAAAACATGATTAGCCTTCATTTTCTACTCACCCCCATGCTGAACAACACTCTGGAGTACTTTTTTGATATCTCAAATGCATCTGGAGATCTGGGAGGCTTCTTGCTGTCTGCTGACATTCAAATAATAGAGGTCTATGGCGCTCAAGGCAGAAAGGTCCATAAAAGTCCACAAAAAACGCGTCAATATTCCTCCATACTGCTCGTCCAATGTATTCCAAGTGTCCTGAATGGGTAGCGTCCATAATTTACTTGAAACAAAGTCATTTAGAATGTTTTTAGAGCATAAACAGTAGTGACCTAACCAGATGAAAGTGCGCATTCAGCATCTGCTCTGCCGATAATGCAAGCGTAGAAGAAGAAATGTGCTGTTTACCTGTGCAAAGAAAGAAACAATGAAAGAAAAATGTCTGAGGACTTCAGTGTAGAGGAAGAGCAGGAGTTCTTTGCCGAGCTGAATGCGCACTTTCATCTGGTTTGGTCTGCCGCGGTTTCCTTAGACTCGTGAAGGCGCTTTTAGGAAATCCTATACACTAGCTAGGATATGGCTAGGAGAGAAACAAGACTGAACAGTGAAAAACAGGCCCAACTCTATTATCTATAATCTAAGGTGTTGATGGCAGCAGCAGAGCTGATATTTATCTCCCGGAGGGACTGACACTAAAATAGGAACAGACCAGATTAAGCTACTATGATGAGAAAAATGAGAGAGAAAATAAAGTTTGAGGTTGAACTTTTAACAAATACTGCAGGGTGGAAGAATAGAGAAAGAATGAAGACGAATGATGAAAAATGATCTCCAGCAGTCTAAGGAGCCTGGTAACTAAAAGATCTGCCTCCCACTCTACTTTTAGAAATTCTAGGAACCACTGGTAAACCTGCAGATTGAGAGCAAAGTGCTCTGTTAGGAACATAAAGTACAATGAGAAGAGCTTGGTAATTTATGGCTTTATGTGTGAGAAGGAGGATTTTAAATACTATCCTGTATTTAATAGGAAGCCAATGAATAGAAGCTAAGATAACGATGATCTCTCGTTTTATTTTTGATCAGAACTCTGGCTGCAGCATTTTGCAGCATCCTTTTCAGCTGAAGGATTTTAACTACAGTTTTCGGACTTCCTGATAGTAAAGAATTACAGTAGTCCAGCCTTGAAGTAACAAATGTATGGATTAGTTTGTCAGTACCAATCCTGGATAAGATATTTCTAATTTTTGCAATATTATGGAGATGAAGGAAGGAAATTCTAGAAACCTGTCTGAGATTTAAATGACAGGTCCTAATCAAAATTCATTTTCACTTTATCCAATATCAATTTAATTCCATTCAAATTAGGTGACTGACTAATTTGCTTCTTTTTTTAGAGACTCTGGTCCAAAGACTATAACTTCTGTTTTGTCTGCATTCAGAAGCAGGAAGTTAAGAGTCATCCCGGTTTTTATGTCTTTAAGACATGCTTTTAATCTATGTATTTTGTGAGCTTCAACTGGATTTATAGACAAATATAGTTGTGTATCATCCGCATAACAGCGGAAATTAATCCCATGCTGTCTAATAATTCTACGATTGGGAGCATATATTTAGTAAAAATAATTGGCCCTAACTCTGAAAGCTCAACTGGATGAAAAAAGTCTAAACCCAGTTCAGATTCTTTGGTTACCTCAGATGCTGCCTCACTTTCAAGAGATAAACCATTCACCAATTTAGAGGGGTGCCAATGGTTTTATAAAGAATTTATAAAGAATCCCATAAACTCGTTAATGCTAAGAGCAGGGGGAAGGGACGGTTCAACAGAGCTAAAGCTCTGGGTGAGTTTGGCAACTGTATTAAAAAGAAATCTAGGATCCTTCTTATTCTGATTTATCAATGAAGAGAAATAAGTGACTCTTGCTCTACGAAGGGTCATTTTAAACAGCAGTAAACTGGCCATTAAACCAGGGAGCCAGCTTTCAATTTCAAAGAAAAGTCGTATTCTTGGGGAGATCTAGAGCTGCTGCTACTGAAGGTAAGTTTGGAGCAAAGGACAGATTACTAATTAATTTTTATGAGGAGCTGAGGTGATATATAGTACAAGAAGAAAATAATAAAGCGGAAATCTAATAAACTGTTAAATAACCTAAAATAGCATAAAGTAGAGAAGATTATACAGATAAATCAATAATACTGTGTATTATTTGTTGTTTCATGAGGCTTTCATGACCAAAAGACCTCTTTTAACGCATACGATCGGGTTTCTGCAAATGACTTTTCTATGAAATGTAATTTGTTACTTTCTGAATTTTCCCCAACTTTTGAAATGTCTCAGAAATGGAGACACATAAAAACAAGGAGGTCTGAGGAGAGTCTGCCTTCCAAAGGCAGCCTGCGCAGATCATTCTTTATCCTCCTGTTTATTATGCTCCCAACTAATCCATCCCTTGTGCACTCCACCAGAGCTGCCATATGTCAACATCATGCTGGTGGTTTGTGGGCTTCCAAACAATAGATAGGGTGCACCGCAGTTACCACATAAACTTTATAAACGAAGTTCAGCAGAACTCTAATTATTTATAAATCCAGAGCCTGGGAATATTTCTGCTATATGACACGGGTGATTTTGTTTATTTACTTATTTATATATCTATTGACATAACACTCTTTCATTGTTTATGTCTTATAGGGTAGTTAGTCAGATTGGTGAAGGGATTATCAAGATTAATGATCTAATAAACAGATTTAAAACATGCCGTTCGCATTTCCAGTAAGCATGTTGGGAGGAGAAATGTGTTGCAAAAGAGGTTTCTGATGAGGAGTGTGTGTGTGGTGTGTGTGTGAAAGTGTGTGAGTGTGTGTGGGGGTGGGGGGTATTTTTGTGAGCACCTCTACAATGATCCACCTGTGTCTCAGCCATACCCCACAGGACCACCCACTTAGGCAGAGAGAGGGCAGTTGAGAATCCCTATAACCTATCTGGGTGGGCAATAAGGCCTTGTGCTGAAGTAGAGTGTTTGAGGCAACTGAAAGACTTGGGAAGAATGACTCTCAGCGAGCACCATCACATCATCATCAGCAAACAACACCAAGTGCTAGGAAGATTTAAACAGAGGCTCAGTTAGAGGAGCCCTAACAGAGAACATTCAGCTTTGTCTAAGAATCACAGCAAAAGAGGGAAAATTATATATATCAAATATTTAAAGAATATAATGGATCTGAGCTTCATTGGGTTCACTAATTGCCGTCAAAGTTCCTACGCTGCTTCATGGGTGAGAACAACCTGGGGTAGCTAGGCGCATGAATGCACAAACTCTACCTCCATGTAGTTACTAGCAGTGTTACATTGCTAAAACTAGCTTCCAATATGTGTTTTTTTATTTTTATTTTTTTACCTCAATTAGAAGTTTAATTATCGACCTGCTTCTGCCAAAATTGACAAGCACACCAGACACAGGGGAATGTGTTGGTTTCAAACCCAAGACTTGGTTTTTTGCTTTCTACTAGAAGAGCTTCACCTTATGACCCAATAATATGTTTTAAATTACAAAAGAAAAAGAAAAGTAAAAGATAAAACAAAAGGTTATGCTACATGACACATGATTTTTCTTTTATGAAATTGAATTTAACACTAATTCCGGTGAGATTCTGAAATCTGTCTGGTTTTGGTGCTCAACCTTGACAGTTAAAGAGTTTAATAACACTTTCCATTACACATTTGTGTCTTGTCTTGATTTATATATTTCAAGTGACAAAGTATGTCATCATTGGGTCTTTCCTCCCATTGATGTTCTGCTAAATCACAAATGAAAAAGACATTTTATTTGAAGTTTTCAAAGTCTGCTTTGGAGACCTTGTTGTGGCTGGGATTTTATTATCGTAGGCCTAAGCATAGATCACCCTTGGAGCCAGCCACGTTGCTTCGCCTGAACCCAGACAAAAAGGATTAGGTCTGCATCAGCGCTATGTGTTGATGGATTATTTACTCACATCTAAATGAGATTCTATATTTAGCATCAGCTATAAATTGAAAGCTAATGCTTAATGTTAAGTTGTTCTGCTGAAACCAATTATAGAATATTTGATTTCATTTTTATTGGCTTTTTTAGAAGTGACAGTTTTTAAGTAGGTCAGACCTGCATACATAAACAGAGTATTCAAACTTTTGAGCGGCTGAGTTTTGAATAAAACATTGTGCATCTATCAGTTTTAAAACCAAATGCACAAAAATGTTAGAATAATACCATAGTGTGAAGGTTTAGGTGAACAATCAAAAAATGCACAAAGATCAATAGACTATTTACAAGAAGAATGGAAAAAGAAACTGTACAATCAACAGCCGAGATGCAAACAACACTTTGAGCTTTTTTGGTACTGGTGATAAAGTCAAATAGCTGCTGGGAGGAAGGATCTGCAATAATGTTTGTGCAAGAATAATGTTAGAGGTGAAACCTGTGTATTTTTAGAATACTTTAAACTTAGACTTATACTATTTTAAGGCTAGCCTTAAATTAGGATGTCAGTGTGAGGATGTGTCTGCTTGTGTTTGCTTGTATCATTTACATGTGTGAGTGATTGAGCGAGTAAAAACGGGAAAGCCTCCTCCCCGGTGGTCTCCCTGGGCTCTTAGCCACTGTGCAATGACCACTGCTGTTGCTGTCCCTGACCCACATCACCACATCATTGACACTAAACCGACCGCCAATCTTCCGTTGGCCTGTTGCCTCTGGCTCAGCCTGCTCTGGGCTGTTTGAATTATAACCTAGCTCCATAATGAAGAGTAACCAAGAGGAACACTGCGTCCGCAAACTACAAGATAACGTTTGTTTGTCTGTCATTATTGTCAAGTAGAGTTATACTTTTCTCCAAAAAAGAAGCAAAAAGAGCTGAGCGCACTGCTGATCAGGCCAGCGCTGCGGTGCATTTGTTAAGTGGCAAACACGGGCAACTTAAAACAGCTCAGGAACACTATCCCATGTTCAAATAAACAAATGTGTGTGGGGTCTGAAGAACAAACACACATTCATTAGGTGTCTCTGTGCCTGTAGACCTGCCATGTTTGAGAGGTGATGTACACACATATTCACACAAACTCCCACCAACACACACATTCAAACAAAACTCTGAAAGCATGTCAGCTTTCCTCAGGCTTCCCTTCGAAGAACAAAGGTTTTGTAACAATAATAAATTGGTCTTCTTCAGTATTTCTGCTCATTTATACTTGCTTTTCAGTCTAGTATGCGGACTTGATGAAAACACCATCTTGCATAATGTGACTTAAGTGGACAAATATATGAGTATCAGCAGCAGATGAAAAGTAACTGGGAAGATGTCTTCCAGGAGGGAGAAATCGAACTCAGGATGTGAGAGATTGATTGATTTATTCACCACTTTTTAACCAGTACTTTTTCAAAAATATTATTTTGTGTTCAGCAAACATGCATTTTATATTTTTAAGGCAACAAAAACTAATAAAAAATAAATAAATAAATAAAAATTATATATGTTACAGAGTGCTTGTAAAAAGAAATATCCTAGTGACCTTTTAGGAAAGATTATTTTCCTATTTCTATGTCAAATTAGCACAGCACTGATTTAAGTTGAACTTTTTTTATTAATATTAAATAGTTTATAGATATGATTAACAAACAGGTAGAGAAGAAACCAAATATTCCTCAGAGAAATGGTTTGGTAATAGATTAAAAAAGCAAAAATGCATTGAAACACCAAACAAAACCTTTAAAAAACTTTAGAATTTCTGAAGATCTTTTAATTAAACCCAGATAATTATTATAAAGTTTAGGTGCTTTATTGAAACTGTTGTTCACACAGACCTGAACAACGAGATATACCTTTGGAGATTAATTATATATGATTAGATTTTGTTTTTAACATTAATTTAGTCACAATGTTGAGTCTGGCCTTCCCCCAATTAGACAAACAGCTCCATTGACCCTTAGCTTCTCCAGGACTTGGAGTTTATACCCGTACGAAGGCCGCCCACCCCTGTTTACCAGAAGAACTTGACTGATGGATTGTATTGTTTGGCCTTTCACAGCTATAATTGGCTCTGCTGTATAGGTTAAAGCTTGGGATATATTCTGCAGACCCTAAACATGCCACACATGGCCTCTGGGTCAGTAACACTTGCTTTAGTCCAAGGACCCCTAAATGGAAAAGGGGTCAGGAGCGATAATCTCTCAAAACATCGTTGATGATGATGATTTCAACGTCTTAGACTCACTCTCGTCTTTATTCCTGAACCAGAGACACAGGCAAGGCCAAGTATAACTTCTCACCCCCCTCGCAGCACCCAGTAAATATTTAGCCAGGACTCCCAACTGTGACACACAGCCAGTCCAAACAACCTGCTGCACAATTATCACTGGCATCATCTGTATACTGCACGGCCTCCTTCATGTTTCCATGTGAGGATGGACTATTTGGATTTAAAATGCTCTGTGATATTCTGTTAGCTTCAGATGTCAAACTGTATTGACTTTGTTCTGACTTTCATTTTCATTCCTCAGAGCAGGAAAACATACAGTTCAAGCTGCAAAGGTGGCACTGTAAATATTATCAGGTTGCTAGGAACAATCTGTGTCTTCCCTGCAAAAAATTCATAAAAAGCATCTGAGTGAAATTCTACCATTTGTTTGTTTATTTAAGAACAAGCTTATTGGCTTTTCTCTTATATCAAACTTGTATAATCAGGAGATGATGGCAAATGGTCAATCCTAAATGTTAAAGGAAAGTTTTTCCTAATTGTCAACAGTTTGTATTGGAGGTTTAATGCACTCAAAATCTCTGTTCAAAGTAAAAAACTGAGAGGTGGAGCAAAGAAAAAAAGGAGTAAACAAAAAGCAGCAAAAAAACCCCCCAGACATTAATATCCTATTTAATTTTGAGAGATTAATTTATCAGGACATAATAAGCATTTTCTTCTCTCCATTAAGTTAAAGGACTAATTAAATCAGCTAGCACTCCACAAGCTGTAGAACCATCTTAACAAGTTCTTCTTTTTTAACCATTATCTTCCTTTATATATATTTGGCCCTGGGTTTTTACCAGTTTGCTGCATTCCATACCTGACCATGTTGGGACCTATGGGAACAGAAACTGGTCCGGTTCTGTTACACCCTTGACTTGCTGAGCGAAGTGGTCAAAGCCCCACATCAGCTGACTGGAACAGGTGCAAGTGGGCCTCAAGGAGGGATGTAGGATGCCGATATCTAAAGGATGCAGCCAAACCATAATGACAACATTCCGGTTTAAGTGGGTTCAAACTGGAATGAAGTATTTAGGTATTAGATTTAACCCAGATTTGGCTACTATAATTGATATGAATATATCCCCTCTTCTTAAGATGATTAAGCTGAATCTGGAAAAGTGGAGGATGGTTAATCTAACATTATGGGGGAAAATTAATGTAATTAAAATGATGGTCTCCACTCAATTTAATTATATCTCAATGATGATACCAGTACAGATTTCCAACACTATTTTCAAGCAATATAACAAGTTAATCACAGAGTTTTTGTGGAATGGGAAAAGACCAAGAATTAAGCTCCAAAAACTACTGGCCTCACGACATGTTGGTGGAATGGCGCTCCCAAATGTGGAATTATATAATATTGCCTTTGAGATTAATAAAATGGCAAGGCATTGGGGTACTGGTGGTTCCCAGCCGAGTTGGGTCAAAATTGAAGAAGGACTTGTGTGCCCATTTGGTATGGTGGAATATATGTCACAGAACACACAGGCAGGGGAGGCAAATTTAATCTTGGCTCATTCACGATGGGCATGGACAAGAGTGCATAAAATGTTGGGGATTTCACAATATAAACAAAGCTATTCTTCTTTATGTAATAACCCCTCCATCTGCATTGGTAAAAAGGTATTTCTATGGCCAACATGGTTAGAGAAGGGCATACGTACTATCCAAGATCTATATAGAGATCAAACATTTATGTATTTTGAGGAACTTAAACAACAATTTAGCTTAACGGACAAAGGGGATTTCTGGAGGTATCTGCAGTTGAGAAGTTCAGTAGGAACTGTTTTTGGTCTAAGACGAGAGAATAAAGATGAAAATCTGTTGCAGGAGTTTTTTAATGCTCTGCCTAATTCACACTTACACTCTGCCTCTGCTTTTTATAGCAAAATGTCAAAAACCCAAACAAAAATGTGTGAAAATCTAAGAACTATCTGGCAGAAAGACCTTGATACAGACATTGATGACGCTGTGTGGGAAAATATTATCTCAAATGTGGGAGGGGCTACAAGGGACGCAAGAAATAAACTTATTCACTACAAAATTGTACATAGGTATTATTTTACACCAAGTAAGTTATGTCGAATGGGTTTAATAAAGGATAACAAATGCTGGAAGTGTAATAAAGAGGTTGGCACATTTCTCCATGCATTATGGGAGTGTCCCTTGATAATGCCCTTTTGGAAAGCAGTCTTGAAAAAATTCGAGGACTGGCTTAGTCAACCTCTACCAGAATCTGCACAATTTTGCCTTTTAGGAGACAAGTCATCGATGCCAGAGGGCATCCCAAAAGCTGAAGGTAGACTAATGATGACAGGTTTTCTAGTAGCAGCCAGAATTATTCTTCGTAAATGGAAGAGCCCACATAGACCAGAAATCAAGGAATGGCTTCAACTTATGTCAGAGACAGCTGCTTATGAGGTCATGATTTCTAGGGTGCAGAAAGAGCCCAGTAAGGCTAGCAAAGCATGGGTATATTTTGACTACAATGTTGGTAAAAATTCTTAGGGGATTTTGGGTGTGATGTATGCTGTGGGTATGAATATGTGCATTTTTATATCTATGAATAGGTAACTGATAAGTGCTGTCATGTTCTGTGTTGCTGCCGATGTTTATGTTTTTGTTGTTGAATGTCCTATGTTTGTAACTGTGTTATAAAAGAAAAATAAATAAAAACTTTAATGAGAAGGAGGGATGTAGGAGTAGGTTCATTGTCCAGGCAGCCAGTCAGCTGTGGAATTTATAGGCGTTGACAAGACTGAGAAATCATTTGGAGTGAGAAGTGTAGGAAGTTCAGATATGTCTCTTTAAGACTTTTTTCTCAGGCACCAATGGGATCGTTACTGTGATTTGCCACATACGTACACTATATTGCCAAAAGTATTTGCTCACCCATCCAAATTATTGGAATCAGGTGTTCCAATCACTTCCATGGCCACAGGTGTATAAATTCAAGCACCTAGGCATGCAGACTGTTTTTACAAACATTTGTGAAAGAATGGGTCGCTCTCAGGAGCTCAGTGAATTCCAGCGTGGAACTGTGATAGGATGCCACCTGTGCAACAAATCCAGTCGTGAAATTTCCTCGCTCCTAAATATTCCACAGTCAACTGTCAGCTGTATTATAAGAAAATGGAAGTGTTTGGGAACGACAGCAACTCAGCCACGAAGTGGTAGGCCACGTAAACTGACGGAGCGGGGTCAGCGGATGCTGAAGCGCATAGTGCGAAGAGGTCGCCAACTTTCTGCAGAGTCAATCACTACAGACCTCCAAACTTCATGTGGCCTTCAGATTAGCTCAAGAACAGTGCGCAGAGAGCTTCATGGAATGGGTTTCCATGGTCGAGCAGCTGCATCCAAGCCATACATAACCAAGTGCAATGCAAAGCGTCGGATGCGGTGGTGTAAAGCACGCCGCCACTGGACTCTAGAGCAGTGGAGACGCGTTCTCTGGAGTGACGAATCGCGCTTCTCCATCTGGCAATCTGATGGACGGGTCTGGGTTTGGCGGTTGCCAGGAGAACGGTACTTGTCTGACTGCATTGTGCCAAGTGTAAAGTTTGGTGGAGGGGGGATTCTGGTGTGGGGTTGTTTTTCAGGAGCTGGGCTTGGCCCCTTAGTTCCAGTGAAAGGAACTCTGAATGCTTCAGCATACCAAGACATTTTGGACAATTCCATGCTCCCAACTTTGTGGGAACAGTTTGGAGCTGGCCCCTTCCTCTTCCAACATGACTGTGCACCAGTGCACAAAGCAAGGTCCATAAAGACATGGATGACAGAGTCTGGTGTGGATGAACTTGACTGGCCTGCACAGAGTCCTGACCTCAACCCGATAGAACACCTTTGGGATGAATTAGAGCGGAGACTGAGAGCCAGGCCTTCTCGTCCAACATCAGTGTGCGACCTCACAAATGCGCTTCTGGAAGAATGGTCAAAAATTCCCATAAACACACTCCTAAACCTTGTGGACAGCCTTCCCAGAAGAGTTGAAGCTGTTCTAGCTGCAAAGGGTGGACCGACGTCATATTGAACCCTATGGATTAGGAACGGGATGTCACTTAAGCTCATATGTGAGTCAAGGCAGGTGAGCAAATACTTTTGGCAATATAGTGTAGCTTCCTCATCACACCTCAGTGACATTTGAAAAATCACAAGCTGTGACGAATGCTTCTAAGTGCTTGGGATTTCCAAATGACCAGAGGGAGCCCAGGAGGAGGTAGTGTTGTGTTGTTCACTAGTGTTTAGTTAAAATAAAAATAAATTACATTTGAGTGAATGAACTCAATTGAATCATTTTTAATGACAGATCATTGTCTACTTCTATAAGGAGTGGGCAATTTTAGTTCCGGGGGGGCGGTCTGACACTTTCAGAACCATCTTCGGTCCAACGCACCTGAATCAAATGGCTGAGTTACCTCCTCAGTAACCAATCAGTCCAGACTCCTTTCAATTATCTAATTATTTGATTCAGGTGTGTTGAACCTAAGGGACATCTCAAAATTGCAGGATACCAGCCCCCAGGAACTGAAATTTCCGACTCCTGCTTTATGTACTGATATCAAAAAGACCAAAAATAATTTGGTTCTAATAACAGTTCTAATAAGTGTCATGATTTTATCTAAGGCTCGGACCCACATGTAATGAAGCCAAACAGAGAGACACAGAGTAAAAGTTCAACAAGTTTTATTGAAGGAATATGAGCTCGGTGCAGAGTTTCTCCGAACTCCTCTCAGCCGGAACTGGAAGACGAGGGGAAGACAGACTGTTAGTTCAAGCTCATTGGGAAATACGATTCGGCGATCTTGAAGCAGAGGAACTGTTAGTTGACTCACTGTTCCAGAGAAGTGGAGAAACCTTGACTCCAATCTGTGTGCTGGTTAATCAGAGTTTGTTTGATTCGGTGGAGGGCGGAACAGGGTTTACCCAGAACTCGGACAATGAAGATGGACGGAGACACTGGTTGCAACTCAGATTTCCTGTGGTACTTGAACGGGTCGTGGTGAAGATGATTTCCTTACTCAGAGGGTGATCTCAACGATTTTAAAGGTGGCTGGATCCAAACCTCCTGTTTGAATCCGTCGCTCAGTTTAAGGCTCAGCTGATCCCTCCTGGGAGAGGCGGTCCAAAAAGGTCCAGTTTGCAGGAAGGCTTCCGGCCCGAAAGGCAAAGACAAAACAAAGTTGAATCTCAGGGAGACAAGCACTCAGTCAAACTCAATGAGATCTCAGCTTGGCTAGAGTACAAAAAACTCGCAATACAAAAACTCAGATTAGACTCAGAATAAACAAGGCTTGGCTAGAGTACCCCAAACTGGCAAACACTCTGGCGTTGAGGTAGTGGCAACCAGCAGCTTAAGAGCAGTCCGGTAATGAGGTACATGTAACCGTCCGCAGGTGTGTGAGGAGGCGAACCGGAACCAGGCGCCGCCTGGTGGTGGAAGGGAGAACAACACAAAGACGAGACGAACAGACAACACAAAGACTGGAGTCCTGACAATAAGGGTAAATAAACCTTTGTCCTGGTAGAGTTTAGATAGCCTAAAGCCAGGCGTACAATGTGCGATCTTCAGGAAGCTTTTTCAGTGGTGCGAGTATTTTTCGATCGGGCTAACTTTCAGCCTAATCGAACGTCGTCAGTCATATAGTGCACAGGGCATTATGAGTGGAGAGTGGAGATCAGCCAAATTCATCATCAATTATCATGGGCAAATCGCTCAGTGCGCAAACAAGGATTCTTTTTATCCTTTCTCTCAGATGTAAACACAGAAGCATGGCAGGAATACAATGAGTGAAATGGAGCTCTTTCTGTAAAATTGACAGACCGTAGTAGCCACGTTTGCTCAGCCATGTCTTTTTTCCAAATATGTCGTTGCCTTTTCTTTTTAGGGCTTTCAGCACAATATTGCACAGATTGCCACGGCAGCGCGTTTCACTCTAGTAAGCTTCATATTCCACTTCTACTTGTTTGGCTTCCAGAAAGATGAGTCTGAACATCTCCATCTCACTGCAGAGCTGAGTCCAACGTGGTTTTCAGTCTTACAGTGTGAGCAGGTAGATCGCATGAGAGCGTCAAGCCGAACATAAATCATGAGCTCTGAGCTCACACTGTACAACAAAACCTTGCGGTTTTGTCGTAGAGTGTGAGCAGTAGCTGAGAGCAACGACTGTAAAGATCGCACAGTGTATGCCTGGCTTAAATAGTTCCAGCCCTACGTGCAATAAGCAGACATTAACAGATTTGGCGTCATCTGCTGGCAGTACAGCAGAACTACCAAAATGCCAGACAGAGAAAAAGCACAGCTAGCTACATTATAGACAGTCTATTTAAAGTATAATTTGGTCTCAGACTTTATAGACTAAGAACCATTACTCAAGCTGAGGGTGGATGAGGGGGGATGACATCCCCTTTCTTAAAAAAATCTTAAAAATCACCCCCATTCTTAAATGACCCCCCCCCCCCCCCATCCTCTGTGGCATTTTATTACTGAAGGTGTAAAATTGCTACTATATATTAACATTAATGGCAATAATCATCCTTTCAACATTTGGTGGGCTGTGGGCTTATGAGTAGCATGAGCAAAATATATCAAATCAATGAAGTGGCCTACCATGACTATGAAGCACATTCCGGTGGGAAATCTGTCCTCTGCATTTGTCCCTAACTATTCAGGGGGAGTGAAAGCCATGCCAGTCCAGGGAATGACTGCAGTTGTACTGTAAGGTGCCTTGGTCGAGGTCCATGACCTACCTGACATGTACCAACCATACTTTGCATAGTGCTTAAGGTTAATAGCCTATATCAATTAGGCTATGTATGTGTTAGGATTCCAGTTTGTGTGGGTTGTTTTTGTGTTTTTCTTCTCTCCACTGCCAGATGGTGCCCTGTTGTCGTAGGGCCTCCTTGCACACCTACAGCTTGTTGGGTCTTTACCAGAGGAGTATTTGAGCAGCGTGCTGTCACTACCTCGACGCCAGAGTGTTTGCCAGTATTGGGTACTCTTGCCAAACTGAGATTAGCAGAGTCTAACCGTAGCCTTGTCTCTCAGAGTCTAAACTTACTTACTTAAACATTAGTCTGCCTGTCCGCTCTCCAACGAGTTCATTCTTCTCTGGATTTAACCCCACAAACTGGATCCAAGGAATAACCAAGAGCTCCCCCAAATGTGAGTGCCTCTCAAGCAATATACAAGCCTCTGTCTTTTTTCCCACGGTCCCTGAACTGATCATTGTGATCTCCCCTTCAGAGTTTCCGGTTCCGGTTCACCAGTCCGCTGAGGACCAACAGTGTTACCCAGCAGAATATCTCTCTCCATCTGTGTTTTGCTAACCCTTAATAAACCAGTTTACATTTACCCTTGGTCTCTGAGTGGTTCTCTGCATGTGGGTCAGATCTTTAAAGCCCACTATGACAGTATGCTTCCAAAAAATATAAAAAAAATTCCACCATCCCCCTTCTTTCTCTTTTACACAGAGACA
This sequence comes from Cyprinodon diabolis, assembly GCA_030533445.1. Lineage (NCBI taxonomy): Eukaryota > Metazoa > Chordata > Actinopteri > Cyprinodontiformes > Cyprinodontidae > Cyprinodon > Cyprinodon diabolis. The sequence goes on from CM060066.1 coordinate 48,572,776, forward strand.
ACTGCTAAGAACAGGTTTTCTATCACTAGTATCAGTATTAATAAGGATGTTAACTATCGCATCTCCCAGCTTTAGCTCCTCTTCAGTTAACACCAACGTTCAGACTGTATTCCCAGCTTTGATCCAATCTCATCTCTATTCGACTCAAGGGATTTTGTGCCTTTTTTTATTTTTGACCTTGGATTGTTCTTCATTATTTTTACAGCTTTGCATGAAGGTACTAATTGGCTAAACCATTACCTCCTCGTTGTCCAGTGTTATAGCTCTGTTGTAAGTGTACACCAAAGGGCTTTATTTACTAACAAATGAGCAGCAACAAAGTCTTACACACTTAACAAATAAGTGGTAGCAGAATGTTGTAATATTTGAGAAACTTTGCACCATTCAGATTTAGCTACTGGTGTAGAAAAAAAAAAAAAACTTTAAATGATTTGTTACAGTAGTAGCCATTCAAAATTTCCCCACTTTCTTTGATAGGCCCTTGGCTGCTCCTTGCTGATCCTCTTCAATTCCTTTTTAAACATCAGTTTTTGTACTAAAATATTCTTTCTGTCATGATTTGTGGACATTAAGATCCAAAGAGAAGCGCCTTCTCCTGGTCAGACCCTGTAATTCAGTAAAAGGGTGGATTCAGAATAAAAAAATATGCACCCCTAGGAGAAAGAGGTGGCTGGAAGGTAGAGGGGATTTTGCTGGGAGTTGCAGGGGCTGCCATTCAGCTGGCGTTTGACTGGGAAGGGCCATTTTAAATGGCTGCTACTGTAATTTCTCGATTCAGATAAAGTCAGCATAAGCCAACTGGGAGCACATCAAAATTTGATTTGAAATTGATTGATCCAAAACCAAAGGCTCGGTCAGTTTCCAACCAATATATTTGTTAATCTTACCAAAATGTGTTTAATGACTAGATCAGTTGTTTTCTAAATTGGGAGGGTTGTCCACAACTGCCCTTAACCATCATTAACAATCATACTCTACAACTTTACAGTTTTCATGGTTTCATGTAGCAGGATAACTATGGTTGGATCTTTACCAGGTTCCACAATAATTTAAATCTTACCTCAAATGTTAAAAAAATACCAAATTAATTTACATTCTGTTTCTATGGAGTGATTTATTGTTAAACAAAATCCAAATTGGAGGAGATGAATTTAGCCCCTGGAGCGTTCTAACATGTGAGTGGGCAATATTTTAGTCTGAACTTAATTTTATTTAGAGCATTTACAAAGTTTCTTGTGCCCTAGCAAATTTGTTATGTTTTGGTTGTTTTTTTTTTTTTGTTTTTTTTTGCAACACTTAAATGTTTCAGCTCACTAAATGAAATATATTTAATAATTAAGCTGTTTTACAGAAAGGATTTTTTTC